>OX421932.2:2500-1287413 GCA_949128155.2 Xanthia icteritia
AACCTAACCTAACCTAACCTAACCTAACCTAACCTAACCTAACCTAACCTAACCTAACCTAACCTAACCTAACCTAACCTAACCTAACCTAACCTAACCTAACCTAACCTAACCTAACCTAACCTAACCTAACCTAACCTAACCTAACCTAACCTAACCTAACCTAACCTAACCTAACCTAACCTAACCTAACCTAACCTAACCTAACCTAACCTAACCTAACCTAACCTAACCTAACCTAACCTAACCTAACCTAACCTAACCTAACCTAACCTAACCTAACCTAACCTAACCTAACCTAACCTAACCTAACCTAACCTAACCTAACCTAACCTAACCTAACCTAACCTAACCTAACCTAACCTAACCTAACCTAACCTAACCTAACCTAACCTAACCTAACCTAACCTAACCTAACCTAACCTAACCTAACCTAACCTAACCTAACCTAACCTAACCTAACCTAACCTAACCTAACCTAACCTAACCTAACCTAACCTAACCTAACCTAACCTAACCTAACCTAACCTAACCTAACCTAACCTAACCTAACCTAACCTAACCTAACCTAACCTAACCTAACCTAACCTAACCTAACCTAACCTAACCTAACCTAACCTAACCTAACCTAACCTAACCTAACCTAACCTAACCTAACCTAACCTAACCTAACCTAACCTAACCTAACCTAACCTAACCTAACCTAACCTAACCTAACCTAACCTAACCTAACCTAACCTAACCTAACCTAACCTAACCTAACCTAACCTAACCTAACCTAACCTAACCTAACCTAACCTAACCTAACCTAACCTAACCTAACCTAACCTAACCTAACCTAACCTAACCTAACCTAACCTAACCTAACCTAACCTAACCTAACCTAACCTAACCTAACCTAACCTAACCTAACCTAACCTAACCTAACCTAACCTAACCTAACCTAACCTAACCTAACCTAACCTAACCTAACCTAACCTAACCTAACCTAACCTAACCTAACCTAACCTAACCTAACCTAACCTAACCTAACCTAACCTAACCTAACCTAACCTAACCTAACCTAACCTAACCTAACCTAACCTAACCTAACCTAACCTAACCTAACCTAACCTAACCTAACCTAACCTAACCTAACCTAACCTAACCTAACCTAACCTAACCTAACCTAACCTAACCTAACCTAACCTAACCTAACCTAACCTAACCTAACCTAACCTAACCTAACCTAACCTAACCTAACCTAACCTAACCTAACCTAACCTAACCTAACCTAACCTAACCTAACCTAACCTAACCTAACCTAACCTAACCTAACCTAACCTAACCTAACCTAACCTAACCTAACCTAACCTAACCTAACCTAACCTAACCTAACCTAACCTAACCTAACCTAACCTAACCTAACCTAACCTAACCTAACCTAACCTAACCTAACCTAACCTAACCTAACCTAACCTAACCTAACCTAACCTAACCTAACCTAACCTAACCTAACCTAACCTAACCTAACCTAACCTAACCTAACCTAACCTAACCTAACCTAACCTAACCTAACCTAACCTAACCTAACCTAACCTAACCTAACCTAACCTAACCTAACCTAACCTAACCTAACCTAACCTAACCTAACCTAACCTAACCTAACCTAACCTAACCTAACCTAACCTAACCTAACCTAACCTAACCTAACCTAACCTAACCTAACCTAACCTAACCTAACCTAACCTAACCTAACCTAACCTAACCTAACCTAACCTAACCTAACCTAACCTAACCTAACCTAACCTAACCTAACCTAACCTAACCTAACCTAACCTAACCTAACCTAACCTAACCTAACCTAACCTAACCTAACCTAACCTAACCTAACCTAACCTAACCTAACCTAACCTAACCTAACCTAACCTAACCTAACCTAACCTAACCTAACCTAACCTAACCTAACCTAACCTAACCTAACCTAACCTAACCTAACCTAACCTAACCTAACCTAACCTAACCTAACCTAACCTAACCTAACCTAACCTAACCTAACCTAACCTAACCTAACCTAACCTAACCTAACCTAACCTAACCTAACCTAACCTAACCTAACCTAACCTAACCTAACCTAACCTAACCTAACCTAACCTAACCTAACCTAACCTAACCTAACCTAACCTAACCTAACCTAACCTAACCTAACCTAACCTAACCTAACCTAACCTAACCTAACCTAACCTAACCTAACCTAACCTAACCTAACCTAACCTAACCTAACCTAACCTAACCTAACCTAACCTAACCTAACCTAACCTAACCTAACCTAACCTAACCTAACCTAACCTAACCTAACCTAACCTAACCTAACCTAACCTAACCTAACCTAACCTAACCTAACCTAACCTAACCTAACCTAACCTAACCTAACCTAACCTAACCTAACCTAACCTAACCTAACCTAACCTAACCTAACCTAACCTAACCTAACCTAACCTAACCTAACCTAACCTAACCTAACCTAACCTAACCTAACCTAACCTAACCTAACCTAACCTAACCTAACCTAACCTAACCTAACCTAACCTAACCTAACCTAACCTAACCTAACCTAACCTAACCTAACCTAACCTAACCTAACCTAACCTAACCTAACCTAACCTAACCTAACCTAACCTAACCTAACCTAACCTAACCTAACCTAACCTAACCTAACCTAACCTAACCTAACCTAACCTAACCTAACCTAACCTAACCTAACCTAACCTAACCTAACCTAACCTAACCTAACCTAACCTAACCTAACCTAACCTAACCTAACCTAACCTAACCTAACCTAACCTAACCTAACCTAACCTAACCTAACCTAACCTAACCTAACCTAACCTAACCTAACCTAACCTAACCTAACCTAACCTAACCTAACCTAACCTAACCTAACCTAACCTAACCTAACCTAACCTAACCTAACCTAACCTAACCTAACCTAACCTAACCTAACCTAACCTAACCTAACCTAACCTAACCTAACCTAACCTAACCTAACCTAACCTAACCTAACCTAACCTAACCTAACCTAACCTAACCTAACCTAACCTAACCTAACCTAACCTAACCTAACCTAACCTAACCTAACCTAACCTAACCTAACCTAACCTAACCTAACCTAACCTAACCTAACCTAACCTAACCTAACCTAACCTAACCTAACCTAACCTAACCTAACCTAACCTAACCTAACCTAACCTAACCTAACCTAACCTAACCTAACCTAACCTAACCTAACCTAACCTAACCTAACCTAACCTAACCTAACCTAACCTAACCTAACCTAACCTAACCTAACCTAACCTAACCTAACCTAACCTAACCTAACCTAACCTAACCTAACCTAACCTAACCTAACCTAACCTAACCTAACCTAACCTAACCTAACCTAACCTAACCTAACCTAACCTAACCTAACCTAACCTAACCTAACCTAACCTAACCTAACCTAACCTAACCTAACCTAACCTAACCTAACCTAACCTAACCTAACCTAACCTAACCTAACCTAACCTAACCTAACCTAACCTAACCTAACCTAACCTAACCTAACCTAACCTAACCTAACCTAACCTAACCTAACCTAACCTAACCTAACCTAACCTAACCTAACCTAACCTAACCTAACCTAACCTAACCTAACCTAACCTAACCTAACCTAACCTAACCTAACCTAACCTAACCTAACCTAACCTAACCTAACCTAACCTAACCTAACCTAACCTAACCTAACCTAACCTAACCTAACCTAACCTAACCTAACCTAACCTAACCTAACCTAACCTAACCTAACCTAACCTAACCTAACCTAACCTAACCTAACCTAACCTAACCTAACCTAACCTAACCTAACCTAACCTAACCTAACCTAACCTAACCTAACCTAACCTAACCTAACCTAACCTAACCTAACCTAACCTAACCTAACCTAACCTAACCTAACCTAACCTAACCTAACCTAACCTAACCTAACCTAACCTAACCTAACCTAACCTAACCTAACCTAACCTAACCTAACCTAACCTAACCTAACCTAACCTAACCTAACCTAACCTAACCTAACCTAACCTAACCTAACCTAACCTAACCTAACCTAACCTAACCTAACCTAACCTAACCTAACCTAACCTAACCTAACCTAACCTAACCTAACCTAACCTAACCTAACCTAACCTAACCTAACCTAACCTAACCTAACCTAACCTAACCTAACCTAACCTAACCTAACCTAACCTAACCTAACCTAACCTAACCTAACCTAACCTAACCTAACCTAACCTAACCTAACCTAACCTAACCTAACCTAACCTAACCTAACCTAACCTAACCTAACCTAACCTAACCTAACCTAACCTAACCTAACCTAACCTAACCTAACCTAACCTAACCTAACCTAACCTAACCTAACCTAACCTAACCTAACCTAACCTAACCTAACCTAACCTAACCTAACCTAACCTAACCTAACCTAACCTAACCTAACCTAACCTAACCTAACCTAACCTAACCTAACCTAACCTAACCTAACCTAACCTAACCTAACCTAACCTAACCTAACCTAACCTAACCTAACCTAACCTAACCTAACCTAACCTAACCTAACCTAACCTAACCTAACCTAACCTAACCTAACCTAACCTAACCTAACCTAACCTAACCTAACCTAACCTAACCTAACCTAACCTAACCTAACCTAACCTAACCTAACCTAACCTAACCTAACCTAACCTAACCTAACCTAACCTAACCTAACCTAACCTAACCTAACCTAACCTAACCTAACCTAACCTAACCTAACCTAACCTAACCTAACCTAACCTAACCTAACCTAACCTAACCTAACCTAACCTAACCTAACCTAACCTAACCTAACCTAACCTAACCTAACCTAACCTAACCTAACCTAACCTAACCTAACCTAACCTAACCTAACCTAACCTAACCTAACCTAACCTAACCTAACCTAACCTAACCTAACCTAACCTAACCTAACCTAACCTAACCTAACCTAACCTAACCTAACCTAACCTAACCTAACCTAACCTAACCTAACCTAACCTAACCTAACCTAACCTAACCTAACCTAACCTAACCTAACCTAACCTAACCTAACCTAACCTAACCTAACCTAACCTAACCTAACCTAACCTAACCTAACCTAACCTAACCTAACCTAACCTAACCTAACCTAACCTAACCTAACCTAACCTAACCTAACCTAACCTAACCTAACCTAACCTAACCTAACCTAACCTAACCTAACCTAACCTAACCTAACCTAACCTAACCTAACCTAACCTAACCTAACCTAACCTAACCTAACCTAACCTAACCTAACCTAACCTAACCTAACCTAACCTAACCTAACCTAACCTAACCTAACCTAACCTAACCTAACCTAACCTAACCTAACCTAACCTAACCTAACCTAACCTAACCTAACCTAACCTAACCTAACCTAACCTAACCTAACCTAACCTAACCTAACCTAACCTAACCTAACCTAACCTAACCTAACCTAACCTAACCTAACCTAACCTAACCTAACCTAACCTAACCTAACCTAACCTAACCTAACCTAACCTAACCTAACCTAACCTAACCTAACCTAACCTAACCTAACCTAACCTAACCTAACCTAACCTAACCTAACCTAACCTAACCTAACCTAACCTAACCTAACCTAACCTAACCTAACCTAACCTAACCTAACCTAACCTAACCTAACCTAACCTAACCTAACCTAACCTAACCTAACCTAACCTAACCTAACCTAACCTAACCTAACCTAACCTAACCTAACCTAACCTAACCTAACCTAACCTAACCTAACCTAACCTAACCTAACCTAACCTAACCTAACCTAACCTAACCTAACCTAACCTAACCTAACCTAACCTAACCTAACCTAACCTAACCTAACCTAACCTAACCTAACCTAACCTAACCTAACCTAACCTAACCTAACCTAACCTAACCTAACCTAACCTAACCTAACCTAACCTAACCTAACCTAACCTAACCTAACCTAACCTAACCTAACCTAACCTAACCTAACCTAACCGTTATAACTTTGCATCCAGGTGACGCATTTCGAAGCTGTTTTCAGCTAATTTGATCTTTTATAGGCTCCGTCCTACTATCTGACTGTTTAAAATTGACAATAACACGAAAATATTTTTTCGTTCTGGGACTTAGAAAAAATTTCAACATTTTTCTTTACGAAAATATAAATTAATTTTTATCTCAAAATATTTTCTTCAAAACCATTTCAGATTTTAGTTTCAATAGATAATTACCTGCCTTACCTGTATTCTGGTGCGCGTTCCGCGAGCTCGAGTCCCGTTTGGTAGTCGTAATTTCCGGTTTTCACATACATTTCGGCCGAAAAATACGTTTTTCGACCAAAAGTCAAAAATTTTGTTCAGCTTAAATTTCAGTAACCGCATAGCTCGCTAGCCCGCGCGGAGACGCGTCTTTTGACACCTCGCACGTGCGCCTAGCGTACTTAGAACCGAAAAAATAATTTGTATCAATAAATTCATTAACTGACGAAATCCACCTTAGGTATACAGCAATTTCATGAAACCGTTATAACTTTGCATCCAGGTGACGCATTTCGAAGCTGTTTTCAGCTAATTTGATCTTTTATAGGCTCCGTCCTACTATCTGACTGTTTAAAATTGACAATAACACGAAAATATTTTTTCGTTCTGGGACTTAGAAAAAATTTCAACATTTTTCTTTACGAAAATATAAATTAATTTTTATCTCAAAATATTTTCTTCAAAACCATTTCAGATTTTAGTTTCAATAGATAATTACCTGCCTTACCTGTATTCTGGTGCGCGTTCCGCGAGCTCGAGTCCCGTTTGGTAGTCGTAATTTCCGGTTTTCACATACATTTCGGCCGAAAAATACGTTTTTCGACCAAAAGTCAAAAATTTTGTTCAGCTTAAATTTCAGTAACCGCATAGCTCGCTAGCCCGCGCGGAGACGCGTCTTTTGACACCTCGCACGTGCGCCTAGCGTACTTAGAACCGAAAAAATAATTTGTATCAATAAATTCATTAACTGACGAAATCCACCTTAGGTATACAGCAATTTCATGAAACCGTTATAACTTTGCATCCAGGTGACGCATTTCGAAGCTGTTTTCAGCTAATTTGATCTTTTATAGGCTCCGTCCTACTATCTGACTGTTTAAAATTGACAATAACACGAAAATATTTTTTCGTTCTGGGACTTAGAAAAAATTTCAACATTTTTCTTTACGAAAATATAAATTAATTTTTATCTCAAAATATTTTCTTCAAAACCATTTCAGATTTTAGTTTCAATAGATAATTACCTGCCTTACCTGTATTCTGGTGCGCGTTCCGCGAGCTCGAGTCCCGTTTGGTAGTCGTAATTTCCGGTTTTCACATACATTTCGGCCGAAAAATACGTTTTTCGACCAAAAGTCAAAAATTTTGTTCAGCTTAAATTTCAGTAACCGCATAGCTCGCTAGCCCGCGCGGAGACGCGTCTTTTGACACCTCGCACGTGCGCCTAGCGTACTTAGAACCGAAAAAATAATTTGTATCAATAAATTCATTAACTGACGAAATCCACCTTAGGTATACAGCAATTTCATGAAACCGTTATAACTTTGCATCCAGGTGACGCATTTCGAAGCTGTTTTCAGCTAATTTGATCTTTTATAGGCTCCGTCCTACTATCTGACTGTTTAAAATTGACAATAACACGAAAATATTTTTTCGTTCTGGGACTTAGAAAAAATTTCAACATTTTTCTTTACGAAAATATAAATTAATTTTTATCTCAAAATATTTTCTTCAAAACCATTTCAGATTTTAGTTTCAATAGATAATTACCTGCCTTACCTGTATTCTGGTGCGCGTTCCGCGAGCTCGAGTCCCGTTTGGTAGTCGTAATTTCCGGTTTTCACATACATTTCGGCCGAAAAATACGTTTTTCGACCAAAAGTCAAAAATTTTGTTCAGCTTAAATTTCAGTAACCGCATAGCTCGCTAGCCCGCGCGGAGACGCGTCTTTTGACACCTCGCACGTGCGCCTAGCGTACTTAGAACCGAAAAAATAATTTGTATCAATAAATTCATTAACTGACGAAATCCACCTTAGGTATACAGCAATTTCATGAAACCGTTATAACTTTGCATCCAGGTGACGCATTTCGAAGCTGTTTTCAGCTAATTTGATCTTTTATAGGCTCCGTCCTACTATCTGACTGTTTAAAATTGACAATAACACGAAAATATTTTTTCGTTCTGGGACTTAGAAAAAATTTCAACATTTTTCTTTACGAAAATATAAATTAATTTTTATCTCAAAATATTTTCTTCAAAACCATTTCAGATTTTAGTTTCAATAGATAATTACCTGCCTTACCTGTATTCTGGTGCGCGTTCCGCGAGCTCGAGTCCCGTTTGGTAGTCGTAATTTCCGGTTTTCACATACATTTCGGCCGAAAAATACGTTTTTCGACCAAAAGTCAAAAATTTTGTTCAGCTTAAATTTCAGTAACCGCATAGCTCGCTAGCCCGCGCGGAGACGCGTCTTTTGACACCTCGCACGTGCGCCTAGCGTACTTAGAACCGAAAAAATAATTTGTATCAATAAATTCATTAACTGACGAAATCCACCTTAGGTATACAGCAATTTCATGAAACCGTTATAACTTTGCATCCAGGTGACGCATTTCGAAGCTGTTTTCAGCTAATTTGATCTTTTATAGGCTCCGTCCTACTATCTGACTGTTTAAAATTGACAATAACACGAAAATATTTTTTCGTTCTGGGACTTAGAAAAAATTTCAACATTTTTCTTTACGAAAATATAAATTAATTTTTATCTCAAAATATTTTCTTCAAAACCATTTCAGATTTTAGTTTCAATAGATAATTACCTGCCTTACCTGTATTCTGGTGCGCGTTCCGCGAGCTCGAGTCCCGTTTGGTAGTCGTAATTTCCGGTTTTCACATACATTTCGGCCGAAAAATACGTTTTTCGACCAAAAGTCAAAAATTTTGTTCAGCTTAAATTTCAGTAACCGCATAGCTCGCTAGCCCGCGCGGAGACGCGTCTTTTGACACCTCGCACGTGCGCCTAGCGAACTTAGAACCGCAAAAAATTGCCCTCCCACCCTCCCTTTTGTCACCAGCTAGGTGAACTTTCAGTTTCGGCAAATATAAAAATTTAATTTCTCTCCCTGATATTTACATCTAAGTCCCCTTACTTAAGACCAGGCCTTAAAAAACGTTTTTTAAGGGCAGTAGACATCATTTTGACGGAGCTTTCAAATTTTACTACCTAATAGGGACCTTATGGTCATTCGACCGTAGGAAAACTTTGTTTTAAATTAGTTTTGGTTGCTTTGTGTGCATATCCCCCCTTTACAGGGACACAGAAGCAACACCAGTGTCCTCTGACTGACTATTTATGAACTCAACATTTACCAAAGCCACCACCATGCTTCGTACACCGGCCAAAGACGTAAGTTCGACGGTATCTAGGAGCTCGCCGCGTTCGACGGAGAAGGCTGGACCCTCGCTTCCCTGCGTGAGGCGTAGCATCGGGGAATGGGAGGCCGGGAAAGCTGAGCCCCAGGCTAAGTCCCCGGCCAACCCAAAGCGTGACGCCACACCACCTGCCACCAGCACTCTGGAGACGCGCCGAGGAAATATAGACACCGCAAAACCGACAAAGAGGACTGAGTCCGGGTACCCCAGTCTCACAGCGGAGGCGAGAGCTTGCCTTAGTAAAGCTAAGCTTCATTTGGGCAACTCTCGCAACCTCAAGACCGAGATTAAGACGGCGGTGCTCGATGCCATAAACAGGCTCTATGAACTCGTTAAAGAGTCGGAGCGGAACAAATCTCCCGTCGCACCCGCACCTGCGGTGATACCAGCAGCAACATCGACAGTCGTACCATTGAGCCTGACCACGGATGAGCCGACGGAGCTGATGAAGAGCCTTGTGGCAGGTCTCAAAGAACACAAACAGGCATTGGAGGAGTGCCAAGAGCATACCCAGGCTCTGTCGGTGCATCTCCAGCAGGCCCCTCGCTACGTTGCAGCCCAGGGTCCGACTTTCGCAGAGATAGCCGCTGGCACAAAGCAGCACGTCCAAGAGCCTCTTCACTCGGTGGTCGTATCATCTGTCAATGATCAGGACACCGGTGAAGAGGTTATTGAGAAGCTCAGAACCGCGGTTGATGCCAGAAATGAGGGCACTAGGGTAGAACGGCTGCGAAAGGCGAGGGACCAGAAGGTTGTGGTTGGGTTCAAGACCAAAGAAGAGATGACCAGAGTGACCGAAAGAATTAGGAAAGCGGGAAGTCTAGTGGTTGAAGAAATGAGGAATAAAGATCCACTAATAATTATTAAAGACGTCCTCTCCTGCCACTCGGATGTGGAGATTATCCAAGCCCTGCAAAGGCAAAACACCCACCTGATAGGAGACATGCCTGCGGAGGATTTGAGATTGGGGGTGAAGTACCGTCGCAAGACGAGGAACCCCCACATGTGCCACGTCATCTTGCAGGTGTCCCCTGCGGTGTGGCAGAGGCTGACATTGGCGGGTCGAGTGCACATTGACCTACAGCGAGTGCGAGTGCAAGACCAGTCACCACTGGTGCAATGCACTCGCTGTCTGTGCTTTGGCCACAGCCGTAAACTGTGCACGCAGCCCGCCGACCTCTGCATCCACTGCGGTGACCCCCACATGAGAGCTGATTGTCCGTCACGTCTGGCGGAGGAGGCTCCAAAGTGTCACAACTGCACATTGGCCAAAATAGAAAAGACTGGTCACAACGCCTTCGACAACGAGTGCCCGGTACGTATAAAATGGGATGCGTTGGCACGCCTATCGGTAGCGTACTGCTAAGGTGCAGCCAGCCTTTCCCGGAAGTAAGACCCGAACAGACCGCAACGGTATTGCTTTCAAAATTAACCTAAAAAAGCTTAAAACAACATACATTTTTAGAACCTCAACAAATTACAACACAACACAAGCGAATTGGAGCCAACTTCATGAGAAATTGGCCCAATTAAAAGCCGACTTCAAATTAAACACATCAGAACTTGACACAATTAACTACAAAATAGATTTAGTAATTAGTTTATTCGAAAATATTAACACAGAAAATATAGCAAAAATTAGCGACAAACTTACCTTACCGTTGTGGTCCAACGAGCTCGTTGACGCACCAGTCTGGAGTGCGCAGGTCGTCAATCAGTACCTGAAACCAAAACAAAATTATTATTACGAGGTAGTGGCAGTATCGTTCGAGGCTTGTAAATACCCTAGAGGAAAGCAAGTAATTCAAATAGCAGATGTGAGTCTGCCAGGATTTATAGATAGAAAAGACAGAAAATTTAATGTAAAATTAGTAGCTAGAACACATAAGATAGGAAATAAATGTAAGCAAGTAGATTATGAAATTATGTCTATATGATATATTGTTTATATATTAGCATAGGCATATTATAAATATAGTATAGATAGATTAAGGAAAAGATATTAAATATTATAGGTATTAGCATAAGTAGACTCATAAATGGACAAAAACAAATAAAAAGAAAAACAAAAATAATATAGAGAAATAAGCTGATAAGTTATAAGGTAGTTATGTAAGATGCTGTCTTAAAAATTATTAGATACGCAAAAATAGCATTTAACGAGGCAATTGCTTCCAGGAACTTTCCACTTCCTAAAACAGGACTGACATAAATAAAAATATAAAATGAACGACTCTAATCATTACATGTCAAATAAGGTCTCTGATCATGTCAGAGGGACACTGAGCAAAGGCAGGAGTGGGTTTTAGCCGGTAAGAGTCCGGCACTGCCCAGACTGGCTCACCAGTGAGGCAGTCTGGGCGTCCATGAGGATTTCCCACTCCTGCTAAAACAAAAAAAAAAAAAAAAAAAAAAAAAAACCTAACCTAACCTAACCTAACCTAACCTAACCTAACCTAACCTAACCTTTTTTTTTTTTTTTTTTTTTTCGGGGGGAAATCCTCATGGATGTCCTCCGCCCTGGGGAGGGCGGAGGGGTCTGTCAGACTCTTACTGACTAAAACCACCCCGGTGTTCCGTCTCACACTTGCACCAGGGATCACGGGATCTAATGCGACATCCGCGATCCCCGGCTAGTGCCGGCCCGCCTCTGCGGGCCACCTCGAGTTAGGGGGGAGTGAGGTGTTAAACTCCCCCCTTACGTCATAGAGAGGCGCGCGTGGAACACTACGCGCCACCATCTCGGGTCCTAAGTAGGGGGCGACGGATTTCCCCAGATCCGTCGCCCCTGGACCCATTTAGGGGGGCTGGAAGAGGGCGTTATCCGCCCTCCGCCGACGCCCGGTGCGTCTGCTGCGGATTGGGTTAGCGGAAGCAATCTCCCGCTCCCTTTCCGCAGTCTCCTTCTGCGAAATAACTGTTTCGCAGAAGGATACCACCGCGTCCCAGGACTCCTCGCTGCCGACCATTGAGTTGACAACGGCCGGCAGCGACAGGTCACTGCCGACACCTGAAATGAGGGCACGGCGCGGTTCCTCCCAAGCGGCACACTCTGCCAGCGTGTGCCGAGCCGTGTCCTCCCGACAGTCGACGCAGTGGTGACACCGAGCGTCCGGCTCCCTGTTTATGCGACACAGGTACTTCCCGAAGCAACCATGCCCCGAGAGCACCTGCGTCACCCGAAACGACAGGGAGCCGTGCCTCCCCCCGAGCCAGCGCTCGAGCACCGGCCGGACCGCCCCGATGGTGACGGGGCCGGCGGTAGGGCGTGAAAGCCTGTCCCGCTATTCCGCCACCAGGGCTGCGCGAAGCTGTGACCGACGCAGCTCCAAATGTCGCTGCGTCAGCCTCTCGCCTCGCGCCCTCGAGTCCTCGCGCCACCGATACAGGGACGCGAGTACCTTCGCCTCGAGGTCCCAGGGCGGGGATCCAGCCAGTACACAAGCCGCCTCGTAGGAGATCGTGCGATACCCCCTGATGACTCTGACGGCCATCGCTCGCTGCGGCTTCCGCAGGATAGCGATACTGCCGGCCGTCAGGTCAGCCGCCCAGATCGGGGCCCCATACAGGGCCATTGATCGCACGATAACCTAACCTAACCTAACCTAACCTTTTTTTTTTTTTTTTTTTTTTTTTTTTTTGTTCGGGGTGGAAAATCCTCATGGATGTCCTCCGCCCTGGGGCGGGCGAAGGGGTCTGTCAGACTCTTACTGACTAAAAACCACCCCGGTGTTCCATCTCACACCTACGCCGGGGTCGCGGGAACGTTCAAATCTTCCGCGACCCCGACTGGTGCCAGCCCGCCTCTGCGGGCTCCGTCTCGTCGAGCGGGGGGAGTGAGGTGTTTGACTCCCCCCGCGACGTCTAAGAGGGGCGCGCGTGGAACACTACGCGCCGCCACCTCGGGTCCAGATGTATGGGGGGCGACGGACTTCCCCGGGTCCGTCGCCCCTGGACCCATTTAGGGGGGCTGGAAGAGGGCGTTGTCCGCCCTCCGCCGACGCCCGGTGCGCCTGCTGCGGGCCGGGTGAGAGGATGAAATCTCTCTCTCCCGTTCCGCAGCCTCCTTCTGCGAGATTACTACTTCGCAGAAGGATACCACCGCGTCCCAGGACTCCTCGCTGCCGACCATTGCATTCACAACGGCCGACAGCGACAGGTCACTGCCTACTCCTGAGACGAGGGCACGGCGCGGCTCCTCCCAAGCGGCACACTCTGCCAGCGTATGCCGCGCCGTGTCCTCCCGGCAGTCGACGCAGTGGTGACACCGGGCGTCCGGCTCCCTGTTTATGCGACACAGGTACTTCCCGAAGCAACCATGCCCCGAGAGCACCTGTGTCACCCGAAATGACAGGGAGCCGTGCCTCCTCCCGAGCCAGAGGTCGAGCACTGGCCGGACCGCCTCGATGGTGACGAGGCCGGCGGTAGGGCGTGAAAGCCTGTCCCGCCATTCCGCCACCAGGACCTCGCGAAGCTGCGACCGACGCTGCTCCAAATGGCGCTGCATCGGTCGCTCGCCCCGCGCCCGCGCTTCCTCGCGCCACCGATACAGTGACGCGAGTACCTTCGCCTCCAGGTCCCAGGGCGGGGATCCGGCCAGTGCACAAGCCGCCTCGTGGGAGATCGTGCGGTACCCCCTGATGACTCTGACGGCCATAGCTCTCTGCGGCTTTCGCAGCACAGAGATGCTACCGGCCGTCAGGTCAGCCGCCCAGATCGGGGCCCCGTAAAGGGCCATCGATCGCACGATCCCCACGTAGAGCCGCCTACAAGCGGCGCTCGGGCCCCCCAGATTGGGAAGCAGCGTTGACAGCGCCCCAGCCGCGCCCAACAACTTGGGCGCCAACCGCCGGAAGTGGGGGCCGAAATCCCATCGGCTGTCGAGCACCAGTCCCAGATACTTCATGGTGGGCTCGACAGCGATTCGGACCCCCCCGACCACGATGTGTGATCCGGGCGGTGGCGCCCGCCGGGAACCATGAAACACCATGGCCTCCGACTTGTTGAGGGCCACCTCCAGGCCGAGGCGCCGTATGCGGCTCACCGTCTGTGAGACCGCAGCCGTCGCCAGCAACGCTGCCTCCCTGTGCGATTTCCCCCGAGCCGTGACCAGCGTGTCGTCCGCGTAGCACGTCAGGTCCACGCCCGGTGGGAACTCGCCTCTCAGCACCCAGTCGTACCCGATGTTCCACAGGAGCGGCCCCAGAACCGATCCCTGTGGAACACCGCACGACATGAGGCGCTGGTTTCCGCCATCACGTCCCACGTAGGTGACACACCTCCCCGCCAAATAAGCCCCAACGATGCGGCGGAGGTAGGGAGGCACCCGATGGTACCGCAGTGCCTCCCGAATACAACTCCAGGGCAGGGTGTTGAAGGCGTTGGAGATGTCCAAGGACACCGCCACCACGGTCCTCTTGAAATTGGAGGACTTTGAGGCGACCTCCAGAACCTCCTCCTTGTCCTCCTGCGCCATGCGCTCCAATTCCGCCAGGGAGTGGTCAGCATATAGTACATTGGATGCACCATAGCCAGCTCTCCTCCAGGTCTACCTGGAGTTGCGCGCTTTTCACCAGGTTTAGCTGGCGCTCGGCGTCCACCAAGCCCACATCGTGAGCAGAAGCCGAAGTAGAAGTCGAAGCCTTTTTAGACTTTGACTTCTTCTTCGCCCTACTTCCGACCGACTCCGAGGACTCCTGTCGGAATGACAGTATACCCACTAAAACTCAGCGGTGTTCCCACATCGCCGTCATGGGAGGGCCATGGGAAACCGGCTCAGCCTTTACATCCACAACACTCCCGGCGCATGCCCGCCTAGCTGGCGGGCCCCGCATGCCCCCCAGGTTGGGGGGCTACGGGAATGGCCGGGAACACCTGGCCATTCCCGTTTGACACTGGTGGAGGCCTGTGCAATACAGGCAAGGGTGCCCCCGCATCCGTTGCCTGCTGGCCTCCACCTGGGAGGAGTCGGAGATGACTATCGAACTGACGTCTTCTTCGACCCCTCCTCCGCCTTCGGAGCGGCGCCGCGTTAGGATCGTCTTCCCGCGCGCGCTCCGCCGACTCCTGGGACATGACGTGTTCGCAGAAGGAGGCGACCAAGGATCCGCCCGCCGAGGCCAAGTTGGCCGCCTCCCTGAAACTTCCCCCCCGGGCGGTGAGGAGAGTGTCATCCGCATAGCAGATGACACTCGTGCCTCGGAAGAGAGTTCCCCGCAAGAGCCAATCATAGGCGATGTTCCAGAGGAGTGGTCCTATGACTGACCCCTACGGAACGCCGGCCTCAACGGCGTACCGCCGGACTTGGCCAGTCTTATTTACGAGGACGATCGTCCGATCCTCCAGGTAGCTGGCTAGCAGATTACGCATGTATCGAGGCACCCCGTGGAATCGGAGCGCCTCTAGGATGGTGGAGTGGGGAACGGAGTTGAAGGCATTGGCTATGTCGAATGACACAGCCATCAATCCGTCCCCCGCCTCCATCGCCCCCTTCACCTGGCCCTTAAGGCGGGCCAGCGCATCCACTGTGGAACGCTCAGCCCGAAAACCGAATTGAGCGTCCGACAAGTCCGGCCCGATACACCGCAGATGGCGTTTTAGGCGGGCAGCGATTATCCCCTCCAACATTTTTCCGACCTCATCGAGCAGAACGATGGGCCGGTATGCTGAGGGGGAGTCTGCTGGGCGGCCCTCCTTGCGAATGAGGCACAACTGCCCCTCCTTCCACGGTTTCGGGAACCTCCCAGATGCAAGACGCAACGGCTGCCACCACGTCCTCTTTGGTGACCGAGTCATCCAGATCGGCCACCTCCAAGTCTTTATAGGCCTGACGACCGTTGCCGCATCCGCGATGACCTCTTGCAATATTTTTGCGAAGAGGTCCGCGTTTGCACCGCGCTGCTCCCCCGAGAACTCAAAAATTCGAGCCCCGGCTAGGGTTCGGCGGCACGTGATGTTTCCGACCCCCAGCCGGGAGGGATCCGCGTTGGTACAGATATTTCCCGAAACAACCATGCCCCGAGAGCACCTGCGTCACCCGAAACGACAGGGAGCCGTGCCTCCTCCCGAGCCACCGCTCGAGTACCGGCCGGACCGCCCCGATGGTGACGGGGCCGGCGGTAGCCTAGGGCGTGAAAGCCTGTCCCGCCATTCCGCCATCAGGGCTGCGTGAAGCTGGCGCCACCGATACAGTGACGCGAGTACCTTCGCCTCGAGGTCCCAGGGCGGGGATCCAGCCAGTACACAAGCCGCCTCGTAGGAGATCGTGCGATACCCCCTGATGACTCTGACGGCTATCGCTCGCTGCGGCTTCCGCAGGACAGCGATGCTGCCGGCCGTCAGGTCAGCCGCCCAGATCGGGGTCCCAATACAGGGCCATCGATCGTACAATCCCCACGGAGAGCCGCTAAAAGTGGGGGCCGAAATCCCACCGGCTGTCGAGCACCAATCCTAAGTCATGGTGGACTCAACAACAATTTGAGACCCCCTGACCATGATATGTGATCCCAGCGGTGGCGCCCGCTGGGGGCAATGAAAGACCATGGCCTCCGACTTGTTGAGGGCCACCTGCAAGCCTAGGCGCTGTATGCTGGCCACGACCTGTGACATCCGCATTACACGTCAAGTCCACGCCCGGCCGGAGCTCGCCCCTCAGCGCCAAGTCGTACCCGATGTTCCACAGGAGCGGTCCCACGACCGAACCCTGTGGAACACCGCACGACATGCGGCGCTGGTTTCCGCCATCACGTCCCGTGTAGGTGACACACCTTTCTACGCAATTACGCCCTTTCAGATAAGTATTTCACAATATATTATTACAATTTTGCTAAAACAAAAGGGAAAAATTAAAATAAAATAAATACGCGTATATGAATTTAAATAAATTATGTTTAAAAATACGAGGGTGACACTGAAAGTTCTTAGAAAATCAAAAACTGAATAAACTAGCAAGTTATTAGTTTTATTATATCTTTTCAAAATAGTGTCCATGTACATCATTACATCGCTGCATCCGTTGGAACCACTGAGAAAAGAACTTTGCCCACTCGTTCTTAGGGGTCTCTTCGACGGCATTTTGAAACGCAGCCACTACTTCATCGGCTTCCATAAAACGTTTATCTCGAAGTTTTTCTTTTATTTTCGGAAATAAATAAAAATTGCAAGGTGCGAGGTCGGGGCTATAGGGCGGATGACCCAATAATTCCACGTCTGACGTCGCCAAATAGTCGATTGTTTGCTTGGCGGTGTGCGACGAGGCGTTGTCGTTGTGAAGGAGGATCCTACTGCGAAGTCGTTTCTCCCGAACTTTTTCCAAGACAAGTGGCAAAACAATTGTTAGTGTACCACTCTGCAGTAACGGTTTTTCGATCCTGTAAAACAATAGTTGCGCAATGACCTGTCCTTCCGAAGAACGAGGCCACCATGTTTTTTCCCACGCTTCGAACTCTGTTAACTTTAGTTGACAACTCCTCGGAAGGAAACACCCAGACAGCAGACTGTTTCTTAGTTTCAGGATCATATCAATAAATCCAGCTTTCGTCACCCGTAGGTATGTCGAACACAGCATTTGAGTTACCTCCGTTAAATCTTTGAACCATTTCACGACACCAATCAACACGACAGAGTTTTTGGGCCTCTGTCAAATTATGAGGTATCCACCGGGCACAAAGCTTCCTGACCGCTAAATGTTCATGGAGGATTTTGTGCATTTGACTCATACCGATGCCTAAGCTTGTCCGAATCTGCTGATAAGTCACTCTTTTGTCAGTCTCTATCATACGCGCACAACACTGATGTTATCTTCAGTCGTCGCCGTAGAAGGCTAGTGAAGAAGATTAGTGCGACCACGTTTAAACTCATTAAACCTGTTGTAAACAGTGGCACGATGGGGCTCCATCGTGAAAGGCTAATCGAAGTCTATCATAACTTTCTTGTTGACTTAAATGACATCGAAAGTCATAAAAAATAATTGTACGAAAATTTTCTCGTGTTATATTCATGCTGACGTGACACAGACAATTTTCAATTTATAAACAAATGACAAAAAAAATATTTACCCAGATGTCAGGAGTAAAATGAAACAGTATTCAGATTGAATTATTTGTATTTAAAACGCTAGATTATTTTTATACAATTTAGTTATTTACTAAGAGGTAGGACAGCTATGAACAATAGTAAATCACCGATGAGCGGGTTGTTTTTGCTCGCAGTATAAAAACCGCACGTCGCGTCGCAACGCGTTAGGGCGCGCGTCAAGTTGAGCGTGTACAGAACGCACATTCGCCCAATATTGACGAACGCCGCCCCCGCGTGGTTCGCCCTCACGAAGGAGTCGAGCCGCAAGACGCTCCGCGCGCAACAGAATCTTGCGCTGCGGACCATCGTCGATGCTCCTCACTTCATGAGGAATGACGTACTCCACCGGGATCTCGGGATTGAGAGCCTGGACGAGTTTGTAGGGGGACTCGCGAAGATAATGTTCGCGCGTGCCGACGCATCTGCCTGGCCCCATGTCAGGCAGATAGCGCCCTTGCACGCGCGCCCACCTGACGCGAGACCCTTGCCCCGCGACCTGGTAGCGGACGATTGACCCCATCGCACCGGAATGACGCCTCGAGTGAGCAGCATCCAGGTTACACGCAGCTCACTCGAAATAATAAGACTACAAATGTACACACACATCTGTTGCGTGGCGTGTTCTAGGTTAGTATAAGCATGTCACGTAACTAAATACAGACAACCACAACTAAACACACGCATCACATTTTTACACACGCATCCTACACAACACGTGCAGACGCGACGTGGGCCGCGACGCACGTTGACACTGAGCGATGTTACTCTACAACACAAACCGCTCATACATACATGACTGTTTATCCCTCAATCCGTAAACGGCTAGATCTGTGAGCGGGGCGAGGGTAAACTACATATCTACCTGTAGGAGCGTCGAGTCGGCATCTCCGTCGCTGGTCGTCTTCGTCGGGCCTCCCCCAGGCAACTGGGGG
The DNA here is from genome assembly GCA_949128155.2 of Xanthia icteritia. Classification (NCBI taxonomy): domain Eukaryota; kingdom Metazoa; phylum Arthropoda; class Insecta; order Lepidoptera; family Noctuidae; genus Xanthia; species Xanthia icteritia. The sequence goes on from OX421932.2 coordinate 22,080, forward strand.
TCTCACCTGGCGGGGACAGACCGCCGAGATGTCGTGAAGAAAGCGACGCTATAGGATTTAGCGTCGTGGCGCGCCTACAGAAATATTCATTGCAACCAAACACACTGATGCAGCTTGCTGCATCATAGGCTGCAGGCTGCTATAGGCCGAACAAAAGGAGGGGCCCGCAGTTGCGGGTCACGGTTAGCCTCCGCGGGCGAGAAGCGACGCCCCGACCCCGCTCGCCACGCCCCCTTACGGGGTCGTCGCGACATCTCGCATTGGCAACGCGTCACTCTGCGCCATGCGCCTGGCATCGGTCGCGGACGGTCGTGCTGTGCGTTCGAGTTCTCCTGCTCCCAACTTGTGGTATCCTGTGATGCGTAACGTCGTGTTCAAAGACTACTATAGTATACTGTCGTGTTTCTACAGCTATTAATTGCCGTCTTTTTCAAGACAATTAATAAAGTATTTCGATACCAGTTATCGTCAAAAAACGCGACGAGTACGTTTAACCACAGTTTCGTGGTCCTCGGTGGATACCTATACGGTGCCAACGAAGCCGAGGGGGTGTTGACCCAATAACACCCGCCGAACCCCTTCAGGGTGAGGCAGTCAATTGGACGGGTCCCAATGTCCGGCCTTGGGGGGTCTCCTAGTCGGCATTGGTGACAGTTTTCCCTTAACAGCAACTCACCTAGTGTCGGTCGGGTGTGTCTACACCCGGCGCACTAGACTGGTTACCCAACAAACAAAAACGTCATATAAGTCTTGACTTATACGACATAAAGTTGGATAGCAGTCTTATAATAATAGTGAGATGACTACTAGGTCCTTTAGACGTCTTTAATTTAACTTATTAGTCGTGCGACGAATATGTCATAATATAAGTTCCACTACGTTTAAGTCTTCTCCACGAATTTTTTACTTCCATTTTTCGTAGTAAATTTAATCAAACGTTCCGTAAATATGGCGGCCTAGACGTTTTAAAGTCAAAACCTGACTTAAATGCGCCTACAAGTTTGATTAAAGTCAGGGCATGACATTAAACGGACATCATGTAATATATAGGTTATATTAGAGTATTAAATAAACAACCAAGTCATTTAAGAGTCTCCAATTAACTGCTGTAAAACAGGATAGTGATCGTTATATAAACGTCAGTGTGAAAACGTCTATACCACTGCTACGTTATATAAATGTCATTTATAGGTTTTTCAAAGACCTAATTTGGTCAGTTCAAAACGTTTAATGGACTCTAACGTTAGTATGACTATTGCGTTGTCGTACACGTAACGTTTTAGCTAAGACTGTAATATAACGTCGTTTAGTTTAGCAACGTTGCTAAGACCAGCATATTATGACATATTCGTCGCACGACTAATAAGTTAAATTAAAGACGTCTAGAGGACCTAGTAGTCATCTCACTATCATTATAAGACTGCTATCCAACTTTATGTCGTATAAGTCATGTACGGTCTCATCAACCGTACATTTACTTTGCGAACACAGCAACCTACTTTGATGTCGTGCGTCACAAATATTATGCTATAATTATAGCGTTTTAAGCAATACATATCGAGTCAACCAATAACTGTGGAACTAACCACTGGTCAAGAGAAAGAATCGCTACCACTTTAAACTTGTTAACCTTCTACATCTTATAATATAACTTTAAACTCAACTTGTGGTTCTTTCTGTGTACTCCATAACTAAATCAACATCAACAAAGTGATAGTGTACGGTGCCTATAACCATTGGCTCCTACATTAAATGGTCCTTCGAGCCGGATATTTATTGTGTGTAGTGTCTCTATTTACGATAGCGAATCGGTTCAGCTGGTCTCCCACAAGCGGGTCGCCCCAGTTGGATTGAGAAGGCGCATAATATCGTACTTAGAGTGCGAACGCAATAAATAGAAACAAACGACAATTTCAAGACGCTATTATAAGGATTACGCAACTCTACCACAACTACGAGAACGGATCCGTGGAGACTTGAAAGAAGAAGCCTACAAACTGTGGTCTTCGTGTCGTGAACTAACGTCAAGCTATACGTCTATCACCGTCAACTACGTGCTGGACTACTGAGCTACATACATCAAACTAAACTTACCTCTTTTCGACAACTAGAGAAGAGAACCTACGATGGAGATGCTACAACTCCAACAATCTTGCTTTGAAAACATCAAAGCTCTGTGCTCTAACTATAAAAGGGATAGCCCCTCAAGAAAAACTGAAGAGTACTTAATCAAACGTCTAGAATCTCTCGAAGCACAGTGGAATGACTTCAAGCAACGACATACGATTCTGGAGCAAACCTTAGAAGACAAAAATATCACCTACTTCGTGGATAACGTGTACAGCAAAACTCAAGCTCAATACGAATCTACAAAAGGGGACATGCTTAACTTACTGGAACAACTACAGGGAAAAAAAGTTGTGAAGTTCGACTTAACTGGGATGCTGGATCGAGATACTGACGATAGCACCAAAACATTGCTGAGTAAGCAAGAGTGCAACTTTAAAGCCCTCGACCGCGCCATGTCGAAAATTGACATAGAAACTGTCACGGAGAAATGGGAGCTAGAAGACCATCTCTCCATTTTAAGGTCGAAGTGGAATGTTATCGACAAACAACACTGGGAGCTGGAAGCGTTACTCAAAGGCTCCAACGGTAATTATTACAACATGTTCGTCGATATGGAAGACAAGTACGACGAGCTAAGAAAAAACTTGAACAGTAAGATTTGGTCGACAATGCACTACGAAAAGTCGGCGCCAAAAATTGAGGTTCCTGAATTTTCGGGTAGCTATACTCAATGGATTTCCTTCAAGGATCTCTTCATGGAAACCATCCACAACAACCCGATGATTAACAAAGCGCAAAAGATGCAGCATCTGAAAACGAGGTTGAGAGGCGAAGCTGAAAGATTGGTGCAACATCTCAGTATTGGCGCAGAAAACTACACATCCTGTTGGGAAATACTGACTCAGCGTTTCGACAATCGAAGGCTGCAATTTACGTCATTCCTAAACACCATGCTCAACCTGCCTGTTATTCAACAACCCGAAAGTTTCAACCTCAAAAAGATGCATGACGTCATAACTGAATGTACGAACGGACTAGCAAACATTGGTTTAGACATCGCAACTTGGGACCCAATTATCGTACACTTGATGGCGCAGAAACTTGACACGACCACCTACAGCGAGTACATAAAGGAACTACGAGATCCTAGAGATGTACCAAACCTGAGCGAGCTATTATACTTCCTGGAAAACAAGTTCATGGCGTATGAAACCATGAAGAATACGAAAAAAGAATTACCTAACCAGCATAAGCAAGTCTCGTCCAAGTCGTTTAACAAACATCATTCTGCAAACCTGCATGACTACGAGCGTCTAAAATCTTTCAAGAAAACTTATCATACAGCATATGGACACTGCCCACACTGTGACGGAAATCATGTATTGATGAAATGTCCAAAGTTCATCAATATGGACTCATTCCAACGGAATAACACAGTCGCAAAATTACACGTGTGTAAAAACTGCTTATACAGTCATGGCAACACAGATTGTGCGTCAGCAAAAACTTGCAAAGAATGCAATAGGAAGCATCACACTTTACTGCATAACGCAGACACGAAAAATACTGTCAACTCAACGAATAACGAAAGAAACAACAACAATTTAGGTCAACGACCAACCACATCCACGCACAAACAAAGCTCCAACCATATATCTACTAACGAGATGGAGGTTTTATTAACTACTGTGCAGCTTAAGATAAAGTCTGCAAATGGGGATTATATCACGCTTCGAGCACTACTAGACCAAGGTTCGCAAGTAAACTTGATCACCGAGAATGCCGCACAGATGCTACGACTACCAAGGAAACGGTTGAATGCAACCATAACGGGAGTGGGAGCTGCGCCTGGAAACTGCAAAGGACGGCTTCAGCTTACCTGTAAATCGATTCACTCAGACTACGCATTCGAAACTCAGGCACTCATCTTAAGCAAACTAACAAACAACTTACCCAACTCATCCTTCGAAAAGGCTAACTGGCCACACCTGGAAAACTTGAAACTAGCAGATCCGGAATTCAACGTATCAAGCCCTATAGACTTATTACTTGGGGCAGACGTATATTCCGACATCATCCTTGACGGTGTCTTGAAAGGCAGTCAACAGTCTCCTGTAGCGCAACAGACGCACTTAGGATGGATCCTATGTGGCAAACTGAAAACTTTTAACTGTCACATAACACTGGTCGACCTAAGCGAATTAACTAAATTCTGGGAGAACGAAGACATAACTATCAGCAACCATGACATGCCCAAGGATAATCAGTGTGAAGAATACTACACCAAGACAGTACAACGAGACGCAGATAACAAATACATCGTTAAGATGCCTATGAGCTCTGAGTTGCAAAACAAATTAGGCAAATCAAAGTCAATGGCTATCTCACAATTTCTCCAATTAGAAAAACGCCTGGGAAAGAACAACAAACTTGCAATAATGTACCGGGACTTCATAAGAGAATATACGCAACTACAGCATATGAAGCCGGCGTCTCCAATAATAACTTCTATGGCTGAATGCTACCTTCCGCACCATGGTGTTTTGCGAGAACAATCCACGACTACCAAACTAAGAGTGGTTTTTAATGCCTCGCAAAGGACAACAACTGGGTACAGCTTGAATAGCTTAATGGAAAAGGGTCCAAATCTACAGAAGGACATTCAAGCCCTTATACTAAAGTGGAGATCCTACAAGTACGCTTTTACCGCCGATATAGAGAAGATGTACCGATGCATCGGGTTAGCTGAAGATCAACAATCACTTCAGAAGATAATATGGCGCGACTCTCCCGCTGAAAGGTTACAAGAATATCAACTTTGCACCGTGACATACGGTACCAAGTGCGCGCCATGGTTGGCTATGAGAACTATGAAGCAGTTAGCCCTGGATGACGGCCATAAATATCCAGAGGCCGCCAATACATTACTCAACGACTTCTACGTTGATGATGTGATTAGCGGTCACTACTCTCTGGATAAAGCTAAAGACCTACAAAGTTCCCTTATAAACTTATTGAAGGGCGGCGGCATGAACTTACGAAAGTGGTCAGCCAACCACCCCGCGCTACTAGAGAGGTTAACTGACGATCAAATATCAACTAAAAGCATATTTGATTTCAAAACTGAAGACTCGACAAAAACGCTCGGACTCGGCTGGAACCCAAACATCGACACATTCATGTTTAACTGGAGTCTGGAAGAAAAGTCGAAGGGTCGGACAACGAAAAGGCACTTACTTTCCGAAATTTCGAAACTGTACGATCCTTTGGGTTGGTTGGCTCCCATAACAGTGTCGGCAAAACTATTATTCCAAAGAGTATGGAACAGCAAACTGGCGTGGGATGAAGAACTACCGAGTGACATACTAAATGATTGGGTCAAATTGAAAACTGAACTTCCAAATGTAAGGAAATTAAAACTAAACCGATGGATTGGTGCACAACAATCAATAGAATTGCTGGGATTTTGCGATGCGAGTGAAAAAGCGTATGCTGGTGTCATATACAGCCGAGTAAGGAACGGACAAGATATACCGACTGTAACTTTACTCGTCGCTAAAACCAGGGTTGCGCCTCTATCACAAAAAACTACGTTGCCGAGATTGGAACTATGTGGCGCACTACTATTGGCTAAACTCATGGAAAAAACTACGGAAGCTTTAGCTGGATACCATTTGGAAATACAAGCATGGTGTGACTCTCAAGTAGTCTTAGCGTGGCTGCAAGGAGATGCATCAAGGTGGGATAAATACGTGTCCAACAGAGTTGTCAAAATAAAACAAATAATTCGTTCCGACAAATGGCGCTACGTAAAATCAGCACAAAACCCTGCTGACTGTGCATCTAGAGGAATGCTGCCGAGCAAACTAGTCAACTTCGATCTCTGGTGGCAAGGTCCGGAATTCCTGAATAGGGCAGAAGACTCTGACCTCATAAGAAACTCCACATGTTTGTTTACAACCAACCAGGAAAGTGTCAACTTAGCAGTGGCAACCACAACGGTGTTGAGAAACAATGAACATTTTATAAATAACTTATTACATAAATATAGTTCATTGACGCAAGTAATTCGAGTAACGGCTCAGGTACTGCGCTTTATCGCGACGGCACGCTCCAAGATGATATTTGAAACCAACTACCTAAGTGTGAGTGAACTCAAGCTAGCAGCTGACCGAGTAATTACATACGTGCAGAGTACGGAGTTTGAAAATGAATATAAACAACTGAAAGCAAACGGAACTGTAAACAATAAGAGCATCATATACAAATTGAATCCTTGTATAGATGAAAAAGGGGTTATAAGAGTCGGTGGAAGACTGAGTAACTCCTACTTGCCCTTCGAGATGAAAAACCCTATAATTCTTCCTCGAACGGGACGACTAACTCAGCTCGTAATTGAACAGGCACACCTTACAACACTTCATGGAGGTGCGCGGCTGACATTGGCTCAAATCCGACAGCGATACTGGATTGTCGGAAGCAACAGAGCTGTAAAAACTCAACTGCGACGTTGCGTGCGATGTCACCGCTATAAACCAACAGATAACTATCAACTTATGGCGGACTTACCTCGACAAAGAGCTACCCCATCCCGACCTTTTACACATACTGGTGTAGTGTGATGATCCAAATACTTATGAAAATGAAATAAATATGACAATAAATAGAATTATATCATGGTTTGACAGCAATAATCTAATTATAAACTTAGAAAAGACAAAAATTATGCATTTTTATCAAAGGATCCCAAACAAATTTCTCGATATTAGCTATTTAGGGACAAAAATAGAATCAACTACTGCTACTAAATTTCTTGGAATTAATATAGACAACAATTTGACTTGGAGACCCCAGACAGACGAAATATGTAAAAAACTTAATAAATTTGCCTATGCTCTATACAAGTTATCAAAAATAGTGAGCCTAGAATTCCTACTAACAGCCTATCATGGCTATGTTGCATCAACTCTCCGATATGGCGTGATATACTGGGGCAATTCAGTAGATAGAGAAGTCGTATTTAGAGCCCAAAAAAGATGTGTCAGAACAATGTGTGGCCTTAAAAGCACAGACAGTTGTCAACCGTTCTTTATACGACTAAAAATTCTTACCTTGCCATCGCTGTACATATACGAAACTAATATATTTGTCAAATCTAACATTTCATTATACAAAAGAGCTACAAAAAGTTACTACAGAAAATTACGCGATAAAAATAAGTCTGAACTCGAAGTGACTTATGGAAAAACTGCACTAATGAATAAAAGTACCTTCTGTATGGCCGAAAGAATATTTAACAAACTACCTGAAAAAATTAAAACGTTAAATCTGGACAATTTCAAAACAGAGCTATTAAGAATTTTGATAAATAAATGCTATTACTCACTACAGGAATACTTGGGCGATACTTCTATAATTACTGCTTCAGAAAAATGTACATCACCTCACCTATTTTGACAATTTTGAATTTTGTTTGACATTAATATGCCATGTAACTTAATTTTTTTTCATGTAGGTACTTAATTTATTTGACATTTATTGAAATTTATTATATTTTAAATTTGTATTGTTATGCATGCATGTACCTATTACTATTGACTTTATTACTAATGTGAAATTTGACATAATTCTACCACCATAAGATAACTTAAAAATTAAATTTGTATTAAAAAGTAATAAATTCGACAATGTTAATTAAATATATTATATTTGTACGCCTCTCGGCAAAACATAGAGGATCTACCAATCTGTAACATCTCGCACACTGTTGTAATTTGACCTGTGTTTACAAATAAAGCATTCTGATTCTGATTCTGATTCTGACTTCACTGGACACGTGCAAGTCAAACTAAACAAAGGAAGAGGAGTAAAGACTACGAAGGGGTACATCGCTATTTTCGTGTGCATGGCTACTAAAGCTGTACACATTGAACTGGTGTCTGATTTAAGCACCGAAACGTTCATCGCCGCTTTCCAGCGCATGTGCGCTAGACGCGGTACACCTAAACATGTGTACTCAGACTGCGGCACTAACTTCATTGGAGCTTCGAAGATGTTGCGCAATGAATTTGAACACTTTAAACAAGAGCTTTCACCGGAGTTCTTCAACGAGATCGGAAAAATGGAGGTAGAATGGCACTTCAACGCTCCCGCGTGGCCAAGTGCTGGGGGCCTGTGGGAAGCGGCCGTAAAATCGATGAAACATCATCTTCACCGTGTACTAGGAGATCAGAAACTGACATTTGAGGAGTTCATTACATTACTGGCAAAAATAGAAGCCTGTATGAACTCAAGGCCACTCTGTCCACTCACTGAAGATCCCGATGAATTTCAATACTATCTAACACCTGGTCATTTTCTCACTGGAAGCCCAACGATGTCACTACCGATTTCAACGTACTGTGACGTAAATAACGTTAATTTACGTCAACGATGGCAACTAACAGAGCACATGCTGCACCAATTTTGGAAGAGTTGGTCGAGTGAATACTTAACACAACTCCAGATCAGGGGCAAATGGAACAAACCAAAAAAGAACATCCAGGAAGGCGATTTAGTCTTGATCAAGGACAACAACTTACCACCAGGAAAGTGGGCCATGGGACGCGTACTTGAACTGCATCCCGGTTCCGACGGCAATGTTCGAGTGACCACGGTTAAAACTCAATCTGGTATCATCAAACGTCCAGTCGTGAAACTGTCACCTCTTCCTATCGAGAACAGGGTCCAAGATCACTCAGAAAAGAAAACTCCAACCATGCCAAAGACGGGCGGAAATAAATGTTTTTCCACATTTCTTACAATGCTATTAATTGTGTTTTCGTTAATAACTGGGTCATATGGCGAAATCGTGACGTCTGGCGTTCAAATTACCAACTTCGAACTTGAGCGGCCGATTTACTACGACACAATAGGAAACGTACAAGTGATTCACGACGAATGGACACTACTTATGTACTATAACTTAACCACTTACTGGGAAGGAGTATATCGAATTGAAGCCTACCTCAAGGGATTGAACGAACTGTGCCAAAAAAAACTGACCCAAGATACTGCCAGACAACTTTAGAACAGCTTAACCACGAAATGGAAATACTGAGTTATTACAACACTATACTCCTAGCTCCTCATAAGCACTTGAGTACTCGTAAGAAACGAGGACTGATTGATGGAGTGGGATATGTTGCTAACAGCCTCTTCGGTATTCTAGATCAACAGTTCGCAGATAAATACCACAACGACATACAAGCTGTCCAAAATAACGAAAACTATCTACTTGATTTGATAAAAAATCAAACTTCAATAGTCGAACTTCAAAACAATATGCTGAAGAAGAATGAAAAAAATATCATACGACAGTTTGGTTTAATAGACGACTTCATGGCGCAGACTAACATCAACTTAGTCAAAGTGGAGTCTGAAATGGAAATAGTGATGGCTACTAACTACTTCAACTCGGCCTCACTAACAGCATATTTGCTGATTACCAATTTAGAGAGAGTTCAAGAGATGCTGTTTGAAAGCCTAACTGATGTCTACAAAGGGCACATAGACATCCATCTACTAACACCTGTCAACTTGATCGAGCAACTAACTGAAATAGCGGGCAAACTCCCGAGGACCTCGTCGTTGCCTGTTCGAAACATCAGAAACGATATCAAAGACCTCTACAAACTGCTATACGTGAGAGCGCGAGTCACCACTAACTACTTCTTGTTCGAGATACACGTCCCATTGATCTCAGATGAAGACTTCACTCTATACCAAGCTACTCCGTTGCCCATGAAAACAAGCACAGGAACAGTCATCGTTCAACTAGCTTCGCAGTACATATAGCAGTAAACTTCGCGAAGAGCACTTATGTCTCTTTAACTGAAGATGACATGAAGCGGTGTAGTCACATTCAACCAGGCAATTTGATATGCAACAAGAATCTGCCGATATTCAACTTGCATAACAGTAATGCCCCTTGTGAAGCAAAATTACTGGGTCACCGAACGACCTCACCTTGTGACGTAAAAAATGTGCTATGTAAGCAGGAATGGATCGCGTTACACACAGCGAATACTTGGCTGGCGATTTGTTGCGGAACTTGCAAAATACGAATCGTGTGTGAACATGATATCACTACGCACTCCATGACTTCCGGGATACTGACCTTGCCACAAGGTTGCTTGTTGCAATCAAAGGAACTAACAATTCACTCGCATAACCAATACAATAGCAAAATGAAGATGGATCTTTCCATGAACATACCGTCGCTCAACTCGATGGTAAATAACATTGTGAACATAACACATAATAATATGTCTCACGTGATGTTTCCAGAAACTGCATAATAGCTAATCGACAAGCGATTAGCTATTATGAAAACACAAGAAAACCACCTCCCATCAACCATTTCCACTCATGATATACATCAATACGCCGTATCATATACCATTGTGGGAGTTATCATCACTGTCTCTGTGGTGTGGTTTGTAAAGAGATACGGACCATCTTGTCGCTGTAAACAAACTAAGAGCCGTTCAGCTACGAACAATCAGCTTGAAGAAATTGAACTGCAACCGATACAACACAGAAAGCAAGAAGAAAACATTCACACGGCGAGCCAAGCAGAACTGCAAGCGGTACGTCCTCGTCATGCAGACAACATCGCGTTCAACTTCGAATAATTTAATTTATTATTTGTTCCTTTGTAATAGGGTTTCTTCTCTTGACAATCTTCCATTAACTTCCTTTACATCTTTGTGTGGTTGCCAACATGTACGGTCTCATCAACCGTACATTTACTTTGCGAACACAGCAACCTACTTTGATGTCGTGCGTCACAAATATTATGCTATAATTATAGCGTTTTAAGCAATACATATCGAGTCAACCAATAACTGTGGAACTAACCACTGGTCAAGAGAAAGAATCGCTACCACTTTAAACTTGTTTACCTTCTACATCTTATAATATAACTTTAAACTCAACTTGTGGTTCTTTCTGTGTACTCCATAACTAAATCAACATCAACAAAGTGATAGTGTACGGTGCCTATAACCATTGGCTCCTACAAGTCAAGACTTATATGACGTTTTTGTTTGTTGGGATATCATGCAATAAGATAACGTTTAATAAACTTTTGAACGACGTTAAATTGTTAGTTGGGTAGGACCCCGTTGCACAATAAGATAGGCAACGGGCCAAAGCAACCTCAGGGCTCACCTTAGGTACACAACCTCCCTGTCTAACCCGACAGGGAGGGTTTACACATCCCCGGTTATCCCCCGGGGAGATAGAGTTAGGATTTGTTAGGAGTAGTAGGCTCCCAAAATTCCCTCCTGATTTTTATTAACCTCCTTAACATGGAGGCAACTATTAAGTCCCTTAGCGACAAGTTAGATGCGCTTAAAAGCGATAATGAGGCCCTCTTTAGTGCCCTTAACAGGATACTTAAGGAGAGCCCCAAGCTCATGAACAAGTTCGGTAACGAACTTGAAGTTCTCGCTGCTAAGCAGCTGTCCCCCAAATCCCCCGATCCCTCAGATCATCACTCTCTAGATGCGTACAGTGACGCACTAGACCCCTCCCTCCCCATCCCTGTCAATCCAATGCACTAGTGAGCCGGCTTCCTCAAAGCAGGCCCTCTCCCCTTGCACGTCCGATAGCGAGACAGTGCACTCTCGTTCTTCCTCAGGTTCCCAATCTGACGATGACGGTTTCACAGCCGTCACCGGCAAGGGGAACATGAGGAAGAAAAAGAGGCAAAACTCACATGCGCTAGGTACTTACAGAGATCTGTAAGGACACGCATAGCTGAGCTGCGTGACGCGGGATGGGATAAGTTGTTGAGCGACTTGAAGCCAAACCATCAGGCCTTCTGGGAACTCCAGAGGAAACTCAGGTCCCAGAGGGAAACCAGTATGCCCCCCCTAGTACGCCCCGATAAAACCATTGCATTCGATGTCATCGAAAATTCTGAATGCCTTGCCGATAGTCTAGAGGCCCAATGCTAACTCCACCAGCCAGTACTCCCCCTACCAGTAGACGAAGCTCACCTCACTAAGGTAGACGCCGAAGTCGAACGTAGAGCTTCCCTCCCGCCCGTTGATGACCCTGATAGTCCTCTGCCTCCCGTCACTCCAGACGAAGTGCACGACATAATCAAGGGTCTACATACTCGCAAAGCCCCCGGCTCAGATGGCATCACCAATAAGGTGATCCAGCTCTTTCCCGCTCACCTAATAATGCTATTGGCAACCATCTTCAATGGTGCGCTTAGCAATAACATCTTCCCCCAAGCGTGGAAAGAGGTCACTGTGATAGGCATCCCAAAGCCCGAAAAGCCCAAATCCGAACCCACTAGTTATCGCCCCATTAGTCTGCTCAAGGTTCTAGGCAAGGTCTATGAGAGGCTTATTTATAAGCGTCTCAGAAACTACGCCGAGACCAAGAGCCTTAATCCCAACGAGCAGTTCGGTTTTCGAGCTCAGCACTCTAGCGTGCATCAGATCCACGGTATTGTCGAATACATCCATGGTGCTTATCACCGTGGACTGACGACAGGAGCGGTCTTCTTCGATATAGCGAAAGCGTTCGACAAGGTCTGGCACAACGGTTTAGTATACAAGCTATATAAACTCGGTGTGCCCGATCGTCTCGTACTCATCCTACGGGACTACACTACTTGTCGAATCGCACATATCGCTATCGCATCGAGGGAGCCCTATCCGAGCCGGAGTCCCTCAGGGCTCCGTGCTAGCCCCCCTATTGTTCACGCTTTATACGAGCGATATCCCCAAATATAATAAGGTCGAGTTGGGTCTGTTCACAGACGACACGGCCATATATTATAGGAGCTTCACCCAATCCAATATTATCCGCCAACTACAACGAGCTGACAATAAACTTGGCATCTGGTTTAGGAAGTGGAGAATTGAGGTTAATCCCGACAAAAATCAGGCGGTTTTATTTACGAAACCGCGAACTAGGCCCCGAGCCCCGAAAGACTTAGTATAGTTTGCATTTTTATGCTCCTGGCTGGAGGCTCTTAGTGTAGAAGCTAAAGGCAGCCACAGGAAAGTCCGGGTAAGCAGCCACGACCTTAGTGGTAACCTGCGAGATGCCATTGTTAATAAAAAAAATAAAATAAAAAAACGCATCGCGTTCACAGATATCGCGTTAGTTGCATGCCCGCGCGCTCAACGCGCGGTCGTTTATGCCACAGAGTACATTTTATATTGGTTTATGCCAGCTGCTACAAATACTTACATACACTTTAATAGGCAGAGTTAAATTTTCAAAACTTGAATTTTTTTTTTATTACATCGTTTACAAGTGGCCAGTTCTAAAAACTTTCAGTGTCGCCCTCGTAAAGCCTATATTTTTTGACATCTTATAAAACAAGAATCACTAACTAAAACCATTCACTAAATCGCGAGCCTTCATTTTAGATAAAACTTCAATTATATCGAAATCAACGTTGACGTAGTTACGACCTTCTTTCTTATGACGGCAGTATGTATTTCACTATCTTATTTTGTGTTCTTTTTACCCCTATAATCCTGCGAATATGGAGGTTGATCTAAGGAAACCAGATCAAACGAATCTGCAATAGGACTACGGAAAAGTAGCGCATTTTACTTTTCCGTACTATTACTATTGCAGTTATTAATTTCCAATTATAAATTCATGTTGTAGGTCTAATCGAAACCAATTCCATCCCAACCACTTCTTCCCGCGTTGAATAGGTAGTGTAGTGCCTCAGTTAGATGGCAGCACAATCGAATTCTTTCCACACTTTTTTCTATGGAGATGTCATTCTTCCCACAGATTCGGGTGCATTCCGAGTTACACTGTAATCGATTTGAGCGTGCTATGACCCGTACCGAATGAACGTGGGAGCGATAACGATGTGTCTTGGGGTGCATTCCGAGTTACACTGTAATCGGTTTGAGCGTGATAACACCCGTACCGAATTAAAGTGGGCGCGATAACAATGTGTCTTGAATCGTCATAGATAACGTCACGACATGCGCCATCTTCCGATAACGCCGACCATACCTTTTACTAATATCACCGTGAGCGCTGTCAAAAATGACAGTTGTGCCGTTTTGTTTAGACTCGCATTATGTCTTTAAACTAACGTGGCATTTTCAAAATTGTGCTTCTGGCTACCGTTCGCCACCTAAACAAGAAGAAGACATTTGTGGTATGAATACAAAGAAATAATTATGATATGCAAAGTTTTGACGTTGAGCGAGTACTGTGAGCGCGTTCACGAGCGTTCCGAATTGTTGACAGCCCTCAGCTGCCATAATCGTGATATCTTAAGGCCTATTCAGACCTAAGCGGTATTCGCTACCGTCTGCGGCAGAGAAAACCCAGTGGGTATGCGGTAATATTACTGTTCAGACCTAAGCGGTATTCGCTACCGTCTGCGGCAGAGAAAACCCAGTGGGTATGCGGTAATATTACTGTTCACACCAAAACGGATTTCGCTATCCTTGTGGGTAGAATAACGCACGGTAGTCGAGTTTCGCTCAGAGAGGTAAGAAATTTTCGCCAGTTAGTCATTTCTGAGTCGCCAAAGAATATACACGTAAGTCACATAATTTCTGCAGAGCATCTGATTTTAGTGATGGATAGTGATGAAGAGGAAGTTTTACTTTTATTAGCCTTAATTGACTCACCAGTTAAGAAAAGAATTTGGATCCATGACATCAACAGACAACACCGAATTCATGGGGAATTCCACACTTTATATCCAAGATTAAGATTGGATGAAGATCGGTTTTTTAATGCATTCAGAATGACGACTGAGAACTTCGATGAAATATTAAATATGATAAAGGAAAATATCAGCAAATCATTCACTAAATATCGAGAACCCATATGCCCTGAAGAACGCTTAGCAATAACGTTGAGGTAAATACCTGAGCGAAACCCACGCGGTATGTACCTCTACCCACAGCGGAAGCGAATATCGCTCAGGTTTGAATAGGCCTTTAATCGGAACGCAAATTATCGATGTCAGCGCTGTGAGCAATTATGTTCTAATTCGGAAAGCGGCCTCAATAATGTTTCTTCCGCTAGGTTAATAGTGTTCTGTGGTCGTGTGTGTTCATTGTTTGTAATATTCATAGTATCTAGTAGTCTGTGTTTGTAATCGGCTCCAAATACTCCGAAACTAGAAAAAATAATCTAGAGAAGTACCTACTAACACAAATAATGAACTAAATATGTCTATGAAAATGGAAATCATGTTTCGTGTGGTAGCGAAATAATACCTACTTATGTGATGAACGAAACAGCACTGGAAAGTAGTACTGTATTCTTACCGAGTGTTTTGGCGGTTTAGTAAATTATCGCTAAGTTAAGGCCCGTTATAACTTCTGCTCAAATGTTTACCTACCTACATACATTTTTGAGATGTTACTAAGATTCTAAAGGTAAATAACAGGTTATTATTTTTATACAAACTTTTTTTGACAAGCAATTCATGACACCAGCTTGATAACTTTAGCTGAGTCTGATGAAGCAAATGGTTTCCTTTTTGGTGTAGTACCTAGTTCTACCGTTTTTAATTATAGTCTAGGCACGTTATGAGTTGCCTGTGCATTACTAATTAGTAGGTGACATGGAGAGCTGGATCAACCACTATAATTAAGTAGGTACTAATTTATATCCAGGTTAAAGCGATTTGGTGCTTAAAACTTAAAAACTATTCACTTTTATTAGTGTTTGTACTGTAAGTAGGTACCTACTTTTTCTTTTTATGAGATAGCTAAGTAGCCCAGTCCTTAAAAGCATTTCTAAATAGACCTTGTTTATGATCAGGCCCTGTACATGGATAGATTTTAATATGCATTCAAAGTATTGCAGGACCAAGCTAATAATTTTGCTGGCAAACTATTGCTTATTGTAATTTATTTAGAAGCGTCTTAGCATAATGTAAATAGTAGGTAGTAATTACTTTTAAAATCTCCATGTTATTCATGACAATAATCAGATATTATTAAAAAGCAATGCTTTTTGTCTATTCATCAAGGTCCAAAATAACGATGACGTCAGTTGAGATAAATGACGCACCCCGCTTAGAGCCGGAGGGGGCGGAGAGCGCAGCGGACTACACTCAAGAACAACTGACAGCCGCGCAGCGCGCGCGCATCGAGCGGAACCGGCTGCAGGCACGCCAGCGCCGGGACGCGCGCCTTGTGCAGCGACACACGTGAGCATCGCGCCCTCGCCTGTGGCCGCAGGGACGGCGCCAGCACGCGGCCCGCGCCGCCAGCCTCGCACACGCTCAGCTAACTGTGTGGCCGCAGGGACGGCGCCAGCGCGCGGCCCGCGCCGCCCGCCGACAGCGGCGGCGGCTTTTTGCTGGACGACGAGGAGCCTGTGCCGCCGCCGCGAGCCCGCCCGCCGCCCGCGCCCATCCAGGACCCGGCGGAGCGCCCGAGCTGCCGAGAGTGCGACCGCCGCTTCCCTCAGTCCTACCTCTTCGACACGTTCGGGCACGACGTGTGCGACGAGTGCAGGTCGGTAGAGAGCGCCACACGAACGACCCGCGCCACAATCCCCACCCGCTAACGATACGTTCGCCGCAGGGACGACGAAGGCGCGCACGCGCTCGTCACGCGCACCGAGGCGAAGAGCGTGTACCTGCTGAAGGACTGCGACCTGGACCTTCGGCCGCCGGCGCTGCGCTTCGTGCGGCGGCGCAACCCGCACGGCTCGCGGCTGGGCGACATGCGGCTGTACCTGCGCGCGCAGGTCGAGGCGCGCGCGTGGCTGGCGTGGGGCGGGCCTGAGGCGCTGGCCGAGGAGCGCGCGCGGCGCGACGAGGCGCGAGCGCGCAGCAAGCAGTCGGCCACGGCCCGGCGACTGCGCGCGCTGCGCATGGACGTGCGTTCGAGTCTGTTCGACCGCACTCGCGCGGCGCACGAGCATGAGTTCGGCGCGGAGCAGTACGACGCGGATTCGGACCAGTATTCGCGCGCATGCGCCTGCGGACACGTCGAAACCTACGAGAAGATGTAACACGAACACGCGCCACTGCCTGCGTTTGAACAAAATGTGAAATACAACTGCCTCTGCAACCTATCTTAAAATCTTATCTGTGATCCAAGAACAATTATTTGATTAATGCCGCATGACCATAAATACATTTTTGCATTGCGTGTTGTCAAGGTTTCTTTTATTTATATCCCATCTTTTGACTCTATTTTCTATGAATTGCTTTTCTTTTCTATGTTGTTAGTGCGCTTGTTAATACTCAGAATGCTGCACAAAAATACATTTCGGCGATTTCTCCAGTTATCAATTATAATAGAAAGTATACTGATGACCCCGCCCCTCTCCATTAGGCGGAGGCTGCGCTTGGAAACTTGATGCGATCGCAAAAATGAGAAAAAAATTGCTCTCCCCACAGGCGCGCTTTTATCGTCCGGTATTTCTAACGTCTGCGTGTTACCTACAGTCTACAGGCCCCCTGCCTGCACTACACAGTACTAGCCTCATGTCGTACTGTCCTAAAATGTTCTAAGAACACATCGGAATATCGCATACTGAAAACAGATATCGCAATAATGCCTGCTATAAACACGCCTGTGGAGAAGCTTTAGGCGCGTTGAGCGATTTATGGTAGGGGGGTTAAACTTATGGATTCACGTCACCGACGCGCCGTAGTGATTTACTATAGAAAAATAAGATGGCGCTAATACCAGTTTTAAGTTTTCACTTCTATCGGCAGTCCCCATGACTGCTTACTTTTATTTACCATTCCCGAACTTTGGCTTGACATGACACAGTGGTGTGTGTAGGACCTGTAGAACATTGCCGTCTGTCTGTCAGCGGGCTATAATATCACAGGAACGATAATAGGTAGACTGTTGAAATTTTCACAGATTGTGTATCTCTATTGCCGCTATAGCAACAAATAAAATAATGTTAAAAATTAAAGAGGGTCCCCATATAAGTTCTTTTTTTGGCGTGTTTTGTTAAATATTGTACAGTGGTACGGAACCCTTCGTGTGCGAGTCTGAGTCGCACTTGGCCGGTTTTTTTTATTACACTATGTAACATATTTCATATCATAATTATTTCACAAAAATGCTGAAGTATATGATTCACTTTTTTAATAGTGTAAGTATTTTACCAAGTATAAATTATTTCTATTTTTAGCTAAACCTTGCAGGTTAAAGATCACTAAGACTTATCAATATAATATGCTGTATGCTTTTAGCAACAACACCCGATATTTTGATACTTAAATAAATACTTAAAAAAATTAATGAAGAAAAAAAAATTAAACAATCAAGAGTACCAAAATAACGAAGTGAAAAATAAACAATAGTTACGTGCTGCAGAGAGACAGCCACTTATGCTCACTCTAGCAACCACAGAGTACACTGAAGCACACACAGTGGACAGTTGTCACGCTCCTCAAGTATGTAAGTACTCCCAACAATGGACTACAACATGATACCAGAAAAAACATGCTAGTTCATATGCTCATTTCATTTAGTTCATAAAAAACATAGCATCAAACCTATTGAAATAAACAAATGCAGTTTTAATATGAAGATATTTTACAATTCTTAAAAGTTAAATAAATGTTAAATCTACAGCAAAGCTGAAAATGTTAGATAGCTTTCAAATCTTCTGGTAGGTCATTCTTAGGATGCTTGTTTTCAAAATGTTGTTTGTAGGTCTTAGGGTCAGGCATCTGCGCCTGAAACCAATTTACATACCCTGCTTCAGTATTATAATTTATTATAAGCACAAGCCTTATTTCGTTAGGCCTTCACATGATTGTGCTAGTATGTTGGTGAGATATAATGTGGGAACAGGGCCTGTGAGGAATTTGAAAAAACTATTGCCGGCGTCTTACCTCAAGTCTGCCCCCGTATAATTCGATAGGGATAGCTACAGCTCAGACCAATTATACCACAAAAAAAATTGACGAAATCGACATTTCGTATTCCCCTTTTTTCTCCTCGAAAACTGAACCGATTCAATTATTTTTTACATTAAAATTTTAAGAAAGAGTATGTTGAGGTTCCTATAATTTTCTTTTATGTTAAAAACTTGTTCAATTAGTCTGGTAGTCCTGTAACTCACGGCAGTATTTTTGCAATTTTTGGAGGGTCATAATTTCTTACAGATAAGTTGCTGAAAAAAAGGAAATAATAGGGTCGTGTCTACAGCAGACATTGATTTTATGAAAAAATAAAATATTACTCTAGAGAATTCTGGAGAAAAAAGGGGAATACATTTGTATGGAGAATCGCAGGCCCTGTTCCCTCTTAAGCGGCATTTGAAGAGTCAGATGAATGTTAATACAAACTTCTCCAGAAATGTTATTATTGTTTTCATACAATGGAGAAGGATCAAGTTCTGGGTACATCCCATCCACACAGATAGATTATTGCATTGAACTATCGGCTGGGTCGGCTAAACAATTGGTAAATGTGCGCTAGGAAGAGCGCCATACTGATTTAGCAGTCGGCCTATAGTTCACTAACAGTTCAGATTGAAGACAATAGTGAAACCCATAAGTATTTTATTGGCCGATTTATATAATATGCGCACTATATACATCTTCATATTGATTATCGATAGAAAATCTGTAATCTGCTGGGCACTTATTTGTAAGCAGAATTTCAATAGTTTGAATTGAATAATTACACCATCAATATCCTAAAAGTGTTGCAGAAGTTTTATATTGAAGGCCGACCCATCTAGAAATCTTTTGGACTTACTCACATGCATGAGTTACAACAGCACTTGATAGATATGGTGGTACTCCCACACTCATGTTTATAATAACTATTAAGTAATCTAAAATATTTCTTGTACAGTCATACAATACAAGATTTTTATGAAATCTACACATTAAGTCACTTTTCGTGTCTGTGTGACCGTGTTGTTCTTCTAAACTCAGCAACAGATTTTAATGCGGTTTTCACCATCATTTAGAGAATTGATTTGGGAATGATAATCTAAGATATTCGCAATGAGATCTCTCAATAAATGTTAAATGGTTTCAGCAATAATTTTTGTTCGTAAATAAAATTGATTGTTGTGTTAAATGAATCAAACAAATGTTTACCTTGCAGACAGCACACACATGGACGAGGGCTTTCTGTGCAGCTTTCTTCTGGTCATTGGCACTATGGCCTTGCTGTTTCTTCATTTTGGACTGTTTCTCAGCAGCTTTTGCTTGTGATTGAAGTTTCTGCTGCCCGCGTGCCATCCTTCAATCCTGAAAATAAAGCACCTGTTGTATTACTATAAATAAAATAACAGATTATTAGGATCATTCAAACACTGAACTGGGCCTACATTTTATAGATTAGCTAGAATGTGATAACTTCGAGTATTGTTCACTGCCATCATCATTGCTTGTGGGCATGATAATAATAATTATACCTTTGATTTTATAAAGTTTACTTTAGCAACTTCCACGTAAAAAGAAAGGGAATTGAGCTAGATGTTTGATAGTTTGGTACCTGGTTAGGTACAGTACATAGTGCTAATAAGGAGATACAATGAAGGTGCTAGATTACTTGTTAATTATTATATTAGCTAGTAGATGTTGTACAATACGAATCGATTAAGGAATGACAAGTCTGTTAGGAAAAATCTCCATGGCAACAGTACATTTCTAGTAAGGAGATTATGCTCTGTGATGTGCAAACTCCAACATAACCCCCCTCATCACTAGCATGATCGTTACATCAAACCAAGTGAGGATCTCAACCCGTTAAGCCTTGGTCCAGATAAACTCTTAGTCAGCATATCTGCCTCCATGTGGGCACTTGGACGGTATTCTATTTGAACTTCTTTCAACTGTCGTATGAAATGTAGTTTCGTATCAATATGCTTTGTCTTAGAGCCAATCATAGGATTTTTCGTTAATTGTATGGCAGCCTGGTTATCATTATATATTTTGACGATGGGTTGCCTCCATTCTGATATGTCGTTTATTAAACGTTTTAGGTGGATTGCTTCCTTAGCAGCTTCGGCCACACACGTGTACTCTGCTTCGGCCGTTGATAGGGCTACACTCTTTTGTTTTCTGCTTTCCCAGCTAATGGGAGCACCGGCGAGTTTAAAACAATAGCCACTGTACGATCTTCGATCTATCGCGCAAGATGCAAAATCTGCATCAGCTTGACCATACAACTCCATTTTGGTTTTCTTGTAGCACGGGCCCATGCCTTTTGTCCCTTTTAAATAACGAAGTACACGCTTCGCGCTCTTAAAATGTTCTTCTCCAAAACAACTGTTGAATTGTGACAAATAGCTCACACTGAACATTATATCAGGCCTGGTGGCCACGGCTAAATACATCAGTGTTCCAATCAATTGTTGGTATGGTAATTTTTCAACACATTTTTCATTTTTCTGTAATTTCAGATTAAGTTCCATTGGTGTAGTTGTTGGCTTGCAGTCTTCCATGTTAAATTTCTTCAACACTTTTTCAATATATCGTTCTTGAAATAATTTTATTTCGTTTCCTCCTTGTCTTTTAATCTGTATTCCTAGAAGTTGTTCAGGCTCTCCTAGATCCTTCATTTCGAATTTTTCATTAAACACCTTTTTTATTTCTTTTAATTTTGTTTCGCAGGAGTAAGCTATTAACAAATCATCTACGTATATTGCTATCAACATTTTAGTTCCCCCTTTCTCTAATATATATACGCAAGGATCAGCTTCTGATGGGATAAACCCCATTTTTTCTAGCTCGCTACTTAGTTTTAGGTACCATTGTCGACCTGATTGCTTCAAGCCGTAGAGTGCTTTTTCGAGATTGCATACTTTCTCTCCTTTTATGTTTTTCAAATCCTCTAACATTTTCTTAGCTTTATGGAACAGTGTTAAATTATTGTTATCACTTTCTTCGACCATTATTTCTGCCACATATTCTTCCAAGTAGTCCGGCATCTCCATTGCTATTTTTTTATCTAGCACGCCATTTAGGTAAGCTGTCGTGACATCCATTTGGTTAAGTTTTAATTGCTCTTCCACAGATATAGCGATGACGCTTCTAACTGAACTTAGCTTTGCAACGGGGGAGTATGTCTCATCATAGTCAACTCCAGGTCTTTGCCTGAATCCTCTTGCAACTAGTCTCGCTTTCTTTGTCTCCGTGTTTTTCGGACCTATTTTCTTTTTTAAGATCATTTTGAAATCTACAAGGTTCATTTCTTTCTCTCGTTTTGCGATATGCCACGTACCGTTCTTTATGTGTGCTTTAATTTCTGCTTTTATGGCATCATGCCAGTACCTTTCATCGCCCTCTTCTTCTTCTTCTTCGCATAGATACATTTTATTAGCCATTTCCTCGTCCTTTCTGCCTTCCATCTCATAATCCTGAGCCCATATTGGCAATTGTCTTTTTCTTTGAGATTTTCTTCTGTTATTGGCATCATCATGAACTGTTTCGCTTTCGGTTGCTTCATGATCTTCATGATGTTCGACTACTGCTTCATCAACATTTTCATTGAATTCATCTAGTGCATCATTGAACGTGTCTCCGGTAACATCGTGTGGTGGAGAATCAAGTTGTGTCAATGATGGGGTTTCATACTGCGTCGAAAAACTGGGTACTGGGTCAGGTTTTGGCGATTTATGTTTCATTTGTACATCGATTTTAATTTTCTCGATTGCTTCTTCTTCTTGTTGCCGTTTAGGTTTTCTTTTATTAATATCTCTTCTATTTTCTATAGCTTCTTCAAAATTTCCACAGTCTTTTCCGTAAAACATGGTGTTTACAAATTTTACGTCTCTGCTTATTATGAATTCTTTTGAATCGGGAACGAAGATTCGGTACCCTCTGGCACATTTTGCGTATCCAACAAATACGCCTTCGGTAGCTCGAGGAGCAAATTTCCATCCTCTTTTAGGTCCTTTCCTTAGGACAAACGTTTTCTGCCCGA
Source organism: Xanthia icteritia (assembly GCA_949128155.2). Classification (NCBI taxonomy): domain Eukaryota; kingdom Metazoa; phylum Arthropoda; class Insecta; order Lepidoptera; family Noctuidae; genus Xanthia; species Xanthia icteritia. The sequence continues at coordinate 45,086 of OX421932.2, forward strand.
ATATATGTAGGTGTCTTGCAGATGGTTCACGACCAATCCATTTTTGGAAAGGCGTCTGTCCATTCAGGGCTTTAGTTGGGCATCTATTCGTTACATAGTTTGCTGTATGAATTGCATTTGCCCACAGCTCCTCTGGAACATTGGATTCAAGCATTAGGCATCTCGCTTTCTCGACTAATGTCCGATTTTTACGCTCTGCAAGTCCATTACTTTGAGGTGTGTAGGGTGACGTTAATCTGCGTTGTATTCCGTGTTGCATTAAATAATCATTAAAGTTTTTGTTTATGTACTCGGTACCATTGTCCGATTGTAGATATTTTATTTTATGCTTTAATGCATTTTCGGCCATGTTTTTGTATTCTGTGAATATCTGGAATACCTCGCTTTTATTTTTCATGAAATATACGCAGCAATATCTAGTAAAATCATCAATAAAAGTCACGAAGTATCTTGATCCAGCATGAGTTTCAACTTGTATAGGTCCACACACGTCGGTGTGTATAATTTCCAGTGGCTGTCTTGTCTTTATACCGTCTGAGGTATTAAATGGTAAGCTCGTCATCTTTCCTTTTAAGCATGTTTCACAGTCTCCCAACTTTTCAGTTTCTTTAATTTCTAATCCTTTTATTAGTTCTTTCTTGGATGCTGCTTTCAGGTCAGATTCATTTAAATGTCCGAGTTTTTTGTGCCACTTCATAATATTTGAATCTTCTTCTACTAAGTTAGCCTTTTCTACTTCGTCAAACCTCATGTAATATAAATCATTCTCTCTATTTGCCTTGAGAACAATCTTGCCGCTGCTGTTTTTTATTAATGCCTGATCTTTCTGGAATACTACAGTGTATCCATTATCAGTAATTTTTCCAACTGAAATCAAGTTCATGGATAATTCTGGTACATATAGAGCATTATTTATATCGTAGTGTCCATCCTTCACTCTAACCGTGATTTTTCCTTTGCCCTTCACCTGAGTGACATATTGATCGGAAGCTAGTTTCAATGTTCCGGACTCATTGTTTAGTGTGTCAAATTTCTCCCCATCGCCGCACATGTGAGATGTACATCCGCTGTCGAGGCACCAAATATTTTTCTTTAAATGCTTCGCAGTCGTTAGGCAAATTGGATTCACACTAAAACTTCCATGATTAGAATTATTTTCACTATATCCGGCTCTTGCTTGGCATTCAGACGCCTTATGTCCCTTTCTTTTGCATTTGTTGCATCTGAACTTGAAATTTCCGCTGTTATTGTTACTTCCTTGTCTTTTATTTTTGCTATAAAAAACATCTTCCGATTTATCTCTATTGTTGCTGTTCTTTCTGGCTTCACTTTCCTCAATAATCTTAATCTTTAAATTATCTGGACTGGGCAAACTGTCTCTAGTTTCGATGGCAATTCTAAAATTTTCGAAACTTTGTGGCAAGCTATACAGCATCATAATGCTTAACAGTTCTGGGTGGATTTCCACACCCATTGTTGCTAGTTTATCAACCACATCCATAAAATTGCTTAAGTGATCCTGCACATCATCTTTTTCAACCATTTTCTTCAGAACAAGCTGTTTAAGCAAAGTTGCTTTTCGGGCGGGTCCTGAACTTTGATGAATAGACTTTAGCTTGTCCCAAACCTCTTTAGATGTTTTACAGCCAGTAACCTGCTTGAGCTGAGGTGGAGACATCAATAGCATGATCTCAGCACGGGCCATCGTGTCCTTTTTCTGGAACTTCCCTGACTCTTCGGCAGTCGCGTTCACGGATAATTTTGTGGCTCCGCTTGCGTATTCCCACAGCTCATTTTTTATTAGGATGGCCTCAGCCTGTACGCACCAAGTATCATAGTTAGTTTTATTAAGTGGTTCTATACGATACGATGATGACATCGTTCCTCGAACTAACCACGCTCTGCTACCAATTGATAGTTTGGTACCTGGTTAGGTACAGTACATAGTGCTAATAAGGAGATACAATGAAGGTGCTAGATTACTTGTTAATTATTATATTAGCTAACAGACTTGTCATTCCTTAATCGATTCGTATTGTACAACATCTACTAGCTAATATAATAATTAACAAGTAATCTAGCACCTTCATTGTATCTCCTTATTAGCACTATGTACTGTACCTAACCAGGTACCAAACTATCAATGTTATTGGAAAAGCACTAAAACTTGGTTAAAAAGAAAAAAGATTTTAGTCCCACTAATTTCGACGATAGGTTAAATTAATAAAAATATGTGCAGGGACAATCCCTAAAAACACCATATTGAAAGCTATCTTACCTCAAACTTTCTAACGATTCCAATAAATAACCGTGTCTTCACCAAAACAGTAATGTATTGTTCGGTATTTAGCACCTATGTCATCAAATACCATAAAATAATATTCTAACCGAAATAAAGTTAAAATGCCGAAAGATACTGGATGGATGGATGAGAGATGGATTGGCTGAAAATTTTAATGGTTGATGAAAGTGTGAGCTGAGAATAAATTGAGAAAATGAATCAAGCAAGTGAATTGAACACAGATAACTATCAATATAATCATCTACTAGTTGATTGAGCTGTAAAGGCGCCCTCACACATCTGAAACCTCTTTAACTGGGTAAATAAACTAAATTTGATTCTACAGTGTACTTTTTAATATATTTTTTTAAGTAGTATTTAACGATTTTTTGACAAAGTCTAATGAATTATAGAAATAAAAATATGAATTATATGTAAAAGGCACACCTGTTAGATGTTTTTTTAAAGAGATATTATATTTTTAAATTTCTGGCAGTGATGGAAATGACGATAGTAGGAAGGAAATGATATTCTCATTTCTGGAAATGATATGACATGACTGGCAATGATTTGTTGTTACAAACAATATGTCTATAGATCAAGTATCCGAGTTGATTCAAATGTTATAATCGATAATAACTGAGGGTTTATGAATAAAATATCATTATAATCAACACAAGCTTTATTTCTTTAAATATTTCAATAATTCTTTGGTAAAATCAGTCAGTAGGTATATCAATACTCAACGCTTATCATTATAATAGGTAGCCAAATAGTTATATTGACGTGACAACGTCTTATAAATTGGTTTGCCGGGTGACACTTCAAGAAACTGCGTTACGCTCCGCTCACGTTATGCGCTCACAATGAGAGCGAGTGAGAGGCACGCGTCCCTTCCACTCGGGCATGGTTAGCCCGTCTAAGAGCGAGAGAGACAGACATAAAAAGTGAAAGGCACGCAAAGTCGTTGTCACGTAAAACTTTCGCCCGTATACCGACTTTACAGGCAACCAATTTTTTTTTTTTACACTTAAATTCTTTTGGTACAATATTTTTTCAATCATTGCTGACCTAATTAAAAGTGAAAATATTATCAAATTAACCCACGTTTTAAAGTATAAATACCTTGTTATTTATTTAAATTAAAAGAAACCTTTTTGTTGGACAAAATAACAATATTTTTTGGTGTACTAGAAATTATATTAATGTTAGGGGATGTATTTGTTACATTAGCAAGAATACGGCGAGATTTCTTAGTCCTAACGAGAGGTGCTACGTATTCAGGGGTATTTGAGTCTCCAGAACTCGGCCCAGGGCGTTCTTCTTCAGTTGCACAGGAGTTGAGGACTTTCGAAAATCCTAAATGTTTATCGTGAACACAAAAATAATCACAGTCAAAACAGCTGGCTTTCCTGAATACGAGATTAAATATATCTTGTTTCCATAAGACTTGGTGAACATTTAACGTGCCCTGGAACGGTTTCAAGTTTTTGGGAAGTAGAGCTTCTTTGGCTAAAACCTCATCTTCAATGATAGTCATTATGGTAATATTTTCAATGTTCTGTTTTACAATGTCTATGAACTGATCAAATGTGCTGACGTCTTGACCAAAAGTCACAAGATTGTCTGCAGTCCGTTTTAGCACTCCTCCAATCCCATCTGGGGCACCCTTCCCATGTCCAGCTTCACTGTAATTCCAGGTTATTGCCTTAAGTTGTGGAAAATCCTTACAAAGAACTGATATTATGTAGAAGATATATTTATTGCGGTACTGGGAACTTGGAGAATCAGATTGGAAATGGATGGTATCTATAAAAGGATTTATTTCTATAGCCAGTTTAATCATGGGTATTAGATGTGCCCAGATGGCAGCGGCGTCGTGTCTCAAGCACTGACTAACTGTGCATGCACAGGTAGTGCCAATGGCACTACGATGGAAGTCGTAGGTATATATGACACCAGTATGCAAACAAATCTCTTTACGACTTGGCCCAAAATGAAGACTCTGCACTTCTTTTCCATATTTGAGTCCAAAATTTTCTGAAAAGTCTATATGTATGAATGCTTCTGTTACAATTAGATTATTCTTCTTGTGTCTCATAGTGTTGTATTGTACGTTTATAATAAATGCGTGTTTGAAAAAAATTGGTAGCTGGTAATCTAGTTTTTCTATAACTTGTAGTGGAGTCATTTCAGTTGCCTTTTTCGTAGTAATATATTGTGTTTTCATACCCTTCTTAGTCTTTACAGTTTCTTTGCAACGAACCCACTGGTAGAGTGTAAGGCTTTGATCATTTGAAAATTCGTTATAGGATAAAACATTATCTTTACATAAAGGGCAGTCTCTTTTCAAACATTGATCGTTGTATTGAGAACAACACAGGGATTGTAAAATCTGTTCAAAATTAGTCTCCTTTATTATATTCGTTTTATGCAGACATAGAACAGCCAAATCTATATTACTGTGAATTATGCAGGCACAAGTTTCCCTGAGTGTTTTGCTAGGAAAGATCACCCAAAATGGGCGATGTCTACAGAAAAAGGCATAACTAACAGGAATTCCATGCTCTGATATAAATTTGTTATGTAATTGTTTTAATGGTAATGTTAACTGTCGTTTTTGTTTTTGAATCTTATTTCGAGTGATGTACTGCTTTTTGCCAGGAATAATTACGCTGTTTGAATCTTGTTCAAAAAACTTCTTAATAAGTTTTGATAATCTTTCCTTTGTTTGCGTTTCTTGAGCTGTACCTTTTTTACCCTGTTTCTCTATCTTTTTTGAAATCAACTGTGATTTTTCCACTGACATCTTTCTTAACTTCTTCTTTAGACTCTCATTTTCTTTTCTTATATTTTGTATAATATTAATTAACATCTTACGTCTTTTTTGTTCTTTGTACCTTATGCGTCTTATTTTCGTAGCTGGTGAATTTAAAGGATCTTCTATAACTGTAGTCGTTTGTGTTGCTTTTTTAACCAATATATCTTCCTGGTCCTGATGTTCAAGCAGTACTACTTCTGGTAACTTAGTTACATTTTTCTTACCTTTTTTATTTTCCCTGTACCTTTTTGATGCTTCACGCCATTTTTTCCTTTGTTGCCTTTGATCCCTTGGTGATTTTTCATCAATAGGAATAACTTGTCCCTTTTCTTTCTTCTTGATATACCGTAGTCGTTCCTTTTCTTTTTCTCTTTCGTACATTTCTGGATCATTTTTAAGTTCTGCGTACCTTTTACGCTTGTAGGCTGATAGATTGGCTGTCGATGGTTTTTTATTCATGATCACCAAACCTAGAACAATATTTTTTATGTTGCTTAAAGGTACAAGGCCGAGACGAGCTGCAATCCGTCTGGGACTTATACTACTTCATATATATCATATTAATGAGTAAATTGTCACTAATTGGTGTTGCTGTGGTTTATCTTATAGATAATTCCACACGAAACCAAGAAGAAGCAAAGTAATAGTCATTACCGGTAATCACGAATCATTTCCGTCTTTAACATTTTACTGGAGATGATCTTACTGGAAATGACCTATTTTATTTCAAGTCGAAACTTGCTCACAAAATACAGTAATAACGTAACAATAATAATCTCAAATGACACACGCGAACATTCGGAATATATGTAAAAAGTAACAGATAAATGTATTCGTTACTTACAGTTTAATGCGTCCTTTTGGAAATGATGTGATGCGTGACAATCTTCGTGCGTAAATTTTTTACAATAAATTTTGGGCGCTAATTGCACTGCGATCACGCGTCCACTTACTCGGGGGCCTGTTTGGAAACTGAGGAAGGTGCGGGCGTGGGGTGTCATGTGCTTTGTGCAACAGAGTAAGAAAAAAATACTGTTTGACGAACTTTTACGGAAATGATGAAAATATCGTAACATTTAATGAATCATTTATTTTAGACTTAATTTTATAGTTCACTTTCAAAATGTTTAGCAGTAATGCATCTTTGTTTTATAGTCGCTCTATAGTTATTTTCAAAAACGCACCCTTCCAACCCGTTTTGGTGTTATTTTGATATTTATAGTTCGATACACGATTTTTCGTCGGGTTGGAAATGATGTTAGGTGCGTGTTTTGTTAACTTTCTATTAATACGTAGTATTCCCGGACAAAATATTATTGGCGCCTTTAAATATAATATAATAGACACAATATGCTCTTGATTTAAATGACTGATACCAATAAATAACGGCACAATGATGAAAAACTTTTTTTTTAATGCCTTTAGTTTATTTACCCAACTAATAGGCATGGTTCAGACAGGACAGTGGCGAACTACTCAATCAGTTAATCTTGACAGTAACTATAAATCATGGAGTTAGTTCGTACATATCAGCTTTAAAAATAATATTAATAAAAAATACCATGGTTTCCACTCAGTGCTTTCCACAGAGACACAAAAGCATGCGGCCACGGTCACGAATACAATTCTCTGTCCCCAAAGATTTTTTATGATTTTATTATGATTTATTTTTCTTGTTTATCTTGACTAGATTTATTTTAAGTAAATTGTAACTACAATTACAATCTATGACTCGTCCAGGACTGATTCTTCGCAAAGGAGTATGCAAATTAAAGGGCAAATTGATTAATATGCCCCTTTTAGCAGCTCCACAAAATCGCCTTCAACTCAGTGGGTAGTTGTCAAATTACAATAATCTTAATATTAATTATTTGGAACACAACGTGCCCTCGACCCGGGCTTGGTCCTAAGGTGGCCGGGAATAGGCCTGCGATTCCCGACCTCTCCTTAGGCCTCCGTCTCCTGTGGCGGCTAGGGGCGTGAGGGCGCGAAATTTGCCTCTCCCTCACGCGTTCTGCCTGCTCCTTCGCGAGCATTACTGCTTCGCAGAAGTAGGTGACGGCCTCCCATGCCCTCTCGCTCCGTACCATGGCCTGGACCAGGGCCGGACGCGAGAGATCCCCGCCACCGAACGCCTCCACGAGGACACGGCGATGCTCTGCCCAAGCCGGTCAGACCTCCACCGTATGCTCAACCATGTCCTCCGGGCGATCCATGCAGTAATGACATCCGGGTGTTTCCTCCCGCCTGATACGAAACAAGAACCTCCCGAAACAGCCGTGTCCGGTGAGGACCTGAGTCAGGCGGAAGGTGAGGACGCCGTGGCGCCTCTCCAGCCACTCCTCAAAGAGGGGACTTATCGAAGTGTTTAACCCCTTGGACTGTATTTAACTGTTGGGGCCTTATACAGGATGGTAAAAAAATTGGTTTTTCATGCCGTTTCGCCTCCTTACTGCAACGCCGAGAACAGACACATACACCAAGCGGGAGGATCGAATTCCAACTGCACGTAGAAGTGCGGCATGCACGGGGGAAAAGTGGAAGGGGCTGGGTATTGTTCTCAAACCTGTTCCCTAGCTCTGGTTGTCGTTCTTTTTTACCCGTTTTGCATTTTATAAATTTGAATTATGGCCGCCTAAATCAATCAAATACCCGTATGTGCAGCGATGACAATAATTTGCGTACCAATTTAGATATCACGATTATGACAGCTGAGGGCTGTTAACAATTCGGAAAGCTCGTGTACCCGCTCACAGTGCTCGCTTAACGCCAAAGCTTGCATTATATCATATTTCTTTGTGTATACAGAATAATTTTTTGAGATGGAGCAGTAAGGACAAGTAACATAACCGTGATCTCTACAAGAAAACAGTCTTACGAGACTGTCCTTAACTTTTTGATAAATTTTGATCTGCATTCACAGATTTTGAAAAACATTACAGTCAGCAAGAAAATGGGCAGTTTTCATAAAAACTTTCGATACCAATCGATCCTGTTTCTTCTAAGGATCAAAACACTCTATCGAGGCAACCGAGCTTTGAGTAAGTACCAGAAAAGCCAGAAATCGCAAAAACTTTTTTCATACTTTTTCTAGTTCTACTTTGATTAACCGAAAATAACAAAAAAAAAAAAAAAACTTCGAATGAATACGCGTTATAATTTTATTTGCTTTATTTGGTAACTTTCAGGCCCTAGTCATAACAAGCGCCCGAGGCGCGCGTCTCGTACGCTGCATTTTGGGCGCTCAATAAAATTGTATGAATTTTTAAGTAACGAATTATAACAAGTGCTGCCGTCAAAGGACGCGTCGAACGCCGCAACGCGCATATGACGTGCGCCCTTAGCACTCCCTCGACGCGATTACGCGATTATTTATCATTGTCGTTTTCTTTTATTCGGTACGGGTGTTAATACGCTTAAATCGATTACAGCGTAACTCGGAATGCAGCCTGAGTATCGGTCATTGATCAGCTCGTAGATAAGTTGCATTGCATTGCATTATCTAATACTACTAAAATCATCCTCTTATTCAATCAATCAATCACTCACTTTAATTTTATTTGTTTAGGGTCTCCAACAAAAGAAACACTTGAATTCACACTATAAATAATTATTATTTTTAAAAAAAAAAATAGGTTTTTAATAATTAGTTTTTAATTTTTACAATTAAGACTAATAAGACGTTTGATTCAAACTAATGTACAGACGCCAGCAGGTCAACCTACCCGAAACTGTCAAATTTTCTCAATCAACTTTGAACATTATGCTATAGTGATAAAGTTGAAAATCTAATCTAATTGTTATTATTGTTTGAAAATCTAATTGTTATTACTGTTTATTTGTTCTTTATACTTATAAATAATGATGTATTACAGAAACTACAGCCTCGGGTCAAAATGTCAGTGAGACAATTTCCACAACAGGCGAAGCTGTGGTATTCATGAACAAGCTCTTTCATATGAGAGTTCCTCATCAACATTTGTTGAAGATAAAGAAAATGCCGTATGTAGTAGATTCATAACAATGACCCAAAACATATTAAGCAGTAATAAATCACTAAATCCAGTGAACGAAAGATTGCGCGTGCACTCTTCTGCATATTCAGCAGGGTATATGTGCAGGAGAGTCCCAAAAAAAATAATTGTTGGAGATGCTCTGAGACTTATACCCAAACAAAAAGAGATGTATTTCATAAATGGATTGAACAACGAGAATTAATATATCCATCAAAGAAGTTTCTAATGTTATATAGGGATGCTTTGTTTATAATTAGTTATAGGTATTAGTTATAAGTAACAGTTAAGTTAAGTATTAATTATGGCGCATTTACCGCATTGGTTAGCTGTAATGGTAGATATATTTTGTTACATAAATAAATAAATATCTGGGGCCTTATAAATGATTACTTGAATAAGTATGCATACAAAAAATGAGTAAAAAAACATGAAAAAATAGAATTAATAGAGAAATTTAAGTTGGTTGGGGTGTACACACCATAAAACCGAAGTGAACCGAAGTAAAGGAATGGTTGCTTAATTTAATGATACGCACCCATGTTCATAATTGATGCAACATAATTAATAAAATTTTAAAAGGAGGTGTGCAAGAAAAACTTGTGAAACAGATGTGTGCACCTCAACAAATTGCCTTTGGGAAGTATAAAGCAGAGGTTAAGAGGAAAAAATAAAATAAAAAGTAAAATCGGAAGAGTCGCTTTTTTTTCATTTCTTTCGTTATATTCGTATTCAATGAATAACGGAAGAAACATTGAACATTGCAAATAATAAAATTAACCCTATAAGAATTTTCCATGGCACATCACTATGATTTCGATATTCTATGCCGGATGGTCAGCGTCATTTTTTCTAGTACGCTGAGGGCACTGACCTCTATTATTACCACTGGTAATAATAGAGGTCAGTGGCTGAGGGTCATCAGTCGGTGACATTACGACACTAGCGCTTGGCACATATTTTTGGAACTAATCGTCAACCATACCTAGTACAGAAGCCAGCATGTCAACCTACCCGAAACTGTCAAATTTTCCCAATCATCTTTGAACCTTATTATTTAGTGATATAGTTGAAAATCTATTTAAGAAATTTGACATATCGTAGTAGGTTGATTTGCTGGCGTCTGTATATAGTACTGTCCTATCTGTCTCCGACTAGTATATAGTTATCTGTGGGGTATACTATAGTAGTCTTTGTCTGTGGGTAGAGCACACTGTCACTGAGCAGTGAGCACAGAACACAGATGGAGTTGAGTATACCAGAGTATACATGTTCTATGGTGATTAGTTATTCGTCAAAAATGTGTAAACAACATAAAAATAACCCCAAATAAGTTTGTAACTCTCAACAAGCTCCCATTATACAATAAAACGGCTTTTTAATAATACGATTCTGCTACATTGATTACTTTACGAATAACTGTGTAACCTCTTGAGTGAGTATAAAAAACAGCCGAAAGCTCTCTTTATTACTATTTCGTACAAATAAATGTGGGTTTACACCATTTGGTAAATAAAAACAATGTATGCACATGCACTGAATTACACTTTCCCATCCCAATCTCCAATTGCCGAACTCATCTAGCAATTTTTTATTTTTTTAATATGACGTGTATAAGTGATTGCAATATCCTATTTACAGAATAAACAATTTCATTTCATTACATTACTGCTAAATAAATTATAGGTGTTTAGATTTTAGATCAATGCAGCGTATCACTCGGGTGCTCTGTGATGTCTGCTCACCGCGGGTGTTAGCGAGATCATGTTCTAAGGGGTCACAAGCCAATGGCGCAAAAGACGCTCCGCTCCGCCGCCTGTTAGACGACGCTAGTTCATTCGGTGAAGCCTCGACGGAGGCGGCGGAGCCCGAGCTACGCTGGGCGACGCAGCCGTACACGGCGCGCGTGCAGGCGCGGGGCGAGCAGGCACAGCGACAAGCGCCGCGCGTGGAGCCGTGCGACACCACGGTGCTCTTGTTCCCGGGGCAGGGCGCGCAGCAGGTGGGCATGGGCCGCGCGCTGCAGCGCATCCCCGCCGCTAAGGAGCTGTACGACTTGGCGTCCAGTATAGTTGGGTAATTTATTCAACTGACTAGTGATTTTATCAGATAATTACTAGTTTCACATTACCAAACTTATTTTCTTTAATCCATTTTTTAGGGTTCCATACAGAAAATGAATAAACGGAACCCTTATAGGAACACTTGTGTGTCTATCTGGCTGGCTGTCTGTCTGTCCGTCTGTTACTGCCAAAACAAGCTGAGTGCTCTGAATATATTGAACCAATTTAATTGAAATTTGGGTGTAACATAAATAAATCAATTTTGAATATGGGTTTCACTTTTCTGGGGCAAATTGGAAAAAGAAAGCCAGTGTATAAAGCTCCGCTAGTGGCACTTTATCCAATAGGGATTGCATTGTCATTGACACTGTCACTTGTTATTTTGTTTGATTGTTGAGGTTAGTTCGCTGTAAAACACCACATTCCCAAAAAATTACATTCTCTTGTGTCTAAATGGACCCTGGTGTTGTGTGGTCACAGTTATAACCTAACCAACCTTTCATCAATTTTCATTTACTACTTTATTTTTCATAAATTCAGTCATTGTAGTGACTTTTGATATAATTATCTCAAAACTAATATGATCAATCAATACAAAGTGCAGCGAACTAACCTCAACAATCAAACAAAATAACAAACATTTTGTCATTATCCCTCTTATTTACAAACGCCGCTTATAGTTAAGTAATGGTTAGCGCCTGTTTAGCCATACATTTTTGACGTTTAAACATTTCTTAACTTTAAACAACGCTTATGAATAAGAGGGTATATGTATAGCTACAATATTCTATATTTTTTATTAAATTAGATTTTTTACAGCTGTAGCGGTAATCATGTCATTTGGTTTAAACAGGTCTTTATTCTTATTATTTTATTTATCATTAAGATAGTGGTAATACGGGCTGGTTTCCTCAACTCCATGTCAAAGGTATTTTTCGTACGGGTGGGAAAAATCGGTTATTCGATCCACCCCACCTCCTCAAAGAAGGCCAGCAATGCCTTGGTGTTACTGACAATCTCGCATAGGATACCTGGGTTACCAAAGTACTTTGCCCTGTAAGTGGCGACTACCGGGCAGTTGAACAGCACGTGAGCTGTTTTCTCGTCGTCCTCCATGCAGGCCCTGCAGAGCGAACTGTCTGTGACTCCTATGACAAAGAGGTGTTTATTAAATGACGCATGGCCAGTTATAGCTCCTGTAACCATACGCAGCTGCTGTTTAGTTAATCGAAGGGAGTGCCTCCTAAGCCTGCCTGCACTCGCATTGGTCCGACCACAGTTTGTGATGCTGATCCTTAGTTCGTTTCCTTACCAGAGTGCGTAGGTATCCGAAGGGGAGTGGCACGATGGGTTCGGGCCCCACTGGTGCCATGCTCGACCCCCTTCTGGCAAGTTTGTTGGCTGCATCGTTCCCCAGTGAACCGCTGTGTCCTTTGATCCATATGAATGATTATATTATTGAGGTCACCCACCTGGTTAAGGCGCTAGTGGCACTCGTATATCAGCCCAGACTCCCAGAGTCCAGTGTGACTGTTTATTTATCTTTTATATAGATTCTTTTCTTTTAGATTTTGGGAATGTACAACGGTTAAGGTAGCTGTCTTTACTGCCCCATCTCAAAAATCCACCTGTATACTTACATATCTTAAAATAAAGTCGTAATTGTAAAAAAACAATAAGTACCCTCCTTTTGAGCTTCAAATCAAATCAGCAGTTAAATGAAAATACTAAACGAAGAATATTATTAAAGCATATTATTATTGAAATCGGTGTTGAAAAGGGGGAACCCCCTTTAATATTATAATATTTGTTGTTATAGCGGAAATAGAAATACACAATGTGTGAAAATTTCAATTATTTGCCTATTACGGTCCATGACATACAGCTCGCTGAAAGACAAAGGGCTCTCAACATGAAGCTTTGATGTAGGACCCCATTAGGATTAGCTACGCCACTGGGAAAGGAATATAGGTATCACCCTTTTCCAACATCTTCTGTAACCGCATGAGCTCCGTATTGATTAATACGGATTCGGGTGTGTCTAAATAAATGCGGAAGCTCGCCAATTGGTGATGCGGATGCGAATATCCGCAACATCCCTGTTTTGTAATATGAGGTGGTAACTGCCACATTACATAATAAAAACATAAAATAAAATTTATTCAAGTATAAAATAAAATTATGATTTAGATTAATTACAATCGAGTAATATTTCATTATAACTGTAATTAAGACCAACAAAAAATGATTTTGCTTCTCATCAAGCTAGCTAGTTACATACCACGTCACTATCTCATTACATGGTTACATTAAAACTATTTAAGACACAAATTGTTTAAGTTTAGGTCTTGAAATCTGTATGTGTCTCGATTTCATGGACCATAAGTATATAATGGATGGGTTTGATATTTCGATCTCATTTGCAAGACGTCAATCAGTCCAACGTTTCACAAAGGAGATCGTCTGTCCTCTCGGGGATTTTAACACCTTTCCATGACGACGACGTAGGTGGGACGTGGCGCGCGTGTGCGCCGAGGGGCCCGAGGACGAGTTGGCTCGCCACTGTCAGACCGCCGTACTGGTGACGTCACTGGCGGCGCTGGAGCGTGTGCGTGAGGAGCGGCCGGGCGCGCTCGAGCGCGTGCGCGCTGCCGCCGGCTTCTCGCTCGGGGAGATCGCCGCGCTCGTGTTCGCCGACGCGCTGTCGCTGGAGCGCGCGCTGCGCCTCGTGGAGCTGCGCGCGGCCGCCATGCGCGCCGCCGCGGCCGCGCGGCCCGGCGGCATGCTCACCGTGTGGCTCGCGACCGACGCCAACCTGCCCTTCGCCCTGCTGCGCGCGCGCGAGCACGCGGCCGAGCGCGGCGTGGAGGCGCCCGTGTGCCAGGTGGCCAACTACCTGTACCCGGCCTGCAAGGTGGTCGCCGGGGACGAAGAGGTCGGTGGGCGCGCCGGTCGCGGCGCCGTGGGGTCGGGCGACGGCGACGCAGTCACCGATGAGCTTCCTGTTCGCAGGCGCTGCGCTTCCTGGAGCGGCGCGGCGGCGAGTTCGGCGTGCGGCGCGCGGCGCGCGTGCGCGTGGAGGGCGCGTTCCACACGCCGCTGATGGCGCGCGCGGAGGCGGCGCTGCGCGAGGCGCTGCGCTCGGTGGAGCTGCGCGCGCCGCGCCTGGCGGTGTTCTCGTGCGTGGACGCGGCCGCGTACCGCGACGCGGCGGGCGTGCGGCGCCAGCTGCCGCGCCACGTGTCGCGGCCGGTGCGCTGGGAGCAGACGCTGCACGCGCTGTACGCGCGGCCGCGCGGCGAGTCGTTCCCGCTGACGCTGGCGCTGGGGCCGGGCGCGGCGCTGCGCTCGTCGCTGCGCCAGGTGAACGCGCGCGCGTGGGACTCGTCGCTGCAGATCGACGCGTAGACGGCAGAGCGGCGGGTGCCGATGCGCCCGACGTGTAAAGGGCGGTGGCCGCCGCCGAAAATGTGATAGGCTATTTTTCTATTTGTTGACATCTGTGTTTTTGTAAATATTAGTCATACATAATTTAGAGTAGGTACCTATCTGTATCAAATAGGCGAAAACAAAGAAAATAAATAGATATAAATAATGTACCATAATATAATATTTAATTTTTAGGGTGATTCGTTGGACGTCGTAGATCACGGTCGTTCAGGTTCACAGCCGATCCCAATTTTTTTTTACGATACCTTTGAGGCGGAGAGCATTGCACATGTGCTCGAATACATTAAAATAGTGCTAAAGTGAAGTGTGGTGACGTGCGTTCCTGATCTAATCTGGTGAGACCTTTCCATACATTTCGGTAAGTAAGTAAGTAAGTAAATTTTATTTGTTTAAACATTGTGTGTAACATGGTGGTGGTGTTCAGGGCGTGCTTCCCTCTGCAAAATCGTTATTTTATTCATGAGTGGATCTCATTATAAATCCATACATCGTATATGCTGTATTTATAATTTGTTCGACTAACTTTAAACTATAATATTTTACATGTGTGATTATGTGCAGTGCAGTGTACCAAAACTATTTGTTTTTTTTTGCGAGTGCGTATTCTTTTTTAGACATTTGCAGTGAGTCGCAGGTAGTTTTTGACCAACAAAACGTTTCTTTTAGATTCTATTGCTCTTGACTCTGACATTGGATTTTGAACCCTATATCTTCGAAGCCAAGTGTAGTTTTTGTGTTTATTTATTTATTTAATACTTCAACCACACACATGTACAGAGGCGGACTTAATGCCATAGGCATTTTCTACCAGTCAACCTTCGGGTGATGCAGAGACAAACAGTGGTAGGTGCAATAGCGAGAAAAAAAATAATTATATTTAAATATAAAGATATACATATATACCTATTTAAAACTATAAATATAATAAATACACCTAATTATATATAAATATAAGCACAAATAAAACAAACAATGGGAAAACATTACCGTTGTGATGATACTGCCAGCTTCTTGCGAATATGCTCGCGAACTTTAATTCTAAAAGATAATCGGTTGGTCGCCATCCTGATTTCCTGGGGGAGCGCATTCCACAGAGAGATAGACTGAATGAAGAAGGAAGAGTGAATGAAGCCTGTGCGGTGAGTGGGACATTGAAGAAGACGATTGTGAGATGAACGTAGATTTCTATTGTGGTTGGCGCAAATGTACTGAAAGTGTTTATTTGGGTGGTAAAGTTATTTTTGTGAAGTTGTTTTTGTTGAGTTTACATATTTAATTATTTGTGAAGTTGAAGACTGCTGAAGACCGAGATAAGAGTAAGAAGGCTCCTAGTGAGATTTACAGAAACCTGAAACTGATAGAAGCCAGACGAAGACAATGGAAACAGCAACGTGTAACACAGCATAGCAGTGACATAGAAAAGGGTCGAGAAAGCAGTTAACCACGCGAAAAGACACCCGAGAAGCTGGACATCAATGGATTGTTTTTTATCATTTACTATTTTTATCTATCATTTACTAAACTGCTGTCTACAGAGTTAAATAATTGTTATCGGGTTTTTACGTTTTTAAAGTTTTATGAAAACCTTCTGCCTCTCATCCAAAAACTGCTAATGTGAGAAATCAACTCTGGACGCAAATTTTATACTTTTCTGATAGCATAGAAAACAATTTCATAAAAATAAAAACCCATACCCTTTTATCGATCATGCTCGAACTACGTCCGAACGAAAGTACCTATTGATGTTTATTTCCATTGAAAAAACGCACCACCTCTGCGGGTTTTTTACGATCTTTTTATTTTTTGTTTTCAAAAACAAGGGTCTTAGCAAATATCTATTGCTGCAATGCTATTGATTAATGAGCTTAGGTAAGCGTTACTATAGCGGTCGAGCGCTGCAAGCAGAAATAGTCCTCACGGTGTTCAGATATTCGCGCCCGCGATAGTACGAACATAAAAACTAGAAATCGGGTTTTTGTCGGGGTCTTATTAATTACTTGTGCCAAATAGTGTGCATAACTCACAACTATATTATTTGCCATCGCGTCAACCTGAGGTGAACAGCGGCGAGCTACAGGTCGAACTTGTACCGCGTTTGAGCTGTACATAAACTACGAGGAGCGGGCCGATCGCGTCCTGGGCACTGCTGCGGACAACTCATCAGAACGAAGAAGAAAAGAGTCGAGGAAGCAGTTTAACTCTGCCAAAAGATTCACCGGTGAAACTGGACTTGGACCATCCTGGCGGAGAGTTATTATGAGAGACTTGATTAACCACGCTAGGAATAACGCAAGACAAAAGAAAATGTATAAAATGTTAGACGGAAAAACCGTAACCAAACGCATCAAGAACCACAGGATGCGCTATCTCGCACATGTTCACAGGCGCCGGAAACCACACCCGTTACATGCAGTACAAAACTAAATCCAAGAAAGTCGGCCGACCTATTTACACATGAAATGACAACCTAAAATAGGACATGACTTCGACAAGGAAATCATTTTTGGATGGACACGGTTGAAGATCGAGATAAGATTAAGAAGACTGCTAGCGAGATTTACAAGAAACCTGAAACGGATGGCAGCGAGAAACTTAGACGAAGACATTGGAAACAGCAAAGAGCACCAGTGAAGCTGGACCTGAACCTACCTAGCGGCGCCGCGCTTTCGTAAAAAGATGCCCATCCATAGATAAATATCACCCGTCTCTCCACTATTCCATTGCCTACTCAAGGATGCATATCCGATACGGCTCGCAAATCCTTCCTTATCCTAAAGGGCACGGTCTCCCCTACCATTACCGCGCCCCCGGTCTACTCCTTGATATGCAATGGCTTCTGTAGCCCCATGAAGCATGAAGCTTCAGGGCCTAGAGGTAGTGCAAATCTCGGGGTTCATTCGATTTATCGAGTCTGGTTAAACCACGCTGGGGTCGGTGCATTTCATTCATGCATTCATAATATAATATTTAATTTTTAGGGTTCCATAGCCAAATGGCAAGAACGGAACCTTAAATAATATTTCGTCCTGTAGCGTCGGATTGTTACATCCAGTTACTTTAAAATACTCATTACCTTTGATTTGACACGTTATATAAGGTGTTTTTTTATATCCCATAACTCTAGGGTATGAATGAGACCATATCAAAGAATCAACTGGCATTAATGTTAACATTGATTCTAACATAAAATATTGATAATATTGTTTCTTTTTAATTTTTCGTTCACTTCGAGTTATTATGTGAAAAACCCTTAGGTGAAATATAAAAACATTTAATTCATACTATATTTGTTCATAAAAAGAATATATTTCAACGTCGCATTTGTGTGTATTCTACGTTATGCTCGTTAATTCTTTGACATGGTCTCATTAAGAGGAGGCTCCCTAAATTATGTGTTAATTTGCATTAATATTCAGAAACAGTTACGCATACAATCAAAATGGAACTTTAGTTTATGATCGATTGGAACTTTTTCTTTTCATGTACAGACGCCAGCAGGTCAACTTACCCGAAACGGACAAATTTTCCCAATCAACTTTGAACATTATTCTTTAGTGATAAAGTTGAAAATCTATTAAAGAAATTTGACAGATTTTAGTAGGTTGATGTGCTGGCGTCTATACATGACAGTTACGTAATTGTAACAGTTTCGCTCGATTTATTTTTTAAGTGAACGGCCCGCGCCCGCGCACGCGCACACTTACCCACACTTACACTCACTCGCACGCCCATAATGCAGGTATAAACAAAAATGTGCTAAGTAAAAAATATTATTATAGCATAATGCGCCATAAAACACGAGAGCGTCCGCGTCGGTGAGCGGCGACGGTTCTCAAACTGTTCACGTCCTACGCGGCGTAGCACTCTCGTAGCGGCGTAGCGGTCGCCGTAGCAGCTGATATTTTCATGTGATGCGAAAATCGTTCGAGCTTATAATGTTGTGAAAAATATATCCGTCTCTTTCTAAGCTTACGGCGGTACTTTAAAGATGCATGTTTATAAATAACTAATGATTCTTTTTTTTTTTGTAGCGACGCGTATATGATTAAATAAAATCAAGATTTATTCTG
The DNA here is from genome assembly GCA_949128155.2 of Xanthia icteritia. Taxonomy (NCBI): domain Eukaryota; kingdom Metazoa; phylum Arthropoda; class Insecta; order Lepidoptera; family Noctuidae; genus Xanthia; species Xanthia icteritia. The sequence continues at coordinate 63,784 of OX421932.2, forward strand.
GTTTGTTTTGACTGTACACTGTGACTGTAATTTAAGTACGTAGTTTTATTTTTGGGATAAAAATTACCTATATTGAAAATGACAGAAATCTATTCAGTATTCGATTCTGAATAAACTACTTTCATAATGTGCATTAATTTTATTCAGTTACACTTCGAAGATTAAAAAAATAAAACAATGTAATAGATATGGTAATCATTTCTTTAATATAATTCAGTATAGAACTGTACCATGATTGAATTCAATCATTTTTTCATTCCGTTTGTAAAAAACTTCGTGAACATCATACAATATAATCTTATACAGATAATAGAATAAGTTTCATCTGGCGTCTTTATCGACAGGATTTTATTAAAGTTAGGATAGGTTTGATAGGAAAGAATAAGTATTTATCTATTTGTGAATTACATACTTATTAGTGAAACTGTCTGCTCATTAGTTTTTGTAAGACAAACTTGCGGGCTTTTTTTATCAGATGAATTATAAACAAAATCGGTGTATCTATAATTCTATATGAAACAATACGCGACGTATGCATACTCTCTTCTCAGTTGAAGTTGGTTTCGAGAAACGGCAGGATGCAGTGCAGACATTCTAATGATGTATAATATTATGACTATGACCGAGAATAACAACTACTTGACTTAGCCTAAAGATAATAATTATGTACATTTGCATTACTTTGTTTAATCTTTTTGTTTTGAATTATTCGCATCGATGTGCGACGAAGACGACGTATTCTCGTATCGTAGGTCGATCGGACGGGAAAGTACGTCGATAAAAAATATAATTCATATTTCGCTAAATTATTATATACACAATTCGAGAAATAAATTACACTTCGGTTCGGCTCGAGCCGCACGATCACAGGTTGATCGGGTTGGGCGTGGGCTGGCCGCCCGCCTCCGCCACGCCGCGCCCGAGCTCGGCCAGGCGCGCGAACTGGCGCAGCGAGCGCGGCTCGCGCGTCGCGGCCAGCGCCACGGGCATGCGCGTCACGGCCTCCTCGGCCCACGCCTCGGCCAGGCGCAGCTCGTGCGCGGCCGACGGCAGGCGCAGGCGCGCGGCGCGGCTGGCGCGCGACAGCACGGCGGCGGCCGTGTAGGCGTCCACGGCGGCCGCGGCCAGGCGGTTGAGCACGAACTGCTCGTCCACGATGCCGCGCCCGTGGCGCACCAGCGCCGCCTCCACGCTGCGCCCGTGCTCCAGCACGCAGCGGCCCAGCTCCGCCGCCAGCGGCCGCAGCTCGGGCGCCACGAGCGGGGCCAGGTCGGGCCCGCGCGCCAGCCCCACGGCGCCGGCCGCGCGCCGGCCCGCCTCGCTGAAGATCAGGCCCAGGTGCGCCGTGGGGTTCTTGAAGGCGCGCTGCAGCTCCTGCAGGTGCGAGCCCGCGAACTGGATGCCTGCGGGCGCAGCGGAGGGTCAGGCGGCGTCCGGCGCGGCCGCGGGCGGCGCCGGACGCGACACTCACCTGTGAGCGCCACGAACAGGCGCAGGATGTCGTTGGTGCCCTCGAAGATGCGGAAGATGCGCAGGTCGCGCAGCACGCGCTCCAGCCCGGTGGCCTTCATGAAGCCCATGCCGCCCAGGATCTGGATGGCCTCGTCCACCACGGTCCAGGCCGAGTCGGACGCGAACACCTTGGAGATGGCGGCCTCCAGGTGGTAGTCCTGCGCGCCCGAGTCCATGTTGCCGCTGACCATGTAGGCCAGCGACTCGGTGGTGTACTGCAGCAGCGCCATGCGCGCCAGCTTCTCCTGGATGGTGCCGAAGTCGGCGAGGCGGCGCCCGAACTGCACGCGCGTGGCGGCGTGCTCGGCCGCCTGGCGGAGCGCCGCGCGCTGCGTGCCGGCCAGCGCCGCGGCCATGCCGAAGCGCCCGTTGTTGAGGATGTTCATGGCCACCTTGAAGCCGTTGCCCACGCCGCCCAGCACGTTGGCCACGGGTATCTTGACGTCCTCGTAGTACACCTCGGTGGTGTTGGAGCACTTGATGCCCATCTTGTTCTCGGGCGGGCCGGACGACACGCCGCCGAACGCGCGCTCCACGATGAACGCCGTCACCTGCGCGGCGCACGTCGTTCGTTAGAAATGAACTGAATCACGACCGAGATCGAGTTCAAAATAGCAAGCACGCTTCTTCTCGAGGATTAAACGCAGTTGTGGGCAAAAGCTAGCTAAGCTATAAAGTTGGCTATGGTACCGTTGATTACAAGATAGTGTCAAAAGCTTTATCATGAAATGACATAACAGCTCTAATGTCAAACATAATAATCTACAAAAAAAACGATCATGGTAACCACATGAATTCTTTTTTTTTTCTTTTTTTTTGTTTAAAAAACGTTGCCCACACTAGAAATTTCTCCTGTGTCGTGGGTGCGTTTACAAACATTTAAACGCACATACACAAACGGCCAGACCCGGATCAACTAATTGTAGGTCATACAAATATTTGTTCCGTGCGGGAATCGAACCCGCGACACGCAGCGCAGCAGTCAATCGCTTAACCACAGCGCCAACCGTGCCGCCGGAAAATTACCTCAATAATTCATCTATAACAGTAGCTGTCACATTAGTATTTGGTCTTGTATACAAAAATAGACCTTATTGTATATTATGTGCAACAGACGTTCACCCTTAGGGTAGTAAGACAAATTTTATGGCCAGGATAGTTGTATACAAATATAGTGGGGTTTTAATTGTTTAAATGGGCTCGCGTATGGCAAGTTGTTTCATGTAACAAGAGTGGTTCCGGTAGAGACAGACATGGAGGTCGAATTAGAGATCGATCGGTACCTTGTCGACAGTCTTGCCTTCCTTCTCGATGGGCGTCTGCGCGAACACGGTCATGATCTCGGCGATGCCTCCGTTGCTGATCCAGATCTTAGACCCGTTGAGGACGAAGTGCTTCCCGTCGGACGACAGCACCGCGCGCGACCTACACGCACACACTCGTCAGACTCACGCGCGACACGCTCGCTCACCGTACGTCACACTACCATAGATGAATACAGATGGTTCACTCCGCATTGTAGGTATGAAGCTACACGTAAGCGGGGCAGAAGATATAAAAGTTACGCGATAGAAAGTCAGGGAACTTCTAGGTAAATATAGCTGTAGGTAAGTAGCTCTGTGCGATCTGAATTGCCATTATTGTGTCACTTTTTATTTATATGATTTTGGGGAGTGAACCATCTGTATTAATCTGTGACACACGCACTTGATGGAGCCGGCGTCGGAGCCGGAAGACGGCTCGGTGAGACAGAAGGCGGCGTACTCGCCGCCCGTGACGCGCGGCAGGTAGTGCGCCTTCTGCTCGGGCGTGCCGAACAGCAGGATGCCCTTGAAGCCGATGGACTGGTGCGCGCCCAGCGTGATGCCCACGCCCAGGTCGTGCGCGCCCACCACCTCCACGAGGCGCGCGTACTGCGTGTTGCACAGGCCCAGGCCGCCCAGCTCGGCCGGCACCTGCAGCCCGAAGGCGCCCAGCTCCCACAGCCCCGCCACCGTGTTCTGCTCGATCTGCGAGTCCGCGTCATTCTTGGCGGGGTCATTTACCTGCGCCACAAAAAATAACCCATATTACTTACTGTCATTGATCCTTCGTATGCGTGAACGTGGATCCACGCAGGACACAATGTCTTTTTAATTGTTGCTGTAATAACGGTATTCACCCGGTTAAGCTGTCATTATTTTGTGTTGTAACGATAAAAATGTGTGCGCCTTGTAAAGTGACCCATTGAAAGAAAACTTTTTACAAAAAAAAAAAAACAACCGACTTCCAGAAAAAACACAAAAATTATTTTTTTACAAAACATATACCACCGAATTCCACAAAAATACACTTAAAAGTGAAAAGTAACTTGAATTTCGGAAGTGGGTGGCAAAAAAAATAATTTCAAAACTGGCTTGAAAGTGTAGAAAGGGCGTTAAAATTTTTTTGCCTCTCAATGAAATCTATTGGCCCAAAATGGTACTAATAGAATACATTTTTGAAATTGAATTACAGTCCTATTAAAATTGTAAATAGAATAATCACGATGTAACATTTAGTTTTTGTTTCATTGACATTGGTGCCGATTCTCTTGTCACAAATGCCTCTAAACTAGACTAAAAATCACCAAAATTTAGTTTATTCCTGTCAAACGATGATTTCCCATTCTGAAATAGACTAAAGTGACACAACTTAACTATATTTTAGTTTGACAGCACTAAGATGGCACTGAGATTTTAATTTAGTGAAAATGACAATTTTGCTATTCTGAATTTGACGTTTTTCACCTAAAATTTTAATTTTCTACCTAAATCTGACCATTTTTAATCGCGATAAAATATGGTGTGGAATACTATTAGTTGTCATGAACTAAAATTCACACGAACACCTCGACTTCAGATGCAAAACAGTACTGTATATATATTTTTTTCTTTTCTTTTGCTTATATCTCGAAAATGGTGTGTCCTATCGCAAAAATAATGAAAATTTCGACCCCCTTTATGAAACCCTTATACCCCTAATTATCAACACGTAGATAATAATTTTTCTTATTTTCCATGTAAAACGTGAAAAATTCCATATAAAACACGTCGAGGCTGCCCCCCCTGCGCACCTCCGGCTCTAAAAAAATTAACGGGGTAGGGCAAACAAGTATGTACCACGTGGAGTCGCGATTGTCAAATTCGATTTAGTTGTGTCAAAATAAATTTAAGTTTAGAGACTTTTTATTGCAGAATAGCGTTAAGATTCTCATAGTAAAAAGTAAGGAATTTTAGTGATAGTTTAGTTCGGTGTACAAGAGAATCGGCACCATTGTCTCATCCAATAAAAAGATATGCTAATTTAAAGTTTTCAAAGTGATACCCATACCACCAACAAGCACTAAGTTCCAGGCGGCAAGGGGTTACGGAGATGTGGAGCATCGTATGCTGCCTCTAATATCGTCATCGGTCCTATCGGATCCCTTCAGTCGTGCTGACATCTCTTTGAGGCGCGCGTGGAACACCACGCGCCGTCGACCCGGGCCTGGTCCTTATCGGACGGCGAGCTACCCATTGCTCACCGTCCGCAAGCCCGCGCCTACGGTGGACGGGAATCGGCCTGTGATTCCCGACGCCCAGGGCGTCTCCTGCGGCGGCTAGGGGCGTGAGGGCGCGAAATTTGCCTCTCCCTCACGCGTTCCGCCTCCTCCGTCGCGAGCATTACTGCTTCGCAGAAGGAGGTGACGGCCTCCCATGCCCTCTCGCTCCGTACCACGGCCTGCACCAGGGCCGTACGCGAGAGATCCCCGCCACCGATCGCCTCCATGAGGGCACGGTGATGCTCTGCCCAAGCTTGGCAGACCTCCACCGTGTCCTCCGGGTGATCCACGCAGTGATGACACCCGGGCGTTTCCTCCTGCCTTTTCCCGCCTGTTTCGGATAAGGCGGGAGCCTCTCGGAACCTCTCGAAATAACAGAGTCCGGTGAGGACCTGTGACAGGCGGAAGGTGAGGACGCAGTGGCGCCTCTCTAGCCAAGGGTACCACCCTCGAAAGAGCTGTGACCGACCTTGGTAAAAAAAACTTTGCAAAAGAGCAAATATACGTCGCGATTAGTCGTGTCAGAAGTTTGGAAGGCATAGTTTTATCAGATTTGGACGCCAACAAATTATTAAAGCGACCACACGGCGACAGATTATTGACGGCAATAACAAGGCTACAAAATCTGTCTTCTGACAATCAAGGCCACACATAATATACGACTCAAGTAGCGCAATTTGATGCCGGGATATTACTATTAAAATCATTTATAGCCAGAGTACATCTCATGGCAATTCCAATAAGCCCAAACACAGCTAGGATACATTGTTTTATGACGGAGTTCCGGTGCCGTCCTTCCGGCTTCATCTTCAGATCAGATCGATGGTCATCAAAATTGTCATTTCATAGTCGCTTAACTATCTTAATCGAGATATCTTATCGCCACCCGTGAAATACTTATCATTGAGTAGTTTCGGTGGCCATCTGGTGGTCTTCTTCATCAGTTCCATTTCACCAAATGATACTTTCTGAATGCAAATGCTTAATTTGTCGCTGAAAATACCAAAATCGCTATGTGTATGCCTATAATATTTGAGGAGTTCCCTCAATTTCTCATGGATTCCATCATCAGAACTAAATTTTGATAAAAATGAGACCAATCGGGAAGTATATCCTTTCAAATAAAGAAAGAATTTAAAGACATACAATCGAATTGATAACCTCCTCCTTTTTAGGAAGTCGGTTAAAAAGTGTACTTAAATCATTGACCATTGGTAAAATAGCAGATTTAGTAGAAAATAAATTTAAAAGCACGACTGCCCTGCCAAAAAACGAATTGCAATCGGGGCAGCTCTTAGATTAAGGTGATACATTGAAAAAAATATGCTTTTCTTTATCGTGTACCTTAAGTATATGGAATAGGGATTCAATATTTTGGTGTATGTTTTTTGACTATATGGCAGTAGCGTGGTGTGGTGAAACGAAAGAAGGAAGCCGGAGGTTTAAAAAAAAAGTAGAAAAAAAAAAGGTTTACTTACTAATTGTTATGACGTCACTTCAACTTACATCGTGGCCGCGAAAATTTACTTCTTGTTACTTACCTTACCTAACAAATGTGTATTTGTATTTCGATCTACTTTCCGAATAAGAGCTTCATGCAAATTAGTGAAAATAATTCTATTCCTATCGGTCCCGAACTCATAAAACAGCTACATGTTTTTCAGTCTGCACATGTTTTTTAATGAATTCGTCAGTTTAAAATGTAAAAACTTTATTCCATAAACTACTAGAATCTGAGATAGGTAAACACGGGAAACAATGCATTTTATTTAATTTGATATTTATCGTAAAGGGAAACATTCAAATGTTTGAAAAAACCATCGCGTCGTTTGTAATTTATAGTCATATCTGGGCGAGCTCGGCCTAACTTATTTTATTTTTCAATAACCTTGAATACCACGTATCGTCACAAAAAAAAATAATCTACTTACATGCCGCCATCCTAATCCTACTGATCCTACTAATCACCTTTGAAATCTACTCTAAATAAGTAATTTCAACTTAATAAACTATCTACTTACCTCAAATACCTAATTACAACGTACTTTTCTTTCACTAAACTCAAAACACATAAACACTATCTTAATCACTGTCCTATCTACAATAATAAAATAATATAAAATTCATTTTACACTGAGCGAACAAAAAGCAAATTAACTACTTAATTGTAAAAAAAATCTAATGCGATTACGTCAAAGATGAGATGTCCGAACTCCGAGCCGAAAGCATTACGAAATTCAACGACAACAACCGAACAACTGAGCGAACTGACCGAAGAATAGCTCCTTCATTCTGATTTCACAACGCGCATGCATATTCTATCGTAACTCGGTACAGAGCGGCTTACCCGGCTGCTAAGAAACCGCGGTGTCACGTGACCGAAGTGACGTCAAGACGGACTTTATTTTCGATAGAAATTGAATTCACGATAAGCCGGACGCGCCTACGAGTTATTTTAGAGCAAAATCTTTTGTTGTTGGGACATATAGACAAAAAAATTAATGTAGGCGCTTTGTAATGTTTTAATTATAAGGTGTATCAAATTGTGATTATTCAATGACGATAGAGTGGTTGTGTTCGAAGGGAAACCGGTAGGAATCGGGTTGTCGGTTGAAGGTTGTTTGAAGCCATCGCCCCTGCTATATGGCCTAGTATCCAGAAAAAGGAATGCACGTTGAAATTTTCACGATTCAAAACAATTGCAATGTTCCATTTTTTTTTATGATTTTTTGAGTATCAATGCGTGACGCTTACACGTATGTGTTATTCAATGGAGAGTTTTCTTTAAAACATTAAGATTAATCGTATCAAGGTTTTAAATAAAAAAATAAAATAATAAAAATAAATTGTGTTTTATTTCAGGCAAAAATACCCATAGGGGGTCATCCATAAAGTACATCACACGTAAAGGGGGGGGGAGGGGGTCGACAGTGTGACATGGTGTGACAAGGGGTGGGAGGGGTCCTAAGTTTCGTGACATCACATTTCAAAATCTAGAAATAAAACTAATTTCGGAACTGCTGTTTTAATTTAATAATTTTTCGATGTGAAATTTGCCAAACATGTGATGTCACACTAGGGAGGGGGGAGTCTCATAAATGTGACCACCTGTGACAAGGACGGGGGGGGCTCAAAAAATCATGAAATTCGTGTGACGTACTTTATGGATGACCCCTAGTGAGAGAAAACAAATCACAAAAAGCACAAGATTGTTTTTTTTTTTTGGAAAAGCAGTTTTGTTTTAATAATTATTTTTGTTTCTAAAAGACGGCAATTCGATTAGGACATTTATATTAGTTCCATTGACTATGAAGGTGCCTAGGAGCGCCGCCGACTAGGACATAGATAGCAAGTTAACTACTACATATAATATTTTTTATGGCCAATCAGCTTATCTGTGAACTAAAAGGGTTTTTCTGAGTCCGAAGCTAAAATCTGTAATGTTGAATAGTGCAAAAACATAGTCTATCCTGGGGATAAAACATCGACTCTCCTTACACAAAATATACGCAGTATAACCCGAAATCTTAACGGTTTCCAAGTTTTTTTTACAAAATCTTGTTATAGGCTGCGACATTATCGTTCTAACAGAATGTTGGTCATCCAATCAAACGGCAAATATACCATCTCTCGATGGATTTAATCGATAGAACATTCACCCAGAATGATGGCATAGTGGTTTATATTAAAAAATAATTTAAGAAAATTGGTAGATGAACCCCATTTTCTAGACTGTACTTAAACTGTACTAAACTACTTAGTAATTAAAATTATTCCTGATACAGTAAGTTTGGCTATGTATAGGCCTCCATCCCAAAGTATTGATGGGTTTTTGGATTTGTTTAACAGTAACTTAGGAAAATTACCATCGTTTAAAAATATCGTACTGGTAGGTGATATCAACATACACATTGCGGTCGAAAAAATCGATACTCATTCACGTAATACCCTCAATATTTGCTTACTTCATGGACTATTACCAGCTCAGTATCAGCTAACCCGGCAGAGCGGCTCTTGTCTAGACCATATCCATATAAAATCGAAAACTCATCATAGGTTACTACGAGGGCCACACAATTTTTTTTAGAATTGGCCTCTTGTAAACGATATAATAAAAAAGTAAGTTCAAATTTTGAAAATGGAACTCCTTGCCAATATTATTGTGTATGTATTTTATTAATTTGTCATTTGTTTACGATTTGGCGGCAAATTGAAAATTGTCTGTCACGTCAGCATGAATTTAACGCGAGAACATTTTCGTACAATAATTGTTTATGACTTTCGATGTAATTTAAGTCAACAAGAAAGTTATTATAGACTTCGATTGGCTTTTGATTCTACAAATATCTTCACTTAGAAATAACTTCATGTGCAGCTATACTAAACTCAATATGACGAGTCTTGAAACTGACTTTCGCGGTATTAATTTTGACCGCGTATAAGATTCACATGATCCAAATGTTTCTCTACAATATTTTGTCGATTTGTTACAATCTACGATAAAGAAAAATATATTTACTATAATACCTAGAAATTATAGTAATATTAAACTATTGCTTACGGCCGGACTTGTTCGCTGTATCAGACATAGAGATAAACTTCACCAAAAATAGAAAAATGCACCGGACAATGAACAACTATCAATTATTTACGAATTTCTGTAATAATCTATTGAAAAAGCTAAAAAAACAATATGATCAAAGTCAACTGCAGAAAGCAGGTAAAAACATTAACTTTATATGGAAATTCATAAAAACGAACACTTTTAGGTCAACAAATCCGAACCTGCGCTTGTAAATAAAACTAACAACTTCTTCATTATCGTAGGAAAAAAATTAGCAGAAAAAAGCTTATTATCTAATAGATGTTTTTCCATTCCAAGTCAAACTAAGACACATGCAACAAAAAACTCTTTTGTCTTAATAGATATTGATATGAATAGGGCTTTGCTCGTGATTAACCGGTTAATGAGGTATTAAGTATTAATAGATGGAAAATTGTGTAAATAACTACGGGCCAATTTCAGTTTTAACAGGCCTCTCAAAGATTTTGTCAATCAATTTAATTTGATATGTCACACGGTACAGTTTGCACAACTTTTTTTTTAATTTTCTTATTTGCTCCCCAAAAGTGACCTCCATATTCAACATTCATTTATTTACATTAAACGTCCGTGTATGGGTCACAGTAATACATTTATGTGTACCAAATTTCCTAAAAATGGAATAGTTGGGAACTAGAACTGGATTGAGATGGTACCTCTTGGAAGAACTTCTCGACGGGCGGCACGAGCTCCCGCAGCGTCTGGAGCTGGTCGTCGGACAGCGGCTCGGGAAAAGGGAACACCTGCGCCGTCTCCAGTCGGCCGCGGAACAGGTTCAGCGTGAACGAGCCGCTCTCCCGCGCCGTGCTGCGCTTCTTCGCCGGCGCCTCGCGCGCCTCCGTGGCCAGCCATCTACAGCTGCCACATGCACACATTAACGTCTTATCAATAAACTACACTTCTATCACACATATTTCTCTTCTGACAGCTGCTGCTACCCAACAGCAACCTTATTGCGATGACAATAAAGATCACTGTGATTTTGACAGTGATGCAAAGCAGAGATATAATAATTGTAAAAGGACTATATGATGCTGTTTGATAGGTAAAGATAGACCAAATGCTATAAACGACAAAATTCAGGTGTGATCATACTTTAGCAATAGTTATTTCAGACACTACACTTGATATCAATTGATGATGAGAAATCTTCACTTTTGTATTCTCCTGGAATATAAGAATTTTAACCACAACTAACGAACTGATAGCCAGTGACCACATTTACAACCCCACTAAAGTGCAGGTGCTTACTACTACTTGGCAGTTCCGAACTTCAAATACTGTACATGTGTTACAAAAACTTGGTAAATTAGGAAAAAATATAATTGTATGTGGTGATTTTCATGTTAATTTATTAGAGGACTCATCGAGAAGTTTGAAAAAAAAAATCCTTTTTTTATTGGTATTTTGTGTTTCACGAACTGTGTCCAAATAAACTTTATTCTTTCTTTCTTTCGTTTCTTTGCATGTATTGTACAGAATTTAACTCAATATTTATACCAAAGCAGATCTCAGTTAATGGTTCTGCAACTTTCAGTGAATGGGCAACTAAAAGGGCATTTAAGATAAGAATCAAACTGTGAACTGTACGAAGGAAGAAATTATAAGACAAGTAAAGAATTTTATCAATATGTTAAGAAGTATTCCAAATTATTTAAACAAGTTTGTAGCGAAACTGATTGTCGATATTTAAACACAAAACTTAAAAATAGTCAAAATAAAATAAAAACAACTTGGGAAATTATAAACAATGAGACAGAAAGCATAGTAGTGACTACAGCTCTAATATTAAAGGATTTTAGAAGTACCCACAGTTTTTGAAAATTTATTTGCAGATATTCTAGTCTCAACCACAAAAGCTTGAAATTCCTCACCCACTGTTGCCGAGTCCCTATTGAAAGAAAATTTGGATAATTGTAGCCATGAATTTAATTTCGTCTATGTTAGTGATCGAAATATTATTAAAACTTTCAATACAATCAATGTTAAAAAAACTGCTGGTCTATGGAGAAATTCCGTAGAGGTTGCAAAATGCATAATTGCTGTAGCGCCTGAATTAGCAATTATCTTTAATAAATGTATTGACTGTGGTGTAAATCCTGACTTAATGATGAGTAGTAAAATTATACCTTTGTTGGTGGTAATACCTGTTATGCTGCCTGGGTCTGTCAGGCAGCATAACAGGTATTACCCCGATTTACGGGCAGCACATCAGACCCCACGAATTTTAGATCAATTTCTGTGCTTCCCACTTTTAGTAATATTAGGTTGGGGAAAAAGTCTTTTCGCATTATAGTATGTATGAACTTGTAATAAAATCTCTTTGGCTATACTATGTGTATCTGGCTGGTTTTGGTATCATTGAAAGTTTAAATTTTAAAGAACATAATTCCAAATTCAAATTAGGAAAATGTGTGATTTTTATTTGTTTTTCGTACTGTCAAGATGAGTGAATCTAATGAAGAAATTCGATACATTTTAAAATTTTACTACAAAAAAGGTAAAAATGCAACGCAAGCCGCGAAAAAAATTTGCGATGTTTATGGACCTAGTGCAGTGTCTGTGAGAGTAGCACAAATTTGGTTTAAGCGTTTTCAATCCGGAAATTTTGATGTCAAAGATGCACGTCGCTCTGGTCGCCCTATTACGGATAAAATGGATGCCATTTTTGAAAAAGTGGAGCAAGATCGGCATATTAGTAGTTACGACGTAGCTGAAGAACTGGGAATTGACCACAAAACAGTTTTGGCGCATTTGAAAAAAACTGGGTACACAAAAAAGCTCGATATTTGGGTACCTCACGAGCTCACTGAAAGAAACCTAATGAACCGTGTACTCATTTGTGATTCTTTATTACGACGTAATGAAACCGAACCATTTTTGAAGAAGCTGATAACTGGTGATGAAAAGTGGATCACGTACGACAAGAACGTGCGAAAAAGGTCGTGGTCAAAGGCCGGTCAGGCTTCACAGACTGTGGCAAAACCCGGGTTAACTCGCAACAAGGTGATGCTGTGTGTGTGGTGGGATTGGAAGGGCATTATTCATTATGAGCTGTTACCACCAGGCAGGACCATCGATTCTGAACTCTACTGCGAACAACTGATGAGATTAAAGCAAGAAGTTGAGAGAAAGCGGCCGGAATTAATCAACAGAAGGGGTGTGGTTTTTCATCATGATAACGCTAGACCTCACACATCTTTAGCCACTCAGCAAAAATTAAGAGAGTTTGGCTGGGAGGTGTTAATGCATCCGCCGTATAGTCCTGACCTTGCACCTTCAGATTTCCACCTGTTTTGGTCTCTTCAGAATTCTTTAGGCAGTGTCAGGTTAACATCACGGGAGGACTGCCAAAACCACTTGTCGCGGTATTTTGATCAGAAGTCCCAAAATTTCTATAGCAATGGGATCATGTCCCTACCTACAAGATGGCAAAAAGTTATCGAACAAAATGGTACCTACATACTTTAGTTAAATGTAAACATACTATGTTAAAAAATGTTTTGAATTTTCTTAAAAAATGCGAAGAAACTTTTTCCCCAACCTATTATATTTGAAAAATTAATGCTAGATCAATTGCAAAAACATTTTAATAAACAAATTATTGAGCAGTAAACAATTCTGTTTCACAAGGGGTCGCTCGACTTCTGACGCTTGTATTGAGCTTCTTGCACATATTTTTTGAGGTCTGGGAGAAGTCACATGATGCCCTAGGTATTTTTTGTGTTTCCCATGATACATTGGTCAGGAAATTGCATCACTATGATGTTAGAAACACTGCCTTGGATCTTCTTATTTCTTATTTGGATAATAGGATCCAAAGAGTGGACGTTAACGGCAACCGATTCTCGGGTTTTATTGTCACTATGGGAATTCCTCAGGGTTCAATTCTTGACCCTTTTTTATTTCTCGTATATATTAATGACCTACCTTCCTTTATAGAGAACAGTCGTGAAATAGTGTTATTTAGTTAGTTAGATAGTAGTATTAAGCTTAAGCGAAAACAGACAGTTAACGACGACGTAAATAATGCTCTCTCTACTCTAAAATAGTGCATTGGTTTAGTGTTAATAATTTACTTTTAAACAAGAAAAAGACTAAATGTATTAGTTTTTTGACACCTAACGTTAATATATATATATATTCATTTATTTCAGGTAAATAACACCCATAGTCAAACAAATTAATAAGAGCAATTTTAAATGTAAGAATAATTTTAAATATTAAATGAATATGAATAAAGGAAGCAAACTTCCATCCCTTTTTCTTTCTCACAGATCTGCTATATAAAATCCTGCAACATGCTGACTGTTTGCCAACTTTTCATTATGCACTTAGTATTAAAACAGCACACCATGATTACCTACACTGCAGACAATACTAATCAGAGACGGAATGATATATTATGCACATCTAATACAACCCCAAAGCATGTTGTTGTAGAAAGATTTTTACATTCTTAGGCCCATTTCTGTACAGAATAGAAAACTTAGTATTTATAACAGTACAGTATAGAAAACTTAGTATTTATAAATTAAATTACTTTAACTGTAAAAAAATATACTTGAATATTTAGAAGAAAGAAGAAAGAAAGAATTCTATATACTCATTATTATTTTTTACATTAAGTATTTATGCACTTCCTAGCGTGAAGCACAGGTTCAACCTAGTTCAGGCAAATAAGCAACTGTGCTCTATTTAATTTAATTAAGTTACTTATTGTAAATGTGCCCCTTTTCATAAACAATTTATTATTATTCTTTTTTACGTCTTTGACATTTCTCGGGACCCTAGGGTCCCGGACCTTTGGAAGGCGTACGAGGGGCCGAAGCCAACTCGCAAAGGCCCGTTAGACGTGTTTAATGAAACGAGGCACCAACCAATGATTATCCCTGTACGCACTATGCACCCAAGGATAACCCCCGGTTGGTGCAGGACTATTGCAAGATATGGAAACAAAGATATTGGATTATGGGTTTAGGTGGCTAAGTGAACTGTTTATCTAGAATTATGGAAAGACTATGGCCCCTGCCTGACCAATATTTTATATAAAATACACAGTTAAATGGCAGTGGGTGACTTGCACACTCAATAATGGTTCCCCGAAAACGGACGCTAGCACAAAGTGTCGTAGCGACAAGGGGCAACATGTCCTGAGTCTGAGGTGCTTATAAGGAGTGGAGCGGTATTCCACGGTTGTCAAGATAATCCCGGAGGTACGGTTAAGATCCCTAACAGCATCTTACTGGAATACTTCCTTCCTCCGAGCACATTTGCTCTTGCGAATCTCCACTCAAGCCGGCCAATAAAGGTAAGAAAGAGGTGGGAGCTCTATTCCTAGTCAATGTTATTATTATTTCCTTTATTTCAATATTTACATATAAATTATATTTTTAAATATTAGAATAAAAACATATAAAAACATTTAAAAATATAAAAAATAGTAGCCCACCGGTATCGGGAACAGGGTCCAAGCTACCGGCGGTCAGGGCTCCAGAGAGAGGAACCTCCTAACAATACGAGCCGTGTCCAAGAGTACCGCTTTCTGAATCCAGCTGCCCAACGAGAGCCTCCTAAGGTGTTGGTCGAGGCTCTTGGCAATTAAGCCATTGGCTGATACGACTATCGGCACAATGATCGCTGAGTCCACATCCCACATGTCGACAACCTCGCGAGCCAAGTCAAGATACTTAATCTGTTTATCTTTCTCGGCTTTCACGAGGTTCCCGTCATGCGGGACCGTTATGTCAATAATCATTGCGCGCCGCTCTCCTCGATCCACCACCACTATATCAGGCTTATTGGCAACAATAGTCCTGTCAGTGATGATGGATCGATCCCAGTACAATGTGATATTTCCATTTTCGAGAACTGGGTCGGGCACATACCTGTAGTACGGCACTTCTGATTCCACTAGGCTGTATTTCAGAGCAAGTTGCTGATGGATAATCCTGGCTACAAGGTTGTGTCTATGCAAGTACTCTTCGTTAGATAGACGAGAACACCCGGAGATAATGTGTCGGATTGATTCTCCCGGACGGTGGCATGCCCGACAGATGTCAACCGTGCCATCCTTCACAATGAATCTCCGGTAATTGTTCGTCATCATAACTTCGTCCATAATTGCACAGACAAAACCTTCGGTTTCCCCAAAGAGGTCACCAAAACGCAGCCAGGCTACGGACGCTAGTAAATCTACATCGGGTTCATGTAGGGCCCGGAAGTAGCGTCCGTGAAGTTCCTTATTCTGCCATACCTCCTTGCGATCGTTAGTGTCAAGCACTACAGGCTTGCGCCAGTTCTCTTTAGCCAAGGAGAGCGGGGTAAGGCCCTTGTCCACCGCGACCACATCTCGATGCATCCCCACGTCGGCTTCTAGGAAATATTCCCTGAGACTGCATACCTCGCGATTGTGGAGGGTCTTAGCGTTTAAAAAGCCTCGACCTCCACACTTTCACGGGATATACAGTCTCATTACCGATGACCGTGGGTGATGCATTCGATATGCAGTTAGCAGCGTACGGACCCTCCTATCCAGGGCGTCGAGTTCGGTCTGAGTCCATTTGAGTATGCCGAAAGAGTACATCAAAACCGGCATGACCCAACCGTTGAAGGCGCGCACCTTATTTCCGCCTGATAGAAGACTATTAAATACTTTCTTCAGGCGGCCAAAGAAGCGCTCCTTCAACGATTGCTTCATGTCAGTAACATTGATGCCCAACGCTTCCGACATACCCAAATACTTGTAGGTTTCGGATGCGGAGAGGGCTCTAAGGTTTATGGAATCCGCGAGCTGAGTTCCCACGGATTCCACAATCTCCCCTCGCTTTACATGCATGACCGCACATTTCTCCACACCAAATTCCATCCTGATGGCTCTACTGAAAGTTTCAGTTACTTTCAGTAGCTCCATCAGTTGCAAGTTGTTGGGGGCAAAGAGTTTTAGGTCATCCATGTAGAGGAGGTGAGATATTACCTGACCACCTCTCCTCAGCCGATAGCCTAGGCCTGAATACTCCAGCAGTGTGCTAAGAGGATTCAGGGCTAAGCAGAACCAAAGTGGACTTAAACTATCGCCCTGAAATATGCCTCGCTCGATTCTTATCGGTTCGCTATTCCTCTGGATATTTCGACATCCTGGATAGCGAAGGACCGTCCTCCATTGCCTCATACACGACATCAGGAAGGTGCGCAGAGTTGCATCTACTTTATACAACTCCAGCACCCTCATGAGCCATGTATGTGGCACCGAGTCATAGGCCTTCTTATAATCTATCCAGCATGTCGACAGATCTTTTCGGGAACGGCGAACCTGTTGGCTAATGGCCATATCAATGAGGAGTAGCTCCTTAGTACCGCGGGACCCGTTCCTGCATCCATTTTGAGAGGCAGACATGATGGAGTTGGTGTCTATATGTTTGATAATTTTAACCCTCAAAATGGATGTGAGAACTTTATAGACCGTCGGTAAACACGTGATCGGCCTATAATTTTTGGGGTCCGCGGTGCTACCCGATTTATGGAGCAGGTGGGTAACTCCTGTCGTTAGGAACTGGGGTAGCGAACCAGACTCCAAAGCAGTCTGGTACTGAGCCGCCAAGCGAGCGTGCGATCGTATGAACCATTTAATCCAGAAATTGTGCAGCCCGTCCGGCCCTGGAGACTTCCAGTTGGGCAACGGACGAACTGCACGAGCTACATCTTGGGGGCAGATGGTAATAGCCCCCATTTCTGGTATTGGATCGCAGGCTCGCTCGACTTTCCGAGTCCAATCACCTTCGGTGTGGCTGACAGGCGTCGACCAGATACTTCGCCAGAAAGAACACATGGCATCATCATCCGGAAGGCGCGTGTCAACCACACCTTGGTTCGGTCGCTCCCAAGCCCTATAAACCCACCTTTCATCACTCTGGAAGGTGCGATTCTGAGTGTATCGCTCTACTCGCCGCTTATACCTACGAATACGGTTCGCCCATGCATACACTTTCTGCTTCAGGAAGTCGATGCGCTCTGTGGCATGGGACACATAGTCCTCAGGGCCGATATCAGTCCCTGAGAACGCCCGCCTCACAAAACGCATCACTCTAGGGCGAGTATTGCCCTCCCTGAAGCAGATAAGTTTGCCAATGAGCGCTCTGGCCCCAACAATACGGCGTTCAATTCTGCACTGCCAAGCTGGTACGGCTGGTTTTGGTCGTGTAGCTCTAGAGTCATTTGCAAATTTGACGTGAGCTACACGACATGCCGCTACAGCCGCACAGTACAGAATCGAATGAGTATCGGTGAGGTCTTCGCAGCTATCAAAATAGTTTGATAGCTGCGAATCCAGAGCCGCCACCAGCGCCCTATTTTTGTTATGCATGGGCAAACGAGGTAAACGTGGTCTAAGTTCGGACGACATGAACCGATATTCCCGAATCGCACCCTCCAAAGCACTCCTCAATTCCTCATTGCATTGGGTACTTACGTTTGTAGCCCTGTCATCGATCCTCTCGTCAGCTTGACTTGGAGTGACCTGTGACATGGCAGTGCGTGTCATCCAGCATATGATTACGCTGGATGACACGCACTTGATCCTAAATATTAATACAATTATTAATATGATTATTAATATACAATAAAATCAAACATCAAATAAAATAAAATCAAATGAAAATAAATTACCTATGATAAATAAAAAGCAAAATATATCACATAAAATTAAATCAAATAAAATTAATAACAAATAAATAATTCAACAATAAAATTAATACCCTCTCTCCAACACTGGTACAGCAACATGTCTGCTGGAACAATGCCGAATGAAGGGGCAGTCCAGCCTTCCCGCAATCATCGCCAGTACGATGATGGGGCTAACCCGTACCCTGCGCACCAAGGACGCGGCGCGCTTGTGTATGGTCGCGTGAAAGCAATCGGTGTGTGCCTCTGCGATCATACCTGAGGCGCTGCAGTGTCGGGGTAGCCCCATCATCGCCCTGAATGCGTTATTGTACTGGACGCGGATAGCGCTGTAATTTCTGTTAGAGTAGTGAGCCCACAAACTGCATGAGTACAGCGAAGTACAGTACGCTCTAAAGAGCGTAGCCTTAACCTCATTATAGCACCGCGCAAATCTGCGGGCGATCATGTTAGCATTACATGCCCCAAGTATGTAAACTGGTCAACCCTTTTCAAAGGAACCCCATTGAGTCTGACCAGAGGTATGCATCCCAGACATTCTGCACTGGCGGTCTCGAAGAGCATACACTGGCTCTTCTTTACATTATACAATAAACCACGACCACAAGCATATTCCTTGCATATCTGTAACAGCTATCTCAAACCGCAGACCAAAGCACTCATCAAACAACGTAACGCAGGTGAAAAACAATGTACTTATTATTTATTTATTTATGTACTAATAATTGGGGTAGAATTGGATCTTGTGGAATGTGAACTGGTGCTGTATTTGGTGTCTTGCTGACCATGGTTTTTGTTTTTGTTATTACGGTAATTAACTGTTTATTTATTTTTACTTTGATGGTCCTAGTTTAACATTTGTGACTTCTAGTTACAGCTTTAATAGCTATTATGTAAACGAGCACGCCCTTTATGCCTGGAGGCTTTCATTCGGATTTTATTTTGGCTTTTTATTTTGGCTTGAGTAAAAATTTCGATGATTTTTTGTTGGTATATTGGAGTGTGCTAGCTGACATATAGAAAATAATTTATTTATTGTTTTGTGTTACGTAATGTAAATTATTTTACTTATGTACTATTGTATAGAATCAAGTTTTTCTAACTGGACAGACAGCTGTGCTGCTGGAGTTTGTTGCGCCACTTCTTCTTCCCAGCTAAAACACTAGGAAGTTGTAAAGGGTGGGCATTTTTGGAGGACTGTCTCATGTAATTTTGACATTTGAAAAGTGCTGATTCTCAGCCTATTTTGAATAACATGAGGAACCAAATGGTGACATAATGCGAGTGTGAGTGAGAGAACATGCATGAAAGTTCACAGTGCCCCAATGTTCAGACCTGCCAAGTTATATTGGCCGTTTTGTACATACAAATTAAAAGGTTGCAATAAACTTACTTATAATAATAAACTCATTACCTACTAATTATCGCACACCAGGTGATACAACGTCATAAGTAACATGACGTTTTTTACAGATTGAAAAAAGAAAGAAAATTTAGTCATCATCCCTATTAGGACATTCTCGCACTAGCGCTTACAAAAACCCTCAGTTGGTCATTTTGAGAGTTACATTTATGATATTTCTGCACCGGATGTAGATGCATGTTTGACATCATCTGTGATCAAGAACTCATTTTACCAATTTGAGCGTTTATGATGTTATTGCACCCGGTGCGCGTTATGTAATCTAGATACATTATGCCAATGTAGTGCAGTAAGAGCAGATGTTTTCCTAGCTGAAGACAAGTTCTTAAAATGGAAACCATAAAAACTTTTATTGCCTCATTTAGTGTCAAACTATTTTGTGGAATTTTGCTCTAGAGACTACCAATAGGACTTTTTTTATGTAAATATTGTAATTAATGATATTCTAGGGCATGAGCTACTGGATGCTCTGAGTTACAATTTCCTTAAATTTCAGTCATTTCTGATAATGCTCACCTGTATAAAACATTTTACTTGTTCTTTATTTGGACTATTTTAATATAATTTCCTATTATGTAGGTAATGTTTTCAATAATATGTAATTTGTTGGTATACTTTTGTGCAGCCACGCCTCCTAACTAGTCGTGTTTCATACTCTTGGATGAAACACGACTAGTTAGGAGGTAGCAAAACAAATAGAAAAAAGGGTCAGTGGGTTGTCTTGGGAAAAGGCAAACAAAAACATTTTGTCAAATATGGTGTTTGGAATAAAAACCCAGAAAGAAGAGTATTGATAATAATAATAAGAATATTCTGCTCAAGGTGCAAATGTTGGCCGTATTCCGAGATATTATTTAGACATGAGAATGTAATGTGACTATAAATAATGAGGTTGAGGTACAAAGTCCAAGGCGAGTGTGGACTATGGAACAACAAGGCCATGGCAATGAGTGCAATGAGATCAATTTTTCAAATTTTGTCTGCTGGCTGATTTGAGTAATTACCTGTGCAAGGGCAACGGCAGCTGGGTTGATTTCCCTGCTATGCAACGATTTGCACACGTTAACAACTTAGCACCCTTCATTTTTAAGTTTTATTTTAGTTATTATTGTACTAAATACAACTTTATAAAGTTTAATTACTAAAAGACTAACAGATCATTATAATCAACAAAATAGTAAAATAAATTAGCAAAATAAAACGGAAAACATAGACACTACGAAAGAAAAATAATAAAAATCAACCTCAATATTTTATAGATAATGACTGACTGGAGTGACTGGGCACAGACCACAGACTACATAGAGATGCACAGTCCACACACAGTCACCACAGATATTAAATTATATATATGCCACAGATTATGCAGTTGTACAGACCGAGTATGAAAACATAAAAATAAACCTATAGTTCCTGTCAAACATTGTATGGATGATTTACAGAAAGTAAAGATTTTAACAAATTTTGTTGTGAATGTTTCGCCAGTGCAAACCCACAGTAAGGTGTGACTTGACTTGAGTGACTGCGACTTGAGCACCTTTGTGAAGTTAGCCCCCCGTTTTAATTAATCTGAACTTTTGGTAATACTAATCGTTAGAGAGATATTAATAAAGTAACATAATTTTTTCAGTTGACCTTGCAATGTTGTCAAAAAACCCGTGTTTGCTGAGAAACCCGATTCGGGTCTCCCGTCACTGCCGTCGGTTTTGACGTAAATTTGCTTATAAAAACTGTATCTATCTTGCACAGAATCTAGGAAACAAAACAAGAAAGATATACTGTCACTTTCAAGTCTTTAAAATAAACGAATAAATAAATGAATTACGTGTAATACACAGAACAAAATCGCATCGCCAGTCGAGTGTTCGCACGCGCCACAGAAGCGCGCCGACAGATTTATTGAGTTTGAGTGTATTTTAGTCAGTGTGTGACTGTTTTCCTTCCTTCTACTACCTGCACATCATGGCTCGGTAAGTAATAAAAAGTTTTTATTGCATTTAAAGTGTAATAGATAAAGACTTCGGATATAAATAGTAATTTCAACAAACATCGTCAGCCGTTGCGGCGTCATGACGCGGCGTCCGCACCACATTTAGACTTATTACTATTAGTAAATAAGTTAATGATAGCAAACTATCGCTATTACGTAGGATTATATGTATCGTATTATTGATATAAGGTATTTAATTTAAATATTATCGTAATTGGCGTAACATTGAAATGAAAAATACCTACCAGGCGGCCAAATTCGGCCGTAAAAATCGTTTTGATAGTGCGATTTTGTTGTTGATTCCGGTAATGTTTTTGTAAGGCAGCATGCTTTTTTATTGTGCTTATAGATTTTTAAATATCTTCAAAATGTAGAATGTTAATTTGTATTTTTTTTTAAAGGAACAGAATGTAAACGTTGACCCAAAGTTTGAGAGGTAGTTTTTTTACGGCCTTTTTCAAGTAGTTGGGTTGGGTATCCGATACATTCGAAATAAACACTTGTAGCAGCCGAAACTCCGTCTGTGATAAGCAAGTGAACCAAACAATACATTAAAATAGCAACCCAATTCCCTTGGCCTTCAGACACAAAGGAATTGAACAGTGAATAGACCCGTTGTTATCGTTCGGCGCACGGTCGAGTGTGATTGATGAGTCATGCTATTGTAAACATTTGTGGTATGAAAAAAAATTATGAGGAGGTGTGTTCTTTTTATTTATGATTGTGAAATGATGTATATTTATGAAAATAAAACAAATACTTTTTGAAGTAATGGTTTTATTTTTTTATGAGAATTACTTTTGTACAAAAAACTGGGAAAAACCCCCTAACCATAATTTCAAGCTAGAATTGATAACATATTAGAACAAAACTGGACTAATCCATTCAAAATAAATGAGTTAGCTTATTTAGTAATGATTCCAACGACATAACTTGTAGAGAGCTACCTATCATAATTTTAGAAATATCGTCGTTTGAATCACACGCGCAGTAAACGCGCGTTAAACGCGGCAGTACCGTCACGTCGCGCGACCATAATGGTCGGCAAATCACCACAGAAAGGGATAACAGCATTCTTTTGATTAAGTTTTTACGCATTGCGCTGAAAGTAAATCCCCTTTAACAGCTTTTGTTGCAAATTTGTTTCTATTTCTGGTTTTCGTCCCATTATTTTTGCTGAATGGTCGTTTCATCCCAGTTAGGAGGAGGGTTGCAAATTATCGTACTTTTGCGTACGATAATACATATTGTATCGTACATCATACCGGTGTCGAAATTATCGTACATGTACAGACGCCAGTATATCAACCTACTTACTACAATCTGTCAAATTTATTTAATAGATTTTCAACTTTATCACTAAAGCTTAAGGTTCAAAGTTGATTGGTAAAATTTGACGGTTTCGGGTAGGTTGACCTGCTGGTGTCTGTACGATAATTATTGTACGTCTGGCAACAGGACAGACAAGTGACAATGTCAGTATTTTCAGTCAGCGTTGCCAACACCTAATAATGGTTCACGGTGTTCTCACTGTTCTCAGATACATACGCTAGCTTAAAAAAAAAAACGGTATTTTTTAAAAAGTGGTGTAAATACGTATTTATGTGAAAAAAAAATGCGTGTTCCATACATTTTAAGTAGTCTGAATTTGACAAAATAACTGTGTGAATTACCATTACCAGATTCACTTCCATTTTAATTTATTTTCAAAACAAATCCCTTCGTACAGGTTATTATCGGGCGAGTGTGAGCTGCCTCAATTCAGCTGCGTGCAAGAGAAACAGATTGATTAAAACGTAAAGTTCATTACCTGAATAAAGAAAATTGATAATACAAAAGAAAGTCTTTCAACTAAACAAGTTTTTAAGGTGAATCCGCAGTTGCGTTTCTAACGTTATTTGCAATTTGCAGGTCAGTGTCAGGTTGTATCTTGATCAAAATATGATTCGCGACTATAACAGGTATGACATGTATTTATAGAATTATAATCATTGGAATCATTAATACATCGAACTAAGTTCATATATGTAACAAATCTAACTTTAAGAAAATTGCAAAAAATGTAAGAAAATTTTAATTTCGCAGGTTCAACGTTCGAGCGTTTACCTTAAAAGTTGGCAACTTCGCAAAGAGCTGTCAAACATTTGCCTGTTTTGATTAATTTGGCAATATTACTTTAGGGAAATATGAAATGTGGCTAACGTTGAACTAAAATATTGATTGTGAAATGCAATAGGTATCGTCATACCGAATATTTAGTTTTAGATGTAAAAAAAGTATTTGGAAACTTTCCAAATGTCTTTTTTACATCTAAGGGTTACAACATCAAGTTCAATGTTATAATTGCAATTCATTTTTAACATTCTAGTTTGCTAGTTAGCCACATTTCTTATTTCCTAATATTGCCAAATTGATTCTTTATCAAAACAGGTAAATATTTGACATATATTTGAGACGTTGCCAACTTTCAGAACAAACGCTCCTAATTTGTATGTACATTGGTACAGACGCCAGCAGGTCAACCTACCCGAAACTGTCAAATTTTCCCAATCAACTATGAACCTAATGCTTTAGTGATAAAGTTGAAAATCTATTAAAGAAATTTGACATATTGTACTAGTTTGATGTGCTGGCGTCTGTACGCAATAAATTGGTTCAAACTTTTATCTATGGTTGGAGAATTCCCCCTAGTGCATTGCTATTCAAAATTTTGCTATGTGATACGATATCCATATCACAGCCGATGGACCGGCTTTACATTTACAAAGTAAATGTAAATGAGCCTGCAAGATGCAGGACTAATTTTGCAGAAACAAAAGTGCGTTTTTTTAAATTTCTTTCACATTTCACAACTTCCTAAAAATTCTATCCTATTTCTAGTTTTGCGAACTAGCTACGCGTTCCGCGCGGCTTGAAAGTTTATGTACGATCATTTTTCATCGCGTACGAATGTACGATAGTTTTCGAATATTGATACGATAATTCACTCGCACGTCTGGCAACCCTGGCTGTCAGAGATTAGTGATTATTACTTACTCCGTCGGGCCTATCATACTGTACCAAAACAGAGTTTACTTTCCTTTTTTATTATTTTGTTTTATTATTAGTTTAATTATAGGTATTGATTTACACAAATCATGTTAGGTATCTTTATGTACATATTTGAATTAAAAAAGGAGTTGTTAGTTGGTGTTTCTTTATCAATATTGTACATAACCTATTATCTAGTGGAAGTGGTCAAGGTAAAGATCATTAAATAATTATGTTGAACAATCTCAAGTGCTGCCGTGTTGTTTGGCTATCGATGTTGACATCGGTGGTTTTGTTATCGCGGCACTACTTCGGTTAGTCATCGACGTGCAGCACAACTGAATGATGTGTTTTGTTACAGAAGCCCATACTAATATGCAGTCAAGGTGAATTCCGTCGGTTCCTGGAAGAGAACGTGCCTCTACTGAGCGAACACTACTGGCCGACGCCGTGGTGCTTCGAGTCGCGAATGCAGACGGTCCTTGGCTCAATATTACGTTCACGTTTATTACCGCCCGTCAAATATCGCCGGTACAAAGTTCACTTAATATTAATAATCATACAAATGTCCTTCCTAATTTCGTAAGTATCCATTATGTGATGACACAGAGACCATAATATTTTCATGTAGATGAAAAATAATAAATATTAACATGAGTAGCTAGTCTTGATCAGGATCATAATTATTAACTTTGCTTAGATGTAAAACTTAGTATTGTCAGAAGCTAGATGCACGGTTATAATTGGTTGTTTCCTATGGAGAAGAGCCGGAAAGAAACTCCACATTTACTCTTAAAAATAAATGGTTTTTACAATGTTAATAGGTATGAGATGAGACACACAATAGGACAGTGTAGGCCAGTCAACAAGTACCAGGTACTTAACAAAATAGAAAATGGTCTACAAATCTGCAGTCTATTTAAAATTCAAAGTCATTTATTCAAACTAGATTTAGAATCAACACTTTTCAAATGTCAAAATTACATAAGACAGTCCCACAAAAATGCCTGCTCTTCACCACTTCCTAGTGCTTAAGCTGGGAAGAGGTGGCCCAACAAACTCCCCAGTAGCACAACTGTCTGTTCAGTTAGAAAAACGGAAGTGTATAGAGTGCCACTATATGCGGCATAATAGCGGCATTGCCTCGGCCTGACTAAAGTGTGCCAAAGTATATGATAGTAGCATAATAGTGGCGCTGCCTCGGCCCGGCTAAACTGCCGTAAGCATTGCATTGTCATTGAGTCACTATCACTAGTCATTTTGTTTGATTGTTGAGGTTAGTTTGTTTAAAGACAATTATATCAAGTCACTACAATGACTGAATTTACGAAAAATGAAGTAGCAAATGAAAATGGATGGAAGGAAGGTTAGGTTAGAACTGTGACCACACAACGCCCAGGTCCGTTCAGGCACAAGAGAAAGTAATGTTTTGGGAATATGGTTTTTTTTATTCTCCCTCTTGGCAATTGAGCCAGTGTCGACTATTCTGCCAGTGTCACGTTGAGAAGGGAATATGGTGTTTTATTGCGAACTAACCTCAACAATCAAACAAAATAACAAGAGACAATGACAATGCAATGCTGACGGCAGTTTAGCCGGGCCGAGGCAGCGCCACTATTATGCTACTATCATATACTTTGGCACTTAAATGTTTTTTTACCTAGTCCTGGGCACAATAAATAAATCTTTGTTTCTAGTATTTATGCTTTGAATTTAGCTGTGTTTAGAATATAGATTAATATTTCACTTAAATCAGGTTCTCATATAAATATTGAGACGCTACTGTCATTACGTTTAGGTTATAAATTGCTCAAATGGCTTGTTTCTGTAGCACAAATATAGCCTACTATGTAAATAACTAAAATTGTCTAATCAAGCTGTTTCTACATCAGACATATGACGGATTTTATACACCGCGTAGGCTGCAGAACTTAGCCGCTTCGACAATTTGGTTATATATGGGCCCCATTGAAGCTTCGAATCCAAAGTAATACCTAAGAACACAGTGGTGTCCACAAGGCCACAAGGTCCAATTCTACCCCATTTACTAGTACATTGGTTTTCACCTGCTTAATGTTTGCTTGCTTATTATTTATATTATTTTTTACATAAATCAGGTTCTCATATACATATTGAGATGCGACTTTCATTATGTTTATTTCCTTAAATTTATTCCTCAGTGAATGCCTACAATTTAGTTTATAAATTGCTTGAATGGCTCGTTTCTGCAGCACAAATATAGCCTGAATGTGGGCTGCATTTCCCCACAACAAAATACCGTATGACGTTATATCAGTCAAGTGACGGATTTTATAGACCGCGTTGTATGTGGGCCCCACTGAAGCTTCGAATCCAAAGTAATACCTAAGAACACAGTGGTGTCCACAAGATCCAATTCTTCTTACAAATATTTTTATGAAGCTAACAACCTATATAAAAGATGAATAATATAATAAAAACCTATTTAAACCTAAACACATGAATGCCATTACAACTGTAACAAATCTGAATTAATATTCTGTTCTCAAAGTCAAACCATTTATTTCAATTAAACCATTTACAGGAATTGTCAAGGTGTCGGTCGGACATTGGTGCCGATTCTCTTGTCACAAATGCCTCTAAACTAGACTAAAAATCACTAAAATTTAGTTTATTCCTGTCAAACGATGATTTCCCATTCTGAAATAGACTAAAGTGACACAACTTAACTATATTTTAGTTTGACAGCACTAAGATGGCTCTGAGATTTTAATTTAGTGAAAATGACAATTTTGATATTCTGAATTTGACGTTTTCACCTAAAATTTTAATTGTCAACCTAAATCTGACCATTTTAAATCGCGATAAAATATGGTGTGGAATACTATTAGTTGTCATGAACTAAAATTCACACGAACACCTCGACTTCAGATGCAAAAACAGTACTGTATATATATTTTTTTCTTTTCTTTTGCTTATAACTCGAAAATGGTGTCCTATCGCAAAAATAATGTAAATTTCGACCCCCTTTATGAAACCCTTATACCCCTAATTATCAACACGTAGGTAATATTTTTTTTTTTCCATGCAAAACGTGAAAAATTCCATATAAAACACGTCAAGGCTGCCACCCTTGCGCACCTCCGGCTCTAAAAAAATTCACGGGGTAGGGCAAACAAGTATGTATCACGTGGAGTCGCGATTGTCAAATTCGATTTAGTTGTGTCAAAATAATTTTTAAGTTTAGAGACTTTTTATTGCAGAATAGCGTTAAGATTCTCATAGTAAAAAGTAAGGAATTTTAGTGATAGTTTAGTTGAGAATCGGCACCATTGTATATTAAACTCAAAAACCATTAGTATACAATGGTGCCGATTCTCTTGTACACCGAACTAAACTAACTAAACTATCACTAAAATTCCTTACTTTTTACTATGAGAATCTTAACGCTATTCTGCAATAAAAAGTCTAAACTTAAAAATTATTTTGACACACCTAAATCGAATTTGACAATCGTGACTCCACGTGGTACACACTTGTTTGCCCTACCCCGTGAATTTTTTTAGAGCCGGAAGTGCGCAGGGGGTCAGCCTCGACGTGTTTTATATGGAATTTTTCACGTCTTGCATGGAAAATAAAAAAAAATATTACCTACGTGTTGATAATTAGGGGTATAAGGTTTTCATAAAGGGGGTCGAAATTTACATTATTTTTGCGATAGGACACACCATTTTCGAGTTATAAGCAAAAGAAAAGAAAAAAAAATATATACAGTACTGTTTTTGCATCTGAAGTCGAGGTGTTTGTGTGAATTTTAGTTCATGACAACTAATAGTATTCCACACCATATTTTATCGCGATTAAAAATGGTCAGATTTAGGTAGACAATTAAAATTTTAGATGAAAAACGTCAAATTCAGAATAGCAAAATTGTCAATTAAAATCTCAGAGCCATCTTAGTGCTGTCAAACTAAAATATAGTTAAGTTGTGTCACTTTAGTCTATTTCAGAATGGGAAATCATCGTTTGACAGGAATAAACTAAATTTTAGTGATTTTTAGTCTAGTTTAGAGGCATTTGTGACAAGAGAATCGCCCATGCGCATGTGACCGCCCGTATTTTTCTGAATATTCATGAAAAATTATCGAAAATTGACTTTAAAAAGGGGAAATATTTAATGTTATTCAATTTTAATTTTTTGCCATTAGTGGAGCGCCTTGGGGTTTCGACCTCGGATTTTTGTTACAGTGAATGAATTTTTAGGATCGAGATGGGATTTTGTTAATGTAAATCGCAATGTTTATCAATTTGTTTTATTGCTTTTGATTTTTAGCATTGAAAATGCTTTTTCGATCGCTTCAGTAGGATACCTGTTTTCAAGAAAAGTGAGACCGGGGGCTATCGTCCGATAGAGAAATGAAAATGATATCAAAAGATGCGTTACTAAAATGGCCACAACACGGGGAAAAAAAAAGTAAAATGTATAAATATTTTTTTTAATAAAAAAAATACCAAAAAGGTGTCTCCGAAAGGGGTAAACGTCTACCCTTAATTATATCCTATCGAAAATAATGGTATCATTTTAAAGCTCTTTAAACTCTCCAGGATTTTTTTTTTTTACTTTTTTGATGTCTTCAGTCACGCATCTTTTGATACCATAGTTATTTCTCCATCTTAATAATTGAGGACGCCCATTCATCACTTTGAAGCTCTTTAAATTCTCCAGGACATTTTTGTTATTTTTTCCATATTTCATTTTTTAGAAGTTTAAGATTCTTTGAAAAAAGTCCCAAAAGAAAAAGAAAAAAAGCAGTATTGTGGCTCTTTCAGTAACTCTCTTGATACCATTTTCATTTCTGTATCTTTATAATTGAGGACGCTAGTCTAGAATACTCGTACTCCACCTATCATGAAGTCGAAGAAAATATTTGATATAGACATCGATGTAAATTGTTTAAACAAATACTAATAAATCAAATTAAACCATCTATCAAATAGAGTTGATTGACGTCTGACAGTTTTATATACACTTGGGAGCAAATAAATCGAGCCACTACCTTTTTTCACGTAAAATGGTAAATATTTTTGGTAATATGGAACGTATCAATTCGAACTATATATCGCCTAAAAGTTTAGTTAATAACCTTTACAATGAGGGTAAATTATTGAATAATAACCTTATTGAATGATAAATTATTGGCTCTGCAAGAAAAATGGTAATTTTGATAGAAAATTTAGTAGGGCTAAAACAGTCCATAAAAACAATAAAAAACAAAATTATTGCAAAAAAAATATTCTTAATAACTGGTATTACCCCCCCGGGCCCTGATACATTCTTGTAGCCTATTAGTCATCGATCTGATCAGCGTTACGATGACATATTGTGGTATGTTCTCCCACTCTTCAAGCACAGCGACTTTAAGCTCGGGAATGGATGAAACAGCGGGAACCCTGGCTCGGACTCTCCGTTTTAGCTCGTCCCATAGGTGTTCGATCGGGTTCAAATCGGGACTTCGTGCTGGCCATACCATTTGTTGAATCCCGATCGCAGACAAGTATTCCGTAACGATCTGCGCGGTATGAGGTCTCGCATTGTCATGCATAAACAAGAAATTTTCTCCGACAAAACCAGCATACGGCATTACGTGGTTTTCAAGAATGTCAGTTATGTATCGGTCAGCTGTTAATCCACGTCTACCACTGCCATCGTTGGCGGGGTCGACGAAGACAAGTTCCGTTTTTCCGTCTAGAGAAATTCCTCCCCACACCATACAAGAACCACC
Source organism: Xanthia icteritia (assembly GCA_949128155.2). NCBI lineage: Eukaryota > Metazoa > Arthropoda > Insecta > Lepidoptera > Noctuidae > Xanthia > Xanthia icteritia. The sequence continues at coordinate 94,345 of OX421932.2, forward strand.
ACCAAAACTCACCGTTTCTCGAATGCAACATTGGGCAAATCTTTCACCAGGACGTCTATACACTCGGTTTCTCCCGTCATTGCTAAAAAGACAGATTCTTGACTCGTCAGAAAACAAAACTGACCTCCAGTCTTCTAACGTCCAATTAATGTGTTCTCGAGCAAACTCCAAGCGAGATCGGCGATGAGCTACAGTCAATTTTGGGCCAGTTGCTGGTTTGTGTGATGTTAAATTTCGTTCTTTTAGTCTTCGTCTCACTGTCCACCTACTGATTGCGACTCCTCGAACGTCACGTAACGCTTGCTGTAGCTGAACAGCATTAAGTCCACGGTCGCGCAACGAATTGGTTGCAATAAAGCGGTCGTCACGTTCTGTTGTTGCCCGTGGTCGGCCAGTTCCAGGTCGCCGAACAAAAGCACCAGTCTCCAGATACCTGCGGTATACCCGCTGTACCTTTGAACGACTCAAATGAAGTCTGCGTGCCACTTCACGTTGTCCGTGTCCAACCTCAAGTAAAGCTACAACTTGGGCAGCTTCCGTCGGTGTAGTATCCATTTTATCAGGTTATTTTGATTACACAGACACAGATAAAGACAACAATAACAAGTAATATGGGTATGATTAACAAAAACCTCAAATTTAATCTTTTCTTAACAGAGTACAATAAAAATGTCATAAGCAAATTAAATGCGATAATTTTATTCTACCCTTTAAACTTTAATAAAAATGAAATTTTGACAACTAACTACCCTCATTGTAAAGGTTATTAAATACCCTTTTAGGCGATATATGTTTCGAATCGATGCGTTCCTTAATACCAAAAATAATTACCATAATGCGTGAAAAAGGAAGTGGCTCGATTTATTTGCTCCCAAGTGTAGATAGATAGATAAATCGTTTATTTAGTGCACACAAAAAACAGCACAACATACAAAAAAACGATTAAATAATGACTAATTAGCTGTTAGGAAATAGCTTCAAGGGGCCAATTTAAAAACAAATAAAAAAGGAAGAAAACAAGACATTGTGATGATATGGAACAATTGTCGTAAATTTAAAATGAATACCCGGATAAATATGAATAAAAGCAATGACAGAGCGGGCGTGACGTGTCAGGCAGGTGCTGCGCCTGTCGGACGGCGGGCAGGTGGCGCTGGACTGGCTGGCCGAGCCGCCCGGCCTGGCGCCGCGCGCCGTGCTGCTGGTGCTGCCGGGCCTCACCGGCAGCGCCGACGCCGACTACGTGCGCTGCCTGGCCGCCGCCGCCGCGCTGCTGCGCGCGCGCTGCGTCGTGTTCAACAACCGCGGCCTGGGCGGCCTGCCGCTCACCACGCCGCGCCTGTACTGCGCCGTCAGCCACTCCGACCTGGCCGAGGTGGTGCGCGCCGTGCGCGCGGCGGCCGGGCCCGTGCCCCTGCTGGCGGCCGGCGTGTCGCTGGGCGGCCTGATCCTGGGCCACTACCTGGCCGAGCACGGCGAGCGCGCGGCCGTGCACGCGGCGCTGGTGGTGTCGTCGCCGCTGGACGTGGTGAAGGGCTCGGAGTGCATGGAGCGCGCGCCGTTCAATGCGCTGCTGTCGTACCACATGGCGCGCAACCTGCGCCGCACGCTGCGCGCGCACGCGCCCCTGCGCGAGGGCCCGTGGGACTGGCGCGTGGTGGACCGTGCGCGCTCGGTGCGCGAGTTCGACGCCGCCTTCACCACCAAGCACTTCGGCTTCGGCTCGGTGGACGCGTACTACCGCGCCGCCACGCTGCGCGACAAGCTGGGCAGCGTGCGCGTGCCGCTGCTGTGCCTGTGCGCGGCCGACGACCCGTTCCAGCCGCTGGCCGCCATCCCCGTGGCCGAGGCGGAGGCGGCGGGGCGGCGCGGCGGGCGCGTGGCGCTGGCGGTGACGGCGCGGGGCGGCCACATAGGCTTCCTGGAGGGCTGGTGGCCGGCGCGGGGCGCGCACGAGCAGTACATCGCGCGGCTGGCGGCGCAGTACTTCGCGGCGCTGCTGGCGCGCGCGGAGCTACTGCACGCGGCGCCGGACTGCTGACAGTGACGTTGGGCGCGCGCGGCGCCGGACTGCTGACAGTGACGTAGGGCGCGCGCGGAGCTGCTGCACGCGGCGCCGGACTACTAACAGTGAGGTCGGGCGTCGCTGACACGGTGACGTCGACGCGGACGCCGAAGGGCTCGCGGCCCTTCGCGCTGCGCGTGCGTTGTGAGCTTTGCCTTAATATTTTTCTAACAAACACTTACTTTGTTAAGACTCACGCGAGTATTTGTGTAAAAGCGAAGCTTTTTACACTGACGGCTACATATCGTAAGTTATGTTTAGTACACTGTGATTTAATAGAGGTATATTTAGTTTAATATAGTTGATTATTATATTATTAAGGTTGCATAATATAATTACTAACAACGAAACGCACGCGTTGTAATTTTGAAATGTTATCTAATTTTTACACACGAATTAGGTTAATCCTCTTCGTGTGTGTGGCCTTAATAGTTGTTAGTACATCCGTCACGAGCGTTGCGCACGAGAGATATATTATAGTATTATTAGTATACACGTTACATTTGTTGCATTTCAGATAATTTATTATTAAATTTTAATTTAAGCATTTGATGTATTATTAAAACCTTTTCAGTGTAAATTACATGTCATATACGGCCAAAATGACAGCATTAAAATATTTTAAAAAACAGCCAAGTGCATGTCGGACAACGTACAGTGAAGGGCTCCGTAGGCGGGATGAATATTTACGCATGCACAGTTTTTATTTTACCGGCTGCAAAAATAAGTTTGTATTTCATAGTATTTCCCGAAGCGGAAGCGGTTGTAACACAAAAATATTTAATATCTCTAAAACTATTGACTGAAATAGCAGTCACTTTGGAGCATACTCTTGTTTTAGTTATGAGATGCTTTGTGCATTGATTTTTTTTACGATAGCAGCAATACTTAGTGTAGTGCCTGGACTGGAGCGTTAAAAACATATAAATCTCGGATTTCAGTGTCTGTCAGTTCACATGTTTAGCTAATAATATATATAAAAAAAGCTTAACTATAAAAAAATTGCAAAGCTGATTTTGAGAAAAAGAAAGTAATTTTTGGATCAATTCAAATAGTCACCGAGAATCAGCACTTCGAACGTCAAAATTACATAAGACAGTCCCCCAAAAACCCCCGCCCTTCACCACTTCCTAGCAGTGGCGTGGCGTGGTGAAACGAAAGAAGGAAGCCGGAGCTTTAAAAAAAAAGAAGAATAAAAAAGAAAAAAAAAAACAATAATAATAAATAATAAAAATCGTTTATTGCACAAGAAACATTGGTACCTACACACTTTGAAACTCTTGACTTCCAAACTAAGTAAAACTTGTACTATGAAAGTCAAGGCTCTCTCGAACGTTTATATATTACTAATATGCAATAACATGGCAAAGGGATGCATGCAAGTAGAAAAATTACTTAAAAAAAAAAAACAAATGTGAGTAGAGTTGATCTGGAGAGTGTGTAATTATGTAAGTGTAGTATGGGTTAGTGAGATGTGTAGTGAGTGTGTGGGTGATACACACAACTTCACTCACATACCTGTGAGTGAAGTTGTGTAATGCGTATGTGAGGGGTTTGCGCTTCAGTTGTTGGGTTTATGTGGGTGTATGTAAAAGCTTTTCGCTTTCTTCGCAGTTTAGGGTCATTAGCCACTCAGTTGTAGCTAGCTTTATTTTATTTTGCGGAAGTTGAAATATAGGTGTTCGTTTGTGTATGACATTGTATAAATGGTTTCCTATAACAACGTAAGATCTTTGGGCGAGGGAGGTGTTATGCCTTTTGGAGCGGAATATATTGGTTACTTTACGACGCGAGGCAATGCATTCCAATTCTTTAGATTTGTGCTTACGTTGGATCACTTGCAGGATAAAAAGTTTCCTGACCGTTAGCAGCTTACATTCGAAGTACAGTGCGTCCGTAGAATATCTTCTCTGTTTTGAAGTCATGACCTTTAACACTCCCCTTTGTGCTCGTTCAAGTCTCATCAATAGAGTTTTTGCACAGCTACCCCAGGCACAAATACAATATGTTATTAGGGACTGGCATAACGAGAAATAAACTAGTTTTAGGGTTTTGATGTTAGCACATTTCCTTAACTTTTTAAAGATGAACATGAGTTTTCTTGTTTTTACAGAAGAAACGTGGGCTTTCCAGCTGAGAAAATTGTCGATCAAGACTCCAAGATATTTAACACAATCACTTCCAGTTAACAAATTACAATTACAGTGTTGTGTTTGATTTAAGCAATTATGAGCTTTAATAGTTAGTTCCGGGCTTGGCAGGCTGCTGTTTTTTAGTGCAAACGGTAGATATATTGATTTAGATGCGTTTAGAGTCAATTTATGATTGTACAGCCATGCCATGACAAGTTTAAGGGCGTGTTCAGCGTTTAACTGAGTTTCAGCCCAAGTTTTTCCGCTCACCACCAAGGCAGTATCGTCAGCGTAGGTATAAATGTGGCAATTTGGGATCTGTAGCCCACAGAGCTCATTGACATAAATTAAAAACAATGTCGGTCCTAAAATTGAACCCTGTGGTATGCCAAAGGTGAGATATTCAGTGTCGCGTACCACAGAATCTATCTTGACACACTGTGTGCGGTCAGTTAGGTAATCCTTAAACATTTTTAAAGGTCGTCCACGAATACCGATTTTTTCAAGTTTTGAAATCAGAATGGGAACAGAGACAGTGTCAAAGGCCTTTGACAGGTCTAAGAAAACACCTAAGCATTTTCTTTTATTATCCAGATGATCTACAATCGTGGTAGTAAGATCTAATACCGCATCCTCTGTAGGCTTGCCCCTTCTAAAGCCATATTGATTGCTCGATAAGATGTTGTATTTATTGAGATATGATACTAGGCGGTTATTTAGAACTTTCTCCAATATTTTAGACAGGCAAGACAGAACAGAGATGGGCCGGTAGTTAGTTACACAGTCTCTGTCCCCACTCTTGTAGATCGGATGGACAATTGCTTTTTTGAAAACTCTAGGAAATTCGCCGACAGCTAGAGCTAGATTACAAAGATGAGTTATGAGCGGGGCCAGTTTAGCCTTGCATGATTTGATTATCCTTGGTGGAATGTTGTCCCATCCGGAGGCACTATCTTCTTTTAGGTTAGAGATAACAGAGATAATCTCAGCCAACAATGGTTGTTTAATAATTGTTATGACGTCACTTCAACTTTCATCGTGGCCGCGAAAAGTTACTTCTTGTTTACCTAACAATGTGTATTTGTATTTCGATCTACTTTCCAAATAAGAGCTTCATGCAAATTAGTGAAAATAATTCTATTCCTACAAGTCCCGAACTCATCAAACAGCTACATTTTTTTCAGTCTGCACATGTTTTTTGATGTATTCGTCAGTTTAAAATGTAAAAACTTTATTCCATAAACTACTAGAATCTGAGATAGGTAAACACGGGAAACAATGCATTTTATTTAATTTGATATTTATCGTAAAGGGAAACATTAAAATGGTTGAAAATACCATCGCGTCGTTTGTAATTTATAGTCATATCTGGGCGAACACGGCCTAACTTAATTTATTTTTCAATAACCTTGAAAAGCACGTTTCGTCACAAAACAAATAATCACACAATAATCTACTTACATGCCGCCATCCTAATCCTACTGATCCTACTAATCACCTTTGAAATCTACTCTAAATAAGTTATTTCAACTTAATAAACTCTAAACTATAAAACCTACTTACCCCAAATACCTAATTACAACGTACTTTTCTTTCACTAAACTCAAAACACATAAACACTATCGTAATCACTGTTCTATCTACAATAATAAAATAATATTAAATTCAGTTTACACTGAACGAACAAAAAGCAAATTAAATTGCACATTTTTTTCTAATGCGATTACGTTAAAAAACAACCACACATTGTCAATCAAATGATGAGATGTCCGAACTCCGAGCCGAACGCATTACGAAATTTAACGACAACAACCGAACAACTGAGCGAACTGACCGAACAATAGCTCCTTCATTCTGGTTTCACGACGCGCATGCGTATTCTATCGTAACTCGATACAGAGCGGCTTACCTGGCCGCTAAGAAACCGTCAAGACGGACTTTATTTTCTATAGAAATTGAATTCACTATAAGCCGGACGCGCCTACAAGTTATTTTAGAGCCAAATAATTTGTTGTTGGGTCATAGACTCTAAAATGAATGTAGGCGTTTTGTAATGTTTTAATTATACGGTGTATCAAATAGTGATTATTCAATGACGATAGAGTGGTTGTGTTCGAAGGGAAGCCGGTAGGAATCGGGTTGTTTGAAGTCATCGCCCCTGCTTCCTAGTGCTTTAGCTGGGAAGAAGTGGCGCAACAAATTTGATTCTATACAATAGTACTTATGCAAAATAATTTGCTTTACGCAACACAAAACATTAAATTAAATTATTTTCTATATGTCACCTAGCACACGCCAATATACAAATAAAAAAGTAAAAAGAACTTAATACCCGAATGAAAGCCTGGCATAAAAGGCATGCCCGTTTACATATAGCTATTAAAGCTGTAACTCGGAAATCACAAATGATGAAACTAGCGAACTAGCTAACCATCGAAGTAAAAATAAATAAATAAACAGTTAATTACTAATAACAACAACAAAAACCATGGTCAGCAAGACGACCAGTCACTACTAACAGCACCCGTTCACGAGCATAACGCAAAGATCAACCATTACCCCCCTCGCCATATTTGAGGGAAGGAGGCAACCCGACCCCCGACGCTACCGCAAGCAGTGACATCTAAGGGAGCATGACGAACTTGCTGCCGGTTGCGCAGGCAAGAATAATATGATCAATTTTCGAGGTCGCTAGCTGACCATATATTACAAAACAACTCATAAAAATATAAAAAACTGTGTAATGAGTAGATTACGTCAATAATAAATGAAAACAAAATTAAAATAAATTGACTTATAGGTACAGTCAAGTAAAATGAACTAAACAATTAAATTAATATGGAGTAGTATGGAGCTAGGACATAATTAGGCTGTAGAATATTTTTGTATATCAAAATTAAGTTAACCTAGTGTTCGCATTCAATTTTGTGCAATGAAAATATGTTTGAAGAAATTTAGTTCTATTTGTGTAACTAAATGGCGTTGTTATTTTTCGTCACATTTTTGAATCGCGATGTTAGGACTTTCCGTCGATTACCTATACTATTAACGAATGTATGTTTTTTTTAGTTTGAGTATTGAGATCACGTCAACATCAAATACGAATATATACTGTCAAGGTATCCGGTGTTTTATTTAGCGAGCCGGATAAGTGAGATCCAGATAGTGTTTTGTGATTCTTGGCGTAGAAACCAGGGTCGATCGCCCTGAAGCGCCGCACACCCAAGCTGGTGTACACAGTGAAGTGACCAGTGTTGCTGCAGCTGAGCTGGCGTGAACTAGCACCAGGCGGAGGCGCAGGGTGCAAGGCGGAGTTTGACACCAGCGGAGTGAGGGTGGAGCAGGGCGGACTGGATATCATCATCACCAGCTGAGTGAGGCGCAGGGCGGAAATAGTTGAGTTCGCCAGCGCGATAGTGGAGTCTACGCTTGGGTTTCAACACCTGTGTGACGTAGTGCAGTGAAAACGAGTTCAGTGCTAGTGAAGTGCGGTTTGTTGAAGAAAAAATCGTGAGTACATTTATTGTTATTTGCAAGTCGGGTTTTCTGAAGATAGAACATTTCGTCTGAAAAAGTTTAATTGGACTTTAGTAGACTTTATTCATAAGTTAAAAAGTGTACCTGCTTGAACTTGTGATATTTTATGTACCAATCTGCGCTATATTGAACCAAGTGTAAAAAAATTAAGTGATCTATGGTGAATGTGGTTAACATTTTGTCATTGGTAGTTTTAGTAGAAAGTTTATTTTGTCAATTTAAAAAGTTCATATTGGTATATTCTTACTGCCTATATAAAAATAAATAACTATGGAGGCTATGTATAAATTGCAAAATAATACAAAGCTCCTTATTTAAAAGGCTCAGATCAACTTTAAAAAAAGCTCCTAAAGACAGAGGTACTAAAACGTATGTTGAGACTAGATTAGAGGCACTAGAAGCTTTGTAGAAAGAATTCTCGTCAACTCATAGAAACATTACACCGAATGCTACAGACGCTCAGCGAGAATCTAATAAGTATTTTGTGAATGATGATTATGATGTCACTGAAGAAACTTACATTTTCCACAAAACGCAGTTAAAAGAAGTTTTAAACACATATAGCGATTATAATTCAGATCGAAGCCCAAGAACAAATGTCGACCACACAATATCAAATAGTGTCAGATTACCAAAGATAAACATTCCAAAGTTTTCGGGCAACTATGCAGAGTGGACAACATTCAAAGAGTTATTTACATCTTTGATACATAATAACGATAGTTTAGAAGACGTGCAAAAATTGCATTATTTATTTAAAGGGCCTATTGTCGGGAGCAAGTAATGAGAAGCGCACCCCTTCAAATGATACACGCCTGGACCGACTCGTCCGTGGTTTTGGCAAGGATCAGTAAACATCCCAGTCACTGGACTACTTTTGTTGGAAATAGTGTCTACTATTCTCTCTCACGTCGACAACTCACATTGGACTCATGTTCAATCTACGCATAAACCTGCAGGTTTGGCATCCAGAGGTGTAAAACCACAAGAACTTGTATGCAACTCACTATGGAGTCAAGGACCCTTATGGCTTCATGATGAAACGATAGTATACACAAGACCGAAGTCAATTATGACCAACACAGAGTAAAGATCAGTTAAGGTTTACGTTGTAACTGAGCCTCTTCAGGAGGATCTTTTCTGGACAAGGTATTCATCGTTACAAAGGTTAGTTCGAGTAACAGCGTACTGCAGAAGAGTATTGAGTTGGAAGAGACAATCACATGGTAAAAAGGGATTCGAAAAGTGTTTAGCCAAGGAAGAAATACAAGAAGCAACAAAAACGTGTAAAACTTGTTCACAATCAAGTTGTCCGAAGAAATGAAGGATATAAGAAAAAGAGGGAGCGTGAAAGCGAAAAGCAAGCTTAAAAGTCTGTCCAGTCATCGATGATGAAGGTATTCTCAGTGTCAGTGGACGCATTCATAATGCTAATTTAGATGAGGCTGTCAAACATCCCATTATCCTACCATCTAACAGTCACTTCACCAACCTAGTGATTGATGAAGCTCATAAGAGGACATTACATGGGGGACCAACACTAATGTTGAGCCAGCTGCGTACTAGGTATTGGATCCTTTCCGCCAAAATAAAGGTTAAAGCTCACGTACACAAATGTGTTAAGTGCAGGCGGTATTCGGCATCTATTCAAACCCTACTTATGGGTCAGTTACCGTCTAGTCGAGTCATTCCAGCAAGACCATTCCTAAAGAGTGGCGTGGATTTTGCTGGTCCCATCAGTATCCGAACGTCAAATGATCGAGGCCACCGATCATAAAAAGGGTACATTTTGTGTTTTTGTATGCATGGTGACCAAGGCTATTCACTTAGAAGCCATCAGTGATTTGACATCGCAAGGTTTCATCGCTGGCTTTAAAAGATTTGTATCTCGGCGAGGTTTTGTCAGTGAAATTTGGAGCGACAATGGAACGAATTTAGTTGGCGCTTCCAAGGAGCTTCGGCATTTAGTCACTACGGAAAAATCTTCCGTGGCTGTAAGGATTAGAGAGTGGTTAGCTAACAACAGCACTTCTTGGCATTTCATTCCGCCTCATTCCCCTAATTCCGGTGGCTTGTGGGAGGCTGGGGTGAAATCGACCAAATTCCACCTGAAACGCGTAATAGGTACCTACTTCTACACTTACGTTCGAAGAAATATCAACATTTTTGTCCCAGGTAGAAGCATGCCTTAACTCCAGGCCGTTATCAATGTTGCCCGACACTTCCATAGATCCCACTGGTCATTTTCCGATCGGTGAGCCTTTGATAGCAGTGCCTGAACGTAATTATAAGAATTCTAACCTCAGCAACTTGAGACGTTGGCAGGTTACACAACGCATGTTCCAAGACTTTTGGAGTCGATGGTCAAATGAGTACTTGGTTCATTTTTTACAACGTTATAAATGGACAAAAAATATTCCAGAACCAAGTATCGGAGATGTCGTGTTACTCAAGGAGGATAACTTACCTTCTGCCCATTGGGTTTTGGAAAAAGTCGTAGATAAGCACCCTGGCTTGGATAAAGTTACTCGAGTAGTGAACCTCAAGTGTAATGGATCATTGATCAAACGACCTGTCATTTTGCCACCACCACCATGTCAAAATTGTGCATTTTGCCAATTGCAAAGTAAGGTAAACCTTATATAGTACATGTTAAGTTTTGGTTCTAAGTTCATTTTTTTTTGTAAGTTGCCTTAAATTTTGATAAGTTTATACAGTCCACTATTGTAAGTTTTTCCTTTTTTTTGTGCCAAGAAATAGGTATTTTCCATAAAATATGAATTTTTCTTTGTTATTACTTGTAGTTGCACATACAATTTACTGTTATTCTAGTTCTATTCTAATGAAGGACATATCATAATGTCCTTGGTGGGCGGTATGTTCGCATTCAATTTTGTGGAGTGAAAATATGTTTGAAAAAATGTTGTTCTATTTGTATGAATGAATGATTTATTTCTCTCAAAAAGGTACAGAATTTGGTTCATGTCATATTATGTCAAATCAGATTTGTAACCTTTGTGAGAGCTGGAGTCTATAGTGGGTTCGGGACCTGTATGACAGATCTCCAGGCTCTCACCCTCTTATACAATACTATTTAGTACTGATTTGAACACATCAAGGCCTTCATGTACAGAGAGGAATATTATAAACTAAAATAGAAAAATTTAAAAACAGAATTACAAAAAAAAATCTGCGAGTGTGTAGTGAATGGTGTGTCTGTGAGTAGTGTATAGTGTATGGAGTGTGTGTTGTGTGTGTATGTTTGGTCTACAAATTTACTATCTCATTTATTTTAAAACAGCTAAAATATTTTCCGTCTCAAAATAATCTAAATCAAGAAGCCAATTTATTATTTTTGCTTTACATTTGGATTTGCACAAGGGGTATATGTTTAATATTTTGTTAGTGTTATTATACACATGACTGCTTAGAAAGCGGAAGAAGCGTTGGGCAAAGGCACAATTTGTACGAATAGAGGGACAGACCGAATGCTTACGTCGTTGGGAGATCAAGGAAGGATCGTAGGCAGTGTGGCCGTGTGTTGTCATTAAAAGATTAAGAATATATAATTTACGAACAGACAGAACCTTACAAGTTTTGTAAAGGTCTGTAGTAGGAAAGCGATAGGGTAACTGCCAACCAACTTTCAACAGAGCCCTTTGGGCGCGTTCCACTTTCAACATGTGGGACCTTCCTGAACCACCCCAAGTAACTACACAATATTGGATGAGGGATTGGCAGAGTGACAGATACACTTGTTTAATCACCTTGGAGTCAGCAACGTAACGGAGGTTCTTAAAAACATAAATTAACCGGCGCAACCGTGTAGTAAGTGTATCAATGTGAGTACTAAATGTTAGACAGTCGTCTATCTGCACTCCTAGATACTTAATGCAACTCACCCGATTTAGGTGGGGACAATCGCAGCCTATATTGTGAGTTGAAATGCACGAGTGTGCGATTAAAGGTAGAGAAGAGGAAGGAGGCTTTCCAGCGGCTGTAAGCGAGAAGGTGAGGTAATTCGTTTTATCAACGTTTAGAGTGAGCAGGTTCTGTGCCAACCAGCTGGTGACAAAGGCAAGTCCAGACTGTGCATATTGTGTGCGTTACCCAGGCCAGATGTTGTCGAAAATGGTCATTTGAATCTTATAGATAATTAGTTTTGCGGCTTCTGTAATTGTTGCGCACATTTTTAAATTTGTTGCGCTTATAGTTTTTTAATTATTTCACAAAAACATTTCCTGCTGGGGTAACGTTATCCCAGCCAGACCTTTTTCTTTCTAATGGGAATATTTAAATAAATACTAGCTATAAAATTAGTTGTCTAGATGAAGTAAATGTTGTGCCTTATTTTGTATTTGTTCTTTCATCGGTTGCGAAGTTATTCGAGATTTTGCTGGGGTAACGTTTTTGGTTTCTCTGGATCTTTGAAACGGTTAAGCGGATTCTTATCATATTTTGTACATGACTTCTTAGGAATTAGTTTAAATTTGTTCTGCAATAAAAAAAACAAAATAATGCATAGTTTAAAGGATATTTCATTAAATAGAAAAACACTTCAATTGGTTCCAGCACTCTCAATAAGAGGTCTAAAGACTTACTTTAAACGTTATTTTAAAGCTTGTAAATGCCTTCAAATGTATGTGAAGTTTCATTAGTATCCTGTAAGTATTTAACAAGTTATGATGATATTCAGTTCTTCACGAGCACGGTCTTGATGCGCGCGGTGTTATTTGGCCACTGGATTGGATATATGAACTGAATGTTATGTCAATTATTAGTTGTTTAGTTCAGTTGTATATCAGTAAAATTTCAGCGTAGTACATTGGATAATTAATGAGATAATACGATTAGTCATTAGGAAGTGAATGACCGAGGTAACCCGACCAAGTTTAGGTGGTTACGAAAAAGCGAAATCGCAGAACATTATGGTACCTTCTAAAATATGTAGGATAGTGTTACAAATTTAGTACAGACATGTACAAAAAAAACTACATGTTTATTAAAGAATTTTTATTAACAGGTAAAATTTAATCATTTCAACTGAACTTTTAAAGTATTAATAAACTTATACTTAAAAACAATCACAGATTAAAATTACAGACAGTAATTTTGCTATTTTGAAATTTTCTATTAAGTACTTTTTATTTAAATTATAGATTTCAGTATACACAGTACACAGTTACAGTTTTTATTTAAATATACACATATTGGAATGTGTAATGATCATAGACAATAAATTATATATAATGACTTTTTTCGCGCTCAGATCGGCGCTACCTCATAAAAATGACTACATGTTTATTAAAGAATTTTTATTAACAGGTAAAATAATCATTTCAACTGAACTTTTAAAGTATTAATAAACTTATACTTAAAAACAATCACAGATTAAAATTACAGACAGTAATTTTGCTATTTTGAAATTTTCTATTACTTACTTTTTATTTAAATTATAGATTTCAGTATACACAGTACACAGTTACAGTTTTTATTTAAATATACACATATTGGAATGTGTAATGATCATAGACAATAAATTATATATAATGACTTTTTTCGCGCTCAGATCGGCGCTACCTCATAAAAATGACTTCTGCGCATCTACCAACTTTTGCCAAGTTACGTGTCGGGGACTGTAATAGCGCGCGTATTTAGAGCATTTTTATTTACCTACTACTATCAGAATCCATTGCGTAGTTTTAAAGATCTAAGCAAACAGGGACAGACAACGGGAATCAACTTTGTTTTATAGGTACTATGTAGCGAAGGATAAATTTGTCGTTATCATTGTTGAGAATTCCAGTCCAGGTAATAACTAAGTACGAAAAAAAAGAAAATAATAAGTAAGTTCCTAAATTCAAATATTTAAACCTTAAAAAGAATACAGTTTTAGATAAGTAGGTACCTAACAACATGTACATATTAATAATAATTTTGCTACTATTTCTGTAGTTACATTATGCAAGCTTACCTTGTTCGTGAATTCATCAAGCACTCCACATTAACAGTAATTCGCCACACTTATTATTATATAATAGCTCTCACGCACTCGATAAATATTTGCAAAAACAGGAAACGGAACTGCCGAAGCGCACGCGCACTCTACAAGATGAATTTTGTGATTATGGAGCATGTTTAGTGCGTTATGCAAACAATGAATTACCCCTTCACCCCATCCCTCCCGCGACCCACCGAACGACATGTTATATCGGTGATTTTTGATAAGTATGTGCAACTGGAAGATAATAATAATGTTTTCATAGTACAGATATTATTATATTATTATGTATTTAACAGTGTACGCGTCTGTACCGAAATTGTAAGGTGTATTATACTAAACATTTCAAAAGATAGCATAATGTTCTGCGATTTCGCTTTTTCGTAACCACCTAAACTTGGTCGAGTTACCTCAGTCATTCACTTCCTAATGACTTTAATCGTATTATCTCATTAATTATCCAATGTACTACGCTGAAATTTTACTGATATACAACTGAACTAAACAACTAATAATTGACATAACATTCAGTTCATATATCCAATCCAGTGGCCAAATAACACCGCACGCATCAAGACCGTGCTCGTGAAGAACTGAATATCATCATTACTTGTTAAATACTTACTGGATACTAATGAAACTTCACATACATTTGAAGGCATTTACAAGCTTTAAAATAACGTTTAAAGTAAGTCTTTAGACCTCTTATTAAGAGTGCTGGAACCAATTGAAGTGTTTTTCTATTTAATGAAATAACCTTTAAACTATGCATTATTTTGGTTTTTTTATTGCAGAACAAATTTAAACTAATTCTTAAGAAGTCATGTACAAAATATGATAAGAATCCGCTTAACCGTTTCAAAGATCTAGCAAAACCAAAAACGTTACCCCAGCAAAATCTCGAATAACTTCGCAACCGATGAAAGAACAAATACAAAATAAGGCACAACATTTACTTCATCTAGACAACTAATTTTATAGCTAGTATTTATTTAAATATTCCCATTAGAAAGAAAAAGGTCTGGCTGGGATAACGTTACCCCAGCAGGAAATGTTTTTGTGAAATAATTAAAAAACTATAAGCGCAACAAATTTAAAAATGTGCGCAACAATTACAGAAGCCGCAAAACTAATTATCTATAAGATTCAAATGACCATTTTCGACAACATCTGGCCTGGGTAACGCACACGTGCATATTGGAACACCAGATCCCACGTATCCCCGGAGAATATTAGAGCAGTATCATCGGCATAGGTAAAGATGGAAGCATTAGGAAGCTTTAGCTGGCAAAGGTCATTTATATAAATGAGAAAAAGCGTGGGACCGATAATGCTGCCCTGGGGAACTCCGTATGTTATTGGGAGTTCATCACTGGTCCAATCTCCTATCCTGAGACATTGTCGTCTGTCTGTGAGGTAACTACTGAAAAGGGATAGTTGAGTGCCTCTTATACCAATTTTCTCAAGCTTGGCAAAGAGGGTGGGGACAGAAATAGTATCGAAGGCTTTCGCTAAATCTAGGAAAACGCCTATGACCTTCTGTTTTCCATCAAGTTTGGTGACGATAGTATTTGTTAGGTCTAATACAGCATTGTTAGTGGAAATTCCGGAGCGAAAACCATATTGAGAAGATGAGAGTATGTTATTTTGATTTAAGTATTTCACCAATCTGTTGTTCATTAGCCTCTCAAGTAATTTTGATAGTGTAGGTAAAATTGAGATAGGTCTGTAATTATTCAAACGATCTCTGTCCCCTCCCTTATGAATCGGGCGCACTACTGCCAGCTTGAAAGCATTTGGAAAAGTGCCTGAGCTAAAAGCAAGGTAACATATGTAAGTTAAGTGGGGAATGAGTATATTTTTGATTTTTTTAAGAAAAGCGCCTGATATATCATCGGAACCTATCGCACAATCGCTCCTTAGGTTCATAATTAAACGATCCAGTTCAGCTTCATCTGTTTCTAGAAGGACAAGGGAATTATGGCACGCTTGGAGAACATCCGATTGTGGAGGTATCGTTGCACCGGCAGGTATGTTTTCAGCTAAGGTACGTCCAATATTAGCAAAATAAGAGTTCGCTTCATTTACGGAGTACCCTGGATCGGAGGATGACAGAAGGGCGTCGGCGGGTGTCTTGACTTTTGCAGTGTGAGTAACTGATTTTATAGCTTCCCAGAGTTTTTATTGTTATTTTGTGCATTACTTATTTGAGCTTTATTATAGTTAGATTTAGAAGTTTTAAGTATCATTGAACAGTAGTTTCTGTACCTTTTAAAAGTAATTAGTAAAATTTCGTTATCGGGATTTTTTTTAGATTTCAAATGCAAATTGTCGCGGTTCCGTAAGCATCTAAGAAGCCCTGGGGTCATCCAGGGTTTGCTCAGTCTTTTACGGTTGGAAACCATTTTAAATGTAGAATTTTGAAGTACTATTAGTTTGAGAGTAGAGATAAAGAAATCGGTCGCTTCATTAACATCTGGGGAGGTATATAAGGGGCGAAAATCTGTCTCGAGGAGGTCCAATTTAGTTTTTTCGTAGTCCAATACCCGAATAGTTCTAGTTTTTTGGTGAGAATAATTGGATGTGGTATAGTTCTCCAGAAACAACAGAACTGTGTCATGATCGGTAATCGAGGTATCAGCGACGAAGCAAAAAGCAGGATGCCGCGTTTTTAGGATTAGGTGGTCCAGACAAGAGTTACGCTGTCGTGTAGGAAGGGTGTGTGCCGGAAGCATGCCGTGATAAGCTAAAATAGTCAAATACTCAGTTGCGCGGGAATCATCGCTGGTTTCATGTATATTAATATTTATGTCGCCGGTTAAAATAATGTTTTTATAGTTGGAGACAGATTTCAGGAGTTCATTCAGTGAATCCAAGAACGCGGTGACATTCCGAACAGCAGGCGAGCGGTAAATAGTAATTACAACGGTATCATTATTTAGTTTTAGCAATAAGCAGTTAGCGTCCTGGACCAGGGGCTCAGAGACAGAAGCCTTAAGATGGGAACGGAAGAATATCACTACACCCTCATTTTGCGACCTATGTCGGTTAGTGGCAGCGGAAGTATACTCATGCATTGAGGGAATAGGGGGGGAATTGTATAGCCAACATTCGGTGAGTATAATTAAATCCCAGCATGTTCTTCTTCTTTCGAGGAGTGTTGTCAGGTTGTCAAAGTTCTTATTTATACTTCGTATGTTTTGACAGAGCAGCGAAATAGATTTTTTGTGTAAAGTAGCAATCTGTTTACAATCTTCAATCATACAGGTGGCAGAGTGAGCTACTGAAATATTATCCAGATCGATTTGAATATCTTCTAAATTATCGAATGATATAATAAAGGTTAAGTAACGGTAGGCAGAAAAGACAAAAATACAAAATGACGTTATGGGCGTCAGTAAGATGAGGCTTGATTAAAGCATTTCTTTGTGCATCATGCATGGGTTGGGCAAAAAATTTCATATTAATAAATGTATGAAAAAAGTAAACGTTTAGTGAGTGTGAACGATGTCTGTGAGAAGGAGTAACGATATGAAAGCGTATTTTCAACATCATCATTCTGTAATATAGCTTGATGAAGTAATTGTAAACATAAATACTAGCTTGAGTGAAACAGTGTATGTGTGTACGATGTGTTTGTTGTGTTTTTAGTTTAGGAGTTACGTACATTGACAAATAATTGAAATAGTTAACAATATAGAAGTTAAACAGACTTATAAGATACCATCGAAAACATGCATAAACGCGAATAGCTTTTAGAGAAAAAGAAAATGAAAATAGTCATGGTGTAACTCGTACTGTGGCTGGAACTGGCACTGGTACTGCTAAGATGCTAAGGCATTTCTCGGATTTAATTTCAACGGGTTTGTCTGCTGGGTCCTTCTTCAAAAGAATTCTTCCGTTGGAATACCAACAGGTGTAGCTCCTTGCCTTAGCAAACTGGCGGGCGTCATACAACAGCTTTTTGGTTGCGGGAGGTAAGTGTTCGTCGATGTAAATCGGTTTCTTTTCCCCGGCAATTCCGATTATTTGTGTGTTTAGCTTGTCATTGACGGAGCGTTCTTTATTAAACTTCCTCACTTTAGCAATGAATTCATTTCTCTTATTGACAGAGCTAAATTCAGCAACAATTGGTCTGCATAAACCTGCCTTTCCAGGTATACGATATACATCCCGGAAAGCAGATTGCTGTACCTCCATGTTAATAGTCTTCCCAACGCTTGAAACTGCAGAATTTGTGTAACTAGATGACGTTGTTCTTTCACGTCATATTTTTGAATCGCGATGTTAAGACTCCGTCGATTACCTATACTATTAACGAATGTATGTTTTTATTGAGTTTGAGTATTGAGATCATGACATCATCATCAAGATCTAATACGAATATATACTTTCAAGGTATATTTCCGGTGTTTTATTTATCAGAGTTCCGCGAAGTATAGTTCACCTAAGTATCTATTTAAATAGAGGTAGTATCGGGTGTAAGAAGTTAATTAAGGAAAATTTATTATAGAAGAAAATGATTAATAAAATATTTGTTCATTTAAACAATGTTCATCTTTGTCTATATCAAATATTTTCTTCGACTTCACTTATTTGAATGATAGGTGGAGTATTGAAACAAATATTTCTAGCTAGCGTCCTCAGTTATTAAGATAGAGAAATAGAAATGGTATGAAAAGATGCGTTACTAAAAGGGCTACAATACAGCAACATTTGATTTGGACGTGTCGGACTGCCGTCCCATCGGACTATGAGAGTGAGGGAAGAGCGAGTGCACCTGTGTCACACACGCCTGCACTATAATATCTCCCGCGCCGAAGGCCAGTCTCCTTTGAGATTGGCCGCCGTGGCCGAAATACGGTCTGGAGGACTATATATTTGATTTGTAAAATGTTAATATTTTTTAATTTATGTACTTTACTGTTTCTTTTGGGACTTTTTTTCAAAGAATCTTAAACTTCTCAAATACGAAAAGAGATATAAAAAAAAAAAAAAAAAAATGACCCTGGAGAATTTAAATGGCTTCAATGAGAAATTAGAAATCATTTATTTGCCAATAATGTAGGTATACAGATATGATGGTTATTTTGATGAGAGTCCCGATACATTTTGCCAGCGCAGCGAGTGATTCAAAATTAGAATCCTGAGCGTTAGCGAGGGAATCAAAAGAGCACGAGGTGAAAAATCTTTGCACTCGAGTGCAACACGTAACTTTTCATTCCACCTCAGCGAGGAAATGACTAAATGCAAAAAAAAAAAACGTTTACAATCACAAGATAGGTACACTTTTATTTCAGTTTAGGTATTAATTACTACATTATGACAGGTAAGTATTACAGAATAATCTTTAAATTATAACAAAATAATACTAAGGTATAATTAAGAAAATTTTAAAGTAACGTTGCTACAGTTATTTAAATTGAGTGTAATATTTTTGTTTGGTACTGTAATATTGGTGTTAGTCACTTGTGTACTGTTTTTCGGTCAACTATCTGTCATACTTAATAGTTGTACCGATTCATCGGATTCCCTTGGCGTGAATGTTGGAGAGAGAGGGAGATGGTTAGGTGTTTCATAACGGCTTATTTTTATTGTAGAAGGGCCAGTCCAAGGATCCGATTGAGGCTCTTTCAGTGTAATGGCTCCTACGATGCCTTCACATTCCCTCTACAACTGCATTGGACTTCCAGCCTCCGTGGCGCTTAAGGGACAGGAGATCAGCTCCGGAATCAGCCAAAAGTGTGGCTGAAGTTCGTCGGAAACAATGACCCGTGTACAACAGGGGTTCTGGAAGTTCCTATTTCTCGTGGGATACTGCCAATTTTATTAGTACCCATAGGCTGTCTAACACACTTTCCATTGCGATACTGTAGAAAAAATCGATTGATTGGAGTGTTAGGCGGGCGTAAGGCTTGATATTTCTCAACAATCGTTACGTATTCCTTGCGAATGACGAAGTTGCGGTCTCTTTTTGTCTTTGTATTAGGTAAATTAATTAATAGTACTTAAGTCATCTGAATGTTTCTCAATGTTTTTGACATTAAGTTGTGTTAGTTCATTAGTTCGACATGCTCCGTTTATTCCAATAATAAGAACAACCTGTTACGTAAAGAGTATTGTAGTAGATAAATGAATAAAATTGATATGAACGCATAATTATGCCTATCAACATCTACTAAGTATACTATTTAATTGAGATTAATATACTTAAGTAGATACTGAATGTGCAACTGACTTACTTTTGCCGCCAAATATACGGAATCGGGTGCTTCGTTAAGAAACTTTTCAATATCAGATACTGTGAAAACCTTCGATTTTTTTGGTTGATGACCAGATGAGGCTCTTTTTAAAAATGCCACTAATTTAGGATAGGTATCGATATGTTTGTCTTTTTTCATCTTTATTGTTGCTTTTAGCATCGAATACGTACTCCATAGAGTGCTTGCTTTCTTGTTCTCGGATATTTCTATAAAATATGCCAGCAAAACGTTTTCTGAGAAAGTTTTGGCTCCTTTTGCTAGTCGCCACGTGTTGAACATATCGTACTGTTTTAAATACTTCTCGCGTGATTGTTGAGGGAGAAAGCTCATTTGCGCATTATTAACAGTTTCAGTCCATTCTGTTGGCGTCAAGCAAACTTCCTCGTCGCTAGAATCACTCATTTTAGTTTTTTCACTTGTTTTCAAGTTTCTTGTTTTTAATATAAGGTTTAACAATGACGTGAAAAAATGCCGCGTAAAGAACCGCGTACAAAGCAAATTGAAAAAAGAACACCAAGAAGGTTCCGAGTCTGAGTTTTTAACAAATTAAAAAAAAGTTGTATGATATATTCGGCACCATAGAGGTAGCAGTAAATAGGTTTAATGTTTTTTTTTCACAAACTTAGTGCACACGATGTTCTAAATTCAATTTACTTTATCCGGCATAAACGGCTTTCCACTCAGATATTGAAGATTAAAAATACTCTTTCCGAGATGGTGGGATGAAAATACTCTTTCCGAGATGGTGGGATGAAAAACAATTTTCACTCTGGGAACAACAATGAACATTAGAAAAAAGGCTGTTTTAAACAAAAGTGCTATACTAACACGACCAAATGTAAGGAACACGATACAAATCGTAATGATATTTTTGGAATAGCGAAGCTAATTAGCAACACACGATTTTTCCTTGAATCCGTGATTTTATCGTATTGGCTCTGTGTGGTGAACAACTTTCAGTTCTGAATACAAAAAGTCACTGTCACTAGCGCTTCTCTATACGATAAAATTTTCTAAAATATCGATGTCCCAAAATAATAGATTCGGTAAATTATAGCTGTAGCAGTAGGTACATCATTTGACAATAAAGTACGGCAATTGTTACTTCATTATGTAGATGTCAATATTTACGGATCTTCATGAGCGGTAGGAAAAACCCAAAACAAAAGAATATGGTCACAGTATAAGCGAAACAGTAAGACCATTTTTAGCCCATTCTACTAAATAACATACTTAAATGTAAGATTTAAAAAAAAATCTGCCACAATTCTGTCTTTAATTAATAAAATGAATTGATTGTTACAACACAGCACATTAGCCGATAACGAGACCGACCAGACATCGACATTCAGATGATCGGATACGTTTAGTGCCTACCAAACGGTTTTACATTATGTTGTTGTTGTCACCTATACCGTCGCAGACAGCGACCAAATTCAAAATTCCAATAAAAATATTTTATTTCACATAGAAAGAAAGAAAGAAAGAAAAAGTATTTATTGGGACAAGTACAGGAGATCTTAATTAAATTAAACACACACTCACTAAAAATAAAAATAGAAAAAACAAACAGAGTAAAAATTAATATAAAGTGGAAAGTCCTGTGCGAGGCCAAAAGGCTCCTGTCTCAGCATGATGCTGCGACATTTAATAATAAATGTCGCAGCGCTGGTATTCTGATAGGGCCTGCAGTGATGTCACGGACAGAAATATTCATATACATAAATACAAAATAAAAGTTATTAAACAGATGTATTAAATACGTCAAAAAATAAAACATAATGTTGTCCGCGTGTCAGCACCCGACGTAACATGTCTATGCTTTTACTGTCTGTGGCATTGTTGTGACAAGTAGAGAGACGCAGACGCCGACACCGGCCAAAAATTGTTTTTAAAAATTGTTAACATTACGGCCGTTTATTCTTACATCATAAAAGTGAATATTAAAGAGTTTTTGGTAGTCAGTTAACGGCATATAGAGAAGTACAGATAAACTAATATTATGAAAAAACTAGGACAAAATGCAAAACAACTACTGTGTCTCAGTGAACAATCGCTGCCAAACGCTCGTAACCATTGCTAGACACCTACAAGGGCACTTTATGAAACGTCTGAAGCTAGGCTAGGTGCACGGTTCCAATTGGTCGTCTCCTATGGAGAAGAGCCGGCAAGAAACTCCACGGTTACTCTTTTAAAACTAAATGGTATTTACAATGTTTTTAAAATGAATAGGTATGAGAGGACAGTGTAGGACCGACGCCGATATCGGCACGGTATCTACCGGCGAAGACACAGTGCGGTGACGGTAGCCGCATTCTTTCACTTGAACACACTTTTTCGCACTGCCGACTTCGACACGTCGATACTTAGTAGGTAGGTACGGTGGTTGTTTGGTGCGTCGCAATGGTCATCGATATTTACCAATATCATCGGGCCGATAATAATTACATCGGTATCGAATTGATGTCGGTATAGCTGCCGACATATCCGTATCTGGATGGTGTCGTTACCTGTTAATGTGAAAACGCGCATTAGGTCCACAGGACATATTAAGTAATCTTTTTAGTTCACTATACCGTAGGTCCCATAAAATGTAAACTAAAAAATCAAAAATAAATGTAAAATGGAAAAAAATCGAACTTAAGAAAAACTAGTTCAGTTGATCAACTGCAAATATTTTATGCTGTGGCATGGATTTTCCGTGAAATGGTCGGCGGTGCATCGTAAATAAATACGTCACTCTGCATTTGGGGGAGGCGGCGGTAGCGTTTCAAAGGCATACAGGCCCGGAAAACCTTGCCTTAATTACCTACTGTTTGTCCGGGAAAGTTATAATTTGTAATAAGCACGGCATTAAACCTTTGCCTAAAATACAGTCCACTCTTTTATTGCTAGCGCGGGGCGCTGGCATTGTGCGTACAAACTTAAAGAATCATGCCCACTTTCTATACATTGATTGACCTGTCACTTGATTCGTTTTACAGGTCGCATCTAACTACAACTAGTGTTGTATAAAAACAAATATTGTTTATAATAACACAATAACTTGCCATCTTTTCATTTAGAGGCCAGGGAAAATTGCAATTACGTAAATAAGTTTTTGAGGTTAAAACAGCTGTCAGATGAGATTGACAGCTGTCATAACCTCAAAAAATATAAATTAATTAAATCGAATTGTATATTAGAGAATAACATTTTACAAATAAATCCCCCTCTAATGTAATATCATCTTTAAAACGACGCATAGTCGCAAACAGCAGTTATAATCTCTTAATATCCCGCAGATGCCGAGTTTTAGACTTCACGTGTGATGTTATTCTATCCCTGTGTTCCACACTACACTTTGTGCAAATTAATTTAGAGAAGTATCGATCCTCCGTATATCGATCAAACAGCTTAACGGTATTTTACGTAAACGTTTTAGCCAACGTCTGGACCATAATATATATATATATATATATACCTATATACCATCACGCCTGTATTCCCCTAAGGGTTAGGCAGAGGTGTACCAACGTACACCCACAATTCGAGCAAACGAACGACTGCAAACGAGAGCAAACGAACGACTGCAAAACGTCAATCAAATGACAGCCTGTCATTCACAATTTCACAGTCGGCGCAATTCGTTTTACGCGTAACCTGTCAACAATTCACTTATTTTTCTTTCCATACCGTAAGTACCAAACTGTAATTTATTTAAGGTTTTATACCTTAAATAAATTACAGTTTAATAAATTAATAAGTACAGTTAAAAAAATACCAAATGGTTATTTTGAACATTCATAACCACAATGACTCGAACGAACCAGTTTTTCGTATTCTGTGAAACGAAACGTGCATAAAACACGTTCCGTTTCCAAAAGTCGATTGAGGTTAAATTATGAAAATAAACATAGTAACAACGTTTTTTTTCCTGGCTTTACTTGAAAATTCAAATAAGCAATACAAAAGAAGCAAAAAAAATGCAATTTTTTAAGATATTATTCATCACTAGACTCGTTATAGAATTTTCAGGTCAAAATTGGACATGATTCTTTGCAGTTGGAATGTATGGGAGAGCATGTTTTTCAACTACAATGTTATGTTTGTTCTTGGGATAAATTCATCCCGACTGCTGAACCTTTCATTGTGCGTGGTCCGACACGATCTTGGTCTGTTTTTTTAAATATTTTTTTTCTCATATTTAGTGGCAGGAACTTGAAATGGGTCGTGTAAACTAAAAATACACGAGTGTGTCTTCGTCAAATTTGGCGTGGGCTGGACACACCGTCGCATGTCTAAATTCAACATATGTACATACTTTTTGATCTCTACGATTTTATTACAGCAGGTACAGATAGAAGATTGATATAAAATTAAATAAATTATATTTTTTTATATTTACGGTCACTGATGCATTATAATTTATTTATAATAAAGAACATATGTACAGCTATGCGCGGTCAGCGGCGGTCCTCCAACGATCGTCGGGTAGCAGTAGCAGTGATGAGGGGTCAGAACTTCAGTAGCTCTAGCACGAACAATTTTGACGTTACGTATCGTTAACATGTACATGTAACTGAGGTTTGAATCGAAAATATATGCAACATGCAAAATTAATTGATACCTACCTTTTGTATCAATTAATTTGATAAATTATTAACCTTATTCATATCTCTATCTCTGCACTTATGAATAATGTCTTCTATTTAAATAGAATGCAGGTGTTACATGAATCATTCCGATTCAAAATTCACTTACGTCAACTATATGTAAAGTGATCGGTGGTTGTCGGTCGTAGAGCGCGCCTTGGTCGCGCAGCAGTGAGCAGCAGTGCGCAGTCAGCAGGCATCGGGGTCCAGGCCTAAGGCGCGGCAGAAGGCGAGCACGAGCGCCTCGGCCTGGTCGCGGCGTAGGTCCGGGGGCCCGGCGGGCGCCGGTCGGGCCGCTAGCGCGGGCCCCAGCGCGCCCAGAGCCGCCGCGAACGCTTCCGCCTGCTCCACGGCGCGCCGCTCCTCCGCTTCGGAGTCCGACTCGTCTGAGCACGCCGAGTCGTCGGAGCTCGCGCACGATGAGCCCGCCGATGCCTCTGTAATGCACGCACACGATATAAACTCAGCATGCGACTCCGCTCTGGAGTGGCGTAGGGAGGCGGGGGCGGCAGCATTTTAATCCAAAGTTTATGCGTTTCATTAACATAAAAAATATTAAGCTAGGCTAATATAATATTAGTGTAAACACTTTATTTTAAAACTACCGTGCGGTGATGCCTATAAAAGCAAGGTGCGACCAGTGCCCGCCCTGTCCTTTCCGACCCCGATGACCCCACCACACTCCAGGAGAGCAGTAGGGCCACCAGTACAGTGCACAAATATACCCGACACCCGTCATTCCGACCTCGCCGCCGCACAGTGTTTTCAATAGAACAAGCTAGCTAGACAAAACTCATTGTTGAATTTGCAGTTTTTTTTTACCTGGGCCTCTAACCAATACTCTAATTGTCTCAATTCCAAGAATTGTTTTTTACTAATGTCCACCACTAATTAGGTAATTAGGACAGTGTAAAAAGAAAGGGTGAGAAAGTTACAAATCAGTTGCGTTTTTGCGATTACCGAAGTAACATCATATGTTAGTGAGTTTTAAGTTTTTGATTAATATTAGTGATGGATCTTCAAGATAAAGGTATGTTCTTTTTAATTATAATTAATATATAAATCTACTTAGCCCAAGCTTTTTATAATACCTCTATTTTAAAGAATTATGTAGTTTTTTTGCCAGTTTTCTATATTCATTGGACTAGAAAGTACTTGTACCCTTATGTACCCGAGCTAGAAATTATGTATATGATAGCCACATCAGTTATCTCTCAAATGGTAACCATTTTAGCCTGCGCACTTAAGTACAACTTTGTTTTTTTTATTTTTTTCAGAATCCGAATTCTCGGTTTCGAAAATGGAGTTTTTTTTAGAATGGCAGAAACATCCTAAAGAGAACCGTAATAGTAGACTTTACGACTTCCTATTGATGAAAAATGATTTTGCAAGTATTACGGATGCATCTGCGAGGGAAATTAAAATGACAATTGGAAGATTATCATCGAAGTTGACAGAAAAATGGGAAAGTTCTGGGAAGCGACGCGATCGCTTCCTCACTAAGAACGCTGAGTGGTTGGCTGGTTATTTTACGTTCAAAGTATCCGTCCACCACTCAGTACCATCAACATCAAGTCTCACTTCGACTCCTGGGCGTCCATCAAAGGAATTCGATGAAGCTAGCGACAAAACGAAAAGGAGGCGCGTGGACGACCTTCTTCAATCTCGGGATGTGAATCAGTTGGTAGTGGCAGCTGAAATCTCAGCGCGTTTGTCCGGACATCGGAACTTGGCTTCAGTGATTAAGGAAGCAAGTCAAAGTCCCGAAAAGTGTCAAGTGATGATGAAAAGAAGTGTAGATGTTCACGAAAAACCAAGATGTTTGACGAAGGAGGAGGCTCTGGCTTATTATGTGGACGCCAAATCTACAAGCCACTCATATAAACAAACGAGAAAGTGGAGCAACAAAGCGGGACATCAGGTATTCCCATCATTTTATAGTGTTAGGCAGGCAAAAGCAGACTGTTACCCTCTGGAGGAACATATTTTTGTAAACGAAACGCGTGTAGAAATTAAACTTCAGGCGGTTTTAGATAAAACGACTGAGCGTCTAATTACTGCACAGTATGAAGTTTTAAAATCTTTGACTCCTGGCTCATCATATACTCTTATAAGCAAATGGGGATGTGATGGAAGTTCCGGTCATAGCACTTACAAACAAAAGTTCACAAACAGGGAAAATACTGATGAGTTTTTGTTTGTGTTCTCATTTGTACCGCTTCAATTACGTGACAATAGTGGTAACGTTGTTTGGCAGAACCCTCGACCGTCTCCTACTATGTATTGTTGGCCTATAAAGTTTATTTTCTCCAAAGAAACTACAGATTTTACTGTTACAGAGACTAATAGAATTTTGGAGGAAATAAACCAATTAGTACCAACAACAATAGGTTCTGTAGATGGTAATGAAGTATCTGTTAAACACGAACTACTGTTCACGATGATTGACGGTAAAGTGTGTAATGCTATGACTGAAACTTCCTCGGCACAAAAGTGTTACCTTTGTGGAGCTACACCTAAGTTTATGAATGATGAGTCTAGGGAATTTGTAGTAAATAAGGAAAATCTTGGTTTTGGTATATCTCCCCTTCATGCTTGGATACGTTCCTTCGAATGTTTGCTTCACATAAGCTATCGTCTCGAAGTTAAAAAATGGCAACTTCGAGATGAAAATGACAAAGCAAATGTGAAGCAACGTTCGGCTCGCATCCAAGATAGGTTTAAGGCTGAAATGGGTTTAATTGTAGATAAACCAAAACCAGGATTTGGTAATACAATTGATGGGAATACTGCTCGTCGGTTTTTTGAGAATCCTGAACTAGCTTCAGATATTACAGGTTTAGATGTGAATTTAATTAAAAAGTTTGGCACTATCCTTAGAACTTTGGCTTCAGGTTACGATATTAATGTTGAAAAATTTAATTCTCTAACACAGGACACTAAAAAATTGTATCTTCATCTCTATTCTTGGTATTATATGCCTGTTACCGTGCACAAAATTCTTGTGCACAGTGCAGATATTGTAAAATCGGCTCTTCTACCTATCGGGCAGCTTTCTGAAGAAGCTCAGGAAGCTCGCAATAAAGATTGTAGAAGATTCCGAGAGCACAATACTCGAAAACGCTCACGTATTGCCACTAATAGGGATTTACTTAATATGCTACTAATCACATCTGATCCTGTAATTAATGGTTTGAGAGAAGTTCCCAAAAAGCCGACAAGTAAACTTCCTTCGGAGGTATTAGAATTAATAATACCCCCAACTGTAAATATAGGGTCTAGTGTAAGTCATAGCAGCTTTAGTCAAAATGTCACTACGTCAGATTATAATCTAGAAGATTCTTCAGAAGAAGAATTTAGTGATGAAGAATAAATAAGGGTTGTAAATATTATTGTACTAATACATTTTTAAGCTATGTATCCTACTTACTTTATTATTAGTTGTAAATATATTGATTTGGTTAATACTTAGTTTTATGATCTGCCTGGTATTTAAGTAGGTAACAAAATTATTGTTGGTAGGTAAGTGATGATGTCTCATGTGGTAATTAGTAGCTACGTCATTAGTTATTAATTAATTATTAAGTATTTTGTGACTCTTGTAAATCTTTTGTCTATTGGAATTTTTTTAAGTACCTCAATTATACACAATATCTATTGTTATTTGTTGTTTTCTTGTAACCCGCGATCCCAACTTCTTTTATTTGTGTATTTTGGACTTAAACCGTCATCTTACGAAGCAAACAAACCCAATAAATATTTTTGTCTAGCTAGCTTGTTCTATTGAAAACACTGTGCGCCGAGGTCCTCCGCGATCGCGACCCTCCCGAGTAAATAATACTCCCCCCCCGACCCTTGCCCGATGAAGCGCCAGCTGCTGAGCTCGTAGCTTTAAATTCCCCTTATAATAATAATGATCTATCCTTGATCCAGCTTGTCCCATCTTGCTGTCCTCCCCCCAGCGACGCCCTAAGTCGAGGTTCGTACTCCACAGAGGGTGCCCTTAGCGAACGCTCGCCTAGTTTGAATTTAGAATAGTTTATGCCCCTGGCTTTGAGTGTAGAAGCTTAATGCAGCCACAGGAAAGTCCGGTTAAGCAGTCATGACCTTAGTGGTCAACGGTGAGATACCCTAGAATAAAAAATAAAAAAAAGTGCCGCCCCTTACTCCGTCTCAAGCAGACATCGTAAAGTATATTTTTATGTTTATTTTTATTTTATTTTATTTTTATTCAAGAGGAACAACAAACAGCTACAATATAAAACATAGGAACAAGAAATACACAAAACATTTATACAATATTGCAGCCCACAGCGCTGTTCACAGATTAATAATGGGATACAATACAGTAAAAGTAATCGCTAGGGTCACAAATACATTTTTTTTTTATTTTAGTACTTACTTAATTAAAATCATTTTCATTCTAAGATGTATATAATACACAATGTAAAGAATATGTAATTTATTAAATATAATATATATAAATATAATACTCAAGAAATGGCACAAAAAAAGAAAAATACAGAATAACATTCAAGAAAGCTCCTTAAGTATAAGACTTTTGAACATATAGGGAGCACACGCAAAAATGTCTATATGTTCAAAAGTCCTATTGTAGGAATCAACCATTCTGCGAACAGGCGAACGCAGGCCAGAGTTGGACTTGCAAGTACCCACTGAAAATAATCTGCCAGCGCGCACCTTTCGCTTGTGGACTGTCCTAGGAACTGCATAACATATCAAATTATAAAATTATAATAAAAAATTATAATTTAAATTATAGTTTAAAATTATATTTGTTTTAAATTGATTACAGACTAGTTTTTAGTCATTTCGTTCGTTTTTTTTTAAATATAATTCATATCAACCGCCATTATCAGGAGTGGGAGGCTCCATTGCCTCTTCTCATATTATTTTCTGTATCGTGCGAAAAGCTTTTGAATCATGTCCGTAAAAGCTACAGTTGTTTTATCTCACAAAAGCGGGTGAGCCATACTTGTAGTTGTAATGCGTATAGACACGCGCTCTTGTGTGCGTAACTACAGGTAGCGTTAGCAAGCTTATCGCTAATGAACAAAATAATAAAGTTATTAAATTTTTGCTATGTATAGATAATACATGGTACAAAAAATAGAAACTTATATTCAAGAAACATTTAATCTTAGCAATATGATGAATACAATTTATATTTTATTTAAATTAGTATTTCAAGTAGAATCGTAACTAGATTCTTCTTCAGAGTCAGTTTCTTCTTCACTGCCATCTTGTAAATTTATTATTAATTCAAAATCAGTGTCAACATATTTTATGTATTCAGTTTCTTTTTTAATGACACTATTGCAAGTATTACGGTATGTCTCACTTGTTATTTTTGTAATACTCTCTTGAATAAGCTGTGTTTGTGATATTTTGCTCAACGTTTCCTAGAGCAATGAAGTTTTTAAGGACCCCCAGATGTTCTCTATGGCATTAAGCTCAGGGTGGTAAGGAGGGAGGCGTAATACTTCTAATCATTTTCTTTTTATGTAGTCATCGATTTTGTAAGTTATAAAATCACTTTTATGGTTTTTTATTATATCATATAACTCAACTTTGCGAAAATTTGTGTCGAAATGTATACCCTTAGAAGTGAGCCATTCTTGCATATCAGATTTTGTTGAGGCTGTCGTCGGCAATTTCTCAGCACGTGTATTGTGGTGCGATGCATTATCTAGTACTATTACGGAACGATCTGGCAAATTTGGCAGCAACTATTCATTTAGCCATTTTACGTAATTTTCAAAACTCATGTTGGAATTTTAGTCTCCAATTGTGAAATTAGCTTTGTATATTAAGCAAGCGTTCTCAATAAATCCAGCATAAGTTCCAGCGTGTATTAAAATAAAACGAGTACCTTGACTAAGTTTTCTTAAAAATGGAGATGCTTTGTCTTTTTGGGCCCAGGTGTTATCTCGAACATGTACATGTGTATACGTAACTTTCGTCAGTATAGACAATTGGCCGACCTTGTGAGCGGTATTCGGTTACTTTTTTTTTAAGTATTTTATTCTCCACATCTGGATATCATGCCGTTCAACTAATACATTCCTATTGTTATCGGTTTGACGCCACTTGTAGCCCAATTTATTTAATAACTTACCTAGCGTTGCGAGATATCCATCGAAACCAATTTTTTCATTCAAGACTGACCTTAGTTATGCCAATGTTGGAATTTGTTTTTGTACGATATGAAAATTTTGTATTGTGCTCCGAACAACGTCAGCTGTAAATCCATCAATCCTATCATAGTTATAAGAACAAAAGACAGTAGACTTTTACTGTCGGCTCTTGTGCCCTTTCTTCTCTGACTTGTGTTCGTTTCTCTCGCCACTTTGTTTGTGATGTTCGCGGTTTCTTCCGTGGCTGACTGGTTTTCTTGTATTGGTAATGGCGACAGTTTGACAGCAGGTCGTTTTATCATTCATATTCATGTTAATATTAATATTTATTTATTTGCTCCGAATGTAGGTATTTAAAATAGGGTGGTTACAATATTGAAGGATCCTTGTACATTCTACCATTTTGGCATGCAAACATTGATGCAGTACATTATCAAACATTGAAATATTGATACACTGGATACAACTAAAATTTATCGGCTAAAAAATCCGTTACAGAGTAGTAACATTTATTTAATAGAAGGACAGTTAGTTTATTTTTGAAAATTGTTACTAGTTGCTCTTTTATGGAATTAGGAATGTGGTTAAAAATAGCCGGTGCCATACCAAAAACACTTTTCCTCAACAAAGCAGTCCTGTATCTAACTGTGCGTAACAAGTTTTGGTATTGAGATCGTAAAGCTATATCTCGGTATCTGCTTTCCGATAAAGTTAAAAATAGATGACATTTAACAAAAAGAGCAATTTCTAAAATGTAAAGGCACGGAAATGTTAACAAATTATGACTTTTAAAAATTGGAACACAGCTGTCAGTAACTTTCAAACCAAATATTGATCGTAGGCAACGCTTTTGGGCCTTAAAAATACTCTCTCTTTCAGTACAATTGCCCCAATATATAATACCAAATCTTAAAATGGAAACGACAAGACTATGATATGCTAGTAATACTGTTTTGATATTAACTTTTTTTTAAGATTATAAAGTGCATATGCAGATGTGCTAAGTTTTTTACAGATTGCTTCTGCCTGTGCCTTCCATGTCAGTTGACTGTCAATTAAAATTCCTAGAAATTTTGTAGCATCTACTCTGTCCACATTTTGAGTATTATAAATTTATAATTAATATTTATATCATTGATACGAAGTCTTTGGTAAAAATGCATTATCTTTGTTTTTTGTATGTTTACTTGTAAGTTGTTACTATTTAGCCAATTTATTATAATTTTAATGGTGTAATTTATATCATTTTCATAATTTTCATTATTGTCGCATTTTAAGAGTGCTGTACTATCGTCGGCAAACAGTACCATGGGATGGCGGATTTGGCGTGGAAGGTCGTTAATGTAAATTAAAAATAACAAAGGCCCGAGGACGCTTCCCTGTGGCACACCGAATTTGATTTCTCTATTGGATGACACGTATTTTTGTTCTAATTTAGACTTGACACATATTTTGTAAATTTCTGTCATCTGTTTGCGACCGGATAAATATGTTTTTATTAGTTTCAGGATATTACCTCGAAAGGCGTTTAGTTTTTGAAGCAGTATGTTATGGTTGACAAAATCGAAAGTTTTTGACATATCTGTATATATAGCACATATAGGCGTTTTAGTATCAACATTCGACATAATAATATTCAACAAGTCAAAAATTGCCATGTTTATATTCCTTTTTTTCCTGAACCCGTATTGCTCATGGCAAAGTAAATTAAATTTAGTATTTTTTAATTTAGTATTCCTGTCTTTGTTATGATAGTTGCCACTCGTACTAGACCGTTTTTGCCAGGGTGAGTTTCCATTACTCGTTCCATGACCCATTTTCCAGGCGGTAAGTTTGTCTCTTTGATTAGTACTCCATCGTTAATTTTGAGGTTTTGTGTTTGTTTGTTCCACTTGCATCGAGTCTGTAATGTGCTTAAGTAATCGTTGGACCACGATTTCCAGAACTGATCTAGCATGTGTTCCGTTAGTTGCCATCGTTTTCTCAAATCCATCTTTCTGTCGTCAGGCTCCGGTTGAGGTAATGACAACTTAGCTCTGCCAGTTAGAAAGTGGCCAGGAGTAAGAGTATTGTAAAATTCTTCTGGATCTTCTGCTAGCGGACACAAGGGCCTTGAGTTCATGCAAGCATTGATTTTTGCTAGTAAGGTCGTGAATTCTTCCCAAGTAAGTTTTTGTTCTCCTAAAACTCGCCGCAGGTGATGCTTTAGTGATTTAACGGCTGTTTCGAATATTCCGCCCGCACTAGGCCAGGCAGGGGCGTTAAAGTGCCACTGAACTTCTAGTTTCCCGATCTCGTCGAAGAACTCAGGAGAAAGAAGCCTTTTGAAGTGTATGAAATCCTCTTTCAGCACTTTGGATGCTCCAGTAAAGTTAGTGCAATGTCTGAGTACATGTGCGCAGGCGTTCCGCGCCGAGCACACATTCTTTGAAACGCCGCAATAAATGCTTCCGTGCTTAGTTCAGAAACTAATTCAATATGTACGGCTTTAGTAGCCATACAAAAAAAAACGGCGATATAGGCTTTTGAGGTCTTCACTCCTCTGCCTTTGTTAAGCTTCACATCTACGTGACCAGTAAAGTCAACACCAGTGTGAGTGAATGGACGACTTGGTGTTATTCGTTGTTTCGGCAGATCAGCCATAAGTTGAGCGTTTGCAATAGAGTTGAAACGATGACATTTTACACAGCGGCGTATTTTTTCCTTTACAGCCCGATTTCCAGATACTATCCAGTACCATTCCCGTAGGTAGGTCAGAGTCAGTCGGGCTCCGCCATGAAGTGTGTTCAGGTGTTCGATAAGTAGTTCGGTGTAGCGACTGGAGTTGGGTATAATTGCTGGATTTTTCATATTAGCAGGTAGAACAGAACGTTGAAGTCTTCCGCCCTCAAGAATAATTCCCTGTTTATCCAGTAATGGTTTTAATTCATAAATATTGCTTTTAGGCGACACAGTTTGGTTGTGTCGTAATTGTTTGTATTCTTGCGCAAACTCGCTTTGTTGGACATATTTCAATATGAATTCTGCTGAGTATTTTAGGTCGTTTGTTGTTAAGGGTGTAGTGCTTGGTCGGCATTTTTGCTTTAGCGATGTAAAATATCGCAATACACGTGCAGTAATTCTTGTTATTCGTTTCAAGGAACTGTGGCTATTTAACAGATTATAAACAAAGTTTTCAGTGTTGTAGGTTCGCGCTCTGATGTTTTCAGGTTCGATTCTGCGCGCAACATTTTTAGTTACGTAGTAGTTTACGTTACAAGGAGTTTCTGACTCTGCGAAGTCTCTTAAAAACGTGGGTCCATCCCACCATTATTTGAATCCCACTAGTTTGTTCGGTAGCAAGCCTCTTGTAGCGCAGTCAGCAGGATTAAGTAGAATTACGGATTTTATCTTTTCCACTCTATTGGCTACGTATCTTTCCCATTTTGAGAGGTCTCCCTGAATCCAAACTAGGACAACCTTAGAGTCACACCAACTGTAGGCTGATAAGTTATGTTCCGTTAGTGATTTCTTCACCTTGTCCATGAGTTGAGCTAGAAGTAGTGCGCCGCATAGTTCATAAGTCATAAGTCATAAGTAATTTATTTCATAACAATATAATTACATTGTGTTGAAAATTTAAAAAAATAACATTATACAATTGCAATTAAAATAAAATTCATTAAATACATTTAGAAACATCAATAAAACAATAACGGTTAATTAAAAATTTAAATACATATTAAATGTCAAAGTAATAAAATCAATCATAAGGTACAATGTCATATGTCCACACTTGTTTTTCCAATGCACTCTAGACATTGGCAGAATAGTCGACATCGGCTTTGCTTGCCATTTAATAAAAATAGAATGTCATATGTCATCTAGGAATTCATTGATACTGTAGTAGCCTTTCCTCAATAAATAGGTCTTCAATTTGTTTTTAAATAAGTTAACACTGTATATGGTTTTGAATTCTATAGGCAACTTGTTGTATAAAAATACAGACTGATACCTCGGGCTATGTTTGGCGACTTTTAATTTAGGTTGAATAGTGTTGGGCAAATCTTTCCTACGTGTGCTAGCTCTAGTTTGTCTTTGCTCATCAGTCTCAATTTTGTGCAAATTTTTAACAAAGCTGGTTAGCAACACTAAAATATAAAGGCATGGCACTGTCAAGATTTTTAATTTAATAAAATGCTCTTTACATGATTCCGTCTGTTTCATGCGGAGCATAGTCCTTAAAGCTCTTTTCTGAATCACGAATGCCATTTGTATGTTGTACTTGTAGCTGTTGCCCCAAAATTCGATGCTGTATCTCAGCCTGGACTCCACCAAGGCAAAGTACACACTTCTAAGTTGAGGTAAACTTAATTCTTCCCTCAGTGTTCTAATCGCATAGCATGCCGAGCTAATAGACTTCGTTATAGACAATGTCTCAATCTTCCAATTTAACAATGCATCAATGTGCACACCTAAGAACTTGACACTATCAACTATTTCGACATTGTTACCACAAGATACAATCTCCAACTTAACGTTATTTCGTACCGTGGGCTTAAATAAGACACACTTTGTTTTATTTACATTAAGTTTCAGATTATTAGTACTAAACCAGTTTTCAAAAGCTTTCAAGAGAGCATTGATCTTGGATTCTAATTCTAGTATGTCGTCTGCAGTAACTATCGCATTTGTGTCGTCAGCAAAGATTATTAGTTTTGTGTCCTTTACACGTTTTTTTATATACTCTATTAAGTCATTTAAAAATATAATAAAGAAGATTGGACCAAGAACGGATCCCTGAGGAACACCACGGCATACCGTAACTAGATTAGATCTATAAATTTTTTCTTCTCCATCTACCACCGATTTTATCTCTACATACTGCCGTCTGTTATGCAGATAAGAGGCAAATAACTTTAACACGTTTTCCCGTATCCCATAATGTTCTAACTTAGCAAGGAGAATACCATGGTCTACTGTGTCGAACGCAGAACTGAGGTCTAGGAATATACCAGCTACTCTATGTTTATTATTCAATTTACAAATAACTTCGTCTACCAACGCCTCAATAGCATCGGTGGTTCCTAATGATGTTTGGTAACCAAACTGTTGGTCATTTAAGATACCGTACATCATTAAATGCTTAATAAGCCTATCCTTCATTATCTTTTCAAATATTTTTGATAAAATAGGCAAGAGAGAAATTGGTCTGTAGTTGCCAGGGTCTGTCTTTGAACCTTTTTTAAAAACTGGAAGCACTCGTGCGATTTTAAACTGATCGGGGAACAGACTGTTCTCAATGCATTCATTAAAAAGAGATGCTAGTGGTGTCGCTAATAAATCTATGTTATCTTTGATTATGGATAAGGGAATTTCGTCATAACCTGAAGAGGGCTTGTTGATCATTTTATTTACCATATTAAAAATTTCTATTGGTGTGACTGCATCAAAACACATATTAAATTCTACCCGACTTATACCTTCAGTTAAGAATGTCATTGCCAATTCCTTGTCACAAGCTTCTAAGTGGACTGTGTTGTCAAACCTTTTGGAAAATATATTAGCCACTTCTAAAGCATGATTGGTTGCTGTGTTATCTGTCTTGAGTATAATTGGTTCATTATTCATGTTTTTGGTAGCATTGCGCTGTCGATTTACTATTTGCCAAATCATTTTACTAGAATTTGATGCCATGTGTATTTGTTTTCTGACATCATTCCTTTTTGCACAGCTCACCACTTTTCTAAACGTTCGAATATAGTTATTCCGATACTCCAGAACTGAATTGTCACATTGTGTCTTATCTAAAGTGTTAAGGAAACGTTTCACTTTGCTAGCTATCCTTATTCCGCTTGTTATCCATTTCGAACATCTATTCCTTCTGATGTTAACTTTTAATTTACCCTTCTTAAAGACGGAAGAATGAATTTCTTTAAATTTTGTGATGAATGTATTTATGCCTGTGCTCCAGTCAGTCTCAGACAACTTTTGTCTGTAGTTACGTTTGTTTTCATCATTATATTTTCTTTTGCAAATACTAACATAACTTGATCGCTTCTTGAACGTAACGTTCAAGTCTAGGTAACGAAGTTTTCATATTCATATTCATATTCATTTATTGCATTTCATGTTGTTTACAGGTTGTTACATTATGATAGTTCCAAACAATGAACCCTGCTAGGGCACAGCAATGTATAGGCGACAGGTTTTAATTAATTTAACATGCTATCATTATTAATTATTAATACAATTTGTTGATATAGATTAATTTAAAAATTATTAATTATTATTATACATTATGTCATTCTTACAAACTAAATAAATAAATTATCATTTTCTGGCTGATGTCTTATAGAGTACCTAGTTATGTATGTGTAATGTGTTCGAGTCGATAGTAATTATTTATTTCTCAGTTAAAAATTCTTTTAGGCTATAATATGATTTTAAGTTTAAGTAGTTTTGTAGGTCATTTTTGAATTTGTTGTCATACTCTGTATCCTTAACTGAATTCGGGAGTTTATTATAGATTTTAACGCACATGGCCAGAGGCCCAGAACGAAACATAGCTAGTCTTGAAGTTGGTACCGCTAATTCGTTTAGATATCGGTTTCTAAGACTGCGTTGCTGTGCGTTGTGTGTGTGTTTTTGTGTAATCGGAACCACCCTGGTCTTTGACACTAGCAAGGTAGTCCTGGGGTTTCCCTTTTCGACTATTGCTCGGCTGTATATGACACAAGCATATGCTTTCTCGCTTGCGTCGCAAAATTCATGTAGTTGGATAGTTTTCTGCGTACTGTGACCACTAATGAGGTCATCGACGTAGAAGTGATTTTGCAGTATTTCAGCGGCCTTGGGGTATTTGTGACCATCATCATAAGCTAGTTGTTTAAGTGTTCGCATCGCCAGCCAAGGAGCACTCTTTGTTCCGTATGTCAAATTGCAGAGCACATGGCTTGTTGACTCTCGAGGAAAGACGCAAAATCCTAGACATGTGCCTATTGTACGACATACTCAACGGACGACTTGACTGCTCAGAGTTAGTGTCACAGGTGACATTCAACACTCAGCGCCGTCGCACGCGTCACACGCCACTGCTGCACATACCCCGACATGCCACGAACTACGCCAGGAACTGTGTACTCACGCGCATTGCTCGGACCTATAACGCCTCATTTTGCGATGTGGATATTTTTAACACATCCAAAATTACATTTAGGAAATTATAAAGATTTTAAAAAATAAACAACTCCTTTAGGCATAACCAGATGTACCTATTACTGTAATTTTAGCTTTCATCTAATTTAGAATGTAGATTTATTTTTTTATGTTAAAGTTTTTTTTGTTTTTTTCCATTGTCTGTTCGTAAGCTATTACACTCTTATGGTTACTCAGGAAAACCTATAATTGGCCTAACCTTTAAGTAATATAAAATCTTGTTGTATCTTTTTGTAACGCTGTTGGTTTTCGAAATAAATAAATAAATAATTGGGAAAAGGCTAGGCAGGTTGATTTGCTTACGAATGGTCAAAACGAAATCTAACCCATCTGAAGCTGGGAACTTGCCCTCACGACGGTGGATGCTGTGGCCCAGGGTGGGGTCGTCTTGGCGGTGTCTCTAGACATCGCCAATGCCTTAAATACTCTGCCCTGGAGTTGCATCAGGGAGGCACTCCGGTATCACCGGTTGCCGACCTACCTCTGTCGTGTGGTCGAGGTTATTTGACGGACAGAGCCGTCATCTACCCCGGTCACCAGGGAGAGTGGAACCGGCGAGAGATGTCGTGCGGTGTCCCACAGGGTGCGGTCCTGGGGCCGCATCTGTGGGACATCGGATACGACTGGGTGCTGCGCGCCGACCTCCCTAGCAGCGTCAGCGTCGTTTGTTACGCTGACGACACGTTGGTCCTGGCGCAGGGGAGGTCGCACCAGGCGGCGGCCGAACTAGCGATACACGGGGTTGCGACAATCGTGGACAGAATCCGGCAATTGGGACTCGAGGTGGCCCTGCACAAATCCGAGGCCATGTGTTTTCATGGTCCTCGGAACGCGCCACCGTCGGGTTCCCAAATAACGGTAGGAGGAGTTTACATCGGCGTCGAGTCGACGATGAAGTACCTAGGACTCGTCCTCAACAGCCGGTGGAACTTCGTGGAGCACTTCCGACGTTTGGCTCCCAGACTGGAGCGGGCCGGGGCTGCTTTGAAGCGGCTCCTACCCAATCCAGGGGGTCCAAACGCCTCCTGCCGGAGGCTATACGCGGGGGTCGTGCGGTCCATGGCCATTTACGGGGCACCGGTTTGGGCGTTCATTGAGGCGGCGGCCAGCCCACCGGTTGAACGCGTTCCAGAGGGTCATGGCTACCCGGCTGGTCCGGGAATACCACACGGTCTCCGATGAGGCGGCGAGCCTCCTTGCCGGATTGCCGCCATGGGATCTGGAGGCAAAAGTCCTCGCGCAAATTTGGGAGTGGCGCGAGGAGGCGAAACGCCGGCCACCGTGGGCGCGGGCTTGCGGACGGTGAGCAATGGGTAGCTCGCCGTCCGATAAGGACCAGGCCCGGGTCGACGGCGCGTTGTGTTCAACGCGCGCCTCAAAGAGATGTCAGCATAAGTGAAGGGGTCCGATAGGACCGATGCCTGCCGGGGTTGCGGGAAAGTGCGAATGGGATACCGTGGCCCCTGGCAACGTACAGGCAACTGAAGGAACACGGGTGGGTTTTAGTCAGTAAGAGTCTGACACGCCCTCCCGCTCCGCTCAGTTATTTGATAATTTACGACACAAAAAAAAAAAAAAAACGGCTGGTTGCTAGCGTCGTACTTAGTGGCATCAGGTTGTTCCATTAGGAAATTCTCAGGAGTAGCCCAGAATAGTATATTATGCAATTAGTGAATGCCGAATTTAAAGCGAGGGTCATACTTACTTCTAGAATCACTGTTAGAATCCTGAGCGACGCAAGTGATTCATGGCCCTCGATTTAAATCCGTTTTATTCAAGAGTTGCAAACTTTATACTATGACTACTAGAAAAAGAAAGATTTAAGCGAAAATAGACATTTAATGAAGAAACAAGGAAGGTTAAATTAATTAAAATGCACATTCAAATTGAATCAATTTGTGTACGTACAACTTACAGTATTCAAAATAGCGCCAATTTACTAATGACAGCAAAGAACACAAAACAGTTTTTATTCTAATACTAAACTCCTTGTTGAAAATGTCGAACAATCAAATCTCGAGGAGTTATTTGCACAAGAACTAATTGCATAATATACTATTATAGGCCGAGCACATTTTACATGGGACTTAACATGCCTGGCGATGTTGTATAAGTGTATAGTACATACTATACACTTATACAACTCACCTTGTTAATGAGAAAAAATAGGTCGGCATCGCTTTATCGCTGTACGGTTAATTATGTGTTGGTTTTGTATGCATAATACAATAATGTAAATGCGAAAGTAACTGTTTATCAATATCGATGATATTTGGCATACAGGTAAACCGTATCCTAGGCTTGGACGTGGGATGTGCATAACTCCAGCTTCCACATGGGTGATTCTAAGTCTCTCTTCGTGAGAGTAATTCTACCTATTGCAATATTAAAGGCATAATTGTAGGAATCAAAGTTTCCAGTCTTAATTAAGCATCCACAAAAAATTCGATAAATGAGCAGTTTACTGTGTGTAAGGGTTTTGGACTATAGTCAGAAAATGAAGGCATAATAGCAGCACAAGTCAGGAAAAAACTGAACGGTAGTACTAAAAAAGTGTTGAAACTACAATAAACAAACTGTGTGTAAGCCGGAGTGGCGTCACCCCAGCTGCTCATGTCGTATCTTCCGAACGAAAGAAGATATGATTATGTACTACAGCTTAAAAATTAAGGCATAATTGCAGCCAAATTTATATTATTACCTTTTTTTTTAAATTTCCTGCAGTTTTCAAATCTCTAGGCCTCGCACTTTCCACGCAATCAACAGAAACAGTTTCCGCGCCAAAAAAATCAAATTATTGCGTCGCAGGAGTTAACGAGCGCCACACGGTGGGCGAAACTGATATAATTATGCCCTCATAATTATATCAGTTTCGACCCACCGTGCGGCGGTGCGACAAAGGGATTTTTTTTACAAATTCCATTAAAATATAATTATACATATCGACAGGTCTCGTCATTCTAACGAATAATTGACATTAAACGTTTTTTCTCTAAAGCGTTAAAATATTTTTTTCTAGGTAAACTATCAGAGTTAACCTGGATAAAAATATTTTAAATTTTTGTGGTATGGAACGAGACAGAAATTGCTCAAATTCGGCCAAGTCTTGACAGGTCTTGTTCTAAAACTACTTGAGCCTTATTCGTTGGCTTGTTGACTATAATTCTACACTATCAACGTGCGCTCAATGTTGCCTACGAGTTATGAGGAACCGAAAATTTTTTTTTTTTTTTTTAAGAAATGACACTTGTTTATTTCTAATATCATAGATGATCATATACATCGTGAAATCTAAATGGTTGTTAGCGAAATGGTTTTGTCTTGGTAATACAATCCTTACATAAACAAATAAAATATTAGAAACAATTTTGAAAACAAATTTTGTGTTGTTGCGTGCAAACTAGTTTATACCGTATCACCACGTGCGCAAGCGCGGATCCACCGTTGTGGGCACGATGGGCATGCCCACAACCCTGATAGACTTGTGACGTCACCCTTTGACGGTATATTGAGGTCGATAGGCTGATGATATTATATCCAATGCCTTAATAAAATAAAACAATGTATCGTGCGTGATAAGGAACGCAGCGAAGTACTTAGTCATCGATATGCTGACACGATATGTCACATTTTTGACAACAAATTATCTGTTTCTTTTTGGCACATGAATACTTGTATTGGAAAAAAGCTATGACTAATTCGCTGGGTGCTCACTGTGCTCAGCGAATTAGTCATAGCTTTTTTCCAAGACATCTACTTATTTAAAAGTAAGCGTGTGTTGTATGCACATATATGTCGTGGCCAGATCTTAGAATTGATCATTTAAAAAAAATAAATGTTTAAAAACTAATTTTAAGTGTTATGCTGCATTTCATGCCGCTTGTTGCACCCCCACCAAATGGGTTAGATTTGGTTAGAACTGTGAAAAACCGCGCGCGAGCCGAGACAGCGATGCCGCGGCAGCGGCCGGCGAGCGTTACTTCCAAGTTGGTCGCAGTACTCACAGTTACTTGGCAATTTTTACTACACTTTAAACCATGGATACCCTACCCTTAATGACATATGGCCAATCGTCGCATGACATATCATAAAACGTTGACGTTTAAACGATATGGTCAATTTTAGCTGGCCATTTCAAGAAACAACCATCTCATGAAATGGTCGAACACTTCATGAAATGATCAATTCTAAGATCTGTGTACGACATAATAGGTTGGGGAAAAAGTTTCTTCGCATTTTTTAAGAAAATTCAAAACATTTTTTAACATAGTATGTTTACATTTAACTAAAGTATGTAGGTACCATTTTGTTCGATAACTTTTTGCCATCTTGTAGGTAGGGACATGATCCCATTGCTATAGAAATTTTGGGACTTCTGATCAAAATACCGCGACAAGTGGTTTTGGCAGTCCTCCCGTGATGTTAACCTGACACTGCCTAAAGAATTCTGAAGAGACCGAAACAGGTGGAAATCTGAAGGTGCAAGGTCAGGACTATACGGCGGATGCATTAACAACTCCCAGTCAAACTCTCTTAATTTTTGCTGAGTGGCTAAAGATGTGTGAGGTCTAGCGTTATAATGATGAAAAACCACACCCCTTCTGTTGATTAATTCCGGCCGCTTTCTCTCAACTTCTTGCTTTAATCTCATCAGTTGTTCGCAGTAGAGTTCAGAATCGATGGTCCTGCCTGGTGGTAACAGCTCATAATGAATAATGCCCTTCCAATCCCACCACACACACAGCATCACCTTGTTGCGAGTTAACCCGGGTTTTGCCACAGTCTGTGAAGCCTGACCAGCCTTTGACCACGACCTTTTTCGCACGTTCTTGTCGTACGTGATCCACTTTTCATCACCAGTTATCAGCTTCTTCAAAAATGGTTCGGTTTCATTACGTCGTAATAAAGAATCACAAATGAGTACACGGTTCATTAGGTTTCTTTCAGTGAGCTCGTGAGGTACCCAAATATCGAGCTTTTTTGTGTACCCAGTTTTTTTCAAATGCGCCAAAACTGTTTTGTGGTCAATTCCCAGTTCTTCAGCTACGTCGTAACTACTAATATGCCGATCTTGCTCCACTTTTTCAAAAATGGCATCCATTTTATCCGTAATAGGGCGACCAGAGCGACGTGCATCTTTGACATCAAAATTTCCGGATTGAAAACGCTTAAACCAAATTTGTGCTACTCTCACAGACACTGCACTAGGTCCATAAACATCGCAAATTTTTTTCGCGGCTTGCGTTGCATTTTTACCTTTTTTGTAGTAAAATTTTAAAATGTATCGAATTTCTTCATTAGATTCACTCATCTTGACAGTACGAAAAACAAATAAAAATCACACATTTTCCTAATTTGAATTTGGAATTATGTTCTTTAAAATTTAAACTTTCAATGATACCAAAACCAGCCAGATACACATAGTATAGCCAAAGAGATTTTATTACAAGTTCATACATACTATAATGCGAAAAGACTTTTTCCCCAACCTAATATACATTGATGCCAAAACTTCCGCGCCGCCTGCCTTTTTGGTGGCGTGGCGCTGACGTTAGTAGTTTGTACTGTTTGCAAACAAAGGTAACCTAACTTGAATCGTTTTGATGAAATCGAATAATTCCATCAAATTCGGTTCAGTAGTCTAAATGTGACACTGTGATGTGCAAACAAACAAACATTTACTTTTGTAATTTTCGTGAGCGAACAAACTAACATTTTACAGGTTTATTAATTTACTAGTATTCGCCCCATGGCTTTGCCCACGTTGAACTATACACT
The DNA here is from genome assembly GCA_949128155.2 of Xanthia icteritia. Lineage (NCBI taxonomy): Eukaryota > Metazoa > Arthropoda > Insecta > Lepidoptera > Noctuidae > Xanthia > Xanthia icteritia. Next base: position 138,110 of record OX421932.2, read on the forward strand.
GTACAAAATCTTGGTCATGTCATATATTTTGTAAACATCTCCTGTGTAGGAATGCACTATATCGATCATGAGCGAGTTCATACTCCGACTCGCACTTGGCCGATTTTCAGGTGGCTGTGACCACAACCTTTTTTGAGGGCTGGATCCCTATAGTTTATTTTGCTTTAAACATTTATGCATCGCTGTTCCCTTTGTCACAAGACACACAGATACAAGTTACCTGTTACTATTGATTCTTACGTTTTCGAGTTGATGGTTATTTTTTAAATTATTTTAAAACATCTTTATTTTTTTACTTTTACTCCATGCTTCTAAAGTATTCCTTATGGCAAGTTGTTCAGCCGCGGGAAAACAACCATTAAGATTTCACGGTGTATATGTAACCAAACTAATGTGATACACAAAAATACCAACAAAATACGGAATGTTAATAATTTCAAAACATTAATTTATCGAAGAGAGAATATTTAATATTTTCAGGCTTATACTATAAAGTAAATTTAAACAAAATAAAAAAAGAAATGATTATATAATTATTTCAATTCAAAATTACAGCTTGTAGCATAACAAAATTAATATTAAAAAAAACAGTTAATCACTATCACTATCTTGTAAAATATTTATATCTATAAATTCTAATTCAGAGTCCGTTGGAAGAGACACCAAAACCTCGACTGCTCTTGGTGAGAGAACCATTCTCCGTTGTTTGGCTATTCTTGGTCTTAGAGAAGTCAGTTTTAGATCAGACGACAAGAGAAGATTATGCAAGACATCTTCATTTGTCGCGATTATAAATAAAAAAGTGACATTTATTTTGTATTTTCCGGTTCTTGTCCGGCAACATTGAGCGCGCGCTGATAGGGTAAGATTTTAGTCAACAAGTCATAAAATAAGGCTCAAGTAGTTTTAAAGCAAGACTTGGACGAAATTGAGCAATTTTTCTGTCTCATTTAGGGAATGCAATCCGAACTATCCGTAATCCGAAAAATCCGAATATCCGCAAATTTTTTGACGACTTCCAAATCCGGATTTGTAAATCGAATCCGGATTTTTTGAACAATATGAAATTATACCAAAAAAATCTTAACGCGCGAGTTTCTTGCGCTTTTCTGTAGATCGTGCTGTTCGTGCGTCCCGCGATTGCCGAGTCTCTCGGCTCTGGGGGAGCGAGCGGGGCGCGGGGTGCGGGACGTGGATCGTGGGCACATCCATTGCACGCTACGCCACTTTACCCGGTCTTGGGCCGTTCCTGCATCCAACTCTTGCCTGTTACTTTGACTGGGTCGTCCATCCACTTGGCTGATGGCCTGCCTACGGTCCCATGGCCAATTTTGGGTCTCTGCTCCAACATCTTATGCAATCTACCACCGGTCCCACCGGGTCTGCCGCATATGTGGCCTGCCCATTTCCACTTCTTCCGCGCTATCGCCAGGGCCATGTCGGTTAGCTTTCTTCTTCTTAGGATCTCTGTATTTCCACTCATAACAATGTTTTTTTTTTAATGAGTTGTATTGCAATATGTGGTTAGCTAGCGACATCGACAATTATTTATTTTACCTCGATGGTCCTAGTTTATCAATTATAACTTCCAGTGACAGCTATATGGAAGCGGGCACGCCCTTTATGCCTGGAGGCTTTTATTTAGATATTGGTTACGTTTAGTCTTTATTTTTTATTTCTGCCTGAGTATAGTTCTCGATGTTTTTGGTTGGTATATTGGCGTGTGCTAACTGTCATTTGGCTATTAATTTATAATTTAAATTATGTTTTGTGTTGCGTAATGTAGATTAATTTGCATACTATTATATAGAATCTTTTTATTCTAACTGAACAGACAGCTGTGCTGCTGGGGAGTTTGTTGCGCCACTTCTCTTCCCAGCTAAAGCACTAGGAAGTGGTGAAGGGTGGGCATTTTGGGGGACTGTCTTATGTGATTTTGACGTTCGAAAAGTGCTGATTCTCAGCCTAGTTAGAATAAATGACTTTTGAATTTAGAATTTATGAAAAAAATAAAAAATATTTAGAGCGCAAGTTAAAATTACTTATAATACAATCCATGCTAAGGTGCAAATTTGGTTGCAATAAAATAATGTCGCGCACGGACTGGCAATGGCGCTCGTTTACTTCTCTGACGCAATAATTTGAATTTTTTGATGCGGAAACTGTTTTTGTTTTGTTGCGTGGAAACTGAGGCCCAGAGATTTGAAAATTTTGCTGCCATGGGCTGCTATTATATTTTTTAGCTATACTGCATAATCATATCTTATTTCGTTCGGAAGACATGACATAAGCAGCTGAAGTGACGTCACTCCAGCTTACACATATTTATCGGTTTCTAACTCTTAGAATATTTTGACCAGAAACTTGAAAAATTTGCAGCCACTGGCTGCAATTTTATTATGGCTTAATTTTTGAGCTATAATATATAATCGTACTTATCTTCTTTCGTTAGGAAGATACGACATGAGCAGCTGGGGTGACGGGATCTTAGTCCAAAACCCTAACCTCACTGGTTTGCCTGTACTACATGAGGAAGCTGGGGAGACGTCACTCCAGCTAACACTAAATGGCTCATATTAACGAAGTTTTTGTGGCTGCTACATTAAGACTGGGAATTTTGATTGCTGCTATTATGTCTTAAAAATTGGCATAGGTAGAATTATTCTATCACCCATGAGGAACCTGGAGTTACGCACATTGGCATAGGATATAGTTGATGTAGAAGTTGCAGCACTTACCGGGCGGAGGCGGGCGCGAGCCTCGGTCGGTGCGAACGAGGCCACGCCATACGTGTGCTTGCAGAGCCGCGCGCGCGCGCTGCAGCCCGCCTTCTTCCGCGAAAGGCTCGCCCGTGTCGCCCGCGCCGTGCAGCGCCACGAGGTCGGCGCGCTGGCGGCCCGCCCATGCGGCCAGCGCTTCAGGCTCGTGCGCGCACTCGGCCAGCAGCAGGCGCACGCCAGCGCGCCGCCATGCCCCGCCGCCGCCCGCCACACGCGCTTCCGCCCGCGCCACCGCGAGAGGAGCGTCTAACACCTGTAAATCCATTCACCTGATCATTGATCATTCGTGTTCGTCACCACACAATCCTCACCTTTGAAAACTGCACGAAAATCATTTTTGAGAACCCCAAAAAATTGTCAAAAAAATTGCATAAATAGTCACCAAGGTTAAAAAAATAGTCGCATTATGATTCCGAAATTATAGCTATAAGTTGGTGAGGATTGTGTGGTGACGGACACGACCATTACCAGAAATAAGGAAAAATACTCCATTTCACCGGCTTCATAAGGTTCATAACTCATTTGTTGGGCTTGGTATTATACAACCTTTTATAACAAGCTACCCTCTTCTTTGCCTTTAAAATCCAACCTTTGTTCAAAGTGTCGTGATTTCTTATAAATTTTAAGAAATGTATTATTTAAATGCGAATTATAATCCACTGTGGCAACACTGTCAAAGTGCAAATTAAATATATTTTCACTATGGCAACTGAATGTATTATTTTACTTTGGCAACACTTAGAAATTCTGTGTGGGGTAAAAGTCATTTTAAATGGTGAAATGTAGTGCAGAGCTAGTCGACGTTTGTGAAATAGTATATTTGTGCGGAATGAGTGTTAGCAAGAAAATACTGTTTCTTTATAAATCAGAAGTGACAAGAACCACGAGCCATGTCTCGGTAAAATCACATCACTAAGTGCACACATGTTTATGAAACCGGCCTCATGTCACTGTTGACAGGCAGCGCTATGTCTTAGTTTTTATTTGATCTGAGATTTCTATAAATCGTTTGGAATATGATTGGGATCTCAAAAGTGAATTTACTAAATGGTGTTCAGGTGTTATGTTTGACTGAACACTGGTTGAAAGAACATGAAAATTCAAAATTCAAAAGTCATTTATTCAAACTAGGCTGAGAATCAGCACTTTTCGAACGTCAAAATTACATAAGACAGTCCCCCAAAACGCCCACCCTTCACCACTTCCTAGTGCTTTGGCTGGGAAGAAGAAGTGGCGCAACAAACTCCCCAGCAGCACAGCTGTCTGTTCAGTTAAAAAAAAAAGATTCTATATAATAGTATGCAAAATGATATTTACATTACGCAACACAAAACATAATTTAAATTATAAAAATTAATAGCCTTATGACAGCTAGCACACGCCAATATACCAACCAAAAACATCGAGAACTATACTCAAGCAGAAATAAAAATTACTTTGTGAAATCAATATCTAAATAAAAGCCTCCAGGCATAAAGGGCGTGCCCGCTTACATATAGCTGTAACTAGAAGTTATAATTGATAAACTAGGACCATTGAGGTAAATTAAAAAAATATCGAGGTCGCTAGCTAACCACATATTGCAATACAACTCATAAAAAAAAACATTGTAATGAGTAGATTATGTCAACAATAAATAAAGTAAAATTAGTAAAATTATAAACAATTATATAAACTCATATAACCTGTCAGTAAGTAAGCTAATTCTGGAGAAAGAACATTTAAACATTGTCTTGAGTTAATCACAGCGACCAACTATTCTTATCATTTAAGTAGTCGTTAATAGAATAGTATGCCTTTGAACAGAGGTTGGATTTTACTTTAGTTTTGAACGCATTAAAAGGCAAATCTAGCAAAGAAGAAGGTAGCTTGTTATAAAAGGTTATACCAAGCCCAACAAATGAGTTATGAACCTTATGAAGCCGGTGAAAGGGAGTACGTAGTTTATCCTTATTTCTAGTGTTAACATTGTGAATATCACTGTTTTTAGTATATAAGTGTATATTTTGCCTAATATATAATATGTTGGCGAAAATGAATTGTGATGCCACTGTGAGGATACCGATATCTTTGAAAAAATCTCTCAGAGAAACTCTGGCACCTAGATGGTAAATTGCTCGAACAGCTCGTTTTTGAAGGACAAATATATTTTGAATATCAGCAGCTTTGCCCCACAGCAGAATACCGTAGGACATAACGCTATGAAAATAACTAAAATAGACTAACCGAGCTGTATCAACGTCAGTGTATTGTCTTACTTTCCTGACGGCGTAGGCGGCCGAACTGAGCCTTCCCGCTAGGCTCGATATATGTTGGCCCCACTGAAGTTTGGCATCTACTGTTATGCCCAGAAAAACTGCCGTGTTTACAGTTTCAAGCAACTCTTTATCTAAGACGATGTTGGGTCCTAGATTTCTAACATTTGGAAGGGCGAACTTTACACATTTCGTTTTCTTGCTATTGAGAACTAGGTTATTTGACGAAAACCAATCTGTAACCATTGAGAGTGCACTGTTTACATCGTCAAAGTCTTGTCTATTCCTGTCTACTTTAAAAATAAGTGAAGTATCATCTGCAAACAGTACAACTTCACAGATACCCTTTAAATAGAATGGTAAGTCATTGATATAAACTAAGAACAAGAATGGACCCAGTATTGAGCCTTGAGGTACACCTAACTGAACTGGTAGCCCGGAAGATTTCACACCATTAACATCTACACATTGGGACCTATTATGTAAATAAGAATTTATAAGGTTGAGAGCTTCATTTTGCACACCGTAATGACGCAGTTTACGCAAAAGCGTGTCATGGTGCACGCAATCAAAGGCTTTGGAGAGATCACAGAAAATCCCAATAGCATTTTGCGAGTTCTCCCATGCGTTAAATATGTGTTTCAGCAGAGCAACACCCGCATCTGTAGTCGAACGTCCCTTTGTAAAGCCATATTGTTCATTATGAAGGAGGCTATTTAAATTAAAATGTCTTAGCAACTGCTTGAGTATTAACTTTTCAAATATTTTGCTAAATGCTGGTAAGATAGAAATAGGCCTAAAATTGCCAACATCATTTTTATTACCTGATTTAAATAATGGTATGACTTTACTACTCTTCATGAGGTCAGGAAAAGTTCCTAAATCAACACATTTATTAAAAATAACAGTTAGATAGGGGGCTACGATGTCTATTATATTGCTTAAAAGTTTAATGGAGATGCCCCAGTAATCACCAGTGTTTTTAGACTTGAGTGTGTTAAAAACATTAACTACATCACGCGGCGTTACATGTTCGAAGCTAAATAAGCGACTACTTTTAGAAACACTACTAAATAAAAGGTTTTCAGCTTTAGACGGGGACGAATTTAAGGAGCGAGTCGTAGTTATAGGTATGTTTGCAAAAAACTCATTAAACGCCTCAGCTACGTCAGCTGCTTTAGTAACTAATTTATTGTCGACCATAATCTCAAGTTGTTTATCTTGCTTAACCGATTTACCCATTTCATTGTTAATAATGTTCCAAGTGGTTTTTACTTTATTATTGGAATTTTTAATTGTATCGCTTAAAAATTTAGATTTAGCAAAAGCACTAACCTTTTTAAATAATTTTGAATAATTTTTGACATACTCTACGAAAGGAGTATCAAACCTATATTTTTTCATACCATATAACTCGTATAGTCTCGCTCTACTTTTATAAATACCTGGAGTGGCCCATTGGTTAAAGCCAACGGAGGTGCCATTTATTTTAATAGTTTTAGTCTTGAAAGTAGATTGGTACTCTTTTTGCACAACATCAAAAAGGGCTCCATAGGTTTCATTCGGATTCTCGTGTTCTACTAAAGATGGTGTAATTCTATGAGCTATATTATTTTTAAACTTATTGCAACGACTAGCTGTATAAGGCCTACATTCTATTTTATGCGGCTTTTTATGTAATGGCATGGGGAAACTAGCTAATAAACCACAGTGGTCTGAGGTTAAGTCACTTGACACTAATTTATTTTTGGCATCACAATCACTAAATATATTATCAAGACAAGTTGACGAAGTTGCTGTGATCCTAGTAGGTTCAAAAAACAAGTTAATTAAATTATAAGACCTAAAGAGATTAAGAAGTCTAGTACTTAAAGGAGTAACATCTAGAATATTAATATTAAAATCTCCACATAAAATTATACTTTTATTACTTGATTTTAACCTATTGAGTGAATCCTCCATTACCGATTCAAAACTAATAAAATCACCAAAGGGGGGTCGATAAACGCAAATTATAACGTATCGCTCGAGTTCAACACAAGACAACTCAATAGTGCGCTCAATGGAAAGATTAACTAAATCTAAACGTTGTTTACATTTCAACTTGTTTGAAACAAGAACTAAAGATCCACCGCGAATGGCGCTTTTTCTTACAAACGCACTTTGTACAGTAAAATTATCATCATTGATAAATACTACTTCATGTTCTTTCAACCAGTGTTCAGTCAAACATAACACCTGAACATCATAGTTCTCCATAAATAAACTTAACTCTAGCTCTTTGCCGGACAGACCCTGCATATTTTGATGAACAACATTCAATATATGTGGCTCATCCGTTGTCGCTCCTAATAGTTTAAACTACAAGGCGTATCAAAAGTGGTGTTAGTACCACTACTAACAGTAATCGAAGGTACAGTACAGGTACCAGTGTCACTGTGTATATTGTATGCTAAAAGATTAGCAATTTGTCTTCTACAACTAGGTGGCAAATACATTGTATAATTTGTCAGTTTGTAATCAGTAATAAATTGATTACAATCAAAATATAAAATAGCGTCACTGTGACGACAAGTCCTATTATAAATTAACATGTTTAATTTATAAATGTGCCTATTTGTCTCATTAGACAAATATCGAGAATATGGCAAGGCACAGAAAATAAATTTACAATTATTTGTTTCATTGAGATGTAACATCAAATGGACACATTCAATTATGTCCTTTTTTCTTACAGTTAAACTGTCCCCGTATAGTAATATAACAGTGGAATTGGGGTTTATTTTTGTCATTTTAATATTATTAATTAATTGGCTAATACTGGCACCGGGTAAACAATTATTAGTTACATATTGTTGCGAACACTGATTAAATATACTTCCAAAACCTTGACCAAATTTATCAGTAAATACATAAGTGGTGTTAATCTTATTATTTTTTTTTTTGCCATCCAAACAGCTACCTACAGGCTGAGCCACTGAGGGTGAAGGTGTAACCAGTTGAGGTTCGGGCTCATGGGAGCAGGCACAGCTAAAAGAGAGGTTATTTGTCAGAGACTCATACCTCTCAGCGTTGTACTTGACCAGGTCTGCCAGTTCATTGGCCTCCTGCAAGCGCTTACTCAGGTCTTGTTGAGAAGCCTCATATTTACTAAAGATATCCTTTAGAGCATATTCCCTAACAAACAATTCATCCTGTAGGTGCTGAGTGTCTGTATCATACATAGTATTACATAATTGTAATTCACTATTACACTTCTTTAATTCTTGAATTAAATTTATATTTTTTTGCCTAAGTTTTATATTTAATTTGTTAACTTTTTGGCGTTTTAGTGATTTTTTAATTCTTCTAATTAATCTATTAATTTTAATATATTTTTTTAACTTATTATGGCTAGTAAACAAATTGCAGGTAGTATCATCAGTTAAGTCTATTGTTACAATTGGCTCAACACATGTGGGACCAGACCCGCTACCAACCAACTCATCATAAAGACTGCAGGTGATCGCAGACTCTTCACTGGCTTTGAGAGATTCCAAACAGGTTATTGTATTGTGGGCCCTGCTTAATTCCAGTTCCAGTTCAGAAATCCGTCTCAAAGCCAGTTCGTGGGTGTCACTACATTGCTGGAAATTTGACACAAGTTGACGGAGGTGTTGATGCTGGTCAAGTATGTCCATATGCTGAATATGTAGTTCGGCCAATTGGTTCTTAAGCTCAGTGTTCTTTTTATTAATATATTGCACTTCGACCTCGCTGTCTTCCCTTTCCTGTAGCAGTTGATCGCACTGGTTTTTACTAGATTCCAACTCTTTTAATGTAGCCTTCAGTTTTTCCTCCAAGGATGCAGCTCTACGGGTCAACATATTGACAAGCCAACCCTAGGGGCACCCTGGAATGAGAGTAGAGAAAGCTAAGTGAGTAAAAGGAATAAGAGAGAGGGATAAGATGTGGATAGTAAGAACTAAGATGAAGGGACTATTGGGAATATAAAATTAAATGTTATTCAGAATTGAAGGAAAACAAAGGAATAAAAGTTAAGAAGAGTGTGTAGTCTCAATTATGGGATGATAATTTAATTATCTAATAAAATTCTAAAAATTTAAAGGGGAAAACATCAAAATTAAATTTGCAAAATGGTTGGGGGTAGATACTACCTACTATTTTAAGTGATTGAAAATCCAGTTTTTAACATTCATTTCATTTCATGAATTGGCACTAATACAGTAATTTAACTTATCAAAGGTATTGTAAGTGTAGTAATAATGTGCACTGATGTCTAATGGTGAACAAAAGTGAAGTTACAAGGACTAAGTACACTAATTTTATTATAGAAACTTGATTGACAATACAAGTTAATGACACATTGCAGGTTAAATAATATTAATAAATAATAAACAATAAGGCTTAATGAGCCTATTTTTTGTGTAGTAAATTATGTAGTGTTTACTGTCTGGGCGATGTTTTCGTCTTCGATTTTGCTTCCACTAGTTGTCAAGCAAAATGAGACATAAACCGTGCCAGTGTGTGATGGACGTAGCTCAGAAACCTGAGCAGTATTTTGTGATGATCTGCGGTATGTAAATATAATGTACAATAAGTTAAATAAAACAAAATACTCCCCGGATTTGATGAAATTTTGAAATCCGTCACCGTTGGGTTGGTCGAGTTGACAACCGGTCCGGCCGGTATCCTTTTTGTGCGAAGTTCACGCGACAAAAAACACTGTATAATCACTGAATATACTTATTAATAACTAGTTACGACTATAATACACTAGGTAATTTAACATAATTATAACACTTTTTACTAATTTTCTTAATTAAATTAACCTAGGTCGTTTTTTGTGACGACCGGCTACCAGTGTTGCCAGTCCAAAAGTGAAGTAGTATTTATATTTATCAATGATGATAATATTTAACTGTACAAAGTGCGTTTGTAAGAAAAAGCGCCATTCGCGGTGGATGTTTAGTTCGTTTCAAACAAGTTGAAATGTAAACAACTTTTAGATATAGTTTATTTTTCCATCGAGCGCACTATTGAGTTGTCTTGTGTTGAACTCGAGCGATACGTTATAATTTGCGTTTATCGATCCCCCCTCTGGTGATTTAAATAGTTTTGAATCGGTAATGGAGGATTCACTGAATAGGTTAAAATCAAGTAATAAAAGTATAATTTTATGTGATATTAATATTTTAGATGTTACTCCATTAAGTATTAGACTTCTTAATCTGTTTAGGTCTTATAATTTAATTAACTTGTTTTTTGAACCTACTAGGATCACAGCAACTTCGTCAACTTGTCTTGATTTAGTGATTGTGATGCCAAAAATAAATTAGTTTGAACCTACTAGGATCACAGCAACTTCGTCAACTTGTCTTGATTTAGTGATTGTGATGCCAAAAATAAATTAGTGTAAAGTGACTTAACGCCAGACCACTGTGGTTTATTAGCTAGTTTCCCCATGCCATTACATAAAAAGCCGCATAAAATAGAATGTAGGCCTTATAAAGCTAGTCGTTGCAATAAGTTTTAAATAATATAGCTCATAGATAATTACATATTACACCATCTACATATAAGGTGTATCTATTCATACACGAAATATTTTAAGAGATATACCTATAGCTGGCACAGAAACTATAAACACAAAAATAAAGATGATATCTCAATGTTTTTTATTTTACGTAATTATTATAATTTTAAAACTGCTTGAGACATTTGGCATAAAACCTTTACTCCGTGTTCTATGAATGACCCGCCCGCCGCGGTAAAGCGCCGCCGCGTCGAGATACCAATAAACAGCTGATAGGAGCAACTCGAATTCGCATGTTAATGACCTTTTTTTTTTTTTTTTGTGTCGTAAATTATCAAATAACTGAGCGGAGCGGGAGGGCGTGTCAGACTCTTACTGACTAAAACCCACCCGTGTTCCTTCCGTTGCCTTTACGTTGCCAGGGGCCACGGTATCCCTTTCGGACTTTCCCGCAACCCCGGCAGGCATCGGTCCTATCGGACCCCTTCCGTTGTGCTGACATCTCTTTGAGGCGCGCGTGGAACACAACGCGCCGTCGACCCGGGCCTGGTCCTTATCGGACGGCGAGCTACCCATTGCTCACCGTCCGGAAGCCCGCGCCTACGGTGGCCGGGAATCGGCCTGTGATTCCCGACGCCCAGGGCGTCTCCTGCGGCGGCTAGGGGCGTGAGGGCGCGAAGTTTGCCTCTCCCTCACGCGTTCTGCCTACTCCTTCGCGAGCATTACTGCTTCGCAGAAGGAGGTGACGGCCTCCCATGCCCTCTCGCTCCGTACCATGGCCTGGACTAGGGCCGGACGCGAGAGATCCCCGCCGCCGATCGCCTCCACGAGGACACGGCGATGCTCTGCCCAAGCCGGACAGACCTCTACCGTATGCTCAACCGTGTCCTCCGGGCGATCCACGAAGTGATGACACCCGGGCGTTTCCTCCCGCCTGATACGAAACAGGAACCTCCCGAAACAACCATGTCCGGTGAGGACCTGCGTCAGGCGGAAGGTGAGGACGCCGTGGCGCCTCTCTAGCCACTCCTCAAAGAGGGGACTTATCTTATAATAGTGGCGTGCCCAGCACTGGGTTGCGACAATCGCACTCTCCATGACGCCATGAGATCCCGCCGGAGCTCTGTCCGCTGTGCCGCGATTTCTCGCGGCAGCGGAGTTACGCCCCGGCGTTTCGCCTCCTCGCGCCACTCCCAAATATGCGCGAGGACTTTTGCCTCCAGATCCCATGGCGGTAATCCGAATAATTTCACTTGACATATTAAGAATATGGCAGAATTTCATTTGGAATAATTTTATTAGGCATAATTACTGTCATTTCTATACAATGTAATCATATTCTTAACCTTAAATTAAAATCAAAATATTGTCTTAAAAAGTCAATATGTTGTACTACAAAAGTTAGTGAAGTGACAGAACCGAATCGCTGCAAAACCGACTGCTCGTAGTCTTGTCTGCCCTACCCCTAGAGTGTAATTTAAGCCCGCGTAGGCGCGGAGGGGCGAGGCGGCCCGCGAGCTGAGGAGCAGGTGGTTTTAACGCTCGCCGCCGCGGCTGAGGCTGAGCCGAAGCTGCTGTGGTGAGCGTTACAACCATCTGCGACGAGAAACTTGCGTGGGACCGCCGGAGCCGTGACAGAAACCATGCCTGCTGCATGTTGCATCACAGGTAAATAAGAACCACATAAATGTTCACAATCAACTGTTTAATTGAGTTCAGTAAGTAATACAAAGTAATACATGCAGAAAGATAATTAAATAAGCATTTAAACAAAAAAACTTTTTAATGATTATCGATATGAAATGTATGTATGCCAAAAGACGATTCTGACAGTGAACTTTCTGCAATATAATGGTTCCACTTTTTAATTATTATGGATATGAAATTTATGCCAAAAGACGATTCTGACAGTGAACTTTCTGCAATATGATGGTTCTACTTTTTAATTATTATGGATATGAAATTTATGCCTAAAGATGATTCTGACTTACAAAATTATATGCGTTTTTAATGTATTATAAATGAGTTTATGCCAAACGATTTTCTGCGAAATGAAGTTTATGCTATGCGCTGTTATGCAAAATAATATTATGACATAAAAAGTTCTGCTATAAAGGGTAGACCCCTATCCAACATGTCGACAAATCCTTCTGGGTTCTACGGACCTGTTGGCTTATGGTCATGTCTATAAGGAGCAGCTCCATAGTACCGCGGGACCCATTCTTACATCCATTCTGAGACATAGACATAATTGAATTGCTATAAAAACGTTGTGCAATTTTTGTTCTAAGAATGGATGTAAGAACTTTGTAGACCGTCGGTAAACATCATGTTATTGGTCTATAGTTTTTGGGATCCGCAGTACTACCCGATTTATGGAGCAGGTGGGTAACTCCTGTCGTGAAGAATAGTGGTAGTGACCCAGTCTCTACAGATGACTGGAATTGCGAGGCTAAGCAGGCGTGTGACCTCTGTAGCCATTTAATCCAGAAATGTGCAGTCCGTCCGGTCCTGGAGATTTCCAGTTAGGCAACGGACGGACTGCACGGGCCACATCCAGAGGACTAATGCGAATAGCCTCCATGTCTGGTATTAAATCACACGCCCGCTCAACAACACGCATCCAATCACCTTCAGTGTGACTGACGGGCACCGAATGCTTCGCCGAAAAGCACTAATGGCATCATTATCTGACGGGCGCGCGTCAGTCACACCTTGATTGGGAATACGCCGCTCCCATGCTCTGTATACCCACCTTTCATCACTCTGGAACATGCGGTTCTGAGTGTACCGATCCACTCTTCGCCTATACCGACGGATACGGTTTGCCCATGCATAAACTTTCTGCTTCAGGAAGTCGATGCGCTCTGTGACACAGGAAACATATTCTCGAGGACTAATACTAGTTCCTGAGAACGCCCGTCTCACAAAGCGCATCACCCTTGGGCGTGTATTGCCCTCCCTGAAGCAGATAAGCTTCCCGATGAGTACCCTGGCCTCATTAATACGACGCTCAATCCTGCACTGCCAGGCTGGGGCGACAGGTTTCGGCCGTACAGCTCGGTCAGTGTTTGGAAATTTGACACGAGCTGGTCCTGCTCCACAAGCATAAACTAATTAATTAGCATTTGAAAATACCGTTGGCGCTGCTGAAGATTTTAAAAAGTATCTTTGCATTGTATAAATTCAATGTCTTAGCATTGTATAATTGCATAGCACATGTGTGAGTACTATGTACCGACTATAAAGCTACCATTTAGGTACTGGGTATGTCTTTCATTGACTTGAATGTGCCCTGGCGGCTGAGATTATGTCATGCTCACTCTAATGTCTCGCTGGCGGTGGCGCGTGTGTTGGATCATTTAGCTCCCTTCAAAATGGTTGAGCTGAATGGTGCTAATCCATGCGTCATGTTCGTGAACGGGCGCCATCAGTAGAGACTGGTCATCTCTTAGCTGCCATGGCTTATTTTAATATTTTAATTTTTGAATTGTTCTTTGTTTTTTATATTTTTATTACGGACGCTTTTAACGTGCACGTCTTTCTACATTGTCCTCACATGTATAATTTTAACATTAATGATGTAACCGATATTTTGTAACAATTTTTTTATTTAAAAGAGTGTCCGTGGAGTTTCTTGCCCGTTCTTCTCCATAGGTACCTACTACGCTTTGGAATGGGCAACTAGCTTCATATTTCTGACTGACCGACTTCTTGACAATTCAAAAGTGCCTGTAAATGGTTTAATTGAAATAAATGCTTTGAGTTTTTTGAGTTTTTGAGCTATACGACATGCCGCAACAGCCGTGCAATACAAGATTGAGTGTGTATCGCAAAGGTCTGCGCTGCTTTCGATAAAATTTGGTATTAGCGCATCCAGGGCACACACCAGTAATCTGTTTCTTTTATTCATCAACGGGGTAGCCGTGGTCTAAGGTCAGGTGATGTGAACCGGTACTCACGGATCGCATCCTCCAGTGCGCTCCTTAATTCCACATTGCATAGGTTATCTGCAGATATAGCCCTGGCTTATTATTATTATATCAATGACTAATGAAATGTTACAAAAACACTGAAGTGTTCAAAGAGGGTCTTTGTACTTACCGAGGCTAACCGGTTACGTTTAAAACCAAACGCTACTCCTAAGTTTCTTAAAGCTGGCTCAGTTCCTTTTGCAATTAGAAACAGTGTTGCAAAAGGAAATAGATGGATTGATGACTTACGGGGTACTACGCCCTGTTTCTTAATCACAATGGACAACACCAGTGGTGCCCATTGTTAAGAAAACAGGCGAGATTCGCCTGTGTGAAGATTATCGCAGCACGGTGAATCAGTGTACCGAGTCTGACACTTACCCCTTTTTTTTTACGATGGGTAATCCTCATGGATGTCCTCCGCCCTGGGGAGAGCGGAGGGGCTGTCAGACTCTTACTGACTAAAACCACCCCGGTGCTCCGTCTCACACTTGCACCGGGGATCACGGGATCTAATGCGACTTCCGCGATCCCCGACTAGTGCCGGCCCGCAGAGGCGGGCAACCTCAAGTTAGGGGGGAGTGAGGTGTTAAACTCCCCCTTTACGTCATTGAGAGGCGCGCGTGGAACACTACGCGCCACCATGTCGGGTCCTAAGGAGTAGGGGGCGACGGATTTCCCCAGATCCGTCGCCCCTGGACCCATTTAGGGGGGCTGGAAGAGGGCGTTATCCGCCCTCCGCCGACGCCCGGTGCGTCTGCTGTGGATCGGGTTAGCGGAAGCAATCTTCCGCTCCCTTTCCGCAGCCTCCTTCTGCGAAATGACTGTTTCACAGCAGGATATCACCGCGTCCCAGGACTCCTCGCTGCCGACCATCGAGTCGACAACGGCCTGCAGCGACCGGTCACTGCCGACTCCCGAGATGAGGGCACGGCGCGGCTCCTCCCAAGCAGCACACTCTGCCAGCGTGTGCCGAGCCATGTCCACCCGACAGTCGACGCAGTGGTGACACCGAGCGTCCGGCTCCTTGTATATGCGACACAGGCACTTCCCGAAGCAACCATGCCCCGAGAGCACCTGCGTCACCCGAAACGTCAGGGAGCCGTGCCTCCTCCCGAGCCAGCGCTCGAGCACCGGCCGGACCGCCCCGATGGTGACGGGGCCGGCGGTAGGGCGTGAAAGCCTGTCCCGCCATTCCGCCACCAGGGCTGCGCGAAGCTGTGACCGACGCAGCTCCACATGTCGCTGCGTCAGCCACTCGCCTCGCGCCCTCGAGTCCTCGCGCCACCGATACAGTGACGCGAGTACCTTCGCCTCGATGTCCCAGGGTGGGCAATCCGGCCAGTACACAAGCCGCCTCGTAGGAGATCGTTCGATACCCCCTGATGACTCTGACGGCCATCGCACGCTGCGGCTTCCGCAGGACAGCGATGCTGCCGGCCGTCAAGTCAGCCGCCCAGATCGGGGCCCCATACAGGGCCATCGATCGCACGATCCCCACGTAGAGCCGCCTACAGGCGGCGCTCGGGCAGATTGGGAAGCAGCGTTGACAGCGCCCCAGCTGCGCCCAACAATTTGGACGCCAGCCGCTGGAAGTGGGGGCCGAAATCCCACTGGCTGTCGAGCACCAATCCTAAGTACTTCATGGTGGACTCGACAGCGATTCGAGACCCCCCGACCACGATATGTGATCCCAGCGGCGGCGCCCGCCGGGGGCCATGAAAGACCATGGCCTCCGACTTGTTGAGCGCCACCTCCAAGCCTAGGCGCCGTATGCGGACCACGACCTATGATACCGCAGCCGTCGCCAGCAACGCTGCCTCCCTGCACGAGCTCCCCCGGGCTGTGACCAGCGTGTCATCCGCATAACACGTCAAGTCCACACCCGGCTGGAGCTCGCCCCTCACTGACACTTACCCTATGCCAACTGCTAATGGGGTATTTGGTGGAGGAAGGTATTTCACCACGTTAGATTTAGAGCGTGCCTATACACAAGTCGTTTCGGAAGAAGACACGGCTAAACTGTTGAAAGCTGGCCTGCGACTGAATACTGGTAAGTGTAAGGTTGCTAAAAGGTGTTGGTCTGGGTTTTGTTATTGACGCCGACGGCATTCATCCAGCTCCTAGCAAAGTGGAATCGATTGTCAAAACTCCAGAACCACAGAGTGTTCAGCAGCTATATGCTTTTTAGGGTTGTAAAATTTTTATGAGAGGTTCGTACCTCACAAAGCTGCTGTCCTCGAACCACTGCATAGGTTGCTTGATAAGTCTCGCAAGTGGCAGTGGAGAGAACGTGAACGAGAAAGCTTCGACGCAGCGAAACGGTTACTATCGTCAGACGTTACTTTAGTTCATTATGATTTAAATAAACCCTTAGTGCTCACGTGCGATAGCTCTGAGTATGGTGTAGGCGCAGTATTATCACATGTGATGCAGGATGGGCAAGAACGACCAATCGCAATGAGTTCTAGGACATTACATTCACATGAGCGTAAATACTCTCAGCTTAATAAAGAAGCTAAAGCAATCATCTTCGGATTTCAAAAATTTCAAAACTCTCTCATGGGAAGAACTTTTACAATAGTAACGGATCACAAGCCACTGGTCAGTATTTTTGATCCTAAGAAACCAATACCAAATATTATATCGCCCCGATTAACTAGAATCGCTATTGTTTTGACTTCACACAGTTATGATATAACGTATAAGCCTGGTAAACAAATAGGAAATACAGAAGGTCTCAGTCGCTGGCCACAACCGGTGCCAGAGGAACCTGAACGGCAGCTTTGTGATATTTTATTGATGGCAAAGGCTCCCGAAGACTTTCCAGCTGATGTTAATCAGATCGAGCTGCTCACAAAAACAGATAAGACTTTATCACGAGTCATGCATTACGTGTTATCTGGTTGGCCAGCTAAAGTCACAGAGGAAGCTTTGCACAGATATTGTTTACATCGTACTGAACTTTCTTTACATGAAGTTTGTATCCTGCTGGGTTGTCGCGTGGTGGTACCAACACCGCTACGGAAGGATATTTTACGTGCTTTACATAGGGCACACAGTGGTATAGTTAAAAAAAAAGGCGAGAAGCTATGTGTAATGGCCGGAATTTAACAACGACATTGAGGCATTGGTGAACAATTGCACCAAGTGTCTCGAAAATAGGCACATGGCTCCCGAGACAAGTTGCGAGTTTTTGGGTAGTATCTATAAGACCTTGGTCTCGCATAAATATTGATTTTATTGGTTGATACCATAGACGTATAAAAAAGGTCGGACGGATTCTCGCTAACAAAAAACTGTGTCACTCAAAGTCAGCCAGTTCGCTGTACGTACAGCACACATTCACACAATAGTCAGCCATTTACGCGCAAACGTCAACACAGGCGATACGTCTATGCGGTGATATTTCTTTTTTAAGATACAGCATTTCTTGTGTGGTGAAATGGTGTAAAAACCGTAGTAAAAATCCAGGAATAACGTTTCATGGGTAAATGAATAATTCACTCATTTAATTCCCGATTTTATACATCAAAATCAATCTTCATTCGATAAAATTCGTCACAAGGCCAGTGTTGCCAATATTCACGTGTGCAAATTACCCGAAATATCGGAAATTTATATGAACTATAAAGTGTGGAAGATGTATTATGATGATGTGTATTGTAATGTAATATTTGTGAACTATTTTATTAGAACGGGAGTAAACTGGTAGAAATCGCGGTGGCGTCGCGGCGACGGGCGTCGTGTCCCTGAGCACTTATGGCCCTCTATGCGACATTCTCTATGAGAAAGTGTGAATTTAGTCAAAATGAAAATCCAAGATGGCTGCTGCAAGCCGTGCTCCCCGGCTTCTTAGCCCAGGTTCGCACAGATGTATTTTTATCGCGGCGATCTTCTTTTGTACACTGGATTTTCAACTCTCGGTATTGAGCCGAGCATTGAGAATCCAACAGAGCGCATCCAGCGCGTATCCCAGCGCGTCAATAAAACACACTGTTGGATATTCAACTCTCGGCGCTAAACAGAGCGTCGAATATCCAATTCGCGAAAAAAAATCGCCGCAATAAAAATACGCCCGTGCGAAAACATTATGTTAAAAAGTAAAATTAAAAACATTTAAAATATTTTCAATTAACTGTGTTTTATTATCTTTTTTTTTTCTTTTATATTTTCATAATAATTGGTTCTTACCATTAACCTTTTGAAATGGCACGGTATAATTCTGCCTACACACGACTTTTTGTCTTAATAAAACAAAGCAAAAATAAATGGGTAAATTTGGTTTACATGGCATCCCTAAATTCACGCACACATAAATTAGTCGCCGCCATTATAGACATGGGCAATATGTATCACTAAAAAGAAAAGATTGATATGTATCTTTCGATCACTGGGATATGTATCACTCATTTATATCTTTATATCAGCGTGGTTCGCTACGCTCAATTCAATCCAACGAATCAGTAAGAGCTCTTGCTCTGTATCTTATGTATCTTTCTGTTCTGATTTATTGCACTACTCGTTTCGTTCTTTTTAAGTATCTATTTTTATGATTGATCAATTGATACCCGACAAAAATGAACTTTAATTTTTAGTTTATTATAGGTAATTAGCCGCTCATGCTTGTGTGTGCATCAAAAGGACGACGATTGAACGAGTTGTAAAAGATACACTGATACATTCGGATTTGAACTAATATAAAGAGTGAGTGATCAGAACGGATTGATACATATCTTGTTTATCTATCACTCCTGAGTTACCCATCTCTACGCCATTACGGGACACAGTTTTGTCTTAGCGCACAGTCTTAGCGGGAGTTCCGTCCGACCTTTTTTATACGTCTATGGTTGATACCAAAATAAAGTCTTTTTGATAATTGTGGACTCATAACATAATCACGATGGCCTGAAGTATTTGTAGTAAGTAGCATGACTACAGAAACTGTGGTTCGGGATTTAAGAATGCTATTTGCTACACACGGATTATGTGAGACATTCGTTTCAGACAGCGGAACAGCAATTGTTTCAGCTGAAATGAAACAATTTCTGGAGTCTAATAAAATTAAGCATATCACTACAGCACCATACCATCCTGCTACTAATGGATTGGCTGAACGAATGGTATATACCGTTAAGGACAAGTTACGCAAAATGGATGATGTGTCATGGGACATGAAGGTACCTAACATGTTACTGGGACTGTGTGTAACACCATGTTTAGGAACAGACAAAATCCCTTCAGAAATGTTAATGAACCAATAATGCACAAAGGAAACACAGAGAAACTGACATCGGTCAATGCATGATGTACAGAAATTATCGTATAGGGCTATGTTGGTTATCAGGCACTATAACAAGTAAGGATGGCCTGTCTAGCTATCAGGTGACATCAGACAATGGACATTTTGTAAGCAGTCATATTGACCAACTGATTCAGAAGAAGCAATCAAGCTCAACAATAGGAGAGGAGGAGAAGGATAAGGAACCGGAAGAGGAAAATGAACAAAGAATACAGGAGCAGGTAGAAGAGTCAAGTCAAGAAACTGAACAAATAATCCAAATTCCTAGCTCGGAGGAGTGGGCCGAGATGCTTGGGATACCTAGTGGGGCAGAGACAACTTATCCAGGTGGCAAACTGAAGAACAAAGTTTCTTCTTATGCAAAGTCACCATATGCCTGGCCTAGCCACAGCAACTATTTGGTGTAATGTTATGTGTTTAAGATTGCTTTTGTTCCTGTTTACTTCATTGTTATATTTATTGAATTGAGAAGATTATGATGCTTTATGTTTATATTTTTACGATGTTCATGCATACTTGGGGGAAAGGTATGTTGTGTATTGTTAATGTAGGTACTTGGAAATCTTCTTGACAAATAAGATTTGTACAAGTACTCCACATGTGCAATAACAACACAGAAGTGTGAGGCTCCCTAGTGCTTATGCTATTCACAAAATAAAACAGTGAATTACCTAATTTGTGTTTTACTGATCATAATTCATATCAACACCTTAGCCATAGCCCTAAGTGAACCAATAATCATGAAAAGGCTCAAACAACATCATATATGGGACTTTACTGAATAAAGCCTAAACAATTTTGAGAAGCAGATTCTTCACTGGAAGAATGGACCTCAGCAATCAATATCCTCACAAAAAATCTGCTAAAGGTTTACAACCGATTGCAAGATAAACAATGGGAAAAAAAATCCGGAAGTAACTTCCAGGTGCCAAGCAAGTCTTGATGCTTAGTGTTGATAGAGTGGCATGTTTTATTGTTAGCTCTGTCTTTCGTGCTCACAATACCACAAGAACAATACAGATAGAGGGCTTAGTGTCATAGATAATCGCAATAAAGTTGGACCATAATCGAGCTGTTGTGGTACGGCAAGTGTCAGTTGACTATGATTTGATAGCTGCTATAGTACGGCAGCTGTCACTTGAAAGGTTAAGAATGTAAGTGATGCTATCGGTTGACAGTTCTTACTCATTGTATGTACAAAAGGCAATGTTACTACTGTTAATGGGAGAACTTAGGATACAAGAGCGAGCAAGGCAATTTTGGGAATGAGGTACCCTGTCTCGGACAGATTAGGATCAAAGGGGATGTTGGGGTCTATTGAGTAAGTGAAGCGAGCAGACAAAGTCCCTGTCATCCCCTTCATGGTTTATTTTTTTATCTATTCATTCATCATTACACTTTGGGGTTTCCAAAAATACACTAAAAGGGTTTCTACAGTGTCACAGTACAGTGGATCTGTTACCCTAACAGCTTCAGCCCATTGGTAGGTCAGTTGATCGTCTCATTGATGGTATCCTCATAAGATGAATCACTCATTAGATTGGCTTGTGGGATAGGCATCATGCTAATGATAGTATTACAGCTTCAAATTAATACAGTTTCTATATAAAATATGCAACATAAACGTAACTTACCTCTTCCTCTGTGATGTGAATGACGTGCGCCTCTATAGTGTCTGGGTCCACCTCGAGTCGTCCGTGGTCTGGCAGCGCGTGAACTCTGACATTCACTGTATAGTATTTGTTAACAAGTCTCCAAACGCGGTCGAGGGATTGTGTATCTTTCAGATAATTATTCGTCACATCATTGTCTATTAGTTCTAAAATAAAGCAATTTAAAAATATTAAGTACAAATAACTTTGAATTAATATATCAAAATTACTTGACCAGTAAATGCTTACAAACCAGAAATAAACGCAGTAGCAGCAGTCTCATTGATTGCGCTGACCAAGATGACAGGTAATGTATCAAATGTTGACATGGTTATTGGTTAAATCAATATAAAAGACAATATTATTGTTCTTTTGGTTTGGTATAGAATAACCACAACAGTGAACAAGGAGTAAAGAAATATTGTTCTGTAGTGGTTCTGTGAATGAGCAGCACAGCTGAACACAACACAGCACAGGAGCACAGGCACAGCACAGTAGTGATGCGCGATGGCGAGAGGTTTTATTCGATTGTTTCGATTGCTCGAACATCTCGATGGTTCTCGATTGTTTCGACTTGGACTCGAGTCTGACTCGGTCTGTTATTGCGACTGGCGCATGGCGCGTTCATTCGCGAGTTGTTGCTCAATGGTTTCGAGTTTCGCGAGTTCTTGACTTGCGTTGTGATTGCGAATCCAAACTAATTCTTTCAACAAGAGCAATCGAAAATAATCAATACCGCGACGGGAATAAATGAGTGGAGTGAGTGACTGATTCGAACAATTGAAAACTAGCGGTCGATTCCGTTGACTCGAATCAATCGAAAAACATGTCGATTGTTTTGTAGAACAGCGAGTCGATGGTTGACTCGATAGTTTATTTTAACGACTCCGATACTTTCAATTATTAAAACATCTCGGAATCGCCCATCGCTACAGCACAGACAGGTGACTATTGCGTGAACTGTCAAGTGTCAACACAAACCATGGACATTTATCAACAAACACAACACACACAAGTCAGACTAACAAAACAAGACAATAGACAATATACGTCAGGAACCACAGATTATTAGGACCTTGGCTAGTAGTGGTGAAGGTTTTCTATCATAATATGGTCGGCCGCATACGTACGGTTTTCTTATTTGGTTTCCTGATTAGGATATCTTTTTTTTTTTTTTGGATGGGAACTTATCATAACTTCTCCCGCTCTGGGTGGAGCGGGAGGGCGTGTCAGACTCTTAATGACTAAAACACACCCGTGTTCCTTTCGTTGCTTGTACGTTGCCAGGGGCCACGGTATCCCTTTCGGACTTTCCCGCAAGTGATTAGGATACCTTACATACAAAATGTTCAACTACGCGCACACGTATGTACAGACGCCAGCACATCAACCTACTACAATCTGTCAAATTTCTTTAATAGATTTTAAGCTTTATCACTACAGTATAAGCTTCAAAATTGATTGGAAAAATTAGACAGTTTCGGGTAGGTTGACTTGCTGGTGTCTGTACATTTTCCGAATGGAAAAAATAACCTGTCGTTCGTTTCGGAAACAACCCGTGCGTTCGGGTCATTCAAAGCGGAAATAATCGAAAGTCATCCCGAATGCAGCGCTCGCATACATTTTTGCTCCGCCGCCGCACACGAACTAAAATTTTCGATTTCGTTCAGAACCGTACCGGAGCGGCGCAGCAGCGATGGCGCTGTGTCGAGGCGACGACGTCTAGGTCACAGAGTAATTTTGCTTAATTTTGCTCTTTTCACATCGAATTGACTATCTTTTATTATATTAGTATTTATTGGGTGTACCCAATTACGACATTTCATTTTTTTCTTGATTATCGCTAGTAAAAGTGCAATAGCAATCAATTCGTCGTAGGTATGTTAAACGTGCTTTCATGAAAGCTTTATTCTACCTACTCTACTGGCAGTGTAAATTCCTAATACGAAAAATCTAACGTCTGCGCTAGTCTCACGGAATTTCGAATCAGGAATCCTGATCTAATCAACGGTACGTATACGGCCAGGCTGGCCGTACATGTTGAAATCTCTGTTTTCTGTCAATGCTCGATATAATGTTTGACAGTAAATAGACATAACAACATGTTTTTATATGAAGCAATTGAATTTTAATTTATTAAAGAAAACACTTATAAAAGCTGCTTACTGATAAGTGCTACTATAGCATTGTTGACTTTTTAAATGATGAATTTAGAATTTTATTGTAGATCATATCGCTGCCCTGGTTCAATAGTAAGAAATCTTTAAAAAGTCCAAACTGAGATGCTTAAGTTTTGTTTCATGTAAAAAATTTGCTCTTTTATCCGATTCAATAATCGGATATATTATTATTATTATTCATTTATTTCAGAATCAAAAATATTCCATACATTGTTAGTAAATCAATGGTGCCGATTCTCTTGTCACAAATGCCTCTAAACTAGACTAAAAATCACCAAAATTTTGTTTATTCCTGTCAAACGATGATTTCCCATTCTGAAATAGACTAAAGTGACACAACTTAACTATATTTTAGTTTGACAGCACTAAGATGGCACTGAGATTTTAATTTAGTGAAAATGACAATTTTGCTATTCTGAATTTGACGTTTTTCACCTAAAATTTTAATTTTCTACCTAAATCTGACCATTTTTAATCGCGACAAAATATGGTGTGGAATACTATTAGTCGTCATGAACTAAAATTCACACGAACACCTCGACTTCAGATGCAAAAACAGTACTGTATAATATATTTTTTTCTTTTCTTTTGCTTATATCTCGAAAATGGTGTGTCCTATCGCAAAAATAATGAAAATTTCGACCCCCTTTATGTAACCCTTATACCCCTAATTATCAACACGTAGGTAATATTTTTTCTTATTTTCCATGTAAAACGTGAAAAATTCCATATAAAACACGTCAAGGCTGCCACCCTTGCGCACCTCCGGCTCTAAAAAAATTCACGGGGTAGGGCAAACAAGTATGTATCACGTGGAGTCGCGATTGTCAAATTCGATTTAGTTGTGTCAAAATAATTTTTAAGTTTAGAGACTTTTTATTGCAGAATAGCGTTAAGATTCTCATAGTAAAAAGTAAGGAATTTTAGTGATAGTTTAGTTAGTTTAGTTCGGTGTACAAGAGAATCGGCACCATTGTCAACATTATTAATTATACATTATCACACTTACACTATTTTACATTAAAAAGGACCCCTCCAGATCCGTGAACGATTTTCCAGTGCCTCACAACCGGACAATCAACCCTTTCCAATATGGTATTCAGAAGGCTGTTGGTGCTGCCCCGCACGCGGCGCATCAGGGAGGCCACTCTTTTTCTTACTATAGCCCTAAAGCAGTCAGTGCTAGCCTTAGCAAACATACCTGATGCACTGCAAAAGCGAGGCAACCCCAACAGCATCCTAAAACCGTTATTGTACAAGACCCGCAGGACATTGAAAGATCTATATATTAGGTTGGGGAAAAAGTTTCTTCGCATTTTTTAAGAAAATTCAAAACATTTTTTAACATAGTATGTTTACATTTAACTAAAGTATGTAGGTACCATTTTGTTTGATAACTTTTTGCCATCTTGTAGGTAGGGACATGATCCCATTGCTATAGAAATTTTGGGACTTCTGATCAAAATACCGCGACAAGTGGTTTTGGCAGTCCTCCCGTGATGTTAACCTGACACTGCCTAAAGAATTCTGAAGAGACCGAAACAGGTGGAAATCTGAAGGTGCAAGGTCAGGACTATACGGCGGATGCATTAACACCTCCCAGCCAAACTCTCTTAATTTTTGCTGAGTGGCTAAAGATGTGTGAGGTCTAGCGTTATCATGATGAAAAACCACACCCCTTCTGTTGATTAATTCCGGCCGCTTTCTCTCAACTTCTTGCTTTAATCTCATCAGTTGTTCGCAGTAGAGTTCAGAATCGATGGTCCTGCCTGGTGGTAACAGCTCATAATGAATAATGCCCTTCCAATCCCACCACACACACAGCATCACCTTGTTGCGAGTTAACCCGGGTTTTGCCACAGTCTGTGAAGCCTGACCGGCCTTTGACCACGACCTTTTTCGCACGTTCTTGTCGTACGTGATCCACTTTTCATCACCAGTTATCAGCTTCTTCAAAAATGGTTCGGTTTCATTACGTCGTAATAAAGAATCACAAATGAGTACACGGTTCATTAGGTTTCTTTCAGTGAGCTCGTGAGGTACCCAAATATCGAGCTTTTTTGTGTACCCAGTTTTTTTCAAATGCGCCAAAACTGTTTTGTGGTCAATTCCCAGTTCTTCAGCTACGTCGTAACTACTAATATGCCGATCTTGCTCCACTTTTTCAAAAATGGCATCCATTTTATCCGTAATAGGGCGACCAGAGCGACGTGCATCTTTGACATCAAAATTTCCGGATTGAAAACGCTTAAACCAAATTTGTGCTACTCTCACAGACACTGCACTAGGTCCATAAACATCGCAAATTTTTTTCGCGGCTTGCGTTGCATTTTTACCTTTTTTGTAGTAAAATTTTAAAATGTATCGAATTTCTTCATTAGATTCACTCATCTTGACAGTACGAAAAACAAATAAAAATCACACATTTTCCTAATTTGAATTTGGAATTATGTTCTTTAAAATTTAAACTTTCAATGATACCAAAACCAGCCAGATACACATAGTATAGCCAAAGAGATTTTATTACAAGTTCATACATACTATAATGCGAAAAGACTTTTTCCCCAACCTATTATAAAACGCAACCTAAGTGTCTAAATTTCAATATCTCACTGAGATATTTACAATGTATTTGCCGAACATGTAAACAAACACGAGTTTTCCACTTAGAGAAACAAAAAGTTTATGCAAGTGTAAATAAAGTTGATTTTAGACTGACTAGTACTGTTGAAAAGGTCATAAAAATATGAAGTTGTAGCGCAAACTGAACCTTATATGTAGGCATTACAGTTGCTTTTCCTAAAACTCATGATTGTTTACATGTTTGGCAAATTAATTGCGAACGCACATTAAGCATATTTTTACCAAACACTGGTTCAAGATTCTGACATCATAATGATATCTAGAGAGTCAGGAAGATTTTAACTTTTATTTCTACACAGAGACTTCTTGAAATGTCTTAGGAAAATAATAAAAACATTACTACATATGTAACTGTGCGTTTGCACGAAACATCACAACAAAACATGTTGAAATCTTTAGTTCCTGTCAAATAGGTATTGTATGGAACTTTGACAGAAACTAAAGATTTCAACATGTTTTGTTGTGAATGTTTCGCCAGTGCAAACGCACAGTTTCCAGTGTTTAACTGAAATATATTTTATTGATGACTGATACTTCGTCGTATTTCAAGGACATTTTAAATTCTTTCTGTTTTCCATACGAATTGTGTATGCAAGAACCAATAAATAAGTGATACGTTTACGAATGATGACTTACAGGGAAATAATATTTATAATACGAGTACATTTATAATGATGATGATGATATGTAGGTATCTAATATACTTATTTTAAAAGTTATACCTGATCAACTTTGCTTGTGCTTTACTTATTCAAATTCAATTCAAATTCAAATATATTTATTTTGGGACAACTAGATCCAAGGGTTAGTTATACAAAAAAAAAAACTTAGAAACTATTATTAGTACTAAGTATACAATTACAAAACAATAACACTCATCATAATAACAGGTACCTATCTAAAACACACAAAAATAAAAATAAAAAAAATAAAAATACCCCTCCCTGTGCTGAGACACCCCGCCCCGTCAAGATAACCAATAGGGAGATACCTCCCTAGAAATCACCAGACGAACGAAATGCCTCAACACAGGTGCACGAACATCTTCAGCTACTGTTTTCAGGATGCTGTTGTGACTCCCCCGCACCCTCCTCATAAGTGACACGACTTTTTTTCGAATGACGGCGTGGAAATCATCCGTATGAGTCTGCGCGAACATCTCGGAGGCACTGCAGAAACGGGGAAGTCCCAACATCATCCTGAAAATGTTATTGTATTGGACGCGCAGAGTGTCAAGGGATTTTTTTTGTATAACTAACCCATAGACCACCCGTGTACATACCCTGACAATACGCTTTAAATAGCGTGATTTTGACTTGGTCCGTACAGCGGGCGAATCTACGAGCCAGCATATTGCCACGGACTGACAGAGCCCTGCGCTCCCTCTCTATGTCGACATCATCTTTAAGGTCGTCCGTAAGGTAGCGTCCGAGGTACTTAAACTGCGACACCCTATCCAAGTTAACACCATTCAAAGTAATGGGTGGAACAGATTCAGGACACTTACCGGCGGCCTTAAAGACCATGTACTGACTTTTCTTTATATTATAAATAAGTCCGTGTGACTCGGCATAGGTTTCACAAACTTTCAGCATCTCACGAAGCGCCCCAGCAGTGGGACCCAGCAGCACCATGTCATCTGCGTAGCTGATATTATTAACACTAATACCACCCACCCGATATCCGACACGCATGCTGCTGAGTTCCACTATAAGGTCATTTACATACAGGCTAAAGAGCTTTGGAGATGATAACCCCCCCTGCCTCACGCCACACTCCAGCCTGTACGAATCGGAAAGAGTGCCTGACCATTTGACACAGTTCGTCTGGTTATTGTACCAATATTTAAAGAGCTTTAACATCTCCACCGGTACACCCCTGTCCCCTAGCTTCCTCCAAAGCACTTCGTAAGACACGAGGTCAAAGGCCTTGGAGAGATCCAGAAAGCAGGCATACACCGGCGTCCTACGATCTGTGTAGTACTGGACAGTGTGCTTGAGACTTAAGATTGCGCTCTCAGTAGATAGTCCTGGGCGAAACCCGAACTGCGCATCGTGTAGTTTTAGATACTTTTGCAAGCAAGAATCAAACAAACTGTCCAGCACCCCACTTACTTACCCGTATAATTTTATTTATGTTTATTTTCAGATTGCAGAAATTTTAGAAATAGAAAGAAGAGAAAAATCCCTGTCACCACCGCTCTCGCAAAACAGTGAATATTGTGTTAAAATCTTCGATCAATTCTCTTCTTAGCGTGTCGATGGCAATCTAAATAGACTTGGCTCAGAATTCGGCCACGTGTTTGGCGCATCACTAGCGTCCATCAATTCCTGTAACGTGCAGATGACAGTCCACGCAATATATGACATTAAGTGTCCCATCGTTTGTGGAACAGCACCATACTTACACTCCAAGGCGGAGTCGTCTACAAATCTCTACCTGAACAGATTTTCCTTGCATCGGCCCCACTTCGACTTCGGGTCCGGAGTCTGTTTAAAAGGACTTCTAGGTTACCCAAGGCAACTCATGTCCAGGTGGGAGATCTTCAGCAGTGCACCTTCTGCTTAATGTTCTTGCAGCTTTTGCTGAATATTAAAGACCTGTTCAGTAATACCAAGATAGGGGAGTTGCCGTTGACGGGTCTGAAACCAGCTTGCTCCAGGATTAACTTCAGGTCTACAGCACTCGTCTACAGTATACGTTGTTTTCATTGACTAGTGGAACTCTTCTAGCCAGACGTTTATTTCCGTGGCTACTTCAAGTTTTCTATATAAACTAATCAAAACCCTTAACACGATTCCCTATAGCCGACTCTTAAGTTAAATACATAAATAACATTGTAGAACTTAATTTTAACTGATATATGAAGCTGATTGTGCAATTATGATACAAGGTAATAAATAATACATTACAAGCAAACACATTTTTCAGTTTAACATTTAATTTTCCTATCCCTACATTTCCGCGGATTTAGTCGGACAACTTACAATGGTGCCGGTTCTCTTGTACACCGAACTGAACTAACTATCACTAAAATTCCTTACTTTTGACTATGAGAATCTTAAAGCTATTCTGCAAAAAAATAATCTCTAAATTTAAAAATAATTTTGACACAATTAAGGACGCGTTTACAAATTTGATAGGTATAGAATCGAACTACTACATTGACAAAGGTCACACACACAAGTGTACGCACGGTTAATTGCGGGAATAGTAGTCAAGTGAACTAATTTTGGTACTTTGAATTTTTTTTTTCTCTATATTCTTTATAATACATAGGCATCTACAAAAAATATTTCGTATTGTAGTTTGTATTTTTACTAAATAATACTTAGATACAAATGCTTACTTCAGTGACTGCTAGGAGGCACTGGAAGCCCTCTTCTAGTAGAAAGATGTGGGCTGTGGATTTTGGGCTAGTTTTACTAGTTATGATGAGACTTTACCTCCGGACTTGATGGAGTGACCTGAAGGTGTAATTCGGTGACTGCTACTGGTACTCCTCGACTAGTAGAATTAGATGTGCCGAGTTTGGGCTTGTTTTGTAAGTTATGACGAGACCTTACCACCAGACTTGATGGAGTGACCTGAAGGTGTACTTTGGTGACTGCTACTGGTACTCCTCGACGAGTACAACTAGGTCTGCCGAGTGTGGGCTGGTTTTGTTAGTTATGATGAGACCTCACCACCGGACTTGATGGAGTGACCTGAAGGTGTACTTTGGTGACTGCTACTGGTACTCCTCGACGAGTACAACTAGGTCTGCCGAGTTTGGGCTCGTTTTGTTTGTTATGATGAGACCTCACCACCGGACTTGATGGAGTGACCTGAAGGTGTACTTTGGTGACTGCTACTGGTACTCCTCGACGAGTAGAACTAGATCTGCCGAGTTTGGGCTCGTTTTGTTAGTTATGATGAGACCTTACCTCCGGACTTGATGGAGTGACCTGAAGGTGTACTTTGGTGACTGCTACTGGTACTCCTCGACGAGTACAACTAGGTCTGCCGAGTTTGGGTTCGTTTTGTAAGGTATGACGAGACCGTACCTCCGGACTTGATGGAGTGACCTGAAGGTGTACTTCAGACACTGCTACTGGTAATCCTCGACGAGTAGAACTAAGTGTGCCGAGTTTGGGCTCGTTTTGTTAGTTATAATGAGACCTCACCACCGAACTCAATGGAGTAACCTGAAGGTATACTTTGGTGACTGCTACTGGTACTCCTCGACGAGTAGAACTAGGTCTGCCGAGTTTGGGCTCGTTTTGTTAGTTATGATGAGACCTCACCACCGAACTCAATGGAGTGATCACCTAGGTCTACTCGTCAAAGAGAACCAGTAGCAGTCACCGAAGTACACCTTCAGGTCACTCCTTCAAGTCCGGAGGTAAGGTCTCGTCATAACTTACAAAACAAGCCCAAACTCGGCAGACCTAGTTGTACTCGTCGAGGAGTACCAGTAGCAGTCACCAAAGTACACCTTCAGGTCACTCCATCAAGTCCGGTGGTAAGGTCTCATCATAACTAACAAAACGAGCCCAAACTCGGCAGATTTAATTCTACTAGTCGAGGAGTACCAGTAGCAGTCACCAAAGTACACCTTCAGGTCACTCCATCTAGTCCGGAGGTAAGGTCTCGTCATAACTTACAAAACGAGCCCAAACTCGGCACATCTAATTCTAATAGTCGAGGAGTACCAGTAGCAGTCACCGAAGTACACCTTCAGGTCACTCCTTCAAGTCCGGAGGTAAGGTCTCGTCATAACTTACAAAACAAGCCCAAACTCGGCAGACCTAGTTGTACTCGTCGAGGAGTACCAGTAGCAGTCACCAAAGTACACCTTCAGGTCACTCCATCAAGTCCGGTGGTAAGGTCTCATCATAACTAACAAAACGAGCCCAAACTCGGCAGATTTAATTCTACTAGTCGAGGAGTACCAGTAGCAGTCACCAAAGTACACCTTCAGGTCACTCCATCTAGTCCGGAGGTAAGGTCTCGTCATAACTTACAAAACAAGCCCAAACTCGGCACATCTAATTCTAATAGTCGAGGAGTACCAGTAGCAGTCACCAAAGTACACCTTCAGGTCACTCCATCAAGTCCGGAGGTAAGGTCTCATCATAACTAACAAAACGAGCCCAAACTCGGCAGATCTAGTTCTACTCGTCGTAGAGTACCAGTAGCAGTCACCAAAGTACACCTTCAGGTCACTCCATCAAGTCCGGAGATAAGGTCTCATCATAACTAACAAAACGAGCCCAAACTCGGCAGATCTAGTTCTACTCGTCGTAGAGTACCAGTAGCAGTCACCAAAGTACACCTTCAGGTCACTCCATCAAGTCCGGTGGTAAGGTCTCATCATAACTAACAAAACGAGCCCAAACTCGGCAGACCTAGTTGTACTCGTCGAGGAGTTCCAGTAGCAGTCACCAAAGTACACCTTCAGGTCACTCCATCAAGTCCAGTGGTGAGGTCTCATCATAACTAACAAAACGAGCCCAAACTCGGCAGACCTAGTTGTACTCGTCGAGGAGTACCAGTAGCAGTCACCAAAGTACACCTTCAGGTCACTCCATCAAGTCCGGTGGTGAGGTCTCATCATAACTAACAAAACGAGCCCAAACTCGGCAGATTTAATTCTACTAGTCGAGGAGTACCAGTAGCAGTCACCAAAGTACACCTTCAGGTCACTCCATCAAGTCCGGTGGTAAGGTCTCATCATAACTAACAAAACGAGCCCAAACTCGGCAGATTTAATTCTACTAGTCGAGGAGTACCAGTAGCAGTCACCAAAGTACACCTTCAGGTCACTCCATCAAGTCCGGTGGTAAGGTCTCATCATAACTAACAAAACGAGCTCAAACTCGGCAGACCTAGTTGTACTAGTCGAGGAGTACCAGTAGCAGTCACCGAAGTACACCTTCAGGTCACTCCATCAAGTCCCAGACGAATAGGCATTTATAAACTACTTACTTTTACCGAAATAAAAATGTGTAATTATAAAATTATCTTACCACAATATCAAGTATCAAATTTGGTTTACAGAATATTTTGTATTTGTACAGCGATCTTTTCCACACGAACCGCTGCAAACAGGCAACACAGAGTCCACTCACGACAGCGGTCTAGCGCGGACTGAGGTTTCTTTCGAAATGTTTGTGCAATAATCAAAACAGGAACCAAAAATAAAATAACCCTTAACGCAATCCATTAAGATTCATCCGTAATAGCAAAATATGTGAAAAAAATAGTTTTGGTTTTTATTTTTTTTGCGACTATTTGTGACATTTTGAAACATTTTTTTTTCTAGATTTTAGAAATAAGTATGTTTGCCTACTTAAAGTATTTTTTAAATCTCAAAATATGTTGATAATAGAATAAAAACTGTACTGAAACTCGACCCAGTATCGTTAATTTTGTGGAAAATGGCATCGGAAGATCGTTTTTACAATATAAAAAACTATAATTTTTAACACAAAAGTTACTTGCATTTGAAGATGAAGAACCAATCTATATGTGGTAGTTATTAGTTATATAAAATTCGGTTTAGTTTTGTCACAAAATGAACCGAAAAACAGCAGAATTTTGTCCGATTTGAAAACGCGCCCTTAAAACCGAATTTGATAATCGCGACTCCACGTGGTACATACTTGTTTGCCGTACCCCGTGTTTTTTTCTAGAGCCGTATCCGCGCATGGGGGCAACCTCGACGTGTTTTATATGGAATTTTTCACTTTTTGTATGGAAATATAAAAAATGATTACCTACATGTTGAGTGGTTGGTTATACAGGGTGCAATTGAAGTCATGGGCAATATTTTAAACTAAGACACTACTCGTGATAATATTTGCATTAAGGCTACTATTACGCAAATCAAAAATATTATTAATGCAAGTATGGAAAACCTATAAAATGTACTAAGTCATATAAAGTATCAAAGTCGCACATCGCGATAGCGAGTGCTGCTGTAGGTAGACTACGCCGCGCACCGTATGTGCGGTAGGTACTTGTCATTGCGCGTGAACTCCTTGACCCCGCTCGACTCACGTGACATAGGTAAGTTGCTAACGATTTGATTCCTAATTCATTCCAACTTTCACTTCATACTTTGCCGGCTTAGGACGGTCAAAACTACGATAACTAACACACATAATAAAATAAATGTGTAGGTAAAATTAATTTCCCGAAGTTTTGGCGTATTTACAAAGTTGGAATCACAGTATTTACACTAATTGTTCAGGAATCACGAAGTTTATTTACAATAATTTTAAGTCAGTGGGTCATATTAGGGGCGTCCGGGTAGCGGCGATGGAACATTTCACGAGCTCGTAATAAACTTGTGCCATTGTAAAGTAAAACCATTTGTAGGTATTGTTGGTTTGTGTACCTAGCCTGCACATTACGCGGTCGAGGCATCGTGTTCACAATTAATCCACTAACACTTTATGCACTGCAATCCAAGGGTAAGAAGAGTGAGGCGCGTGCGGCGATTACGTCCGGATTTATCGTATATCAACTACATGCGTCAACCCACCTGCGCAGTCGTTATGACACTAGTTTGGGGAGGCTGCCCCCGCGCGGGGGTGATATTCGTATTTTTGAGTGAGGGAGAACGGGACGGGGAGTGCGGGGCGGGCGGCTTAGCCTATTCTTTGATGCCGCGTGCCGGCCGGCCGCAATGAACCTAGCTATTAGTATTATTTTTGATGTTTGTTTACCTACTTTTTTTTCCGCTCTGCAGTGCGCTTTAATATTTTGATACTTCAAAACTTATTGGCGTTTATGAAGTATTTTATTTTTATTATTTTTAGTGTTTATTTGCAATAATAGCCTTTTACAATATGAATTAAGTACTTACTAAATTTTTAAGGTTTTCCATACTTGCATTAATAATATTTTTGATTTGCGTAATAGTAGCCTTAATGCAAATAGTATCATGAGTAGTGTCTTAGTTTAAAATATTGCCTATGACTTCAATTCCACCCTGTATAAAAGGGGTCAAAATTTTCATTATATTTGCGACACCATTTTCAAAGATATAAGCAAAAGAAATGAAAAAAAAAATGATACAGTACTGTTTTTGCACTTGAAGTCGAGTTGTTGGTGTGAATTTTAGTTCATGACAACTAAGTCACACCATTTTTAATCGCGATTAAAAATATTCAGATTTAGTTAGACAATCTAAATTTTTGGTGAAAAACTTGAAATTCAGATTAGTGGGCACCATTCTCAAATACCAATGTGCTGTAATACTAAGACACCTTAAAAATTATGTCGATGTCTATTTTCCATATTTGGAAGGTTGGTTGGTAAAATTGGGTTGTATTACTATAACAAAATTTGATAAAATATCTTTTCTATCACCTTCACTTGTAAGGTACCTACTTGTCTAGACAAATCCACCGAGACCACCACAACAGGGCTACCTTGTAAAGTTGAAGTGTTCCTGTGGCTACCCTCTGGCACTATCACCAGACCTTAGAACACCTTGGGCTATATTTCTACAAGACAAAACTAACGTGCCCAACACTTCAGGGCTATCTTATTTAGTTGAGAAGTTCCTGTGGCCACCTTCTGGCTCCATCATCAGACCCTGAACACCTTCTACTATAATAGCACTTATCAATACATATCCATATATAAAATTTCGTTTTCGTACGTTGACCGTTGAGGAGTTCCACCGTCTGAAGCCAATCCTGTGTTCAGCAGCCAGATCACGGTGGACTTTAGAACGGAATATCATAATTCAAATGAGTGTATAGAATTTCATGTGTGTAGTGCGTACCTACCGTTGAGGAGTTCTCTCATTTGATGCCAATCCTGATTGTAGCAGCCAGATTAAGTTGGAATTTAGAACGGACTATCATAATTAAAGCGTATATAAAATTTCGTGTTTGTACCGTTGACCGTTGACGAGTTCCCTCGTCTGAAGTCAATCCTGGGTGTATAGCAGTCAGATCATGGTGGACTTTAGAACGGACTGTCATAATTAAAGCGTATATAAAATTTTGTGTCTGTATTGTTGACGGTTGTGGAGTTTCCTCATCTGGAGCCAATGCCTAGGTGGCCAATCAGGTCATGCTTATTTTATTTTATTTTATTTTATTTTATTTGTTAGGGACAAAAAACAGTTACATGCCAAGCTTAATTAAAGATTCTTAAATTAGCAAAGTACTTAGAAATACATCTAAATATAATCTATTCCATATTTATGTTACTACACATGTAACCCACATCATTGTCCACGAATTCACAAAAAAAAAAGTTAAAAGAAAACAGACGTACAGTACAGTGTGCATCATAAAAAATACTATTAAGAAGAAGAAGAAAGAAACAAAAATATATATGTGTATAAATACTTAAGAATTTAGTAATTCTATTGCTCTCGCCCTGAAACTATGTTTAGAAAGAGTAAATATGTCGAGCTCCATAAAGTGAGTGTTGTATACATCAACGAGGCGACGAAGAGGCACGCGCACCCCGGCGTTAGTCCTGCACGAATTTGTGTGAAATAGTCGAGGCACACGTACCCCACGAAGCATGACAGATCTAGGTACTATATAATGCAGACTATTTGATAGAGGAATGCAGTCAAATCTATTATTACATATGCCATGCAGCATCATTACACCCAGAAGAAATCGTCTAGATTCCAAACTAAGAATATTATAACGCTTCAGTAATTGTTCATAAGAGACTTTAGAACGATAACATTTATAATTCATAGTACGTAAATACTTTTTCTGCACATTTTCTAGCCTATCCTTATACTTATCATATAGCGGATCCCAAATTTGGACAGCGTATTCTAATTGCGACCGAATTAAGGCTTTATATAACATTAAGAATGTAGAGGGTCGCACAAAGTTACTTGAAGATCTCATCACGAGTCCATACATCTGAAAGGCTTTTTTTACTATATTATCAATATGAGTATCAAAATGCAGACTAGAGTCAAGCGTAACACCCAAGTCACGGACAGATTGAACTTCATTAAGACTTATATTATTTATTGTATAATTAAATTTAATCAGATTTTTATTTTTAGTAAAAGAAATTGTATGACATTTGGGAAAGCTAAGAAAAAGTTTATTTTTGAGGCAGTATTCATAAAATCTGTCAAGGTCCTGTTGTAAATAACAGCAGTCACGATAATTTTTACAGGTGATATAAATTTTCATATCGTCTGCATACATCAAGAAATGTGAGTTGACAAAACAATGTTTAATGTCGTTAACAAACAATACAAATAAAAAAGGACCTAATACTGATCCCTGAGGAACACCAGATTTAACAACAATAGATTCAGATTCATGCCCATTAATGACGATCTTTTGAGTCCTATTGAAAATATATGAAGCAAACCATCTGAGTAAGTTGCCGCGTATACCATTAAAGGCAATTTTTTCCATAAGCAGGGTGTGATCCACCTTGTCAAAGGCCTTCTGAATCTTATCTTCTGCTTATCATAAATTTTTATGCATTGTGTGTTGTATTGTATTGGAACTGAACCAACATCTAAAATGTCAACTTCGTAGAATATGAGGAAGTGGTTTTAATTCAGCTTGCAAGATTTGCCCTAAACAAACATACTAACTAACATATATAAACATGTCAAGTTGAATTTAAGCTTTTAAAAACTAGCGAGCCATAATATAGTTCCTGTGTAACATCTGACATATTGGCTGACAGTACCAATCTCTCGGAAAACAGATTAGTACCATCTGATCGTCAACTCTAGCACTGCGCGCACCCATGTGTCAAATCATTTAGCGCACCGCCCGCACGATACCCCGGCTTCATGTTACACAGTTCCTCCCTTTTTCACGAAATCATTCCCACAGATTGCAGGAAAGCGAGTGGAAAGATGTTACACATAAAAAATACTTTGGAAGGCGCAACCCACAAATCCCATAGTTGTACACGTTTCTTTCAAGGATGACCGGACCCGCTTGTCTGTAGTACCACGTCGCGTCGGCGAGACTTCTTTCGTGAGACGGACGTTGTGTGATTTATTTAGTTGTGATGACGTGATGTCATGACCACAAAAAAAAACACACACACAATCGGTCGTCATAAGTATCTAAGTTCTGTGGTAGTCAATGTTGCATGATGCATGATTCGTCAGTCTGTCATTGTTTTTTTTTTTTAAATCATAGACATATCAAAACCACTGATCTGTGCCACTGATGACATTGATGACATTAGTTTGTCAGCGACTCGGCATTATTCATCAGGAAGACCAAGGAAGACCGGAAGAAATAATGATAGACATAAAAACATTTGTACTATTTTAGGCGCACTGGCTGCTCTTATAGTGTGAATTCCTTAATTATTCTTGACAGCCTGTAATGTTTTGCGTAAACATTACATAATTTTGTGGCATCATTCCTATTATTAGTGTTTACAAAATGGATAACATAAAATCATGGACGGCGGAGGACGAGGGAATCATTGCGACGAACACAGACGCTACGGAATGTAAGCGATGCGCCGTTGAGCTCGGCTACTGGAAGGATGACTACATCTCGTACTTTGCACGCCACGCTGACCGCAAAGCTCCCGAGATTAACCGCGGCTACTACGCGCGTGTCAGGGCTATGGAAATATTTATTCATCAGTTCTTAGAGGTTAGAGGCACCATCATATACCGCAGCTAGTATTAGACACCTAGCACCTAGCTTGCACCTAGCTTGCATCTAGCTTCTGACGTTTCATAAGTGCCCATGTAGGTTTATGTGAAATAAAATATTTTGAATTGTATTGAATTTGAGACATTCAGAAGCTTTGACACCAATAAGTATAACATCACAATTTTTTTTTTTATTGTTTTCGTCACAGTGAGTAGTGTAGAGGAGCTTGTCCGGGGAAGTGATCATAATGTACATTGTACTGGCATATGACACATTACAGATTTGTTTGTTGTTGTGTCTGTTCATCATCAGTGGCCACTTGCCATCAGTTGGGCTGCGTGCCTGCTTGCCATGCAATAACATAAAAAAAAGATAGTGTTGTAATTTGTGAATGTATTTAGTGAGGACTTAGGGTTAACTGTGTAATATTTCCAGCGTTGCGGCACCAAATGCCAGATAATAAACTTGGGCTGTGGTTTTGACACATTATACTGGCGCCTCAAGGACACAACACAGGCAGTGGGCAACTTCATAGAACTGGATTTCCCAGCAGTTACTTCAAAAAAATGTCACATTATTAAGAGGAATAAGCAACTTCTTCAGAAAATATCAAATGAAGGTATGAAATCTGTATTATCTTCTGTTTATTAAATAAACACTAAGTTGTATCACATGTGTCACTTTAAGGGTTGTGGACAGGTATGCTGGTTATAGGCATATAAAATCAAAGTTATGGAGACTTTTTAAACATACTAAAACCTCAACCACTGGTTGTAATATTACACAGAATCATTTACATCAAAAGAAGGCTAATGCACTAAATTGAAATGAAATGACTCTCTGAAATGAAATAAATTGTTTCATGAAACCCTGGTACTGTTGTGTAATTAGCATTTTCAAACTAACCTTTGTTAGGTATGGCTCGGCTCCTACTTAGTTACAGCAGCCTGGTTCTTTGACTGGAGCACATTGCTCATCTAGGTGATATTATTATGTTGTTTATTTGTTTTCTTTTATATATAATATGTTATATACATTATTAAATATTTCTTAAACTAAAAACATATAAAAACTGGCCAAGTGTGTGTCAGACCATGCACAATAAAGGGTTCAATAGTTGGGATGAATTAATCCCAAGAATAAACTTAACATCCCATACATTCCAACTGCAAATGTAGGTTTGTACGCATAATATTCAGAGATTTACCATGTTATTTTAAGACCATAGACTTCTGGTTTTCCTGTAATCTATGAGTAAAGAATCATTCTCGGCATATTTTTTTAATAATTTTTGCGTTTGGTAGTTTCGGAGATTAGTCAATTTACATCTATTTTTTAAAATATCTTTAAAAGTATTTGTTTTATTATTCAGATCCCATTTAATTATTTTAAAAGAAAAGCAAAACTAGCTAGAAGTATTTATTTAAAAATAACAATAGTAAATGAATCAAAATAATGTGAAACCGTTAGACACTGATAGAATTGTAATCTACCATTCGTAATACTCGTCTGTTGCTTCCGAGCGCCCGAACAAGAGCACAGAGCATGTAATTAAGAGGCGGAACTTAGAACATTCAGTTTTTGAGAATTTGTGACCGTCTTTAGCCAACCACATAAAAAAAACATAGCTACCAACATGAAAATTATAACAAACTTGACAACCATGTCCTT
Source organism: Xanthia icteritia (assembly GCA_949128155.2). NCBI lineage: Eukaryota > Metazoa > Arthropoda > Insecta > Lepidoptera > Noctuidae > Xanthia > Xanthia icteritia. The sequence goes on from OX421932.2 coordinate 177,733, forward strand.
GAAGGGAAGAACTGTCATAAATAGGGATGAGCAACGTATAGAAATCAATAAACTTATCAATATCGATAAAATGCATTCTATGCAGATAATAGTGAGGCTCCAAACCTAATTTATTTTGATAAATCGGTAAAATAAAACAGATTTAAATGATTTCAGTATTTATTAATTTATATAAATGAGCAAGCAACATCGGTATCAGGGCAAAATGGCTTCGTTTTTTGTTTTTTAGCACCAACGTCACAATTCCTTTTAGCACATCTGACTCAAATTTTTCCAAGAGATTTGCACTGCGTCTTAGTGATGCCAGGCTGCATTTAGTTTTTTGCAATTGTTCCATCAACTGATTTTCCCTTTGTGTTAAATCTGTAAACATAATTAATTAAATATAAGCAACATTTTCGATTAGACTTGTAAACATTTCTCTGCATATAAAACGCAGGGATCTTTTCATTTGAAATGATTAATAGAGCACAATTAATTTGTGCTCTATTAATCATCTCAATCAATTTTGAGAATTTATTTCTCTGTCTGTTTGTAACATCATCTCATGAAAAGCTTAATGGAGGATTATACTGAAACTACTTCACTTCTGTAGACGATTTCCCTATTTGTTAAAATACTTTCTTCCAAAGTGGTTAGCACATACATTTCGCTGCTCATGCAGTTTTTCTATTGGTAGATGCACTAGTTCTAAGTGACCAACTGCTTTTAGCCACTCTCGACAGCTGGAAGACACAAAATATAAAAGTTTACTCGCTTACTCGTATAACTAAGCTTACTCGTATAACTGACTAAGTTTGACTGTGAATTTATTTAGTGTGATTTAAAGTTAAGAGATCCCCCAATTCACACTATCAGCATAACTAAATGGAATAGATTATTATACTTTGAATATGAAACTGAAAAAGATTTATTTCATATTCCCAGTAAGTATTTACATAATGGTGTCTCAGGTAGATAATATAATATGAGTCTCTCTGACCCATATATCTATAAGTCAACCTAGTTAGACTAAATTAGATTACAATTAGACAAATATTACTGTAGGCACACTGTTTTAAACCATTTCTTCAAGAGTTTCAATAATTAATCTTCAGTGATGATGGCTCCAGTCGTATTACAGAATTTGAATGATGCTTTAATTTCCTGATTGTAAATTAATAGCATTGTGTTAGGTGAGCACAAGATCACATTAGCAATAAATATCGGTACTCACCGGTATGGATTCAGTGAAAACTTGGAAAAATGCAACATTTTTACAGTATGCCAGGCCTTCTTGATACCGCAAACTCCACATATTCTGTGACCCTTACCCATGATGGTTCACAAACTTGGAATCACCGTCAATTATTCTGATATGTTATATACCGAAATCATACAGAAAAAGGAAAAACAAACAGATAAATCACAACAATGTTGGTCATTGTGTGATTATGTCATTTTGACGTGTGTTTCTGAATGTTGGCTAAAGAACGGTCACAAATCCCATACAAAAAATATTTGTTCGGAGTTTCACAGCACTGAACAAGAGTGCCCGAGGTGCTTGAGCGCCCCTCTAACGTCGTGTCGCCCCTTCCATTCGATGCGTCACAATGGTCACGTGCTATCCCTGCCGTCTCACTTGACACATCTGCTAAGATGGCCTTTCCTGACAGCTGAACGACCTCGTCAGCTTGGCTCCCTAGCATTGATTGCTCATCGAGGCTATAACACACGCCATTAATTAGCTGCCATAAGGCAAGCGCACGTGGCTATCACAACAGCACAGCACACGCCATGCGTTAGCTGCCATAAGGCAAGTAGCATCATTCCCATCAGATCCATCTCTCACAACCTGGCCGTCATCCTTATTTTGATCATCATCATTATCTGAAAATACATGAGTACATGAGTAATTAAATAACATGACCACTATGGTTTGAAGCTTATTCATCCTGAAGTAGTTTCACAAGTCCACGAATCCGACCAGTGTTCCAGGCGCAAGCGTGTACCCAAGCGCCAGCAACAAAGACCAATAGTGATCTTTAAAGTTGAAACAGCTTCAAACCCAAGAGATTCAATGCATCGCTAATGATAGAATCCGGATTTCCATCACGCGCCATACATTGTTATTTATTTATTTATTTAGGTTAACCAACAATTGTTTACACAATACATTTACAATCCATTCCTTAATAGTACGTTTATAAGTGCAACAATTACTTACAGGCTAACACAACATGCACCAATTATGGTTTTACATACTTAGTATAAAAGCCAAAAGGGAAATTTAAAATTTTAGTTATTAATTAATTTTTGGTAATTTATGTGAAACGATAATAATAACAAAAGTTGCGTTCTAAATATAAAAAAAAATATAAAATAATACAGATTTATAACACGAGTTATCGACAGAGGCCCAAACGTTCGCTTGTCGTTTTCACGTATTCATAGTATAGGCACTAACGTTTGCATACTACGACTACGTTACACATATATACACACTTTCTCTCATAAGAGCAAAGCTGTTAAAACAGAGACCCATACCTTTGTATGTTCTCTCAGTGGTCTAAACACATTAGCACCACTGGCTTCTAAAACAGAGACCCATACATTAGTATGTTCTCTCAGTGGCCTAAACACAATAGCACCACTGGTGTCTAAAACAGAGACCCATACATTTGTATATTCTCTCAGTGGCCTAAACACATTAGCACCTGGCGTCTAAAACAGAGACCCATACATTTGTATGTTCTCTCAGTGGCCTAAACACATTAGCACCACCTGGCGTCTAAAACAGAGACCCATACATTAGTATTTTCTCTCAGTGGCCTAAACACAGCACCACTGGCGTCTAAAATAGAGCCCCATACATTAGTATGTTCTCTCAGTGGCCTAAACACATTAGCACCACTGGCGTCTAAAACAGAAACCCATACATTAGTATTTTCTCTCAGTGGCCTAAACACAGCACCATTGGCATCTAAAATAGAGACCCATACATTAGTATGTTCTCTAAGTGGGCTAAACACATTAGCACGACAGACGTCACTCACCACTTTCGAAGAAAGCTGAGCACGCATCCGGCGTCCACTCGCCTCGCCACAACATCATATGTTCGGCGGCGGCTTGAGTCTTTTTTCCACAAGACCCAGCTAGTAACTAGCTCATAACGGTGGTATGGTAGCGCTCAGACAACCTTATACGGCCCGCGCATGCCCGAGTCTAATTTTCCAGAAGTCTGAGCAACTTTGCTTACAAGTGGTTTTTGAGGCATAACCTGCAATGTACTTACGGAAATAGCCCGCCAATCCCAAAATCTGAGGGACCACCATCTAATGTAAGAACATTAGATGGTTTTGTGGACTAAAGCTTTAGTCTTACTTGAACTCGGCCTAACCTGACCATGGCCAATATTTTCAGACCATTACCGACAGAATTAGCCACCATCAGCACGTCACCAAATCAACACCCTGTCGGCATCCATTAGGTGTCGCAGAGTCTTGAAGACGAAGTCTTGGCACTCTCGCGTTACGAATGCTGTTCCACCAATAGAGTCACCCTCCCTCATCGGCAATCGATGGAACCATGTAGCGGGTAGCCACATCAAGACTGCCAAAATATTTGGCTTCGCTTAAGCGATCAACAGACATGGTCATCCACTAAAGGCAATAGAAAGTGAAAGTGATCCCCAACGGTACCCGCATTTAAGTCTCCGAATATTCATACAGTCTAACACCACCATCCCCTTTTCAACATTAAAATGTTCCTTTATTGTTGTCGCTTCCGCGATAATATCGCAATGTTATCGCATCACGTACGCATTATTTCTGAGTCGCGGCGCGACAAGTCGCTCCTTTGTGTAGTACCTCGCGCGTTTTCATAGAAATTGTTCTACGGATATAATATCGCAGAATCGCGCTGCGCGAAAAGCCGCGCCAGCTGCACGAGGCTGGTTTATGGGCGATATAGTTTACAAACCGTTATTGGCTCTTGTATCTTTAGGTAAGATAAGATAAGATAAGATAATGATTTATTTTCTCACCACAATATAGGTACAGTAGAAAAGTATCAATACATAGAGGCTTATATAATATACTGTGGGAGACTGGTGCCTAAACTAGACGTGAGTCTGTATTTCAGGACACCAGGCCTCCACCCCTTGGGTATTACTTACATTTTACGGTTATGTACTAGTACAATAAGAAGTGCTGGAATTAACAAAAAACCTATTTTCATTTATGCAAGGTGTTAGTATGGTTAGTAGGTGTTTGTGTGAATGTGTATCTGTGAGTGAGTGGGGGTGTGTGTGTGAGTGTGTGAATGAGATAAAAAGGTTAAGATGGGACAGCAAGTAGTTTTTCGGTTTCATCATAATTTAACTCCCGGAGCCAACTGCTAAGTTTGATTTTGCATTTGGCTTTGGTGAGGTTATAAATTGGGATTGTTCTATTTATTTTATTATAAAGAAAGCGACCAAGGTAGCAAAAGAAGCGATTGGAGGAAACAGTCGAAAGCCGGGTGTGATATCGGACAATGGGATCAAATCGTCTAATATTGTGGGATAGTGAGGGGTTGAAGGTAGTGAGGCCATGTTGTTTTAGAACTGTTTGCAATATGAACAGCTGCCGAACAGTTAGTACCTTTGCTTCCTTATATAACAGAACTGTTGGATATCGGAAGGGTAGGAACAAAGATACTTTCAGAATGGCTCTCTGAACTCGTTCAAGTTCCAACATTGTATTCGTTGCAGCGCCACCCCAGGATGTTATGCAGTAGGTTAGTAAGGACTGGGCAAGTGCCAGGTAAACCATTTTTTTAAGCTTTACGTCTGCCACATGTCTTAGTGTCTTGAAGACAAATATAAGTTTGCGTAACCTACTGCTGAGGGTATTAATATGCTTTTTGAAGCTTAAGGTGCTATCTAATATTACCCCTAGGTACTTTGCACTATCTGTTTTCTTAATGGTCGTGGTGCAGGTGCAGTTACTTAAATTGTGATTTATACATGTATGGGCTATTATGGTATATAATGAGTTCATGTGTGTGGTTTGCGTATTGTTTTTTAGAAAGAAAGGCATGTAAATGGTTTTTTCCGCGTTCAAAGTGAGAACATTATTGCGCAGCCACTCCGTCACGACTCCGAAACCAGACTGAGCTTTCATATATACTTCAGGCCATGTATTACCACTAAAGAGAAGGGCAGTGTCGTCTGCGAAGGTTATTATCTTACCTTTAGGAAGAGTAAGCATACCCAGCTCGTTAATGTATATGAGGAAGAGTGTAGGGGCGATTACGCTGCCCTGAGGCACGCCGTAGGTGACAGTGCGTTCTTGACTAATGGCATCATCTATCCTAACGCACTGGGTACGCTCACTCAGGTAATCCTCAAAGAGTTTGAGCTGAACATCCCTGATTCCTATGGTTTCCATCTTACGAATCAGAGTCGGGACAGACACCGTGTCAAACGCTTTGGCAAGATCTAGGAAAATGCCTAAAACCTTCTGACCAGCATCCAGGTTTGTGATGACATAATTAGTCAGATCATGAACTGCATCGGCCGTGGATTTGCCAGCCCGAAAACCATATTGTGACGGTGAGAGGATGTTAAACTTTTCTAAGTAATCCACAAGCCTATTGTTCATGATTCGCTCAAGAATTTTAGATAGAGTAGGAAGTACTGCTATGGGTCTATAATTGTTGACACGGCTTCTATCCCCACTCTTAAAGATCGGGTGTATTATGGCTTTTTTGAAGTATTTTGGAAATTGACCGGATGAGAGCGCAAGGTTGCAGATATACGTGAGCGGTGGCACAATAATGTCTAAGTGTTTCTTTATGAGCCCGCTGGATATTCTGTCCCAGCCCACGGCAGTGTCGCTATGTAGGGACATTATCAATTTGGCAACTTCTGTTTCATCAGTGGGTAAAAGAACCATTGATTGCGTGACCTCATGATTAACGGTATTACGCGCGTGATTACATGACCTATTAGGTATCTTTTCGGCTAGATTTTTGCCGACTTCTGCGAAGAATTTATTGACTAGGTTAACTGATGCCTGGGGAGTAGCATGCATGTTCAGCAGATCTGATGCGTTGTCTTTCTTTTTAGTTCTGTTTGAGATTGAGTTTATGGCTTCCCAAAGTTTTTTGGCATTATTACCAGCTTCACTGATTTCCTTCTTCTCATAGTCTTTTTTTGTTTTTTTTAATAGTTTGTTGCAGTAGTTTCTGTATCTAGTATAGGATGTTTTTAAAATTTCATTGTCGGGTGTCTTTTTAAATTGTTTGTGCAGATTATCTCTATGTCGGACGCATCGAAGAAGACCCGGAGTGAGCCATGGTTTAATAATTTTTTTCCGGTTAGGTACCAATAATGAAGCCAAGACCTCATAGCTTTGCATACTTATTAGGCCCCCAGTGTAAAAGGATTGTCTTCAATAAATACCTCGTATATTATAACAAACATTTTAATTTGTAAAATCACCCACGAAAAACTAACGTCATTCTAACCAATAGGTAGGTAATAGGCAATACGGGCTGGTTTCCGCATCTCCACGTCGAAGCGCGTATTTTGCGAACGGGTGGAAAAAATCGGTTATTCGATCCACCCCAGCTCCTCAAAGAAGGCCAGCAACGCCTTGGTGTTACTGGCAATCTCGCGTAGGGTATCTGGGTTACCGAAGTACTTTGCCCTGTAAGTGGCGACCACCGGGCAGTTTAACAGCACGTGAGCTGTTGTCTCGTCGTCCTCCATGCAGGCCCTGCAGAGCGGATTGTCTGTGACTCCTATCACAAAGAGGTGTTTTTAAAATGACCCATGGCCAGTTATAGCTGCTGTAACCGTACGCATCTGCTGTTTAGTTAATCGGAGAACTGGTTTCGTGAGGCGGCCATCGATTGAAGGGAGCGCCTCCTTAGCCTGCCTGCACTCGCCTTGGTCCGACCACAGTTTGTGATGCTGATCCCTAGTTCGTTTCCTTACCAGAGTGCGTAGGTGTCCGAAGGGGAGTGGCACGATGGGTTCGGGCCCCACTGGTGCCATGCTCGACCCCCTTCTGGCAAGTTCGTCGGCTGCATCGTTCTTCAGCGAACCGCTGTGTCCTTTGATCCTTTGAATGGTTATATTATTGAGGTCATCCACCTGGTTAAGGCGCTGGTGGCACTCGTATATATCAGCCCAGAGTCCACAGTATGACTGTTCAGCGATTGGAGAACAGCCATGCTGTCTGAGAGTATACGTATCGAGTGGTCCTTAACTTCCCTAGCCAGAATAGCTGAAGCGGCAAGAGAAATACCCATGCATTCGGCCTGGAACACTGTGTTATGGACTTCCAATGGTGTAGCGATGTGGATGTTGAAGTTCTCCGAGAAGACTCCAGCACCTGTACCACTACCTGTTTTGGATCCATCCGTGAAGATGCGCAGCTCTGTTGGGCGCAAACCCTCGCATCGGCGATCCTCGTGAAGTTGAATTCTGTATTTTTTATCAAAGATAAATTGTTTGGGTACCCGGTCATTTAGCTTTGGTAATGGGGAATTCCTTGCTGAGTCCCTCAAGCAGCGCGGTGTGTTGTGTGTTTCTCTTGCCCCAGAGATTTACTGCATTTAGACGCACTGCCGCCATCATCGCTTCCTGCTGTATGCACAGGTACAGCGGTGGTAGTCCCAGCAAGGCTTCCATTGCTGCAATCGGAGTAGTCCTCATGCAGCCTATGGTCGCCGTGCAGGCCAGTCTTTGCATGCGTTGTAGTTTGTTGGAGGCTGTAACCAGCTGGGTGCGGGGCCACCAGACCACGGCCGCGTACGCTATCATGGGGCAGATCACTGCGTTGTACAGCCATATTTTGAAATCGCATGCCGAGTCGCGAGACTAAGCGGACGTGTATTCTGTATTTGATTATAATGAAATAAACAATTACGACAAATAAATCTTGCCCCGTCAGTATCAAATTAAAGTGTGTCAAGTGTGACTTGTAGGTTTTCATCGTTTTCATAAGCAAGATGAACTAAGTAGTTATTAAAAACAATAAATAAAGTGCTTCTGGGAGAATGTCTAACCCAGGATCGAGCCCGTTTGGTCGTAGCCAATTACTACGGCGAAGTCCACCACCGACGCCCACCGAACCATTGACCCCGAGGGACCCAAACCCACCAGCACCTGCGGAGAATGAATTGCCGACTGAAGTCATCAGTACGCCGGAGATCCAAAAATGGATAGGATCCATAGATGGCATTCTGAATGAAGTTTGCACTATTGTCGGTGACGGGAAAATGAACTCGGAGCAGAAGCTACGTATCTCTACTCTTTGCCGACGGGTCTCAAGTGGGACTTCTCAGATGGCCGTGTTATACCAAGCTTTGAAGACAAAAACAGTCCAGGCCCACACCACAATTCAGCACCTTCAGGCTCAACAGAACATGGTGAACTCCCTCCAGCAGTTCAGAGAGGTCGTAGAGACTAAATTAAGTTCGTCGGAAAATACTTCTTATGCTAGCATGGTAAAGAAGGGTACCGACAACTTCATCCGCCCTTCAAATCTGAGATCAGTCGCCATCTATCCCAGTGATAAGACCCAAACAAGTGATGACACAAAGTCACTTGTCCAAAAGATCATCTCGCCGGAACAACTAAAGCTTCACGTCCGTGGCCTGAAAAAAGTGAAAAATGGGGGCGTTCTGATTAGCACCGAAAACAAAGGCGATATTGATAAGCTGATGAATTCGGAAAAACTCATATCATCCGGCCTTACATTAGAAGAACCTTCTAAACGCCGCCCTAGGGTCGCCGTCATTGGTGTCCCAGTAGCCCTTACAGAAAAGGAGGTATTTGACTGTATTTACGAGCAGAACCTATCAGACAAATTGCCGAACATGACTCGTGAGTCCTTCCTTGAGTGCATCAGACTAAGCCATAAATCGGGTAAGAAAGGCCTTCCTACTTGCAATTACATCCTGGAACTACCCGCTAGCATAAGAAAAATTATTATAAATCAAAGCCGAATTTTTATCAATTGGACGTCGTGCCCTGTGAGAGATTTCACGATAGTCACCAGGTGCTTTAACTGCCAGCAGTTCGGACACGCAGCCAAGTTTTGCCGGGAAACTAGTCCTACTTGCAACCACTGTGGAGAGAGTGGACACTCCTTCAAGGAATGTAGCAGAACATCTTCTCCCCCTCAGTGCGCGACGTGCAAGCGCTTCAAGAGGAAATGTGACCATCCAACTGGCGATGTTAGCTGCCCGGCCCGCAAACATGCAGAAACTAGTCACATAAACTCAATAGATTATGAAGGCGCCTAAGAGCGCCACCTAACACTTTATTTAGATAGCAGATTAACAGGTAAAAAGTATTTATTTCCTCTTCATTTGTAAGTATCATGACAAATCAGCTAATATGCGATCTAGATAGTTTTTCTGTGTCAAATTCTAAAATGTGTAATTTAGAGGACTGTAAATACCTTCTTCCTTCTGGTGGCAAAACGTTAACCCTGCTCACACAGAATATTCGCAGCATACATCGAAACATGAACGGTTTTGAAGTGTTATTACATAATCTTGACGTAAGCTGTGATATTATTGTCTTGACAGAATATTGGTTGTCAAACCAAACGGTCAACTTACCCTCCCTTGACGGGTATTACTCCTACAGAACAGACAGTTACATAAACCAGAACGATGGTCTAGTAGTTTATATCAAAAATAATTTAAGAACTATAAAAGAAGAACCTGTATCCCTGGATAGTAATTGTTTAATAATTAAAATTATTCCCGACACGGTAGTCATGGCTATTTATAGGCCACCTTCTCAAAACATGGACAGATTTTTAGGCTCACTTGACTCAAACTTAAAAAACTTATCATCATTCAAAAATATAATACTTTTGGGCGATATTAACATTAACATTGTATCTGGGAAAACAGATACCCATGTACATAATTATCTAAATATCTGCTCATTTCATGGACTTCTACCAGCTCACTATCACCCCACGCACCAGAGCGGCTCATGCTTAGACCATATCATCCTAAAATCAAAAAATCCATCCACAACCTTGGGTTCTAACTCCACGCTTACCGATCATCAAGCTGTTTTACTAACATTACAAATAAGTTCACCTAGAAAAAACTGCATGCGTAGCTACACTAAAGTCAATATGACAAACCTTGAAAATGACTTACGCGGTATTAATTTTGACCCTGTTTATAATTCTGACGATGCAAATAGTTCTTTAAAGTATTTTATAATTTCACTACAGTCTGCAATAAGTAAAAATACGTTCACTAGGTCAATGCCTAGAAAGTACAGTTGTATTAAACCCTGGATCACACCCGGGCTGGTTCGTTGCATAAGGCATAGAGACAAACTCCACCAAAAATTGAGATCCGCTCCTGATAACGAAGTACTTTCTGTAACTTATAAAAGGTATCGGAACTTCTGTAATAATCTTTTGAAAAAACTAAAAAATCAGTATGATAAAAATGAATTACAGAAGGCAGGGAAAAATTGTAAACTTGTGTGGAAATTTGTAAAAACGTACACACATAGATCAAAAAATCCCGAACCTCCGCTTGATATACTATCAACAGAAATAAACCCATCCGAAGCAATCAATAAAGCAAACGATTTCTTTGTTAACGTTGGAAAAAACTTGGCTGAAAAATCACTGAACTCAGGTATTATTTCGCGACAAAAACCGATCGCCAAATCCTCTACGTTAAATTCATTTGTTTTGTTAGATATTGACGTTAACGAAGTAGTCAGAATAATAAACGGGTTAAAGGATGTTTGTGCCACTGGGTGGGATAACATACCTAATAATATACTTAAAAGATTTAAATTCCTACTTGCCCCTCCTCTAACCCACATTTACCAACTGTGCTTGACTAAAGGAATATTCCCAAAATTACTGAAAAAGGCTGTGGTCACACCTGTATTCAAATCTGGAGACAAAAACTGTGTGAATAATTACAGGCCCATTTCAGTCTTAACAGGCCTCTCAAAAATATTAGAAAAAATCATTAATAGTAGATTAATAAAATATTTAGAAGACAACAGACTATTATCAGAAAGTCAATTTGGTTTTAGGGCCAAAAGATCAACTAGCCAAGCAGTCCACAATTTGACTAACTATATTACTACAAACCTAGATAATGGTATGCACACACTTGGGATATTTCTAGATCTTGCCAAGGCCTTCGACACTATTTCCTGTACTTTACTTTTGCACAAGCTTGAAACACTTGGGATAAGAGGAGAACAACTTCTTCTATTTTCTGATTATCTCAACGATCGTCACCAGTGTGAAAATTGGTCAGTATACAAGCTCCGATATTAAAAACAGTTGTTTTGGTATTCCACAAGGTAGCATTTTGGGCCCTACATTATTTTTAATCTATATAAATGAATTATGTAGCCTGGTACTCCAAAATGGTGTTATAATGTCCTATGCAGATGACACCGCTCTATTGTTTTCAGCTAAAACAAAAGTTGAGGTCTATGAATATGCTCAAAATGGTTTTAATATTGTATCCAATTGGCTTCGTAATAACCTCCTAACATTAAATGCAGACAAAACAAAATACATATTATTTACAATGAGAAATACTAACATACCGCTTACTAATCTAAACATTCACGCACATAATTGTAGCACGTATGCTGACACTGCATGTTCTTGCCCTACTCTAGTTAGAGCTGACCATTTAAAATATCTAGGTATCACCATTGACACAAATCTAAATTTCCGTAAACATATCGAATTACTGTGTACGAGAGTACGCAAATTAATGTATGTTTTTAAGAACTTACGTAACATAGCCGACTTTAAATTAATTAAACAGGTCTATTTAGCTTTGTGTCAATCCATTCTTACATATTGCATAACTTCTTGGGGTGGCGCGGCCAAAACAATTTTACTCCCGTTAGAGCGTGCTCAAAGAGCAATTCTAAAGGTTGCTACCTTTCGCCCTTTTAGATTTCCTACGCACCAGCTCTACACAGAATGTAATGTGCTTACAGTACGGCAGTTGTTTATTTTGAACATAATACTACACCAGCACACTGCACTTCCTTTCGACCCTATACCTTCTGACAAGAGAAGGAAGGACTTGGTTTGCACACAGTCCCAAACTAGACATGCTTTTGCTCATCGTTTTTATTTATTTTTAGGACCTTTTCTTTATAATAGGCTCAACAAGGCTCTTAGCTTCTATAGTGTAAGATACAAACAGTGCAACAACTTGGTATTAGAATATTTAGCTATACTTAATTACACAGACACCGAACAACTTCTAGAAATATTGTCCTGATGATATTTGACCCTTCTTAAGTGTTTATTTTTGTATAATTTATATAAGTTTAGTTTTACGTTTAAATGTATCAAGATAAGCTTTTTCTCGTAGTTATAGGTTTATTTTAAATTTTACTGTCCTAAATGAAATATTTTTGTAAAGTGATTGCCTGAAACACAGGTTAAATTAACCTAGCTCGGGCGGGTCGCTACCTAACATTGCAGTTTCCAAAAATTACTTGCACTTTTATTTATAATATCTTAGTTTTAGTTTACCTTTAGGCACTTTAATTATATGGAAAATCTTTTTACTGTTGGCTAGATGTACACTTTTTGTAATCGTTTTTTATATGAATAAATTATTAAATTATAAAAATTAATAAAAATTATAAGTAAATTAAAAATTATAAAATTATAAATTATTAAATTAAAATTATAGTATTATTTTGGGGGATAGGCCCCACTTCTTAACTATCATTTTCCTGCAATGCCAGAAGGTGACGCAGGCCCTGTTTAGCTTATTGTCTAAATGACTACTCCAGTTTAACTTACTGTCTAGAGTGACCCCGAGGTACTTGACTTCGTTGGCTAAATGAAGCTCTGAATCGAACAGTTTGCGCAGCCGGAAAGGGCCCAAAGCTCGTTTATGGGTGAACATGACTAGTTCGGTTTTAGTGGGGTTCACCGATAGATCAAATTCCCTGCACCAATTTTCTACGATACGTAGTGCTTGCTGAGTGAGGTTGCAGATCGTTCCCGTCACCTTCCCCGAGACCAGGATTGCGAGGTCGTCTGCATATCCTATTGTGTAATACCGATTGGCGTTGAGTTTGGTGATGATGTCATTAATCACCCATAGAAGGGGGGACAGCACCCCTCCCTGGGGGCAGCGTCTGCCAGCTGCTGCTCATCCTCAAGGCGAACCACTCGCTTGCTTAGCATATTCGTAATCCAGTCCGTTAGTACCTGTTCTACTCCATGTCTGGAGAGGGCACTACTGATGCTGGAAAAATTGGTTTTGTCGAAGGCTCCTTCGATGTCTATAAAAGTGCCCAGGCAAGTGCCTTTTTGATGGATCGCTTCTTCTATCTGGGTGACCACTAGATGAAGAGCAGGTTCGGTCGACTTACCTGAGCTGTATGCGTGCTGATTACTATGTAGCGGTATTGTTATCAGAGCGCCGTCCCTCAGTTTCCTATCACATAGCCTTTCCAAAGTCTTTAGTAAAAAGGAGGTCAGGCTGATTGGTCGGTGGGATTTGGCGTCTGTAAAGTCATCCTTATTTGGCTTTGAGATGAATATGACTTTCACTTCCCTCCATTCTTTGAGAACGTATCTAAAGGCCAGGCACGCTCTTTTTAAGGTCACCAAGCTTTTTCCAACAATAGCTACCCCCCCCACTGTAGTAAAGCGGGGAACACACCGTATGGACCAGCTGCCGTGATAACGCGTCGCTGGTGGGGTGGCATTTTTTACGACGCCCGTACAGAGTTGGTCATCTTCTATAGAGGCAGCGGTAATGCTCACAGGTACGCGACAGAAGTCCTAGAACCACATGTGATTCCGTTTGCGCCATTCATTGGCGATAATTTTGTTTTTATGCAACGACGACGCTCGTGCCCACACCGCGATGGTTGTCAGCGATTACTTGGACACCGTCAATATTCAGCCATTAGTATGGCCAGCTCGGAGTCCTGACCTGAACCCGATAATTCAATTCCATTTATTCAGTAACAATCTACATTGCGTTCGAAATAATCTAACATGAAACATACACAAATATTACAATATGAAGATGATACAGATTATTGTTATTATTAAGAAACATGCAATTCAATTTAAATTACGAAATAATATTTAAATAAACAAAATTATAAAAAAACATGCAAACATAAATTATAAGACTATATGTCAAAATAAAAGCAAACACAAATTAAAAAAAAAATACATAAAAAATAAACACAAAATACCCATAGACAAATATTGATACATTTCAGTTTAAAGAGAAGGACTATAAATCATCTAATGAATACAGGCATCTTTCCAACAGAAATGTGATAAAATCTGTGTACAGTATGCTTTTTAACTCAAGCGGTAATTTATTAAATACTTTAACTGCCTGATACTGTGGACTATGTTTAACTATTCCAAAAGCCGGGATGATTTTATTTCGTAAATATTTCTTCGCGTTTTTTCCCTTACCAGTCTGTCCTCGTGTGTTTCATAGTCATAACCACAGAAAGGCTAGGTACTCTGAGAATACTAAGTTCTTTAAAGTATGGTCGACAGGTGTCTCGTTGAGAAATGCGGACAATGGTTAGAATCGCTCTTTTTTGGAGAATGAAAGCCCTATGCCAGTTGTAATGGTAGCTGTTTCCCGAAAACTGTATGCTGTACCTCAATTTGGACTATCAGCGCATAGTACACCATTTTTAAGTGTAATATGCTTCCTTCATCCCTAAGCGTTCTTAAGGCATAGCAAGCAGATGATATAGATGAATCCAATGCTGCTAACTTTTTCTTCCAATTTAACAATTCATCAATATATACTCCTAAAAACTTGACTTCCCGGACCAGCTCAATTTTAACATTATCGAACTTAATGTCCATATCATCCTTGTTACGCGCAGTAGTTTTAAATAACATAATGTTAGTTTTAGTCGTGTTTATTATCAGCATATTCGCATTAAACTAAGAATGTAAAGCTTCTAGAGCTGCATTCACCTTAACAGTAAGGTCTTGAATGTCGTTACCTCCAAATATGGCATTTGTATCATCTGCAAAGACTACAATTTGCATGTCCGGCAAAAGTTTATATATAAAATTGATTAGGTCATTAGTGAATAATATGTACAATAAAGGGCCTAAAACAGATCTTTGAGGCACACCGGTTGTAATTTTTAACATGACAACCTGTAGCTGTTCTTATACCCATTTGGTTGTGTAGAATCAAGTTCCACAAACATTTTTCTATGTTTGAGATATGAAGAGTAGAGTTGTAAAGCTTTACCTCTTACGCCATAGTGCTCCATTTTTGTTATGAGTAGTGTGTGGTCAATAGTGTCAAAAGCCGCGCTTAAATCTGAGTAAATACCAGCTACCCTCATTTTACAATTTATTTTATTAACTACATCATTTATTAACGTACATATAGCATCTCCTGTACCAACATTCTTCTGGTATCCAAATTGTCTTAGATTAATTACTTTATTCAAATTCAGATGTCTATTTAAGCGGTTAAAAAACAAATAAGAAAATATTTGTCAAAGTGGGCAACAAAGAAATAGGCCTATAGTTTGTCGGATCAGTTTTTGTGCCCTTATGAATTGGGACGATCTTCGCAATTTTTAGTTGTTCTGGCAAAATGCCTTCTACAATGCACTTATTATAGAAAGTCGAAAGCGGCTCACATAAAATTGGTAAATTGTCTTTAATTACTGATATTGGAATTTATTTATTCATTATAGCCACAAGACTTCTTATTTTGCATACTATTCACGATTTTTGAAATTTCATTCGGGAGTAGTAAGCGAGATATCTATATCGTTTTCTACTCTTTCCGTGCGTTGTTGAAGAAAAACGACAGCATCCTGACCATCATTACCAGGCATGATGTACTTGTAGTCGAATTGCTTTACTAGAAAGTCAGCTACTTCCTGGGTTATCGCTTCTACTGAGCTTAGAAAGAGCACAGTGTTGAAAGTGATGGCAAGAAAGCCTTACAGATATCCAACATCTCAACTATACTCGGAATGGAAGGTCTTAACAGTTCGCCAACTCTTTGTGCTCAGAGCTATTCTCAGGAAGCATCAAAGCGTACCATTACCCAACCCCAATAGACGCAGCAAAATGCCTGTGTGTCCTAATGTTCAATGCAAGACCTCCTTCGCAAGGAGACAGTACAAGGTCATAAGTTGTAAGCTATACAACACCATAAACAAACATCTCAACATTATTTCTCGTAGCAGACACGAACTTAAAGGTAAAGTCTCTGAATGGCTTCAACTATTAGACTATCAGAAGACGGAAGACCTACTGGCATATATTGCGTAACATACATCACACAAGCTTCTAAACAAACACTCACATACGCACACATACACGCACACACACACACACATACACACACATCTGTTAAACTTAAATAAAATTTAAAATAAGATAATAGAATAATATCGAAAACTATACTAAGAATATTATAAATCTACTGCAGCGACATTAAAACCAATGTACTCGTATTTTATTATGTGATACTTCCTCCGGCTGAACACTGTTTCCCATAATACAAGCTCAAGCTTAGTTTGGGAATCAGTAGCAGTACTTTTTGTGAAATACATTAATACGATGCATATGTTAGATTACTCTAAGATAAGACGAGTGTATTAACTGGCGACAATAAAACTTTTTATTTTATTTATTTATTATTGTTATTGTTTGGTTATTTATTTTAAAGCAAATTTCTGCCCGCATTGCTTTAACCCTATTTGTGCTCTTATTTATAACTTTCCAAATTTCCCTAGGTGAATTTTTTAGCATTTGAAATAACTCTTCTATAAATTCTAACGTAGTTATATTTGTAGTTAAGGACACTAGCGTCGAGTTTATTGCCACTAGAGCATAAGAGTCGTTTCATTTTACTCGATGTTTTCACACCTCTTGTGACCCACTTTAATTGGAAATTACGTCTTAATTTCATTTTTTGTTTACCTTTTTAAAACTGTACTGAAATAGCTTACCGAAAGTCTTCAAAAATGTGTTGATTCCCATAGCACTCCAGTTATGTTCAAGTATTCGTTGTCCAAAATTTATACCATTCTTATAATTAAAAACTCTTATTTATAGTAATATGATTGTTATTATCAAAGTTATCAATAACATTTTCCAAAGCGAATTCACCCAGTAGAGCCCCGTGTCCATCTGCCAAGCCATTGTGATCCACTACACATCCGTCTACACAGTTATCAGGCAAGTTAGTTAAGATGTTATCTATGCCTCAATAAGATTTATTTCGCATGAACGTAGGAGTATTAATGAGATATCTAAAGTTGTCATGTCAACAGGCTCATGAACTCAGTTCGTTTTTTACTCTCTGTGAGCAGGTCAATATTAAAATCTCCACAAATTACACACTTCCTATTAAATAAATGGTCCAGCAGTTATTCCAAGCTTTTCATAAAATTATCGAAATTATTTTCATTAGGATTACGATAACAACAACACAGATAGAGACCTGTTTTAATATCCTTTATACAACAAATTTCAAAACTCTACTCTGTACAGTTTATTTATTACATCTATGACTTCAACTTTCCCGTCTGTGTATGCTAAGATTAAGGTTGCCCCCTTATCCTTTTATTTCTAGTATTGTAAGACACAAGATTGTAATTTTCTATATTTAATAAATTAACAGTTTTATCATTCAAGAAATGTTCACTTAAGCATACAAAATCTACCCTTCTTTTAAGTGTTTCTAAATAAATGGATAATTCATTTTTCTTATTGCTATTTCCACACACATTCTGATGACATGTACACATTTTAAACTGAAGATTTGATGAGACTAAATTTACTCTTTGACGAGCTGCATAGCAGTATCTATATCAGTCACGAAAAAAATCTGATTGTTCTGTCTGTTGTATGACTACATCAGTTTGCGACGCGGAATTTACAAATTTAATTTGCGTTAGGATACTCAATAGATGAGTCATTACAATCAGTTTGGGAAGAAGCATTTTTAAAATACTTTACTCTACTTTGTTTAGCATAATCAGCCATTTTAGTCATGTAATTTTGGTAATTAATTTTGTAATTTTTATGCAAAATTTCTCTATGAATCAGTCTACATGCTTGCAATTTGTTTACATTTTTCGGTTGTCGGTCGTAATAATTAGTATCTAAAGAAATGAACATTGAATTTTCACAGTTATTACACACAAGTTTTACTGAATTGTTTAATGCATTCGTGTTAACGAAACATTCTTATAAATTTTGCCCACCAATACATTTGTGGACTTTTAATTGGCACAAGGTGTAGTGTAAGTATGTCTGAACTAACATCGGATTTCTATCATTAGAGCCTGCCAGTATCAATACAAAATCAGATTTGGTGTAATCAATACACATAGATACACAAGACTTGAGCACTTCGCCCACTGTAGCATACGGTTTCATAATTGAAGTAACGGAAAAGGAGTCTCTTAAGTAATACTGAAGTATTTGTCTCCCACCATATCCTGTTTGGTCTGCGAAAATCACATCACCGTGCTTCCTTTTGCTGTCGCTCGTAAAGTCCTCTTGTAACCTCTTAACATCATTATTTGGAGAAACTTGCTGATGGGTTTTGTGCTCAGATGACTCATTGAAGGCCCCATCTTTCGATATGTTAGCAAAGTTTCCAGTTCCCTCACCTCGTTTAGGGCTTATAGTTGATTTGAAAAATTCATCGGTATGAGTATTTTTGCTCAGTGTGGTAGTACAGGCGCTGGGTGATATTATTACATCGTTACCGGGCCCTCTATAGAGTACTGTAGATTCTTCTGTTAATATTATATCAGACTAGCAAACCCGGCGAACTCCGTTTCGCCACCAGATGGCTTCGTTTTATGTAACATTTCGTTTGGTGATTAAAAGAAGAAGAAAAATTTTTTTTTGTTTTATATTTGAAAAGGAAAAATTTTATTTCATTTCACAACAGTAATGAATTCATTTCGATTACAAAAATGAAGTGTTATTTAGTTGAACTTCTCTAAGTAAATGAAAGTGAATCCAAAGTAAATACTGAATCGAAGCGTTATACGTGTCCGCAAATTATCCGTTTCATTGAAGTGCTCTTTAGTAAACCACATTTTTTGTTTTTTGGTCTGACGTTAATTCAAACAAAGCGGATGGTTTCCCAACTCGTGAACACGCAACGTATAACTGCCCATGTGAAAAACAATGATTTTCTAAATTTATCCCGCAAACACTAAGCGATTGGCCTTGCGACTTGTTAACTGTCATTGCGAACGCCAGGCGAACTGGAAATTGCAATCGTTTGAAGTCAAACGGAAGATCAGTCGGAATCATTGGTATTCGAGGAATACATACATTTTCACCTGCGTACTTTCCGTTAATAATGGTTGCCTCAATCAAATTCGGCATAAGTCTTTTTACCGAAAGTCGAGTACCGTTGCAAACTCGCGGTGGATTCAAATTACGCAATATCATAATAACTGTACCAACTTTGAGTTGCAAGTTATGTGGTGGAAATCCTGGTAACTCCAGAGAGTTCAAAAACTCCGTTGGATAATTTACTACATCATCGGGATTTGTTATGGAATCAACGGATTTGTATGTCACCAAATCGCCAGCAATTTTTGATTGAATGGTGAAATTCAGTGCGTGTACATCATTATTCTTTGCGGCAAGAATTGCTCGTTGACTTAACCAAGCATAATTCTGATAATTCTCACTAATGTTTGGGAAAAAATTTTCAATAAGAGCTAATTGAGAGTCTACAAATCGGCAAAAGTCGTTGGTAAGAGTAATTAATCCAGATGTCGCATCAACTGGGACTTTTCCATTTCCAACAGCTAACAATTGTTTGGAAAATTGTGCAGCACTTTGATCATTTTGAAGTTGAACTCTCATATTAGTGGTTAGCTATAATGTTTTTACGTTATTCCATAAAGGTGATGCCTTCAGGCAAGCATTCAATTCATCTGCAGGCGTTCCAACGTCTGCCTGAAATCGCCTGCCAACAATATCATCAAGCCGCCAAACATGTTGTTATTTCGCCGAAGATCCTTCAGTGTGAAGTTAAGTGCTTCAAGTGATTTCTTATGTGCCATTGTGCACTCATCCCAAACAATGAGCTTGCATTGCATCAACAATTTTCTCATTGCACTGGATCGGGAAATATTGCATGTTGGAGTATCAATTGTGTTTAAATTGAGTGGTAACTTAAGCGCAGAATGTGCAGTACGACCGCCATCTAGAAGAGTCGCCGCAATTCCAGATGATGCTAACGCCAAAGCTATGTCACATCTTGATCGAATAGTGGCCAAAATCAATGAAATGACAAATGTTTTCCCTGTTCCTCCAGGTGCGTCCAGGAAGAATAGACCACCAGTATTATTGTCCACCGCTTGCATTAATGTTTCGTATACTTGTTTTTGCTGTATGTGAAAAAAGATTTTCCCGCTTTTCTGTTGAATTTTTTCCTGAATTTTCTTTGCTATAAACCTCACGGAGCCCGAGACCTTTCCAACGAATGCAAAACCGTGGAAATCGTTTCGTGCGTTCTGGAGTTATAGCGTCAGGAAGGAAAACCAGACTTATTTTTATATAGTAGATTTTTCTACCGTCGGTGTTAAATTGGACATTTTGAATGGTGTAATGAGAGGAGAATCTTTTGATCTTGTTGGCGTAGAGAAACTGCTATTTAGTAAGCTATTCCGGAAACGTCTCGGTGTCGTGCACTTTTTGTCTGATAAGGTTACCTTTTTATATGCATCAATGGTTGTTTGGCAGTTCCCTAGATCCATCTTCAACCTAAAATTTTCGCTATTTAAGTTCTCAATCTCTAAGTGCGCACTTTGTAATTCTGCTGTTAACTTTTTGATTGTATCATTGAGGTTCATAATTGTGACACTATCATTTAATGACTGGTTGATTTTATGATTGTGGTTCATTTAATGATTTGGTGATTGTGGTATCAAGTAAAGCTGAATTATTATAGTAGAGGTTGTCAAGTGAACTGGACTTATGTGGTTTTCTAAAAGTTACGTTTTCCATAATTATTATTTTCGGGTGGACTCGTTGTGCAACCACCGAGAAAAGCAGCCAAGAAAATATGAAATGGCTGTAGCAATAGAACAAACGAAAAATGCCGGCAAATCTTGTAACAGACAGGAACAATAACAAAGAAAAGCAAAAAGAGACTTTTCCCTTGGATTTGAACTTGCGCTACTATAACTGCCAAGTACGTGTCTTAGCCTCTGTGCCACACTATAGCATATAGGCTACGCAGAATTATTGGTCCTGTTAGTAGTTTCCTAATTAGCTGTTACTGAGCAATGCATGTTTTATGACCATTTAAGGTAATCCACCGCGGCCGTCGTGCTCTGGAGGATGAGGCACTGATTTTCGTTCACAACACAGTTCTTTGTTCGGTTTTATACGCCAGGTTTATTGTTGTTTATTCACACATTGCTTAATTATTGATACTTTTTTTTTGTGTAGGTTTCAACACTTGTACTTTCACTTATTGTTTAATATAAATTAGATGCACAATAGTTAACTTTTGAAATTATAGAATTAATTAACACGGAGCTACCATTAGCTGCTTGCGCTCGTAGCGGTCGCGCGCGCGATGAGTGATGATAGAGCATGTATGGGACAACCTGAAAAGATGGATCCAAAGTCGTACACCAGCTCCTACGATCATCAGTGAGCTAAAAAATGCAGTTGTTGAGGAGTGGGAGAACATTCCCCAAAGCGACATCCAAGACATAATGGACGGGCGGGCGTTCAAATCGGTTGCAAGAGGTCATTAGGGCTAGAGAACACGCATTATTATTCCGATAATTTTGAGAACACTTTTTTTTAAATTAACATTTTGCAAATTTTTAGTTTTGTACGGAAACTGCATATTCTCATTTTATTTATTTTTTAATTAAACCATCTGCGATTACTTCTTCACACACTGACTTATTAATTGTAAAATTTTAGGAAAATCGTCTACTTTTACAATGATTGTAAATATGTGAGCATCATGTATCTATCACATAATTAATTTATCTGTTGTTGCTTCATTTTAAATTATTTTTACCTATTAATTTTATTATTTATGTACACACAAAAAAGTAGATACGGATAAGACATAATCATAATTATGAGTACAAAGGTACTGCTTATTTCTTAAGAAATTTCTTCCAGTAAATCTGCAACAGGAGAAATGAAAAAGAATTATATTGTGGTATACATATTTTATTCTAGGTGCATCGTCTTCACATATAATCATATAACTAATGTACAACATAAAGCATATTGTAAAACATTTTAAAAGAGTAACGGTGGAGTTTCTTGCCCATTTTTCTCCATGCGAAAACTACCTTTTGGAAGGGGCGACTAGAATCATTTTTTTTTTGTAAATTTTGACGTTCAAAAGTGCGTTATAAGGGCCTATTTGAAATAAATGATTTGAATTTGACTTTGACTCAGAGAATGCTGAAGTTGCAGGAATTCATTCAATAAAAAGTCAGGTTCGATAAAAACACAATATTTGAGAATACTCTTACTGCTTTTGTACATTATAAAGTACGCCTAAGCGAAATAGATTACAATTACCTGTATTAGAGTACCTACGAAGGTACCCTAGGGGAGGTACCTAGGGTATCTCAGGATTGAGATTCTGGTTTCTCTTGCCTACGACCCTGAATGAAACGATTTATTTTGTAAGTCTGATGAGTCCGATGACTATCGTCGGTTCCGTTGCAGACGGCGAGGTGATGATCCGCGAGGGCGACCTGCATTCGGACGGGTACCACCTGCTGGGCTGCGACCTGCGCTGCCTGGCCGAGGTGCGGCGCAAGCTGGCGGCGGCGGGCGCAGGCCCGCAGGCGCCGGCGCTGCTGCTGGCCGAGTGCGTGCTGGTGTACCTGCGGCCCGACGCCGCCGAGGCGCTGCTGCGCTACCTGGCCGAGAGCTTTCCGCGCGCAGCGCTGCTTGTGTACGAGCAGTGCAACCTGGGCGACAAGTTCGGTGAGGTCATGGTGCGCAACCTGAGCGCGCGTGGCTGCGTGCTAGAGGGCGTGCGCCTGGCGCGCTCGCCGGCCGCGCAGGCGGAGCGGCTGCGCGCGCTGGGCTTCGACAACGCGCGCGCGTGGGACATGGAGGCCGTATGGCGCTCCTTCGCCGAGGAGGACCGCGCGCGCGTGGACGCGCTGGAGATGCTGGACGAGCGAGAGCTGCTGCTGCAGCTCAACACGCACTACGCGCTGTGTGTGGCCACGCGCGGCGACATCTTCGCTGACATGGACCTCAACGCGTAGGAATTCGCGACCATCCCGTAGTTTACTTACCTGCGATTCGTATCCGGTCGTCATCGATGTTTCGTGTAATATTTCAGCGATAACAGTGTTGTAATTGTATGTGTGGTCGATATCGAATTGAAGACGGCTCATTAAATTATCAAATGAGTTGCTGCAACAAGTATTGCACATACTATATTTGTCATAAAGACACTGTATATTGTAGAGATTTACTTGTGCACTAGAGACACTGCGCTGTATAAACAGGGTGGAAAAAAAACGATCGAGGATCCAACATTGTTTATATCCAAAATATGTATACCTTCCTTCATTCAATGATTTTTAGATATTGCTTGCTTCACCTGGGAAGCGAGCTAACCCGAATGACACAATCATTAGATTTAGGCAAAATCGATTGATACCTACCTGAGTTGTTATTATTTTCATAGAATTGTTTATTGGATGTTTGTTAAAGGGGGTATGGTTGACCCTATCGTTGGCAATTTTTTTATGTGTAACATCCTCTCCTCTCGCTTTCCTGCAATCTGTGCGAGTGATTTCGTGAAAAGGGACGGAATGTATCAGGAAGGCGGGGAGGCGCGCGCTATTTGATTTGACCAATGAGCGCGCGCGGTTTTAGAGTTAACCCTCAGGTGACAACCCATTTTCCGAGAGTTTGGTACTGTAATGCTCGCTCGTTTTGTTTTGTATTTTGCACTTATATTTATTTATTCGGTTCCTGGGAGGCAATGGGACAGAATATTGCGTGACTGCGTGTTCACATGTTACGTCGGAAAACTTGCAACTTTTAGAACCTCGCGAAAATCGGTTCGTTTCAGATACGATATCTAGTTCTTCCACATTTTTAACCCCCGACGCAAAAAGAGGTGTGTTATAAGTTTGACCGCTGTGTCTGTCTGTGGTACCGTAGCTCTTAAACGGGTGAACCGATATGAATGTGTTTTTTTTATTTGAGAGCAGGTCTGCTAGCGATGGTTCTTAGACATGTTTTTATGAAAATCGGTTCAGCCCTTTGAAGATTATCAGCTATTTTCCAGTTGATGAATGGATGTGAGCGTCTTCCACAGGTCTGATCGATTTGAAATTTGGTATTCTGTTACTTCAATTATATTAGAAGAAAATAGTAAGCTTGAACTGATGCTGCAGCACCTGGAATCTGCAGGATACCCAGTTGGTAAGCGAGTTCCCTTACCAAGTTACAGCACAAGTAGGTATCGTGTTTGAGCTCATTGGAATGGTCTCAATGAATAGGTTATAGATAGACGACGAACAGGGTTCTGTGATGGAGTAGGAAAGAGAAATGAGGAAATGTTTGCGCAGGCGTATTTTTATTTTATTTTAATATAATTTACTTGTTAAATAAGAAAATTGACCTTCTGGCTGTAGAAAGCTTGTGGCGGCATCTATATCGCCACTTGCGAATTACGCATCAAAGAAGCTCAATTCCTTAAAAGGCAGTTATTAAAAATACCTATATGTTTACTTTAGTATAAAAAAAAAAAAAATACATTTTAAAATGTTAATTCCCACCACACCGGCCTTTTTTTTCCATCCTGTAAATACACTAATAATGTAAATCTAAATGGGTTTACTTTCCTGCGTGTAAAAATACTGAAAATTTGTTATATCTCAGCATTATTAAGAGAAAGGGTGCAATTTTATTCCAGAACAATACAAGTATTAATTAATAAATGGTCAAAATTGCGCTAAATTTTAAATACTTCATAAATCGTTATTCATTATTAAAGTTTAAGCATTTAAGAGTTCAGGCCTAGTATTTTATACTGACCGTATAAATACTAGTAGTATTTTATGTGTGCTAATAAATAAAACTTCAGCTGGCGACTAAACATTTCAACGTAACGCACTTCGCGAGCATTCGTACAGTCAGTAACTCGGTAAAGCGAGCCGAGCCGCCAGCCGCGAGCTCGGCGTGCTTCATCTACGGGTTAATACACTAAGGCCGTTTGTCCACCGCACCGTGAACGGGACGTCAACGAGAACGAAACGACGACGCCGAAGTAGCGACTGTACATTTACTATGGCCGCGTAATCTCGTTTCTCGTTGACGTCCCTTTCACGGTGCGGTGGACAAACAGTGTAAGGCCCACTGGCACGTTATGGGCTATCCTAAATAACTGAGTTGTTAATTCAGGGTTAATCAAATCATCTTGCGCCACCAAGAGTTAGAGGTAAACTTAGGGTTAAATTTCAAAATATTTAACCCACCTATGTGGGAGGGTTAAGTCTCTAAACACCAATGTGAGAGGGTTAGTGTTATAAATTGAGATTGTGAGGTACAGCTGACAACTTATTTTGTATCTTAAATAGTACAGTAAGTGAAAATTCGGTACTATATCAGCAGACACTATATTCATTAATTCATTTTCTATAGAATAAAAATGAAATGCTGTTCGTTGGTAAGCGCATCACTTTAAAACGGCTAGACCGAATTGTCAAATTTTTATTTTAAAATGTTCCGAATAGGTCTGAATCAGGTTCTTACGGAAATAAACGGTTAAAAAGTTTCCGGGAAAATAGGAAAATTCGGGAAAACTGAAAGGGCATTTTCCATGGGAATTTAAGTCAGCACATATAAAAATAAATACAAATTATAAAAAAACTTAACCCGTAGATAGAGAAAGCTATATTATTTCAGCTATTAGCTGACAGCGTTTAACCTGTGAGAAAGCGATACTTTGTCTGACATTACGTAAAGATTGCGGGATGAGAAATGTTACCCATAGTGTTGTGGTAAAAAAGCAGTCAAAACATACTTCATGAAGTGATTTAAAAAATTGTTTATCTTTACTAGAAATTATGTTTTGGAAATAAATATATGTACCTACTACAAAAAAAAATGTCCTAGTCAATAATACTTTTTTTTATTAACAATACCTACTATGAAGGAGAAAACGTTAGGGCTCGTTTAGATACAGCCCGTATCGACCGAAATGGAGGGTACCGTTTTTTTTTTTTAAATAATTTTATTGATTAAATCTCCATGAAAACCACAAGGCAACAGTCATGTGATTGGTAGTAATAAAATAACCAGTAGTTCTGCGTACAGTAGACCTCACGAGCACAAAATCTGTGGCAACAATAACCTTAGCTAGCTACCTAGTCCCGACAAAATAATCACACTGGTGTCGCGTGGGATCTGTGCAATCACAAATGAAACAAAGAAACATAAAAATCATATAAAATAAGTGCAAATATTTAATTTACATAGGAACTTTAAGTACAACATCTTAACAAAAACAAAAACATATAAACTCGTAAAACAGTATTTAAATATTCTTTTCAATTTCAAATTTTTCGGAGTTTTGTTTCAGTTTCTCCCGGTATCGTTTAGCTCTTTCTGCTGCCGTGAGGGCCATGTTCACTGAAATGTAGCAAACAGAAACTTTGAAAACAACAATTTAAAAAAATCGCAGGTAACCATGAATTCAGTATAAATGATTCTAGATACCTCTAGACACCGTAGCGTAAATTTTTCGTCACTTAATAAAACAAAAATTGCTTCTTTTTTGATAACCGACGAAAAATTTCTATGCAAGGGGGTCGTGCAGTAATCGTGTGCTGAATTTAAGGTTACAGTTTGCACACTAGTTTTTTTTTTTTCCTTGATAGATAACCTATACCTACCTACAAATAACTTTTTTTCACTGTTAATTATATTTATTCTACACTAGCGTGTACCTAAGTACAAAAAAATTCAACCAAGTTTACCATAATATTTTGATTCTATGTCACGATCTATGTATATTTAAAATTTCATCTAAATTGGTTCAACCGTTTCGAAGATTAGCGGTAAGCGGTAACAAACATCCAATCTTTCACGTTTATAATTTTAGAAGGATTATTTATTTTAATACTATTATATCCAAATGTAACCCCATCCTAATAGTTCCAGTTCGTCACAAAATGATTCCGGCTATACAAAACGTTACGAACCGGATGTGACGAATTCATAACAACAAAACTTTAAAACATAATTCAACCTGTTGTGTTCATTTTATAACTACTTTCGGCTTGTTTTAAAAAAAATTATAAACCAAAATGTGATTGTGTTACGGCAAATAACTTGATAAACTGTTACATACCTCATAAAATCCTGTTACTATCTGGAACTCCAATTCGGCACCACCTTAACGCGCCAATTTTCGTCACCGATTTTGTTTGAGGTTTGCTTCAAAATGGCGGTTATACCACAGACAAGATAAATGTTGGCAGAAATGAAAAACAACGATATTTAAGGGTAATATTGAGGTGGAGTATGAAAAATTTACTGTGACTATTGCCGGAATTCCGGTACTGTCATATTCTAGGGACATAATAATAAAATTGTATTATGAGCTATTTTAAGCACATATTCGAAATAAAGAGCTCTAAGTTTTATTTATGAGTTCAAATTACGTCTACAGACCCTAAAACAGTGACGCCATTTAATTTATATAATCTTACCTGAGACTTCAAAGTTGCACACATACGGGTGGGACATGAATATTTTACACTTTTTTGTTTTTAGATTTATGATATTATAATATCAGTGATATTTGGGTTGCATATTATAGTCAATTTTAAAACTTAAATATGATACTATTAAATAAATATGCAGTTTATTTGCGTGCGGTGCATACATATTATAAAAAATAGCTAAAGTCTAGGACACCTCAAATTCGGAAAAGGAAAATCTTTTTTGAAAAACGCCCACGTGTATACTGCATAAAAGATAGCTTGATTTCTGCGACATATGTCAAACTGACATTCCTAGGGTTGTCAGGATATAAAATATTGGCGATAGAAATTATCGACGTTTCATACTATTATCGATGCTAATGTAACATATTTGGGTTTAATTTAATTACAAACGTTACTAAATTAAACGAATATTTTAATTTAAAATATATTTTATATTAAAATATATTAAATATATTCGTTTAAAATATTGAGTACGTGAGAAATTGGATTTTGTTTACTCACTATTATTTTAGATCAAGTATGTACGAATGTAAATAATGTTATGATATTAAAATATACAATAAAATTAAAAGATAAATTAATTTTAATTTAAGTTTTATTTAAAATATCGTTAGTTTATAGGTAGTCTGTGGTCGCGATGATTCATCGACCGTCACTAATTAGGTCGGCATGCCCATAAATTATGACATTGACAGTACTGTCTGTACCGTAGACAGAGAATAAAGATAGACATGCTCTTAAAATAATAATAATTACGAAAGTGAGATGACACATATGTCAAAATATGTATGTGTGAGCAGGACATAGCATATTTTTTCTATCTCTATTTGCGTATCGGTTTTTTGTTGTTTGCCATCACTAGTCATTGATGGCAGACAAATTGTGGTGTCAAAATGTTTTCGTTGCTATAAACTGTGAAACACATACTTTGTGTAATTTGTGACTTTTTTGATATCCCAAAAGGAAATATTTAGTTTGTAGTGATGGTGAATTGCTGTGTATATGGCTGTAAAAGTCGTAGTGAACGAAATCAACTAAACATAACCTTTCATCGGTAAGTCCCATTTTTTACCTATTACAGCAAGTAAATCAAAGAATTGTTGTACTCAAGACTATTTTGTGTCAATATTAAATAAAATTTATTGATAATTTCATCTAAAAAGATGATAAAATCCTAACTTGTTTTTTGTACTAACCGACCAGAGTGTGAGGCATTTTATGTTAGGTTGTTATCTATGTTACTTCGTGTCATTTGTCATTAGCCGGATAATAACTAGACGGGGATACCAGCACTTAATAAATTTTTACCACTGAACACTTTTTACCGCATTATTCACGGCGTATTATGGACTTGTTGAATCGGTGCTTAGATACGGTCTAATATTTTGGGGTAATTCGACAAACACCGAAATGGTGTTTAAAATGCAAAAGCGTTGTATTCGGGCTATGTTTAACATCAAAAATACCGACAGCTGTCAACCAATGTTTATAAAATACCATATACTGACACTTCCGTCTCCATACATCATGGAAATAGCTTTATTTGTTAGAAGCAATCCTCACTGGTTTCCTCTTTTGTCAGACAATGTCACTAGAAATAGACGTAAGTACTAAATATAAAAACTTCTTACAGCCTCACTCTGCAAAAACAGCACTCCTTCACAAAAGCGTGTTTTGTATGGCACCATTAATATATAATAAGATTCCAGAGGTTATTAAAAGTATAAACCAGCCAAACTTATTCAAAGGAGAACTTAAGAAGTTACTTACTGAAAAATGTTACTATTATGTTAAAGATTTTTTAAATGATAGTTTCTAATCGATTTGTGTTATATTTTAATTATGTTGTGCTTTTTTATTTTTCTCTTTTTTGATTTTGCTATATTTCAAGTGGCCATAATTTATTTTGTACGCCAATGGTGGCAAAACATGTTGAAACTTACAGATTTTCACTTTTACATCCACATTTGCATTTATACGTATAATGTTACACATGTTTACAAATAAACATATCTTTATCTTTATCTTTATCTTTAACGTATTTAATGTTTACTTTTTTTTTAGTTTTCCGAATGACCAACTTTTAAGAAATAAGTGGACTGAGTGTACGGGCCGAGTTAACTGGCATCCAAGTCGCCACTCTCGAATCTGCTCACGACATTTTGAAGCTAGTTGCATTGGACAGAAATTAAATAGTACTCACTTAAATCCACGTTCGATACCCACACTTTTCATCCAGGTAAAGTAGATTTATTAAATTATTATACATATCAATTTGTTCTACACGTTTAATTAACGTTGATACGTAAAAATTTGTTGTGATTTGATTTCGTGTGACACGGAAATAAAATTGTAAACATTATTTGAGATGACTTTTTTGATATTATAAAATTAATTATTAAAATTATAGCACTACGCGCGCGAACTGAATTCTTTCAGGGCCTGAGATAAAGCACGTAAATAAATGTGTTAATCATGATTTATCTAACTATACTACTTAAATCTTGAGGTGAAAATAAATTTATATCGTAGTTTAGATTGTAATAAAATAACAATAAAACTCATTTGTTTTCGCGCTTAACGTTCACCCTGGTCGCATTCTGTTCAAGCGCATCCTGTTTTTATTTGCCACACTACTGTTAAATAATAATCTTACAGCACTGGATTATAAAGTTTTTCTATGAGACTAACCCTGAGATATCGAAATAAAAATCTGCTTTTTCATACAAAAATGCATGAAACTAATGTTTTTATTTGCTATTAAGTACTTATCAGAAAGTTATAATTACGTCTCCCTCTGAAAGTCTGATGAGAATTAATTGAATGAGTTGTAGTAGACGTAGTACAAACAAAATACTCAAGTACCAGGATTACCCACACGATGGGGGTAAAAGTCTAAGTATGGCAATATTAATTGCACGTAGCTGTAGTAATGTACTTATGTCAAACTATCGCTATCTCATACTGCATACGCTGAGGACTTGTCTACCTCTATTCTCTGTCTACGGTCTGTACTATTATGAAATTCAGGACTTCATAGGCGTGTTTTACTGACAGCTGTCGCAGAGATCAAGCTATCTTTTATGAAGTATAGTCAACGCTGCGGCTAGCGGAACGCTGAGAATGGAGAGGCGAGTAAGTTAGTAAGCTACTGGAACGAATAGTCGCCTACGTATAATATTGGTTAAAATATGATACATATAAAGTCCAATGGACCCCACGAGAAAATAAACCCGACTGCGGCTGTAGGTTACTAATAAAAATTATAAAATTGACTCAGGTAATTAGTACTTAGTCTAAGAAACCTTAAAGCTGGACGGAGTCGGTTGGCAGGGTAACAGCAGTACCACCTATTTTATGAATTCCAGGGGTTACATTTTTATATGGAATTCTGATCTGAGATTTCGCGGGGAAGGACCTCCAAGACTTACTCTTGGTACGGCCATGATAGTTCGACAGCAACATTGACAGTGTAAAATAGTAGTTCTATTGTGTAACTAAAATAGAAATTATGTAATTTAGTGTTAGTCGGTCAGCAGTGAGCAGCAAGCCTTTTAGTATTACTATAATGTAATTTTTTATTTGTTTTTCCTTGTGTATTATATCTAAGTGTATTTACATTGTAATAAGGTATGATGGGGTTGACATATCCTTTTTGGACAAAAACCCCTATTAAATTTAAAAAAAATAAGTATTAAAAAAAAAAAACTAAAATAGAAGTAAAATATATTTTCTAAACAAGCATTTATTATATATACACACATCAAAAAAGTTTAAGCAACATCAGGTTTTGAACTTTTTAACGATTATTACTATTGTAATATATTTATATTTCTTCTATAAATAATAACTAAGCATTTTTTAATGCATTAGTCACTCAATTATCACACGCAACAAAATCCTTCATTCAATTGGTAATTTAATCACAATAATTAATAATATGTCGCACCTTTGGTAGAACAAGGGCATAATTGTCATAAATTGCCAAAATGACTTAAATATGCAGAAATGATACACCTAAAAGAATATAGTATATAGTTTATGTCATACAAAGCAGAACAACCTTAGAACATTATTAACATAGCTAGACCACATTAAGTACAAAAAATATCTTAAAATTGCAAAAACTGCAATTGTGCTCTTGTTCTACCAAAGGTGCGATGTGTACCGTAACATACGTAGGATATAAAAAAAAAAAATAACTTCATGTCTTTAAAAATTAAATAACAACTATTTTTTATTATTATTTGGTAATTCAATACAAAGTGTGACCGCCTTTGTTGTTTAAATATTGTCGGCAAAGATTTTTTATTTAATTTATACGATTGTTTATCTGACCTGCGGCAATCGCTCCCAATGGAATTTTAACAAGTCTTTAAGTTGTTGGGTTATCAACACTCCGTCCAGGTTCTCTAGGACACGTCTCTGGAGCATGTCCCATGCGTGCTCGATGGGATTGAGGTCTGGCGATTGTGCAGGCCACGGCAATACCCGGATGTTTTCCATTGCCAAATACTCTCTGGTCCTCCGAGCTGTGTGCGAACATGTATTGTCATGCATCAGCGTAAAATATAAAGCCAAGACTTTGTGCAAATGAGTGAACATAAGGCCCGAGGTTATCTTCAACGTAACTTTCAGCGTTCATATTGCCATTTACAAAAACGAGCTCAGTTCGTCTGTTCTTCATAATACCCGCCCATACCATCACTGTGGAGCCACTGTAAGGGTGCACTTCCTGTACGCATCTCAGCCGTTCAGTATTTCCGGGACGACGATACACTCTTACTCTTCTCGTATCAGGCCTAAATCTAAACCGAGACTCGTCGCAAAATAAAATTGTATCCCATTGCTCCTGGGTCCACGTCAAGTATTCCCTACACCATTCCGGGCGGTTAACATCGGCTGACGTCTTGCAGTCAGTTGTATACGTCGGTCCTGGCGAGCAGTTGTACTCCTTCCATGCCCTGGGTCAGCACCCAGCAGGATTAGTATTAACGTAACGCTGCCAAAGACGACAAATCACGCTCCTATTGCCACCAAAATGCCGAGATACCTGGGACTGATTTCTTCCTGCTTGTAGCATTCCTACAGTTCTCTGCATTTCATCAGCAGTCAAATGGCGTCGCTCCATGACATAAAAAATGACAGACCACTCAATTTTTTCAAAAGTGATTATTTAAAATGATAAAAGTGAGATAAATACCAAATCTATCAAGCATCGAAAACACAGTCATGAAATCGGAAAAAAAATATTAGCTTTTATTTTAATGAAAACAAAACACAATCGAAAAGTTTCAATTTTCTTTATCAGCTGATATGTTTCCGAGAGCAAAAAATTTTAACAAATCTACTATTATGGTAAGAAAAAAAAAAAACAAATAATAAAACATGCAGTTTGTGTAAATGATGCGTGTTGCTTAGATTTTTTTGATGTGTGTATATATATTATGTATTTAACAAGCTTAAGGCTTATCTTTAAGTAAAAGAACGACGTTCACGCCTCAAGCTTTTAAGAAAATATTGAAGTTCTATGTTTACTTAAGTTTTATTTAGTTCAATTAAAGCTTGTTTAAAAAAAAATTACTTATATTTTATTCTATCATTAGTTTTTTTTTAACCTTCACTTGTAAGGTACCTACTTGTCAAGACAAATCCAACGAGTCCAACACGCTAGGGCTACCGTGTTAATTTGAGATGTTCCTGTAGCCAGCTTCCGGCGCTATCATCAGACCTTAGACTACACCTTGGTCTAACATACCTACTCGTCAAAACAAATCGAAATGGCCTAAACACAACGGAGCTATCTTGTCTAGTTAAGGAGTTCCTATAGGGACCCTCTAGATCAATCATGAGGCCCTGGGCATTGGGCATTAGGCATTGGGCTATACGTACTTGGCAAGACAAAACCAACGACCCTAAAAACAATTGTCTATCTTGTTTAGTTGAGGAGTTCTTGTGGACCTGGATAGCACCTAGTGTAAAAGCACTTGTCAATACATAGTCCAGTGAGTCCAAAAACGATGGTTCTAACTTGTTTGGTTGAGGGGTTCCTATGGCCACCTTCCGGCTTCATTATCAGACCCTGAACACTACCATTCATTCTTAGATCGTGCCCCAAACTAATTTTATTTCCGTAGATGATGAGGAGTAGGAATCGTCCCTAATTTCGACCGAATCTTCGGATTTCGTGTTTAGGGAGTAGATCTGCAGGAAGAAACCATGAACGATAGCTTCTAGTTTTAGCGTTCTGTATGCTACCAACGCTATTCTATGGTTTGACGGCGATGACCTACTTTTTTCCTATCAAAAAAACATGACATCGTTAAATATGTCAAATTCAAATTAAAAAACCGGCCAAGTACGTGGACCACGCAATGAAGGGTTCCGTAGTTGGGATGAATTTATTTCAAGAACAAACTAACATTGTAGTTGAAAAACATGTTCTCCCATACATTCCAACTGCAAATGCAAGATGGTCGATTATTACTCGTTACTTGTAAAGCATACTTAGCCGTGATTTTTTTCACATATGCAAAAACAACCATTTCATTTAATTTCGTTAAATATATTCGTTAGTTTTAGAGCAATCACTGGTAAATAAATTGATTATCTGTGATACATAATTTTGACATTATATAAATAAATATTTTTAATTCGTTGATTATCTGTGATACGCACCTTCAAACTGTAAGAATTTGTGTAAATAAGTTGATTATCTCTGACGCATAATTTTGAGAGTGATTCACAAATACTGTACTAGATGCCTCAGTCTTTATAAATCATTTTTAATCAAAAACATTGTTCACTCTTGCTCAGAAAGTCGTAATTAAAACATTTTAACAATCCGTGAAATCTCATATTGAAATCCCTATTGCATTTTGACTCTCGGTCTATAACGGAACGAGTGGGAAATAAAAGTTCCAATCGTCACCACTGGGGAGGAACGAAACTTTTTTTTCCCACTCGTGCTCGTAACCACAGCTTCAACAACGTAAATAACGTAATTAATGTTGTTGAACTGTCTGAATGAAACAGATTGTGATTGATCGTGTGTTACGCAACTAGGGTGCTGTTCTGTTAGTCGCCATCTTGAACTCTACTAGTATTGAAACTAAGACTACGAAAGTCAGTACTGCCAATCGCGTCACGGGTCAAGTTATAATGATCGCACTGTAAGGCTCAATATACATTTAAAGCATAATTAATTTTATGTCAACTGTGTAATGTACAAACAAGATACGAACTGCTCTGCTGGAAGACACTCTACCTGTTTTTTGGCTCGTACCTAGTTTTTACTTTACACAATTTGTACTTTACACAATTTCGTTCCGCGACAATGTAAATTGAGCCTAAACGTGCAAGCCTCCTGGACCTTACAATAGGAATGCATTAATTTTGACAATTCAACAACGTTCATTGCGTTATTTACGTTGTCGAGCAGATTAATTATTAAACACTAGCTTTTGCCCGCGGCTTCGCCCGTGTGTCGGAAAATATTCCACGGGAACGTACTACTAGGATTACATGCCTAATAGCCGAGGAAAGGGTCATTGACTCCCTACCGCTGCGCCCGCCGCCATCGAACATAATTATTTTGTTACGGGTAGTTTGAATCTGTGAAATCTTTTAAAGTAGTATTCATTTAAATGATGTCAAAGCATACCTACTTTAATGTAAATTAAATGCCCAATTTAAATAACATATTGGTTAAGGATGAATATAATATTGATCAAAATGGCTTCGGAAATAACAATTCAATTTTTATCAAATTCTGAAAGATAAAAGTGATTTCTGTGGGTGGGTCATCCTTAGAAGATAGACATAATAATTATGCTATCGCGGACTTTTTTGTTGAACATTTTTCCTATAGAACATTATTTTATGTATCCCTTACCCCTTGACATCACTGCTCGCGCGACCTGTGTCTTGCGTCTGCGATCGCGGCGGGAACAATTAATGTTAGAAGTTATTTCGAGCGTACCATGAGTCGCCGCGGTGCGACTTGCGGAGAAGAGTTCGGCGCGGAAACACTCGAGCGACCGCGGCCGGCGGTGAGCGGAGAGGCGGGCGATGAAAACAAAAGTACTAGATCACAGCGCGGATGCCACAACTCAGAACGGGGCGACAGGTGCAGCGACTGCGACGGACGAATTCAGAGTCGAGCGTCTTTATTACCGGCCAGTTTCTTTATCAAAAGTAACAGCCAAAGTAACGTCACAAAGTCGAAGTAATGGTTGCTCATTAAGCTGATGTGAAAGCTAAAGTAATTGTCATTTTGTCAAAGTTATACTGTTATAAGTAGATTATTTTATTATTTCCAATGAGCTCTTCCTTTATTTTTTTTTTTTTTTGCTTGTATGTATACATCTAATATTTATGTAAGTATATTATATTTAAGATGAATGAATGAAATAAAGGTGATGTAGTTGTGTGTCACCCCTTCCACTGACAGCGTCAACGCAGCGACGTGATGTCCCCGCCCTATCAGCTGTCAAATCCTAATCCTCTAAGACGGCCTCTCCTGACAGCTGAACGTCCTCGTCAGCTTGACTTCTTGGCTTCAGCTCCTCGTCCGTCTGGCCACCACTGGATGGGTTCTCCAATGGTAGGCTTCCTTGCGCCTGGTCATCTTCATTTGACTCGTCACCTAAAACATACCAACATAGGAAAATCAACACAACATTCTGAAAGCTTAACTTGGAGCTACCCATTGCAATGAAACTACAAGCGTTTTACCTCAACTTCAAGCAATAACATCAAAATGGGTAACAAATGGGTTATCGTAACACCAATGAAACAGTTCCGGACCTCAATCATTACTGAAACAATAACAAAATCACCTGGCAACTACTATTTTTAGTTACCACCACCGAGATGATCGAAGAATACTTCGCAAGCATCCGGGGTCCACTCACCACGCCACTCAACCATATGTTCTGCGGCGGTCTGAGTTTTCTTGCCGTACGAGCCAGCAAGCAGCTCGAGCTCGTACCGGTGATGTGGGAGCGCTCGTAACACCTTGTACGGACCACACATCCCGGAGTCCAGCTTCCCCGTGCTCTGCGAGCCCTTGCTCACGAACACGAAACTGCCGACGACAAATGTATGCGACTGACGGCGACGCTCGTTAACGTACGTGTCCTGCCGCTGCTGATTTTCAGCGAGCAACTCATACACCTGTCTTCTCAGCGTCAAAAGAGCTTCTCGGTTAGGATGCGAGTCGTTCAGCGCGACGTCTCGCACAAGAGACCTCAGCACTGGAGTAGTCCCTTCAACACCAGTCAATAGCTGCAGAGGCGAGGTGCGGGTCGTGGCTTGTCTCGTTATGTCCAAGGTGAGCTGCACTTTCCACAACGTATCGGACCACTGCGCACCCTTGTTGTTCGCCTCTATCCGCAACATGTTGAGGACCGTCCTGCAATAACGCTCGACCTGCGCGTTTTCACGGTGCATTTCAGGCGTGATAAAATGTATGTTACAGCCTAACTCAGTAACCCAATCTCGAAAGGATGCACTTTCGGACATTCTGCCACGGTCACACACAATTTTCGACGGAGTACCAAATTCAAATTCAAAATATCTTTATTGTGGGCATATTTTGAATTTGAATTAGTGAAATGGTATTGGAAAATACGCGTTTTAACTCAGCGGCATCTTGTCTGTACAGGGCGTACAACAGACAGTACTTAGTAAAAGCATCTACCACGAGGAGTATGTATCGGAAACTGTTCGACTCCGTTAGGGGACTAAGGACTTCAGTGTGAACCACTGAAAAGAAAAGGGTATCTTAGGCTTAGTCCAAGATTCAATGAGTTTTTGCCTAGGAGCGCGAGAGACTTTCTTATGTGACAGACACACAATACAATGGCCAACATATGGATACACAATATAAGGCCAGGAAACCAAAAGTGACGCAATATAAGCTCAGTAGTTTTGTCTATTCCTATATATACAATGATCGTGAAACACCCTTAACAAACTAAGCCTATGTCCTTTAGGGATAAAACAAAGGAGACGAGAGTCTTCACCAGTTCGTGAGTACAATAAATCGTTCCTTATGAAAAACCGTGTAGGATCCAATTGACTATCCCTCAGCTTTTGCATCAAGCTTTGAGTTTCAGAATCAGCCGTCTGAGCAATCTTCGCCCAATTTTGCGGATTTCGAATTTGGAGAACAGTAGCGGGCTGTCGGCTTAAAAAGTCTGCGTGTTGCATGAGGTAACCTTTTCGATACTCAAGCGTGAACTGAAAGTCTTGCATGTAAACCCACCAACGGGCCACACGAGGCATCATTGAAATTTAATCGGTTACTATTTTAAACTTCATGCCTATCAAATAATGCCGAAAGTGTTAACGATTGCCAACGTCTCGAGTTCGTAACTGTGGTAACGGGATTCGGCACCCTGCGTAGACTTACAAAAATAGCCGACAACTCGCTTCCGTCTACCCTCATGTTCCTGTAATAAAATTGCACCACCATTGAGATCTAGCACGTGATTTTGTTATTAAAAGTCTTACTGAGGAACTCGTTTTAGCAATCTCCAATTCCAATCTGCCCACTGAGCTTCATACGGACGCCAGTGCAATCGGCTCCGTATGAAGCTCAGTGACATTAGATGGCTTAAGAGACTTAACTAAAGCTTCAGTCTTACTTGGGCTCGGCCGTACCTGACCATGACCAATGAAGCCTACCTAGGTATTCTAAATCTGTGTCTAAGAACGTGCATTTTTTTAGATTTACTGAAAATCGCGCGTTAGTGAGTGTTTTTAATACCTCTCGCAAAGTTTTCAGACCGTCACTGACAGAATTCGTCATTATTAATACGAGGTGAATCAAAAAGTTTTTATATATAAGTATTATATATAAAACCTATTTGGGAGAAGTTCGATATTGAAATTAAAGAGTGTCAATCACTCAATATTTATGCAGTTCGTTCGCACGTAATAAATTGTTTTGTGCAACGAGTTGCTAAAACTCGTTACGTTCGAGTTACGTGCGGTGATAAAATATTTCAGTTTGAAAAAAAATTTCTACGAAGGAAATTTTTTTCGGGCATTCAGCAGACATTAAGGGATGATGCTGTACCCTATTCTACGGTTGCGTACTGGGTGGCTGAATTTAAAAAAGGTAGATCAAGCTGTAAAGATGACCCGCGTTCTGGGCGGCTTTCAACCTCCGTTACGGAAGAAAATGTCAAAAAGATTGATAATCTGGTTTTGGAAGACAGAAGAATAACTATAAAACATATAGCTGAGATCCTAAAGATATCATTTGGTAGCGTTCAATCCATTTTAATTGATTCACTGGGGTTCAAAAAAGTGTCGGCAAGATGGGTGCCACGAATGTTAACCGACGAAAACAGAAAGCGACGTTTGGAAAGGAGATCGCCCAATTATGGGCCAACGTATTACAGAGAAAAAAAAATGTGGAAAAAATACTTTATTTTATGATAACTGGCAAAGTTATGGCCTCAGTGAGCTCAACGCAATCCGCTGTGCTGGCTTCAATCTCCTTGACCACCTACCATATTCTCCGGACTTAGCCCCAAGTGATTTTCACTTATTCCCAAAATTAAAAAAGGACATTCGTGGAACAAAATTTTACGATAATGTCGCGGTTAAGAGTCGCGACGTAGAGGAGTTTTTCGAGAGTCAAGAAAAACATTTTTTTTTACAAGGAATAAGGAAGTTAGAAACGCGTTATTCTAAATGCATTGCATTGGAGGAAGATTATGTATAAAAATAAAATATTTTTGTTTAAATCTTTGCATTCTTTAATATTGATTCCATTACCGGTATCCAGCAGGTGCTTCAGGGTTTTGGAGATGATTCTTGGATAGACAATAGGTGCATTAGCGCATTTTTAAATATTCGTAATGCCCTTCAGGCGTTACGATCGTCGATCAACGATAGCGGAAATCGCTCTCCGACAGCGTCATGGCAGCAACTTGATGTCCCGCCCTATCAGCTGTCAAATCCTCTAAGACTAAATTTTATTTTAATGATAAAATGTTAGGATGGCATCAAGATCGTCCAGTGAAAGTTCAAGTTCATCAAACTTCATGACGACATAATTTTTTTATGGGACGAGGCGGATTTTCTGTTCCGATACAGAATGCGAAAGGAAACAGTTACATACCTACCTCAGTTTATTGTTGCAAGACAAACTGACGCCAAACACTTTAAAGTAAGTTTTTTAAGCTTTAATTTATATTTTACCAGTAGGTAAGTACTTACATCAAGCTACTAAGATAAAAATAAGTTTAGGGATCTTTTCTAACAAATATAACTAGGGTAAACTCACCAGTAACTGGCCACTTAAGCATATCGCCAAGTTCATGTCAGTGTTATGACAAAATGTGTCAAGAAATTAATCTCATAAATCTGTTTATCGATATTGATGGGTAAAAATTCAAAATTCAAATTCAAAATATTTTTATTTCATATAAACCTACATGGGCACTTATGAAACGTCAGAAGCTAGGTGCACGGTTCCAATTGGTTGTTTCCTATGGAGAAGAGCCGGCAAGAAACTCCACGGTTACTCTTTTAAAAATAATGGGCTTTTACAATATTTACAAATAACAGTGTTATTAGGTATGGGAGGACAGTGTAGGTCTTTCAACAAGTACCAGGTACTTAACAGAATAATGATGGTGAACAAATCTACAGTCCACTAGGCCTACAGCGTTCTCACATTCACAAAATTGAGAAGAATCTATATAAAGATAAATAAATTAATAAAAATAAAAACGTATTTTAAACGAAATGACGTGATTGCTATTACGGCTGTATCAAATCTCAATAATTATCATGTCCACAAAAGCCACTAATAAAGAGTTGAAATAAAATTTTAGGTATATAATGTCAAATAATAGGGTGATTATGTCAAAGAAGAATGTAAAAATAAAAATAAAAAAATGTATACATGGTAATTTGGGAGCAGTTAATAGATTCTTACATAATTTGCCGTTAATCAGGTACCAGGGAAGCCACATGTGCAGAAGGAATTATTGCCAAGCTTCCTTGTCTTCAACATAGTCTTTAATTTTATAATATGCTTTCTTAATAAGGACGCGCGGTAAAAAAATCAATAAAACAGAATTCTGTAGAAATATTTTAATCGAATGAAAAAGTAGTACTTAATTTTTAATAGTAACTGGCCATAAAATTTAGAAATTAGCCACCATAACACTAATAATTGGCCGTGTAAAAATACATAATCATTACAAACAATATTAAAAGATAGGATAAAGTCCCTATATTAGAAATACAAATGCTTCAAAACTTAAATTGGCAAATTCTGACAATATTGTACTTAATTCGCTACAAAAAATCAACATCTTAGCTTAAAAGAGACAGTTTGTTCGTAAACCCTATAGGAACGAAGAACTTAGAACCGTTTTCATGTATCCTAGTTGACAACAAGTTTAAATAAATTATCTACATCATCATCATCATTATCAGATGTAGTGTTACTCTCTCTGTAACAATTATAGGTAGCACAAAAATGAATCACATTCATCTTCAGGAATATGAATTCTGTGGAGTAATGGAATACAACTCTCATAAAATTGTTTTTTACAGAAACTGCATGAAATCACCCTTCTTTTGATTGGATTTAGACAATAGACGCAACAAGCTGTATATTGCTAGCAAGCTATATATTATACGAGTTATATGGTTTGAAAAAATATAGGTTTGATACTCCTTTCGTAGAGTATGTCAAAAATTATTCAAAATTATTTAAAAAGGTTAGTGCTTTTGCTAAATATAAATTTTTAAGCGATAAAATTAAAAAATCCAATAATAAAGTAAAAACACACTTGGAACATTATTAATAATGAAATGGGTAAATCGGTTAAGCAAGATAAACAACTTGAGATTATGGTCGACAATAAATTAGTTACTAAAGCAGCTGACGTAGCTGAGGCGTTTAATGAGTTTTTTGCAAACATACCTATAACTACGACTCGCTCCTTAAATTCGTCCCCGTCTAAAGCTGAAAACCTTTGTTCAGTAGTGTGTCTAAAAGTAGTCGCTTATTCAGCTTCGAACATGTAACGCCGCGTGATGTAGTTAATGTTTTTAACACACTCAAGTCAAAAAACACTGGTGATTACTGGGGCATCTCCATTAAACTTTTAAGCAATATAATAGACATCGTAGCCCCATATCTAGCTGTTACTTTTAATAAATGTGTTGATTTAGGAACTTTTCCTGACCTCATGAAGAGTAGTAAAGTCATACCATTATTTAAATCAGGTAATAAAAATGATGTTGGCAATTTCAGGCCTATTTCTATCTTACCAGCATTTAGCAAAATATTTGAAAAGTTAATACTCAAGCAGTTGCTAATCCATTTTAATTTAAATAGCCTCCTTCATAATGAACAATATGGCTTTACAAAGGGTCGTTCGACCACAGATGCGGGTGTTGCTCTGCTGAAACACATATTTAACGCATGGGAGAACTCGCAAAATGCTATTGGGGTTTTCTGTGATCTCTCCAAAGCCTTTGATTGCGTGCACCATGACACGCTTTTGCGTAAACTGCGTCATTACGGAGTGCAAAATGAAGCTCTCAACCTTATAAATTCTTATTTACATAATAGGTCCCAATGTGTAGATGTTAATGGTGTGAAATCTTCCGGGCTGCCAGTTCAGTTAGGTGTGCCTCAAGGCTCAATACTGGGTCCATTCTTGTTCTTAGTCTATATCAATGACTTACCATTCTATTTAAAGGGTATCTGTGAAGTTGTACTGTTTGCAGATGATACGTCACTTATTTTTAAAGTAGATAGGAATAGACAAGACTTTGACGATGTAAACAGTGCACTCTCAATGGTTACGGATTGGTTTTCGTCAAATAACCTAGTTCTCAATAGCAAGAAAACCAAACGTGTAAAGTTCGCCCTTCCAAATGTTAGAAATCTAGGACCCAACATCGTCTTAGATAAAGAGTTACTTGAAACTGTAAACACGGCAGTTTTTCTGGGCATAACAGTAGATGCCAAACTTCAGTGGGGCCAACATATATCGAGCCTAGCGGGAAGGCTCAGTTCGGCCGCCTACGCCGTCAGGAAAGTAAGACAATACACTGACGTTGATACAGCTCGGTTAGTCTATTTCAGTTATTTTCATAGCGTTATGTTCTACGGTATTCTGCTGTGGGGCACAGCTGCTGATATTCAAAATATATTTGTCCTTCAAAAACGAGCTGTTCGAGCAATTTACCAGCTCGGTGCCAGAGTTTCTCTGAGAGATTTTTTCAAAGATATCGGTATCCTCACAGTGGCATCACAATTCATTTTCGCCAACATATTATATATTAGGCAAAATATACACTTATATACTAAAAACAGTGATATTCACAATGTTAACACTAGAAATAAGGACAAACTACGTACTCCCTTTCACCGGCTTCATAAGGTTCATAACTCATTTGTTGGGCTTGGTATAACCTTTTATAACAAGCTACCTTCTTCTTTGCTAGATTTGCCTTTTAATGCGTTCAAAACTAAAGTAAAATCCAACCTCTCTTCAAAGGCATACTATTCTATCAACGACTACTTAAATGATAAGAATAGTTGGTCGCTGTGATTAACTCAAGACAATGTTTAAATGTTCTTTCTCCAGAATTAGCTTACTTACTGACAGGTTATATGAGTTTATATAATTGTTTATAATTTTACTAATTTTACTTTATTTATTGTTGACATAATCTACTCATTACAATGTTTTTTTTTATGAGTTGTATTGCAATATGTGGTTAGCTAGCGACCTCGATAATTTTTTAATTTACCTCAATGGTCCTAGTTTATCAATTATAACTTCTAGTTACAGCTATATGTAAGCGGGCACGCCCTTTATGTCTGGAGGCTTTTATTTAGATATTGTTTTCGTTAAATTATTTTTATTTCTGTATAGTTCTCGATGTTTTTGGTTGGTATATTGGCGTGTGCTAGCTGTCATATGGCTATTAATTTTATAATTTAAATTATGTTTTGTGTTGCGTAAAGTAAATATCATTTTGCATACTATTATATAGAATCTTTTTTACTGAACAGACAGCTGAGCTGCTGGGGAGTTTGTTGCGCCACTTCTTCTTCCCAGCTAAAGCACTAGGAAGTGGTGAAGGTTGGGCGTTTTGGGGGACTGTCTTATGTAATTTTGACGTTCGAAAAGTGCTGATTCTCAGCCTAGTTTGAATAAATGACTTTTGAATTTTGAATTGTTTTTTCTTATTTCCTATCAGTTTCTTAGACTCATCTT
Organism: Xanthia icteritia; assembly: GCA_949128155.2. Lineage (NCBI taxonomy): Eukaryota > Metazoa > Arthropoda > Insecta > Lepidoptera > Noctuidae > Xanthia > Xanthia icteritia. Next base: position 221,797 of record OX421932.2, read on the forward strand.
GACTATTCATCGTTTTGCTTTTAGCAGTCTTATTTGTTGTATTTTTAATCCTCCTAATCATTCTCCTGCCCTTATCCCAATTTATTCGTAGTCGGCGCAACATATCCGTTTCTTCCATATTTTTCTGTTAGTCGTCATCTCGGTAGTCGCCTTCTTTCTAGCCATGTCATCTTTCACACAGTTCATCCATCGTTTCTTTGTTCTTCCCCTAGTCTTACAGCCATCGAAATTCATACTCAAAACTTTCCACACGACATTTTCCTCATTCTTCTTCATTCTATATCCTGTATATCCTCTTTTTTCTGGGCAATCCTCGTTTAGCTTGTTGTCTACTGATGTAACACGACTCATTTTCTTCAGCTTTGGTAAGCACGGGATCTGGTCCAGCCTTAAACGTTGTGTTAGGATTTCGTATTTTAAATTGGATACTACTTCAATCAATCAATCAACTCAGCCGATTGCAGTCCACTGCTGGACATAGGCCTCTCCTAGGCTGCGCTACAACACCCTGGCTTCCGCCTTCTGCATCCAATCTGTCCCAGGCAACTTTTTAAGGTCGTCGGTCCATCTTCCCACACTACGCTTGCTTACTGTCACTTCAGCTTGCTTACTGTCACTTCAGCTTGCTTACTCTGCAGGCTATGTCAGTAACTCCGGTTCTTTTTCGGATAACTTCATTTCTAATCTTATCCTTCAAAGAAATTAAAAAAAAAAAAAAAAAATACATTTGTGTTTAGTTTGAGGATATTTATATTAAGAATGTTATTTATTTAGGTTATTATATAGGAATGATCCGAGAAAAAAGAAGAACTTACGCGAGTGTGCAGAACTGAAAGGTTGTGTTTGGCATACCTACTCTGCCTTTACGGCGCTTTTCCCTATACAGATTCGGATCGTATTGCAACAAGGAGTGTTCTTTAAGCAACGTACGCAATATGAAGGTTTGCCTAAAAGTGAATATATCCCAGTTTTTATAAAGGTCTACCGTAGGGAATAGGTAGGGGAGACCAGCGTCACCAATAAAAAAACATATTGGTATGCAAAATAATTTACATTACGCAACATAAAACGTAATTTAAATCATAAATTAATACCCATATGTCAGCTAGCATACGCCAATATACCAATCAAAAATATCAAGAACTGTACTCAGGCTGAAAAAAATAAATAAAGACTAAACGTAAACAATATCTAAATAAAAGCCTCCAGTCATAAAGGGCGTGCCCGCTTACATATAGCTAGCTATATATAGCTGTAACTGGAAGTTAAAAATGATAAACTAGGACCATTGAGGTAAAATAAATAAAGTTAATTACTAAAAACAATAACAAAACCATGATCATCAAGACGACCAGTCACCACAAGCAGCACCCGTTCACGAGCTTAGCGCAAAGATCAGCCATTACCCCCCTCGCCATATTTGAGGGAAGGAGGCAACCCGACCCCCGACGTTACCGCAAGCAGTGACATCTAAGGGAGCATGACGAACTTGCTGCCGGTTGTTCAGGCAAAAAATAATATGATCAATTGTCGAGGTCGCTAGCTAACCACATATTGCAATACAACTCATAAAAAAAACATTGTAATGAGTAGATTATGTCAACAATAAATTAAAATAAATTGACTTATAAATTCAAATAAAATAAACTCATATAACCTGTCAGTAGGTAAGGTAATTCTGGAGAAAGAACATAAACATTGTCTTACTCGAGTAGGTATCAGCAGAGCATGGGTAAAGATCTTAAATCTTTTGTTGTTTGAATCAGTTGAAATTGTTATTTAATTCAGTGCATCAGTAAGAAAAATAAAAATAATAATTGAGTAGCACTGACGAACCGGAACTCTTCGTTTCCTGATGCATCTATGAAAGCGCTATCAAAAAACATGAGACAGAAACCCAGAACTCTGATTCAGATAGCAGCAGAGTATGGTTGAAAAGTAAGATTAGTAGAAATGAAGATTAATTGAATGTTTCTGTAAGAAGCATTAAAAAATTATTGAGTAGCACTAAGAAGCTGGAACTCCTCGTTTACTAATGCATCTATAGAAGAGCTATCCGAAAACATGAAACAAGAACTCAGAAACTTCTGCTTTTATTTAGTTTTATTTCTGTTACTGCTTACTAATCATAGCCCGAAGAATTTACGAAAATTCACATATTACCTACGTCATTCACGACTATTTACCAAAATGATTGTCTTTTTCTAGTAACTGGTCATTATTATTATTTTTTTAGATTTAATTTCAGCAGAACTCCTTCGGAAAAGTATAAGAAACTATAGAGCTCACCATTATTCACCTAAATAAGTTAATAATTGACATTTTGGAAAAATGATCTGCTAGCCGAAGTTAGAAGAGCATATTTTCATTCGGCTTTTTTTAGGTGAAAACGTTAGAACTATTTTTTTGTATAAGGAACTCTAGAACTCACCCGCATGCCAATAGAACTCACTTTTTTTAAGGCCTAAAGGCCCTGCTGGGAAATGATCTGCCAAGTTCACTCACATCTTCTCAAGCCTATCGCAAGATATTATAAAAAATAAGGTTCAATGCATCATTGAACCTTATTTTTTATAATATCTAATGGCAACACTGTTTGAGTGATGTCCATGATAATAAGTCCATGGTGATGTCACGATTATGACAGCTGAGGGCTGTCAACAATTCGGAACGCTCGTGAACGCACTCACAGTACTCGCTCGACGTCAAAACTTGCATAATATCATATTTCTTTGTGTTTAAACCAAGATTTTCTTCTTCTTCTTTGGTTAGGTGGCGAACGGTAGCCAGAAGCACAATTTCGAAAATACCACGTTAGTTTAAAGATAGGATGCGAGTCAAAACAAAACAGCACAACAGTCATTTTTGACAGTGCTCACGGTGATATTAGTAAAAGGCATGGTCGGCGTTATTGCAAGATGGCGCATGTCGTGACGTCATCTATGACGATTCAAGACACACGTTATCGCGCCCACGTTAATTCGGTACAGGAGTTAGCGCGCTCAAATCGATTACAGCGTAACTCGGAATGCACCCTCGCCCCGCTTTCCGAATTAGAACATAATCGCTCACAGCGCTGACATCGATAATTGGCGTTCCGATTAAGATGTCACGATTATGACAGCTGAGGGCTGTCATCAATTCGGAACGCTCGTGAACGCACTCACAGTACTCGCTTAACGTCAAAATTGCAATTTCTTTGTGTTTATTCATCAAATTTCTTCTTTAGGTGGCAAACGGTAGCCAGAAGCACAATTTCGAAAATGCCACGTTAGTTTAAAGATAGGATGCGAGTCAAAACACAACAGCACAACTGTCATTTTTGACAGCGCCCACGGTGATATTAGTAAAAGGCATGGTCGGCGTTATCGCAAGATGGCGCATGTCATGACGTCATCTATGACGATTGAAGACGAACTGTTATCGCGCCCACGTTAATACGGTACAGGAGTTAGCGCGCTCAAATCGATTACAGCGTAACTCGGAATGCACCCTCGGTCTCGGTCACTGTCAGTGTCATTATGGTCAGTCAGCTCAGCTCAGTATTTTCATTTTGTTTGTTGATGAAAGTAAACTTTTAGTGAGTTATTCAAGTTGTTGTACGTGTATTTAATTCGTTTTTATGTGAAACAGTGCTAATCAAAATCTTAAATATGGTGTAAATTCCTGTAGTTCAAAGCTAATCTTTCGTTTCAATCCAGACTTGGTGCACAGCAGAAAAAATGAAATTACTTTGATATAGGTTATACCAAGTTTAATCGTAGACAAAGATGAAGCTCGTAAGTATTTGCTGGCAATCAAGTCAGTTTGAATATTTGTGATGTGTTTTTTAATTGTATAGTGCCCTTAAAGCAACTGTTTTCCGCCGTCGGCAGTACTGCTTGAGCAGCGATGCGGCCAAGCCGTGCTTCGTGCTGTCGTTCAAGGAGCTGCTGATCATGTTGGATTGCGGGCTGTCCGCGCACTCCGTGCTCAACTTCCTGCCGCTGCCGCCCGTGCCCAGCACGCGCCTCGCATCGTTGCCCAACTACACGCCGCCGCATCTCAACGATCCACTACTTGAGGGGGTTTGTTTATCATCATTGAACATAGTCCTAGTAATACTCCTCCTTTCAAGATACTTACTTACTTAGTTACAAAATTGAAAATGTAAATTAGCGTGCATTGCATTACTTGCGTTGTATTTTTTAATATCAGTTACAATTAATCGGAATACTATTGATTGAGAATGATCAAATGAAAATTAGATTTTAATGTTATTGAATTAAAATTTAATTTAATTTTATCTGTAGGTTGAGGGTGAACTCCTGTTTGGGCAACTTTTACAGTACACATCACTGCGTTTGCACCAGAAAACATTCAGCATGTAGATGTTTCAGAAATTGTCGAAAATAAATCATAGGTAATACGGGCTGGTTTCCGCAACTCCACGTCAAAGCGCGTATTTTGCGTATGGGTGGGAAAAATCTGTTATTCGATCCACCCCAGCTCCTCAAAGAAGGCCAGCAACACCTTGGTGTTACTGGCAATCTCGCGTAGGGTACCTGGGTTACCGAAGTACTTTGCCCTGTAAGTGGCGACCACCGGGCAGTTTAACAGCACGTGAGCTGCTGTCTTGTCGTCCTCCATGCAGGCTCTGCAGAGCGGACTGTCTGTAACTCCTATGACAAAGAGGTGTTTATTAAATGACCCATGGCCAGTTAGCTGCAGTAACCGTACGCAGCTGCTGTTTAGTTAATCAGAGAACCTGTTTCGTGAGGCGGCCATCGATTGAAGGCAGTGCCTCCTTAGCCTTCCTGCACTCACCTTGGTCCGACCATAGTTTGTGATGCTGATCCCTAGTTCGTTTCCTTACCAGAGTGCGTAGGTAACCGAAGGGGAGTGGTACAATGGGTTCGGGCCCCACTGGTGCCATGTTCGACCCCCTTCTAGCAAGTTCGTCGGCTGCATCGTTCCCCAGCGAACCGCTGTGTCCTTTGATCCATTGAATGGTTATGTTATTGAGGTCACCCACCTGGTTAAGGTTCTGGTGGCACTCGTATATCAGCCCAGAGTCCACAGTGTGACTGTTCAGCGCTTGCAGAACAGCCATGCTATCTGAGAGTATACGTATCGAGTGGTCCTTAACTTTCCTAGCCAGAATTGCTGAAGCGGCAAGAGAAATACCCAAGCACTCGGCCTGGAACACTGTGTTATGGACTCCCAATGGTGTAGCTATGTGGATGTTGAAGTCCTCTGAGAAGACTCCAGCACCTGTACCACTACCTGTTTTGGATCCATCCGTGAAGATGCGCAGCTCTGTTGGGCGCAAACCCTCACATCGGCGATCCTCGTGAAGTTGGATTTTGTATTTTTTATCGAAGATAAATTGTTTAGGTACCCGGTCATTGATGGCTTTCGTAATGGGGAACTCCTTGCTGAGTCCCTCAAGCAGCGCGGTGTGTTGTGTGTTTCTCTTACCCCAGAGATTTACTGCATTTAGACGCACTGCCGCCATCGTCGCTTCCTGCTGTATAAACAGGTGCAGCGGTGGTAGTCCCAGCAAGGCTTCCATAGCTGCAGTCGGAGTAGTTCTCATGCAGCCCGTGGTCGCCATGCAGGCCAGTCTTTGCATGCGTTGTAGTTTACTGGAGGCTGTAACCAGCTGGGTGCGGGGCCACCAGACCACGGCCGCGTAGGCTATCATGGGGCGGATCACTGCGGTGTACAGCCATAGTATTATTTTGGGGGATAGGCCCCACTTCTTACCCATCATTTTCCTGCACTGCCAGAAGGTGATGCAGGCCCTGTTTAGCTTATTGTCTAAATGACTACTCCAGTTTAACTTACTGTCTAGAGTAACCCCGAGGTACTTGACTTCGTTGGGTAACTGAAGCTCTGTATCGAACAGTTTGGGCAGGCGGAAAGGGCCCAAAGCTCGTTTATGGGTGAACATGACTAGTTCGGTTTTAGAGGGGTTCACCGATAGATCAAATTCCCTGCACCAATTTTCTACGATACGTAGTGCTTGCTGAGTGAGGTTGCAGATCGTTCCCGTCACCTTCCCCGAGACCAGGATTGCGAGGTCGTCTGCATACCCTATTGTGTAATACCGATTGGCGTTGAGTTTGGTGATGAGGTCATTAATCACCAGATTCCATAGAAGGGGGGACAGCATCCCTCCCTGGGGACAGCCTCTGGCTATCATGGCCAGCTGCTGCTCGTTCTCAAGGCGCACCACTCGCTTGCTTAGCATATTCGTAATCCAGTCCGTTAGTACCTGTTCTACTCCATGTCTGGAGAGGGCGCTACTGATGCTGGAGAAGTTGGTTTTGTCGAAGGCTCCTTCGATGTCTATAAAAGTGCCCAGGCAGGTGCCTTTTTGTTGGATCGCTTCTTCTATCTGGGAGACCACTAGATGAAGAGCAGATTCGGTCGACTTACCTGAGCTGTATGCGTGCTGATTACTATGTAGCGGTATTGTTATCAGAGCGCCGTCCCTCAGTTTCCTATCACATAGCCTCTCCAAAGTCTTTAGTAGAAAGGAGGTCAGGCTGATTGGTCGGTGGGATTTGGCATCTGTATAGTCACCCTTACCTGGCTTTGGGATGAATATGACTTTCACTTCACTCCATCCCTTGGGAACGTATCTAAAGGCCAGGCACGCTCTCATTAAGGACACCAGTCTTGTTCCAACAGCAGCTTCCCCCCACTGTAGTAAGGCGGGGAACACACCGTCTGGACCGGCTGCCTTAAAAGGATGGAAGCTCCGGATGGCCCATTGGAGTTTCTCCAACGTGATCACCCTGCGTGTGTAACGCCAATCATTGACTGATGGTGTATGGGTTTCATCTTGCCAGTCGATTACCTGCGCAAAGACGCAACCGGGGAAGTGAGTCTCAATTAGGACGCGTCTTGTTTCTTCAGGTGACGACGTGAGTGTGTTATCAGGTTTGCGGAGGATAGTTGGCCCAGGTGTATTCTGCTGCGCCAGCACCTTCCTTACCCTGTTTGCTTGCTGACAAGATTCAATGCTGCCACAGAACTTGCGCCATCCCGAGGTGCTCCTGAATCTGATGCATTTTTTGTAGCTGGATTTGGCCGCATAGTAGTTGTCCCAGTCCTCATCCGCACATGTGTTCATGGCTCTATTCAGAGCAGTTCTTACCTTGCTGCGCTTGCGTTCCAGATCAGCGCCCCACCAGGGTTGTTTACCCGGTGTGTTCCGCGGCGTAGTCTCTGGGCATGCAGTCTGGTAGCTGTCTATGATTGATTCAGTAAGATGGCTTACTTGTACTTCAATCTGTGTCGTGTCCGTAAATGTCGATGGGTTGTTTAATGACGCAAGCTTGCAATCAAGGCTACGGGTGTAGATGGCTCGATCCGTATTACGCGGGTAGCGCCGTAGTGGTGTTGGTGGCACACAGACCTGGATGTCAAAGCGGATCCACCGGTGATCGGAGCAGGAGGCCTCTTTGGAAACCTGCCACCCGGTGATTATTTCCGCCGCGCTCTCTGTTGCCAGAGTGAGATCAATGATTGTGCGGCTTCGCCTGGTTACAAATGTGGGTTCGGAGCCAGTGTTTAGTAAGGATAGGTTAGTCGAGAATAAGTAGTCAACCAAGGCCTTACCCCTCTCATTTTGCGTGTCCATACCCCACAGCTGGTGGTGTGCATTTGCGTCGGCCCCGATGACGACCTCAAACCCACACCTCTCGCAATGGCTCACGAGACGGGCGAGGTCATGGGGAGGCGGCGTCTCCGCCTCGGGCATGTAGGCCGAGACGAAAACGATCACCACCTCCGTGGCATCGTCGCGCTGTATAAGCAGCTTAGCTGCAGAGACATCTCTGCAACAGAAGTCAGTTAAGAGCTGTGTTTTAAGGTTACCTGTGACATAGATGCACGATCTAGGGTGATCGTGATCTGCGGTAAATAGGAGCTTACCGCCAAGATTGGAGAGTCCTTGTATGCGGCCTGCCCTAATCCACGGCTCCTGGATTAAGGCTATGGCCGTGTGTTGAGCCTCCAGCCACTTGCGGAACTGAGCCGTCGCGGTCTGACTGTGGTGGAGGTTTGCCTGGAGGACTCTACAGGCCGACGAAAGGGACGCCATCACTGGTCGAACCCTCTTCGTCCCCCCCAAGTCTGAGCCCGGCAAATAGGTCGCCCTCGTCAAAGCCGTCCTCACCCGGGCCCGAAGCCGGGGACAGGATCATGTCGTCCAGCTCCTCGCCCGATGAGGGGACGACTCCCACGATGGCGGCAGCAGGGGCGGCCGACTCTGCAGCAGCAGGTTCAGCCGCGGATGCCTCCGGGATGTGTGAGGGGGGAGTGGACTCCCCTGCAGGTGCCTGCGGCAGCTGTTCCAGCGCCTCGCAGACGGTTCCCGTGGCGGGGTCCCAGCCCTGTGGAACTTCGGTGAACCTACCGTTCCGACCCTGGAACTTCACGTACACCGCCCCTAACCCAATAGAGAGGCGGCGTCCGGCCTCCATCAGAGTCGGAATTTGGTCCACAGGGACACCGACCACCACGAACCACGCCGAGGCTTGTTTGTCCGCGTGCAGCAGTACCCACCTCTTGATGTCCACCCAAGGGTTTTGGTAGCTGAGAGTACGGCCAATGTTGGTCGACTCTCCGTAGACCCCCTGCTCATCCGGGACCACGATGCCACACCGTGCACGCTTCTGGATTTCCGACTGGCTCACGACGACTAACGAGGTGCTAGTTGTGAGAGCCAGGCCGGAGACTGTCTTCCTTAGCCAGGCTAAGGTGTGGTCGTTACCGCACCACAGTTTAATAACCCCCCCGGCGAACAGCGGCTTGGCGTTGAAGGTTGGCCCTGGGGTGTCTTGTCTGGGGGAGCAGGCCTCGATGATTATCTGCTTCTGGATAGCAGCGAGTACCTGGTCCGATACGTCCTTGCTGAGGATCTCCGTCCGGTCGCAGGTGATCGCGACGTCTAGGGTTGCGCTGGCAGCTTGGGCGTAGCTTCGCTTGTCGACCCTATTGGATTGATCAAGACGCGGCCGCTTATGTTCTCCACGAGGTGTCAAGGTCTCGTTGAGAGCTCGCTTGGCCGCGGCCTGATCCTTCCAATCGGGTCGCTGTGTCCTGTTACCTGCAACTGGACTCTCCGGAGCGCTAGTTGGCGGTTGACAGGGCGCTGGTCGACTGGTGCCGGCCTCTGCCTGTGACCGCTTTCCAGCGGAGAAGTTCAGCTGGCCGCCCGTCGGTGACGATGAAGTACCTAGGACTTGTCCTAGACAGCCGGTGGAACTTCGTGGAGCATTTCCGACGTTTGGCTCCCCGACTTAAGCGGGCCGGGGCTGCTTTGAAGCGGCTCCTGTCCAATCTAGGGGTCCAAACGCCTCCTGCCGGAGGCTCTACGCGGGGCTCGTGCGGTCCATGGCCCTTTACGGGGCACCGGTGTGGGCGCGTTCATTGAGGCGGCGGCCAGCACGCCGGTTGAACGCGTCCCAGAGGGTCATGGCCACCCGGCTGGTCCGGGGATACCGCACGGTCTCCGGTGAGCCGGCGAGCCTCTTTACCGGATTACCGCCATGGGATCTGGAGGCAAAAGTCCTCGCGCACATCTGGGAGTGGCGCGGGGAGACGAAACGTCGCGGCGTAACTGCGCTGCCGCGAGAAATCGTGGCACAGCGGAGCTTCGGTGGGATCTCATGGCGTCATGGAGAGTGCGATTGTCGCAACCCAGTTCTGGACACGCCACTATTGCGACGATAAGTCCCCTCTTTGAGGAGTGGCTAGAGAGGCGCCACGGCGTCCTCACCTTCCGCCTGACGCAGGTCCAGGACACGGTTGTTTTGGGAGGTTCCTGTTTCGAATCAGGCGGGAGGAAACGACTGGGAGTCATCATTGCGTGGATCGCCCGGAGGACACGGTTGAGCATACGGTGCAGGTCTGCCCGGCTTGGGCAGAGCATCGCCGTGTCCTCGTGGAGGCGATCGGCGGCGGGGATGGTACGGAGCGAAAGGGCATGGGAGGCCGTCATCTCTTGCGAAGCAGTAATGCTCGCGAAAAATTTAATAAATTTCGCGCCCTCACGCCCCTAGCCGCCGCAGGAGACGCCCTGGGTGTCGGGAATCGCAGGCAGATTCCCGGCCACCGTAGGCGCGAGCTTGCGGACGGTGAGCAATGGGTAGCTCACCGTCCGATAAGGACCACGCCCGGGTCGACGGGCTTAAAGAGATGCCAGCAATTGAAAGGGGTCCGATAGGACCGATAGGTCCGAACGACCTGCCGGGGTTGCGGGAAAGTCCGAAAGGGATACCGTGGCCCCTGGCAACGTACAGGCATCTGAAGGAACACGGGTGGGTTTTAGTCAGTAAGAGTCTGACAAACATCTAAAAAAAAAAAAGGGTACATTCGTACATTTTTTAAAGCAAAAATTTAAGTTATGATACATAAAAAAATGAGCGAGATCAAGCTGATTACAACCTTAGTTTCGTGCAAATACATAGTATTCAATAGAGAAATAGCTATGGTCAACACAGAGCGATAAGAGAACAAAGGGGCAGCGGTAAAGGAATGCGCATAAAAAACTGGCACCAGTATTTCTCAAACTATTAGCGTTGTGCATGCGAGTACACAACTACGACAAATTATAAAATTTTCACAACATTTTTAACTCAGAAACTTTTTTAAGTCTTGTTCCGTTTTTATGTGATGGGTTGGAGAAGTGGTATTTTTAAAAAACTTCGTTCTTTACCAAGTTTTTTCGTTTTGTAGATGACGCTGTCGGACAGCAGGCTACTCCACGGTTCCTCTGGTCTTCTCGGTTACTCTTTTAAAAATAATTGGATTTTACAATATTTTCAAATAACAGTGTTATTAAGTATGGGAGGAAAGTGTAGGTCTTTCAACAAGTACCAGGTACTTAACAGAATAATGATGGTCAACAAATCTACAGTCCACTAAGCCTACAGCGTTCTCACATTCACAAAATAGAAAATAATCTATGAGATAAATAAATTAATAAAAATAAAAACGTACTTGAAACGAAATAACGTGATTGATATTACAGCTGTAACAAATCTGAATAATTATCATGTCCACAAAAGCCAGTAAAGAGTTGAAATTAAATTGTAAGTATATAATGTCAAATAATAGGGTGATTATGTCAAGGAAGAATGTAAAAATTATAAACATGGTAATTTGGGAGCAGTTAATAGACTCTTACATAATTTGTCGTTAATGAGGTACCAGGGAAGCCACATAATTATGCAGAAGGAATTATTGCCACACTTCCTTGTCTTCAACGTAGTCTTTAATTTCATAATATGCTTTCTTGATAAGGACGCGTTTGATGTGGGTTTTGAACTTCCCATCGTTAAGTTCCGTAACCGACTTAGGCAACTTGTTATAAATGCGGATACTGCTTATAATACCTTTTAAATTTATATCTGCTTAGGAATAATATGTCTATTGCACCAAAACGCGTGTTGTATGTGTCGACTAAGCGGTATAGTGGCGAGCGCATACCAGCATTGGATCTACAAAAGCTGGTAGCGAACAGTCGCCTGGTGCGTACCTCCCGTCCATGTACTGTTCGAGGAACCAGATAACACAAACCAGTCACCAAGTCAAAGGGATACCTACCGTGGCCCCTGGCAACGTAAAGGCAACGGAAGGAACACGGGTGGGTTTTAGTCAGTAAGAGTCTGACACGCCCTCCCGCTCCACCCAGAGCGGGAGAAGTTATTTGAAAAAAAAGGGCAATCAAACTTATTTCGGCATACACTGAATAACGTCATTGCCTCGAGAAGGACGCGTCTGGACTGTAATATAAGCAGGTCGTATTCTTTAAGAAGCGATTGGTATGATGTTTTCTTTCGAAAACATCTAAATTACATAGCACAAAGGTACTTGCGTTGGACTAATTCTATAATTTCCATATATTTCGCATAGTAAGGATTCCAGATTGGAACTGCGTATTCCAATTGCGGCCTAATTATGGACTTATACAGGTGCAAGAAGGTGTAGGGACGATGGAAATCTCTAGATGCTCTCATTACAAAGCCAAACATCTGATATGCCTTACTGACAATGTTTTCTACATGAATATCAAGATGAAGTTTCGAGTCCAGCTGCACACCAAGATCATGAAGATTGCTGACTTTGTTAATAACACTATTAGCAAGTTAATCATTGAAATTTATGATATTTTTCTTTTTAGTGAACGTTTTTCTATGACACTTAGGCAAGCTAAGGTATAGTTTATTATAAGAGCAATAGTCTGAAAAACGATCACGATCATGTTGGAACTCAACACAGTCTTGTTCATTTGAAATTTGTTTAAAAACTTTTAAATCGTCAGCGTATAAGAGGAATTTTGAATTTTGATAGCAATATTTTATGTCATTTATGAACAGTATAAATAACAAAGGTCCTAAAATTGAGCCTTGTAGGACTCCTGATGTAACTTGAATACAGCTGGACTCGAAGCCATTGATCACAACCTTTTGGTTACATAGGAGACAAACCAACGCAGGAGTCCCCCTCTGATACCGTTGTACGCGATTTTATTGAGCAATAATCTATGATCCACTTTATCGAATGCCTTTTGAAAATCAGTGTATACCGCTCAGTGTATGCGCGTGTTTTCTTCGGCTATTAGATACTTATGTAATCCCGGTAGTACGTTCCCTTGGGGTATTTTCCGACATTCACGTGGGCGAAGCCGCGGCTATAAGCTAGTAAGAATATAAATTCAATGTCTTGAATATTAATAAAAAAATCTCATTGAAACATTTTTTTAACTCAAAAATAGGATACGGCCAGGGATCATATCCTATCTTACGACATTATTATAATATTACCTACACGTTTCCGTTCCACCTTTAGGTTCCATATTCGCGACAGATGTTAAGTAAAAAAAAATGGGGGCTCTAGAAAAGGTGAGGAAAATAAGGTTGAGAATAGGTTCTCAGGCTCTAGTACCTTTGTCATATCTATATATACACAAGTTACCAGAGCCCATTAAAAAATAAATAAAGATAACAGTTTTATTAATAAATTTAAACTCTTTCTATTGGGCAAAAGCTATTATACTCGTAGTACCTACTTATAAAAGAATCTTTAGACGATAAATAATTATTAACAAGAAAGACAACTAAAAATTTACATTGAATACTAAATATTAAATACATAATTAAACAAATAAAATACTTCAATATCTAAATTGCAAACCCTAAACCTCTTAAGGGGTCATTGTACTCATCATTATGAACCTACTTTCACTATGGGACTAGTGGCATGAGGAACACGGTGAAAGTTCACTCATCCACCATAGAAAAAAGAGGATGGTTGATGTTGGATAGTCTTATAAACTCGTAAGTCGTTCGCGCGCTAAACTCTAATTGCGAAATGCAGAATTTGTGTGCCGTCAGGTCTTTGATGCGTAGTGCTCATGTGGCGATGTAGACGCCGCCACATCACTCCCCTCCGGAGACCGGAACGCACAGAACCAACGCTGAAATCGCGAAATAAAATCAGCTGTTCCCTACATTTATGTTTATGTTCGCATATCTCGTCAAAATGTAGGGAGCAGCAGATTTTTTTTTCACGATTTCACCGTTGATTTTTCAATAAAATATATATTGAATCTAACTAAAAAATTACTCAAGCAAAATTAAAAAATATTATGTGTGGCCACCGGCGCGCCACCGCGTGGGCGGTGAGAAATCGGTGTATAAACATGAAAAAAAAAACTCATTGAAACTCCTTTTTTGAAATTGGTTAAAATGCTAATGTGTGATCTTATCCCAACTAGTATTATAAATGCTTTATATATATTTATCTCGTAGTACGTTCCTTTAGGATCATTTCCGACCTCCACGCGTGCGAAGCCGATGGCATAAGTTAGTGTATCAATAAATGAAAAATAATATTAGGTAATCAAGTTTCTAATGATCTATTTTATTATGACAATGTCTTTCTGGATGCAATTACCGATACTCTCTCGTCTTTTGCTAACGCGGACAACGTTGTTTTGCTTGGTGACTCTAATATTAATGTCTTAAACCTTAAAACTGCTGAACAATTTTATACATTGCTGCAAGCTTAGACAAGTAGTAACTGAGCCAACCCATTTCACAGATCATAGTGAAACTTTAATTGATCTTGTGTGCACTGGCGCCCATGTGTTTGGGGTCTCAGTATCACACACACCGGAGCTAGGTTACCTACCAATTATATCTGTGGAATTTTAAACTAGAGAAGCCTGCTCCACACTGGATTACTCATAGGCCACTTAGAGACATCCTTCCTGAATTTTTTAATGAAGACTTAAATAAAATGTTTGGGAACATATTGAAAGTCTAGAAGAGGTGAACTCCGTGGTTGCAATGTTTAATCAATACATTTTGAGATTATTTGACTTGCATGCTACCCTTAAGAAAGTTATAATCAAAGAGAAATCTTATCCCTGGATAACAGACACTGTCAGGGAAATGATGAGGCTACGTGACAAGTGCCATTTGAAGCCTAAAACTACAAAATCTGAACATCATATTAAACCATACAAAAAGTTTAAATACCTAGTTAGAGCTGCTTTTGATAGTGAGAAGTGTTCATATTTTAGGACATATATTAATAATAATATTAAACAACCAAAGAAGTTATGGAGTCATATTAAATCAACTATAGCCACCTCAAAAACCATACCATACCTCAAATACCTCACAAAAAACCATAGCATAGTCTGCCATATTTCAGTAACAAACCAGAATCTATCAATCAACACTTTTTGGACGTACCTGGCAGTGGTAAGGTCACAACTGCAGATTTAAGTTATTTTGAGCACCATAGACACAGTAACAGTGATTTCCGATTTGAGCCGATGCAGTAGGATGTGGCGCTGAGGATCTTGCGCGGTCTTAAGTTCAATGCACAGGGCTCTGACCATATTTCTCTGGAGATGCTGATGTTGACACTTCCTCGAACACTTGCAGTTATCACAGCTCTCCCTCCGCTCCCAGGATACTGCTGAAACTGTAAAAAGAATAAATGAGGATTTAGAAAAGAATATAGAGATAGAAAGGATCTCTGCTTGGTCCAGAAGAAACTTCGGTCCTGAACCCTAGTAAGTCCAAGTATATTGTGATGGGATCTAGAGATCTCCTGAACAAATTGCTTGCTTGCAACTTGGACCTCAGGATTGATGGTTGTGGTGTGGAAAGGGTTCTGGAGGCTCGTAATCTTGGGGTAGTATTTGACGAGCAGCTGCATTTCGAAACACGTTTGGGGCGTGCATTCTCGGTAGAAGCGAAAAACTTATCCAGCGGGTGCAGAATGCTTGCGCAAGATTCTGCTACAATGTTCCACCACGATCTCACATCACTCCTTTTTTAAATAAGGGTAATTTGATGTGAATGTCAGCACGCAGAAAACTTCACCTGGCTACACTGCTCTTTGGCACTATTCTCACAAAGAAACCAGACTATTTATACCAGAAGCTGTCTTGGTCGCGCGATGTTAACAAGATTAAAACTAGAGCATCTTCGTACCTCTTGTTGGCCTCTTCTCACAGAACTGCTGCTTTCCGTGGTAGTTTCAAAGTTGCTGCCTCTCGTTGTTGGAACGACCTGCCATCTTTTAAACATCACTTAATACAGCTTCAAAATGATACCAAAAACTTACTCCACTCCATTTACTTAAACTTACCCTTAATCTGCACGCGTGCTGCTAGCAATGGTGACGAGCATTTGGCAGCGTTTGTTCACTGAGACACAGCAGTTGTTTCGCATTTTGTTTTAGTTTTTTCTTTTTCAGTGTTTTCATTGGTGAAATTTGAAATTCTTAAACCACTCATAACATTAGTTTATCTGTATTTCTCCATAATGCCGTTAACTAACTACCACAAAACTCTTGTCATCCTACTATTCACATTTATTATTGAGCAATGAACAGCCGTTATGGTTAAACAATTTTTTGCTGGTGTTGCTCTTTACTTGTCACAACGATGGACAGACACGCGGACTACATATTATATATTTTTTTTTATTGTATTTCATATATCTATTTTTTTTTTGTTTTTTTTTTATTTAGTATATATTTCTGTATCTTTCTATCCATGACATTACTGCGGGTCCTATCAGAACACCAGCGCTCGCAGCGCATTTATTATTAAATGATGCAGCATCATGCTGATATAGGACTTGATAGGATAGGCCTTTTGGCCTCGCACAGGACTTTCTGCTTTTATTTTATCTTTACTAAGTTTTTATTTTTGTTGTTATTTATTTTTAATGAGTGTGTGTTTAGTTTAATTGAGATCTCCTGTGCTTGTCCCAATAAATACTTTTTCTTACTTTCTTTCTTTATTTTAGGAATTAAAGGAATGCTGTGGGCGTGTTTTCGTAGACAGCATGCCAGAGTTCTGTCCACCACTCGACAAGGTCGTTGATTTCTCGCAACTGGACGTGATCCTCATCTCTAACTACACGTGCATGATGGCTCTCCCGTTCATCACTGAGGACACAGGGTTCAAGGGCCAGGTGTACGCCACCGAGCCCACGCTACAGATCGGGCGCTTTTACCTGGAGGAGCTGGCCGAGTGGGTGTCGGGTGCGGGTGGCGATGGGCCGGGAGGCGCGGGTGGCGCGGCGCGGCGCTGGAAGGAGCTGCTGCATGTGCTGCCCGCGCCGCTCGCGCACGCTGCGCGCCCGCGCGCCTGGCGCCGCCTGTTCGCGCCTGCCAACATCGCGCGGGCGCTGGCGCGCGTACGCGTGGTGGGCTACGACGAGCGCGTAGACATCTACGGCGCGCTCGACGCCACGGCCGTCAGTTCCGGCTTCTGCCTCGGCTCCGCCAACTGGGTGCTGCGCTCGGCACACGAAAAGGTAACGTATACTGATGCAAATCGTAGCCGGCACCCGCCCAGGCGCGCGCTCACCACGCGCTCACCGCTCGCTCCGCAGGTGGCGTACGTGAGCGGCTCGTCCACGCTGACGACGCACCCGCGGCCCATCAACCAGGCGGCGCTGCGCGGCGCGGACCTGCTGGTGCTGGCGGCGCTGACGCAGACGCCGGCGCACAACCCCGACCACATGCTGGGCGACCTGTGCGTGCACGCCACAGTCACGCTGCGCGGCGGCGGCTCCGTGCTATGCCCGGTGTACCCGTCGGGCGTGTTGTACGACCTGCTGGAGTGCCTGTCGGCGCACCTGGACACGGCCGGTCTGGCCACGGTGCCCATGTACGTGGTGTCGCCGGTGGCCGACTCGTCGCTGGCCTATAGCAACATCCTCGCCGAGTGGGTCTCCGTCGGCAAGCAGGTGCGTGCTGGGTAGGATTGCCGAGCCTTACTATACACGGTGACATTTGAATCACAGTTTTGCTAGAACAAACGTTGTTCAGACCATGGTCTACTACCATTCTATAGCATCAAATATGTAATTAAAACAAACTAAACTAGGCGTTCTCAAATAAGTCTTATGTTGCTCAAACGTGTTCAAACATTAACCGTAACATCAAAGTACTCATCGCGATAGCAATATGGCATTCAAAAGAGTTATGAGGAGTCCACGTGGACTACAAGGATGCCCGGCCAATGCGGGCCGAAATGCAAATAAATCATTAGCCAATGACATGCAAACGCGCGAAGTATCGTTCCGCCCTCAGATCATAAAAAGAAATATATATGTAATGGGGGGCGTGGCGCGTGTCACCGCGACATGGCCAAATGAGCATGTCACTGCCCGCCGCAGGTTAGTCGCAATTTGCCATGAATCTGAAATGTTCTCCCACATGTAGCGTGGTTACATGCAAAAATAGGAGTGAAACTAACACCTACAAGTATAGTGGACTCATGGACCACATGTAAGTATTAGTATTTTCACTTATAAGTAAGTAAAAACAAATATTTTAACAAATAAACGCAACGCCGCATCATTTCTCGGGATCGAACTAACATATCGAACGAAAAAGCATATTTTTGTTCTGCGCGTTGTACATTGAACGTTCAATACAATAAGCAACCTGTACAGCACTAAATCACAGCGCAGTGTATTAAACCGCTATCGATATGGTCGTTGTTGAATTTTTTAGTGGTACGGCCGCTGCTTGGCGTCGCAAACTAGAGTGGTGCCAAAATGTAATATAGTTACAGTTTACGCGTAATCGATAAAAT
This sequence comes from Xanthia icteritia, assembly GCA_949128155.2. NCBI lineage: Eukaryota > Metazoa > Arthropoda > Insecta > Lepidoptera > Noctuidae > Xanthia > Xanthia icteritia. The sequence continues at coordinate 239,933 of OX421932.2, forward strand.
AGAAGTACGATATCATACTAGTGATTTTATTTCGACTACTTTCGTTGTTTAATTTTATTTCATTACTTGTCGCAGTATGAACGGTAAATACAATATTAAAATTTTATATACAAGTATACAATTTAGTTGCAAATGGCTCCGAAACAACTTCAAATGTGATATTATTACAAAAGATTTATTTTAAATGTGTGTTTTTTACTTTCATTTGAATTGTGATAATTGAAGAAGTCGGTTTCTTAATACAGTTTTCCAAAGAATCCGAGTACTAAAGAAAAATAGATAGATGCTACGGGCAGGGGTCCTAACTGGTTTCCTGTACAGAGAAGTGTTATGTATTCGGAACATTTTCAAGAAAAATATTTCCAACCACTTAATAAGAGCCGTAGACTTTTCGAATGGGCCATACCAACCTTGAAGATTTGATTCAAATTACTTCATCGGTATGTTATGCTAAGGCAGCGTGGCGTCGATCGGGCGCTCATTTGAGCGAGTTAATGTATGTTGTTGCGTGCGTAATAATAATTAGTTATTGTATGCGCCTGTTCGTCACCCCGCTGCCCGTTGGCGTCCAAACCGCCGCCGTCAAAGACGAGTCGGTGCCGATTGCAAGTTCGCGTAAAATTTTGTACAATTATGTATGACGGATGACAATTCAATACTTAATATCATAAAGCAGGTCTACAACAACCCGTGTTATTTAAACTTGTAGCTAGAAGTTTAAAGTTTAAATTTATGTGGTGGTACCACATAAATTTACCATTTTGTTACCCATTAATATCTTAACATAATAATTTAAATATCAATGTCGATAAAACATAATTTTAACGTTTTTCGCCCCCCTAGTGTAGTGTGTTTAAGCCAATCACAGCCCTTGTTTGCATGTTGCAGTAGACTCACTGGCAACGCCCGATTCTTTGTTTTTACACGGTTCAATGTGTGTGTGGGCGCTGCGGTGGGAGAAAACTGGGGATATCGGTTTTGGTTGAAATGTAGCAGTACGGCATTTCTCCCTTTTTTATGATCTGAGGTTAGCCGCCCGCGCTTCCTGGGCGGCTAGCCAGTCTACCGAAATCTCTCGAGCGGGAGACGCATGTACATCCGATGTTCTTACGTCACAGGCACGCATCGCGCGTTTTTTGTGAAAATGAGTTCTAACTATTGGAATGTGAAAAATTGGAATCAATGTTGTCATGGTGCACACGGAGCTAACTCGATTTTGTGGTATAAATTTTGTTTTTGTCTTGTTCCTGTAATATCCTAATAAATAAATAATACCTAATAATCTCACGTTAGATACAATAGGTACCCGTACCTAGTACCTACAGGGAATAATGAAAACCATGTCTGATAGTACCTACCTACCCTAAGTTCGCACCTAGAACTTTTTTTTTTTTTCTTTTACATACCTACTACCTTGACATTTTAGAGGTCGTTGGTAAATGAATAAAAGATGCGTACGGTAACGTAATATTCCCGTAGGGTAGCATACAAAAAGTAGTGGTGGAACTGAGGAGGTGGTAGACCAATAGACGATCAGGACGGCAGCCCGCCGATAATGACGTATGATGCACGCGCGGCGCGAGGCACGGCTACGGCTTCCAACAGTCAGTGCCTGATGGTCTGCGACGCAGAGACTGTCACTACTCGATACGATCGCCAACGCGGGCGCGGACCGCAGAGGTGTCGTATTCGTGCGGAGCGCCGTGCCACCTGCACCGGCAGCCGGACGCGTGATGCGCTCGTATGATTTGTAGGCCACTACATTATTCCCCCCTCAGCGAAACGTACAGGAGGTTTTGATGTCCTGCCGGATTAAGTGACGTAGCTGAAGGTGACAGGTGCCTCATCTGCTTGCTCCTCGTTGCACTGGAATAAGGGCTTCAGCTGATCGATGGATATGTTAGATGTTCTATTTTCCAACTGTACGGTGAAGTACTTATCTGTGCGATCGATAACGCGATACGGACCGTTATAGGTAGGTGTTAACGGTTTGCGTACAGCGTCGTTGCGAACGTATATGTAGCGTCAGGGTCCGACATTATTTAAAAAAAAACACAAAAGTCTTCGCTCAATCACTTATTTATTTTAATTAAATAAACCTTATTTAATTTCACATTAATTTAATTTAAAATCACTAAATTAATCTATACTGAATATAAAAACTACCCGACAAATGATTACTCAGTGATTACGTAACGTGTGCACTGGGCAGCGGCCGACGAACGACTGAGCCGAGTCGTTTTTTTTTTTTTTTTTTTTGTGTATGGCATCTCGTAGATGACCTCTGAGGCCATGACTACTTAACCGAGCTTTCCTGCGGATGCCTTAAGCTACTAATACTCAAAGCCTCCAGCCAGGGGCGAAAAAACTATTCTAATTAAAACTAGGCGAGCGCTCGCTAAGGGCACCCCCTGTGGGGTACGGACCTCGGCTTAGGGCGTCGCTGGGGGGAGGACAGCAAGATGGGACAGGCTGGATCAAAGATATAGTATTATTATTAGTCGGGGAGTTTAAAGCTACAGGCTCAGCATCGACGCGGGCTGGCGCATCGTCGAGCAAGGGTCGGTGTGGAGTATTATTTACTCGGGAGGGTCGCGATCGCGGAGGACCTCGGCGGCGAGGTCGGAATGCGGGTCGGTGTCTAAGAGCCGAGTCGCAGAGTGCGCTGCCTTATATAACGTTCGGAGTTGACGTGACGTCGTTCAGTTGTTCGTTCACCGCTTGCCCGTTGCACTCGCAGTTTACAAAATAATGACGGTGGCGCCGTCACGGCCATACTGACGTACGCTCGTCCTCGAGCGTCTTCCGAGCATCTGGGAACAAGACAACAACCTGTTCGTTCATCCTGACATTTTTTTTATCGCTAATCTCTATCTATCTTTAACAAAAGGTTTCAATAATGTGCTGGTCCGATTAACCCTTCAGCTTTCCACAACTACTATGCTATCTCATCAGTATTAAAACTGGAGACGATTGTGCTAGACCGGATAGATATCCCTTTAGCGAATGCTAGGCCGGATATCAGTCCCTATAGCCAAACATGCTAGACCGGATTGCAATCCTTATAGCCGGAGGGCTAGGCCGGATCGCAACCCCTTTAGCTGAGTCATTGGACCGGATTGTCCCTTCAATGACTCTGTCCTAAATTTTTTTTTTTTTTTTTTTTTCTTCCTGTATTTTTTGTTTCTCTCATTTTTTTTGTCCTATATATTTTTTTTTTTTTATTATTATTTACTTTCATCATGGTGTACAATGGCATCAGTTACAACACTTATTGACTCTGGTAAATCTGATGGACTTTCTATATTATCACTAGTAACGCTTAATGTACGTGAACTAGCCGATATAGTGCTACTATTAGCAGATATAGTGTCGCTATCGGAAAGTTCATCCTCAACGTCACCAATCACAGCTATGTTATTATTATCACGATCAGTTTCATGGACAACATTACTCTGGCTAACATCCGCCGTCACGTCATCATCATTATAACTTTCGGCTACTTCTATAAAACCTAATGGGCCGCGGGGTACTTCGCATAAGTTCTCATGGGCGACCTTGTACGTTCGATTAGACCCGTTAACAAGTTTCAATTCGTACCTATCGTTTTCTAAGACAGAAGTGATTTTATAGGGGCCTTTATACTTTGGGTCCAGCTTAGTCAGGTGTCTTTCTTCACTTTTTACGAAAACAAAGTCTCCAATAGAAAAGGGTTTTATTTTAGCCTTACCCCGGTTAAAGCGAATGACGTCAGACTGAGCCAGTCTCTTTATATTGTCTGACGCACTAGACCGTGCTGCTTCCAAATCTAGTCTACTAGGTTTATCGGAATTCGTAGCTATTCTAGAAATACCTAACGAGTTACCTTGAACTCCAAACATTAGCTCGATTGGGGTGAAGCCTGTAACTCTGCATCGGGTACTATTAAGGGCTAGTTGGATCTCACCTAACTGTTCCTGCCATGACCTATCAGAGTTACCTTCAGCTACTGTGAGCAAGCTCTTAAGAGTTCGCATCACGCGCTCCACTTGTCCGTTGGCTCTGCAGGCACCCGTAGCGATAAGGTGTAACTCAATATTGTTGTCTTTACAAAAGTTTCTAAAATCTGTATTGTCGTAAGAGCGCCCACGATCGGCTATTATTCTTTTTGGCGCTCCGAATAAGTGTACTGAGTCTTTTACTGCTTCAATAGCGTCAACGGAATTTAGTGTCAATGTGTGTTTCAGCAAGACATATTTTGTAAAGGCATCAATAGTGACTGAACAATATTCTTTGCGGTCACTCTTACCGCTGAGTTTCCCTGTAAGATCTAAGTGCAGAGTGTGCCATGGAAGTGGTACCTTGGGGATTGGATGCAGGCGTACTTGTTGCGCACCCGATGGACCCTTTGAAGACTTACAGACTACACAGGAATCTACAAACTTCTTTACATATTTAGACATGTTACCGAACCAATAAAGATCATACAACTTATCTAGTGTTTTCTCATATCCTAGATGTTTTATATCATTATGAACGTGGCTAATAAGTGACCATATCAAGGAGTGAGGAAGGATTGGTAACCATTTAGTAGTTTTGGCTCGCTCTATTTTACGGTACAGTATGCCTTGCCTAATATCGTAAGTGTGTGCGATTTCAGAGGGTAACTGTCCGGACGAGTATTGCTGTTGAGCTCTCTGTAATCTACACACAAACGATCGCTACCGTCTTTCTTTTTCACTAATAGGATGGGGCTTGAAAATGGGGACGAACTTTCTCGAATTATATTGGCATCTAACATTTTTTGAATCTTTTCGTGAACGATATCAAGTTCTAGAGGGGACAAACTATATGGTCTTCTGTGAACTATTTTAGCAGGATCAATAAGATCGATTTTTAGTTCGCCAGTTTTAATGCGAGTCGTTGGTAAACTCTGTACGAAGTTGTTGGAATATTTTTTGAGTATCCCTAACAACCGCTCTCTATCATTTCCTACGAGGTCGGTGTCTATCGTATCTTCGTGAAAATGCGAGAGCGCGCAAGAGTTAGATATCTTGTTCCTAATGAAAGTTAAATGATCATCACTAATCTGAATGGAAATTCCTAGTTCTAAAACATCACGGCCTAATAAAACTTCTTCACTAAGAAACTCGTCTGACAAAGCGTGATAAGTAATGTCGAATTTAAGATTTTGAACTATAGTGGGACATTTAATTTTATTATTATTGCCTACGCCCTTTAACGCTATTTTTGTTCATGAAACTGCTCGCCCTTAAGAAATTTACAATAGCTCTGTTTTATTAAACTACACCCCGACCCGGAATCGAAAACAAAAGGTAATTTAATGCCACTTATCTGAATCACTCCATGCGCAGCTCGGGTACACACGTTGACCTGCTTGCTGGAACTGGCGGTAGCACCCGCAGCGTCTTCCTTTTTCTTGTATCGCATGGGACAAGCGGAGGCTACGTGGCCGGGGTCGGCACACACGTAGCAGGCGACAGGTGGACGAGGATTCCGCGGAGGAGCTGAAGAATGCGGCGGTTCCGCCTTGGCTGCCGCTGAAGAGTTCTTCGTGATGAATCTGTTTCTGTCGCGGCAATCTTGACCCCGGTGACCGTGTCTACCGCAAAAGTGGCAGCTGCCACGAAACGGAGTATTGTTTCTAAAGCGTTTCGGGTCCGGATCAGTCGAACCGATGTCTTCGTTACGTCTTTTTTAATGTGAAACCGCGTAACGTGCGAAATAACTGGCTTTTGTCGTTTATAATCACTGAATTTAACTCGCGACGAATCTTGTCATCGCACTGCGACAGTACAGAAATGGCAAAGCCTGTGATAACTCTCTCTGGCATATTCACTTCGGGAATCTTCTCGATTAATTGCCATAATCGCATTCCTGCTTCAGCAGGGCTCTCTTTGCCATCTAACTGAAATTTGATGATGTGATCGAAATGGTCTTGCATCATCAAAGGCTTCGCGAATCTTGATATGAGCATCTCTTTGATCGCAGGCCATGTTATTTGGTCAGGTTTAATATTTGTTAGACACGTTGCCGCACGCCCCTTAAGAGAATGTGTTAGGGCTAGGATTAAGTCGATTCCTTTTATTTTCTTCTGCTCAATTATTAATTCGCTGAGTGTGCACCAATTAACGATGTCGGATTCATGTTCATCCGGGTCATAATTGACTAATTTTGTCGGTGCATGCTGAACAGGCTGACACGATGTCATGTTCTCAGCGATTTTTTTGAAGATCGCTTCCATGCCAGTCGAGAATAACATCATTTGCTCCATGACTGGATTACTTGGCGCATTTGACTGCGATGATTGTTGTGGGGGTAGATCCCACTTCTGATGTAGCGTCAGGGTCCGACATTATTTAAAAAAAAACACAAAAGTCTTCGCTCAATCACTTATTTATTTTAATTAAATAAACCTAGATAACCGAGATTTAGATGCCATCAAGGACTGGTCTGATAGATTTGGGGTATCAGTAAACCCCTCAAAGTGTCAGGCCATTTTAATTGGAAGCTCACGCATGATGGGGAGGGTGACGCTTAGCTCTTTACCTCCTCTTATTTTTAATGGTACCGTCATACCCATAACCCCTACTGTGAAAGATCTCGGTTTGCATCTGGACTCGACACTTAGCTGGCAACGCCAGGTCTCTAGTGTAAGTCAAAGAGTCAATGGTACTCTGCGATCTCTGTATCGTCTGAGGAACTTTTTGCCCGCCAAGACGAAAACTATGCTGGTGCAGACTTTGATTTTCCCTATCATCGACTATGGTGACGTGTGCTACTTTGACTTGAATGCGGTTTTGCTGGATAAGCTCGACAGACTGCTCAACAATTGTATCCGGTTCATATTCAACCTCAGAAAATATGATCATGTGTCGAGCTATAGGTCTGAGCTCAAATGGATGTCCATTCGCCAAAGAAGAAGTTTGCGTGCTTTGACCACGCTTTTCTCCCTTCTCAACTCTCCCTCTCCTCCTTCTTATCTTTTGTCTCACTTCCAATATCTATGTTCTTCACACTCTAAGAATCTGCGTTCTTCTAATAATCTTCTCCTACTCTGTCCTTCTCATACTTCTGACTTTGTTCATTCTTCCTTTCATATTCAGTCCATTCTTCTTTGGAATGCGCTTCCTCTTGATATCAGAACGGCCACCAGTCGGTATGCATTTAAGCGGAAATTGCAGATTTGTTTTCAAAATAAATAGAGTAGAGTCATCTCAGCACCTCCCTCTCTTGAATTCGTATATAATATGTATATATATATATATATATAATATAGATATATTATATTATTGTAAATATGTATGTATGTGTAATTAGCACTATTTTAGTTCGTATGTATTATCATATATTTTTAATAATAGTTTTCTCTTTGTTCCTCTCAAATAGAGCACCTGCCATCTAATCTCTTCACCACCCTTGGTTGACTGGTAGAGAATGGCTAAGGCATTAAGTCCGCCATTGTACCTCTTTGAGTGCGAGAAGTTTTAATAAATAAATAAATAAATAAACCTTATTTAATTTCACATTAATTTAATTTAAAATCACTAAATTAATCTATACTGAATATAAAAACTACCCGACAAATGATTACTCAGTGATTACGTAACGTGTGCACTGGGCAGCGGCCGACGAACGACTGAGCCGAGTCGCAGAGTGCGCTGCCTTATATAACGTTCGGAGTTGACGTGACGTCGTTCAGTTGTTCGTTCACCGCTTGCCCGTTGCACTCGCAGTTTACAAAATAATGACGGTGGCGCCGTCATATACATGTGTTGATTAAACAGATCGCCGTGAATGAAAACAGCTTTGCTTTTGTTGGCTTTGCGCTGCACCTGTGCCTTTTTCAATGCTTCGCTAAGATTATTCATGAAGTGCGATGACGTGTTGCATGTTGTAATTGATTCACCGTAGAATTCCCCAGGCAGGCGTAGTGTTCTTCCGAATAATAATTCCGCAGTACTGGCGCCGATGTCTGTCTTGTATGCGGCGCGAAGACCAAGTAATACAGTGGGTAACTCGTACGTCCAGTTCGTTGTATTTAGTCTTGCGGTGAGTGATGCTTTTAGTGTGCGGTGCCAGCGTTCCACCAAGCCGTTCGATTGGGGATGGTACGCCGTAGTTCGTACGTGCTGGATTCCCATGCGATGCATCAACTTATGGAATAGTTCGGATTCGAACTGTCTGCCTTGGTCTGTTGTTATGGTCGTGGGGCAACCGAATCTTGCGATCCATGTTTCATACAACGTATTTGCGACTTTTTCTGCCGTCATGTCCTTGATTGGTTGAGCTTCTGGCCACTTCGTTGCTCTGTCGATCATCGTCAGTATATAACGACAGTTGTTTGACGTTGGTAAGGGACCGACTAAGTCAATGTGCAGATGACTTAGGCGGTCTACTGGCATGAAACTGGATACTGGTGCCTTGGTGTGGCGATGAACTTTCACTCGCTGGCATTGGTCGCAAGCCCTTGCCCAGTCTGTGACATTTTTCTTAATGGTCAACCAGAAATAACTCGTGGTAGTTAATCTTCTCGTCGCTCTTACGCCGGGATGATTTAGGTCGTGTATCGCTTGATAAGCTTGCTTCCTGTATTGTGGCGGTAAGTACGGGCGAGGACATTTTGTTGACATTTCTTTCTTTCTTTCTTTCTTTCTTTCTTTCTTACATATGACTTGGGTAGTTGAACCGGGCAGTGCTATTCGCTTGAATATGAACCTGTCGCTTTTCAGGAGTTGCTTTAGGTCTTCATTTGAGACTTTGCTAACTCGTCGTAATTTATCGGTGTTGGACATGAGATTGTATCCACTCGTGACATGGCGTCGGCGACACAGTTATCCTTGCCCGATATGTGTTTGATATTGGTGACAAACTGGCTGATATATTCTAAATATCTTGTGCGCCTCGGAGTTTCATCTTTGTAGTTCGCTCGCAGTGCAGTGGTGAGGGGTTTGTGGTCCGTCAATATGGTGACGTCACGGCCTTCTATCATACGGCGAAAGTGACGTACTGCCATGTATATAGACGTAAGCTCCCTGTCATACGTGCTATATTTCCTTTGAGCGTCGTCGAATTTCTTAGAAAAAAATCCGAGCGGTCTCCAGCGGCCTTGACTTTTTTGTTGTAGTACGGCCCCCGCGCAGGTGTCGGATGCGTCGGTCATGAGCACGAAAGGTAGTGTTGACGATGGGTATGACAACAATACGGCGCTGCTGATGTCGTGTTTGCATTTTTCAAACGCCTGTATCGCTGTCTCGCTCCAATTAATTTTCGTCTTGTCGTTTTTCTTCGAATCTTTTAGGTAAACATTGAGCTCTTTCTGATACGCGGCGGCATGTGGGACATTCTCACGATAAAAGTTAATCATTCCCAGGAATCGACGTAATTGTTGGACTGTTTCTGGGCGAGGGTATGATTTTATGGCTTCGATCTTCTCGTCAGTTGGCTTAATTCCTTTGCTGGTTATAGTGTAGCCCAAAAAGTTGAGTGTTTGTTGGCCAAATGTGCTCTTAGCTACATTTAGTTGTAGCCCATGGTCGTTAAGCCTTCTGAATACTTCCTCTAGTTCTCTTCTGTGCTGTTCCTTTGTTTCAGAAGCCACTAAAATATCGTCAACAAATGGGAAAACAGGTAGTCCCCGTAGAACGTTGTCTATATGTCGTTGGAACGTTTGCCCAGCGTTGCGCAAACCGAAGCACATCCTCGGGAATTCGAATAACCCGAACGGTGTGATAACGGCAGTCTTCTGTATATCCTCTTCGCGAGTTAGAACTTGATAATAGGCCTTTTTCATGTCGATTATGGAGAAGTATTTCTTCCCTAGTAAGTTGTAGGTAAAGTCATGTAGTCTTGGAATGGGGTAACGGTCAGGCACGGTCACTGTATTGAGTCGACGATAATCTCCACAAACTCTGGTACTTGCCATCCTTCTTTAGGACGTGGTGTATTGGACTGGCCCAAGGACTCTTCGACGGACGACAAATACCCTGCTCAATCATGACGTCAAAATCTGCCTTGGCTGCCTTGTACTTGTGCGGTGGAAGAGGGCGTGATTTCGCATATAATGGCGGGCCGGTAGTCTGTATGTGGTGTTCGACTTCGCTATGACAGAGCTTCAAGTTCGGTCGGGTGATGTCTGGGTATTTTGCGAGCAAATCGTGGTATGGCTGCTGGTCATCTACAGTGTTGATGCTGGAGTCTGAAGTTGACGTTATGCAACCGACAACGGATAGGCCTGTTTTTTTGTCTATTAACCTTCGTCCGTGTATATCTACCGTGAGTTGGTGCTTATGTAGAAAATCAGCTCCCAATATCGGTCTGGTCGTTTCGGCGACAACGAAATTGCACATAAACGGTCGACGTAGTCCGATGTTCAAGGTCATAGTGCGTTCCCTATATGAGGGTATTCGTGAACCGTTGGCGGCGTAGAGATATTCGGTTGGCGTCGTTTTTTCTTTGCGTACCCTCTTTATGGGTAGTACTGAGACGTTTGCGCCGGTATCGATGAGGAAATGCAGACCAGTTTCCAGCTCTTTAATGAAAAGACGGTGGCGGGTTACGTCGTTGACTTCGGCTCCCGTCGTAGCCAAAGTCGGGACTAGTTTTCCTGGCTCGTATTCGTCTTGCTTGGAAAATTACAGGGCCTACGACAGCGAAACGCCTCCTTGCCGAATTTGCGATGGTAATAGCAAATCGACGTGTCCCGATTCGCGGACTGGGAACGAAATCTTGAACGGTATCTGCCTCGCTGCGGTCCACGGTGGTAGTTACGCGATCTGTCAATTTTCAATGCTGCGACTTCTTTCGTAAGTGCCTCGATTATATTCAAAATTCGATCGTTAGGCGATGGTGTCGATGATTGTGACACGGTGCTATGCCGTTAACTAACTCGTTAAATAGGCACAATTATGTTCCTTATGGTCTATTTGACTCAAAATATGAAATCAGCAAAATACCAACATTAATGAACAAAATTTTCATTTTTATAAGTAACGAAATTTAATTTTCATTGTCAAAACGGGGTGTTTCCATAACCTACACAAATGCCCGAATCCTACTAATTGAGTATATTAAGAATAGAGCCACATTCTGCGAGAGGGACATACTACAGGATCAGCGCCCGTACGTTGTTCCGAGTAGACGTGTGTCGGTTGTCCGCGGAGTTTTTGCTTCGAATTTTTTTTTTTTTTTTAACTTTGCCCCACTCTAGGAATTTCTGCTGTATCGTGGGTGCGTTTACAAACATTTATACTCACATACACAAACAGCCAGACCCGGAACAACTACTTGTAGGTCATACAAATATTTGTTCCGTGCGGGAATTGAACCCGCGACACGCAGCGCAGCAGTCAATCGCTTAACCACTGCGCCAACCGTGCCGGCAAGTTGAGTGATTGTGAATTCCTTGTTACTCTTGCCTGTTCCTTACCAGTAATAAACGCTCACTGGGCGGTCCTAGAGTGAGATACAATCAATTTTGTCACATACTTCAAAATCTGACTTTCGAAAAGTGTCTGTGCATTGTTGGATTTGAACCCGCTCCCACGGTGCGGTGTGGTGTTTGTGGCCGACTCCCTGCCCGATGCGCTACGATGCCAGTGACGTAGGATTTTGAATTGACTGCTCGCTATCTGCTACGCGGCCGCCGCGCCGTAGCCGCTGATGTGAGTGCTACGGATTGCCTACGCGGCTACGAACACGAAGTACTCGTTGCCGATGCGCTAAGTCTTCGCTCGCACGCGACGCTCTGGCTCACGGTGTAGTGCGCACGCACTCGTCGATCGTGACGAAGTCTACGAGATTTGCTTTTATCTACTCGTATATTCCAACTATATTTGAAACATGTCCGGTGTGCAACGCACTCCCCCGAACACGCCGAAAACGCAAACAATCAACCTGCTGCTCAAGATTCTCCCGCCAGCAAGCCCGGTCAATTCAACAGTTCAACAAATGCAGTGGTGAGTGATTACGTAAATACTAATCGAAATAAAAGAGCCCGAAAGGCAAACTCGCCACAAGGCGCTGCTATGATGAGTTCGTGCGACCTTCAAACTCAACTCGCAGATTGGAAGGAGGAACAAGACTCTTCAATTGCAAAGCTCCTTGCTACTCAAACCGCTGTGATGTCTAAACTGGCGTCTGATATAGGAGAAATAAAAGCCCAGAACATTCAGATTCAGGCATCAAATACGGAGATACACAAATCAAACGAGGAGATAGCTAGATCTATGACTTTCCTAAACCAACAATTTGAGGAGCTGAAAAAGGAAGTTGAAGACCTAAGAAAGGAACGCCGGGAATCCAACCCAATATATAGAAACTCTAGAAAAAAGAGATCTACAACATAAATCAAGGTCGTCGGGTATTGAAATCCGTAATATACCGCAATGTAACTGAAACCAATGCCACTCTTGCAAAAACGGTATGCGACATTGGTGAAGCTGTCGGAGTATCCATAAAAGACTGAACTGAGGGATATCTATCGCTTGCCCGGGAAATCACCGAGTGCTTCTAACACAACACGACCTATTATAGCTGAATTTTCTTCTGTTATGAAAAAGGAGACACTCATATCCGCAGTTCGTACTTTCAACAAAGCCAAGGACAAGGAAGATAAATTAAATACTAGTCTCATTGGCATTCCAGGAACTTGTCAACCAGTTTATGTCGAGGAGCAGCTTCCGGGTAACACCAAAAAACTGTTCTATCAATCAAGAGAGTTTGCGAAAAACCACAAGTTCAAATTCTGCTGGGTTTCCAACGGTAACATATTTTTGCGCAAAAAGGAAGGAGACAAACAACTGTTAATCAACTCCGAAAAATGTCTCCAGGACATGGATTGCACTGACACGTGACTAGTAATCCGTATCCACGATTAACAGTATGGTTTCACCAAAGGACGTTGTACGACCGACGCCGGTGTAACCTTATTAAGACACATTTTTAAAGCGTGGGAAGAGGCCCAAGACGCAATAGGAATTTTTTGTGACCTCTCCAAGGCATTTGATTGCGTCGATCACGAAACCTTACTCTTGAAACTTGATCATTACGGACTTGGAAAACTTGCGCTCAATTTAGTAAAATCTTATTTAAATGATAGACAACAGCAAGTTCAAATAAACGGTATCGATTCACCAGGTTTAAAAGTAAAAATGGGTGTGCCACACATATATTACCGTACAGCTGTCTATTATTGTTATTTTTAGATATTGTTTTTGTTTCTAAATCTAAAAAAATACACAAATTATTTAACATTCACATTACCACACAAATAAAAACTCACCATGGCATACGCACTCTACACAAAAATACACTCACACCTCACTTTCATAAAGACACGTGCTTTAACAACCACTCTTGCACAAAAAACAAATTATAAACGACATATCATATGCTAAGCAAATCCTAATTATAGAGGTCCTACCTCTGAGTCACCTCACGTTATTTCTACACTCTCTCAATGGCTAACATAAATAGTATATGCAGCGAGCTTGACTCGCTAACAGTGGGTAACTCATTTAACTGTGCCCCAGAAAATTGTATTGAAATTCAAAATTCAAAAGTCATTTATTCAAACTAGGCTGAGAATCAGCACTTTTCGAACGTCAAAATTACATAAGACAGTCCCCCAAAACGCCCACCCTTCACCACTTCCTAGTGCTTTAGCTGGGAAGAAGAAGTGGCGCAACAAACTCCCCAGCAGCACAGCTGTCTGTTCAGTAAAAAAGATTCTATATAATAGTATGCAAAATGATATTTACATTACGCAACACAAAACATAATTTAAATTATAAAATTATAGCCATATGACAGCTAGCACACGCCAATATACCAACCAAAAACATCGAGAACTATACTCAAGCAGAAATAACAATAACTTAACGAAAACAATATCTAAATAAAAGCCTCCAGGCATAAAGTGCGTGCCCGCTTACATATAGCTGTAACTAGAAGTTATAATTGATAAACTAGGACGCTAGCTAACATATTGCAATACAACTCATTAAAAAAAACATTGTAATGAGTAGATTATGTCAACAATAAATAAAGTAAAATTATAAACAATTATATAAACTCATATAACCTGTCAGTAAGTAAGCTAATTCTGGAGAAAGAACATTTAAACATTGTCTTGAGTTAATCACAGCGACCAACTATTCTTATCATTTAAGTAGTCGTTGATAGAATAGTATGCCTTTGAACAGAGGTTGGATTTTACTTTAGTTTTGAACGCATTAAAAGGCAAATCTAGCAAAGAAGAAGGTAGCTTGTTATAAAAGGTTATACCAAGCCCTACAAATGAGTTATGAACCTTATGAATTAAAATCAAATTGACCGAAGATCTATGGGGATTATCTATCAAAGTTTGTACATCCATAATGGAGACTATAGCACCATACTTAGCTTTAATATTTAATTTGTGTGTGGATCAAGGAGTCTTCCCGGATTTAATGAAATACAGTAAGGTTATACCACTTTTTAAATCTGGGGACAGTAAAGACGCCAACAATTATAGACCAGTATCCGTGCTGCCGGTATTCAGCAAAGTATTCGAAAAGGTAATGCTCAATCAAATGCTTAATCATTTTAACACCAACCAAATCTTACACGATCAGCAATATGGTTTCACTAAAGGACGTTGTACGACTGACGCCGGTGTCACCTTATTAAAACACATATTTACAGCGTGGGAGGAGGCTCAAGATGCCATTGGAATCTTTTGCGACCTCTCGAAGGCATTTGATTGCGTCGATCACGAAACCTTACTCTTGAAACTTGATCATTACGGACTTGGAAAACTTGCGCTCAATTTAGTAAAATCTTATTTAAATGATAGACAACAGCAAGTCCAAATTAATGGTGTCAATTCACTGGGTCTAAAAGTAAAAATGGGTGTTCCACAAGGCTCGATTTTGGGTCCTTTCCTCTTTTTAGTTTATATTAATGATCTACCCCATTTATTAAAAAACCAACCACAAATGGTGTTATTTGCTGACGATACTTCCCTAATTTTTAAGATAAATAGACGTGCATCAAATCTTGACGACGTAAATAACGCCCTACTGCAGGTCCAAAATTGGTTTACTGCAAATAATTTAGTATTAAATGGGAAAAAAACGAAATGCATAAGATTTGCTTTACCGAATGTTAAAAGTAGTGATTGTGATATAGTATTAAATAGGGAGAAACTAGAATTCGTTGATAAAACTGTTTTCCTGGAGATCACGCTCGACTCAAGGCTGCAATGGGGTCCGCATTTAACATCTCTTGCAGGACGGCTAAGTTCAGCAGCATATGCTGTAAGAAAAATCCGTCAATTTACTGATATAGATACCGCAAGGCTAGTCTATTTCAGTTACTTTCATAGTATCATGTCTTACGGTATTTTACTATCGGGACGGGCTGCAGATATCGACTCTATTTTTATTCTGCAGAAAAGAGCCATTAGAGCAATATATTGCCTCCGCAGGCGCGATTCTCTAAGGGAACTGTTTAAAAACATTAACATCCTGACGGTACCTTGTCAATATATTATATGAAAACATCATGTACGTCAGGAAAAATCTTAATCTTTTCAGTAAAAGAGGTGAAAGACACAATTATAGTACTAGAAATAGGGATCAATTAGTTCAACCGGGTTTCAGACTGGCGAAAGTAGACTCATCTTTCATGGGGTACTGTTTAAAATGTTATAATAAAATACCTCCCCACATACTGCAACTAAATGAAACTAAATTTAAATTTTGTATAAAACGCACACTATGCTACCAAGCATATTATAAGCTGGGGGATTATATAGGTGACAAAAATGCTTGGCTCAACGCTGGTCCAGCTCCACAAGGGCGCATAAACTAATTTAATTTTAGCATTCGAAAATATTGTCGGAGCTGCTGAAGATTGCATAAATTATCTTTGAATTGTATAACTTCAATCTCGTAGTATTATATAATTGCATAGCACATGTGTGAGCACTGTGACCATGTACCTTCTATGAAGCTACCATTTACTGAGTACGTCTTTCATTGACTTGAATGTGCCCTGGCGGCTGAGAGTATGTCATGCTCACTCAAATGTCTCGCTGGTGGTGGCGTGTGTGTTGGATCGTTAAGTTCCCTTCGAAATGGTTGAGCTAAACGGTGCTGATCCATGCGTCATGTTCGTGAACGGACGCCGTCAGTAGGGACTGGTCATCTCTTATCTGCCACGGCTTATTTTAATTTTTGAATTGTTTTTATCTTTTTATAACGGACGCTTTTTACGTGCACGTCTTTCTACATTGGTCTCACATGTATAATTTCAACATGAATGATGTAACCAATATTTTGTAACAACATCATAATTTAAAAGAGTGTCCGTGGAGTTTCTTGCCCGTTCTTCTCCATAGGAACCTACGCTTTGGAATGGGCAACTAGCTTCATATTTCTGACTGACTGACCCCTTGACAATTCAAAAGTGCCTGTAAATGGTTTAATTGAAATAAATGCTTTGAGTTTGAGTTTTGAGTTTGAGTTTATGAAGCCGGTGAAAGGGAGTACGTAGTTTGTCCTTATTTCTAGTGTTAACATTGTGAATATCACTGTTTTTAGTATATAAGTGTATATTTTGCCTAATATATAATATGTTGGCGAAAATGAATTGTGATGCCACTGTGAGGATACCGATATCTTTGAAAATTGAGTATGTTAACACCACCAACACCAACATAAAGATATTACACTTAAACATACGTAGCTTAAATAAAAACTTTGACCAACTCCAGGTACTAATGCACTCAACAAAACTTGATTTGGACGTGGTAATCCTTACAGAATGTTGGCTCAGTAAAGTCAGCAATATGCCTGTTTTGGTTGGATATGAATCCTACTGTACCGGAATAAACAGTAACCAAAATGATGGAATTGTTATCTTCACTGGGAATTCTTCTCTGGGGAACTTGTTCGGAAATTAATACTATCTTTGTTCTACAGAAAAGGGCTGTTCGAGCCATTTACAACCTAGGTCCGAGAGATTCCCTTCGAGAAAAATTCAAAGAAATAAATATTCTGACTGTAGCGTCACAATATATTTTTGAAAACCTATTGTATGTACACAAAAATATATCTAATTTTAAAAAGATTTCCGATATTCATAGTTTAAATACGAGGAATAAACACAACCTCGCTGTACACCGCACTCGTCTCCACAGAGTAGGCAACTCGTTCATGGGCCAATGTATACGCTTTTACAACAAACTTCCCATCGACATTCGAAACTTACCCATTAAACGATTTAAAAGCTGTATTAAAACCAAACTTTGTAAAAAAGGGTACTATATATTTTTTGATTATTTAGATGATAAAAAAGCTTGGGATTGAGCTGCTCGCTCTGCTAAGCCTTGTGCTAAAATCATAAAATCAATACCAGTATTATATAAACATTATATTCAAAATGACATTATTACTTTGTAAAGTATTTTTTTTAAAATTTTTGTGAATGTGAGGACTATGTGGATTTTTTAATTATTATTATTTTTTCTTTCTTATTTAGTTTTAATGATGGTCTGGCAGTTTGAGTAGTTTATGAGGCCTACCCAAATGTCCTTTCTTTGGTATTGTTCGTCGAGTTGAGCTCCTTAAGTTCTGGGTTGAGCTCCACGATTACTGACAAATGCTTGCACTGACAGGACAGGTCCACTCAAATCTGTGTGGTTCTTTTCTCAAAAGACCATTTCAGACACTAATCTACATGGTCCTCATATGGCCTGACCAAGATTATGTCTGGACTTTAAAAGAGACTGTGACCTCTGAGTTTGTTTCGGCCTTTCTTCTCAGAGTAGTCAGATAGGAAACGCCGAACTCATCTAGCTAATTTTTAATTATTTTTTTAAGATGACGTGTAAAAGTGATTCCAATATCCTATTTACAGAATAAACAATTTCATTTCATTTCATTTCACAAAACAAGCTCTCCGAACCTCAGAGTGGGAACCTAAATTTGTGGGTGGTAATTGTTTGGTATGTCATATAGTTAATCAAAATATTGCTATTGTAGCAGTGTACCGATCCCCGTCATACAGTTCCAAGGAAAGCAGCGATTTTTTCTTGGATAGTTTAAATAGTGTCTACGTAAGCCTCTCCTCCTACAAAAATATAATCCTTATAGGTGATATTAATATAGACCTCAATCCCAATAGTACAGATGACCGCTGTTTCAACTATCTCATTCCAAATGCCTCCCACGGTCTTCTTCCAACCCATCGGTACAACACTCGGTTGGATAGCTGTCTAGATAATGCACTCGTTAAAACGACCCTTCCTGTTACCACCCTTATACTCGACTCACACATCACGGACCACAAACCAGTGCTACTTACTATTGCTAACACAAACCCAGATAATAAACCACTTCACATAGCTACCCGCATAGACTTCGATGCAGTTAAGTTAGATTTAGAAAACTCGGATTTTATCCCCTTATACACAATTATTGACCCCAATATATCCATGAATATGTTCATAACTATTATCTCTTCAGTAATTACCAAACACACTAAACAAATTAAAATCCCAAGAAAAAAAAGAATAATAAAACCATGGATGACCACTGGCCTATTAAAGTGTATACAAAACCGGGACCGGTTGCACAACACATCAAGAAAAGATCCCAATAATCTTATCCTGAAAATTACCTATACTCGGTACCGGAATTTTTGTAACGACCCGCTCCGGAAACTAAGAATAGCCAATGAAAAAAGCGAACTTGAAAAATCTTCTACCAATCCCAAAGCCCTTTGGAAAACTATACAACAAATTACCAATACCACAAAAAAGAAAACTAGCCCGGTTGGATATCTGTGATAGTGCTATATCATCCGTAAACGAAGTGTGTAGATATTTCAGTAATATAGGCACTAACTTGGCAGATAAAATCTTGTCATAATCTCACCAACCTGTAAACCCACCTAAGAGATCAAGTCAAACTATGTTATCCAACCCTGCCAACTCTGAACTTGTGATACTTGAAGTTGATGAATCAGAAGTGGAGACTCTTATTATGCAACTGCGAAATGATTGCGTAATGGGTTGGGATGGCATATCCCCCCCTAGTGCTAAAGAGTTGCCGCCAGACCTTGACACCACCATTGACGTATATCCTAAACTGTTGCCTTAAAAAAGGCATCTTTCCTGATGCGCTAAAAAAAGCTATCGTCCATCCGATTCATAAGAGAGGGAACAGAAACTGTGTCAACAATTATAGACCCATATCTGTCCGATCAGCACTCTCCAAGATTCTAGAAAGGATCCTAAATAATGGTTTAAAAAATTCCTCAGCAAACATCAGCTCATAGCTAATAATCAGTATGGTTTTCGCACAGGAATCTCAACTGAGGATGCGGTTCTTGAGCTGACGCAATTTGCTGCTAGAAACCTTGACAATAGAGAAAAGTCTAGGGATTTTCCTAGACCTTTCTAAAGCATTTGATACAGTGTCTGTTCCCAAACTTATCTCTAAATTGGAACTCCTAGGGGTACGAGGAAACACCCTCGAAATTTTCAAAGACTATCTTAACAACCGGACCCAACGAGTAAAAATTGGAGAGCATATAAGTGAAGAAGTATCTACCACTTACGGTACCCCAAGGAAGCATCTTAGGTCCCACCCACTTCCAAATATACGTCAATGAGTTGTGTAGAATGTCCATCCCCAATTCCAGGATCATTGCTTATGCACACGACACCGCAGTCATAGTTTACGGACCAACTTGGGATAGCGTTAAGTGCTTCGCAGAAGCGGCATTAACAAGTATAATGAAATGGCTCAACCTAAACTTACTTACCCTAAACTGCGACAAAACATCGTACATTCCATTCGCTATCAGGCGTAACAACTTGCCCGACAAATCTTTTACCATAACAGCGCACACCTGCTCCAAAAAAGTCCCCACAATGCTTATGTCCGACACTTACTGGAACTGATAATGTGAAATATCTGGGTGTCCAAATAGACGGAAGATTACGATGGGACAAACAGGTTGACGCCATCACCACTAGAGCTATGAAACTTTTGCATATTTTCAAATCCCTTAGAGACTCGGCTGCGCCTGAAACTCTGAAGATGGTGTACTATGCATTATGTCAATCCGTCATTGGATATTGCATCACAGTATGGAGTGGTGCAAATAAAACCAGCCTTCTGAGGATTGAAAGAGCGCAGAGAGCAGTGCTGAAGGTGATGTCGCGCAAACCTTATCGCTATCCCACTGCGCAACTATACGCTGATTGCAAAGTACTTTCAGTGCGCCAGCTTTTTGTGCTGCAGTCAACTCACGCTAGCGTTCCCCCATCAGACCCTAAAAAAAGGAAGAAACTACCCTTAAGTACCCCTCAAAAAACATCCTTCGCTCAACACCAATACTACACATTAAGTACACACATCTACAAACAAATTCACAAGAAATTAAACATTGTCGATCTAAATAAATATGAAATAAAATCAAAATTAACTGAATGGCTACTAGAACGGGACTATCTACAAACAGAATCCTTACTCCCTTACCTATATATATACCTCAATGGTCCTAGTTTATCAATTATAACTTCTAGTTACAGCTATATGTAAGCGGGCACGCCCTTTATGTCTGGAGGCTTTTATTTAGATATTGTTTTCGTTAAGTTATTTTTATTTCTGCTTGAGTATAGTTCTCGATGTTTTTGGTTGGTATATTGGCGTGTGCTAGCTGTCATATGGCTATTAATTTTATAATTTAAATTATGTTTTGTGTTGCGTAATGTAAATATCATTTTGCATACTATTATATAGAATCTTTTTTACTGAACAGACAGCTGTGCTGCTGGGGAGTTTGTTGCGCCACTTCTTCTTCCCAGCTAAAGCACTAGGAAGTGGTGAAGGGTGGGCGTTTTGGGGGACTGTCTTATGTAATTTTGACGTTCGAAAAGTGCTGATTCTCAGCCTAGTTTGAATAAATGACTTTTGAATTTTGAATTTTACTTAAGTACGTCGCCTAACTACCTACATATCCCCAATCACACACAACACACCCACCACACGCACACATACCCTCACACACACACGCACACCCTCACACAAACGCACACACACACATCTCGTATAAAATATATACTTAGATTAGTTTTAGTATTAGGAGTAATTATTACTATCTTCAATCGCTCGGGTAGATCGACACAGTCTATTATTTTATAAGCACGTCTTAAGCTGAATCACTGTCTCTCAAGATACAGGTTTCCTAGTTTGAGAGGCAGTGTTTTCCATATTGTGTACAGATTTTAGTTCTTAGATTTGTATTGCATTGTGTTACTACCATTTAAAACTGTCTTTATATAAAACATTTTAAATCTGTATTTTCTATGAAATAAAGTCTATTTATTTTTTTATTATTATTTATTTTAGTGTTCTTCCTTTCAAGACTTACTTCGTACGTCTATTGGTAACGCAAAAAAACTTTTTCTGACGCATAAAGTTTGTTTCTATTTGCAAGTAGCGGGTAGCGAAGTTGAAAAACCGTTTTTCAACTAAATTCCCTGCAAAATCTTGCTCAACATGTACCTACATTGCTTTAGCGGAATCAATTATAGCATACGGAATCACGACTTATGGGCGAACATTTAAATCATATACTGAAAGGATTTCCAAACTGCAAGTTCTTTTAAAACTTATAGTACCCAGAAAAATTAAACACCAATATACAGATAACGTCATTGAACTATTTAAATATTGTAAAATTTTGCCAATTCAGACGAGACTAAACATGTCCCTCTTAATTGAGCAATTTAATAACAAAAGCATTCAAATACAGATATCACATAAAATAATCACAAGAAGTATCACCAGAAATAAATTAATAGTACCTTTTTTTTTTTTTTTTTTGGGTGGGAAATTATCAAATAACTTCTCCCGCTCTGGGTGGAGCGGGAGGGCGTGTCAGACTCTTACTGACTAAAACCCACCCGGGTTCCTTCCGTTGCCTTTACGTTGCCAGGGGCCACGGTATCCCTTTCGGACTTTCCCGCAACCCCGGCAGGCATCGGTCCTATCGGACCCCTTCCGTTGTGCTGACATCTCTTTGAGGCGCGCGTGGAACACAACGCGCCGTCGACCCGGGCCTGGTCCTTATCGGACGGCGAGCTACCCATTGCTCACCGTCCGCAAGCCTGCGCCTACGGTGGGCGGGAATCGGCCTGCGATTCCCGACGCCCAGGGCGTCTCCTGCGGCGGCTAGGGGCGTGAGGGCGCGAAATTTGCCTCTCCCTCACGCGTTCTGCCTCCTCCTTCGCGGCCTCCCATGCCCTCTCGCTCCGTACCATGGCCTGGACTAGGGCCGGACGCGAGAGATCCCCGCCGCCGATCGCCTCCACGAGGACACGGCGAAATTAATAGTACCTCAGACTAGAAATTATTATGGCAGACGAACTGTAAAATTTTTAATAGGTACCCACAATTTACGATGAAATACCAAAATCTGTAAAAAACTAAATAAACTCGAAAAACTATAAGCAAAAATTTAAAAAATACTATTACAACTACTTATTTAACTTAGTTTCATAAAATATTTTTCAAATTTTAAATACTAATATAAAATAAACAAAAGCGAAGCAACATGTATAGGAATTTCGTTACGTTGACTAGACCCGATCGAGTAGCGAGCAACTCAGATACTTACTGATAGATGTTTACGGCTTAAATAGTTACGTTCAAATTATTGTTCATGTACCTACATTGTTTGGTTATTTTTATAATATAGGCAAATAATGTACGTACATGGATAATATACATTTATAATATATAATATAATAAGTAAATACAAGTTATATTTAAGTGATTAAGGAGTGTTCTTTTAGCGAACGTGAGTACCCATACAAACCATTTCTGGTTTAATGGTACAAAACAAACACAAACCTGTATTAAGACTGTATGCAAATAATAAAAATAAAAAAATAAATAAAAAAAACTTGGCGAAACATCGATATTGCTTTAATACTAGCTATATTAACTTGCTTCGTTCGTACGTGTTTCCGGTTACGCACTTTGTCATCCATTTTGCAAGCAGTCTGGCATCCGATTAAGCTGAAACTTTGCATACTTACATAACTTAAACAAAATTCTTCTAAAGCATGGGTTACGGGCGTTGCGGCATTTCAAATATTTATTTATTTGTTTAAAAAAAAAAAAAAAAACTGCTATCATTACAGGAAATTCCTAATGCGGTAGCGTGGTCCTTAATTAAACTATCTTAAATAGCATAATACATACAATATTATTTTTGTGAATTCATTCAGAGAGCAGGAAAATAAATCGATCCTGTCAACCGTGTCATTCAGTGCGTGCAAGGCGCGCGTCAGTGGCGCTTTGCTGAGCAAGTTGGTTCGTGCGTGTGGCACTGCTATTAACCGTGGCTTCCGGCGCCGTGATACGTAATTGTCAGGAACATTCATAAAAATCTCCTTCAAAACACCGGAATTATAGGTCGTACCACGTAAAAGTTTGAACACATATGTGGTTATAGCTAAGTCCCTCCTTGTCTCGAGTTTGTTGAATCATACCTCACTCTCTTATAGAGAAATCAACATTATTATGCAGTGACATGCGGTGAAGTGTGTGTGTATGTACGCAGGCGCGTGTGTACCTGCCGGAGGAGCCCTTCCCGCACGCGGCGCTCGTGCGCGCCGGACGCCTCAAGCACGCGCGCTCGCTGCACGACGACGCCTTCAGCGCAGACTTCCGACAGGTGAGCTTAAGTCCGACCCTGAACCACTGTCCCTCAAGCACGCGCGCTCGCTGCACGACGACGCCTTCAGCGCAGACTTCCGACAGGTGAGCTTAAGTCCGACCCTGAACCACTGTCCCTCAAGCACGCGCGCTCGCTGCACGACGACGCCCTTAGCGCAGACTTCCGACAGATGAGCTTAAGTCCGACCCTGCGCCACTGTCCCTCAAGCACGCGCGCTCGCTGCACGACGACGCCTTCAGCGCAGACTTCCGACAGGTGAGCTTAAGTCCGACCCTGAACCACTGTCCCTCAAGCACGCGCGCTCGCTGCACGACGACGCCTTCAGCGCAGACTTCCGACAGGTGAGCTTAAGTCCGACCCTGAACCACTGTCCCTCAAGCACGCGCGCTCGCTGCACGACGACGCCCTTAGCGCAGACTTCCGACAGATGAGCTTAAGTCCGACCCTGCGCCACTGTCCCTCAAGCACGCGCGCTCGCTGCACGACGACGCCTTCAGCGCAGACTTCCGACAGGTGAGCTTAAGTCCGACCCTGAACCACTGTCCCTCAAGCACGCGCGCTCGCTGCACGACGACGCCCTTAGCGCAGACTTCCGACAGATGAGCTTAAGTCCGACCCTGCGCCACTGTCCCTCAAGCACGCGCGCTCGCTGCACGACGACGCCCTTAGCGCAGACTTCCGACAGATGAGCTTAAGTCCGACCCTGCGCCACTGTCCCTCAAGCACGCGCGCTCGCTGCACGACGACGCCTTCAGCGCAGACTTCCGACAGGTGAGCTTAAGTCCGACCCTGAACCACTGTCCCTCAAGCACGCGCGCTCGCTGCACGACGACGCCTTCAGCGCAGACTTCCGACAGGTGAGCTTAAGTCCGACCCTGCGCCACTGTCCCTCAAGCACGCGCGCTCGCTGCACGACGACGCCCTCAGCGCAGACTTCCGACAGATGAGCTTAAGTCCGACCCTGCGCCACTGTCCCTCAAGCACGCGCGCTCGCTGCACGACGACGCCTTCAGCGCAGACTTCCGACAGATGAGCTTAAGTCCGACCCTGCGCCACTGTCCCTCAAGCACGCGCGCTCGCTGCACGACGACGCCCTCAGCGCAGACTTCCGACAGATGAGCTTAAGTCCGACCCTGCGCCACTGTCCCTCAAACACGCGCGCTCGCTGCACGACGACGCCTTCAGCGCAGACTTCCGACAGATGAGCTTAAGTCCGACCCTGCGCCACTGTCCCTCAAGCACGCGCGCTCGCTGCACGACGACGCCTTCAGCGCAGACTTCCGACTGATGAGCTTAAGTCCGACCCTGCGCCACTGTCCCTCAAGCACGCGCGCTCGCTGCACGACGACGCCTTCAGCGCAGACTTCCGACAGATGAGCTTAAGTCCGACCCTGCTCCACTGTCCCTCAAGCACGCGCGCTCGCTGCACGACGACGCCTTCAGCGCAGACTTCCGACAGATGAGCTTAAGTCCGACCCTGCGCCACTGTCCCTCAAGCACGCGCGCTCGCTGCACGACGACGCCTTCAGCGCAGACTTCCGACAGATGAGCTTAAGTCCGACCCTGCGCCACTGTCCCTCAAGCACGCGCGCTCGCTGCACGACGACGCCTTCAGCGCAGACTTCCGACAGATGAGCTTAAGTCCGACCCTGCGCCACTGTCCCTCAAGCACGCGCGCTCGCTGCACGACGACGCCTTCAGCGCAGACTTCCGACAGATGAGCTTAAGTCCGACCCTGCTCCACTGTCCCTCAAGCACGCGCGCTCGCTGCACGACGACGCCTTCAGCGCAGACTTCCGACAGATGAGCTTAAGTCCGACCCTGCGCCACTGTCCCTCAAGCACGCGCGCTCGCTGCACGACGACGCCTTCAGCGCAGACTTCCGACAGATGAGCTTAAGTCCGACCCTGCGCCACTGTCCCTCAAGCACGCGCGCTCGCTGCACGAATGTCTGCGCTGTAGGCGTTGACGGATTTTTCGTTACTGTCAAACGCTATGTCTGTTTGTATAGTTCACTAGATTCAAGTTGTCTAGAGACAGGTAGTACAGTCACAAATCAAAAATAAAATACTCCTCTCTGTGAGAGGGAGTGGGCCGTAAACCACCACGCGGGGTCAGTCGGTAGATGTTACATGTCTTAGAGTTTTTGGTTCTAGGACATGCTGGTTTCCTTCACCGTTTTGAGAGTACCTAGTGGTGATGAAATAATTTACACAAAATAAAGCGCTTGTCAGGGTTCTAATCTACGACCTACAACTCGTAAGTTGCGGCCGTTACCACTGGGCCACTACCATTCTAGACTGACTCTATATAAATTGCCATCGACACGCTAAGGAGACTGTTCTGTCAGCCCGCGCTAACGCGTGTTCACTGTGCAGCCCTGCGTCGTGTTCTGCGGTCACCCCAGTCTCCGCTTCGGCCCCGCCGTGCACCTCGTCGAGCTATGGGCCTCTAACCCGGCGCATGCTATTATATTCACGGGTGAGTTGCGGCACTTTCATTTTTATTCGCATTCCAAAATTGCGAATCTTACCTACGCTGACGATTTTGCAGAGCCGGACTTCCCGTACCTGGACGCGTTGGCGCCGTTCCAGCCGCTCGCCATGAAAGCGTTCCACTGCCCCATCGACACGTCGCTCAACTACTCGCAAGCCAACAAGCTGGTGCGCGAGCTGCGGCCGCGCGAGCTGGCGCTGCCCGAGCAGTACGCGGCCGCGCCCGGCGGCGCCGCGCCGCGCCCGCACATCGCGGCTGACGTGCCCACCCTGCTGCTGCGGCGCGGCGCGGCGCGCGCGGCCCAGGCGCGCCGCGGCCTGGCGCGCGCCACGCTCAGCGGCGCGCTGGCCGCGCGTGTGGCGCCGCGTGACGTGCGCGCCGGCTTGCGCGCGGCCCCGCTGGCGGCCTCGTTGCGCGTGCGCGACTCGCGCGTGTCGCTTGATGTGGCCCCGCCGGGCGCGCCGGGCGCGGGGCGCGGCGCGGCGCCACGGCTGGACTGGGCGGCGCCGGACGTGGAGGCGCTGGTGCGCGCGCTGGCGCGGGAGGGCGTGGCGGACGCGCGCGTAGAGCGTGGCGCGGATGGCTGCATCGTGCACCTGCCGCGCCACGACACGCTGGTGCACGTGGAGCGCCACGCCACGCACGTGTTCTGCGAGGGCGATGCCGACGTGCGCCAGGCGCTGCGCCGCGCCATCGCCGCCTGCCTGCCTCACGTGTGACGTCACAGCGCACGCACGTGTTCTGCGAGGGCGACGCCGACGTGCGCCAGAATGACCATGAACATAATAAATGAACGAATTATAAAACAGATACTATGTTCTTGTTTTTTATTACCATTTTCGCCTCTCTCTCACCATTTCTCTCCCTCTCGCTCTCTCTCCCTTTCTCTCGCTCTTTCTCTTTCTATTATATACGAGTGTTTATACACGGTGACATTTGAATCACAGTTTGGCTAGAACAAACGTTGTTCAGACCATGGTCTACTACCATTCTATAGCATCAAATATGTTATTAAAACTGTGCGTTCGTAAATTAGTCGTATGTTGCTTAAACGTGTTCAAACATTAACACATCAAAGTACTCATCGCGGTAGCGATATATGGCATTCAAAACAGTTATGAGGAGTCCACGTGGATTACAAATTTTCCGGCCAATGCCGGCCGAAATACAAATAAATCATTAGCCAATGACATGCAATCGTGCGAAGTACCGCTCCGCCCATTTCTTTTGTTGACTGCCGCCCGAGCCGCCCGGGCGGTAGCCAGTCTACCGAAATCTCGAGCGAGCGACGCGTATGCGTCCGATGTACTTACGTCACAGGTACACATCGTGGGTTTTTTGTGAAAATGAGTTCTATCTATTCGGAGTGGAGTGGTTGGATATGGTGCGTTTTTACGCAGTTGCTGGTGACAATCTGGCGGAAGCTAGGTACTCTTGGAGTCAATGTTGTCTTGGTGCACACGGAGCTAACCCGACATCCGCCTCTAAGGCGACCCACCACTGACCCGGTTGTGTGGTAAGTTTTGTTTTTGTCTTGTTCCTGTAATATCCCAATAAATAAATAATACCCATTGATATATAAAAAACCCAAGCTACACACTCAGCGTCTCAAAAACGTCCGCAAAAAAAGAACGCACAATCTAAAATTGTGCGCTCCTTTCAAATAGTATCGTGTCGCTCGCGTCATTGACCGTAAGTTAAAAATGCCGAAGTGTTGCTTCAAAAATTGTAAGAATATTACGTCAAGAACGTTAAAAAAGGATGGGATATCGTACCTTCGGTAAGTTAAAGAGTTTATTGATTTGTTTTTGTTGTTTTTATGACTAAATATACAGAGCAATAGGTAATTTTGATTTAATTTGTCTTAAAATTTCACTCAACAGTCCAAGTATAGTACGGCAAATTTCAATATACGTTTTTTCTGTGTAAGAATAATGCATTACAATCTCCTTAATTTAGTCAAATAATACAAATTGACCCAGTTCTTTTCAATGGAGTCGATTTTTTAATATTTTTTTATGTTTTTGTATTCCGAATTAAATTAATATTTATATACTATAGTTTTTAACCGACTTCCAAAAGGAGAAGAGGTCATGAATTCGAAGATTGTTTAAAATTTTTGTATATCGCTTACTTATTTTATGGGCCAAATTGAGTAATTATTTTTATTTTCTATGTAAGAATAGTCTCCGCTTGTGCCTATATGAACATTATCATGACCTGATGATGAACTTGAGAGATACATAACGGAACTCTTCTTAGAACGATTGCAAATCTTTGGTAACAACGAATTTTGTTCAGTATTCATAGTGTTGTTGATAATCGCATTCCTAAGTGGAGGGGAAGGGGTTAAGGTATTAAGTCGAGTTTTTTCTAATGATTCCATTTATACATTTTATAATAATGTTGTTTTCGATTTTAGGTAGATATCTTATCTCGTATAAATTACTTGGGTGACTATTGAAACCACATTCCCAATATTCACAGAAATAAAATAAATACCAGAATCTGCATACTGTCCTAAGTATTATGATAATTATATGTTTTAAGTTTTAACCTAATTAGTTATTTAGTTTCGATAACAACAATATCTATTATTATAAAAGTATAAATAAGTGTTTGGAACACAATTTTATATAAATTTTAAAATCTCTTAAAATACCTACTTAGTCAATTTATAAAAAAAATAAAAGTATAAAAATATATTCCACTCCACTTCATGCCTTGTTCTACCGGCAAATTTCGGTCCTACGTTTTTATTAGTTTATAAACATTGCTTTGTAAAAACAACTTTAAAACAGGCGCGTATGGTTGAATTTACAAAAGATTATGTTTATATCATGACTACAACTACTTATGTATAGTTGGAGACAGTCTTGAGTGTTACTTTTGTTCGAGACTGTGCATCTAGGGTTTTTTAAATATCAATGATAATAACTAATAATGTTACGTTAAATACAATAGGTACCCATACCTAGTACCTACAGGAAAGAATTAAAACCATGTCTGATAGTACCTACCTACCGTAAGTTCGCACCTAGAACGAAATGATATTGATACCATTAGAGGTCAACCACCTCGCCTCGTCGTCGGTATGGTGCGTCGCATCGTGCAATCGTGCATAGCCAGAAAATACCTACCAAAGTTTGCCATACCAACCCATAAAAATCTGTTCTAAATTAGCCACTTGTCAGTGATAAAATACCTACCGAAGTTAACTTTTAACTGAATTTTCTAGTAAGACGTACAATAATAAGTGCTTACTAAATTTCGTTTATGGAGCTATATTTCCCTGTTGACAATGCTGTGTCCTGTGCGTGAGCCGCGCGCCGCGCCGCAACTACTTTGAGACGCGAGCGCCGCAGTGTCTGTTGTCGGGAGTAACGATAATCCCGACGCTTTTACCTTTGTCTTTTTTGTGTTTTTTCAAAAAGATTACGTTTTTTTTTAGGATTTTATAGAATTGTACCTAGTAGACCATGGTCTGAACAACGTTTGTTCTAGCACAACTGTGATTCAAATGTCAGCGTGTATAATAGCTGCTGCTCGCAGCTTCGCCCGCGTGGACCCCATTTTTTTTCCTATAATAAGATTAGCATAAATTACTCCTTCTAACATTAGCTATCTGCCAGTGAGTCCCCTAAAAATCGGTCCAGTCGTTTCGAAGATTATCAAAATTTCTCGCTCGTTTATACACTCGCAGACAAAGAATACGGGTCAGTACGATAAACTGAAATTACGCTTAAAATAATAGAGCTAGCGGCATGAATGAAACTGTATATTGTTGATAATTTACTGACTGGGTGTGCAAAGTAAACATCAGCTCCACAATTTTATTTCTTTATATTTACATAATAACGTATTCCACCCGAAAACAGTGTAAAAACAAAGTAAAGTGTCTGATAGTGCCGTGATATCGTTATCCAACAAAAACATCACGCCTAAAACAGTTACGAGAAAAGTGTACAAAACCAAAGTGTGAAGAAAATAAACATTACGAAGTGATTTCAACTAATAGGCAGCGTTTCCTAACTTAATTTGAGAACACTTAATGCTCCAGGACAAAAATAAAGGCCGTAAGTGCTAAAAAGAACATTTAAAGAAAAACAAGTAACAGTTAAAAATTTAAAATTGTGTTAACAAAACAAAGACTTGTATCAATATCGAACTCATAATGCCATCTACCTATCTGTCGAAGTAAGCTCTGTGTACCATCGATTACCCAGCGCCATCTATTGCCAAATAAATACACTTCTGCTAACTATAACGAGAAACAGATGGCAGCATAAGCAACTAAACCAAACATGGAAAACAAAACAATTGTATTAAGGTGCGAAGGATGTCATCAGGATATAGCCAATAAAACATATAAGTTTGCCGCGAATGTGGCCAAAACTACGACCTAGAATGTGCTAACATCCCCGAGAAACGACTTTCTGACTGCAAGAAAATATGGAAGTGTCCTGCTTGCACAGCCAAAACACCAAGAAGGAACAATGAGAATATTCCAGCTTGCTCTGCTTCAAAAGGAAATGGTAGAACTTCCTTCCATCCTGGGAGGAAGTTCCCAATGTCACTCTGAGAAAACCAACCCCAACTGGCAGACAACCATCAGTTGAACGGAAAAATAGTGACGTCTCTTCACTATATGAACTATCTACTTTTGATATAAGCCACTTATGAGACACGATACACACCCAGGCAGTGCCATCAATCCAAGAACGAGCATCCGCGCCCACATTCACACTTGATCAACTAGGCCAACTTTTGGATAAAATACTTGAGAGCAACGAAAAGAAAATAGTTACAGTAATCAAAACAGAACTAAAATCTCTTATACAGGAAGAAATAAAAACATTCATGGCAAATTTAAGCACTGAAATAACAAACAAACTTAATAATGTAACCACGGAACAACACAAACTAAGCAATGACATGCAAAGCATAACAAAGAAAATAAATAATTTAGAAAAAGAATGCGACCGCTTAAACAATGAATTGAAATACCTACAGAGCCACGGCAATTATAAACCTAACAACCATAGAGCAACACTAAGAAACTAGTTTTATATGGACTCGAAGAATTTAACTGGGAGACAGAAGACGAACTATATGACCGCATCCTACACATCTTTTATGACAACATGAACGTCAATCTATAAGGACATATTGATGAACTAACACGACTAGGGAAACAAGGATATCGCAGACCAATTGTTTTAGAGTTGATTAGCAAACAAATGACCAGGTACATCCTCCAAAATAGACAATTTCTAAAGGGATCTGGGGTTGTGATTGGCGAATTCCTGGAAAATGAGGCTTTACAAAAACGAAATAACCTAAGGAAAATGTTATACGAAGCAAGAAAAGAGGGTCACCATGCGGTGATCAGAAATAACCAACTCGTCATTAACGGCCAAGCACAAAATAAGATGGAAACTGAAGACTCACCAAATACACAAGTTACGGTCCTTCCCGAAAAAGGCTCGTGTACCAACAAAGAAAACATGACTGTAACTAACAACAACGACTTCAACAACTCCTTCAGGAGCAACTCTGCCCACAACTCAGCAGATCGTTCCTTTCGAAACTAAAACTAAATACAGTATTATACTTCAAAATGTACAAAGCATAAAAAACAAGACCCATCTACTAGAAAACCTACTTCAAGAACAACAACACCAAGCCGTATGCCTAACCGAAACTTGGGTCACTGATAAACAACACCCCTACGTGCAAATCGACGGCTATGAGGTCGCTGCGGCATACTGTCGCCGACAGCGCCACGGCGGTGGCGTCGCTATCCTGCTGCCAACCGGAACTACTTATACTGAGAGGTCAGATCTTAGCGACTTAACTATAGAATATGTCATCGAATGTTGTGCGGTAGAAATTAAACCTAATATACTTCTCATTACCTTGTACAGAACGGACCGTAAAATAGACCAATTTTTTATATTTCTACAATTGTTACTCCAAAGACTAAAATCACACCACTACAAAAAACACATAATAATAGGAGGCGACTTTAACATTAACGCAGTCTCGAGCTCCAAACACTATTATTGATTACTGGCATTCAACGTGTACAGACGTGCTCATCAATGCATAATATCAATAAAATAAATTAACGCTTGCATAAATAGTGACCTAGTTTCAGTGTATTAGCGTGTTATACAAATAAACAATTTATAGTGATAAGTTAAAAGAATGAACTGAATAGTATATTTTTATAAGCTGATACATGGCGGACAGCCCCTTTAATCGGAGCGCGATGATGCGACGCAGCCCTCCACCGACAGCCGACACCAACCCCGGTACCGACACCAGCACCAGCACCGACATCGCCCCAACAACTAAGACAGGACCAGGATGAGAAAGTTGAAGTTGTGTCCACTCCGGAGATTCAGAACTGGATGGGGTCTATTGAGCAGTGTCTGAATGAGGTCTGTGCTATTGCTTCTGAGGGTAAGCTAAACGCTGATCAGAAGCTAAAAATAAATAATCTTTGCCGGAAAGTTGGACATGGAGTTTCGCAGATGGCTGTTCAATACCAGTCTCTAAAACAAAAAGCCATACAAACCCATACCTCCCTTAAAACCATGACCGAAGCTCGAGACTTATCAGATTGTCTAATGGAGATGAACCGGACGATTCAGGAGTCCTGTACGAAGCAGGAAGCAACATCTACATCTTTTGCAGCTATTGTGAAGAATGGGTCCAAAACCTTTGTTCGTCCTAATACTTTTAGCTCTGTGGCCATTTATCCCAGTGACCACTCAAAAACCAGTGACGAAACCAAGAACATGGTCCAAAAAATCATATGCCCTGGGGAAGTGAAGCTGAAAGTACGAGGCGTACGCAAAATTGGAAAAGGAGGACTCATAATCAGCACTGAGACCAAAGATGACCTAGACAGGCTCAAGCAAACAGTCCAACTAGCTTCATCAGGGCTTACTGTCGACGAACCTAAAAAGCGCAAACCTCGCATTATAGTAATAGGAGTTCCTACAACAATGGCTGAAAATGAGGTTTATAAATGTATTTATGAACAAAACTTGGCCGACAAACTGCCCACTAGGTATATCCCTAGATACATTTCTGACCTCTATAAAACTAAGCCACAAATCTGGCAGGAAAGATGCTGAGACTTGCAACTTTATTATAGAAGTTCCAGCCGTCATACGTAAGGCCCTCATCACACAAGACAGATTATTTATAAATTGGTCATCCTGCCCGGTACGAGACTTCACACTGGTAACAAGATGTTACAAATGCCAGCAGTATGGTCATGCAGCCAAAACATGTAAAATTGCTGCCCCTATGTGTGGACATTGCGGTGAAGAAAGGCACACTATCCAAGACTGCGCAAAGAAAGCCGGTGCGCCAAAATGTGCTACATGTTTGCGCTTTAAAAAACAAGCCAACCACAAGACGGGAGACGCAGATTGCCCGGCTAAAAAAGCTGCCGAATACAGGTACATCAACTCGATCGACTATGAAGGCGCCTAAGAGCGCCACATACTTGTGTATATTTTAGACGTAATTTATTATTGTTATTTTTCTAGTTTAGTTATGGATAATAACTTAATTACCGACATAGATAACACATTTTTAACTGTCTCAAAGACATGTGACGTTGAGGATTGCAGACAATATCTTTCCGATTATAAAAAATCACTAACCGTACTGACCCAAAACATTCGTAGTATTTATAAGAACATGGATAGCTTTAAAATTTTCCTTCTGATTGTGATATAATGGTACTAACCGAGTGCTGGCTGGCTAACCGCATAGATAACCTCCCAGTAATACCTGGTTACAACTTATTGCATACCAATAGAAACCACAATCAAAATGAAGGTGTGGTAGTCTTTGCTAAGGAATCATTAAAGGTAACAGTCGAGGAACCTACTTCACAAGACTGTATGATTAATTGCTTAGTTATCAAAATTGGTAAATCCACAGCGATAATCGCTATGTATAGGTCGCCTTCCGGTAGAAACTTGGATTCTTTTCACAATTCCTTAAACCAGATTTTTCAAGCGCTAAACTCGTTTAAAAATGTTATACTAACAGGTGATTTAAATATAAATATTGGGTCCGAAAACTGTGACACAGGGACCCAAGATTATCTTAATATCTGCTCATACCACGGTTTTCTCCCCGCTCACATATTGCCTACTCATCAGAGCGGTTCCTGTCTCGATCATATGATGATTAAAACCAGCCTATCATATATTACGCTTGTTACTAACGCAACAATTACTGACCATCATGCTGTCCTACTTACCGTAAATTTAACGCTGCCTAAGCTAAATTGTCCCCAGACCAAAAGCAAATTAAATACAAATAAACTCGTACTTTATAAAACTTGTCCAACAAGCAATATTACGTAGCACGACAGTTTCCACAGTGAATAAGAAACTTTATAATATTAAACCTTGGATTACTCCTGGACAAATTCGGTGTATAAGACACAGAGATAAGCTTCATCAGAGAACTAAGAGATACCCTGATAATCTAATCATTCAAACCACTTATAAAAGATACAGGAACTTCTGCAACAATCTCCTAAAGAATTTAAAAAATAACTACGATAAAAGTGAATTAAATAGAGCAAGTAAAAATAGCAAACAACTTTGGAAACATATTAAAAACGTCACCAATATGTCAAAACAGCGTGAATCAAATTCGAGTTTACTGCTTACTAATCCTTCACCACTCTTGTCAGCTAACAACGTTAATAAATTCTTTGTCAATGTTGGGAAAACTCTTGCTGAACAGATTGACCAACCACCTTTCCAAAAATCAAGCAATACCTGCAACCTGAAATCTTTTGCTATGCTGGACACTGACGAAGACGAAATAACCAGAATCATTACTGGACTAAAAGATGACTGTGCAATTGGATGGGATAATATAAGCAATAAGATCCTAAAACTCTTTAAGCATATTTTCGTACCTCCCTTAACGCATATATTTCGAATCTGTCTATCCAAAGGAATTTTCCCTAGCTGTCTTAAAAAGGCAGTCTTTAAATCTGGTAGTAAAGACTTAGTAAATAATTATAGGCCAATATCGCTACTCTCCTCAATATCAAAAATACTAGAGAAAATAATAAACAGTAGACTAGTTAACTATCTAGAAAAAAATAAGTTCTTATCCCCTGCGCAGTTTGGTTTTAGAGCCAAACTATCCACAGCCGATGCGGTGCATACCCTGACCGATTATATTTCAGAAGAGCTCGGCAAAGGTAACCAGACCCTGGGAGTCTTCCTTGATTTAGCCAAGGCCTTCGACACGGTGTCTGTTTCCGTTCTTTTAAACAAATTAGAGGCCATAGGAATAAGGGGAACGCCGCTGAAACTATTTGTGGACTACTTAGATGACCGATACCAATGTGTTAGAATAGATAATATTACGAGCGATGAGCAGAAAAGTACTGGTTTTGGTGTTCCCCAGGGAAGTATTCTGGGCCCAACGCTATTCCTGATTTATATTAATGACTTGTGTAATCTGAATATTAAAGACGGCAAAATAATATCGTATGCCGACGACACGGCGTTAATATTTACCGCTAAAACCAGTAGCGAATTGTTCGAAATTGCTCAACTAGGTTTTAATACTGTGACTAATTGGCTTCAAAGCAATTTACTAATATTAAATGCTGACAAGACAAAATACATTCACTTCTCCATGCGCAAGCCTCAACTTAACATTACTAACCCTCATCTATATGCCCATCAATGTGGAAATCGTTCAGTCAACATGTGTAATTGCCCTTTTATCCTCAAAACGAGCAGTATAAAATACCTCGGGGTAATAATGGACGACACACTGTCTTTCAGAAAACATATTGAAAGTCTAGTTAAAAGAGTGCGCAAATTAAAATCTATATGTTTTTAAAAAATTGCGAACATTTGCAGATTCAAAATTAATCAAACAAGTTTATTTGGCCCTATGTCAATCTATAATTGAATACTGCATCACTTCATGGGGTGGTGCACCAAAAACTAATCTACTTCCTCTTGAAAGAGCTCAGAGATCAATTTTAAAGGTAGCAAACTTCCATCCCTTTTTCTTTCCCACAGATCTGCTATATAAATCATGCAACGTGCTGACTGTTCGCCAACTTTTCATTATGCACTTAGTATTAAAACAGCACACCATGCTTACCTACACTGCTGACAATACTAACAAGAGACGGAATGATATAGTATGCACATCTAATACAACCTCAAAACATGTCTTTGTACAAAGATTTTTTAGATTCTTAGGCCCATTTCTGTACAATAGATTAAATAGAAAACTTAGTATTTATAAATTAAATTACTTTAGCTGTAAAAAAATTATACTTGAATATTTACTAGCCATAGATTATTCACAGACAGAAGATCTACTTGTTGTCTGCAAATAGAATCGTTAACATGCTATTTTATTTTGATTTACCTAATTTTAAATTAGTTTATACTATTTACTCATTGTTAATTTATTACATTAATTATTTATGCACTTCCTAGCCTGAAACACAGGTTCAACCTAGTTCAGGCAAATAAGCAACTGTGCTCTATTTTAATTATTAAGTTACTTATTGTAAACGTGCCCCTTTTTATAAATAAACGATTTATTATTATTATTACTATAAAAAACTCACAGCAACCATGCTTGAATATAACTTGCATCAAATTGTTAATAAGCCAACTAGGG
The DNA here is from genome assembly GCA_949128155.2 of Xanthia icteritia. Taxonomy (NCBI): domain Eukaryota; kingdom Metazoa; phylum Arthropoda; class Insecta; order Lepidoptera; family Noctuidae; genus Xanthia; species Xanthia icteritia. The sequence goes on from OX421932.2 coordinate 276,884, forward strand.
AAACATCGACGTCATCAACCTGCATAGACCTAATTTTTACAAATAATAAAAACGTCTCGCTTTGTGTTGAGGATAAAGGAATCTCCGACCATAAATGCGTAACTTATATATTTGAACTGTTTTCTAGGACACGAATTAAACCCATGTATAAAAACATTAGACTAACAAATCACCCAAAATACTACATACCTTTCAAGCTTAAATTAAGAGACAGCCTGGGAAAACATTCTAATACCCACTAATACAGTAAACGACAACTACAACCTCTTTGAAGACAAAATAAAAGAAACTCTAAATACCACTATCCCATTAAAACGTATAAAAATAACTAATTCCAAGAATAAGAACTACATAACCAAAGGAATAAATAAATCATGTAAACATAAAAGACTTTTAAAGACATTAGTAAATCAATCAAAAAGTAAAGTACTAAAACACCATTACAAAATATTTTCTAAAATTCTCAAAAAATGTGTAAAGGCTTCTAAAAAACAAAATTATTCACAAGAGATGGAAAAATAAAAAAATAAAACAAAAACCATGTGGCATATAATAAAATGCATAACACAAAAACCAAAAAATATTCACACTGAAAACATGAAAATAAATATGAATAACATTATAACAAACTGTCCCTACACTATTGCAGACAGGTTCAACCAATACTTTGCTTCCGTAGGCTCCCCAAACACGCAAAACAACAATTCGCAGACAGCCAATGACCATGCAGTACCTAATTACGCCCGCCATTAACTCCATGTTCCTAGAACCCGTTACAGAAAAAGAGATATTCGACATTATTCAGAACCTCCCAAACAAGTAACCACAACTGTACTTGTTTGGGAGGTTCTGAATAATGTCGAATATCTCTTTTTCTGTAACGGGTTCTAGGAACATGGAGTTAATGGCGGGCGTAATTAGGTACTGCATGGTCATTGGCTGTCTGCGAATTGTTGTTTTGCGTGTTTGGGGATCGACGAGATACCCCCAACATTAATAAAAGCATGTATCCCAGAACTCGAATGACTTATTCATAGCACAAAAGAAATGCATGTGAATATTATTCCAAATAAAACCTAGAGATAGCTGCAAACCCCACTTTATTAAAGTAAAAATGTTAACTCTGCCCTGCATTTACATATTAGAAATACTTAGCCACTTTTGTTAAGAAAAACATAAAACTGTTTAATTTTGATAAAAACGAGCGCCGCAAAACTAAGTTAATACTACCCGCACCTCGACTACAAATGTATAAAAATAGCCCAGAATATCGTAGCATACAGATATATAATAAATTACCTGAAAATATACGGTCCACGAGAACAGTATGTGTATTTAAAGCTAGGCTAAAGTCATTTCTCTTGGAAAAGTGCTATTATAGTATTAAAGAATTTATGGAAGATAAAATGTTAAAATAGAATTAAAAATATATACCTATCATGTGTTCATTTTATTATAGGTTATTTTGTATGTAAATACTATTTGTGATTATTTGTTATTTATATGACATGTTTTCGTTTAAATTGGTGAATGATTTTAATTTTTGACATTCGATAAAATTTTGGTACGACATTTTAAATATCGAATGGTGTATTTTTATTATATTTTTATTTTTATCATGTTGACATTATATTTGTGATTTTATTAATTTGATTTGACATAGTGATGATATATTTATGATTTTATATTTTTTCTATTTATTAATAATCAAGTTATGTTTGGTTTATTTAACTAATTTTCATTAATTAATTTAAACTTTAACACACTCAGACAATTGTTATTAAGTAAATGAAGTGAAATGTTAGATATAAATTTAATTAATTTAATATTTAATTCCTAATGATATTTATGTGATATTCGATAAATCTAGATACCTCTTCTGCAATATTAGTTTTAAGTTATCTTGCTGCGCCCTAACAGGGTCATGTACTCACTAGTTTAAGCTTAGCGTGTAAAATTGGTTGTGTACATTGTGCATTAAATGAAAATAAATAAATAAAATAAATAAATTTACCAGTTAATAAAAACACACCAAATGTTGAAAACATTTGTCACGGCCTCACCGCCTGGCAACACAGTCGGGCGCCGTGAGAGGGGCGCGAGCAACGCGTCACACATCACACCACCCTCGCGCGCCCAGTGGCGGAGCAGCTCCGCATCGCGTGAGCATCATGCCATCCCATTGAATCCCTAAAAACTCTACGCAAAGGCGTAAACACTATTAGTTTAATTGTCAAAAATACATAAAAAAAACAAAATATCAATAACTTTTATGTTGAAACAATAATGGTTGACACAAGCAAATTTTAAATCTAAATCTAGTAAGTAAAAGGGAGTTGATATTTGTACGGGTCGAATTAAATTATTGTTTAGTGAAGAAAAGGATGCCGTTATGGTAGTTTCATGTGTGCGAAAGAGAAAGGCGATGGACTGGTTTAGCGATGCGAGAGAAACCGGTTTGTACATCTTTCTGGATAGTTGTTCATTTTGTTTGGATTTTTGAATTTTTGATGTTCAGTGTGTGATTCAGTATTCAGTCAATCCTAAGCCTGGCAAAGTGTGAAGGGAAGTTCAAATTAATAATAATAAAATTCACCTACAGCATGCGGGAGACTAGTCTATCGCGTCGCCGTAGACTTCGTCGCAAAGTTTATCCAAGTTGACGCGTAAACTGGTCTACGAATTCAACTAGTTAATCGACTAGTCGATGGACAAAATTGGACGGTCTAGTTTCGTTAACGCCAAATACGTCGATGATCTCTAGTCGTGTGCGTTACCCCAGCCAGAAAATGTCGAATCAGGGATGCCAGACGTATACCGGTACGATGTACGACACGATATGTATTATCGTACGTAAAAGTACGGTAATTTGCAACCCTCCGCCGAAGTATGATGAAACGACTAATCAGCAAAAATTATGTGACGAAAACCCGTATAATAAAATAAAATAAAAACGTTTATTTCAATTACAATAGGCATGTCGATACATATTATTGGAGATCACCTTTTAAGCAAGGAATCGCTTGTATTAGGAGACTCCGCTCTTCCGCTTGTTATTTATAAGCAGTTGAAATGTAGACAATTAGACAATTATGATTATTTATTTATTTATTTATTTATTACAACGGTTATACACCAGTAACAGTAATTAATTAACTACATAAGTATTATATAAATTACAATTTCATCTGGATAGGTAGGTACAGCGTTAATATAAAATAAAATTAAAAATTTAAAAAATAAATTTCATTAGGTTTCAAATTATTAATTATTATTATACAATTATACAAACAGCGCTGCAGATTAATGAGCGTAATGTAGAAAAGGGCCAGATCGCGCGTGTACGTGTGGTATGTGTATTATGAGTGAGTGTGGATGTGAGTGTGAAAGTGAGGTTGTGTGGTGTTTGAGATAATGAGCAATGCTTAGTTCACTCTTTCCAAATTAATATTCTGTCTGTTTGTTTGTTAGTCACGCTTTCTAGACGAAGCGTAGGTCCAGACAGAATTCTGATGTAGGTTGTCGTTTGTCGGATTGCCCTGCGACAATGTCTTGGGATCGAAAGAAGCTAAATAAGTCTTAATTCACTAACCTTGCGCACAACAACCCAAATGTAACTTGGTTAATGTAATGTGGTTATTGAAAAGTAGATACAATAGACTCAACATCGTTGTAGGTTTTAGTTTTAAGCCAATCGGTTACTACTTTTTTACAGTCCCGGAGCTTCATGGAATAATATATATTCGTAATTCTTTATTCAGTAGGTTGTATAGAGAAGATGATTGTCTTGCGTATTGTCTTTTAATAATAATAATAAATAAATAATCATTTATTTCAAGTTACCAAGGCTCATATACACATTATTAATTATTACAACCAGTCACATTGATAAAAATAAGAATAATACAAATCAGGAAAATTATTTGAGCAAAAAAAAATTTAAATTATTGGACAACACAAACATGAATTACCCGCATCCAATGTGCAACCTGCAGCAATGATTTATGTAGGCGCAGTCGAGCCTTTCTGAAAGCGTGGCCAGGATGCTGTTGGAGCTCCCCCGCACTCGCCGCACCAGCGACGTGCCTCTCTTGCGCATCATTGCGTAAAAACAATCTACGCGTGCCTCTGCAAACATTGTCGAGGCGCTGCAGTAACGGGGGAGACCCAACAACATCCTGAACGCATTGTTGTACTGGACACGAAGGGCGCCGTACGATCTCTGCGTGTAGTTGGTCCATAGGCTACATGTATATAAAGTTGTACAGTAGGCTCTAAAGAGAGTAATTTTAACCTGTACTGAGCAACGTGCGAACCTACGGATCACCATATTCGCTCTGACCGACAGCGCCCTTCGTTCCCGTTCAATGTCTGTATCATCTTTCAAATCGGGAGTGACTAAATGGCCTAGGTACTTAAAAGAATCAACTCTTTCCAAAGGTATGCCATTCAGTCGTAAAGCTGGTATTTCATGAACTTTTCTCTGTCCGCCCTGAAAGACCATACATTGACTCTTTTTTACATTATACAAAAGTCCATGATCAGTTGCATAACCCTCACAGATACTCATCAGTTTTCTGAGTCCGCAGACCGAGGCACTCAGCAGCACCATATCGTCCGCGTAGCTGATGTTATTGAAACATACGCCATCAATATAACAACCAATATGTTGCTTGCTGAGTGCCTCGATCAGCCCATTAATATATAAATTAAAAATGGAAGGCGAGCTCAACCCCCCTTGCCTCACCCCACATTCCAACCTATATGGGTCTGACAATGTGCCCGCCCACTTGACATGGTTCACCTGGTTCCCGTACCAGTACTTAAAGATAGTAATAAGTTCATCCGGTATATGAGCAGCTTCCATTTTGTCCCACAAAATATCATACCGGACCAGGTCGAATGCCTTGGAAAGGTCGAGGAAGCAGGCATACACAGATGTTTTCCTGTCAGTGTAGTATCTGACAGCACTCTTCATACACAATATCGCAGTTTCCGTGGACAGTCCCGACCGAAATCCGAACTGATTATCATGCAATTTTAGGTATTTGTTTAATTGTGTATTCAGAATGCTGTCAAACACTTTCGCGCCTATTGTTGCTAAGGAGATAGGTCTGTAGTTGGCCGTATCTGACAAGTCTCCCGCCTTATTTTTTACTACCGGAACTACAATAGTCCTCATCATATTATTTGGTAGGTATGAATGTGATATGCAAAAGTTGTACAGCATGGCCAGCACCCTGTAAATATGAGGACCAGCGTGCTGCACATGTTCCACACTCAATCCATCATGGCCAGGTGATTTGCCTTTTGAAATAGATTTCACCGCCCGAGATGCATCCCTGGCCATGACCCTGGTAGCCACACATTCCCCATTCAGCCCACCCTTACTTCGAGACGAAGATATTGGACCTAACGGTGACCGAACAGAAAAATTATTTTTAAATTTGTCAGCAATATTTTTTAAATCGTTAGAGCCGTCAACAGTCACAGGAAGACCCGGCCGAGTCCCCAAACGGTTGGTACATTTCCAAAAACCACTGAAATCTTTGACTGCATGCTTAGTAGCGAGAGTGTCCATTTTTAACTGGTCTTGGTGTTTTTGACACCATTTTAAACGCGATTTAAATATCTTTCTACTCTCGCACATCTTTATAAACATATCTCCAGCAGTAGGACTACCGCATAATCGCCATTCCCGAAAACTCGCCCGGGCCACCCTATGACTATCGCTCACGAGTTTATTCCAAGCAACAGTGATTTTAGGTTTACGTTTATTCTGCGTACGCTTACCTCCCCCACTCTCCGAAGACGCCTGGGTTAACGCAAACACAATGTCAGAGTACAATTTATCAATGACTAATCTGTGAGTAGGGTCATTACAATACCGATCACTACAATTTTGAAGCTCAGACGGAAAATCAATAAGTTTAAGACGTGTATGACTCTCAATTCTATACAGTGTAATAAGTTCGTTGGTTTTCTCCCCCCACACAATTTTATTATTTGATACACTCGGAATTATTTTAACCGCAGTCAAACAGTCTAACTTACATTCACAAATAACGGGAAAATGGTCTGACCACATTACGTCATAATCAACATAAACATTGCACACTGTGACAGCGGCCGATTGCGAGATAATACAATGATCCAACCATCGCTTAGATCCACACGCTTGATCTATATATGTAAATGTATCAGAATTTAAACCTAACTTATTTACATCGATAAGCACCCATTTGAACTCATTACATAAAATATTCAATTCATTAAAAAATAATTCACCGGGATGTGCATTAAAATCCCCTAAAACAAAAATAGGTTCGTTTTCAAAATCATTACTGCTGCATTATGCACTTACAGTACCCATACAGTCAGTAAACAGTGTCAAGTTCTCCGATTTGTTTGTTGGCATATAAACACACACCACTATAAACGGGCTAGCGGCCGTATTAATGCGAATAGCACACACTCGCGGATTATCGCAATCTATCACAGTCACACTAGGAAACACCCGCGTATTCCATAGAAGCGCAGTACCGCCGTACGGTCGGCCACGCAGTAGGCCCGCCGTCGTGTCCACAGCTGATGTACCCTTGCAACTGAATCCACTGTCTATGCTATTTAGGTATGCCAATTCTTCTGGAAGCAGCCAGGTTTCTTGCAATGCTATCAATACGCACTCATCGCACAAACGCTGAATATCGCTAACGGCGCTCTTCACATTTTTACAATTATAGCTTGCAAACTTATAGGTTGTAGTTGTACTATCCATAGTTAGTTGGTTGTGGACCGATGTCAGCAGATACTCCGTCTACTTTTCGATGCTTACAATGCACGAAGCGTCTAAAGATAATACCTTCAGGCCATATTTTATCGTCTAAAAACATAGTTACCTTTGACTCAGAAACAAAGAACTTGTAGGCTTTGTGATCTAATACTTTTTTTGTATTAACCTTTTCTAAGAATACAGTCTCCTGAGTTTTTGTTTTTATGTAATCAATAATGTCAAACTAATGTATCGTTATGCACATTCGTTATAAAAATTGGTATTTTTTTGGCAGCAGCTTTGAAAGATGAAGTTGTCGATTCTGCTTTACCTCTTTCGCCCAAGTACCTATAATTTTGCTTCTTTTTATTTCTACATACAGTTTGCCAAGAATTATCTTCCTTTTCGTTGTTTTCCTGCATTGTTAGTTTAGGAATACTTGAGCTTTCGATAAATGTCTGTTTGACTTTTACTTTCTTAGTATTCTCACAGCTGACCGCTGGCGCCTCTTTGCTACCCGCTTCTACCGGCACATTCGTGATCGGTGACTCATTTATTTGCATGTCTCGAGATAACGGTTTACACACTATAACTTCTGCTTGGAAGTTATCAGTAGTCTTAGTTGCAGGGCTTTTTTGGCTCTGTCCGTTATTGGCCGACTGTTGTAAGTCCTGCTCATTAAAGGAATAATCTTGGCTCAATGTCATTCCTACAGGGCCACTTTCTACGTTCCAAGCACCCCTTCTCATGTTTACATACCCCGTTGGAGTCGTAAATGGAGGTAGCGAAGCATGTTTTAAATCGTGTATATCTGTTCGAAGATCCTCAATTTGTTGTTGTGTGGCATATGTATTCTTAATAATTTAAATCTCCGAGTTTAATCTAGTCAAGTCTTTTAACAGTTTTGTACAATCGAGATGATCGAATAAAATTGGGGGTAGTTTTTCGAGCTCACTTGCCACAAACACTGGAATTACATCAGGATCTGTACTTTTAAACACACTTATGATGTCATCCAAATCTCTTTTTTCTTTCCCCTTGCTTTTTCTTATAATCTTCCGTTGATCCGTCGGCAAGGATTCAAATAATAACGATTTTGATTTACAAATTTCACTGCTCGTGAAAGCTGACACACAGATTCTTTTTAAAGTTTCTTCGTCAATAACAGATTTTTTATTTTGCACATAAGCTAACAGTTCGTCAATGACGATATTACAGACATTACATTTTAACACTTGCGACATTGTTTACAAAGTGCGTCGTCGCACTCAGCACGGCAGCGCACGCACTAAAAACTCAACCGACCTTGACCGCGGCGCGCGAGTGACTGATTGACTGATTTTAGCGAGAGCAGATCTAACCTTGACCGTTGGAGCGACTAAGTAGCTTCTTCTACTTTTTGGCTTAGAGGGGTCATACGGAAGGGATGTGTGTTTTTTGAGTGTAAGTTGGAGCAAATAAAGCTTTCTTACGGACAGAAGGTCAGATAATAGGTAGAGGCTGTGGGTGGGGTACCTATAGGGTTTAAAGAACATAACCTTAAGTAAGGTTCTCTGCGCCCTCTCAAGTTCCAAAAATTTTAGTTTTGTAGTTCCTCCCCAGCAAGACAGACAGTACATGAGGATAGATTGGGCCAGTGAAATGTATACTTGCTTTAGGAGTTGCTTTGAAGCCGCATGTCGCAGTGATTTAAAAGTCCAAATCAGTTTCCTAACTCTTTTCATAATAAGTTCGGTGTGCATGTGCCAGGACAAGCGCTGGTCAATCATAACACCCAGATATTTGGTTTGCTGTAATCTGTCAATTTTTAAGCAAGAGCAGCCGGGGGTTGGGGGGTTGGGACAGTTATGGATTTTTATATGGAAATCTTGAGATGTTTGCGTGTTATTATATGTACTTAGTAAAGCAGATGTAGTTGGATTTGAATGCATTTAGTGTGAGGAGACTATGGTTTAGCCAGGCTGCTATCATCGCAAGGCCTCGCTCGGCCAACCTACGAACATTATCCCAAGTCTTAGCAGTGAAGACAATAATAATAATAAGTGAAATAAAGGAAAAATAATAATAAAATTATAATAAAATTAAAATTATAGGCCGATCACATGTTTACCGACGGTCTATAAAGTTCTTACATCCATTTTGAGAACTAAAATTAACAAACATATATACACCAACTCCATCATGTCTGCCTCTCAAAATGGATGTAGGAACGGGGCCCGCAGTACTAAGGAGCTACTCCTCATTGATATGGCCATTAGCCAACTGGTTCGCCGTTCCCGAAAAGATCTGTCGACATGCTGGATAGATTATAAGAAGGCCTATGACTCGGTGCCACATACATGGCTCATGAGGGTGCTGGAGTTGTATAAAGTAGATGCAACTCTGCGCACCTTCCTGATGTCGTGTATGAGGCAATGGAGGACGGTCCTTCGCTATCCAGGATGTCGAAATATCCAGAGGAATAGCGAACCGATAAGGATCGAGCGAGGCATATTTCAGGGCGATAGTTTAAGTCCACTTTGGTTCTGCTTAGCCCTGAATCCTCTTAGCACACTGCTGGAGTATTCAGGCCTAGGCTATCGGCTGAGGAGAGGTGGTCAGGTAATATCTCACCTCCTCTACATGGATGACCTAAAACTCTTTGCCCCCAACAACTTGCAACTGATGGAGCTACTGAAAGTAACTGAAACTTTCAGTAGAGCCATCAGGATGGAATTTGGTGTGGACAAATGTGCGGTCATGCATGTAAAGCGAGGGGAGATTGTGGAATCCGTGGGAACTCAGCTCGCGGATTCCATAAACCTTAGAGCCCTCTCCGCATCCGAAACCTACAAGTATTTGGGTATGTCGGAAGCGTTGGGCATCAATGTTACTGAAATGAATGTAATGTGGAATGAAATGTGGTCCGCGGGGCGGCCACTGGCGGCACACGCCGCGCAGCGTAGCGTGGCGGCGCGGCATGCGGCACTCTTGTGTCCCTCCTGCCCGCATCTGAAGCAACAGTCTCCCCAGTCGAACTTGGAGGGACACGTGGCTCGGGTGTGGCCGAACGCGAAGCACTTGAAGCAGCGCATAGGCTGGTCTTCAAGTGGCCGGACCATAGCCGAGCTGAGCCCCACAAGCAGCCGTCCCTTGGTCGCAGTAAGGACGGCTGCAGCCGCGGCGACTGGACACTCGACGCGGATGGTGCCCATGCCACGGCGGCCGAGCCTGATGGCTCCACCCTTCACCACGCCAGCGTCGCAGCGTCCAGCCGCCGCAACGGCCGCCACCACGTCCTCTTTGGTGACCGAGTCATCCAGATCGGCCACCTCCAAGGCTGCGGTCTTTACAGGCCTGACGACCGTTGCCGCATCCACGATGACCTCTTGCAATATTTTTGCGAAGAGGTCCGCGTTTGCGCCGCGCTGCTCCCCCGAGAACTCGAAAATTACTGTACGTCTGTTTTCTTTTAACTTTTTTTTTGTGAATTCGTGGACAATGATGTGGGTTACATGTGTAGTAACATAAATATGGAATAGATTATATTTAGATGTATTTCTAAGTACTTTGCTATTTTAAGAATCTTTAGTTAAGCTTGGCATGTAACTGTTTTTTGTCCCTAACAAATAAAATAAAATAAAATTCGAGCCCCGGCTAGGGTTCGGTGGCACGTGATGTTGCCGATCCCCAGCCGGGAGGGATCCGCGTTGGTACGAGCCCGTCTTAGGACGGACTCGTACGTCTCGCCCCGCTCCACGGCCTCCGGGGTGATGGTCACTACGGCGGCCGCGGTTTTGGGAGGACCCAGCTTCCTCCCGCCAGCTGAAGCCTTTTTGGCTGCAGGAGCAGTCGCAGCGGGTTTGGGGGTTGACTTTTTCCCTTTTCCCCCCCTGACCACTTCCGTCCACGACTGGTTGGACGGGGTGGTGGAAGGAAGAAGGGCGTCTTCCCCCTCCGAGTTCCGGGGGGCTGCTGGAGTGGCAGACGACCCAGACGCTCCCTCTGCGATCGTGGTGGGCATTTGAGGGGCCACCGTGGTCCTCTTGCCCTTGCTTTTGGCCTTAGAGGGCTTTGGGGCCCGGGGCTGTTTGCCCGATGCCGGACCTCCCAGAGGTGCAGGTTCCGGCTCCGAGGTGACGTCACGGATGTCAATCAGTCATAAAGCTCTCTGTTTACTTCTCGCGAAATAAATAAAAATACAAGTTTGTCTTGCAAAACTTTATTGTGGAAATACATGTTTAAGTGCAACTTACAAGTAACAATATTTTTCAGTGTATATGTGTGTTAAATATAATAAACTCTGAAAACGTTTTATCGATCCCCGGAAATATTTAAGTACCTGACACTCGAAGGAAAATAAACATTATTTTGTTCGTGAACGGGAAACAAACTGTGACCAAACTTTAGTGTGTGCGCACCTTTACACTGATACTGTGCTCAGCTTATGGTGTCTATCCGTACCTTACACACCGTGGAAACTGCCATAAACGTATTTCTCAAAAAGCGCCATCTGTTGCCTTGTCGGTGTACTACTTAGGCAGATCGATTACCTACATAATACATCAACGAGTTCACCATGGCTAAGTGCGGTGGCTGTGGCAAGTTTCTGTCATCAACAGATGCCGCTAATTGCAACAAGTGTAGGTCTTGGTACCATCGTGCGTGTGTGGGTCTACAGAATACCGGCCCTTTAACAACCCCTTGGCACTGTCCAGAGTGCAATAAAAACCTGGTGAGGGATAACCGGGCTGAAACGCCGGTTAGGGCGCGTACACCAGCGCCAGCTGCACACGAGGAAAGCCTCGCTAACCTGATTGACAGTAGCCCCATAAACAGCACAGCCCCAGATGCCACAGGAGCTCAACCTAGTCATCCTCAGAGCCGAGCTAAGCATGTTTAAGGAGGATTTTTTTAAAACGGTGCGTAATGAATTCCAGCTTCTCCGTGATGATCTGGCCGAGCTCAGATCCTCTCTTAACGGAACTAATGACAGGATGAGTAATCTGGAGGAGAGAGTGGCTGTGTTAGAAAATAAATACACGCAGCCCCAAGTAACGTCGGAGGTAAATGATTTAATATCTCAACTGCGGAGCGATATTAACGACCGAGATCAAGAGCTACTCGCAAATGATATAGGTACAGGTCTCGAACATACCGGAGAACACTGGAGAAAATCCCATCCACACGGCAATGTTGGTTGCGTCAAAAATAGGCGTGAAAATCAAAGCGCGAGATATAGTGAGTGCCGAGCGTGTGGGAGGTAGGCGCATAAACGCGACGCAGGCAACAGCGCGGGTGGAGACCCGCCCCCGCTTCCTCGTCGTGCGCCTCGCACGCCGCGACCTGCGTGACGAGCTGCTGGAAGCTGCGCGGGTGCGACGCGGCATGACTACTGCTGACCTCGACATGCCGGGCCCTGCGACGCGCTTTTACGTGAACGAGCGCCTTACGAAAGTGAATCGAGAGTTGTTTCGAAGCGCTCGTGAGGCCGGCAGTCGCCTCGGCTGGCAATTTGTATGGGCAAAACGAGGCCGTATTCTCGCCCGGTACAAGCCCGGAGACGCCACTTGTCACATTCGCTGTGAGGCTGACTTACAGCGCACTTTCGGGTCGGCAGCGGCGGCAGCGGCGGCAGCACCTGGTATCAGCGGCAATAGCACACCCTAAAATTACCTCATTTTTGTTTGTTTTTTTTTGTTTTGTTACACAGATTATTTATTGTCTAGTTAAGGTCATACTTTCTTCTACTATGGCGCTGATTTTTAAAGTAAGTGTTAGCATTTCAAAAGCGCAGCGTTTGTATTGTTACTATCTTTGGTTCCGGTAGGTGTGTGTTTCGCGGCGCACCTCAGTCTACCATACGTAAACCAGTTTTATAACACTACACATATTTTTCTACACCTATTTATTACAAAACCACTATTTAATTTTACAAACCTATTATTTACAAACTTATCATTTACATACCTATTTATTTCAAAACAACCATTTAATTTTACAAACCTACTAATTACAATCCTACTAAGTACAAACCTATTATTTACAAAACTATTATTTACATGCCGCAATTTAAAACCATTGTTTTATTTTATTATAAGTCATTATTTACATATTTACAATTGGAATAAAATTAAAAATATTATATGGAATGGGAATCAAAACTATTGAATGTGCACTGATAATATTATTGATATTACTAAATGACGGAATTATTTTACTTTATGAAAATGATGTCTAAAGGAGAAAAGTTTCTTAAAGTCGGTTTTCTTAATGTTGGTTCATTGGGTACAGGTCATGACAACTTGATTGGCGCACTCGACAGGCATTGTTTTGACGTTATGGCCATTAACGAAACTTGGTTGCGACCGGGCGAGGAGGGGCGCGCGCCTGTGGTGCCGGGGTACCGTCTGCGTCACACGCCGCGGCCAGCGAGTGTGCGCTCGGGTCGTGGTGGGGGCGTAGGATTTTATCTGCGGCGGGGACTGAGCGCGCGAACTTGGACAAGCGCGGTCGATCCCAGGTTCGAATCGGTCGAACAAATGTGGCTAACGCTCTCAATGAACGGTAAAAAAATTGCTATAGGTACAGCGTACCGGCCACCATGGCTTGACCTTGTTGTTTTCCTTGGCGCCATTACGGATTCGCTTAGCTCTCTGGGAAATTGTGACCATTACATATTACTAGGTGATTTTAATGTTAACTTGCTGGACACAAGCTGCATAAAGACGGAAAAAACTAACGAGTTTCTGAATAGCCTTAGTCTTACTCAATTGGTCACTTCACCTACTCATTTCACAGCCTCCAGTGAAACTCTCATCGATCTCCTGTGTACCGACCTAAGAGCAAGATACACGTCAGTGGAATCTTTTGGCTCATTTAACGGTCATTCTATCGTAGTTGGGGAATTTCACGTCAAACGTGATAAGTTTAAACCATACATAGTAAAATGTAGGCCACTTAGAAATGTATGCCTGGATAGCTTTAATATGGACTTGTTGCGTTTATGTCTTGAAAGTATTTCTTCGCTTGACAATGTAAATGACATGGTGCATGTATTTAGCTCCCAAATAATTTTACTATTTGATGTTCATGCACCAATCAAAACATTTACTGTCAAAGAAAAGTCTTATCCGTGGATTACCGATACGATTAAACTCATGATGCGTTTACGGGACAACGCTTTAACTTGCTCCAGGCAATCGAAAACAAATTCTAAAAAAGAATACTACAAAGAGTTAAAGTCCTTAGTGTTAAGTTCTTTGTACAACGAAAAAGTTGCGTACTTCAAGCATAACGTAAACAATAAAATAAAAAACCCTAAATTATTATGGAAAAATATTAAATCCACATTATCACCCTATAAACCTAGACAAGACCTTCCGTCGCATTTTACAGATCCAGATCTTATTAATAATACCTTTTTGATAGTCCCCGGTAACCCCATTGCAAGCATGACACTTATGACGTATTTTGAGAACCATAGACATGGTGAAGCTATTTTTACAATCCAACAAAAAATGCCAACCCAACTGAAGTAAAAGACCTAAGTACGCCCCATTAGCATTTTACCGTGTCTGTCTAAAGTGTTAGAGAAGATTATCAGCCAGCAATTAACGCAATTTCTAGAACAAAATGACGTGTTACCAGACTTACAGTCTGGTTTTAGAAAACAGCGCAGTACTGCGACTGCCTTGCTAGATGTTACTGATAATCTACTATCAGCCCAGGACAAAGGAATGTGTTCATTGCTGGTCTTGCTAGATTTTTCCCGGGCATTTGACGCAATAAATATCCCGTTATTACTATCGAAGCTAATTTATTACGGATTTGACCCCAGCGCTACGCAATGGTTCCGCAGCTACCTTAGTAATAGAAAACAACTTGTGGATCTACATCTGGGTGACGGCACTGCTCTTACATCTACTCTTACTTCAATTGAGAGAGGGGTTCCGCAGGGTTCTATATTAGGCCCAATTATATTTGTTTTGTACTGTGCAGATATAATTAAATGCCTCCAGAGGTGCAAGTACCACATATACGCTGACGACGTTCAAGTTTACATATCCTTTAGACCAGATGAGTACGATAGTGCCATCAAAGATCTAAACGATGACCTACGTAGAATCGCCGCCTGCTCTGAAGAGAATTGCCTATCGCTAAACCCAACCAAAACCAAATACATGGTATTTGGCACAAGACAGCAACTTGCTAAACTACCCGCAACGTTTCACCTGGAGTTAATGGGCGAACCAATTGACAGAGTGTATGAAGCTCGAAATCTTGGTCTTATTTTGGATAAAGATCTTCGGTTCGAAAAACACGTAGTCGACTCGGTAAGGAACTGCTTTTACCGCCTGAAAGTTCTGTACAAGAACCTTACTTGTCAGAAACACTACGGGAACAGCTTGTGGAAACCCTGGTTCTGTCTAGGTTGAACTACGCTGACACAGTGTACGGCCCGCGCCTATTAGCTCGTACAGACCGCCTCATCCAAAGGGTACAAAACGCTTGTGCTCGGTTTTGTTACAGTATCCCTCGCAGAAGCCATGTAACACCTTTCCTAAACAAGCATTTTACACTAAAAATGAAGTCCAGACGCAAACTGCACTTGGCTTGCCTTCTGTTCGGTGTGGTTAAATATCAGAAACCGGACTACTTATACAACAAACTAAGTTGGGTTACGAGTAGACGGGAATGCGGGAGAAGGCAATGCTCGCAACAACTCTCGACTCAGTCTCAGGGTACAGCCGCTTTCAGAGGCAGCTTTCGTTATGCGGCGTCCAAAATATGGAACAACCTGCCACCACCGATTAGAGCTATAAACACGATAGGCGCTTTTAGACGACGCTTACGGCAGTACCTTATAGATGCGCAACGGACGCTGGATATGGTCACACAAAACTTATCAATTTTATGATATTTATGTACCTTGCAGTGTTTCTGTCGGTTAATGTTGCACGATAATGTAAATAACTGCTGTTATACAGTTACTTTGGTGGGAATGTTTCTTTGTCATTAACACTATCCCATGTACAAACTCCACAAAAACCACAACAAACAAATATCTAATCGAGTTTAATATTATTTGCTACACATCTATCTATTTTTATTTAAATATAAAACACTTACACACTATAAAACTGATTTACATCCGTAAGACGTCCTCGTAACATAAGGTCCAGTTGAAAACCAGCGTCAGATACTAGTTGTCTGGCATTTATGCTGAACTGGGCCTATTTGGCGCAGCCGTGAGGCACACAATAGGTACTGTTTTAAGCTTTCTCTGTTTTTTTTTGTTTTTGTGTGAATATTGTGTGCCTTGATCTGAGTCAAATAAATTTATTTTCTTTCTTTTTCTTTTCTTTCTCCGTCGGCGGTGGTCTCATATCCGCCGCTAGCGGCGGGCGGAGCCGCCTTTCCGGCAAGAGCCGGTCCTCAATGCCCGCAAAGCAGCCTCTGATGAAGGCTCTCTCCTCCATGACAACCCCGCGGATTATTGCCTCAAGGCTGGCAGGGGAGGAGCCTCCTACCACCGTACCTGGGGCAGATTGGGCAGGCTGGGCCGTGACCTCAGCCAGCTTCTGGTGTAGCTGGCTGACCTCCGCCTGCAGACGATCCACCTTCGCCTGCAGCTGCCGCGTCTCGTCCGTGGCCGTCCGCTTCACCAGCTCCACGACAATGCCGTGCATGCTGGCGGCCCGGCATTTGAGGGCCTTCTGGATGGTTCCCTTCAAATTGGAGGACTTTGAGGCGACCTCCAGGACCTCCTCCTTGTCCTCCTGCGCCATGCGCTCCAATTCCGCCAGGGAGTGGTCAGCATATAGCACAGTAGATGCACCATAGCCAGCCTTCGATCTGGCGGCTTGCGCTTGCCGCTCCTTGGCGGCGACCCTCTCCTCCAGGTCTACCTGGAGTTGCGTCCTTTTTGCCAGGTTTAGCTGGCGCTCGGCGTCCACCAAGCCCACATCGTGAGCAAAAGTCGAAGCAGAAGTCGAAGCCTTTTTAGACTTCGACTTCTTCTTCGCCCTGCTACCGACCGACTCCGAGGAGCCCCCGGACCCGAGCCTCAGATCGGCCCTCTTCCGCTTGGGGCGGTCGTTTTCGGCCGCCGACGTGTCCATATTGGACTCGTTGGCGTCTGACAACTCGTCCGGCCTGCTGAACAAGCTGGCCGCAGACGGTGCGCGGTCAGCTTCCGACGCCAAAGCGCCGCCGGCGTGGCCCTGAGAAGGGCCGTTGGGTTGGCCCTGAGAAGGGCCATTGGGTTGGCCCTGAGAAGGGCCGTTTGCATCACTCTGGGAGAAGCGAAAGCGCCCAGAGGCGTCACGGCTTGTCTTTTTCGGCATATTCGCAGACGACCGCATTAATGTCTTTTTTTTCGCATGCCGAGTCGCGAGACTAAGCGGACGTGTATTCTGTATTTGATTATAATGAAATAAACAATTACGACAAATAAATCTTGCCCCGTCAGTATCAAATTAAAGTGTGTCAAGTGTGACTTGTAGGTTTTCATCGTTTTCATAAGCAAGATGAACTAAATAGTTATTAAAAACAATAAATAAAGTGCTTCTGGGAGAATGTCTAACCCAGGATCGAGCCCGTTTGGTCGTAGCCAATTACTACGGCGAAGTCCACCAGCGACGCCCACCGAACCATTGACCCCGAGGGACCCAAACCCACCAGCACCAGCGGAGAATGAATTGCCGACTGAAGTCATCAGTACGCCGGAGATCCAAAAATAGATAGGATCCATAGATGGCATTCTGAATGAAGTTTGCACTATTGTCGGTAACGGGAAAATGAACTCGGACCAGAAGCTACGTATCTCTACTCTTTGCCGACGGGTCTTAAGTGGGACTTCTCAGATGGCCGTGTTATACCAAGCTTTGAAGACAAAAACAGTCCAGGCCCACACCACAATTCAGCACCTTCAGGCTCAACAGAACATGGTGAACTCCCTCCAGCAGTTCAGAGAGGTCGTAGAGACTAAATTAAGTTCGTCGGAAAATACTTCTTATGCTAGCATGGTAAAGAAGGGTACCGACAACTTCATCCGCCCTTCAAATCTGAGATCAGTCGCCATCTATCCCAGCGATAAGACCCAAACAAGTGATGACACAAAGTCACTTGTCCAAAAGATCATCTCGCCGGAACAACTAAAGCTTCACGTCCGTGGCCTGAAAAAAGTGAAAAATGGGGGCGTTCTGATTAGCACCGACAACAAAGGCGATATTGATAAGCTGAAGAATTCGGAAAAACTCATATCATCCGGCCTTACATTAGAAGAACCTTCTAAACGCCGCCCTAGGGTCGCCGTCATTGGTGTCCCAGTAGCCCTTACGGAAAAGGAGGTATTTGACTGTATTTACGAGCAGAACCTATCAGACAAATTGCCGAACATGACTCGTGAGTCCTTCCTTGAGTGCATCAGACTAAGCCATAAATCGGGTAAGAAAGGCCTTCCTACTTGCAATTACATCCTGGAACTACCCGCTAGCATAAGAAAAATTATTATAAATCAAAGCCGAATTTTTATCAATTGGACGTCGTGCCCTGTGAGAGATTTCACGATAGTCACCAGGTGCTTTAACTGCCAGCAGTTCGGACACGCAGCCAAGTTTTGCCGGGAAACTAGTACTACTTGCAACCACTGTGGAGAGAGTGGACACTCCTTCAAGGAATGTAGCAGAACATCTTCTCCCCCTCAGTGCGCGACGTGCAAGCGCTTCAAGAGGAAATGTGACCATCCAACTGGCGATGTAGGCTGCCCGGCCCGCAAACATGCAGAAATTAGTCACATAAACTCAATAGATTATGAAGGCGCCTAAGAGCGCCACCTAACACTTTATTTAGATAGCAGATTAACAGGTAAAAAGTATTTATTTCCTCTTCATTTGTAAGTATCATGACAAATCAGCTAATATGCGATCTAGATAGTTTTTCTGTGTCAAATTCTAAAATGTGTAATTTTGAGAACTGTAAATACCTTCTTCCTTCTGGTGGCAAAACGTTAACCCTGCTCACACAGAATATTCGCAGCATACATCGAAACATGAACGGTTTTGAAGTGTTATTACACAATCTTGACGTAAGCTGTGATATTATTGTCTTGACAGAATGTTGGTTGTCAAACCAAACGGTCAACTTACCCTCCCTTGACGGGTATTACTCCTACAGAACAGACAGTTACATAAACCAGAACGATGGTCTAGTAGTTTATATCAAAAATAATTTAAGAACTATAAAAGAAGAACCTGTATCCCTGGATAGTAATTGTTTAATAATTAAAATTATTCACGACACGGTAGTCATGGCTATTTATAGGCCACCTTCTCTAAACATGGACAGATTTTTAGGCTCACTTGACTCAAACTTAAAAAACTTATCATCATTCAAAAATATAATACTTTTGGGCGATATTAACATTAACATTGTATCTGGGAAAACAGATACCCATGTACATAATTATCTAAATATCTGCTCATTTCATGGACTTCTACCAGCTCACTATCACCCCACGCACCAGAGCGGCTCATGCTTAGACCATATCATCCTAAAATCAAAAAATCCATCCACAACATTGGTTACTAATTCCACGCTTACCGATCATCAAGCTGTTTTACTAACATTACAAATAAGTTCACCTAGAAAAAACTGCATGCGTAGCTACACTAAAGTCAAAGTCAAAGTCAAAGTCAAATAATTTATTTCAATTAGGCACAAAAAGGCACTTTTGAACGTCAACATTTAAATAATAATTGATTCTAGTTGCCCCTTCCAAAAGGTAGTTTTCGTATGGAGAAGAATGGGCAAGAAACTCCACCGTTACTCTTTTAAAATGTTTTCACAATATCTTGTATACATCAATTATATCATTATATGTGAAGACGATGCACCTAGAATAAGATTACTATACCACGTTAGGTAAAAATAATGAAAAATTAAGGAATGACAGATAAATTAATCATGTGATAGATGCATGGTGCTCACATATTTACAAACATTGTAAAATTATACGATATTCCTAGCATTTTTACAAGTAATATAACTCAGTGTGTGAGTTCGAGTAATCACAGAATGTAAAACCAATATAAAAAAAATAAAAAAATAAAAAAAAATATATATTATACAATTAAATTAGCAACCAGTTAGATTTTGTCTAGATTCTAAATTGTCTTATGGAGCAGGACCAGCATGTTTCCAAGCATTTTTATCTTGGATATAATCCTCTAATTTGTAATATGCTTGTTTGCAAAGTGTATTTTTTATATGAGTTTTAAATTTTCTTTCATTTAATTCTAATATATCACAAGGTATTCTGTTGTAACATTTAACACAGTACCCCATAAAAGATGTATGTACTTTAGATAGTCTAAAAAATGGTTGATTTATTTTATCTTTATTTCTAGTATTAAAATTATGTCTATCACTTATTTTGTTAAAAAGATGTAGATTTTTTCTCACATACATAATATTTTCATAAATGAATTGGCAAGGTACCGTCATAATATTAATCTTTTTAAATAGTTCCCTGAGGGATTCGCGACGACGTAGATTATAAATGGCTCTGACAGCTCTTTTTTGTAAAATAAAGATAGATTCAATGTCAGCAGCCCGACCCCACAGTAAAATGCCATACGACATAATACTGTGGAAGTAACTAAAATAGACCAAACGCGCGGTTTCTACATCTGTTAACTGTCTTATCTTTCTAACAGCATAAGCGGCTGAACTTAGCCGCCCCGCGAGAGATGTTATATGGGGTCCCCATTGTAACTTCTCGTCTAGCGTGATTCCTAGGAAAACTGTTTGATTAATAAATTCCAGTTTTTCTCCATTCAATATGATGTCACATTCGCTACTTCTAACATTTGGTAATTTAAATCTAATGCATTTGGTTTTTTTTTTATTTAGTACCAGGTTATTTACCGTAAACCAATCTTGGACCTGAACAATAAAGCTATTCACGTCGTCAAGATTTTGTGACCGTCGGTTTATTTTAAAGATCAATGATGTGTCATCAGCAAATAACACCATCTTCGGTTGATTTTGAAATAATTGGGGTAAATCATTAATATAAACTAAAAAGAGGAATGGACCCAATATCGAACCTTGAGGAACGCCCATTACCATTTCAGACCCTAATGAGTTTGTGCCGTTGACTTGAACTTTAACCTTTCTATCTTTCAGGTATGATCTAAGCAAATCAAGAGCTGTATTTCTAATCCCATAATGCTCTAGTTTCAGCAGAAGTGTCTCATGGTCTACGCAATCGAACGCCTTCGAGAGGTCGCAAAAGATTCCAATGGCATCTTGTGCTTCTTCCCAGGCGTTAAAAATGTTCTTTATTAGGGTGACACCGGCGTCAGTGGTACAACGCCCTTTGGTGAAACCGTACTGATGATCATGAAAGATGGAATTTTTATTAAAGTGACGTAACATTTGATTGAGTATCAACTTTTCAAACACCTTACTGAGAACTGGCAGAATTGACACAGGCCTATAATTGTTGGGTTCCTTACTATCACCGGATTTGAACAAAGGAACTACTTTACTGTGTTTCATGAGATCCGGAAAGACTCCTTGGTCTACACTGGTATTAAATATGCAAGCTAAATAAGGCGCAATGGTTTCGATGATAGATCTACAGACTTTTACAGACATTCCCCATAGATCTTCTGTTGATTTAATTTTAAGATCTTTAAAAGCTTTTATGACAGCCTGGGGGTTTGTATGCTGAAACCTAAACTCCAAAGGGCATGCCTTTACATTATTTCTAAGTAAGGCAGCAGAAAGCGCGGGTGAGGAATTTAAAGCCTCAGTAGTTTTATGGGGAATATTAGCAAAACAGTTTTCAAATTCCTGAGCTATTTCCACATCTGAGTTGATGGGGCCATGTGCAGTCTCTAAATTAAATTCAGTATTACGTTGTTTTTTCCTACCGGTTTCATTATTTATTATTTGCCAGGTAGTTTTTATTTTATCATCAGCTGATTTTATTTTATTGCTAATGTGAAGAGCTTTAGCCAATTTGCACACAATTTTAAAAGTTTTAGAATATTTTGCAACATACTGATGAAATCTTGTATTATTCATATTTTGCTTTAGGCCATAAAGTTCAAAAAGTTTTTCCCTGCTTTTACGAATACCTGGAGTATGAGTCAATATGACAAACCTTGAAAATGACTTACGCGGTATTAATTTTGACCCTGTTTATAATTCTGACGATGCAAATAGTTCTTTAAAGTATTTTATAAATTCACTACAGTCTGCAATAAGTAAAAATACGTTCACTAGGTCAATGCCTAGAAAGTACAGTTGTATTAAACCCTGGATCACACCCGGGCTGGTACGTTGCATAAGGCATAGAGACAAACTCCACCAAAAATTGAGATCCGCTCCTGATAACGAAGTACTTTCTGTAACTTATAAAAGGTATCGGAACTTCTGTAATAATCTTTTGAAAAAACTAAAAAATCAGTATGATAAAAATGAATTACAGAAGGCAGGGAAAAATAGTAAACTTGTGTGGAAATTTGTAAAAACGTACACACATAGATCAAAAAATCCCGAACCTCCGCTTGATATACTATCAACAGAAATAAACCCATCCGAAGCAATCAATAAAGCAAACGATTTCTTCGTTAACGTTGGAAATAACTTGGCTGAAAAATCACTGAACTCAGGTATTATTTCGCAACAAAAACCGACCGCCAAATCCTCTACGTTAAATTCATTTGTTTTGTTAGATACTGACGTTAACGAAGTAGTCAGAATAATAAACGGGTTAAAGGATGTTTGTGCCACTGGGTGGGATAACATACCTAATAATATACTTAAAAGATTTAAATTCCTACTTGCCCCTCCTCTAACCCACATTTACCAACTGTGCTTGACTAAAGGAATATTCCCAAAATTACTGAAAAAGGCTGTGGTCACACCTGTATTCAAATCTGGAGACAAAAACTGTGTGAATAATTACAGGCCCATTTCAGTCTTAACAGGCCTCTCAAAAATATTAGAAAAAATCATTAATAGTAGATTAATAAAATATTTAGAAGACAACAGACTATTATCAGAAAGTCAATTTGGTTTTAGGGCCAAAAGATCAACTAGCCAAGCAGTCCACAATTTGACTAACTATATTACTACAAACCTAGATAATGGTATGCACACACTTGGGATATTTCTAGATCTTGCCAAGGCCTTCGACACTATTTCCTGTACTTTACTTTTGCACAAGCTTGAAACACTTGGGATAAGAGGAGAACAACTTCTTCTATTTTCTGATTATCTCAACGATCGTCACCAATGTGTGAAAATTGGTCAGTATACAAGCTCCGATATTAAAAACAGTTGTTTTGGTATTCCACAAGGTAGCATTTTGGGCCCTACATTATTTTTAATCTATATAAATGAATTATGTAGCCTGTTACTCCAAAATGGTGTTATAATGTCCTATGCAGATGACACCGCTCTATTGTTTTCAGCTAAAACAAAAGTTGAGGTCTATGAATATGCTCAAAATGGTTTTAATATTGTATCCAATTGGTTTCGTAATAACCTCCTAACATTAAATGCAGATAAAACAAAATATATATTATTTACAATGAGAAATACTAACATACCGCTTACTAATCTAAACATTCACGCACATAATTGTAGCACGTATGCTGACACTGCATGTTCTTGCCCTACTCTAGTTAGAGCTGACCATTTAAAATATCTAGGTATCACCATTGACACAAATCTAAATTTCCGTAAACATATCGAATTACTGTGTACGAGAGTACGCAAATTAATGTATGTTTTTAAGAACTTACGTAACATAGCCGACTTTAAATTAATTAAACAGGTCTATTTAGCTTTGTGTCAATCCATTCTTACATATTGCATAACTTCTTGGGGTGGCGCGGCCAAAACAATTTTACTCCCGTTAGAGCGTGCTCAAAGAGCAATTCTAAAGGTTGCTACCTTTCGCCCTTTTAGATTTCCTACGCACCAGCTCTACACAGAATGTAAGGTGCTTACAGTACGGCAGTTGTTTATTTTGAACATAATACTACACCAGCACACTGCACTTCCTTTCGACCCTATACCTTCTGACAAGAGAAGGAAGGACTTGGTTTGCACACAGTCCCAAACTAGACATGCTTTTGCTCATCGTTTTTATTTATTTTTAGGACCTTTTCTTTATAATAGGCTCAACAAGGGTCTTAGCTTCTGTAGTGTAAGATACAAACAGTGCAACAACTTGGTATTAGAATATTTAGCTATACTTAATTACACAGACACAGAACAACTTCTAGAAATATTGTCCTGATGATATTTGACCCTTCTTAAGTGTTTATTTTTGTATAATTTACATAAGTTTAGTTTTACGTTTAAATGTATCAAAATAAGCTTTTTCTCGTAGTTATAGGTTTATTTTAAATTTTACTGTCCTAAATGAAATATATTTGTAAAGTGATTGCCTGAAACACAGGTTAAATTAACCTAGCTCGGGCGGGTCGCTACCTAACATTGCAATTTCCAAACCATCATTACTTGCACTTTTATTTATAATATCTTAGTTTTAGTTTACCTTTAGGCACTTTAATTATATGGAAAATCTTTTTACTGTTGGCTAGATGTACACTTTTTGTAATAATTTTTTTTTTATATGAATAAATTATTAAATTATTATTATATTATTATTATTATTAATTATTATTCATTATTAATGTCTGCGAATCACAGCGCACTTTAGCCGCCGGTCTGCCACTCCGTTACGGTGGTCAGACGCGGCGTTGCCCGGGGGAAACTACGTCGAAATATGCGCTGTGGGGGAACCCCCAGCAGAATACACCTGGGCCAACTATCCTCCGCAAACCTGATAACACACTCACCACAGAGTACATCAGAGTACATTTTATATAGGGAGATAGAGACGTCACTCGAACATTTCATGGCGCCCTCTAGCAACGAGTAAAAACAACAATTCATGAAGCAATGTACGTATAGCTAGCTTCAAATATTTCCTTTTAGGTAGGTAGTATTTTCTTTATATTAACTCAAAATAAAACATTAGATACATATAGTCCATTTATTTGTGAGAATATAGTTACAGAGATGGTACATAGTTTTAAGTACATAATATTCTGCCGTTTCTGGCGTACCAATACATGTCAGGGTTTTGGTTCGTTTATTAGATCACACATTGTATTAAATACATGAGGATAACATACAAATTGCAAATTAGTCAAATATTAGGTATAGAAATGTCAAAAAGATTAATTAAGTCAAGAGATAGAGAAGAGAATAATATTATAATTATTTCCTAATACATATTTATGTCAACTTATAATTCATAAAATCATTAGTAGAGTAGTAGCATTTACTTAACGAGGTAATTGAATAATTTACATTTCAATGTATTAAAGTTTAAGAGTTTTAAAAAAATCTGGTAGTTTATTATAAACATTGGTCGCCATACATTATCAGAAAATAGTTTGTTATTTCGTCTAGGTACACGAAGCATGTGAACTATGCGGCTTGGTCTGTGCTTAGGTCTGGATACTATATCGTTATGCAGAACAAATCATGCTTATTTTGGTACACAAAAATACAAATTTCAAAAATATATAAAGCTGGGTGTGGTAATATTTTTATTTTTTCTTTATTTCAATCTTTTTTTACAATATTTGAAGGCCATATCCTGAATTTTGTCTTCTACGTCATAATCCTTGCGTGATCCACATAATAATTTATTTGTATCTTTACACCAATTATATATAAATATATTAATACATAAATCTTCAATTTTTGAAATTAATTGCGTTTTGTGGTCGTTACAATGAATAAAACTATAATCTAATATAACTGAAAATATTGTTTTCATATACTGTCGGATGTTTTTCTTTTTACAATCTTTTTTTAATAAATTAGTGACAACATCTTGTATATTTGAGAAGCATTTCATAAGTGAGATAGAAGGATATGTAAGGCATGTTTTGTTTTTAAAATATTCTCTAAAATGAAGAGAACTATTTTCTTTATTTTCATTGTAAAATGAATGCTTGCAATTTTTGCATTTTTTTATTTTTAATTTCCGCAATACGTATCCTGTCACATACTCTAATTGTGCTTTTATTTTTGGGTCTTGTCTCTTTGTTTCAAGATCTACAAAGATATTGTCACTATTCACATCATCAAAATCAACTTCCATAGTATAACTTGGCGTCTCAGGTTAAAAAAGAGGTTCTTGAGGGATTTAAAATTTAAACATTTATCAACTTCACAATTGGACCCCGGCGAATGCGTATTACTAAAATTATTAATTAGTAAGGAAGCGTAGGCTGCTTCGAAGCCAACACACGAAGGCGACGTATTACGATATCCATGGCTTCGAATGCAGCCAAAAAATTTTTCCAGGGGTCCTGGTTGAAATGTCTCATCCATAGAGACGTCAAGTTATACTGTTTAGCTAAAACATCGACAAGATATTCAATATTTTCAATTGTCTGCAACCAACTTGTTATTGATGGTACTACACCAGAGTTGCGATTGCCGCAAAATTTCATTGTACTTATAATTTTCTTTGCTTGAGCCCATACAGTTTTGTGACTTGAATTTGGACTTACTGGTCCAAGCAGAGGTTTCCCAGCTCTTTTTTTTGAATTTTCGTAGCTCCCGTTAACGGAGTCGAACAAATCGTCGAAAAATAAAAGCAAATCTGCTGTTTCTTGGCAAACAAAGATAAATTCATTATCATCAACTTAATCAATCAATTTGTTTAATTATAATTAGGTACATTATTTTTTATTTACTTTTATAAATTAGTTATCTATAATTATCAGACTGGGAATCTAAATGACAATATTTTATTTTAATCATTTCAGTTCAAAATTTGTTAAGAAGGAATCAATTTATATTTCTTATTCATTCATTTAAATAGCAATACGCTATTTAAATGAATGAATAAGAAATATAAATTTCATTATGTTTATTACTTACTTGCAAGATATCCCATATTTGCTGCCACAGAGCGACTGAAAACCTGTGTGGCACATTTAACTTTCATCTTCGAAATTTTGTTTGGGACAACATGTCTGTCGGTCAACTTAGGCATCAGCCTAGCAGCATAGCAGGATTTTCATTATAGAGTTCTATAACATGATCCCATTTAGCAGTCTTTTCTAGACCATCAATTTTAAATTTTAAATTTTTGGTTATTAAATTGTTCCTTATTCCTTTAATAAGGTGAGGAGGATCATAAAGAGGGATTACTTCTTCTCCGTCTACCTCAAATATTTTATATTTCTGGACTTTTTCTTCTCTAAGGTATCCTTCCATTGTGTCTCTGATAAGCCAATTAATTGCACTTACATTTGTAGCACCCTGGTCACATACAGTTGCTATAACTTTTAGCCCAATTGCATTTAATCTTCTTATTACAAGCTTTATTTGTGAAGCCAATTCTAAAGCTGGTGTGGTGCTTGCACAAAATGTGTATGAAATTGGTTGTTTATAATTCTTTTGAGAGGTGTCTCTCACCATAAACACCAGGGCGTGGTCTGCAATTTTTTCATAAGTTGTAGTGCCATTACTAACAAAACCACTCACATAATCGGTTCTTCTATTATAGTCGAAATGTGGGGTAAGTGCAACTTCGTCAAAAAGTAATATGCATAACTTTTCTGCTGCTTTCATTTTTTTCACTTTTTTTTCTAATTGCATAAATAAGTTTTCGTTGATTCCTGGGTGCAATGAAGCCCGTGAAATCATCCTGGTAAGTGTTAGTGGGGAAGGCAGTACAAAAAATTTTCTTAGCCACCTGTAGGCTTAGAGGTCTAGGTTATACAGGGCTAAGGACATAATTTTTTCATCCTTTGTGAATCTGCAACCTAATTTATGTTTCCCTGCCTCTCGGAATTGTAGCATTGTGAATATATTTGCTGCTGATGAAAATTTGCTGAGTGCTTTCTTGAATGAAGCATTTTCTGACAGTTTTAAAGCTTTTTTTAATCTTGTCATCGCAGAATCCTTCTGTCCTTGTAATTTTTTTATCTTATTCTTCAGCATAATTGTATTTGTATCAAAACTTCTGAAAATCCTTCTATTGACATTTTGTTTGCCTGCAAGTACAAATTATGACTTAATTCTAATATAAGTATAAATAATAGTTTAGTATAGTAAAACTAAATAGTAGTGATGGTAATAGAGTGAATGATAGTGTGACGGTTAACAGATAAGAGTGGAAGAAAAAACATTTTGCGCCGACTAAGTAACATGGGACAAGGGCTAGAAGAATAAGTGTATAGTAAAAGGAAATTGTATGGTCATTTACTCATCACTGATAACAACTGTTAGTATCAGTGCAACTTGCATTTGGGCAATATGTTACGATACTGACCAAATTGTTGAAATTTTAAATAAAAATAAATAACTAATGACCAAGTATTAATATTTAATTTCATTAATATATAATAGAAATTTATTACTAGCGTTTTTCTCATTTAATTTCCAGAAGCTGAATTTTTATAACAATTTGATTTTTGTTACTAAAAATACATTTTTAGCCCAATCTACTTTACAAAAATAATTTTATAAAATAAAATAAACATTTCTGCACGGAATTATTACATTAATCCACAAAAATTATATATTTTTTACAATAAATCAAAGATCAGTCTTAAAACAATAATATTTTTTTAAAGTCTGTTTATTATAACCTGCGCCATTTAAAATGAAAATGCCCTAGTATAGATGGAACCAACTGAAATAGGGAAATATGTGATAATTATCTATTGCAAATTGCTTGTTGAATGTGATGCATTTTTTTTCGATTTCAGAAAATAGTTTAGTCAGTATACTTTACATAACAACAAATTAATTCTAATACCTTTAGATGTTGATGGGGCAGGTTGCTCAAATAATGATGTAGCAGGCTGACTTGGAGCTAGAACAGCTGGTTGCAACACTTTTTCATATCTCTGACCCGAAAAGATAGTTGATGTTATGTTTGTTACATCTTGTAAAGGCAAAGATGAGGGGATACCTGAAATAGAAATGAGTATATATATTAGTAGCTTCCACCAGCGGCTTCGCCCGCGTGATATCTTTATAAATTATAGCCTATGTTACTCAGTAATAATATCGCATGTTATGCAGTTCCATCATTGTTTTTTTTTTTCAATTTCAGAAAATAATCTAATTAATACTAATTAGATTATTAATTAGTTTGAATTATTTTGTTGTTGCGTAAAGTATACACTTTACGCAACAACAAAATAATTCTAATAGGTACCTTTAGATGTTGACGGAGCAGGTTGCTCAAATATTGATGTAGTAGGCTGATTTAGAGATAGAACAGCTGGTTGCAACACTTTTGGACATCTCTGACCCGAAAAGGTTGTTGTTGTAAAGGCTGATGCTGTTGGTAAAGGCAAAGATGAGTGGATACCTGAAATAGAAATGAGTATATTTATTAAAATATGTCATGATTTTTGTATAGGTAGCTTATTGGGTAGGCCCTATGGTTTCAGTTTATGAATTTGATGTAAGGGGCCAGCTGATATACACTAGGCATACATGAACGACTAAGGGCCTACGGGAAGAGTTTAATATTTAAAGACTAATTAAGTTTTAAACCATTAGAAGGTGTGTACACCTGCTAATAGTATATCTAGAAACAGTTTCATATTGCAGAAATTAATTATCATACCTGATAAAAACAATGATGGAACTGCATTTTTGCTAAGTCTTTTGCTGGCAGTGTTGAATTTTGAATTAAAATGTGGCAGACTCTTCCATTCTTAAAGACAGATTTGGGGTCTATCACAAATACATTTCCACCAATTGCATATATCCATCTATTGAATCTATCCAACTCCTTTTCTGGATCAGGGAACTTATGCAAAATAGTATCTGGACCTGAAAATAGACCAAAGATTATTATTTCCTCACTATAAACTTTCCTCTATGTTGATATTCGATTGGTTATGTAGTTAAATCAGTGTGCAGTTTTATGTATATCCAGATAATGAAAAACAGTTGTTTGATTTCTAATAGAGCAAATAGTCGGTTCGTACTTCGCACCTACACAGAACCATTATTACTTGTACACACATTAATTAACAGTATAATTATGTGTACTTACGAGTATTTTTGCAGTTCAGCACACAACACTTGCTCGCGTTCATGTTTATACAACACAATAACAACGCTTTTCACAAAAAAGTAAATAGTCCAGATTTTCGTGTAAGGGTCAATTAGATATAGCGATGCAAAGCGGTATCCAATACTTTTCGGGGTCAATGTTCAGAAGCAGAATCGTCAATGTCCATACAAGCCAAGTCGTCAAGAAAAATCCACAAAATATTCGAAGCGCATCTCGGAAAGAGAAAAACGGAGTATTTGTTTTGCTTTCAGCCATTTTGAAGTTTACGTGAGTTGCGTTCCTTTTTAACCGACTTCTAATTTCCACGTAAATAAAAACATTTTCAAAAATTAGCGTTGCGTTATTGGATGATTGTATACATTTAAACAAACGTTATAAGATAGCACAATGAATTTAAAAGGGGCCTCAACCCCTCAAATATTTATATTGGTAAAATAAATATTGTTGTTATTTTAATAAAATCTGAGTAAAATGTCACATATGTTCAGCCTAAGCCCATGAACATTTTGAGAACATCGCCATCTATCAATAAGTAAATTAAACTTTTGATATTACTATACGAGTAAATTAAAAATGTATTGAATTGAGTAGTGTATCACCAAAAGCAGAAGCATACCTAAACTGGTCAGTTATGATTCCTTTACTTTTGTTCTAAGCTATAACACCGTGACACTCACGTCGTCACCTGAAGAAACAAGACGCGTCCACTTCTCACGACGCGTCGTCTTCTTCTCTGGCTTGATCGCTCGTCGATGAATTCTGG
Source organism: Xanthia icteritia (assembly GCA_949128155.2). Classification (NCBI taxonomy): domain Eukaryota; kingdom Metazoa; phylum Arthropoda; class Insecta; order Lepidoptera; family Noctuidae; genus Xanthia; species Xanthia icteritia. The sequence continues at coordinate 307,562 of OX421932.2, forward strand.
CACCCAAAGTAAGATTTAAATCGTGTTTAAGGTGCTAGCGTTCTAGTCTATAATTTGAACATATATCAGTAGTTGTAAATGTCAATTTTAAACATTTTTCTAATCAGTTACTTATTGACATTATAATTATTCATCGTTGACATTATCGCATTTCATTAAATATTGACTTTATCAAATACTATTTATTGCATTTTTATTAAATTATCTATAAATCTATCCTGTGCCGTTTCTGACCAGTCTCTGGTGTAATTCTTCGTTGATAGTAGAATAGGTAGTTGGTTTTCAATCACACACAACTCTTAACTCAAACTGAAAGCATTTATTTCAATTATGGGATAATCACAAGATCGTATTATTCGCAGATGACACTTCCCTTAGTTTTAAAATCAAACGTCAGTTAATCAACTTTCAACAAGTGAACGATGCGCTCTCTAAAGTTGTATAGGTATTGGTTTAATGTAAATAATCTTCTCTAAATGAAAAAAGACTAAACTCATTAAATTTTCAACGCCAAATGTCAGGCAGCTAACTACCAATAATAATAGTAATGTTTATGTAACGGCTAGGGCTGCGCAGGGTAGGCTGCGCAGGCCGTTATCGGATAGGTAGGTAGTTAGGTAGAAAAAGAACAGGTTGATAGATTAATACATATAATATAGTCACACGGCTAGGTCGCGGGTAAGGTCTTTACACTTGTTCTGTTCTGAGCACTCGCACACTTAGGTAGGTAGGTAAGTAGGGTACCGCCCTTGGTAGCACGTGGCAGACGTGGGGGCCTGACGGCGCAGGCTCGCGGCAGAAGCACGCGGCGGTAGACCGCGGAGGCCTGACAGCGCAGGCTCAAGGCAGCAGCTCCCGGCGGTAGGCCGCAGAGGCTTGACAGCGCAGACTCGTGCTCGTAACACGTGGAGGTAGCTTGCGGCGGTAGGCCGCAGGTAAGTCAGTGCAGGATTTACTAAGGGTCCTGCCCTCAGCCCGGAACGAAGAGCCCCTAGGTCGGGGCACACAGAATTCTTATGATCAGGGAATTGCTTCCACCAGCTCTGCAAGCGGAAACGAAATGAACGAGCGTCCCCGGCAGTGTTGCGATTGTAAAAAATTGAGTTGCCGTATCTATCTATGGAAATTGCCGTATTTATGAAAAAAATACACGAAATTGCCGTAAAGTATTTATTTCTACAAATATTTAAATAAATCACATATCATCTGAAATGTCTTCACCGTATAGGTTTCTGATGGATTCGAAAACATCACAAGTTGTCGTAGTTCATTTCCATCATTTTTGAAATTTTTGTCTGTTTGTCTGTTTGTTTGTGCGCACATCACGTAAAATCTACGAATTCAATGCTGACAATGTTTATATACAAAAATTATACGCAACTTGAGGTTTAACTTAGTTTTTGTTTCATCGAAATCGGTTCACTCTATCAAAAGATATGATTAATTTAGTGAGTTCAAGAAGTAAAATATTACGTTACGCAATTCAGTATACGAGTAGTACTTGCAACGACATCTTAAGACTAAAAATAGAACTAATGTTGATAGTTGAAATCCAAATCCGATAGATGGCGTTGTGCAAATGACGTCATTTTCTTAATCGCGGTGTTAAGATTTTCCGCGCGAGAATGACGTCCACCGTGTTTACTAGGCAAATTGGGGGATTAGCCCGTGTCCACCCTCACTGTTTTTGACACCAACAATTTTGTTGATAAGTTGAAATCGACAAGGAATACAGTGTATCTGCCCATTAGGTTTAGACTTAAAATAGCGAGGCTATTAGCTTATATAAACTCAGACATAAGTAGTATGTCGAAGTATAGTTATATAATTAACACCGCAATTATTAGTAATAATAATGTACAGGTGGCCACCAGTAACTGTAGCACTAATGCTATAAACCTTTACAACAATTGTACGAAGGAGGATCCATGTGTCACTATGGCAAATTCTTGTCGTAATGTGGGGTCCACAAGTAGTAGGATCTCATTGCCTGGTGATGGCATGGGAGTCTTGGGGCTCACTCTGGATGTTAATTTAAACTAGATAGTAAGACAACAGAAGATACCAGTAACACTATAGTTATACCTACCAAGAACAAGGTGTCTTCTTGCTCTCAAATAGTTAATTGTAAAAAAGAATCTAAGCAGAACACCTTGAAATTATTTCATCAAAATATTCAAGGTTTTTCTTCCAAACAATTAGAAATTGAATTATTTTTAGAAAAAACTATGTACGAAATTATTTGTTTAACTGAACATTGGTTGAAAGATTATGAGATGCTAATTAATTATAAAAATTATAGTGTGGGCAGTTGTTTTAACCGAAAATCTATGCTGCGAGGGGGTTCACTAATCTTAGTTAAAAATTCTATTAAATCTAAGCCTCGTAAAGATGTACTTGATCTGTCGGTTGAACATAACATTGAATTGTCTTGTGTTGAGCTAGATAAGCATGTTATAGTGTGCGTTTACAGACCCCCAAATTATCAAAACTACTCCATATTTGAGTCAGTAATGGAAGATGTTCTAGCAAAACTTGCAACGGGTAAAAAATCGCTAATTATCTGTGGTGACTTTAATATTAATATCTTACAAAATTGTTCAAATAGCAGTCGATTATTAAGTCTCTTTAAATCATTCAATTTGTCAAATGTGTTTTCAGAACCAACCCGCATAACCACAAATACTGCTACATGTATTGATAACGTGTTTTGTTGCTGCAACTACTTAGATAAAGCCATTGTAAACTATCTCCCTTCTGATCACAGTGGTCAAACCGTTGCTTTCAAGTCCAACACACCATTACAAAGAATTCAGATACAATCTAGACCAATAACAACCAGCAATTTAAGCAGATTTAATAATAACTTAATTAGTAAGTTAAGTATACCGGGTCATATTATAAACAATGTAAATGAATTATATGAGGAATTCTTTTCGGTAGTGCGCACCGAGTTCAATAATACTTTAAAAAAGAAAACTAAAACCATTTGCCCAATTTTTTTGTTCAGTGACTGGGCAACTAAGGGTATTAGGAAAAGCAGGGAAAAATTGTTTGAGCTGTATGGCCTTAAGCCTTATATTAACTCTGAATCTTTTAATAAATACGTTGCTACTTACTCTAAAACTTTCAAAAATACTTGCAAGGTAGCTAAAGCCTTGTACATTAGCAACAAGATCAAATCAGCCGATAATAAAATAAAGACGGTTTGGAAAATTATCAATGACGAAACAAACAGGAATAAAAGACATAATAATGATTTCACACTAGAAACTTCACGTGGTCTCATAAGCACTAACAAAGAAGTTGCTCAAGAATTTGTAAATTTCTTTACCAGTATCCCAGTTAAAACTACTGAATCCTTAAATTCCTCGCCCTCGCGTTCTATTGATTTATTAAGAGCAAATGTTTCATCCTGCCCGATTGAATTTAAATTCAAGCATATAAACCCCTTAATAGTACTAAAAGCTTTCAAACAAATCAAGATAAAATTAACCGAAGATCTATGGGGAATGTCGATTAAAGTTTGTACCTCCATTATTGAGACTATAGCGCCGTACTTAGCCTTAATATTTAATTTGTGTGTGGATCAAGGAATCTTCCCTGATCTAATGAAATATAGTAAGGTAATACCACTTTTCAAATCCGGGGACAGTAAAGACACCAATAATTATAGACCTGTATCCGTGTTGCCAGTTTTAAGCAAGGTGTTTGAAAAGGTAATGCTTAACCAACTGCTCAATCATTTTAACACCAATAAAATCTTACATGATCAACAGTATGGTTTCACCAAGGGACGTTGTACGACTGACGCCGGTGTCACGTTATTAAAACACATATTTACGGCGTGGGAAGAGGCCCAAGACGCCATAGGAATTTTTTGTGACCTCTCCAAGGCATTTGACTGCGTCGACCACGAAACCTTAATCTTGAAACTTGAGCATTACGGACTTGGGAAACTTGCGCTCAGTTTAGTAAAATCGTATTTAAATGATAGACAACAGCAAGTTCAAATAAATGGTGTCAATTCACTCGGTTTAAAAGTAGAAATGGGTGTACCACAAGGATCAATATTGGGTCCTTTCCTCTTTTTAGTATATATTAATGATCTCCCCCATTTGTTAAAAACTCAACCACAAATGGTGTTATTTGCTGATGATACTTCCTTAATTTTTAAAATTAATAGACGTGCATCAAATCTTGACGACGTAAATAACGCCCTACAGCAGGTCCACAATTGGTTCACTGCTAATAATTTAGTATTAAATGGGAAAAAAACTAAGTGCATAAGATTTTCTTTACCAAATGTCAAAAGTAGTAATTGTGAGATAGTATTGAATCAAGAGAAACTAGAATTCGTCGATAAAACTGTTTTCCTGGGGATCACGCTCGACTCAAGGCTTCAATGGGGTCCTCATTTAACATCCCTTTCAGGACGGCTAAGTTCAGCAGCATTTGCTGTGAGAAAAATCCGTCAATTTACTGATGTAGATACCGCGAGACTAGTCTATTTTAGTTACTTTCATAGTATTATGTCGTACGGTATTCTACTATGGGGACGGGCTGCAGACATCGAGTCTATTTTTATTCTGCAGAAAAGAGCCATTAGAGCCATCTATGGCCTCCGCAGGCGCGACTCTCTAAGGGAACAGTTTAAATATATTAACATCATGACGGTACCTTGTCAATATATTTATGAAAACATCATGTACGTAAGGAAAAATCTACATCTTTTTAGTAAAAGAGGTGCAAAACACAATTATATCACTAGGAATAGGGACCAATTAGTTCAACCGGGTTTCAGGTTAGCTAAAGTGGACTCATCTTTCATGGGGTACTGTTTAAAATGTTACAATAAAATACCTCCCCACATACTTCAACTGAATGAAACGAAATTTAAATCTTATATTAAACGCACACTATGCAGCCAAGCATATTATAAGTTGGGGGATTACATCGCTGATAAAAATGCTTGGCTCAACGCTGGTCCTGCTCCACAAGCATAAACTAATTGATTAGCATTTGAAAACACCGTTGGAGCTGCTGAAGATTTTAAAAACTATTTTTGCATTGTATAAATTCAATGTCTTAGCATTGTATAATTGCATGGCACACGTGTGGGCACCATGTACCGACTATAAAGCTACCATTTAGGTACTGAGTATGTCTTTCATTGACTTGAATGTGCCCTGGCGGCTGAGAGTATGTCATGCTCACTCTAATGTCTCGCTGGCGGTGGCGCGTGTGTTGGATCATTTAGCTCCCTTCAAAATGGTTGAGCTGAATGGTGCTAATCCATGCGTCATGTTCGTGAACGGGCGCCGTCAGTAGGGACTGGTCATCTCTTAGCTGCCACGGCGATTTTAATTTAATTTATATTTTTATTTCTAACGGACGCTTTTAATGTTTTGCATCGTTCTCACATGTATAACTTCAACTTGAATGATGTAACCAATATTATGTAACCATCTTATTTTATTTAAAAGAGTGTCCGTGGAGTTTCTTGCCCGTTCTTCTCCATAGGTACCTACTACGCTTTGGAATGGGCGACTAGCTTCATATTTCTGACTGACCGACCCCTTGACTATTCAAAAGTGCCTGTAATTGGTTTATTTGAAATAAATGCTTTGAGTTTGAGTTTGAGTTTGAGTTTGAGTTCCAAACGTGATAGTCGCAACCGAAGCTCCGTCGTTTTGTGCCGCTATCGCGTTAATCCGCGCGGACCGCAAGTTTTTATTTTATCGTTTCTCCCTGTGAGTGTACAGGACCCCGTTGGTGCCTGTGCAGACACAGGGAGAATCGCCCCGGGCTGCCCGGCGTTTATTCGCCGCAGCGGTCGCGGAGGCCACGCCCCGAAGATGAAACCCGGCAAGCGCGGCTCTTTGGGCCGCGATGCCGGGTCCCAGGAGGCCCGTCCGGCGTTGGACCGGGCGATATCGTTGCCAAACATTGGCGACGTGTCGTCCGGTGCGCCGCCAGCCGGACCACCAGCGAAGAAGAAGGAGGGAAGAGGAGGGGGAGAAAGTGCCGCTGTTGCCGCCGGCCCACCGACGACATTGGCGCCTGCGCGCGTTGCGCCGACACCGTCGACGAGCCGCCCGCACGCGGTAGCTGTCCGTCCCCCCGCGTTTCGCCCGGTACCTATACAGGCCCCGGGGCCTAGCACGAGTCGCGCCCAACACGCGCGTACATCTCAGCCGCCCGCGCGCGCACCCGCGCCCGCGCAGCAGCCAGCCGCGTCCGCTACGCGCTCCGCAGCGCCGCGCGCCCACTACGCGAACCACAGCTCCGCCGCCACGGTTCGTATCGCCGCCCGCGCCCCCCGGGGCTGCGCCCGCAGCACCACCCAAAGCTGTGCCAGCTTCGCGCACCGCCGCCGCCGGCCTCCGCCTCTCGCTGGCGGGACCGGCGGGCGACGGCTGAGCGAGAGCGGCCAGCAAGCACCGGTCCGTACATACAGCGGACCCACCAACAGAAGCAGGCGCCTGACTCACCGGCGCCGCCTAGAGTCTCGGCATGCGAGTCGCCCGCCATGCTATCGGCATGCTCCTCACGCTTGGGGTCGAGCATGTCGCTGGCGTCCGTGGGCTCGGCCGCGTCCGGTCGCGAGGATATGTCCCCGGACATGACCCCGCGATCCGACGCGCGGCCCATCGCAGGCCGAGCGGCCGCTGGTGTGACGTCACAGGCGTCACCAATGTCGCCGCCGCTGGGGTTCGACTTCGAGTTCGAACTCGAGGCCAGACCCCAGCGCCGCAGGAGAAGCTCCGGTGAGACCGCGTCGGAGGAAGCGAAGCGGTACTGCCTAGACCCGCCGCGGCCACAGCGCGAAAGCGCGCCGCGGGGTCGGGGCACGCCAGCGTCGCCCACTTTTTCCGACGCGGTCCGCCGCCGCACACCACCGAAGTCGCCGTCACCGTCTCCGCCGAGAGCCGGGGTGAGTACCCAAAACATGCCCCCGGGACCCATTACTGGTTCCGCCCCCCCCCCTGCCGCAACACCCGGCGCTTCGTCACCAACGTCGACGAAGCAAAAGGGGAAAAAGAAGATGAGGTTCCCCCCGCTGGTCGTCGAGACGCTGCCCAACTGGGCCGCACATTTCCGGGCCATCAGTGGGAAACTGGGCCGGCCTCCTAATGCTCGTCCGTACGGGACCGGGGTGAGATTTACCCCGGAGACCGAAGACGAGTACAGGCTGGTCCAGCGGTACCTGACGGGCCTGCAAAAGAGTAGCGGCGTCAGCTGGTTCGCGTACTCTTTACCGGCGGACAAGAACCTCAAAATCGCCATACGGGGCCTGCCGGCGGACACGGACCCGAAGGAGATTGAGGAGGAACTCCGGGCGTTGGGTTACCAGCCGGAGTACGTGCGCCACATAAAAGGCGCACAAGGGAGGCCCGGCTGTGTTTTTCACGCCATCCTCAAGAAGACCCCCGACGTCCGGGCAATCTATGACACCACCGTGTTCATGTACATGCGTGGTGTCAAGATTGAAGCTTGGAAGGGAAAGCGTGGGCCCGCACAGTGCCACCGGTGCCAGCGATTCAGGCACAGCTCGCACCAGTGCCACCGTCCGCTCGCTTGTGTGCGATGCGGGGAGGAACACGCCGCACGGGATTGCCCGCGCCCGCGGGAAGAGCCGGCCACCTGCGCGAACTGCGGTGGCCCGCACCCCGCGAGCAACATAAAGTGCCCCGTATTCCTGAAAGAGATCCGGAATAAGCGAGCGGGGACCGTCGTCATCACGGCCACAAGCCGGGCACAAGCGCCCAGGCCGCAAGAGATAGGGATAGCCACAGAAGAGGCTCAAGGCACGACGCTGATGGCGGCGGCCAACGAGCCCACTGAGAGAACCCAAGCCTCCTCCTCCAGGCGGAGGAAGAAGAAGCGCGGGGGGAAAGGGAAGAAACCCGCCCCCCCGGAGGACAAAGAGGACCCCCCTACGGCCGCCCCTGCCTTACTGATCGCGCAGGTTGCACCGAAGGAAACATCACATGAAGGAAACGAACCCACTAGTGGCGCCAACATGGCGCAGCGGCAAAACCGGGAAACTAGTGGGTTCACCCAAAAGCCGTATGGCGCCGCCACTGCCGCGGTCAAAGCCAAGACGGCACAACGGCCAATCGCTGCGCAGGGAAGCTTCCCTGCGGCGACGAGTGGCGGCGCTACTATCGCGCCAATTAGCGCGAACAAAAACGCGCAAATGACGCCGTTAGCGGCGACTACTTCGGCCAACACATCGGCAAAGTCCAAATCATCGAGGGAATTTACAACCTGCGCGATCAAGCTACTTATGGATCTCATAAGAGCGATCAGGCAGGGCCGAGACATAGAGGCGGTCATCCTTGACGGTCTGGCCACATTGCTGTCACTTTGTGATGGCTAGACCGTTAAGGATTATACACTGGAACGCCCGCGGCCTTAGGGTTAAGGTCGCCCCCCTCCGCCACCTCCTTCGGGACCAAGACATCGACGTGGCGCTAATCAGCGAGACGTACCTGGGACCCGAAGATAGGGTCAGGTTCCCGGGTTACCACGTCTACAGGAAGGACGAAAGGTCGGCTCAGAAAGCCCGATACCGTGGTCTGGCGGTACTTGTGAGGCGAAGAGTCGTCCATCAAGAGCTCCCCTTGCCGTCACTCAGTAGTTTCTACGCCCTGGGTGTGCAACTACACGTTGCCGGCGGGGACATTAGTCTCTATGCGTGCTACAAACCGCCCGCGACTCGCCTTGTTATGGCTGAGATGCGGGCGCTAATCGGCACGCATAGCGACAACGCAGTCATCCTTGCCGGCGACCTTAATTGCAAGCACCCGGCGTGGAACTCCATGAACACGAATACCGAGGGGAAACGGCTCTTCGCGGACTCGGAAGCCTTCGGGTACTCGGTGTCCGGCCCAGAGATGCCTACCCACTACCCGGACATAGTGCGGTACATGCCGGACGTGCTGGACATCGTAGTCCACAGAGGGCTACGCTGCCAGATCACTCAGCAAGTGATAGACGACGAGTTACAGTCGGACCACCAACCTGTACTCGTCGTCCTATCGGGCATGCCGACCCGGATGAAGCCTATAGCGCCACGTCGGTCGATTGACTGGATGGACTATACAGAAAGGTTGGAGACCACCACGCCAGCTCGGCCTGTTGAAGCGGCGACAACGACGCGGCCGCAAGGGAGAGGGCTTATGCCGCCCTTGCCGGCACGCTTGACAGCGCTAATCGCCGCGAAGAGGCGTCTTCGCAAGCAGTGGCAGCAACTCAGATGCCCTACATTAAAAACAGAACTCAACCGTCTCGCGGAGAAGGTGAAGGCCGAGCTTACGGCCCACACCGCCGCGGGCTGGGAAGATCGAATAGACGCCGCTACGGATAGTTGGCCGTCTACACACCTATTATGCCGCCAACTGACGAACACCCCAGCCCCGGTGCGCCCTCTACTCAACAGCGACGGGGCCCTAAAGTATGTAGCGGAGGACCGGGCGGAGGTCTTCGCCGAACACCTGGAGCGTCAGTTCCGCCCTAACCCGACCGCCGACATTGAGCATGTCGCAGCAGTCGAGAAACACCTGGGAGACTACTTCGCACCGCCGATAGCTCCCGAGGAGAGCCCTATCTTCTTCTCGCCTGGCGCAGTTAGACGCGCCATCCTAAGGACGAAGCCCAGGAAGGCCCCCGGTGCTGACGGTATCACCAACGCAGCGCTGCGCCACTTGCCGTTCCGTACGGTAGCGGCACTGGCGCGCCTGTACACGGCGATACTGCGCACGGGGGTATTTCCCACCTCGTGGAAGGAGGGGCGCGTCATTATGCTGCCCAAGGCGGGGAAGAATACTGCGAAGCCGGAGAGCTATCGGCCGATAACACTGCTGCCGACGGTCTCCAAGGTGTTCGAAGCACTCCTGCTGCGACACCTCGTACCTCATATTTCGCCGCGTCCTGAGCAATTTGGTTTCAGGGCGGAGCACAGCACGACGCTTCAGCTGTCAAGGGTACTGCACCTCTTGACTTCAGCATTAGGAAAGAAGGAATGCTCGGTGGCAGTATTCCTTGACATGGAGAAGGCCTTCGACCGTGTATGGCACGAGGGCCTACTGTACAAACTATACACCTCGGACGCGCCCCGTCGCGTTGTAAGGGTGGTCTCCTCCTTTCTGTCCCACAGGACCTTCAAGGTGGTGGTCGACGGGGCGCTATCCGGCGCCCGCCCGGTGATGGCCGGCGTGCCGCAGGGCAGCTGCATCTCGCCGGCGTGTTACTCACGTTACACCGACGACATCCCCACCACTCCAGAGGCGACGCTCGCGCTGTACGCTGACGACGCCGCGTATATTACAACTTCGCTCAATGCGAAACACGCGGCGGTCAAAATGCAGCGCGCCCTCGACCTACTCCCTGAGTGGCTGTCTAAATGGTGGCTGTCGGTTAACGTGGGTAAGACGCAGGCGCTACTTACCGGGTACGCGCACCTCCCACCACCTTTGAAGCTACAAGGAGCCGCCGTCGATTGGTCGCCCCTGGTCAAGTACCTGGGTGTGACCATCGACCGCCGCCTCACGATGGGGCCACACGTCCGCAAGGTCGCCGCGCAGGGCAGGGTCGCCCGCAACCTACTCAAACCTGTGCTCTCGTCCCGCATCCCGGTGCGCGTCAAACTGAGCGTGTACAAGACGTACATACGCTCGGTATTGACGTACGCCGCGCCCGCTTGGTTCGCCCTCACGAGCGAGTCGAGCCGAAAGCAGCTCCGCGCGCAACAAAACCTTGCGCTGCGGACTATCGTAGACGCTCCTCGCTACGTGAGGAATGACGTCATCCAGCGGGATCTCGGGATCGAGAGCCTGGATGAGTTTGTGAGGCGACTCGCGAAGGTGATGTTCGCGCGTGCCGACGCTTCTGCCTGGCCCCATGTCAGGCAGATAGCGCCACTGCACGCGCGCCCACCTGACGCGAGACCCCTGCCCCGCGACCTGGTAGCGGACGACTGACCCCATCCACCGGATTGACGCCTCGAGTGAGCAGCATCCAGGTTACACGCAGCTCACTCGAAATAATAAGACTCTACAGATGTACACACACATCTGTTGCGTGGCGTGTTCTAAGTTAATATAGGCATGTCACGTAACTATATACAGACAACCATTACTACACATGCATCCGACACAACACGTGCAGACGTGACGTGGGCCGCGACGCACGTTGACACTGAGCGGTGATACACTACAGTACAAACCGCTCATACATACACGACTGTTTATCCCTCAATCCGTAAACGGCTAGATCTGTAAGCGGGGCGAGGGTAAACTACATATTTACCTGTAGGGCGTCGAGTCGGCATCTCTGTCGCTGGTCGTCTTCGTTGGGCCTCCCCCAGGCAACTGGAGGTCTCACCTGGCGGGGACTGACCGCGGAGATGTCGTGAAGAAAGCGGCGCTATAGGAAATAGCGTCGTGGCGCGCCTACAGAAATATTCATAGCAACCATACACACAGATGCAGCTTGCTGCATCGCAGGCCATAGGCCGCTGTAGGCCAACATAGTGAGGGGCCCGTAGTAGCGGGTCACTGTATGGCTCCCGCGGGCGAGGGGCGACGCTCCGACCCCGCTCGCCACGCCCCCTTGCGGGGGCATCGCGGCGACGCTCGCAAATGCTCGTCCCTACGGGACCGGGGTGAGATTCACCCCGGAGACCGAGGATGAGTATCGGCTGGTCCAGCGCTACTTGACTGGCCTTGAAAAGAGCGCGGGCGTGTCATGGTTCGCGTACTCACTGCCAGCGGAGAGAAATCTGAAGATCGCCATTCGGGGCCTGCCGGCGGACACGGACCCGAAGGAGATTGAAGAGGAGCTCCGGGCGTTGGGACATCAGCCGGAGTACGTGCGCCACATTAAGGGCGCACAAGGACGACCCGGCTGCGTGTTCCACGCAATCATTAAGAAGACCCCGGACGTCAGAGAGATCTATGGCACCACGACATTCATGTACATGCGTGGTGTCAAGATCGAGGCTTGGCGTGGAAAGCGTGGGCCCGCTCAGTGTCACCGGTGCCAGCGGTTTCGTCACAGCTCGCACCAGTGCCACCGTCCGCTCGCTTGTGTGCGATGCGGCGGCGAGCACGCGGCACGCGACTGCCCCCGCCCGCGGGAGGAGCCGGCCACCTTTTTTTTTTTTTTTTTTTGTTCGGGGTGGAAAATCCTCATGGATGTCCTCCGCCCTGGGGCGGGCGAAGGGGTCTGTCAGACTCTTACTGACTAAAAACCACCCCGGTGTTCCATCTCACACCTACGCCGGGGTCGCGGGAACGTTCAAATCTTCCGCGACCCCGACTGGTGCCAGCCCGCCTCTGCGGGCTCCGTCTCGTCGAGCGGGAGGAGTGAGGTGTTTGACTCCCCCCGCGACGTCTAAGAGGGGCGCGCGTGGAACACTACGCGCCGCCACCTCGGGTCCAGATGTATGGGGGGCGACGGACTTCCCCGGGTCCGTCGCCCCTGGACCCATTTAGGGGGGCTGGAAGAGGGCGTTGTCCGCCCTCCGCCGACGCCCGGTGCGCCTGCTGCGGGCCGGGTGAGAGGATGAAATCTCTCTCTCCCGTTCCGCAGCCTCCTTCTGCGAGATTACTACTTCGCAGAAGGATACCACCGCGTCCCAGGACTCCTCGCTGCCGACCATTGCATTCACAACGGCCGACAGCGACAGGTCACTGCCTACTCCTGAGACGAGGGCACGGCGCGGCTCCTCCCAAGCGGCACACTCTGCCAGCGTATGCCGCGCCGTGTCCTCCCGGCAGTCGACGCAGTGGTGACACCGGGCGTCCGGCTCCCTGTTTATGCGACACAGGTACTTCCCGAAGCAACCATGCCCCGAGAGCACCTGTGTCACCCGAAATGACAGGGAGCCGTGCCTCCTCCCGAGCCAGAGGTCGAGCACTGGCCGGACCGCCTCGATGGTGACGAGGCCGGCGGTAGGGCGTGAAAGCCTGTCCCGCCATTCCGCCACCAGGACCTCGCGAAGCTGCGACCGACGCTGCTCCAAATGGCGCTGCATCGGTCGCTCGCCCCGCGCCCGCGCTTCCTCGCGCCACCGATACAGTGACGCGAGTACCTTCGCCTCCAGGTCCCAGGGCGGGGATCCGGCCAGTGCACAAGCCGCCTCGTGGGAGATCGTGCGGTACCCCCTGATGACTCTGACGGCCATAGCTCTCTGCGGCTTTCGCAGCACAGAGATGCTACCGGCCGTCAGGTCAGCCGCCCAGATCGGGGCCCCGTAAAGGGCCATCGATCGCACGATCCCCACGTAGAGCCGCCTACAAGCGGCGCTCGGGCCCCCCAGATTGGGAAGCAGCGTTGACAGCGCCCCAGCCGCGCCCAACAACTTGGGCGCCAACCGCCGGAAGTGGGGGCCGAAATCCCATCGGCTGTCGAGCACCAGTCCCAGATACTTCATGGTGGGCTCGACAGCGATTCGGACCCCCCCGACCACGATGTGTGATCCGGGCGGTGGCGCCCGCCGGGAACCATGAAACACCATGGCCTCCGACTTGTTGAGGGCCACCTCCAGGCCGAGGCGCCGTATGCGGCTCACCGTCTGTGAGACCGCAGCCGTCGCCAGCAACGCTGCCTCCCTGTGCGATTTCCCCCGAGCCGTGACCAGCGTGTCGTCCGCGTAGCACGTCAGGTCCACGCCCGGTGGGAACTCGCCTCTCAGCACCCAGTCGTACCCGATGTTCCACAGGAGCGGCCCCAGAACCGATCCCTGTGGAACACCGCACGACATGAGGCGCTGGTTTCCGCCATCACGTCCCACGTAGGTGACACACCTCCCCGCCAAATAAGCCCCAACGATGCGGCGGAGGTAGGGAGGCACCCGATGGTACCGCAGTGCCTCCCGAATACAACTCCAGGGCAGGGTGTTGAAGGCGTTGGAGATGTCCAAGGACACCGCCACCACCACCCCACCCCGGGACACCGTTTCCTCCGCCAGGACTCTCACACGCGCTATTGCGTGTATGGTGGAGCGCCCATGCCGAAAGCCGAACTGGCTCTCGTCCAGGTCCGGCCCCTCTCCGCACAAGTGGCCGACGAGGCGGGCTGCGAGTATACGCTCGAACAGCTTACCCACCTCGTCTAGCAGCACTATGGGCCGGTACGCGGACGGCAAGTCTGCAGGGCGCCCCGCCTTCCTGAGCAGGACCAGACGACCACTTTTCCACAAAGTGGGAAACTGGCCCCGCTCCAGGCACGCTGTGAAGAGTCCTCTTAGCTGGGGCTCTAGCTCCTTCAGAGCGAGGGCTAATGCTAGGCCGTGAACTCCGTCTGGCCCCGGAGCCACATTCTTGGCCCGGAGCCGCATCACGGCAGCCCCCATCTCTGCCTGTGTCACCTCTGGGACGCTGATGGCGTTTTCCTCCGTAGACTCTGCGGCTGTGGGCAAAGCCATCGGCGGCGGAGTGTGCTCCGCTCTTGCCGGGAAGAGGGCTGCGACTACCTCATCCAGCAGCTCGGGTTGGAGACTCTCCGTAAGTGGGCCGCCCACCGGCCACCTGCGCTAACTGCGGCGGCCCGCATCCCGCGAGCTTTATAAAGTGCCCCGTGTTCGTCAAGGAAACTAGGAACAAGCGAGCGGGCACCGTCGCCATTACGGCGTCGACATCAAATACAGCAGCCAAGACACAAACAGTGACCATAGTAGAGGCTCACGGACCGACGCTAATGGCGGCGGCAAATGAGCCCACACCTAGAGGAACCCAAGCCTCCTCCTCTTCTCGGCGGAGGAAGAAGAAGCGCGGGGGGAAAGGCAAGAAGCCCACCCCCCCAGAAAACCTAGAAGATATCCCTACGGCCGGCCCTGCCACCATCGCACAGGTTGTCAAATCAAAGGAGGACAACACAACACTAGTGGACGAACCTACTAGTGGCGCCAACTCGGCGCAGCGGCGGAGCGACGAAGCTAGTAGGTTCGCCCAAAAGCCGCATGGCGCCGCCACCAGCGCGGCCAAAACCAAGATGGTGTCGCAGCCAATCACCGCCCGGCAAAACTTCCCGGCGGTGACGCATGGCGGCGCCTCTACCGCGCCTAACAGCGCTAATACAAAAAATGAATTTACAACCTGCGCGATAAAGCTACTGATGGACCTAACCAGAGCTATAAGGCAGGGCCGAGACATCGAGGCGGTCATCCTCGACGGTTTGGCCACACTGTTGTCGCTTTGTGATGGCTAGACCGTTGAGGATTCTCCATTGGAATGCCCGCGGCCTTAGGGATAAGGTCGCCCCTCTCCGCCATCTCCTTCGGGAACAAAATATCGACGTGGCGCTAATTAGCGAGACGCACCTGGGACCCGAAGATAGGGTTAGGTTCCCGGGTTACCACGTATACCGCAAGGACGAAAGGTTGGCTCAACATAACCGGTACCGTGGTCTGGCGGTACTAGTGAAGCGTAGAGTCGTCCATCAGGAGCTCCCCGTGCCGTCGACTACCAGCTTCTACGCCCTGGGTGTGCAGTTGCACGTCGCCGGCGAGGAAGTAAATATTTATGCGTGCTACAAGCCGCCCGCGACTCGCCTTATTTTGGCTGAGCTGCGGGCGCTAATTAGCACGCATACAAGTGCAGTCATCCTCGCCGGCGACCTTAACTGTAAGCACCCGGCGTGGAACTCTATGAACAAGAATAGCGACGGCCGACGACTCTTCGCGGACGCGGAAGCCTTCGGGTTTACGGTGTCCGGACCGGAGACGCCGACACATTATCCGGACGCGGCTTCCTACATGCCGGACGTACTGGACATCGTAGTCCACAGAGGGCTACGCCGCCAGATCACGCAGCAAGTCATAGACGACGAGTTACAGTCGGACCACCAACCTGTACTCGTCGTCTTAGCGGAACAGCCGACCCGACTGAAGCCCTTAGCGCCACGTCGATTAATGGACTGGACTAAGTTTACAGAAAAGATGGAGACTGTGATGTTTACTACGGCGGAAAGACACAATTGAAACACGGGCACTCAGTTAATCGTTTATTGCGAACTGCCGGCTATCGCCGGCGCTTTACCTACCTGCCTTACACATACTTATCGATATACCTACATTACATCCCTCCACCACTAATTAATAACAAGTTAACTAATTCTAATTACAACAATTTACTATAATACTTAAAGATGAAACATATCGTTCACTGCTCAGTACTTAATGAATAATTTGCAAGCTAGCCTCTGATCAATTTTTAAGTTAAGGGCCTGTTTGACAAGTCCGATCAAGTCGACGAGTAATTTAATTCTGTTCTATGTAAATTAATCAGATGTTAGTGCCATAACAAAGATTGTGAAACAGGCACTAAGTCTCATAACATAACAACACTCTTTACAACATAATCAACAACTCCTTATCTAAGTACTTAACTAATAACAAACTAAATCTTATAATTAACATCTTTATTTGACCTACATTTCCTAATGAGGCGAGACTGGGGCGGTACAAGCGTGGACGGTGGAGTCGAGAACTCTTCTGCCGCTTTATCACGGCCGGTCTGATAATTTTTCTGAGGCGTAGACGAGACAGGCTCCCGCTCAGGCGACGACGCCACCGAGGCCTCCGGCCGCTCCGACCGGCCTTCGAGGGGCGATGTTGGTGTTAGCCTAGCAGCTGAAGACTCCGGCGACCTTGACAACTCTGTGGGGACTACCAGAGAACTCCTCATCCTGCGCCTAAGCTGATCGATGTGTCTATGCACCTGTTTACCGCTACTGTCTAGTACCTTATAGTTACTAGGCCCTGACGAGTTAACTACAGTGCCGGGCAACCATTTTTCCCCCTTTAGATATTGTCGATACCAAATGTCGTCTCCTACTTTCACCCCCCTTTCTATCCCTCCCGCACTGTCAACTTGCCCTTGCTGCGCTTTTTGTACTCTAACTTCTATATCGGGTTTCATCACGTCTAATTTGGTTCGCAACCGTCTCCCTATAAGTGCGACTGATGGGCTTATTCCAGTAGTGCAGTGTTCCGTATTCCTATAATATAACAAAAATGTGTTTAAAGCGTGTTCTACACTTTTATTATCTAAATAAGCTTTTTTTATAACTCTTTTCAAAGTCTTAACAGCATTTTCCGCGGCACCATTTGATGATGGATGATAGGGAGCTGTGAATATATGCTGGATACCGTCACTTTGCACAAATTGTGAAAATTCACAACTAGTGAACGGCGGTCCATTATCAGTGACTATCTGCCTGGGGACTCCCCACCTACTCCACAGTTCGCGCAACCTGACCATCGTATGACTCGCTGCCGTACTGGGAACCTGGAATACCTCTAGCCACTTAGATGTCGCGTCTATCACTACTAAATAAGTTTTCCCACACATAGGCCCCATAAAGTCTAGATGTAACCGGGACCACGGCCTGGCGGGCCAGGGCCAGGGGCGAGGGGCAGCGCGCGGGGGGTCATCCGCGTACGCGGCACACACGGTGCACGTGCGGCACTCGCGCTCCACTGCCTCGTCGATGCCCGGCCACCATACGTAGCTGCGTGCCAACGCCTTTGACTTTACGATGCCCATGTGCGGCTCATGGATGATTTTTAAAACCTTATCCCGGCATTTTTCCGGTATCACGACCCGGTGACCCCACATGACACAACCTAGCTCCTCGTACAGTTCCTCTTTCCTATTAAAATACGGTTGTAAGTTCACGATTTCACACTTATCTGGCCAACCGTCTCGTAGGTAGTTCAAAATTCTACTTACTAACGGATCCCTCTCCGTTTGTTTCTTAATTTCGGTATAATCAAGCAACAACCCGTCTTGTGCAAAGTGTAGGTATGTTTGCTCAGGAATAGATTCCTCCTTTGCATTTTTAACGCTATTATTCTCTGGCAGGCGTGATAAGCCGTCGGCGCAATTTTCATTAGTGCGAATATATTCTATATCGTAATTGTATGCCGATAATATCACTGCCCATCGCTGCATCCTACTAGCCGTCATTGTAGGTATCCCCGTCTGTGGGCCTAACATTGATACTAAGGGTTTGTGATCTGTGCGTAAAATGAACTTTCTTCCGTAAATATACTGATGAAATTTACGTACACTGAAAATAATCGCTAGTGCTTCGCGATGTATTTGCGAGTAGTTCTTCTCCGCGATAGTGAGCGAACGTGACGCATAAGCTATCGGGCGGTCGCCGTCCGGTCCCGGCTGCGCCAGCACGCCCCCCACGCCCCGCGCGCTCGCGTCACACGTCACGATTAGTGGTTTGTTTGGATCGTAGTGCGCTAATACATCGGTACTCATTAAAGCTTGTTTTATCAGCGTAAACGCACGCTCACACTGTTCATCCCAGTTTCAGTCTACGCCTTTACGTAATAATCTGTGTAGTGGTACTAACATGGAACTGAAATTCCTAATAAACTTAGAAAAAAAATTTACCATTCCTATAAAGGATCGTAATTCACTAATATTATTTGGAGCTTCTAGCTTATTTATAGCTTTAATTTTTGATTTGTCTGCTTTGACCCCTTCTTTTGAAACAACATAGCCTAAGTAGGTCACTTCATCAGCCAAGAACACACATTTTTCTTTCTTTAACTTAAGCCCACTCTCAGATAGTCGCTGTAAGACTTGTTCGAGTGCATATAAATGCTCGCTTTTATTTTTCCCGCCAATAATGACGTCATCGAGGAACACTTGCACATTCGGTATATTACCTAACAAATTCGACATAATACGTTGAAAAATACCCACGCTTGACGACAACCCGTAAACTAACCTATTATACTGGAATAGACCCCGATGTGTATTTATAACTGTATATTTTTTTGAATCGTCTAGTTCTACTTGGTTGTACGCACGGGAAAGGTCAATTTTACTGAAAAACTGTGCCCCGTTCAGACCCACGAGCACATCTTCAATCTTAGGAAGCGGGTATCGATCGATCAGCAAGGCGGGATTCAGAGTCGCTTTATAGTCCGCACAAATTCGCAACGTACCGTCTGCCTTAGTCACCGGCACTAAAGGTGAGGCCCAGTCGGAGCAGTCCACGGGCTCGATGACGCCGTCGCGCAGCATGGCATCGAGCTCAGCGTCGATTCGCTCACGCAGAGCGTATGGAACGGGCCGCGCGCGCTGGAACACCGGCGTCGCTCCCGGGCGCACTCGCAGCATGGCTTTGCCGCCCTGGTAGCGTCCCAGTCCGCCGCTGAATAATTCCTTATGTCTGTCGAGAATATTTACAATTCCTTCATCAATTTGCACACAATTCATGTTACTTATACCTTTACATGGAAACATAGGTATTTTTATTTGTAGCTCCGCTAACCATTGCCTACCTATCAAGGACGTAGTACCATTTTTTATTACAAACAATTCTAGCTGTTTTTCCTGCCCCTGGTATCGAACCCGTGGGCGAATTATACCTAATGGTTTTATTCTGGTACCGTCATAAAATTTTAGAATTGTGTCGTCTTTCTTAAGACACAGATGTGAAAAGTAACGTTCATACGTGCGATTATTTATACATGAAATCGCAGTTCCTGTATCCATTTCCATATTTAATACGGTATCATCCACAGAAATAGGTAAACTTACTGGCTTATAATTATTGAGTCCTATAAGGTTCAAACTCTCTTCTATGTCTTCCACGTCGGATTCGCTTACGGCCTCCGTGGAAAACATATTTCCACTCCGCCGACCGCGACGATGAGAAGTTGTTCCTCCGGACGATTGTCCCACATTCTCCGGACACACCCGACGTAAGTGCCCCGTATGCTGGCATTTGCTGCACACGAACTCCCTATAGCGACAGCTTGCCACACTATGATTAGTGGCCCCGCAAGCTGTGCAGTTGCTGCGTCCCGATGCAAAAGTCGCGCCAGTCGCGCGCGCCACGCGGCCCGCGGCTTGCCCGCTGCCGCCGCCGCCGCCGCCGCCGCCCGCGCCGCTCGGTCCACGTCGCCCGCGCGGCCGCATGCTGCCACCGCTCCTGCTGCGACTCGCACTGCTGCTGTCGCCGAAATGTACCGCTTCCGCCTTAGGGCTAGACGTGGGCGCTCCCTCTACTACTGCCGCGTCTCTTTCTGCCGCCTCTAAAGCATTCGCTAATTTCACGGCTTGAATAAATGATATCGAGTCATCCTCCGCAAACAGTCGTTGCCTGATGACGTCACTCTTGAGTCCGCATATAAACTGGTCACGCAAGCTCTCGCTTAAATTTTCTGCAAATTTACAGTGGCGAGCTAACCTTTCTAACTCTGTGACGTAGGTCGCCACGTTTTCGTCGGCTCCTTGTCTTTTTTGACGGAAACGATATCTTTCCGCTAATGAAGACGGCGTCGGCTGTAGGTGCTGACGCATCAAACTAATAACTGCACCGTATGTTAACTCCGACGGCTTCTTCGGACTCAACAGGTTGACGAGTAACTCGTACGCTTCATCTCCGATTGTTGAAATCAAAGTAGGTAACTTTAACTCATCCGCCACTTTATTTACCAGAAAGTACATGTCCAACCTATCCACATATGATGACCACTGTCCCATTTTCACATCAAACTCGCTTAACTTTCCTATCGACATCTTGACTATTGTTCCAATACGCACGCGATATTCACTTTGGCAATTAGTCCTCGTCGCCACTGAGATGTTTACTACGGCGGAAAGACACAATTGAAACACGGGCACTCAGTTAATCGTTTATTGCGAACTGCCGGCTATCGCCGGCGCTTTACCTACCTGCCTTACACATACTTATCGATATACCTACATTACAGAGACCACCACGCCAGCTCGGCCTTAAGTTTCCTCCGCGGACGTAGAGCGAGTGGCGGACGATGTCACTGCTTGCATCCAGAGCGCCTTGGAAGCGGCGACGACGATACAGCCGGAGGGGAGAGTGCTTTTGCCGCCTCTACCGGCTCATATCAGTGCGATGGTAGCCGTGAAAAGGCGCTTCGCAAGCAGTGGCAAGTAACAAGATGTCCGACCATGAAGAGAGAGTTGAACCGTCTCGCGGAGAAGGTAAAGGCCGAGTTGTCGGCACATGCCGCCGCGGGCTGGGAAGATAGAATAGACGCCGCTGTCGACAGTTGGCCGTCTGTACATCGTCTTTGCCGCCAACTGTCGAATACCCCAGCTCCGGTGCGCCCTCTGCAAAACAGCGACGGGGTGCTAAAGTACGCAGCAGAGGACCGGGCGGAGGTCTTCGCCGAGCATCTGGAGCGTCAGTTCCGCCCAAACCCGACCGCCGACGTCGAGCATGTCGCAGCGGTAGAGCAGCACCTCGGAGACTACTTCGCATCGCCGATAGCTCCCGAGGAAACGCCAATCTTTTTCTCGCCGGGCGCAGTCAGACGCGCCATCCTAAAAACGAAGCCTAGAAAGGCCCCCGGTGCTGACGGTATCACCAACACAGCGCTGCGCCACTTGCCGTTCCGCACAGTAGCGGCACTGGCGCGCCTGTTTACGGGGATACTGCGCACGGGGGTCTTTCCCACATCTTGGAAGGAAGGGCGCGTCATCATGCTGCCCAAGGCGGGAAAGAGCCCGGTGAAGCCGGAGAGCTATCGGCCCATCACTCTGCTGCCGACAGTCTCCAAGGTGTTCGAAGTACTCCTGCTGCGACACCTCGAGCAACACATCGCCCCACGCCCGGAACAGTTCGGGTTTAGGGCGGACCACAGTACGACGCTCCAGTTGACGAGGGTACTGCACCTTCTGACAACTGCGTTAAATAAAAAGGAATGCTCGGTGGCAGTATTCCTCGACACGGAGAAGGCCTTCGACCGTGTGTGGCACGACGGTTTAGTCTATAAACTGGCCACCTCCGACGCGCCCCGTCGCGTTGTTAGAGTGGTCTCATCTTTTCTGTCAAACAGGACCTTCAGGGTGGTGGTCGACGGGGCGCTATCCGGCGCCCGCCCGGTGCTGGCAGGTGTGCCGCAGGGCAGCTGTATGTCGCCGGCGTGTTACTCACGTTATACCGACGACATCCCCACCACTACAGAGGTGACGCTCGCGCTGTACGCTGACGACGCCGCGTACATCACAACTTCGCTCAATGCCAAGCACGCGGCGGTCAAGATGCAGCGCGCCCTCGACCTACTCCCCGACTGGTTGTCGAAGTGGCGGCTGTCGGTAAACGTGAGTAAAACGCAGGCGATGGTCACTGGATCCGCGCCTGTCCCACCACCCTTGAAACTACAAGGGACCGCCGTCGATTGGTCGCCCCGGGCTAAATACCTGGGTGTGACCATCGACCGCCGCCTCACGATGGGGCCCCACGTCCGCAAGGTCACCGCGCAGGGTAGGGTCGCCCGCAACCTACTCAGACCTGTGCTCTCATCCCGCATCCTGGCGCGCGTCGAGTTGGGCGTGTACAAAACGTACATTCGCCCAATCTTGACGTACGCCGCCCCCGCGTGGTTCGCCCTCACAAAGGAGTCGAGCCGCAAGACGCTCCGCGCGCAACAAAGCCTTGCGCTGCGGACCATTGTAGATGCTCCTCCTTTTGTGAGGAACGACGTACTCCACCGGGATCTCGGGATAGAGAGCCTGGACGAGTTTGTAGGGCGACTCGCGAAGGCGATGTTCGCGCGTGCCGACGCCTCTGCCTGGCCCCATGTCAGGCAGATAGCGCCATTGCACGCGCGCCCGCCCGACGCGAGACCCCTGCCCCGCGACCTGGTAGCGGACGAGTGAGCAGCATCCAGGTTACACGCAGCTCACTCGAAATAATAAGACTCTACAGATGTACACATACATCGGTTGCGTGGCGTGTTCTAAGTTAATATAGGCATGTCACGTAACTATATACAGACAACCACTACTAAACATGCAGCTTACACAACACGTGCAGACGCGACGTGGGCCGCGACGCACGTTGACACTGAGCGGTGATACACTACAGTACAAACCGCTCATACATACATGACTGTTTATCCCTCAATCCGTAAACGGCTAGATCTGTGAGCGAGGCGAGGGTAAACTACATATCTACCTGTAGGAGCGTCGAGTCGGCATCTCTGTCGCTGGTCGTCTTCGTCGGGCCTCCCCCAGGTAACTGGGGTCTCACCTGGCGGGGACTGACCGCCGAGATGTCGTGAAGAAAGCGACGCTATTGGATTTAGCGTCGTGGCGCGCCTACAGAAATACGCATAGCAACCAATAACATAGATGCAGCTTGCTGCATCACATGCTGCAGGCCGATTTAGGCCGCCTACAGTGAGGGGCCCGTAGTCGCGGGTCACGGTATGCCTCCGCGGGCGAGGGGCGACGCCCCGACCCCGTCCGCCACGCCCCCTTGCGGGGGCGTCGCGACATCTCCACTGGCAAATTGGGTTTCGTTAGGTGTCTTAAAAGTTCTTGCGTGTGTCGTAAAAGTTCTTTGGTTGCTTGGTTTATCGATTTTCTAAATTGGTCGAAAAAAAAGTATTGGCTTATCTTATTGGTTTCGTTTGGTCATTGGTTTGAATTGAAGTACGAAGTAAAGATTGTATTTTATTTACTTCGTAGTTTGAATTTCGGCCGCCGCCTGGTGCGACCTCCCCTGCGCCAGGACCAACGTGTCGTCAGCGTAACAAACGACGCTGACGCCGCTAGGGAGGTCGGCGCGCAGCACCCAGTCGTATCCGATGTCCCACAGATGCGGCCCCAGGACTGATCCCTGTGGGACAC
Organism: Xanthia icteritia; assembly: GCA_949128155.2. NCBI lineage: Eukaryota > Metazoa > Arthropoda > Insecta > Lepidoptera > Noctuidae > Xanthia > Xanthia icteritia. Next base: position 331,222 of record OX421932.2, read on the forward strand.
CGCACGACATCTCTTGCCGGTTCCATTCTCCCTCGTGACCAGGGTAGATGACGGCCCTGTCCGTCAAATAGGCCTCGACCACACGACAGAGGTAGGTCGGCATCCGGTGATACCGGAGTGCCTCCCTGGTGCAACTCCAGGGCAGGGTATTGAAGGCATTGGCGATGTCTAGAGACACCGCCAAGACGACCCCTCCCCGGGCCACAGCGTCCCCCGTCGTGAGGGCTCGCACTCGCATGATGGCGTCCACCGTAGAGCGCCCCCTGCGGAAACCAAACTGGCTCTCCGCCAAATCCGGCCCCACCCGCACCAGCCGCCCGACGAGGCGGTCTGCAATGACTCTTTCAAAGAGCTTGCCCACCTCATCGAGCAGCACGATGGGCCGGTAAGCGGACGGAGAGTCCGCAGGGCGCCCCGGCTTCTTGATGAGGACCAGTTTCCCCGTCTTCCAGCGAAGTGGGAACTGGCCCCTCTCCAAGCATGCGCTTAGGAGCCCCCTTAGTCGAGGCCCGAGAGCCTCCAAGGCCAGGACCCAGGCTTTTCCAGGTAAGCCGTCGGGTCCTGGGGCGGTATTTTTGGCATTCAGCCTACGTACCGCCACTCTCATCTCTACCTCGGTCACCTCCGGAGCATCGTCGTCGTCGTCGGCGGTGTGATCCGCATCGGGCACCGCAGTAGGCGGAGCCATGGGCGGGGAGGCATGTTCCCCTCTCGAAGGGAACAGAGCGCTCACCACGTCCCCCACAAGCTGCGGCCGGAGACTGCGTCAGCGGGGGAGCCCATGGGCGGAGTTTCTCCCGCACCATCTTGTATGGGCGTCCCCACGGGTCCCTGTTCAGAGTCTCCAGCGACTCCTCGCGGGCCACTCCTCTGGCCCGCAGGATCTCCGCTTGGAGGGCGGTCTTCGCCGCTCTGTACCCCTCGTACAGCTCCGCCTGAATGGCTTCCGTATCCGGAGGACGAATACGGAGCCTGCGGTGCCTGGTGTACCGGCGTCGCGCAGCAACGCACGCATTGCGTAGTGTCGTCAGCTGTTGCGACCACCAGTACACCTGGCGCGAGGCACGTCCAGGCTGGACCCGGGGCATTGCCACGTCACATATCTCGGACATGGCCTCCCGGAACCACTCCGCCTCGTCGTTGATGTCAGCAGGCCTGTCCGGTGTTGACACCCAAGCCTGCACGATCGAGGCTTCCAGGAGGAGCTCCCGGTCCAGCTGCTTCAACGCCCACCGCGGACCACTCGGGGCCTGTCGGACCGGCGCACTCGAGGTCTGGGCGGAGACGTCAAACCGGATGTACCGGTGATCGGAATAGGTCTCCACCCGCCGTCGACGCGCCAGTCAATTACACGCGGCGACAGAGTGGGGCTGGCGAACGAGATGTCCACCACTGATTCACCCCGCATCCGCACACACGTGGGGACAGAACCCCGGTTCAGGACGACCAGGCCTGTCTCGAGAGCCCAGTCCTCCACCATCCTGCCCCGTGTGTCCGTATACCGGGAACCCCAAGCCACATTTTTGGCATTGAAGTCCCCGAGGACGAACATGGGAAGGGCACCAGTCATACCTCAAGACGTGATGAGAATAATTAAATCATTAAAAAACAAAAAGAGCTTTGGTTATGACGGGATTTCCACTAAAATCATAAAATTTGTTGCTAAGAGTTTAGCTTGCCCTTTGGCTCATATTATTAACGTTAGTATATCATCAGGAGTATTTCCTGACAACTTAAAAACTATAATTGTAAAACCAATACATAAAAAGAACAGTAAAGATGATATGTCGAACTATAGGCCTATAGCTTTAATTCCCGTTTTTTCTAAAATAATAGAAAAAGTCATATATGAAGCCATATCATCTTTCCTGACTAAATTTAATTTACTTTGCCATGAGCAATACGGGTTCAGGAAAAATAGGAATATAAACATGGCAATTTTTGACTTGTTGAATATTATTATGTCGAATGTTGATACTAAAACGCCTATATGTGCTATATATACAGATATGTCGAAACCTTTCGATTTTGTCAACCATAACATACTGCTTCAAAAACTAAACGCCTATGGCATTCGAGGTCGCAAACAGATGACAGAAATTTACAAAATATGTGTCAAGTCTAAATTAGAACAAAAATACGTGTCATTCACTAGAGAAATCAAATTCGGTGTGCCACAGGGAAGCGTCCTCGGGCCTTTGCTATTTTAAATTTACATTAACGACCTTCCACGCCAAATCAGCCATCCCATGGTACTGTTTGCCGACGATAGTACAGCACACTTAAAATGCGACAATAATGAAAATTATGAAAATGATATAAATTACACCATTAAAATTATAATAAATTGGCTAAATAGTAACAACTTACAAGTAAACATACAAAAACAAAGATAATGCATTTTTCTCAAAATGTGGACAGAGTAGATGTTACAAAATTTCTAGAAATATTAATTGACAGTCAACTGACATGGAAGGCACAGGCAGAAGCAATCTGTAAAAAACTTAGCACATCTGCATATGCACTTTATAATATTAAAAAAAAAGTTAATATCAAAACAGTATTACTAGCATATCATAGTCTTGTTGTTTCCATTTTAAGATTTGGTATTATATTGGGGCAATTGTACTGAAAGAGAGAGTATTTTTAAGGCCCAAAAACGTTGCCTACGAGCAATATTTGGTTTGAAAGTTACTGACAGCTGTGTTCCAATTTTTTAAAGTCATAATTGTTGACATTTCCGTGCCTTTACATTTTAGAAATTGCTCTTTTTGTTAAATGTAATCAACATATATTTTTAACTTTATCGGAAAGCAGATACCGAGATATAGCTTTACGATCTCAATATCAAAACTTGTTACGCACAGTTAGATACAGGACCGATTTGTTGAGGAAAAGTGTTTTTGGTATGGCACCGGCTATTTTTAACCACATTCCTAATTCCATAAAAGAGCAACCAGTAACAATTTTCAAAAAGAAACTAACTGTCCTTCTATTAAATAAATGTTACTATGTAAAGGATTTTTTAGCCGATATATTTTAGTTGTATCCAGTGTATCAATATTTCAATGTTTGATAATGTACTGCATCAATGTTTGCATGCCAAATGGAAGAATGTACAAGGATCCTTCAATATTGTAACCACCCTATTGTAAATACCTACATTCTGAGCAAATAAATGAATATGAATATGTAGTGGTGGGTAATTCTTAATACATAAGCAAAACAAACAGTGTTAATAATCTTAAACATGCGGGGAATACAACTTATAATAAGGTAGAAGTTAGTTATTATGAAACCTGTATAAAAAGACAATAATGAATGGAGGTTTAGTAGTCATTGGTTGGTTTGTGCTAGATCTCGTAGTGTCTGCTCGGATTTGACCAGTATTTATTTGACTCCCTCTTCCTTCCGCTACAGTATGTTACCATTGGCCGTCTAACGAAATGTATACTCCTTAAGCTTTGCAAACTCGCGTGCAGCAAAAAATTGTTTTCTTGACCTGGCCGGGTACTCACTGACATACATCGGACGGTGGTCGCCAAGACCTCCTACGTTTGTAGTACTGAGTCGAGACTCCTTCGGTTGCTTGTTGTTGTAGCTGCGCACCGAGCTTAGCAACCCGTTCTTAGTCTCCATAGTGGTAAATTCGGCAAAGACCGGCCTGACGGTACCTGGTTTACCAGGCAGTCGGTAAACGTCGCGGATATCGTTGTCTTTAAGAGGCACGTTGACGGCAGCACTCACACGGGCAACAATCGCAGTTAGATCTTTTGCACACTCATTTTCTTTGAGTGGTATATTGCGATGTTAATGGAATAGAGCTGGACCCTGTTGAGTCGACAGTTTTTCTTGGAATCACTATTGACGGTAAATTACAATTTACAATGGGGCCCACCCATAGAAAAATTGTTAGGAAGGCTAAGTTCGGCCGCCTATGCTGTTAAAAATATTAGACAGATAACTGACATAATAATAATAATATCTGACATAATAATCTGTGGCCCGACTGTCAAAATGACGGTAAGTACGGTATTTTTTAGTATTTTTACACAATAAACATCTAAAAATATTGTAAAATAAATCAGATCTTAAGGCATCAAAACAGAAACGTATATACAAGACCTGGATGCAAGAAAATGGACTATATTACAATACACGGAGAACACTGAAATGCTGACGCGAAGTCGGACACGACAACTGACTGACACACATCCAACATCTTCGGGTTCGTCGCTCAGCTCCGCCTCGCAGTTGCCGAAATCTACTCCAGACGTGAGTCCAGTGATACCGGCCGCTGCAGTTGCGTCGAGCTCGAGCGACGAATACTTCTCGCCGCTGACGACACCACCACACCAGTACGTCAGCGCGAAAGGGGCCGACCTCCACCCAGCTTAGGACTCTAAGGCCCACCGGCCTCTGATAGGGTCCCCGTTTCCGGTAGAAGTGTGCAGCGCATGAGGTGGACACAAACTGTCAACGAAAATGTCATGCGCGCATACTTTGGGCCTACAAAGAGGGGAAGTAGCTTGACTGCGTACCGTGGTCGGATGCTCTCTCTGTTTCAGGTGTTTGAACCAGCTGTCAACGTGTCGGCGCAACGACTTACGGATCAGGTGTGGGTAACCATATGGTGGATGACGTCGTCCTTGATCGACTACGCCTCGAATCACGGACATGTTATGCCTGCTTCGCCACTGGTCGCAGTACAACTACGAAATTCACCCAGTGCTTCACCGCGACCCGACCACGTTGGTGAAGAGGATGATGACGGGGTTATATCCGTGAGTTCCCAATGCAATGCACGATTGAGAAGCGCTTTGGAGGATGCTTTCCGGGAGTACCGCTTCACTCCGCCTAAACTTAGACCACGTTTACCTCGTTTGTCCATGCACAAGAAAAACAAGGCGCTGGTGTGTACTCTAGACTCAAGAGCAAAGACCTCGCCGATACCCACTCGATCTTGTACTTCGCAGCTGTAGCGGCATGTCGTGTACGACGTGTAGGTCATGTTAAATTTCCTAGACGTCGACGTGGGGATGCACCGAGATGTGGTCTCAGTGGATAAGGGCCTTACCCTGCTATCCTTGGCTAACGAGAACTGGCGCAAACCTATAATATTAGATACTAATGACCGCATGGAAGTATGGTAGAGCAATCAGCTTCACGGACGCTTTTACCGGGCCTGACATGGGCCCGATGGAGACCTGTTAGCGTCCGTATCCTGGTTGCGATTCGGTGATCTCTTTGGGGAAACCGAAGGTTTTGTCTTTGCGATTATGGACGAAGTTATGATGACGAACAATTACCGGAAATACATTGTGAAGGACGGCATGGTTGACATCTGTCGGGCATGCCACCGTCCGGGGGAATCAATCTGGCACATTATTTCGGGCTGTTCTCGTCTGGTTAACGGAGACTACTAGCATAGGCACAACCTTGTAGCCAGGACCAGCAACTTGCTCTGAAATACAGTCTTGTGGAAACAAAAGTACCGCACTATAGGTATGTGCCCGACCCAGTTCTCGAAAATGGCAATACCTATCAGGTTGTATTGGGTTGGGTTGTAGTTGTAATCGATCTATCATCACTGACAGACTATTTTTGCCTATAAGCCAGACATAATGGTGATAGATCGATTGTGGTGATGGGTCGTTCCACTACAGATGCGGGTGTTGTTCTGCTGAAACACATATTTAACGCATGGGAGAGCTCGCAAAATGCTATTGGGGTTTTCTGTGATCTCTCCAAAGCCTTTGACTGCGTGCACCATGACACGCTTTTGCGTAAACTGCGTCATTACGGTGTGCAAAACGAAGCTCTCAACATTTTAAATTCTTATTTACATAATAGGACCCAATGTGTACAAGATGTTGATGGTGTGAAATCTTCCGGGCTACCAGTTCACCCAGTCCATTCTTGTTCTTAGTGTACATCAATGACTTACCATTCTATTTAAAGGGTATCTGTGAAGTTATACTGTTTGCAGATGACTTATCTTAATTTTAAAGTAGACAGGAATAGACAAGATTTTGACGATGTGAAACAGTGCACTCAATAGTTACGGATTGGTTTACGACAATTGACCTAGTTCTCAATGCCAAAAAAACGAAATGTGTAAAGTTTGCCCTTTCAAATGTTAAAAATCTAGGGCCCAACATCGTCTTGGATAAAGAAGTGCTTGAAACTGTAAACTTGGCAGTTTTTCTGGGCATAACAGTAGATGCCAAACTTTATGCCTAGCGGGAAGGCTCAGTTCGGCCGCCTACGCCGTCAGGAAAGTAAGACAATACACTGACGTTGATACAGCTCGGTTAGTCTATTTTAGTTACTTTCATAGCGTTATGTTCTACGGTATTCTGCTGTGGGGCAAAGCTGCTGATATTCAAAATATATTTGTCCTTCAAAAACGAGCTGTTCGAGCAATTTACCAGCTAGGTGCTGGAGTATCTCAAAGAGATTTTTTCAAAGATATTGGTATCCTCACAGTGGCATCACAATTCATCTTCGCCAACATCTTATATATTAAGCTAAATATACACTTATACACTAAAAACAGTGATATTCACAATGTTAACACTAGAAATAAGGACAAACTACGTACTCCCTTTCACCGGCTTCATAAGGTTCATAACTCATTTGTTGGGCTTGGTATAAACTTTTACAACAAGCTTCCCTCTTATTTGCTACATTTGCCTTTTAATGTGTTTAAAACTAAAGTAAAATCCAATCTTTGTTCAAAGACATACTATACTATCAACGACTACTTAAATGATAAGAATAGTTGGTATCTGTGATTAACTCAAGACAATGTTTATGTTCTTTCTCCAGAATTAGCTTACCCACTGACAGGTAATATGAGTTTATATAATTGTTTATTTTATTTGACTTTATAAATCAATTTATTTTAATTTATTGTTGATATAATCTACTCATTACAATGTTTTTTTATGAGTTGTATTGCAATATGTGGTTAGCTAGCGACCTCGACAATTGATCGTATTATTTTTTGCCTGAACAACCGGCAGCAAGTTCGTCATGCTCCCTCAGATGTCACTGCTTGCGGTAGCGACGGAGGTTGGGTTACCTCCTTCCCTCAAATATGGCGAGGGGGGTAATGGCTGATCCGTGCGTTATGCTCGTTAACGGGTGCTGCTTGTGGTGACTGGTCGTCTTGCTGATCATGGTTTTGTTATTATTTTTAGTAATTAACCGTTTATTTATTTTACCTCGATGGCCATTTTTTAAATTTTTTTATTACGGGGGGAAATCCTCATGGATGTCCTCCGCCCTGGGGAGGGCGGAGGGGTCTGTCAGACTCTTACAGACTAAAACCACCCCGGTGTTCCGTCTCACAGCACCGGGGATCACGGGATCTAATGCGACTTCCGCGATCCCCGGCTAGTGCCGGCCCGCCTCTGCGGGCCACCTCGAGTTAGGCGGGAGTGAGGTGTTAAACTCCCTCCTTACGTCATAGAGAGGCGCGCGTGGAACACTACGCGCCACCATCTCGGGTCCTAAGGAGTAGGGGGCGACGGATTTCCCCAGATCCGTCGCCCCTGGACACATTTAGGGGGGCTGGAAGAGGGCGTTATCCACCCTCCGCCGACGCCCGGTGCGTCTGCTGCGGATCGGGTTAGCGGAAGCAATCTCCCGCTCCCTTTCCGCAGTCTCCTTCTACGAAACAGTCATTTCGCCATACCACCGTGTCCCAGGACTCCTCGCTGCCGACCATTGAGTTGACAACGGCCGGCAGCGACAGGTCACTGCCGACACCTGAGATGAGGGCACGGCGCGGCTCCTCCCAAGCGGCACACTCTGCCAGCGTGTGCCGAGCCGTGTCCTCCCGACAGTCGACGCAGTGGTGACACCGAGCGTCCGGCTCCCTGTTTATGCGACACAGGTACTTCCCGAAGCAACCATGCTCCGAGAGCACCTGCGTCACCCGAAACGACAGGGAGCCGTGCCTCCTTCCGAGCCAGCGCTCGAGCACCGGCCGGACCGCCCCGATGGTGACGGGGCCGGCGGTAGGGCGTGAAAGCCGGTTTCGCCATTCCGCCACCAGGGCTGCGCGAAGCTGTGACCGACGCAGCTCCAAACGTCGCTGCGTCAGCCTCTCGCCTCGCGCCCTCGAGTCCTCGCGCCATCGATACAGTGACGCGAGTACCTTCGCCTCGAGGTCCCAGGGCGGGGATCCGGCCAGTACACAAGCCGCCTCGTAGGAGATCGTGCGATACCCCCTGATGACTCTGACGGCCATCGCTCGCTGCGGTTTCCGCAGGATAGCGATGCTGCCGGCCGTCAGGTCAGCCACCCAGATCGGGGCCCCATACAGGGCCATTGATCGCACGATCCCCACGTAGAGCCGCCTACAGGCGGACCTCGATGGTCCTAGTTTATCATTTTTAACTTCCAGTTACAGCTATATGTAAGCGCGCACGCCCTTTATGACTGGAGGCTTTTATTTAGATATTGTCTAGGTTTAGTCTTTATTTTTTTATTGCTGCCTGAGTACCGGCTCTTGATATTTTTGGTTGGTATATTGGCGTGTGCTAGCTGACATATGGCTATTAATTTAAATTATGTTTTGTGTTGCGTAATGTAAATTATTATGCATACTATTATATGGAATTTTTTTTTTTTTTGTCTGAACAGACAGCTGTGCTGCTGGGGAGTTTGTTGCGCCACTTCTTCTTCCCAGCTAAAGAACTAGGAAGTGGTGAAGGGTGGGCGGTTTGGGGGACTGTCTTATGCAACTTTGACGTTCGAAAAGTGCTGATTCTCAGCCTCGTTTGAATAAATGACTTTTGAATTTATATTGTTTTTTTTTTAAATTAGAGCGTCGCACAATGATTATTGATATAGCGGCCCCGCATGACCAGAACCTCGTGAAAGCTGAAAACATAATAAGATTAAATATCTTGACCTGGCTCGCGAGGTTGTCGACATGTGGGATGTAGATACAGCAGTCATTGTGCCGATAGTCGTGACGGCCAATGGCATAATAGCCAAGAGCCTCTACCAACACCTGAGGAGGCTCTCGTTAGGCAGCTGGATCAAGGGCTTGATCCAGAAAATGGTACTTTTGGACACGGCGCGTACCTATCTTTAGGAGATTGCTCTCTCAGGAGCCCTGACCACCGGTAGCTAGGACTCTGTTCCCGATACCGGTGGGCTACAATTTTTTATATTTTTAAATGTTTTTGTATTTCTTTGTTTTTATAAAAATATTTAAAAATGTGAATTAAATTAAATAAAGGAAATAATAATAATAAAGTTTATTTCATATTTCGAAACCTACCCAAAAATGTTTTATTCTCAGACAACTACAGTCCATAGAAGAGGTTAGTAACATAAATCTTATAAATTATGTTAGTACAGTTAAAATAAAAATGGGAATAAAATTGGAAACAATATTATTTTTCACTAAGCTGCACCTGTCACATGCAGGTCAGTGAAGTCATAAGCTAAGCCTGTGATAAAATTATAAAATTTGACATTATAAGTAATTATTCAGTAAAATCATCAAAATAGTAGGATTATATGAACATTGACATTGTTGAACATAACATACAAAATGACATGATTACTTCGTAAAGTATTATATTCTTTAGTAGGTATATATTATCCAATAATACTTTATAGTATTATATTGTAAAGTATTATAGGATATTTCTTTTTTTTCTTTCTCAGTTAGTTTTAATGATGGTCTGGCAGTTTGAGTAGTTTATGCGGCCTACCCAAATGTCCTTTCTTTGGTATTGTTCGTCGAGTTGAGCTCCTTAAGTTCTGAGTTGATCTCCACGATTACTGACAAATGTTTGCACTGACTGGACAGGTCCACTCAAATCTGTGTGGTTCTTTCCTCAAAAGATCATTTCAGATACTAATCTACATGGTCCTCATATGGCCTGACCAAGATTATGTCTGGACTTTAAAAGAGACCTCTGAGTTTTTTTTAGCTTTTCTTCTCAGAGTAGTCAGATAGGAAACGCCGAACTCATGTAGTATTTTTTTTTTTTTTAAGATGTCTTGTAAAAATGATTCCAATATCCTATTTACAGAATAAACAATTTCATTTCATATAAGGAAACGTTTTCTGTAGCAAAAACATTCCTGAATAGTTTTATTTTTATCCCGAAATCTATAGATACGGATAGGGGGACAAAATTTACTTCTCAAGTTATGGAACAGGTATTTAGGCTATTAGAAATAGAAAAATCAATCAATCGGTTCCCTAGAGATAGCCCATAAACATTTAGGAGTATTTTAAGAACTTATTGTAATAATGTTGTGTAACATTCGTAGTCAAATCTGACTACGAATGTTACACAACATTATTACATAGTTACCTTTCTGGTGTTTTAGTTTTAATACTAGTGTAAACACCTCATGAACTCGTGTTTGGAAGACAATGTTGTTTGCCAAACAGTTTAGAACATGATGCAGAACCACTTTTTAATACTGATTATTATTGTTTAGATTTAAAATATAAGTTGCAAGTAGCTTTAAGAGATGTAAGAAACAATTTGATAAAATCATGTAATCCTGTATTTTATAAGAAAAATTATCTTATTTTAGTTAAGAAGGAATGTGCTCGTAAATTAGACTGTGTTTTTGATGGACCTTTTGAAGTGTTGGAAGATTTAGGTATTAATGTAAAGATAATTAAAAAGGGATGGAATACATAAAGATAGGATAAAAAAAAAGTAAGTAAGTAAGTTTTTAAGAAACCCCGTACCTTTGCTTTGCTTGTCTTTATTTTTTTTTTTCTTTCACCCCCGGAGGTGAATTGGATAAATGTACCTACTTAGTAGTAAGCAATATTGTTAAGTAAGTAACCATTAGGTAGTCGGTAATAAACGCTTGTGTTGAACATACTCGACATGTTTCGATTCACCTCCATACTTCAACGTCAGGATTTTGTGTGACGTCGTCTTTCATGCGTAGTTCGCATGTGGCGATATATATGCTCAGATGCTGCCACAGGATTAATAAATTAGATCGTGTTGTTTTGGCTCAAATTTTATATATTTTCTACGTTCTTCCCCTTTATGGAAGCAACCAAATCTGTTAAAATCTGTCAAAATTGACCAAATTACTCACAACACATTAAAATCCATTTTAAATGTGGCCTTGGAAGACAGCGTTTCTATATTTTTTATATATTAGGTACTATATTTTATTTTTTGCAGTTTCTATACAGGCTGAAATTTTATTCATTGGCAACATTTTAACCACGTATTCTAACCATGATACTTCTTCATTTAGAACAACAATATCGAAAATAACAGATAACTGAACTTAAATTGTGCCACTAATTTTGATTTCCCTCATTCTGTATTTCAATTTCGGTATGCCAAAGAAAAACATTTAATTTTAATAAAAAAATGGCAAGTAAAATTTAATCGGAGAGGCAACCGGAGTAGTAATCTCGGTCTTGGAGTCACCGAAAGTTACCGAACCCTCCCATGCTGTCCGAATGGACCCCAAATGGATAGAGCGGAGATATTGGGCAAAACTTAATAAAAAAAATTGACGCAACCCGATGAAAATGCGGTTCAATTGAATTTTATACCCTATTTATATTAAACGTCATTCGAATTCACAAGGTTTTGTAATGAGAGAGGGCGCTACTGTTCGTAAACAAACATTAGCTCTGTTTAACATTAAAAACAGTTTAAACGTCTAAATTGTGAAAATAAGTGCTATATGTTAAAGTTCTAGAAAAACTAGAGTGACGAACGTTGCAGTATTTAAGCAATTCTAAAGAAAGTTATCAAAAATAATTGCAACACATTTTAACGACAATCCGTTTCAAATTTAAAGTTTTTGTTTGAATTGTTATACGAGAACGAAGCCTTAAATTCAAATTCAAGAGTCATTTATTCAAACTAGGCTGAGAATCAGCACTTTTCGAACGTCAAAATTACATAAGACAGTCCCCCAAAACACCCACCCTTCACCACATCCTAGTGCTTTAGCTGGGAAGAAAAAGTAGTGCAACAAACTCCCCAGCAATTATACAGCTGTCTGTTCAGTTAGGTAAAATTGATTCTATAAAATAGTATTTGAAATGATATTTACATTACGCAACACAAAACATAATTTAAATTATAAAATTAAGCTAGCATACGCCAATATACCAACCAAAAACATCGAGAACTATACTCAAGCAGAAATAAAAATAACATAACGAAAACAATATCTAAATAAAAGTCTCCAGGCATAAAGGGCGTGCCCGCTTACATATAGCTGTAACTAGAAGTTATAATTGAAAAAAAAACTCAAACTCAAACTCAAAGCATTTATTTCAATTAAACCATTTACAGGCACTTTTGAATTGTCAAGGGGTCTGTCAGTCACAAATATGAAGCTAGTTGCCCATTCCAAAGCGTAGGTTCCTATGGAGAAGAACGGGCAAGAAACTCCATGGACACTCTTTTAAATCATAATGTTGTTACAAAATATTGGTTACATCATTCATGTTGAAATTATACATGTGAGACCAATGTAGAAAGACGTGCACGTAAAAAGCGTCCGTTATAAAAAGATAAAAACAATTCAACAATTAAAATAAGCCGTGGCAGATAAGAGATGACCAGTCCCTACTGACGGCGCCCGTTCACGAACATGACGCATGGATCAGCACCGTTTAGCTCAACCATTTTGAAGGGAACTTAACGATCCAACACACACGCCACCACCAGCGAGACATTTGAGTGAGCATGACATACTCTCAGCCGCCAGGGCACATTCAAGTCAATGAAAGACGTACTCAGTAAATGGTAGCTTCATAGAAGGTACATGGTCACAGTGCTCACACATGTGCTTTGCAATTATATAATACTATGAGATTGAAGTTATACAATTCAAAGATAATTTATGCAATCTTCAGCAGCTCCGACAATATTTTCGAATGCTAAAATTAAATTAGTTTATGCGCCCTTGTGGAGCTGGACCAGCGTTGAGCCAAGCATTTTTGTCACCTATATAATCCCCCAGCTTATAATATGCTTGGTAGCATAGTGTGCGTTTTATACAAGATTTAAATTTAGTTTCATTTAGTTGTAGTATGTGGGGAGGTATTTTATTATAACATTTTAAACAGTACCCCATGAAAGATGAGTCTACTTTCGCCAGTCTGAAACCCGGTTGAACTAATTGATCCCTATTTCTAGTACTATAATTGTGTCTTTCACCTCTTTTACTGAAAAGATTAAGATTTTTCCTGACGTACATGATGTTTTCATATATATATTGACAAGGTACCGTCATGATGTTAATGTTTTTAAACAGTTCCCTTAGAGAATCGCGCCTGCGGAGGCAATATATTGCTCTAATGGCTCTTTTCTGCAGAATAAAAATAGAGTCGATATCTGCAGCCCGTCCCCATAGTAAAATACCGTAAGACATGATACTATGAAAGTAACTGAAATAGACTAGCCTTGCGGTATCTACATCAGTAAATTGACGGATTTTTCTTACAGCATATGCTGCTGAACTTAGCCGTCCTGCAAGAGATGTTAAATGCGGACCCCATTGCAGCCTTGAGTCGAGCGTGATCCCCAGGAAAACAGTTTTATCAACGAATTCTAGTTTCTCCCTATTCAATACTATATCACAATCACTACTTTTAACATTCGGTAAAGCAAATCTTATGCATTTCGTTTTTTTCCCATTTAATACTAAATGGGAAAAAAACGAAATGCATAAGATTTGCTTTACCGAATTGATAAACCAGGACCATCGAAGTAAAAGAGAGAACTGCTATTTCCTACGTACCCACAGCAATACTTGTCATAAACTGAACGTTCTGATTGACACAATTGACTATAAAAATAAATATCTTAACTTCAGCAAAGAACCAACTATTCTGCCGAAATGCTCCGAATTGCCCACATATTTTTCAACAAACCAAGACATAAAGCCTACTTACCGACCAACAAGATCGTCCTTTCATAAAAACACCCGGCACAATAGCTTTTTTCGCAGATACTAGTGACTATCTGCCTATACCTAAAACGCTCTGCGATCAAAGTCAACCATTAAAAAACACAAAATTAAATGATAATGAGTTAAGTAAGATAAAAAACGTAAATTCCATTGACGTACCTAATAATTGTCACTCATTAAATGTTCTTCACCAAAATATTGCAGGCTTTAGAAGCAAAAGAGAAATGTTAGAAATTGCGATTGACACGTTCCTAAATAAAGGTTTGACTATAATTGATGTAGTGTGCTTAACGGAGACTTTTATTAAAGCGGGTGAGGAGAGTAGCGTTGCCTTAAATGACTACAAATTAGGAGACTGGTACTCAAGAAAAACCAAAAAACGAGGTGGTGTTTGTATATTCTGCCTAAACCACATTGAGTACAAAATACTGACGCAATTGAAAAAATATGCATCTGAGAATGATTTTGAGTGTTGTGGAATTGAACTCATACCATATAACATTATAATAATAGCCTTATATCGTACGCCAAGCTCAAACCCCTTTGTTTTCCTACGTAATTTAGAAGTTATGTTATGCAACCTTCGAAATAAATCTAAGAAACAATTAGTTATAGTAGGTGATCTTAACATTGACATTTTGGGGAAAAAAATCGATAGAAATAAAAAATGCTCAGACGAATTAACTAGGATTGTAAATAGTTTCGGTTTAACATTACACATAAAACAACCAACAAGAAGAAATTCATGTTTGGACCAAATAATAAGTAACTGTAAGGATGTAATATGCGAAGTTATACCACTGGGACTGTCAGATCACGAAACAGCTCAGATGATATCCATAAAAATAGACGATAAAGTTCCACCTCTACGCTTTCGTACAATTCGCAAGCGAGATTTTAGCGCCGAAAATAAAGAAAAGTTCTGCTAGCTGCTTATCAAATTTAAAATGGACGGACATATTTTTGGATCAACAAGCTAATAGTGCGTTTATTAAGTTTCATGATTTACTGGTCTTATTTTTTGATTTATGTTTTCCTAAAATTGAGATTAAAATCAACCTAGTGAAAAAACATACAAAATGGATTTCCAAAGGAATTAAAAAATCTGCTAAAAATAAAAGAGACTTGCGTTTTAAATACTACTTCTCGTCTGATAAAGGCAATAAATTGAAATACCTAAATTATAATAAATTACTAAAAAAATGTATAAAAAAAGCTCAAAAAATTCATAATACAAATTATATAACTAGGGCTAAAAATAAATGCAAGGCATCATGGGACCTAATAAAATATAATTCTAATAATGATAAGCAAATTCAGGAACTAAATATTAAGGAGATAGAAACTGAAACCTTTTTTGACATTAATACTAATAATTGTGACATTGACCCTAATAATACTAGTATGTTTTTAATGCCCACCAATAATGACGAAATACAAAAAGTAATCAAATCACTCAGGGATACAAATTCAACCGGTTATGATGAAATACCTACAAAAATTATAAAATACATAGCCCCTATTATTACCCCGGTACTAGTACATCTAATAGACTTATCATTATTCACGGGAGTATTTCCTGAAAAATTAAAAATTACAACTATTAAACCGATACATAAAAAAGGAAATAAAAAACTTGTTGACAATTACAGACCGATAGCCCTATTGCCTATTCTAGCAAAAATTTATGAAAAGGTCATGCATGCGCGATTAACACATTTTATCGATAAATTCCAAATTTTAAATCAAGAACAACATGGATTCCAAAAAAGAAAATCGACAACCACAGCGGCATTTAACTTAGTTAACCTAGTTACCAAAAATATTGACCAGAAAATTCCGACAACTGTTGTATTTTTTGACATGTCAAAAGCCTTTGACTTTGTTTCACACGAGCTACTACTTAAAAAATGTGATAAATATGGAATCCGCGGAAAAGCAAATACATGGCTAAAAAGCTACCTTGCAAACAGATCGCAAGTTGTAGAAATTACTGTGGATAAAGTCGATCAAAATGGTGAACAGAAATTTAATTCCAAATTAGGTTATAATTGCACAGGCGTTCCACAGGGCAGTATTTTAGCCCCTCCACTCTTTCTGCTATATATCAATGACCTGACAAAAGTAACTGACCATCCCTGCATACTCTTTGCAGACGATGTGTCCGTAATCATCCCTAAAACTAAAGACGACTATAATAAGGAAATAAATAGCACCGTAAGCAAAATAATAACTTGGATGGAAAAGAATAACCTTAAACCTAACATAGATAAAACCAAATATGTACAATTTTGTAACAAGCACTGGAATAAAATTGATTTAAAAATCATTTATAAAGATAAACAAATAGAACAATCAGATAGTATGACTTTTCTTGGGATAGTTCTAGATGAGAGGTGTTCCTGGCTTAGACATATTGATATGGTATGTAGACGACTCAGTAAGTTTGCTTATGCTCTATGGCGTTTATCTAATCTAACAAATAGACAAGCCACACTGCAAGCTTATCATGCATATGTTGGTTCTATACTGCGTTATGGTATACTGGTATGGGGAAACTCGGTGCATCTCGGAAGAGCTTTCATCACACAAAAGAGGTGTATACGTGCGATTTGTAATGTAGACCCACTCACATCCTGTAAGCCATTGTTTAAGAAACTCAGAATACTTATATTGACTGGCATCTATATTGAGGAAATATGTAAATTTACCAAATCTCATCAGAGATGTTTGAAAAACTAGGAGATAAATGTGCGTTCAAAACTAGATATCCTAATAGATTAATTAATACGAGAATAAAAACGGAACTATATAGGCGAAGCTGTTATCCTATGTGTATTCAAATTTATAACAAGATTCCTAACCAAATTAAAGAACTTCCAATGGTTCGCTTCAAAAGGGCTTTACGTAGGTGGTTAATTGAGAATCCCTTCTATAATATAAAATAATTCTTTCAATTTAAATTTAAGCAATAATGTAATTGTACCTACCTATAACAAAAATTTGCATGTCATTATGTTATGATTAAATATGCTAAGCTACTAACATTATCTACCATTCTAAGAACTTTTGTAACCATATTTATCTGCAAATAAATCTTTGACTTTGACTTTGACTTTGAAAATAAAAAAATACCGAGTTCGCTTGCTAACCACATATTGCACCTATTGCAATACAACTCATTAAAAAAACATTGTAATGAGTAGATTATGTCAACAATAAATTAAAATAAAATAAATTTACTTATAAAGTAAAATTATAAACAATCATATAAACTCATACAACCTGTCAGTAAGTAGGTAAGCTAATTCTGGAGAAAGATCATTTAAACATTGTCTTGAGTTAATCACAGCGACCAACTATTCTTATCATTTAAGTAGTCATTGATAGAATAGTATGCCTTTGAACAGAGGTTGGATTTTACTTTAGTTTTGAATGCATTAAAAGGCAAATCTAGCAAAGAAGAAGGTAGCTTGTTATAAAAGGTTATACCAAGCCCAACAAATGAGTTCTGAACCTTATGAAGCCGGTGAAAGGGAGTACGTAGTTTGTACCTTAGCAGTGAAAAGCAAATAACTACAGGTAACTACGACCTTTAAAAAGGTAGGACACACGAAAAGGGAAGGAAAGGTAAGACACTTAAAATACCTTATGCAACTAACACCCCATCGAAGAAATTATTCAAAAAAGTGTTCTGGGCAATAAATGAGAACAGCGCCATCTGTTGTTGACATGAGAAACTAACTTCAACCAAAACAAGTGCAATACTTCGATCGACAGACTTACTTCCACAATTTCGACCTAGAGGGTGCTAGTAGTTGCAAAACCACTTTATTTATCTATTTGTTTCGTCTATAATAAATATTACATATAATGAAGTTCCTATGCGCAGCATGTAATCAAACACTTTAAAGAAAGGAAAATCTTACCTGTGTACTCTGTAAAAACACACAATTTAGAGTGTAAAGACACTCTAAATTATTGTATGTGTTTTTACAGAGTACACAAGATCAAGAGTGATCGATACAATAGCAGAATGACATTACAGCTTAGAAATACGTGGAATTGTCAGGCTTGCTTGTACAAAATACCCAAAAAATATGGAAAATACGTGCGCACTCAGAACGAAAGAAAACGAACGAGTGCCACAGACAGTGCCGGTTTTTTTCTGCCTGTCATCTGTCAGTCGGTGAGCTAGTGTTGCCAACTGAAGAAAAATTAAAGGAACTCGATTCACTATGAATCGATACCACGAAACGATAGATAAGCACTTGTCACTCGATTTTCATACATATTCTGAGATTTTACTGATTTATTCACTATCGATTACAAAGAATTCAGGCATGCTTAAATCGATTATTTAGTTTCATAACTTAATTTAACTTTTCTCGCTTCCTAGATAGAAACATGACGAAAAAATAAAACTTTTTTTTAATACACATTTCAACGAGTTAATTGCTCGGCCCAGGATTTCCCATCTTCTTTGCAGTGCGAGGCCCACTGTGAATACCTAAGCACTTCGCACTTCTGACATTCCATAGTTCACAGATCACGCGGTAAAAAACACACAGCAGTGCGCGCTTGGCCTTAGGGCGCGGGGTCAGACAGATTCAAATTTCCAGCGCAATGAGGCCCACGCACATTTGGGCAGGCCACGCCGCCGCAACGCAAATAATTTTTTATATTCTCCTACAATCACTTACGTACCTACATTTTGTATTAACCTTCACACACTACAGGCGGGCCGCATCGCAGCGCGTTTCAGCGGCCGCAGAAATACACCTGACGAGAGATAATTCAGTGGGTTTCGCTGGGGTCGGTGGCGTGTGGTTACGGGCGGGCGCGTGGCAGACTGCGAGCAGTCGACCTTGTCCGGCAAGACTTGTTCGACTCGCTAGTGAGCGAGCAATAACTCGCTTATTTACAGTTGTACAGACTACGAGGCCTTCGGACTAGAGCCTCGGATCGGCTGTTGTCTGATAACCGACGACCTAAAGAGCCCGTCTCTCTTTCAATCAAGCGCCTGAAGTATGAACGGTGACGTCTCACTATCATTAGCTAGTTTATTATCTTATATTAGTACTTATACGAAAAAAGTCAATGTTCAATAGCCCCTGCTTGCGAAATTTACTTTTGGGCGATGATTGATATCGACAATCGACCAGCAGAAAAACATCGATTTGCAGACGCACCAGCTTGCCCAGCCCCAGCCTGACCTCCACCTGTCATTTAAATTTTAACTCATTCGTTACCTACATAAATTTGATACAAACAATACAATTGTTTTGATATAGGTACCTAACGTAACACGTCATTGAATACATTATAATATACTCGTAATTACTTAATTAGGTACGTAGGATGCGTGTGTGGGGAGGCGTTATACTTCCTACTAGTGCATGTGAGAGGAGCGGCTCACCTTGAGTGCAGCGGCATCGATCACACTACCGTGGGGGGGGGGGGGCTCCCCCCGCCACACGCCATACCACAGATTAATAGCCATACACACATTACGCACATAGCTTGAAACACACTGATGCAGTCCACTGCATGTCTCATTCATTATGTGCGTGTTAACATGTCAAAAGTTATTGTGCTTTATGTTTAAAATCATATTATAGTGTAGTGGTGACGTATAAGCAAGTCTAACTGCCTGCTTTACTAAGTAGTAAGACGTAGTTTGACGCATATCCCGAATTAAGCCTCATACACACTGGCGCGACGCGACAGAAAACTTCACGTTAGCACAATTACCGGTGTCGCATCGTCCCAGTCTGCCCGAGGCTTTAAAGAAATAACACAGCGAGCGTAGGTATTAATATTATAAAACACAACCTTTATTCCATAAAACTATTAAGATATCATAAATTACAATGGTGTTCTCTACATGCTGCCACATGCACTATTAAACAAAGACTCTTTTTTTTAAAATGTAAGTATAACAAGCATGTCACAGCACCCACGTCGAGTGTCCGCCGCGGCCGGCCGCTGACTGGCCACCACTCACATCTAGCACACGTTCCGTGCTGTCGGCCGACGTGATCATACTCGACTTTCATTTGTTTAATTAACACTTATTTGGTCCCAAATAAACCACAAACCCCACCTTAACCCATGTCTCCACTGTTAATGTCACAAAGCGACACATTCCTTCGATAGTGTGGATCGGTAATTGTAAGCTACTGCGCTGCAGTGCTCCACGTGCGCGTGCTACGGGAACAGATACATGTAGAGCAGCGCGGCAAGGCCGGCGAGCGCCAGCGGCGGGCCCCAAACGCTCAGCAGCGCACCCAGCGTCAGCGGCTCCGCCTCGTGTACCGACGCCGAGTCCCGCGAGCGCACTTCCCAGCGGTCCTCGTCCACTACCTTGCCCGCCACGAACTTCTCGCGCCACTCCAACGCGATCTCGCTGTGCCCCACGTCATGGAAGCACTGCGACGCGTCCTTTCCGGCGTTGTCCAGCAGTACCTCCACGCCGCCCGGGTGGTCGTCCAAGAACTGCGTCACGTCGTACACCACGTTGTCGATGATGATGGCGGTATCCTTGCGGTGGTTGCGCGCCTCGACCTCTTTGCGCGTGAACTTAGCGGCGGCCATGTCGCGCGCGGGTATCTCTGGCGGCGGCTCGCTGGGGACTGTCGGACCCGGGGTGCGCGTGCGGTGCGCAGTTCGAGGAGGCGTCCTTCACTCGCTCGCAGCTGACCGACCGAGTGACACGAACGGCGTAGGAGACGCGCCGGGACATGCCGCGCACTGACTGACCTGCGCCTCGCCTATCTATCGTTATTGCTCGCCTTGTGAGTCTCTACCATCCTTATGCAAATTTATTCGACGTAAGTATTATTCGATGTCTTTTTAATATTTTCTACTTATTTTTCTACGTAAGTATACATAATCACACATATTCACATAAGAATAATCAACTTTTTAAATAGTCCTAATTGAATAAAGCGAAGCGCTTATATTATGTAGATGTTGTTGTACGTAGAATGCACCACAAATGGTGTTATTTGCTGATGATACTTCCTTAATTTTTAAAATTAATAGACGTGCATCAAATCTTGACGACGGAAATAACGCCCTACAGCAGGTCCACAATTTATTGGTTCACTGCTAATAATTTAGTATTAAATGGGAAAAAAACTAAGTGCATAAGATTTTCTTTACCAAATGTCAAAAGTAGTAATTGTGAGATAGTATTGAATCAAGAGAAACTAGAATTCGTCGATAAAACTGTTTTCCTGGGGATCACGCTCGACTCAAGGCTTCAATGGGGTCCTCATTTAACATCCCTTTCAGGACGGCTAAGTTCAGCAGCATTTGCTGTGAGAAAAATCCGTCAATTTACTGATGTAGATACCGCGAGACTAGTCTATTTTAGTTACTTTCATAGTATTATGTCGTACGGTATTCTACTATGGGGACGGGCTGCAGACATCGAGTCTATTTTTATTCTGCAGAAAAGAGCCATTAGAGCCATCTATGGCCTCCGCAGGCGCGACTCTCTAAGGGAACAGTTTAAAGATATTAACATCATGACGGTACCTTGTCAATATATTTATGAAAACATCATGTACGTAAGGAAAAATCTACATCTTTTTAGTAAAAGAGGTGCAAAACACAATTATATCACTAGGAATAGGGACCAATTAGTTCAACCGGGTTTCAGGTTGGCTAAAGTGGACTCATCTTTCATGGGGTACTGTTTAAAATGTTACAATAAAATACCTCCCCACATACTTCAACTGAATGAAACGAAATTTAAATCTTATATTAAACGCACACTATGCAGCCAAGCATATTATAAGTTGGGGGATTACATCGCTGATAAAAATGCTTGGCTCAACGCTGGTCCTGCTCCACAAGCATAAACTAATTGATTAGCATTTGAAAATACCGTTGGAGCTGCTGAAGATTTTAAAAACTATTTTTGCATTGTATAAATTCAATGTCCTAGCATTGTATAATTGCATGGCACACGTGTGGGCACCATGTACCGACTATAAAGCTACCATTTAGGTACTGAGTATGTCTTTCATTGACTTGAATGTGCCCTGGCGGCTGAGAGTATGTCATGCTCACTCTAATGTCTCGCTGGCGGTGGCGTGTGTGTTGGATCATTTAGCTCCCTTCAAAATGGTTGAGCTGAATGGTGCTAATCCATGCGTCATGTTCGTGAACGGGCGCCGTCAGTAGGGACTGGTCATCTCTTAGCTGCCACGGCGATTTTAATTTAATTTATATTTTTATTTCTAACGGACGCTTTTAATGTTTTGCATCGTTCTCACATGTATAACTTCAACTTGAATGATGTAACCAATATTATGTAACCATCTTATTTTATTTAAAAGAGTGTCCGTGGAGTTTCTTGCCCGTTCTTCTCCATAGGTACCTACTACGCTTTGGAATGGGCGACTAGCTTCATATTTCTGACTGACCGACCCCTTGACTATTCAAAAGTGCCTGTAATTGGTTTATTTGAAATAAATGCTTTGAGTTTGAGTTTGAGTACACTCGCGGTCAAATAATACGGGTCGATGACGAAAATCCTTGTAACCTGCAAATTCATAATGGTACATGCATGAAACTAACTTTATACTACCTACAGAGAATTTTAATATTCTAGTTAAAATTTAAAAACCTCGAATTTGGAAATAAATTAAATTCCCGGTTGTTTTACTTTTGCTTGTTTTCTCAATTTTGTTTTCCATCTTTCAAATCAAAATGATAAAAGGCGGTCATTGTCGTCTTTCAACATCATTAATGAATTACTATCATGTCGTTATCACCAGAAGAATGTACACATATCGTCACTATGTTAGAAGAAGACAGAAGTCGGCGAAGTACAGCAAGAACAAAAGGCGTGTCACTTTCTACAGTGCAGCGAGTGGTCCAACGTTTCCGAGAAACTGGGCAGAACATAAGTAGACCAAGAACCGGCAGTCCAAGATGTACTACGGCTTGAGAGGATTGATTTATTGTTACGACCATGCTCCGAAATCGGCACCTCACGGCAGTTGAAGTAACAAATCAACTTCGGGAGACCAGCTATCTAATTACGCAACACATTTTCGTAAGCAATTACGACAAATTTGTTTCATTTCGATAGGTCAACAACATCAGCTCAACCACTCAAAAATTTAAAATAAGCCGTTGCAGCTAAGAGAAGAGCAGTCCCAACTGACGGCACCCGTTCACGAACATGACGCATGGATCAGCACCATTCAGCTTAACCATTTTGAAGGGAGCTAAATGATCCAACACACGCGCCACCGCCAGCGAGACATTAGAGTGAGCATGACATACTCTCAGCCGCCAGGGCACATTCAAGTCAATGAAAGACATACCCAGTACCTAAATGGTGGCTTTATAGTCAGTACATAGTACTCACACATGTGCTATGCAATTATACAATGCTAAGAGATTGAATTTATACAATGCAAAGATAGTTTTTAAAATCTTCAGCAGCTCCAACGGTATTTTGAAATGCTAATCAATTAGTTTATGCTTGTGGAGCAGGACCAGCGTTGAGCCAAGTATTTTTATCAGCGATGTAATCCCCCAACTATAATATGCTTGGCTGCATAGTGTGCGTTTAATATAAGATTAAAATTTCGTTTCATTCAGTTGAAGTATGTGGGGAGGTATTTTATTGTAACATTTTAAAACTATCCAAATTCCGATTGATGGTATATTGCATAATTAGGGTACCGTATAGACGACGTAAGCGAGCGGACTGTAAGGCGGCGACTCCTTGAAGCTAAGTTGACCCCACATAGACTGGCAAATGATCCAAAACTAGAAAGGGAACATCGGGTAGCAAGATTACGTTACGCCTGCGAACACGCACAATGTGGAGACGAAGAATGGGCAAGAGTAGTGGGCAGTTTTCTGACGAATCCAGATTTATGCTATATGCACATGATGGGCGGCCAAGAGTCTACCGACGGCCAGGGGAACGTTTTATTCCAGCTTGTTTTGAGGACAAAGTGCCGTTCGGCGGTGGATCAGTTATGGTTTGGGCTGGAATCTCTTCAGAGAGTAGCGTGGAGTTAGTGCTGATAGAAGATAATACGCTAACCAGTGCAAGATATGTGGAAGAAATTATTAATGAGCATTTCGGCCCTTAAT
Source organism: Xanthia icteritia (assembly GCA_949128155.2). Taxonomy (NCBI): domain Eukaryota; kingdom Metazoa; phylum Arthropoda; class Insecta; order Lepidoptera; family Noctuidae; genus Xanthia; species Xanthia icteritia. Next base: position 355,309 of record OX421932.2, read on the forward strand.
TTAATTAATATGGGTGAAAATTCAATATTCATGTATGACAACGCCAGGCCACATACAGCTGGGGTTGCGACAATCGTGGACAGGATCCGGCAATTGGGACTCGAGGTGGCCCTGCACAAGTCCGAGGCCATGTGTTTTCATGGTCCTCGGAACGCGCCACCGTCGGGTTCCCAAATAACGGTAGGAGGAGTTCACATCGGCGTCGAGTCGACGATGAAGTACCTAGGACTCGTCCTCGACAGCCGGTGGAACTTCGTGGAGCACTTCCGACGTTTGGCTCCCAGACTGGAGCGGGCCGGGGCTGCTTTAAAGCGGTTCCTGCCCAATCTAGGGGGTCCAAACGCCTCCTGCCGGAGGCTATACGCGGGGGTCGTGCGGTCCATGGCCCTTTACGGAGCACCGGTTTGGGCGCGTTCATTGAGGCGGCGGCCAGCCCGCCGGTTGAACGCGTCCCAGAGGATCATGGCCACCCGGCTGGTCCGGGGATACCGCACGGTCTCCGGTGAGGCGGCGAGCCTCCTTGCCGGATTACCGCCATGGGATCTGGAGGCAAAAGTCCTCGCGCACATTTGGGAGTGGCGCGAGGAGGCGAAACGCCGGGGCGTAACTCCGCTGCCGCGAGAAATCGCGGCACAGCGGACAGAGCTCCGGCGAGATCTCATGGCGTCATGGAGAGTGCGATTGTCGCAACCCAGTGCTGGGCACGCCACTATTGCGGCGATAAGTCCCCTCTTTGAGGAGTGGCTAGAGAGGCGCCACGGCGTCCTCACCTTCCGCCTGACGCAGGTCCTCACCGGACATGGTTGTTTCGGGAGGTTCCTGTTTCGTATCAGGCGGGAGGAAACGCCCGGGTGTCATCACTGCGTGGATCACCCAGAGGACACGGTAGAGCATACGGTGGAGGTCTGTCCGGCTTGGGCAGAGCATCGTCGTGTCCTCGTGGAGGCGATCGGCGGCGGGGATCTCTCGCGTCCGGCCCTAGTCCAGGCCATGGTACGGAGCGAGAGGGCATGGGAGGCCGTCACCTCCTTCTGCGAAGCAGTAATGCTCGCGAAGGAGGAGGCAGAGCGCGTGAGGGAGAGGCAAATTTCGCGCCCTCACGCCCCTAGCCGCCGCAGGAGATGCCCTGGGCGTCGGGAATCGCAGGCCGATTCCCGGCCACCGTAGGCGCGGGCTTGCGGACGGTGAGCAATGGGTAGCTCGCCGTCCGATAAGGACCAGGCCCGGGTCGACGGCGCGTTGTGTTCCACGCGCGCCTCAAAGAGATGTCAGCAAGTGAAGGGGTCCGATAGGACCAATGCCTGCCGGGGTTGCGGGAAAGTCCGAAAGGGATACCGTGGCCCCTGGCAACGTACAGGCAACGGAAGGAACACGGGTGGGTTTTAGTCAGTAAGAGTCTGACACGCCCTCCCGCTCCACCCAGAGCGGGAGAAGTTATTTGATAATTTCCCACCCAAAAAAAAAAAAGGCCACATACAGCTCAAATTGTAAATGAGTATTTTCAGGACGATGGCATCAAACGCATGGACTGGCCCGCTAGAAGCCCGGACCTGAATCCAACTGAACACGCTTGGGACGAGCTTGGGAGGTGTGTAAGAAATCGAAACCCCGCCCCAGCTACACTTCGATATCTGAAACATGCGTTAGTGGAACAATAGACCAATATTCCGCAACATCACATAAGAAACTTAATAAACAGCATGCCCAATCGCCTGGCAGCTGTGAGAGAAGCCCGTGGAGGCAATACAAAGTATTAATTTTGTTTTGAAGTTCGTTTTTGTGTTGAGTGTCAATCATTATTTTTTCAACGTTAAAGTTAGTGATATTTTGTTTTTTATGTAATTTTGTCAATTAAACTAATACAGTCTTATTTATAAACGCCTCTTAAATTTTAATCAACTGCTAAGCAATTGATTAGCAAAATTCTTATTCATAAACGCTATTTAGCGCTAATAGGTCGCTAAGCAATTGATTAGTAGCTGTCAAAACTAAACACCACCGGTCCACTGTTAAGAGGATGCTAAGAGGCAAGATGGCGGATTTTATTTCAATCAGCTGGTCGATTCAATGCGAATTATGTGTGCTTCGAGGTAATTTAGTTCCTAATATCGAGATGTGCCGATATTATTTATCGAGATAGTAAATATGGATTTCGACAATCTTTTACGGGATTTCAGAACGACTTAGAAGAAGTACTTAAATAATTTTGAAACACCACCGGCGCGAAGTACACGGAGGAAGACCTACAAAGCTCATTTATATCCCTTACGAGGATGATAAGATACCTACTAGATGATATTCTGACTGCCTCGTTGGTCTAGTGGTCGCAAGTGCTACTGCTGAGCATGAGGTCCCGGGTTTATTCAGTGTGGAATTTCTCAGTAGCAGCCCGGGGTCTGGATTTGTGCCCTATTGATGGCAATAGGTTCGCCCCCTATTACATGGGACTTAAACATAACTGGCGAAATGTGGGTGTACTATAGGTGTGTACCTATAGTACACCCACATTTGCCCACTGCACTCTGCCTAACCCTTCGGGGAAATACAGGCGTGATGTTATGTTATGTTGATAATATTCTTCTTTCGAAGTACACATTATACAAGGATTTATAGGGAAAGTTCAATCAGAAGGAGGCTCAGAAGGTGCTCAGGTGGTTTGAAGAGAATGAGTTCGTGAGGGAGCTCATCGGAGATAATGATTATCCAATGTGTTAGCACACTAGCTTTAAGGCCCAGAACTAAAGAAAAGCCACGTTGTGGCAGTCACACAAATAACAAGAGACATTTTATAGAAAACAATTTATTTTGATACATAATAAAGCTAAATTTTTGTTATAAATTCATTATTTTTTATTTCCAATATTCTTCTTCCAAAGAGATGGTGCCATTATTTTGTCATGCCACTCGCATTCCTCATCGTTTTCACGTAGCATGGTCTCCTCCCTCATCTTTGCGAGGTTGAATAATATTTAGTGGCTCATAGCAGCAGTCAAAGTTGCTGTAAACAAGTATAGTAATTGTTATTAAAAGATACTGAAAACCTGATGCAAAAGCAATAGGAATTAATAAAACAGACACAAGTAGTTACATACATTTCTAAAATAGTATATTCGTGTTAAGAAGCAAAAAGGACATGAAAATACATAAGTAATAACATTGTTTATATTATTAGTAAGTAGATATAAATTCAGAGATAAATACCTTTTCCTGTTTACTCCAATTATTGGAGCTTATTATTTTCATTGCTATCATCGCAAAAACAATGAAATAAACTTATTAAGTAATATTATTCAATTTTATATTTTCCGATGAAATTTTTGACTTGTGTCTGTCAAAGTCACGACAGATACAGAAATCGTGGTTTTGACAACTTTATTCTTAAAATTCTGTTTTTTTGTCGACTATTTTGGTTATAATCTGTGCCGAACGCATAATTTCACCTCTATTTCGTTTCGCAACTAATCACTTGCTAACTAGCGTTTATAAATAAAGAAAAGTTAAGCATTGATTAAGAGCTAACCATTTGCTTAGCTAAACAATGGCTAAGCAATGATTAGCGAGATTTTTATAAATAAGGCTGTTAATGTTTCCAAATGGTAAATTACCTACAATATGCAGGTTCATTCATGCCGCTAGCTCTATTATTTTAAGAGTAATTTTAGTTTTTCGTACTGACCCGTAGTGTTTAACTGCGAGTGTAGATTCTATTGCCGTGCGATTGCCAAGTCATTCTATTTATCAAAGAAATAAAGATGACCAATATATAGGTACTGAATAAATTAAAAGACTTGGTTTTACATTAGATCTCATATCTTTTTGCGGTATAAGAACTGCATTGCGACACTTGCATTTTTTACATGTTATGTTTTTGTTGGGATCTCATTTCTTTTTGTACTTAGGTATAGATACCCCGATACTGATACTGAACCTTCAAGAACACTAGGCACCTAGTAGTTCTTATTCAAGTACAATAAGCACCTAGTACCTATCTATGTAAATAGGTTTAAATGAAATGAAACGAAATGAAATTGTTTATTCTGTAATTAGAATATTGGAAAGACTTTAACAAGGCATACAAAAAAAACAATTGCTAGATGAGTTCGGCGTTTCCTATCTGACAGCTCTGAGCAGGAAGACCGAAACAAACTCAGAGGTCACAGTCTCTTTTAAAGTCCAGACATAATCTTGGCCAGGCCATATGAGGACCAAGTAGATTAGTGTGAAATGGTCTTTTGAGGAAAGAACCACACAGATTTGAGTGGACTCGTCTAGTCAGTGTAAGCATTTGTCAGTAATCGTGGAGCTCAACCCAGAACTTAAGGAGCTCAACTCGACGACCAATACCAACGAAAGGACATTTGGGTAGGCCGCATAAACTACTCAAACTGCCAGACCATCATTAGAACTAACTGAGAAAGAAAAAAAAAAGGTCCACATAGTCCTCACATTCACAAAAATTAAAATAATATAATACTTTACAAAGTAATCATATCATTTTGTATGTTATATTCAACAATGTTAATGTTTATATAATACTGTTACATTTTGATGATTTTACTGAATAATTATAATGTCAAGTTTTATGATTTTATCACAAGCTAGCTTATTTCTATGCAATTATGCGTAGGAAAACCATGTCTGTGGTGCACAGTACCAGGGGGAGCCGTAACAGCATCCTGAAAATGATATGGAGTCGGTAATGCGAACGGCGGTAACTCAGAACTTAAGGAGCACAACTCGACGAACATTTATGACATTTTTAGCTTAAATAACCTTATGCATATCTAGGCATGTCGTTATAGTGACCGTTTATTGTATTTTGATACTAACAATATTTTGTTAGAGATTTTGTGTTGACTCAGGAGCATATGTTTTGACCTAAGAAAAGCCTAATAAGAATATTTTACTATATCACCAAAACTTAAATCAGTTCTCTAGCAAAATCCAAGACGTGGAAATGTTAATAGATAAAATGTTTTTTTTTGTTTTTGTGAAACCTGCTATCTAATTACGCAACACATTTTCGATATACAATTGAGCGGAATTGATATCATTTAAACTTGAAATTGCAAAATTATCCGACTTTCGAATTACGTAACTCTAAAATCTGTGATATCAACTGCACTCTGTTTGAGACGCTAAAAAGTGAACGATAAGCGTCTAAAAAGGCTATTTTTCGAATCACGTAACCATTTTGACAGCGGTCAGTTGGTTTAAAATCAACGAGCAATTTGTTTCTTCTGTCAAATGTAATAGAAGGCACTGTACTCGCTGCATTCGATATTCTTTGTAATATTTTTGGGATTTACTCGTATAATCTCCTTTAATTATTATGAAATTATGTACGTAAACATCGTTTTTATAAATTGTGAATGTGTTTTAGTAAAAACCTCAATGATAAATCAATATTAGTGGTATGTTAAATATCGAAGCAGCGAGGTCGATTTTTAATAATAATTGTGAAAGTTATCCACCCCTAAGACGACCCACTGATCTCCTGTTACAAGTGCTTACAACCTAAACTGAAGATATATATTATATTTATTAGATATTTCAGAAACGAGGTAATTTGGTGGCATTTTATCGAAAGACCCTCGTCGTTCGACCGTTCGTACCTCGTACTGTAACAAACTTATCATGAGCTTAGATATAACAAAAACAAGCATAGTTTGAAGCATTTTATGTCAATGGATTATGTAAGGACATTGATGAACATACTCACCACACCAACATACATAGATTTATTTCCACATCATTGTCTGTTTAAGGTACCTACTTAATATCAATATTATTTTATTTCTTAACTAGCTTTTGCCCGCGACTTCGTCCGCGTTTCCGTCGTTTTTCGTAAAAAGTACCATATTATGTCCTTCCTCACGGTTCAGTGGTTTTGATGTAACAGACAGATTAACTTTCGTATTTTAGTAGGGAAATATAATATGTCAATCCACAATACTGTTCAAAAATATCGCAATAAGGAACCGCAGAATATTATTATTAATAGCTGTGCCCGCGACTCCGTCAGCGTGTGACTCCTTGTATGTTATTAAGTTAATGTATTGGTAATATTGTTTAGATCACTTTCACATGAGGCTTAAGTACCTATAGAACGAAAATACTTCAGCGCAAAGCTTCCGGGTAAACTATGTTGAAAGTTGACCCGTCCGGCACGTGAACATAAAGATTTCTAGAACTGCTAACCCGGGAAAGAGCGACATATAACTGACCATGCGAGAAACAACTGACACCGAGATCTACTCCAGCAACACGAAAAGTCTGCCCTTGAGCCTTATTAATTGTCATTGCATAACACACCGATACTGGGAATTGCGTTCTTTTAAATTGGAATGGAAAATTATTTGGTATTATGGGAATTCTGGGAATAAAGACGGTCTCTCCTGCACCGCAGCCTGTTAAAATTTGAGCCTCGATTACATTTTGTTGCAACTGGGTTACTATTAGCCGAGTTCCATTGCAAAGTTGTGGTGGTCTTAAATTTCGGAGCAGAATAATCGGAATGCCAATTTTTAAACAAATTTCATGAGAAGGAAGTCCGGGCATATTTAAAGAATTTAAAAATTCTATCGGGTAATTAGTGGTTTCTTGTTCATCGACCATTCTATTTATTGAACTATAAACTTTGCTTTCCCCCTGGATATTCGACAGTATTTTATTATTAATCTCAGATGCCTGGTCATTGCGAGGAGTTAAAATGGACCTTCGCATAGCCAAGAATTGTGCCTATTTAATATATTTGTTACGTCACCGTAAACCGACTGTCAAACCATATCACATTCGATTTAATAATTTTAGTTATATTAAGTGAGACGGTGCAAATTTAGTACCTGATTTGCAACTAGATGGCGTTGGCGTCGATTTAGATCTCGGTATGGTTTCGTTACCGGCTAAAGTATAAGTAGTTTGGAAATTTTATATTTTTTGGTTGAAATTCTGTATTCTGATAAAACTTAATATACTGTGTTATATCGTTTAAAGTGAGTTTTATTGAGGACTTTGGCTTGGAGATTTTACATGGTCCTTCGAACTGGATCAGTGCGTAATATAGCGCACCGAGTTTTTGTGTATCAGCACAGAAAACAGTGGTGGATCGCCACTGAAGTGCTTCAGCGTCACCTGCAGAGGGCGCGACCGCGGAAACCGAGTGTTTCTGAGGACGTCGCCTGCAGAGGGCGCCACCGCAGCAAGTTCTGCGGCCTTCCGGACATCCCGAGTGTGGACAGCCGGATCTAGAAGAAGAGGAAGTTGGCATCCCAAGTAGCTGAGCACCAAAGCTGAGAGCGTACTGCGCGCCCCCTGGCGGGCGTCAGCAACAAATAAGTTGGAGAATAGTGAGTGACGTGTTTTTGGACTTAGAAAATAAAACCGTGAGTACAATTTTATATGTGAAATTATCAAGATTTGGAACTTGAAGTAATAATCAAGACAGAATAATTTAAGTAGTTTAGACTTAGATTTTTTAAGAAAAAAGTGAACCAACGGGGAACCTATGCCCGATTTTCTAAAAAGTTTAGTTTAAAAACACTTGTAAAATTTTCTGTTGTTGTCATAGACTTAGAATAATTTCATCAGTTTTACACTTGTAAAATTTTTGTTCTTGTGCAACTTGTTTTTTTGTTTGAATTAATTCAATAGTTTGATAGGACTTTAAAAGTCATGGATTCGTTAATCAACTTACAACTAGATAACAAGAAAAATATTGAAAAAGGTAGGATAAATTATAAAAAAAGTCCTAAAGAACGGATAACAGTGTCTTATTTAGAAACCAGGTTGGAAGCATTAGAACAACTGTGGTCTAATTTCATAAAAACGCACAGGGACATAGTAGAAAAACTAGATTTTAAACATAATTACTTCACTTCGGAGACATACGACAATACTGAGGATATTTACATAACCTATAAATCCGAATTGAAAGAGTCTATTAGGCAACTAACAACTACAAAAGCTAGTATAGATAAACAGTCAACGTCAAATACGTATACGAATGTGAAATTACCTAAGGTTGTTATTCCTACTTTTTCTGGCAAGTATACAGAGTGGACTTCATTCCGAGATTTGTTTTTATCACATATCCACAAAAATGAGTCAATTGACGATGTACAAAAACTGCATTACTTGAAAGGTCATCTATCGGGTGAACCAGAACAATTGTTGCGTCACACTCCTGTGACAGCCGCAAATTATCAGGAATGTTGGCAAATGTTAAATAAACGCTATAATAACAAACGATATTTGTCTAATTCTATGTTGAAGAGATTGATAAATCAATCAAATGTAACAGAGTCATCAACTGCAGTTAAAGAATTATTGGATACCACGGTGGACTGTTTGCATGGCTTAAGCACTCTCGGAATTGATGTTAAATCATGGGATACTATAGTCATCCATATAATAAGCGCTAAGCTAGATAGTGAATCGCGAAAGTTGTGGGAATTGAAAATTAGTGCAGATGAACAATTGCCAACTTTTGAACAATTTAAAACATTTTTAGAGTCAAGATTTCGATCTTTGGAGTACTTAGACACATCCAAGTCAAAGCAGAAGTCCACAGATAGTAAACCAAGGGTCTTTCACGCAGTCAAATCGAATAGTAACAACTCTGTACAAATTGTATGTCCATTCTGTAAACAAGATCATTATATAAGTCATTGTAAACAGTTTAGTAAAGAAGGTTACCAAACTCGAAGCGAGTTTGTCCGAACTCACAATTTGTGTTACAATTGTCTAGGCGCGAATCATTCAATCAAGTACTGTCGTGCTAAAACATCATGTCAAGTTTGTAATCGTAGACACCACTCATTATTACACCCCAAAGCATCTTCAAGACCATCGTCACCCAATAGCCATCCGGCAGAGGCAGTAGTTGTCAAATCAGCAGTGTCCACACTGCAAACTGCTTCCGGTGCGGCAAAAGAATCAGAGTTTTCAACCATAGCGACACACTTTTCTACAAAGGTTGTGCCAAATCGAGTTTTATTAGCGACCGCTCTCGTCGAAGCACAGACTAAGAATGGTCGTAAACAATTGCTGAGGGCGTTATTAGATCAAGGATCTCAGGCCTCTTTCTTAACCGAGTCAGCAGTCCAATTGCTTGGACTACAGAAAATACCAAATAAGAGTATTGTCTCAGGCATAGGAGGTGATGAAGGCGCTTGCGCCTCTAGACACATGGTTTACGTAACCATTCATTCACGTCACGATCCAAATGCAATTATTCAAGTTCAAGCATATGTGTTAAGCAAAATTACAACGTTGATTCCATCAACTAAATTATGTATATCAACTTGGCCTGAATTAGAAGATATAACTCTGGCGGATCCAGAGTACCACACTCCAAACAAAATCGACGTCTTGTTTGGAGCAGAAGTTTACAGCCAAGTTCTTAAAGAGGGTTTAGTCAAACACTCTCCAGGGCCCATAATTGCTCAAAATACAACCCTGGGATGGATTTTGTCTGGACTAACACCCACAGATTGCGATCTCAATTCAGCAAATTGTCACAAGGTTATAGTTAGTATGCATTCACACCTCAGTGACAATGATATGCTCAAACAGTTTTGGGAGATCGAATCTGATGTTACTAATATGAAAAAGATACTTACCCAAGAAGAACAGCTGTGCGAAGAATTCTTCACTCGTACTACTCGACGAGACTCTACCGGGAGATACGTAGTCAAGCTTCCATTTCGCGAATCAGATCCACAAAGTAAAATCGGATTCACCAGAGACATCGCACTGAAACGATTTCATCAACTTGAACAGCGTTTCAAGAGAAATCCTGAAATCAAAAGAAAATACACCGAAGTAATCCAAGAATACCTTGACCTTGGACACATGAAGATGGTGGCTCGCGAAACTGATACTAAGCAGTCGGAAGCAGTCTATCTGCCTCACCACGCTGTTGTTCGCGAGGACAAGACCACTACCAAGGTCAGAGTTGTGTTCGACGCTTCTTCTAAAGGTTCTAATGGTGGATCCCTTAATGATATGTTGATGGTAGGTCCTACCATACAACTGGAATTACGTCATATCCTCATGAGATGGCGTACGCATCCAATTGTATTATGTGCAGATATAGTAAAAATGTATCGGCAGATCAGAGTCGCTCCTGAAGACACACACTTCCAGAGACTATTTTGGCGAAGTGACCTTGCATCTGAAATAAAAGAGTATGAGTTGCTTAGAGTTACCTTTGGCACGGCATCCGCACCCTACCTGGCCGTGAAGTCGTTGCAGCAACTGGCACACGATGAGGGAGCTAAGTTTCCGCTGGTATCTGAAACATTAAAAAGAGAATTTTATGTAGACGATTATATGTCAGGATGTCAAACAGTAGAGGAAGGAAAAAGGATTCACAGGGAAATGGAAAGACTACTGGAAAAAGGTGGGTTTCCGTTACAGAAGTGGATGACAAACAACAAGGAATTAGAAGAGGAAATAATGGCAGAAGGCACAAACCAGGAAGGAATGGTGGAGATAAAACTTCACGAGGTAGTGAAAATACTAGGACTTTCTTGGGATAGAGAATCTGACAGTTTCAGATATTCAATAACATTTCCGCAGCCTGCGTCTGTAACAAAACGAAAAGTAATATCAGATATATCACGACTGTTCGACCCCTTAGGGTGGGTAGCGCCGTGTGTTATACCGGCGAAAATAATGATTCAAAAGATATGGCTTACCGGGATCGATTGGGATGATCGATTACCTGAAGACTTATTAAAAGAATGGCAAACATACCAAAAGGAACTATTAAATTTACCTGAGTTTCATGTACCAAGATGGGTTGAATCCAGAGAAGATGATGTAGTTGTAGAACTGCACGGTTTTTGTGATGCGTCTAATGTAGCGTATGCAGCTGTTACGTATTTAAGGATTATTGACGCTGACGGGAATATTAAAATTAATTTAATATCCGCAAAAACCAAAGTTGCTCCGATAAAGCAACTGTCGATTCCTCGCCTGGAGTTGATGGGTGCTGTTCTGTTGGCCAAGTTAATCGTGGAGACAGCTGAGATACTAGTAATCCCCAAAGACAGTATACACTGCTGGACAGATTCGACTGTCGTTTTGGCTTGGCTCAGTAAACATCCCAGCCGCTGGGCAACATTTGTTGGTAATAGAGTGTCTGAAATTCTTAGTCATTTGGATAATACTCAATGGGGACATGTGAAATCTACTCATAACCCTGCAGATATCGCGTCAAGAGGTATGACACCTTCAATACTTTCACAGTCATCTCTGTGGAAGCACGGTCCGTTATGGTTAAAGAAAGAACCAATTGACTACGTCAAACCAAACTCAATCTCTACTAAACTCGAAGAAAGATCATCGAAAAGTGTTAAAGCACATGTGACAACAAATGTAGAAGATGGGCTGTGGACAAAATATTCATCATGTCAAAAATTGATCAGAGTAGTGGCATATTGTAGACGATTCTTAAAATTCAAGCAACAAAAAGAACCTTACCTGACAAGTGAGGAGCTGACAGCCGCTCTGGAAATTTGTATAAAAAAATGCCAAGAACAAGAATTTAAGGAAGACATAGAGAACATTAAGAAGACAGGAAGTGTAAGTAAGAAGAGCAAATTACGACCTTTATGTCCTATATTGGATGAGCAAGGAATTTTAAGAGTAGGAGGTAGAATTGAAAAGTTTCAACTATCAGTAAGCATGAGACATCCCATTATAATTCCACAGCGCCATCACTTCGCTACTCTGCTCATCAACGAAGCTCACAAAAACACTCTTCACGGAGGTCCAACATTAATGTTAAATTATTTGCGCACACAATATTGGATACTATCTGCAAAAAATTTAGTAAAGGCTTATGTGCGTAAGTGTGTAGTATGTGTTCGGCATTCAGCAACGTTTAAAAATCAACTCATGGGTCAATTGCCGACCTATAGAGTGTCTCCAGCCAGGCCATTTTTACATACAGGTGTTGATTTCGCCGGTCCTATTAACATTAGAGTATCTAAGGGTCGTGGCAATAAGGCTTACAAGGGGTACATCTGCCTATTTGTGTGCATGGTCACTCGAGCAGTGCACATCGAGGCCATTAGCGACCTTACCTCTGAAGGTTTTATAGCTGGCTTCAAGAGATTTGTCGCTAGAAGAGGCCATTGCAGTGATATTTGGAGCGACAACGGAAAAAATTTTGTAGGCGCAGCTAAAGAACTGCAGATATTAGTCGCTGCTGAACGGTCAGCGGTCGCTAACGAAATTAGGAGTTGGCTTAGTTGTAAAGGTGTCAAGTGGCACTTTATCCCTCCCCATGCCCCAAATTTTGGTGGACTTTGGGAAGCCGGCATCAAGTCAACAAAATTCCACATGAAGCGCGTCATTGGTGATTCCACTCTTACCTACGAGGAAATGGCCACGTTACTTGTGCAGATTGAGGCTTGCCTCAATTCAAGACCGATTTCTCATATTTCACAAAACCCGGATGATCCAATGCCGCTCACACCCGGTCATTTTTTAATCGGGGAACCTCTGGTTCTTGTGCCGGAACGTAATTACGAGCAACGCTCTGTTGGCACGCTGAGGCGATGGCAACTTTTACAAAAAATGACTCAAGATTTCTGGCGACGATGGTCCAGAGAATTTTTAACTTCGATGCTACAGCGTTATAAATGGTCGCAAAAAGAAACAGAGCCGAATATTGGTGACATTGTTCTTGTAAAGGAGGACAATCTGCCTCCGGGCAAATGGTTACTGGGTAGAGTTTTAGAAAAGCATTCTGGTTCGGACGGACTCACACGAGTGGTGACCATAAAGTGTAATGGTTCAGTATTTAAAAGACCAATTTGTAAACTCTGTGTATTGCCAACCAGTGATTGATATGTTTTTATGTTTTTTTTTTTATTATCCTTTTATTTTGGTTTTCTTTATTATTTTATAGCCCCCTTGACCTCATGGTGGGCGGCTTCAATTTAAAGGACAACTCATTCGAGCATGTCCTTGGTGGGCGGAATGTCAAACCATATCACATTCGATTTAATAATTTTAGTTATATTAAGTGAGACGGTGCAAATTTAGTACCTGATTTGCAACTAGATGGCGTTGGCGTCGATTTAGATCTCGGTATGGTTTCGTTACCGGCTAAAGTATAAGTAGTTTGGAAATTTTATGTTTTTTGGTGGATTCGCCAACGTTCCAGTCGCGACAGTACATCGTAGAACGACAACTATCGCGAATATCCGCGCGGTCCAAATTATTTCGTCTCTCTCTGTGTTGTACAGGACACCGTCGGGTCCCTGTACAGGCACAGAGAGGGTCGCCCCGTGCTGCCCGGTGCAACACCAGCATCGTCGTGGACGCGGAGGACGTTTTTAGTTTTTAAATGCCGAAACCCGGCACGCGCGGCTCTCTGGGCTGCGATGCCGGGTCCCCGGGAGCCCGCCCGGCGATGAATCGGGCGCTGTCGCTGCCAAACATTGGCGACGCAGCGCTCGGGGCACCGCCGGCCGGTCCCCAGAAGAAGATGATGAAGAAGACGAAAAAGAAGCCACCTGAAGAAGAGGGGGGGGGGAGGGGAGCCGCTGTGCCCCCCGGCCCACCGACGACATCGGCGCCTGCGCGCGTTGCGCCCACGCCGTCGTCGGGCCGCCAGCACGCGGTACCCGTCCGTCCCGCCTCGTTCCGCCCTGTACCGATACAGGCCCCGGGGCCTGTCGCGACCACAAGCCGCGCACCGCAAGCGCGCGCGCCCGCACCTCCTGCTCGAGCGCCCGCGCCCGCATCGCACGCCGCGACTACAACGCGCTCCGCCGCGCCTCGCGTCGCCTACCCCGCGCTGCCACCCCCGCGCACTCCCGTGCCGTCGACACGGGCCCGCGCGCCCCCCGCGCGTTCCGCAGCTCCGCCGCCGCGGTTCGTGTCGCCTCCGGCGCCATCTACCGGCGCCGTACCAAGAACCACCCGAGCTGTGCCAGCTTCTAGCACCGCCTCCCCCGGTCCCCGCCTCTCGCTGGCGGGTCCGGCGATGGCTGAGCAGGAGCGGCCAGCGAGTGCTGGCCCATATTTTAGGCCGGCCGTCACTACGACGCAGGCGCCCGCTTCGCCGGCGCCTCCCCGACTCTCCGCCCGCGACTCGCCCGCGATGATGTCGGCATGCTCTTCCCGCGTAGGGTCGAGTATGTCGCTGTCGTCTGTGGGCTCGGCCGCGTCCGGTCGTGGAGACATGTCCCCGGACATGACCTCACGATCCGGGCCCCGCCCTGTCGCGGGAGGATCTCCAGCCGCCGGATTGATGTCACCGGCGTCTCCCACACCGCCGCTGGGGTTCAATTTCGAGTTTGAGCTCGAGGCAAGGCCCCAGCGACGAAGAAGAAGCTCAGGCGAGGCCGCGTCGGAGGAAGCGAAACGGTACTGCCTAGACCCGCCGCGGCCACAGCGCGAAAGCGCGCCGCGGGGTCGGGGCACACCGATGTCGCCCACTTTTGCCGACGCGGCCCGCCGCACACCGCCGCGTTCGCCGTCACCGGAAACAAGTACGGTAACCACAGGGGCGAGAAACACCAACTCGCCCCCGGCCCCTAACAAGACACCCACTCCCCCCCCTGCCGCCTCGACTGGCGCCTCAACTACGGCGCCAACAACGAAGCAACAGAAGGGGAAGAAGAAACTGCGCTTCCCTCCGCTGGTGGTAGAGACGCTACCGAACTGGGCCATGCATTTCAGGGCCATTCACGCCAAGCTGGGCCGGCCCCCGAATGCTCGTCCCTACGGGACCGGGGTGAGATTCACCCCGGAGACCGAGGATGAGTATCGGCTGGTCCAGCGCTACTTGACTGGCCTTGAGAAGAGCGCGGGCGTGTCCTGGTTCGCGTACTCGCTGCCAGCGGAACGTAACTTGAAGATCGCCATTAGGGGCCTGCCGGCGGACACGGACCCCAAGGAGATCGAAGAGGAGCTCCGGGCGATGGGACACCAGCCGGAGTACGTGCGCCACATTAAGGGCGCACAAGGACGACCCGGCTGCGTGTTTCACGCGATTATTAAAAAGACACCGGACGTCAGGGAGATCTATGGCACCACGACATTTATGTACATGCGTGGTGTCAAGATAGAGGCTTGGCGTGGAAAACGTGGGCCCGCTCAATGTCACCGGTGCCAGCGATTTCGACACAGCTCGCACCAGTGCCATCGTCCGCTCGCTTGTGTGCGATGCGGCGACGAGCACGCGGCACGCGACTGCCCCCGCCCGCGGGAGGAGCCGGCCACCTGCGCTAACTGCGGCGGCCCGCACCCCGCGAGCTTTATCAAATGCCCCGTGTTCGTCAAGGAAACTAGGAACAAGCGAGCGGGCACCGTCGCCATTACGGCTACAAACACAAGAGCAGCAGCCGGGCCACAAACCGTGGCCACAGTAGAGGCTCATGGCCCGTCATTAATGGCGGCGGCTAACGAGCCCACTCCTAGAGGAACCCAAGCCTCCTCCTCTTCTCGGCGGAGGAAGAAGAAGCGTGGGGGGAAAGGCAAGAAGCCCCCAGAAAACCAAGAAGCTATCCCTGAGGCCGGCCCTGCCACCATCGCGCAGGTTGTCAAATCAAAGGAAGAAACTCAACTAGTGGACGAACCTACTAGTGGCGCCAATTCGGCGCAGCGGCGGAGCGACGAAGCTAGTAGGTTCGCCCAAAAGCCGCAAGGCGCCGCCTCTGGCGCGACAAAAACCAAGATGGTGTCGCAGCCAATCGCCGCCCGGCAAAACTTCCCGGCGGCGACGCATGGCGGCGCCTCTACCGCGCCAAATAGCGCGAGAGATAAGAAAGAATTCACAACCTGCGCGATAAAGCTACTGATGGACTTGATCAGAGCTATAAGGCAGGGCCGAGACATCGAGGCGGTCATCCTCGACGGTTTGGCCACACTGTTGTCACTTTGCGATGGCTAGACCGTTGAGGATTCTACACTGGAATGCCCGCGGCCTTAGGGATAAGGTCGCCCCCCTCCGCCATCTCCTTCGGGAACAAAACATCGACGTGGCGCTAATTAGCGAGACACACCTGGGACCCGAAGATAGGGTTAGGTTCCCGGGTTACCATGTCTACCGCAAGGATGAAAGGTCGGCTCAACACATCCGGTACCGTGGTCTGGCGGTACTAGTGAAGCGTAGAGTCGTCCATCAGGAGCTCCCCGTGCCGACGACAACGAGCTTCTACGCCCTGGGTGTGCAGTTGCACGTCGCCGGCGAGGAAGTGAATATCTATGCGTGCTACAAGCCGCCCGCGACTCGCCTTATTCTGGCTGAGCTGCGGGCGCTAATTAGCACGCATACAAGCGCAGTCATCCTTGCCGGCGACCTTAACTGTAAGCACCCGGCGTGGAACTCGATGAACACAAACAGCGACGGCCGACGACTCTTCGCGGACGCGGAAGCCTTCGGGTTTACGGTGTCCGGCCCGGAGACGCCGACTCACTATCCGGACGCGGCTACCTACATGCCGGACGTGCTGGACATCGTAGTCCACAGAGGGCTACACCGCCAGATCACGCAGCAAGTCATAGACGACGAGTTACAGTCGGACCACCAACCTGTACTCGTCGTCTTAGCGGAACAGCCGACCCGACTGAAGCCCTTAGCGCCACGTCGATTAATGGACTGGACTAAGTTTACAGAAAGGATGGAGACCACCACGCCAACTCGACCTATAGTTACCTCCGCGGACGTAGAGCGAGTGGCGGACGATGTCACTGCTTGCATCCAGAGCGCCTTGGAAGCGGCGACGACGATACAGCCGGAGGGGAGAGTGCTTTTGCCGCCTCTACCGGCTCATATCAAAGCGATGGTAGCCGTGAAAAGGCGCCTTCGCAAGCAGTGGCAAGTAACAAGATGTCCGACCATAAAAAGAGAGCTAAACCGTCTCGCGGAGAAGGTAAAGGCCGAGTTGTCGGCACACGCCGCCGCGGGCTGGGAAGATAGAATAGACGCCGCTGTCGACAGTTGGCCGTCTGTACACCGTCTTTGCCGCCAGCTGTCGAACACCCCAGCTCCGGTGCGCCCTCTGCTTAACAGCGACGGGGCGCTCAAGTATGCAGCAGAGGACCGGGCGGAGGTCTTCGCCGAGCACCTGGAGCGTCAGTTCCGCCCAAACCCGACCGCCGACGTCGAGCATGTCGCAGCGGTAGAGCAACACCTCGGAGACTACTTCGCATCGCCGATAGCTCCCGAGGAGGCACCAATCTTTTTCTCGCCGGGCGCAGTCAGACGCGCCATCCTAAAAACGAAGCCTAGAAAGGCCCCCGGTGCTGACGGTATCACCAACACAGCGCTGCGCCACTTGCCGTTCCGCACAGTAGCGGCACTGGCGCGCCTGTTTACGGGGATACTGCGCACGGGGGTCTTTCCCACATCCTGGAAGGAGGGGCGCGTCATCATGCTGCCCAAGGCGGGAAAGAGCCCGGTGAAGCCGGAGAGCTATCGGCCCATCACTCTGCTGCCGACAGTCTCCAAGGTGTTCGAAGTACTCCTGCTGCGACACCTCATGCAACATATCGCCCCACGCCCGGAACAGTTCGGGTTTAGGGCGGACCACAGTACGACGCTCCAGTTGTCGAGGGTACTGCACCTTCTGACAACAGCGCTCAATAAGAAGGAGTACGCGGTGGCAGTATTCCTCGACATGGAGAAGGCCTTCGACCGTGTGTGGCACGACGGATTGATATTCAAACTGGCCACCTCCGACGCGCCCCGTCGCGTTGTTAGAGTGGTCTCATCCTTTCTGTCAAACAGGACTTTCAGGGTGGTGGTCGACGGGGCGCTCTCCGGCGCCCGCCCAGTGCTGGCAGGTGTGCCGCAGGGCAGCTGTATGTCGCCGGCGTGTTACTCACGTTATACCGACGACATCCCCACCACTACAGAGGCGACGCTCGCGCTGTACGCTGACGACGCCGCGTACATTACAACTTCGCTAAATGCGAAGTACGCGGCGGTCAAGATGCAGCGCGCCCTCGACCTACTCCCCGACTGGCTGTCGAAGTGGCGGCTATCGGTAAACGTGAGTAAAACGCAGGCGATGATCACCGGGAACGCGCCTGTCCCACCACCCTTGAAACTACAAGGGACCGCCGTCGATTGGTCGCCCCGGGTCAAATACCTGGGTGTGACCATCGACCGCCGCCTCACGATGGGGCCCCACGTCCGCAAGGTCGCCGCGCAGGGTAGGGTCGCCCGCAACCTACTCAGACCTGTGCTCTCGTCCCGCATCCCGGCGCGCGTCAAGTTGGGCGTGTACAAAACGTACATTCGCCCAATCTTGACGTACGCCGCCCCCGCGTGGTTCGCCCTCACAAGGGAGTCGAGCCGCAAGACGCTCCGCGCGCAACAAAGTCTTGCGCTGCGGACCATTGTCGATGCTCCTCCCTTTGTGAGGAATGACGTACTCCACCGGGATCTCGGGATTGAGAGCCTGGACGAGTTTGTAGGGCGACTCGCGAAGGCGATGTTCGCGCGTGCCGACGCCTCTGCCTGGCCCCATGTCAGGCAGATAGCGCCATTGCACGCGCGCCCGCCCGACGCGAGACCCCTGCCCCGCGACCTGGTAGCGGACGATTGACCCCATCGCACCGGATACGACGCCTCGAGTGAGCAGCACCCAGGTTACACGCAGCTCACTCGAAATAATAAGACTCTACAGATGTACACATACATCTGTTGCGTGGCGTGTTCTAAGTTAATATAGGCATGTCACGTAACTATATACAGACAACCATTACTAAACATGCATCTTACACAACACGTGCAGGCGCGACGTGGGCCGCGACGCACGTTGACACTGAGCGGCGATACACTACAGTACTAGCCGCTCATACATACACGACTGTTTATCCCTCAATCCGTAAACGGCTAGATCTGTGAGCGGGGCGAGGGAAAACTACATATCTACCTGTAGGAGCGTCGAGTCGGCATCTCCGTCGCTGGTCGTCTTCGTCGGGCCTCCCCCAGGTAACTGGGGGTCTCACCTGGCGGGGACTGACCGCCGAGATGTCGTGAAGAAAGCGACGCTATTGTTATTAGCGTCGTGGCGCGCCTACAGAAATACGCATAGCAACCAATAACATAGATGCAGCTTGCTGCATCACATGCTACAGGCCGATATTAGGCCGCATATAGTGAGGGGCCCGCAGTCGCGGGTCACGGTGTGCCTCCGCGGGCGAGGGGCGACGCCCCGACCCCGTCCGCCACGCCCCCTTGCGGGGGCGTCGCGACGTCTCGAACGTTTTTTGGTTGAAATTCTGTATTCTGATAAAACTTAATATACTGTGTTGTATCGCTTAAAGTGAGTTTTATTGAGGACTTTGGGTTGGAGATTTTACACCGACGATATAAGATGTTGTTGGGATTGCACTATACAACATAACTCAGGCGTCAGAATAAGTTTTCCTTGGTGTAGGTACCTTCACCAATCTTTAATAATATATCAGAAAATTCACGATCATCCGGGTTATCTCCAGTTCTCACTCGCATGTTTATAGTCAAATGCACCGATTGTATATCACGCCACAAATAAAAGCTTTCAAGCAAGCCCTAACCTCATCAGCTCGGGTTCCCCGTGGTATTACCGGTAAGGTTTGTCGGAAATCACCACAAAATAAAACTGTGATACCGCCCATTGGTCGATCATCTTGTCTTATATCCCTTAAAGTTCTGTCTACCGCTTCTACTCCTTTTCGATGGGCCATCGTACATTCATCCCATAGGTACCTTGTTCCCCTAAAAGTAGTGATTTCAAAGGTTCCGGTGGGTCTTCGAACAAAGGCAAATTTATTTTACCTCCGGTCCTAACCATAGCTACCTTACACTTAAAATCTAAGTGCCTATTTAAACTAAAATATTCTAATAGAATTATACCCAGAAATATGTACAACTTACAACAAAAAAAAAAAAAATAAAGCTGAAACGCCTGTGCAATACTATCTACCTATACCTACTTCACTAAATAATAAATACCTATAACTACTATAATTAATAAAAGTATCTACGCTTTTACCTACTTAATAAAAAAATAAAATTGAACATAAATTAGCCAAAACTTACCTATCGGTATCTAAAAATCTATGCGTACTACTTCTACTTCTACTACTACTTCACCTAAAAAGAAATAAAATGCAAACTATTAATAATTTGTAATTTGAACGAATATTTAAACACTACCAAAACAACTAATACCTATTTTATAAAATAACAACAAAATAAATTCAAATAAACTATTTAAAGACTAAAAGTCGCGCTGATAAGCACGGTTTGTTAATATCAATTATTTTACTTCACGGCGATCTGAAATATAATTGTTAACAAAGTAGTATTCCTACTCACACCATCTAACATCGCGTATTTTTAGAGATAAAATATTGTAAATATTTTTTTTAGATAGAATTATCCCCGTCGTTGGCAACACATCACTGTCACTTTTCTTTTCGCGCGCATTCTGACATCGCAAGGAAAATTCTCTCTCGTCAAAAAATATTAATTTAAAATAAGTTTATGATACTCTTTACTAATATAACAAAACGTTAACTATGCTATGTGATAGAAAGTGTTTTAAGTGCATCGTTACGGGAAACCCGAGACTTATTAAGTCTATCTTTAGTGGAAACCTGAGACTGCCGCGGCGCTCATCAATAACATCAACAAATACATCAGAAGCACCCTCAGTCCTGACCAACATTGGATGTACTTAGATTCTGAGGCCTCCCACAACTTTAATGTGCGAGAGTGCCTGGCTCTAACTGACCACCTCGTACGTGATACTGACAGTGTTTTATACATAATATAAGCACTATGGTGGATATTAAAACTGCTTATTGCATGTGTGCTGCAAACTTGTTAAAGCATTATCTCTCCAGTCGACACGAGATGTCCTTAGCAACGTTACCTCCACGTTACTAGCTGGATGAGAAGCTGCCAGAGAGGCACGTGATGCCCTTAGTAATGTTACTGTACATAGCTAGCTGGTATGCGCTTGACATCATTACCCCTCCAGTCGACACGAGATGTCCTCAGCAACGTTAATTCCACGTTACTAGCTGGATGAGAAACTACCAATGTGGCACGTGATGCACTTAGCGATGTTACTCTACATAGCTAACGCTGGTATGTACTCGTCGTAAGAGGTAAGTCCCATTTCTATGATCTAGGCTAAGAAATTGTAAAACGGTGGTTCTATATGCTTTAATTCACGAGCATGAAGGCTGCGAGACAGCCTTACTCAACCCTGCACATTATCTGTGTATTATATAAACTTGCAAAAGCATTATACCATATAGTGAGGGATTCTACCCTGCTAACTGGATTGTTATCAGTGAGTACGGGATACTCTTTAACAACATTGATTCTATGTTGTTAGCTGGTACATACTTGACATGGTGTGCACACGCTTAGTACGAGATGCTCATAGCATACTAAACCAATACCATGCGTGATCTAGCTTCACATCAAGGATAATAATATTATGGAAGCACATGCCCGTTACTGATATAAACACTAGCCCATTAAAATGCTATTATATTTATATTCATAGCTATACAGCTGAGTTGCTATTCTTAACAAACAAATATACCTAACTAAAAGAAATCATTGTGTACAAGATACTCAGTGACTTACCTAAACACTAGGTGACTTAATTATCCTGTTACAAATTGATAAATGATACCTATTTGGCAAACTAAAACAATAAAACAATACTGTGTAATCTTACACTCATACATTCAAATACCAGTACAAGATACTATGTCAATATGATCCTGTGATAAAATGGCTGATGACAAATGATTCACGGACCAAACCCCTACAAAGTATTATTCCATGCTCATATTTACCTATAAGGCATAAGCTTTACCCCCAGATTCCTCTAAACTGAGGGAACAAGGGATTGAGATACTCCAGAAACAAATTGCACTGGCTACCTCTATCATAGGGAAAACAATGACTGATCCTACGCTTATAAAGAACATAAGCCATACACAAACTGTTGACTGACCTGGCCGAAGAAACAAAATACCCGACAATATCAATGCTCACTTCCACCAAAATAAAACCAGATCAAAAGCAATATCATCTCTAACTGACATGAATCTCAATTTACCCTATTTGATAAACTTTATAGCTACAAACAATAAAAATTCAAATTTAAAAATATCTTTATTTCATATAAACCTACATGGGCACTTATGAAACGTCAGAAGCTAGGTGCACGGTCCCAATTGGCTGTTTCCTATGGAGAAGAGCCGGCAAGAAACTCCACAGTTACTCTTCTAAAAATAACGGGCTTTTACAATATTTTCAAATAACAGTGTTATTTGAAAATATTGTAAAGGAAAATATTGTAAATATTGTGGAGGACAGCGTAGGCCTTTCAACAAGTACCAGGTACTTAACAGAATAATGATGGTCAAAAAATAAAAATAAATATTAAAACCACAAGACACTTACTCAAGACCAGGGACCATTTGGGTTACCCATTGAAAGGGTTTTCGATTGGGTTTTTCTAAGCAGTTATTTAAAAACCCATACGATGTGGGTAACCCATTTGAACGGCTTAATTTAAGCCGATAGGGTTTTTCTAAGCCGTTATTTAAAAACCCATACGATGTGGGTAACCCATTTGAACGGCTTAATTTAAGCCATTCAAATTTCCGTTACCCATTGAAAGGGTTTTCGATAGGGTTTTTCTAAGCCGTTATTTAAAAACCCATACGATGTGGGTAACCCATTTGAACGGCTTAATTTAAGCCATTCAAAAGGGTTACACTTTCAACTCTCCTAAAACGATAACAGCGTAACATTCCGACTGACGGAGCAATTTAATATGATCTCTCTATGATGGGCATAGGTTGCAAAATGGAATAGCACGCGTTAAGCGGCCGCGGCGGCGCCTTTGTGCCTACTTACCGAGCGGCTTCTAAACAGGGATCTATGATCATTATTGCATGTAATATAGTGTTTATTTTAGCTTTGCTGCCTGGATATCGAAATTACATAATATTATGATTTTTTCATGTCTGGACTTGTTACTTACTTTATTGCAGGCATTTGCTGGGACCGTACAATTGTCATTCTTGCTGTTTGATTTTTTGAACCCAGGCGTCTTTTGCGATATTATTAGGTATTTATTAGTCAGTGCGTATTTGTGAATTTTGAACAATCGCTATAATGCCAAAACCAAGACGAGATGCTGTACATCGCTATTATTTATATGATGCATCAAATAACACAAGTAAATGTAATTTATGTGGAAATTTCTTAAAGGTCTGCTGTGAAAAATCAAAACCTAGCAAGTGCTTCAAGGCAAATTTTACAATAGAGCAAAAACACGACTTGTCTACTTTAAGGGCATGCCATTTTATCTTAGCTTGTTGGGAGTAACTCCAAAAATTTGCAGTATATGGTTGGCTATGAGAAACAGTATTAATATTGTGTCTGTACTGTTAATTGTGTGTAAGAGTGCAATTACTTAAGAATAAATTGTTTTATGAAGTCAAAGTATGTTATTGAAGCAATTTAAAATCCTAGCAACGTACTTTACTAGGTTTCTACATATTCTCAATGAGTGATAAAATAAATAATACTACAATTTCATAAACCTAGTAAGAGTTATTTGAAATAAAACAAACCATCAGAATAATAATAATAATGTATATTTATAATAAAATTTCAATAATCTACAAAAAAAAATTTTTAATCTCCGGCGGGATCTCATGGCGTCATGGAGAGTGCGATTGTCGCAACCCAGTGCTGGGCACGCCTCAATTGCGGCGATAAGTCCCCTCTTTGAGGAGTGGCTAGAGAGACGCCACGGCGTCCTCACCTTGCGCCTGACGCAGGTCCTCACGGGACACGGTTGTTTCGGGAGGTTCCTGTTTCGTATCAGGCGGCGGGGATCTCTCGCGTCCGGCCCTGGTCCAGGCCATGGTACGGAGCGAGAGAGCATGGGAGGCCGTCACCTCCTTCTGCGAAGCAGTAATGCTCGCGAAGGAGGAGACGGAACGCGTGAGGGAGAGGCAAACTTCGCGCCCTCACGCCCCTAGCCGCCGCAGGAGACGCCCTGGGCGACGAGAATCGCAGGCAGATTCCCGACCACCGTAGGCGCGGGCTTGCGGACGGTGAGCAATGGGTAGCTCGCCGTCCGATAAGGACCAGGCCCGGGTCGACGGTGCGTTGTGTTCCACGCGCACCTCAAAGAGATGTTAGCACCTGAAGGGGCAATTATAGACGTAGGAAACTCTACCGAAGACAGGGAGAACGTTTTAATATTCACTCAAATATACTTACAATTCAACGTCTTGATCCTTCAAAGCACTCATTATTAACTTAGATCTATAAAATTGTCGGTTATTCATCTCAAATGGCAAATTATCGATTAAACAAACAAAGCCACAGCGCGCACGGTGGTCGCTCAACGCATACTAGGGTGGCGCGTCAATCCGCGGGTTTTTCTAAAGTGAATGTTACCATTTTAAAAACCTAGCAACTGCAGTCACTTGCTAGGTTACCAATTGGTTGGTGTAAGATGCTAGGTTATAGATAAGTTTTTTTATACTTGTTTCAAAATTGTAGTGTAGTTGCTAGGTTTTTGATTATTTACAACTTCGTTTGCGAATGATTTTTAGATGTTTTGAGAAGCACAATATATCGGAAAATATCTAGCAAGTAAAATATTGTAAAACACCGATTTTTTTAGAAATGTCAGTTGCTAGGTTTTAAAATTGTACAGCCGAGGTGATATCTACTGAATTATTTGTTATAATTTGCTTTTACTGTAAAACCTTACAATAGTTAGATAGATTAAGGGCGCGTTTGCAAATCGGACAAAATTCTGCTGTTTTTCGGTTCATTTTGTGACAAAACTAAATCGAATTTTATATAACTAATAATAACTAGCACAAATAGATTGGTTCTTCATCTTCAAATTATTGGAAATTTTGTGTTCAAAATTATAGTTTTTTATATTGTAATAACGATCTTCCGTTGCCATTTTCCACAAATTAACGATACTGGGTTGAGTTTCAGTACAGTTTTTATTCTATTATCAACATATTTTGAGATTTCTAAAAATACTATAAGTAGGCAAACATACTCATTTCTAAAACTTAGTAAAAAAAATTTTCAAAATGTCACAAATAGTCGCAAAAAAAAATAAAAACCAAAACTAACTTTATCACATATTTTGCTATTACGGATGAATCTTAAAGCATTGCATTAAGGGTTATTTTATTTTGGTTCCTTATTTTACTTCGGTGACTGCTACTGGTACTCCTCGACTAGTAGAACTAGGTGTGCCGAGTTTGGGCTCGTTTTGTTAGTTATGATGAGACCTTACCTCCGGACTTGATGGAGTGACCAGAAGGTGTACTTCGGTGACTGCTACTGGTACTCTACGATGAGTAGAACTGGGTGTGCCGAGTTTGGGCTGTCCGGAGGTAAGGTCTCATCCTAACTAACAAAACGAGTCCAAACTCGGCACACCTAGTTCTACTCGTCGTAGAGTACCAGTAGCAGTCACCAAAGTACACCTTCAGGTCAGTCCATCAAGTCCGGTGGTGAGGTCTCATCACAACTAACAAAACGAGCCCAAACTCGGCACACCCAGTTCTACTCATCGTAGAGTACCCGTAGCAGTCACCGAAGTACATCTTCAGGTCGCTCCTTTCAGTCCGTAGGTAAGGTCTCATCATAACTAACAAAACGAGCCCAAACTCGGCACACCTAGTTCTACTAGTCGAGGAGTACCAGTAGCAGTCACCGAAGTACACCTTCAGGTCAATCCATCAAGTCCGGAGGTAAGGCCTCATCCAAACTAACAAAACGAGCCCAAACTCGGCACACCTAGTTCTACTAGTCGAGGAGTACCAGTAGCAGTCACCGAAGTACACCTTCAGGTCAATCCATCAAGTCCGGAGGTAAGGTCTCATCCAAACTAACAAAACGAGACCAAACTCGGCACACCTAGTTCTACAAGTCGAGGAGTACCAGTAGCAGTCACCAAAGTACACCTTCTGGTCACTCCATCAAGTCCGGAGGTAAGGCCTCATCATAACTAACGAAACGAGCCCAAACTCGGCACACCTAGTTCTACTCGTCGTAGAGTACCAGTAGCAGTCACCGAAGTACACCTTCTGGTCACTCCATCAAGTCCGGAGGTAAGGTCTCATCATAACTAACAAAACGAGCCCAAACTCGGCACACCTAGTTCTACTCGTCGTAGAGTACCAGTAGCAGTCACCGAAGTACACCTTCTGGTCACTCCATCAAGTTCGGAGGTAAGGTCTCATCATAACTAACAAAACGAGTCCAAACTCGGCACACCTAGTTCTACTCGTCGTAGAGTACCAGTAGCAGTCACCAAAGTACACCTTCAGGTCAGTCCATCAAGTCCGGTGGTGAGGTCTCATCACAACTAACAAAACGAGCCCAAACTCGGCACACCCAGTTCTACTCATCGTAGAGTATCCGTAGCAGTCAACGAAGTACATCTTCAGGTCACTCCTTTCAGTCCGTAGGTAAGGTCTCATCATAACTAACGAAACGAGCCCAAACTCTGCACACCTAGTTCTACTCGTCGTAGAGTACCAGTAGCAGTCACCGAAGTACACCTTCTGGTCACTCCATCAATTCCGGAGGTAAGGTCTCGTCATAACTAACAAAACGAGCCCAAACTCGGCGCACCTAGTTCTACTCGTGAGGAGTTCCAGTGACAGTCACCGAAGTACACCTACAGGTCACTCCATCTCGTCCAAAGGTAAGGTCTCGTCATAACTAACAAAACGAGCCCAAACTCGGCACATCTAATTCTACTCGTCGAGGAGTACCAGTAGCAGTCACCGAAGTACACCTTCAGGTCACTCCATCAAGTCTGGAGGTAAAGTCACATCATAACTAACAAAACTAGCCCAAAGTCCACAGCCCACATCTTTCTACCAGAAGAGGGCTTCCAGTGCCTCCTAGCAATAACTGAAGTAGGTATTTGTATCTAAGTATTATTTAGTAAAAATACAAACAACAATACGAAATATTTTTTGTAGATGCCTATGTATTATAAAGAATATAGAGAAAAAAAAACTTTCAAAGTACCAAAATTAGTTCACTTGACTACTATTCCCGCAACTAACCGTGCGTACACTTGTGTGTGTGACCTTTGTCAATGTAGTAGTTCGATTCTATACCTATCAAATTTGCAAACGCGTCCTTAAGAGTTTAGATTGTTAAATTACCTAAGTAACTATACCATAGAAACTTAAAGAAAAGAATTAAAAAAAAAATTGTAATGTCACCCTTTGTAGGACACATCACCTTACTCCGTATGTTTCGTCTACAAGCCTACGATATCTAGTGAAATAAAAGCAATGCGCGTGGTGCTCGCCCCACCCCACCATCACCTATTTAGCACAATTTTATTGAAAAACCATATGATAACCCGAACAAAACCCTTATATTATATGGGTTATCATAATGAAGGGGTAACCCTTTCACTGCGGTTCGAGTATAGAACCCATTCAATGGGTTATCATGTAACCCTTTCACTGGGTTTCAAGTATAGAACCCATTCAATGGGTTATCATGTAACCCTTTCACTGGGTTTTAGGTATAGAACCCATTCAATGGGTTATCCATATTGAAGAGATAACCCTTTTAATGGGTTTTGAGCACAGAACCCATTCAAGGGGTTACATCAGATAAAGGTAACCTCATAAACGGCTTACCCTTTCGAAAAGCTTAACTCTTAACCGGGGTTGCACGGTCCCTGCTCAAGACTGATACCGGAACGCACCAACCAAATGCTGACAAAATATTTACTTGCCACTGATCTTGTCATTAGTTGTGGGCACAAAGATACAATAAACTACATACTTGATACCTATCAAACTCAATACTTCTTAACCCCATTACAAGTAAATACTGAGATGAACTAAAATTCACAAATAACATTTTTTATATATTTCGGAATCAAACAAAATAGAAAATTTAGTTTCTCTCTGAATCTAAAACTATTACTTAACTCCTTCTAGGGCAGTGAGAATCCAACCATTTTATCGGCAGAAAATCACAAATAAAATTCCCAGTACTAACTCTAGTACTCTATACTGACAATTTGTACACTATCCAATCATTATTATTGTTCAACATACCAAAACAGATAGATGTAAGATCTCATCCTACAGGTACCTTTATCACTTATGGCTACCTGCAAGATTCTTCCCATCATCACTTACTTACTGAAACAATATTTTCTATCAACCTAACCTGATCTGTCAAATAATACCTAATGATACTAAATGTATCTAAATGTTTGGGATGGAGACCTTACACCTGACAAACCTATGTGAATTGCCAGGCTCTATTGTTAAGCCAATTTTACACAAAACATGTGCCTTGAAATACCTATGTCAAAACAAAAGTTAAAGCATTAGCGATCCTAGTCGCATTACATAACATCAGGCCTGTATCTCCCAAAGGGTTGGGCAGAGATGTGTGACCTTACTCAAAGGCTATAAACATCCAACCATTCCAACTACTAGCCCAAATACTTAATACAAGATTTCAGTGATAATTACATCACTCAAACTCAAACTCAAAGCATTTATTTCAATTAAACCATTTACAGGCACTTTTGAATTGTCACAAGGGGTCAGTCAGTCACAAATATGAAGCTAGTTGCCCATTCCAAAGCGTAGGTTCCTATGGAGAAGAACGGGCAAGAAACTCCATGGACACTCTTTTAAATCATAATGTTGTTACAAAATATTGGTTACATCATTCATGTTGAAATTATACATGTGAGACCAATGTAGAAAGACGTGCACGTAAAAAGCGTCCGTTATAAAAAGATAAAAACAATTCAAAAATTAAAATAAGCCGTGGCAGATAAGAGATGACCAGTCCCTACTGACGGCGCCCGTTCACGAACATGACGCATGGATCAGCACCGTTTAGCTCAACCATTTTGAAGGGAACTTAACGATCCAAAGATCACTAAAATGAAATTGTCCAAAAAACAAAGGGGGGGGGGCGCATTGTGATGTGAGGATAAAGTATTGATGGATTGTGATTAGAACATGAACAAGATCAGGTACCATATAATCAATGTAGGCAACATGAATTAATCAACTACAAATTAATGTACACTATAACCACTGCTCACCAAGTACAAAAAAAATATTTACAATATTTTATCTCTAAAAATACGCGATGTTAGATGGTGTGAGTAGGAATACTACTTTGTTAACAATTATATTTCAGATCGCCGTTCATAAAATTAGAATCAAGACTTCGCTTAACAGGTAAGCTCGTTTGATTCCCAATTGTCTGTCAATAAGGTCGAACGCTCTGAACGCATCAACTACCGCCACGACCCGCGTCGAGCGCGGCAACCGTTACACAAAAATAATCCTTATTGCATGATTCACGGCGCGATGGCTTATTAGCGTATTTCATGTATAAGTTTGGTGTTTCTATACCGATTACTATGATTCTTTTTTTATTGAATAGGTAATAATATTAACTTCTTTTAATTAGGGATGAGTGAGAGTATTATAAACGTAAGAGCAAACAAATATAATCAGAAAGCTCCGAACTGCTAAGCTATCGGGAGTTACACGTGTTATTGTGAGTCAACCATAAAAGATAGACATTATTATGCTGTTGTGGGATATTTTTTAGATAATTTTATGTAGAACATTTCCGTCATAAACGATTTCTATGTAGCTTTAACCATTAAGGCTGCACACGCGACGGAAGCTTAAAAAATGGAGCAACTTCTCCCGTTTTCCCAACATTTCCCTTCACTGCTCTGCTCCTATTGATTGTAGCGTGATGAAAAGTATACTATAACCTCCCCAGGAGTATGAAGAATAATTGTACCAAGTTTCGTTAAAATCCGTCGAGTAGTTTTTGTTTCTATAAGGAACATACAGACAGACAGACAGACAGACAAAAATTTTACTGATTGCATTTTTGGCATCAGTATCGATCACTAATTACCCCCTGATAGTTATTTTGAAAATTTTTTTTTTTTTTTTTTTTTTAAAAAACGTTGCCCCACACTAGGAATTTCTCCTGTGTCGTGGGTGCGTTTACAAACATTCAAACTCACATACACAAACAGCCAGACCCGGAACAACTAATTGTAGGTCATACAAATATTTGTTCCGTGCGGGAATCGAACCCGTGACACGCAGCGCAGCAGTCAATCGCTTAACCACTGCGCCAACCGTGCCGTCAAAAAAATATATATCATGTACAGAATTGACCTCTCTACAGATTTATTATAAGTATAGATGTTGAACATTGAACGTGTGTTTAGCACAGCAACAACGTTATGTTGGTGAATACGAAATGCACCATCAAACATAAACTTTCATGCATTTAAATAAAGTCATTGCACCTAATTGTTGTTTATAGCAGAATATTGATGTTCTATAAAGTAAACAGATTGTGCATTGAAGTGTTTAAGGGAGAGGCCTATTAGAATTCGTGGTTGAATGTAATGGATCATGGAATATATTGAGGATTTACTTAAATTATTTTTTTATATTTCAGATGTCAAGCTCTGTGGAATAGAGGAGTGGACTGTATGAGTTTACGTTGCTGTAGTGGTAAAAGAGGAAGTTCTGTATGAACTGAGTTCTTCCCGTTCGCCCAGTCAAGGAACAATCAACCAAGAAAAATTCGAGTACGACTCACCTTTTCTCAGCTGCGGCCGCTTCTTGATATTTTCTTTATTGGAAAGATGATCACAGATTCCGACACGTTGCACAAAACACGGTAGTGTACAAATTGTCCTTGTATTATAATTTTCACTCACGGAGCTAAAAAGTTCGATGCTGTTCGAACGAGGCGCGAACGGGGTTCTCCCGCTTTTTTCTATGCGTCCTACGCAGATGGCGCGCAGATCGCGTTGTTGTACACATGCATGCAGCACGGTGCAGCCAATAGCGTGCCGGTATGGCGAGCGCACAAGAGTATTCCAAATTGAATTGTCCAATCATGGGCTATATACAGAACATACCCCCTACCGAAACCATAGTGATGGTTTCTAGAAAACTAAGATTACCCTATTACCTATCTCATTAAGTCATTAAAGAGAGACCTAAGATAAACACTAAGCTAAGTACCTAAATCTAACAAAAACGTTTTATTTGAATCTAATTGGTATAAGGTAATAAACAGAGTTTGTTGGTTGGTCTTTGTAAGACACTTTTTTCGGTGCGCAACGTCACACACCGGACTATTCCGTCGGGACCTGGATGTAATTTTTCAATCTTACCGAGAGGCCAATTACAGGAGGGAACACTATCAGTTTTTATTATAACTAAATCTCCAACCTTTGGGTTCGAGGAGGATGTAAACCATTTAGAGAGCTAAATGGTTTAATGATACTAAATGTATCTAAATGTTTGGGATGGAGACCTTACACCTGACAAACCTATGTGAATTGCCAGGCTCTATTGTTAAGCCAATTTTACACAAAACATGTGCCTTGAAATACCTAAGTCAAAACAAAAGTTAAAGCATTAGCGATCCTAGTCGCATTACATAACATCAGGCCTGTATCTCCCAAAGGGTTGGGCAGAGATGTGTGACCTTACTCAAAGGCTATAAACATCCAACCATTCCAACTACTAGCCCAAATACTTAATACAAGATTTCAGTGATAATTACATCACTCAAACTCAAACTCAAAGCATTTATTTCAATTAAACCATTTACAGGCACTTTTGAATTGTCACAAGGGGTCAGTCAGTCACAAATATGAAGCTAGTTGCCCATTCCAAAGCGTAGGTTCCTATGGAGAAGAACGGGCAAGAAACTCCATGGACACTCTTTTAAATCATAATGTTGTTACAAAATATTGGTTACATCATTCATGTTGAAATTATACATGTGAGACCAATGTAGAAAGACGTGCACGTAAAAAGCGTCCGTTATAAAAAGATAAAAACAATTCAAAAATTAAAATAAGCCGTGGCAGATAAGAGATGACCAGTCCCTACTGACGGCGCCCGTTCACGAACATGACGCATGGATCAGCACCGTTTAGCTCAACCATTTTGAAGGGAACTTAACGATCCAAAGATCACTAAAATGAAATTGTCCAAAAAACAAAGGGGGGGGGGGCGCATTGTGATGTGAGGATAAAGTATTGATGGATTGTGATTAGAACATGAACAAGATCAGGTACCATATAATCAATGTAGGCAACATGAATTAATCAACTACAAATTAATGTACACTATAACCACTGCTCACCAAGTACAAAAAAAATATTTACAATATTTTATCTCTAAAAATACGCGATGTTAGATGGTGTGAGTAGGAATACTACTTTGTTAACAATTATATTTCAGATCGCCGTTCATAAAATTAGAATCAAGACTTCGCTTAACAGGTAAGCTCGTTTGATTCCCAATTGTCTGTCAATAAGGTCGAACGCTCTGAACGCATCAACTACCGCCACGACCCGCGTCGAGCGCGGCAACCGTTACACAAAAATAATCCTTATTGCATGATTCACGGCGCGATGGCTTATTAGCGTATTTCATGTATAAGTTTGGTGTTTCTATACCGATTACTATGATTCTTTTTTTATTGAATAGGTAATAATATTAACTTCTTTTAATTAGGGATGAGTGAGAGTATTATAAACGTAAGAGCAAACAAATATAATCAGAAAGCTCCGAACTGCTAAGCTATCGGGAGTTACACGTGTTATTGTGAGTCAACCATAAAAGATAGACATTATTATGCTGTTGTGGGATATTTTTTAGATAATTTTATGTAGAACATTTCCGTCATAAACGATTTCTATGTAGCTTTAACCATTAAGGCTGCACACGCGACGGAAGCTTAAAAAATGGAGCAACTTCTCCCGTTTTCCCAACATTTCCCTTCACTGCTCTGCTCCTATTGATTGTAGCGTGATGAAAAGTATACTATAACCTCCCCAGGAGTATGAAGAATAATTGTACCAAGTTTCGTTAAAATCCGTCGAGTAGTTTTTGTTTCTATAAGGAACATACAGACAGACAGACAGACAGACAAAAATTTTACTGATTGCATTTTTGGCATCAGTATCGATCACTAATTACCCCCTGATAGTTATTTTGAAAATATATATCATGTACAGAATTGACCTCTCTACAGATTTATTATAAGTATAGATGTTGAACATTGAACGTGTGTTTAGCACAGCAACAACGTTATGTTGGTGAATACGAAATGCACCATCAAACATAAACTTTCATGCATTTAAATAAAGTCATTGCACCTAATTGTTGTTTATAGCAGAATATTGATGTTCTATAAAGTAAACAGATTGTGCATTGAAGTGTTTAAGGGAGAGGCCTATTAGAATTCGTGGTTGAATGTAATGGATCATGGAATATATTGAGGATTTACTTAAATTATTTTTTTATATTTCAGATGTCAAGCTCTGTGGAATAGAGGAGTGGACTGTATGAGTTTACGTTGCTGTAGTGGTAAAAGAGGAAGTTCTGTATGAACTGAGTTCTTCCCGTTCGCCCAGTCAAGGAACAATCAACCAAGAAAAATTCGAGTACGACTCACCTTTTCTCAGCTGCGGCCGCTTCTTGATATTTTCTTTATTGGAAAGATGATCACAGATTCCGACACGTTGCACAAAACACGGTAGTGTACAAATTGTCCTTGTATTATAATTTTCACTCACGGAGCTAAAAAGTTCGATGCTGTTCGAACGAGGCGCGAACGGGGTTCTCCCGCTTTTTTCTATGCGTCCTACGCAGATGGCGCGCAGATCGCGTTGTTGTACACATGCATGCAGCACGGTGCAGCCAATAGCGTGCCGGTATGGCGAGCGCACAAGAGTATTCCAAATTGAATTGTCCAATCATGGGCTATATACAGAACATACCCCCTACCGAAACCATAGTGATGGTTTCTAGAAAACTAAGATTACCCTATTACCTATCTCATTAAGTCATTAAAGAGAGACCTAAGATAAACACTAAGCTAAGTACCTAAATCTAACAAAAACGTTTTATTTGAATCTAATTGGTATAAGGTAATAAACAGAGTTTGTTGGTTGGTCTTTGTAAGACACTTTTTTCGGTGCGCAACGTCACACACCGGACTATTCCGTCGGGACCTGGATGTAATTTTTCAATCTTACCGAGAGGCCAATTACAGGAGGGAACACTATCAGTTTTTATTATAACTAAATCTCCAACCTTTGGGTTCGAGGAGGATGTAAACCATTTAGCTCTCTGCTGAAGCGTGTTTAAATACTCGAGACTCCAACGTTTCCAGAAAAGTTGGGAACACTTCTGTATATACTGCCAACGTGACAGTCTATTAACATTCACCTCTTTAACGTCATACTCGGGTATAGATGTCAAGCTTCGACCAATGAGAAAGTGTCCGGCGGTTAAAACATTAAATTCGTTGGGATTATCACTAGCCGGTAGTGGGCACAAGGGACGCGAATTTAAAATGGCTTCTGCCTTACAAAATATCGTGGAAAGTTCCTCAAACGTTAAGGACTTATCCCCTACACTACGTACTAAATGATATTTTGCTGACTTTATTCCCGCCTCCCAGAGACCACCCATATGTGGAGCACTGGGTACATTAAATTTCCAATCGACCTGCCTTTTAGCGCAGCCATCCAAAATTTCATTTTGACTCTCACCCAAGAACCTTTGAATTTCGGACAGATGTTTACTTGCGCCAATAAAATTGGTGCCGCAGTCAGAATATAGAACAGCACATAGGCCTCGACGAGCTACAAATCTGTCCAAGCACGCAAGGAAACAGTCGGCGGAGAGAGAAGATAACACTTCAAGATGTACTGCTTTTGTTGAAAAGCAGACAAACAATGCTAGATAAGCTTTTGTCACTTTAGCATTACGACGTAAGCTTTCTTTAATTAAGAATGGACCTCCGAGGTCAACTCCGACGTTAAAAAATACCTTATTAGGTATCAACCGAGTTGGTGGCAAAGGTGCCATTTCGGGTTGTAGTAAAGACGGTTTACATTTAAAACACGTTTTACATTTACATAAAACGGATCTTATGACGCTACGCGCAGACAATATCCAAAAATTCTCATTAATTATACTTTGTAAGGTTCGCGGGCCTACATGTAAATACCGTTTATGTAAATAATTGATCAATAGTTTAGTAAATAAGCTATTTTTTGGAAGAAGACGCGGATGTTTAGCATTATAAGGAAGTTCGGAATGACCGATGCGACCCCCTACCCTGAGGAAGCCATCGGAATCAAGAAATGGAGATAACTTACGTAATGATGGTACGTTTTTCTTATCTTTTATTATTTTAATTTCAGCTTCAAAATAAGCATTTTGAACTAATTTTATCAATTTATCGCGAGCTTCGTTCAACTCGAAGGTTGATAATACTCCAGACTTATGAGTGTTCATATCACCCTTTTTGTGTCTAAATCTTAAGATCCAAGCAAACGATCTTTGCAATTTGGAAAATGAAGAAAACTGCTGAAAGATTCTTTCACAAAATTCTGTTTTAGATTCATTAAATTCATCATTATTACTTTCAGTCAATAAACTAACTGACGCTTTTAATTCCGGTAGTTTATTATTACTCTCATTAACAAACACCGTGGTCGGCCAATCGACATCATTTTGATACATCCAATCAGCGCCCTGTAACCAATGTTGATTACAACTGACAAGTTGCGCCGGAGACGCTCCGCGAGAACAAATGTCAGCTGCATTATATTTACTACACACGTGCCGCCAAAATTGAGGGGGTAAAACTTCAATAATTTGAGTAACACGATGACTGACAAAGGTTTTCAGTTTATATGGTTCCGTTTGCAGCCACGACAGTACGACTGTCGAGTCTGAGGCTGCTGTTATTTTATTAATTTTGGCGCGAGTAAATGTGTCAACTACGAACTTCATTAATTTGCTCAACAAGACAGCACCCATTAACTCCAACCGAGGAATCGTTACAGGTTTTATGGGTGCAACTTTAGATTTCGAGATCACTAAACGAACCTTTACATTACCCTTCTGGTTGCGACTGATCACGTACACGCATGCTGCGTAGCCACACAACGACGCGTCACAGAATCCAACTAAGTCACATTCCGTTTCACTCGGTAATAGCATGTGACGTTCAATACGTAACTCTTGTAACAGGGGGAGTTCAGAAATAAAAGTTTGCCACGATTTTTTAATGTTATCTGGCAACTTTTCATCCCACCCGATGCCTA
The DNA here is from genome assembly GCA_949128155.2 of Xanthia icteritia. Lineage (NCBI taxonomy): Eukaryota > Metazoa > Arthropoda > Insecta > Lepidoptera > Noctuidae > Xanthia > Xanthia icteritia. The sequence continues at coordinate 391,563 of OX421932.2, forward strand.
GCTTCCACAGCTGTTGCATAATCTGCTTCGCTACAAAAGTGCATGGTGCGATAAAACCCACGGGATCGTAAATCGACGCTAGTAATTTTAGTACTGATCGTTTTGTTAACTCTTTGTCTGTTAAATTAACCGAAAAAATAAAATTATCAGATTTTGGAATCCATTTAAGACCTAAAACCTTAATGGTACAGTCGTTTTCATCTTTAACGAATGTTACTGAATTTTCCCTATTTTCAAATGGGACGCGTTGTAGTAACTCCTCACTGTTACTCATCCACTTTTTTAAAGTGAAGTTTGCACTTTCAAAAATACCAAGTAATTGATCCTGTACTAAGCAAGCTTGCTCAAAAGTATTACAAGAATATAGAACATCGTCCATGTAAACACCCTCACGGAGGATCTGAGCAGCGAAAGGAAAACGTTTTCCTTCATCGTTAGCTAATTGAAGTAGCGTCCGAATTGCTAAGAACGGTGAACTACTGAGTCCGTATGTTACGGTTTTTAATTCGTATAATTTTATTGGATCGTTAGGCGATTCCCGATATAAAATGTGTTGATATAGGCGATCTTCTTTTCTTAAGGCTATAGCACGATACATTTTACAAACGTCACTAACTAGACAATATTCAAATAGTCTGAATTTCAAAATTATTGCCGCAATATCCGGATACAACTTAGGGCCGATTAATAGAATATCATTTAGAGACACGTTATTGCTACTTTTCGCAGACGCGTCGAACACTACACGTAACGGAGTGGAGGTACTACTAGGTCGCAAAATACTATGATGTGGAATTATATATTTGCTAGGTTGATCACCCTGATAAAGCTCCATATGACCGAGGTCTTCATACTCTCGCATAAATTCCTTGTACTTATTATTTAGATCAGGAGTGCGCGCGAGTTTACGTTCCGTATACAATAACCGACGCTCAGCCACAGCACGCGTTTGACCTAGCGGCGAGTGTTCAGGCGCAAACGGCAGCGGAACTACGTATTGCCCGTTCGATTCTCGAGTATGTTCATTAGAGAATATTTCCTCGGCTAGCTGATCTAATGGATTTATTGAAGGTGTGCACGGCACTTCCTCAATTTCCCAAAAATCGCGTAACGATTTATCAATAGATTGTTCTTCGTCATATGAAACTGATAAATTAAGATTTTGCGAACTATTAGTATTATTATGTGGATATAATTTTCCGCTAATAACATAACCAAAAACTGTTTTAATAACACTCGGAATACTATCCTTAATTACTAGCGGTTTATCTGTAATGATATCTGGCACTATGTCGTTACCTAACAAAATATCTATTCGCGAACGCTTAAAAAACAATGGATCCGCTAACCCATAAGTGCTATATTCGTTAATGACATTATCTGTGAAAGATACATTAGGCATATCAGCGGACACCTTTGAAATAACTATTAAATTAACGCTAAATGTCGGACTATTCGCATGTCTTGGTTTTAGTGTACAAGTAATCATGCCTTGATTTTTAACGATTCCCCCACCTATACCGTGAATAGTGAAAGGACATTTTTTACGTTGTAATCCTAATTTCTGAGCACAATCAGTAGTTATGAAAGAACTTTGAGCCCCAGAATCGATGACTGCACGGCAGTCTTGAAATTGACCAACACAGTCAATAACATGCGCGCGAGTAGTACCTAACACTACTCCGTATCCGTAGTTATCACTAAATAATGCTTGCTGAATGGAACAGTTCGTGTCACTTACGAAGTGAGACGAAACAAGCGCTTGCTGCGCGTGCGAAAGAGACGGCTGCACGGGCAGTGTATTCGCTACGGCCGATATTCCCGCACTTTTCGTCGCATTATCTTTATGTAATAAGTAATGATGCGCTAATGCACATACCCCGCAGGTCATTGTACTTTTACAAGCATTAGACTGATGGTCAGATTTAAGACAATTATGACACAGATTAAGTGAATGAACACGGTTCATTCTTTCTTCGACCGACAATTTACGAAATTGATCGCATCGATAAATCATATGATTTTGTTTACAAATTACGCAAGAAAAATTCGAATTATTATTATCACGGTTGTTCTTATTATTGTTCGAAGTACGTACCGTATTGAGAACTGACTTAGACGTTGATTTAGTTTGGCTTTTATTTTGTGTACTACTCGATTTGAACGTGTTATATGAAGAGCTGTTTATAAAAGTGTGTTCTAGAACTTTAATTTGCTTGTTTACAAAATCAATTAGTTCCGCAAATGTAGGTATCGACTTTTGATCACGGCTTTCTTCGAATAATTTACGTGTATGCGGGTCAAGTCTTTGTAATGCCAAATGACACAATAAGAAATCATCTAAGTTCTTTATGTTTAATGCTTGAATCGCTTTAAGTGAATGATCAAAGGTTTCTATAAATGAAGTTAAGTTCGACGTAGTATCTTTAGTTAACGGTGAAAAGTTCAACATTTTATCGAAATACCTACATGCTAGCGTTCTGTGGTCGTGATATTTGTCAACTAAATTTTGCCATACTAATTTGTAATTAGCGGCCGTGATAGGTAGATTTTTAACAATATTTAAAGCAGAACCTTTAACGCATGAAAGTAAATAATGGTATTTATCGATATCTGAGAAATTCCTATTGTGAACTAATGATGAGAACGTGTCATAAAAAGTTATCCAATTTTCAACTTCACCGTCAAATTGAAATAATGTTAACTTCGGTAACGCGGGTTGTACTACAAAATCATTTTTGTCCAACGCAGGAAGGAATTCGGTTTCTGTTTTTGAAAGCTTCCTAGCGATTAACTGACATGCATTATACATTTCGTCAAATGTTTCGAGTTCACTAATTGACATTTTAGTAGTCGGTTTAATTTGTATTCCTATTTCGTACAAATCAAAAATAGTGGATTCAAACTTATTACGGACACTTTCCATTTCCGACAATAATACCGTAAACAATTGCAATTTATCTGGATCTGTTCCCAACTTTTTTGAAGAGTCATAAAGCTTTTGTATTTTGGTAAATAAATATTCTTTTCTAACTAATAAGATTTTTTTCTTCGTTTCTAAAACTTCCGCCATTTTGGACGCGTAGTTTTAGCAAAAATAAATGAAAAATTCGGGCTGGAATAACTAGAATCTGGGCTCGAATGGACCAGAATGTGGAATAGAGGAGTGGACTGTATGAGTTTACGTTGCTGTAGTGGTAAAAGAGGAAGTTCTGTATGAACTGAGTTCTTCCCGTTCGCCCAGTCAAGGAACAATCAACCAAGAAAAATTCGAGTACGACTCACCTTTTCTCAGCTGCGGCCGCTTCTTGATATTTTCTTTATTGGAAAGATGATCACAGATTCCGACACGTTGCACAAAACACGGTAGTGTACAAATTGTCCTTGTATTATAATTTTCACTCACGGAGCTAAAAAGTTCGATGCTGTTCGAACGAGGCGCGAACGGGGTTCTCCCGCTTTTTTCTATGCGTCCTACGCAGATGGCGCGCAGATCGCGTTGTTGTACACATGCATGCAGCACGGTGCAGCCAATAGCGTGCCGGTATGGCGAGCGCACAAGAGTATTCCAAATTGAATTGTCCAATCATGGGCTATATACAGAACAAGCTCAACTACATTATTCAGGAAAAATTTAAACTATCTCTCATGCGTTTACAGCAAAAATTAGCAAGTAGTACATACATATTCCATGATGAATTCTACAGGAAGACATTAAATTTCACTAATCCTTGCAATATATTTTCGAATTTATTTTAGCCCCATTTCCAAATATTTCATAAATGTGAATAAATGCGAATATAGCGATATAATAAAACAGTTGTTATTGTTTACCATAATTTATTTCGCTCTATTTACTGAAACCTAATGAACATACATACATAGATAACATCACGCCTTGTTTCTCCGAAGGGTTGAGCAGAGGTGTACCTGTAACAGGTACACCCATATTTCACCAGTTATATTTAAGTCCCATGTAAGGCGAGCTTATTGCCATCAACCGGGCACAAATCCAGACTCCGGGCTGCTACTGAGAAATTCCAGATGGAAAAACCCAATAACACTATGCCCAACACGGGCATCGAACCCAGGACCTCATACTCAGCAGTAGTGCTTGCGATCACTCGACCAACGAGACCTAATGAATGACAGTTAATAAAGGTCCCTCTCCCTTCTCCCTCTCACCTCTAAATAGTATCATTATAATAATCAATTGTCTGTTTATAAAAATAAAAAAACAGTTTTCAATTCTTAAGTATTTCATAACAGGTTATTTTTATTTGTACCTCTATAGTTCATAATCAAAACACTTTAATTAAAGTTTACACTGTTATCAATGAACAAAATAGGAACATACATTTATATCGCTGTCGTACAAGACTCAACAGTTTTCTAAAAAAAATATTATCTTTCAAGAATCTTCAGTTTCTACTTTTGTACTTGAAAAGCTTGAAAACTGAAGTACCAGAAGAGCGAGGCAACGCAGCAGGGGCGACATCATTCATGCTGCCTTCATGTCTTCGTATTTGAAACGCTGGAACGCAGGAACTGTACAATTATAAAACAAAAATATGATATTATTTTCTCCTCAAATAAAGTACTTAAACATTATGTTGCAAAGTAAAGTAGGCATATCAACTAGGCCTCCATTAGACCCATGGCTGGACAAAAGCAATCAGCTTAGTCATTGCCGCTGGTTGTATAATTGCTCCTTTATTTAGGGCTGATTTTTCAGTCTCCAGATATTTTGTAATACTAAATTATGTAAACATTAGTTAGGTATACATAAAATATAATTATGATGTAGAAAGTTCGGTCAAGGAAATACATTCACAATTTTATTATTAAGTGAGTTGCTACTTGCTACGCTTGATTCTTAACTAAGTGTCAAAAAACTTACCTTCAATGATTAATACAGAAGATTGGTTATCCAACCTATGTTTGCTACTTTGCCAACCAGCTCCTTAGGAAATTGACAAGATTGATGTTGGGTAGAGTGCACTTCTTGTATTTTCAGTTCTAGCACCGTCTGTGAAAATATTATGAAAATGTTTTGTAGTTAGTTGTTATTTGGTTAGTGGTTACTGTAGTTTATTTCAGCATTTACTTATGTACAAAAATATCAATTAACAATTTCAGTTAGAATGTGAGGTTGACGGACATAGTAACCTCACGTAAGATGCTTGTCTACGAAACAAAGCAATGATTGTCCGTATGTAGATCCACCAATAATGTAACTACAGGACAGCTACAATAATCTAATGAGATACGAAGGTACTCTCTTACACACGTTATTCCTATTCATATTGGCTTACTTACTTGTAGTGTTATCTGGTTCCTCGAACAGTACATGGACGGGAGGTACGCAACAGGCGACTGTTCGCTACCAGCTTTTGTAGATCCAATGCTGGTATGCGCTCGCCGCTATACCGCTTAGTCGACACATACAACACGCGTTTTGGTGCAATAGACATATTATTCCTAAGCAGACATAAATTTAAAAGGGATATAATTAAGATATTAAAGGAACGGCGGTAGGCTCCATAGGTTTTACGCAATGTACTTAGGTATAATTATTAATTGGCTATTGTTAATTCCTGTATGATCATCACGCATGTTTTTCTTTTTTTTGTGTTTGTTACATTTTCTATAGAATATTGTTTTTGTTTTTTTTACTCTTTAATTTCTTTTTTATAAGCAAGCCCTGATACAGTAAACTTTTTTTTTAACTGCTTGTTTTGACTATATAATAGTAATCTGTGGAAAATGTTGTGGGTAGTATATTTGTTAAGTTTAATTTTAAGTTTTTTCTGTTTATGTTTAATATACTACTGTTTGTTTTCCCTAATGTAATAAATAAATAAATAAATAAATAAATAGTGATAATATCGACTTAGGTACTTTTCGCTATTGAGCAAAACAGCCTAAGTAAGTCTTAGTGCAGCCGAAAAACGAAGACAGAGAAGACATGTTTTGAACGAGAAAATTTTCCAAAGTTCTTCCGACTTCCACAAGCCTCAAGAAAAATGTTCCAAAACTGCTGAACATAGGCCCATGTTTTTGTATGAGAATAGTAAATATAATTTTGTATATTGAAAAACATAAAACTTTCAAGGCAAAACAATGCTTAAACGAAAATTACCGAAATCAACAAAATCAAAATGTAAACAAAACCATTGACAGCGTATTCTCAACAGACTTCAAAGAATTATGATTCCGGCTCGGTTATTGTCAGATGTTTAACATGTGATGTTATATGCATTTCCTGTTCTTTTTCTTATACTCTGATATAGTTAGAGCATTAAAGGTATACTTTAGACAGGCTATATTTCGCATTAAATTCGACTCTGAACACGTCGTCCAATAAGCAGGCAGATCGTTCCAGAGGTTATTTCAACTTTTATTCAGTGTTGCCAATTTTTTTCCCTAAGTCCACTGTAGGACATGCGTCAGATACATAAAAAATGAATTTAAAATGCGATTTCAGTCAGAAATCGAATCTTATTGAACTGAAATGAAATGAAATTATTTATTCTGTAAATAGGATACTGCAATCACTTTTACAAGTCATATTAAAAAAAAAAAAGAAGAAAATGCTAGATGAGTTCGGCGTTTCCTATCTGACTACTCTGAGAAGAAAGACCGAAACAAACTCAGAGATCACAGTCTCTTTTAAAGTCCAGACATAATCTTGGTCAGGCCATATGAGGACCATGTAGATTAGTGTCTAAAATGGTCTTTTGAGGAAAGAACCACACAGATTTGAGTGGACCTGTCCAGTCAGTGCAAGCATTTGTCAGTAATCGTGGAGCTCAACTCAGAACTTAAGGAGCTCAACTCGACGAACAATAGAAAGGACATTTGGGTAGGTCGCATAAAGTACTCAAACTGCCAGACTACCATTAAAACTATCTGAGAAAGAAAAAAATAAAGAAAGTGGAAAAACAACAAAAATGAAATATCCACATAGTCCTCACATTCACAATAATTAAAACAATACTTATAATACTTTACAAAGTAATCATGTTATTTTGTACCTATATAATTTACCAACAATGTCAATATGTATATAAAACTAGTATTTTTAATGATTTACATAATAATTAAAATGCAAAATTTTATGGTTTTATCACAAGGCTTAGCAGAGCGAGCAGCTCAATCCCACGCATTTTTATCTTCTAAATAATCTGAAATTTTATAGTACCCTTTTTTACAAAGTTTGGTTTTAATACAGCTTTTAAATCGTTTAATGGGTAAGTTTCGAATATCAATGGGAAGTTTGTTGTAATCCGAACTAGACAAACCGATTTCACAAAACCACGGCCAGAGTAGCTTTGCGTAAGCCAGTATTTGTTTATGTTTGAATAGTTTTGATCAATGTACTTACAACCGAATAATATTACTAGAGGCGATCAAAACTACGAGCCGGAGCCTCTCCTGAAATCGATATCTAAAAACGGATTTTGAAAACGATTTAATAATCTGCAATAGGATATTTAACCGTTTGTGTAAAAATCCAAATTCTAATCTTATTTCAAATGGATTACTCACAATTTTTTAATTTTATTTTTGTGTTACAGACATTCGGTCGCTGTTTTGGAGGTCCAGTTGAAGATTTGAGAATGAAAATAAAACATAAAATAGGTAGGTAATCAAAGTATTTTTTTTAACATCATCACAATGATTAATGAAAAAGTTAGTGAAGATGTTTGGATGTTTGTTAGATACATAATAATGGCTTAACGGCTGTTTTTTTTATCCCGGTAGTATTTTCCCGTGGAATATTTTTTTAGAAATGACGTCGTTTTGCGATCTCGACTCGGCGGAGCCTCTGTTTGGTTTCAATATATTAATATATCATGCTGAACAGTCTTTCCAAATTAGCGTTCGAATCTGCAGTGCAGTGTACATCGGTTTCGGCATTTGCAAGAAATAAATCGAAAAATCACTGACACAGGTTTTAGACAAACAAAAAAACATGCCATTATCTTGTTATTTTAATATTTGCTCGAGTCAAAGTTTTAGTAATTGATTGTTTTGTTTAAAAAAAATTGAATTAAACTAACCACTACTTAGACAAAACCACCAGCCACTAAAAGCAAAATTTCTTCGCCAGTAGGGGTGTCCAAACCCCCAGGTTTAATGGAAACCCCACTAAGTTGACAACTCTGCTTTTCTACGATTTTGTCATTGGCCACAGATAACAAAAACGTGAAACGAAAAACGTTTTGTTCGTATTTCAATTGTGGTAGTTTTTAATAGAAAGTGTTTTAAAAAGTGGTTTTTAATTTTTCGGCAATTATTGTACATTTTCATTTATAAGCACTAGTAGAGCATCATAATCATAATCATAATCTTTATTCAAAAAGCCAAATACAATTCGTCCATCTCAACCAAAATATGCAAACGCCACTATAATACTATGAATACAACGCTAAGCATTATTTGAGACAGAGTGAACGTCTGCGTCTGTGCTAGTATAAACTGTGTTACAGACACAGGCGGTCAGCGGCATCAGTTGTAATTAAAACAATATTAAATTATAGCACACTAATATGGAAATTAATCATGCCTATATGGTGGAACAAAACATATCTTTTAAATAAATTATAGCCAATTTATATGTACAACCCTATTTAATTTCCGTTGATTGGTAAAAAATGTTTATCGTTATTCCAATAAAATTTTGGCATGCGATATAAATTGGACTTGGTTTCGATTCAGAATTGCAATCAAAAATAAAATGTGTTGCGCAATTAGGCTGCAGTTCTTCATTAGGGGGTGGTACCTTGATATTATGTAATAGTTGTTTCAGATATAAGGAAAGGAAGGATATCACTGCTTGCTCTGTTGATCGCTTATGTGAGGTAGCATGTGCAGAGGTTGAAGGCCATACTTTCTTATGTGTTTGTAGACGACCAGGCTCAAACTTGTCATCATTTTTAATCATAATGGAAGAAATACGACTTAGGTGACTACTCATCCGCAAAATATTTCATCCGCGGATGAAACGTTACCCTTTTAAAATTGTAAGGCGACGAATCATCCGCAAGTTCGGATGAGTCGTCGCATAGTTAATATTGATGTGGTCATATCGGCCAAATAGACGAACAAACATAATTATTTTGTGTATAGGAACATTGTCTGTTCTTTAGTTTCATCGGTTTCGCTAGCTGCTATGTGTAATAATATCGTGGTTAACGAACAAAAATACTTCTATGCATAAGAATCGTTTTTATTAAGAATATAATTTTTTATACTGGTAAATCAGAATAATAAGCAATTTCCCTAAACAAATGACAGGTAGTTACTGTTTTACTGCGAAAACTGAGTTAATGTTATAAATATGAGTACATTTCAATAGTTTTATAATACTTAAATAACCAAATATCAAACTACCGATGTTTTGTGCAACTTGTATCAGCGGTTTAAAAAACGAAAGGTTTGAGGGTATTTAGAAAATAATTGAGACAAGCTAAGTTGTTTTGTCTAGTTAATTACTACATATAGTAAATTAATTAATAATAGAATTGCATAAAGTTTTTATGTTCCGGTGCGTGGGAATAAACTGAGTTTTCATATTCCATTGCGGGTGATTGAGCTGCCTTGAGGTCAGATATTTTATTATTACTTATCCAAGAAAAATAAAACTCAAAACATTGTAACATTGTTTAGTTTCTATTTTAGAATCACAATTATGGACAAGGAAAATACGCGATTTAAAATGATTACATCGCAACGAGGAGGAAAACTTTTAATGGATGGAAACTATCGTTATTATAAAAAACGTGAAAATAAAAACGGACATATAGTTTGGCACTGTGCTTCACAAAATTGTAAATCTAATTTGGTTACTAACTATGATTGTAACCTTATACTGAAAGAAAAACTTCATAGTTGTCAGTCTAGTAGTTTAGATAACCAATTATACTAGCGCCTCGTCCTCGAGATTAGTAATTTACACATGTAGTTACGCTAGTTGTCACCACTCATGCACTTAGTTGAGAAAAAAAAAAAAATAGTTTTCTTTATCTATGGCAATTTAATTTGACATACCCACAAAAAGTTTTTATTTTATAATTTATTTTATTCATGTGGGTACTTCGTCCAGTTCCGCTCTCAGATGATGTCGCATGTCGCCAATCATTCGCATTCTAGTGCTCAACCACTCAACATCTATTTCGCGTCTTCGCACAGTTTTTTATAAAAATGCCAAAACGTAAGAATTCTAGGTCTCATGAAGAAAATATTAATCATTACAAAAATAAAATAAAAAAGTTAGAACGAAAAATTCGTGATAGGCGAATTAGTGCTTCGGAAAGCGTATCAGACTTAGAAGAAACTGTTATTCTACACGATGATGATATTAGAGCAGGTATTTACCTACTTACTCTTTTTAAAGTGATAACTATTTTCTTACCGCCCTGTTTACGTATTTACGTATCATGTTACTTTAATGCAACCTGATCAGTCACTGGGGCTGTTTCAACGCATTTGAAATACGGTTGGCGTTCCTTCCGCTGGGGATTGTAACCTAACCTAATGATTATTATGACTAATCTACAAACAATAATTATGTACTAAACTAAAATCTCTATTCTTTGTCTAAAGATATGGGAGTATGATACTTACCTATTAATAAAATTAGTCATGGACTTATCTAAGTCCACTTTTTTATGTAGTAAGTAGTGTCCGACCGAAGGTGCAATTCTGGCCGAAGCCGAAGCCGAAGCCGATTAATCGGTATTCACCAAAACCTTCGGCCGAAGCCGAAGCCGAAGCCGAAGGTGTCATTGACCTTGAGAAATACGATAATTACTTTGATCTCAGAATATATTAGATACATATTGTGAGAGCTTTAGAGATTTAGCCCAATAACGAGCCGAGTGACCAACATATACAAGTAGGTAATAAAATATTGTCAAAAATAAAAGCCGACCGCCCCGTACTCGCAGTAGGACTCTGCAACGCGGATGCGCCTATATCCTATCGGTTTAGGTAGTTAACTAAAAGTAAACAATCTTCACATGTCTTTTTATCTAAAAATTGCATAAAAAAACATACCAACATTGTTTCCATTTAGTTTCCTACTTAACGTTAGATAACATAAAATATTTTAAACCAGACAATACTTACGGTTTTTTGGTTCTTAGAGTGCCTCACAATAATGAACGTATCACCACAGGTACTACTCACAGTAATAAATAAAATAATTTGTAATAACAAATATGAAATATTTAAAAACAAAACACTTATTAGATTTTAAGACGCGCTCTCAAACTTGTTTTGACTCGTTTAGTTTACTAACTGCGATTCGTTTGGGCCGGTGCGGCGGCGCGGCGAAACTCTGCTGCTCTGCACACTCTCCGTCTCGCTCTAGCATCGTTCAGTAAATTTCAAATTTTGACAACTAGCAAACCTTCGGCTTCGGCCAAACCTTCGGCAAATTTTTGGCCGAAGCCGAAGATTTGGCCGAAGGTGCTTTTTTGGCCGAAGGTGGCCGAAGCCGAAGCCGAAGCCGAAGCTTCGGTTGGGCACTAGTAGTAAGTTATTTAACTTACGTTTTAAAATTATCATATCTATGATAATTTTCAGACACACCCGCACTGCGACCAGATGATTGGTTATTAGAATGGCCACCTGAAGATGAAACAGTTCAGGATTCGAATGAAACCTGTGAACCTCAGCCAGGCCCTAGTACTTTCACGGATGTACCCCCCGAAGAGCCTATTGCTCATGATATTAATATTCCTGATCTGGATACGGATATTCTAGAAATTCTAGGTGATGATCCTACTAACACTGACAAATACGGGCCTGAAATACGCAACGAACTTGCAAATCGTTTATTACACATTGTTAAAAACGGTCTGAATAAGGAAAATCGTAACCATTTAATCTCAAAATATCTATTAAGTACCTAAAAATTGTATCCAACTAGATGCCCCTTTAATAGATCTGGAAATTAAGGCGGCAATTGCTGATACCGCAGTTAAACGCGATAAAGGCATAGAAAACAAACAGAAACAAATGTCTAGTGCAATTGGTTGTTTGGCCGACATCATAAATTCCCAATTAAATTCAAAAACAATAACCAAAGAGGTGCTGCAAAAATTAATGGATTTATGCAGAATTTTATGCGATTTACAACATGCAGATTCCATCACACGTAGAAATTTCATTTTATTTTCCCTCAAAAATGATATGAAGGAACACCTTAAAAACACCATGATAGACATGTGCCTGTTCGGTGAGAATCTAGCAGAGACATTAAAATCAGCAAAGGCTGTAAATAAATCGGGGATCGAACTGAAAGCCGAATCTAGCAGCAAGACTGCGCATACCAATCATAAAGGACCAGCATCAAGAGCTTTAAACCGCAGAGCTCCCCCCCAGGCGCGCAGGCCACCCGCGGGGCCGGCGCCAGCGCCGAGGAGCCGCCAGCCTGCCACGTCGCGCGCGCAATAAGTATCCCCCGCCGCCGCCGCAGACGCTGCACATGCCACCGCACGCGCACTCATCGAAGAGGGGCCATCAGTCGACGTATCCCCGTCGCCGCTTCTAGATGCAGTTAAGTACGCAGGCCGCTTATCAAAATTCCATCAACAATGGGCTGCAATTACGAACGATCAGACTATACTATCTTGGATAAGAGGTTATAAAATACCATTTACATTACCCGTTGTACAACATAGGTACACTCCCTGCTAGACCAACTTACTCGGTTAATGAAAGACCGCATTATTTAGAATCGATTAATAACCTACTCAAAATAGGCGCAATATCAGAATGTTATCCATGTGAAAATCAATTTGTCTCCAGTATTTTCTTGCTACCCAAACCAAATGGCAAGATGCGCTTTATTTTAAACTTAAAAAACCTTAATAAATTCATTAAAACAGATCATTTTAAATTAGAGGATTTAAGAACGGCATTAAAAATTGTAACGTACAATATTGTCAAATGGCGTCAATTGACCTCAAAGACGCATATTTTTTAATTAAAATCCATAAAGAATCTCGAAAATATCTAAGATTCTGTTTTGAGGGTAAATTATTCGAATTTAATGTTTTACCATTTGGTTTGTGTACAGCCCCATACGTTTTCACAAAAATATGTAAACCTATAGCTAAATGATTGCGCTCTGCAGGCCTTCTGTCCACTGTTTATTTAGACGATTGGTTATTGTTTGGATATTCCCGTCTGGAATGCCTAACTAACATAGATCTAACTAAACGATTATTAACTTCACTTGGTTTTATCATTAATGAAGAAAAAAGCTCACTTTTTCCTTCGACCAAATGCAGATTCTTAGGTATGATTATAGATTCACACGAGTTTCAGATTAGTTTATCAACAGACAAAAGGTTACGAATAAAATCGCAACTTTTAATGTTTTCAAAATTAAAACGTTGTAAAATTAGGAGTTTTGCTCAGTTATTGGGCTTATTAGTTTCTTCTTGTCCAGCGATCGAATACGGATGGCTGCACACTAAAGAAATGGAAAGATGTAAATATCTAAACTTGAAAGGTCATGATGATTATAATAAATCTATGAATTTACCTGAATCACTGCAACCTGACTTTGGCTGGTGGCTAAATAAAATAGAACATTCTGTCCATCGAATAAAAATTGATGCTTACCAAGTTGAGATATTTTCTGACGCCTCAACGACGGGGTGGGCCGCCTGTGAAGGAAGGTCTGCGAGCGGGCAGTGGTCGAATACAGAACGAGAACAACACATAAATTATTTAGAACTGCTTGCTGCATTTATTGCCTTAAAAGTTTTTGCTAAAAACCTTTTTAATTGCCAAATATTACTACGCGTTGACAATTCAACAGCAATAGCATATATAAATAAAATGGGGGGTATACAATACCCTCATCTCACAAACATTACTCGTGATATTTGGAATTGGTGCGAAAGCAAAAAGCTTTTCGTCTTTGCCTCATACATAATCATAATCTAGTGATAATATTATTGCAGATTACGAATCACGAAGAACTCATCCGGACATAGAATGGGAGCTGTCCGATTGGGCCTTTGACAGTCTCACCCGTGCATTCGGTCACCCAAAAATTGATTTGTTTGCTAGTCGCATAAATAACAAATGTGCCACATACATATCCTGGCACCGAGACCCAGACGCATTCGCGATAGATTCGTTTACGGTTTCATGGGCAAATTATGATTTCTATGCATTTCCTCCAGTTTCAGTCATACTTAAAACTCTTAGAAAAATAATAACAGACAAGGCACGGGGCATCATGGTCATACCTTTGTGGCCAACACAGCCATGGTACCCCCTGTTTAAATCCCTCCTTATTTCGGAAACTGTTACATTTCCACCTATAAGCCATGCTTTACTGTCTCATTCCAGCTCCCGTTGGATACACGAATCGATTACCCTGGTGGCAGGCATATTATCCGGGATGCATTTTCAAGGAGAAACATACCAGAAGCATCACTTGATATAATGTTAGCATCATTAGCACCTAACTCCATGAAACAATACGACGTTTACTTGAAGAAATGGTGGAACTTCTGTAAAATTAATTCGTTAAATGTTTATGACGCCTCTGTACCCACAGTAATTTCCTTTTTAACCCAACTTTTTAATGAAGGTTGCCAATATGGTACACTCAATTCATGCAGATCTGCTCTTTCCCTGGTGCTGAACCCGGTATTAATTAGTGACGATATGATAAAAAGATTCTTAAAAGGAGTTTTTAGACTAAAGCCACCAAGACCTAAATATGAAGTTACCCGGGATACCAACCTAGTATTGGATAAATTGACTTCATGGCATCCTAATGAGGAATTAACCTTAGATAAGCTTACAAATAAAACCATTACCTTACTGGCTCTGTCGACCGCGCACAGAGTTCAAACTCTCTCGAAGATTAAAGTTAGCAACATACGTAACCTCTCTCAGCGTATCACAATTAAAATCTCAGATATTATAAAGACTTCTAGACCGGGATTTCAACAACCTATTATTCATTTACCTTTCTTTATTGAAAAAACAGCCATATGCCCAGCCACTACATTACTGTATTACATAGAACGCACCTCATTATTAAGAACATCTGATGATTTATTTGTTGGAATTAGGAAACCTCATAAACCAGTGGGAACACAAACACTTAGCCGCTGGATAAAGCAAACACTCAGTGAGTGTGGGGTCGACACGAGCGTGTTCAGTGCACACAGCACGAGACATGCAGCATCATCGCGCGCGCACTCACTAGGCGTTAGCCTAGATACTATCCGTAAAACGGCAGGCTGGAGTAGGAATTCCACAACTTTTGCAAAATTCTATCAGAGAGTTATTATTGATGATGATAGTATTACCTTAGCAGAATCAATAATCAACCAACATTCATTATAATTATTCGATTACGATCAGTTAAAATCTCGCAACAAATCAGATTTTCATACATACAAAATTACTGTAACTGTGTGTGTGTTTACTGTAATTATACATAATTGTCTACAGCTAACTGTGATAGCTATTATAAGAATAATTATTCCTTAGTTAGTTAATTAATAATAATAAATGTCTATGATTCATTTTATCCTTTGAGTAAATACTCAAAGAAACCTCCTAATTATTGCTAATCTTAGAAGTACAAGTTGTTCTTTCTGTTCATTGTTTGTACCAAAATATACAATAATTAAATTATTTTGATATTTACAAACATTATTATTCATTGATAATATTCCCAAATTACTCTCAAAGTCTACATGTGTAAATTACTAAAACGAGGACGAGGCGCTAGTATAATTAATGATTAAACGAACTTACCTGTACGTGAAGTTCTATCATAATTATACGAGCGCCGAGTCCGAAGAGATTAGTAATCCCACCCTCCCAGTGTACATACACACCCCAAATTATCTAAATTGTCTCGGAAATACATCAATGAACCACAGGAACTTTTACTCTAAACTAAATGATTGGCGACATGCGACATCATCTGAGAGCGGAACTGGACGAAGTACCCACATGAATAAAATAAATTATAAAATAAAAACTTTTTGTGGGTATGTCAAATTAAATTGCCATAGATAAAGAAAACTATTTTTTTTTTTCTCAACTAAGTGCATGAGTGGTGACAACTAGCGTAACTACATGTGTAAATTACTAATCTCTTCGGACTCGGCGCTCGTATAATTATGATAGAACTTCACGTACAGGTAAGTTCGTTTAATCATTAATTATTGGAGAAAATTGACGAATGTTTAGAAAGAGCAAAAACTGAAAGTCATAGGAGTACTTTACCTACAATTTACAAGGAGGCGGTAGAAAAATTAGAGTCTACAGGATTAGACTTAGTCATAAAATTACCAAAATACAACAATTTCAAGAAAAGAATCTATAAACTACGTAATAAAGAACTGCAAACTAAAAAGGTGCGATTTTTGAAAGATGTAACAGTTCCTGGTATTCACAAAGACTTTTTACTTGCTGATTATAGCGAAAAAAGTGATAGGATATTACTGTTTGCCACTGAAGAATCCAAAGAAATTCTCAAGAAAGCTAAACATGTTTTTTGCGATGGAACATTTAAAGCCGTTGTACCTACCTCCCTTTAAGCAGTTGTATACGTTACATGTTGACGTGGGCAGTACTAATACACATACGAATATTATACCAGCAGTTTATGCCTTATTGCCAAATAAAAAGCAATCAAGTTATGAAATATTCTTCCATCTCTTTAAAGCCAAATTCCCGAATTTGATCCTGAGTCCATCACTACTGATTTTGAAACCAGTGCGATGACAGCAGCTAAAGCTGTATTTGATAAAGTAACTACTCGAGGGTGTATATTTCATTTTAAAAAAAGCTGTCCAAAAAAAAGCTAAACTGATTGGAATTACAAAAAAATCAAACAATACATGTCAAGGGCTCAGGGTTTGTATGGCGTTGGCATACCTACCAAATATTGAAGTTTCAGATGGTTCGCTTTATGTATTGGGTGAATGTATACAAAAGGATGATAAAACAGCGCAATTTAACCATTATTTTCTAAATACCTGGCTAGAGAAGAAATCTATCTTGTCTGATAAATGGTGTTTTTATAATATCCGGCACAAAACGAATAACGCTATAGATTTACTCATTTTTATAACATATCTCAGTTTTCGCAGTAAAACAGTAACTACCTGTCATTTGTTTAGGGAAATTGCTTATTATTCTGATTTATCAGTATAAAAAATTATATTCTTAATAAAAACGATTCTTATGCATAGAAGTATTTTTGTTCGTTAACCACAATATTATTACACATAGCAGCTAGCGAAACCGATGAAACTAAAGAACAGACAATGTTCCTATACACAAAATAATTATGTTTGTTCGTCTATTTGGCCGATATGACCACATCAATATTAACTATGCGACGACTCATCCGAACTTGCGGATGATTCGTCGCCTTACAATTTTAAAAGGGTAACGTTTCATCCGCGGATGAAATATTTTGCGGATGAGTAGTCACCTAAGTCAGAAATACTAACTAAACTTTTAAGAGATAATAAAATAGTTTTTTTTTTGTGGTGCCCTAAATATTGATCTATTAGTAAATACACTTGAAAAATGTAAGCTTATCTCATTATTTAAATCTTTCAATTTAAAATGTTTATTAAATGTAGCAACTAGAATAAATGCAACCTAGCTGAGGTTGCATTTACACACAGGCATAGATAATGTATTTACTAATTGTAAAATAAAAGACTCGGCTCTAATTAGTGGCGTCAGGTCTGATCATACATGTCAACTTATATCCTTTGAAGCAGATAAAAAGTTACGTTTAAATAAAACCATTGCACCTCCACCATCACCTTCATTTTACCTCTCACTAAAAAGAAATTGAAAATAATTAATAATAATGTTCTTAGCAATCTCTCAACTGCTAGTTTTGATTTACGAGACCCCAATATAAACTGCGGTACATTATTTTCTACAGTATGCCAAGAATTAAATAAAGCTTGTCCTGTAAAAAAGTAATAATTAATACAAAATTTAATGAATGGGCCATTGCTGGTATGAGAAGAAGCAGAGATATTTTATATAATTTTACAACGAAAAATCTTTGACTTCTGATGTAGCTGTTCATAATTATGTCAGAAACTATTCAAAGATATTTAAAAGAGTCTGCGCCCAAGCTAAATCAAAATTATTAAGTAACAAAATAAGTATTTCTATCAATAAAATAAAAGCTGTGTGGCAGGTAATTAACATAGAAACTGGAAACACGAAACAGCGAGATCAGAATGAATTGTCTTTAAAAATTGATAATGAAACCATTTTAGATAAGTTAAAAGTTGCTGAGACACTAGAACATTTATTTGCCAACATCCCAATCGAAACGAAACCTCTCTCCTGATCATCTATACTAGCTGAATGTCTTCTAAAAAAAACTTCAGTAAGGACATTCTAAGTTTTGAATTCAAGCCCATTTCTATTGTCACAATTAAAAAAGCATTCAAAAGTCTTAACATAAAAAAACACTGAAGACTTATGGGGGATTTCCGGTAAGGTTGTTGGAGATGTCATTGACACAATTGCTCCTGTCCTAACAGGCATATTTAATCAATGTTTAGATAGCGGTACGTTTCCTGGTTTATTGAAACATAGTGAAGTAGTACCAATTTTAAAATCGGGTACTAAGAGTGATCCCTCTAATTATAGACCTATATCTGTGCTACCAGCATTGAGTAAAATATATGAAAAAATCATGCTAGACCAGATGTTGTCACATTTTAACTCTAATGG
This sequence comes from Xanthia icteritia, assembly GCA_949128155.2. Classification (NCBI taxonomy): domain Eukaryota; kingdom Metazoa; phylum Arthropoda; class Insecta; order Lepidoptera; family Noctuidae; genus Xanthia; species Xanthia icteritia. Next base: position 410,343 of record OX421932.2, read on the forward strand.
GATTTTACATAGCCACCAGTTTGGTTTCACGAAAGGTGTGTCGACGACTGACGCAGGAGTAAAACTCATCAGTCACATTTTGGAATCCTGGGAGAAGTTCCAGGATGAAATTGGCATTTTCTATGACCTCTCAAAAGCGTTTGACTGCGTTGACCACAAAACACTGATCTGTAAATTACACCAATTCGTGGACAAGCTGTTACAGTTGATCTTGTTCTTTCCTATCTATCAAACATCAGGCAGCAAAAGTAAAGGTTAACGGGGCGACGTCCTCAGGGTCTCTAGTTAAGATGGGTGTGCCTCAAGGATCAATTCTTGGCCCTTCCTTTTCTAGTCTATATTATTGACCTTCCTTACATGATGGCTGACTTATTAGATATAATTCTATTCGCTGATGACACTTCTCTTATTTTTAAAATATATAGAAAAGATACGGATGTCATACATTTCAACGATAGTCTGGCAGTTCTTTCGAAATGGTTCGCACCTAATAATTTCTTACTTAATGCGAACAAAACCGAATGTATTGGTTCTCATAACCAAATATACCTCAAGTGGATCTAAATCTAAAACTTGATGGCAAAAAACTAGATGCAATAACGGAAACTATATTTTTAGGAATTACTTTAGATTCAAAATTGCAATGGGGCGCCCACATAAGAACTCTTTCAGGTAGATTAAGTTCAGCTGCATATGCTAAGAAAAATAAGGCAGTTAACTGATATAGCCACAGCTAGGTTAGTTTACTTTGGTTATTTCCACAGTATTATGTCTTATGCCATTATGTCGTGGGGATCGGCAGCTGAGGTATGTAGATTCAATTTTCATTTTACAAAAGAGGGCAATCCACGCTATCTATAAAATAGGTCCTCGCGAGTCCCTTAGAAACAAATTCAAAGAAATTGATATACTGACTCTGCCTTCTCTTTATAGCTTAGAAAGTATTTTGTATGTTCGCAAAAACTTAGGAATTTTCAAAATAAGAAGCGATTTCCATGATATAAATACACGTAGTAGACATGAAATTGTGATACCAAAACTACCAAAATGATAAAACAAGCAAGTCATTTCTTAAACAGAATCCGCTTTTATAACAAGTTGCCTAAGTCGGTTACAGAACTTAGCGAAGGGAAGTTCAAAACCCATATCAAACGCGTCCTTATCATGAAAGCATATTATAAAATTAAAGACTACGTCCAAGACAAGAAAGTTTGGCAATCATTCATTCTGCACATGTGGCTTCCCTAGTACCTCATCAACGACAAATTATTTAAGAGTTTATTAACTGCTCCCAAATTACCATGTTTATATTTTTTACATTATTCCTTGACATAATCACCCTATTATTTGACATTATATACTTACATACAATGTAATTTCAACTCTTTATTAGTGGCTTTTGTGGACATGATAATTATTCAGATTTGTTACAGCTGTAATAGCAATCACGTCATTTCGTTATTTAAAAATAAAAACGTGTTTTATTAGATAAAACACGTTTTTATTTTTATTAATTTATTTATCTTTATATAGATTCTTTTCTATTTTGTGAATGTGAGAACGCTGTAGGCTTAGTGGACTGTAGATTTGTTGACCATCATTATACTGATAAGTACCTGGGTCATTATCAGGAGACTCATTATTTGGTTGACTTCGGTGACATTTTTTTTTTTAAATTTAGGCATTATTAATATGAAATATCAAATCTAGAGTTAATTTAAAACATATTAGTAGAAGAGGGAATCGTATAGACCGAATGGATATGAAGGGATTTACTTTTTTTTTAATGGTGTCCACCGAAATCAATAATATTCTTATCACCGAAATCAAATATATCAATAATATATATATTTCTAACTGTTTTTTTATATATATATTAACTGCCTAAGTACTACTATGAACATATGGTCTGTAAGAAATTGCAGGTTAATTTTACATTAAAACATTTTATTTTATCAAGACTTATGTCCCATTTATTCAGATATAGAAAAAATTACAAAAATCAACTTTGGAAGGAAACGTTAAATTATTCCATTAAATGTAATTAAAAATATTTAGGCAGTCTTAAACTAACAATATAAAATCACTACAAAAATCACTTAAAAATCTGTCTTTTCAACAACATCAACAGTTAAAGAAGGCACTCACATAAATAATACTGTTTGGATTTTTATTAAAAATATTACTTTGCCTGTTGATTTTAACACAATTAAATTAGCTTTTAGGTATATTAAGTACCCAGCATTAAATTAACAATGTAATAAAAACTTACAAAAACTTTATATTACAGTTTTAATCCTTCATTAAAAATGTTACTCATCATTATTGTCACTTACCTTTCGTTCATTCTTCCTTTTGTAATACCGTTACCTATCTTTCTCCTTGTGCACTGCGTTAAACATGGATAACTCTTGATGCGGGATTTCCGAAGTCGTTCAGCCAATTTCTTTTTAACCAACCGATCTTCTTTTGAATCTGCCATAATCATAATACTGAAACAAGATGAGAGGTGATGTGAAAGTTAAATAAACGATCTTAAAATGTAAATAAATGATTATTGATTGATTTCGGTGATTTTAAAATTGATTTCGGTGCACCTATTTCCACCGAAAACACCGAAATCATTGCCACTGAAATCAAAATAATAAGCAAAATCCTAGATATTTTCCAAAGTAACCCGAATTTTTAATATTAATCCATTGATATATAAAAACCCAAGATACACACTCAGCGTCTCAAAAACGTCCGCAAAAAAAGAACGCACAATCTAAAATTGTGCGCACCTTTCAAATAGTATCGCGTCGCACGCGTCATTGACCGTACGTTAGAAATGCCGAAGTGTTGCTTCAAAAATTGTAAAAATTTTACGTCAAGAACGTTAAAAAAGGATGGGATATCGTAATCGTATCTTTCGGTAAATTAAAGAGTTTATTGATTTGTTTTTGTTATTTTTCTGACTAAATATAGAGAGCAATAGGTGATTTTGATTTAATTTGTCTTAAAATTTCACTCAACAGTCCAAGTATTATACGGAAAATTCTAATATCCGCTTTTTCTGGGTAAGAACAATGCATTACAACCTCCTTTTAATTTAGTCGAATAATACAAATTGACCCTGTTCTTTTCAATGGATTCGATTTTTTATTTTTATGTTTTTTTTATTTTTTATTATGTTTAACTTTTATATGTTTTTGTATTTATAATTAAATTAATATTTATATAAAGTTTTTAAACGACTTCCAAAAGGAGAAGAGGTCATCAATTCCAAGGTTGGTTTAAATGTTTGTATATCGCTTACTTATTTTATGAGCCAAATTTAGTAATTATTTTTATTTTCTATGTAAGAAATAGTCTCCGGTTGTGCCTATATGAACATTATCATGACTTGATGATGAACTTGAGAGATAATGAAATGAAATGAAATGAAATTGTTTATTCTGTAAATAGGATATTGAAATCACTTTTACACGTCATCTTAAAAAAAAAAAAAAAAATTAGCTAGATGAGTTCGGCGTTTCCTATCTGACTACTCTGAGAAGAAAGGCCGAAACAAACTCAGAGGTCACAGTCTCTTTTAAAGTCCAGACATAATCTTGGTCAGGCCATATAAGGACCATGTAGATTAGTGTCTGAAATGGTCTTTTGAGATGAGATACATAACGGAACTCTTCTTAGAACGATTGCAAATCTTTGGTAACAACGAATTTTGTTCAGTATACATAGTGTTGTTGATAACCGCATTCCTAAGTGGGGGGAAGGGGTTCCATTTATACATTTTATAATAATGTTGTTTTCGATTTTAGGTAGATATCTTATCTCGTATAAATTACTTGGGTGACTATTGAAACCACATTCCCATTATTCACAGAAATAAAATAAATACCAGAATCTGCATACTGTCTTTGATGATTATATGTTTTAAGTTTTAACCTAATTAGTTATTTAGTTTCGATAACAACAATACCTATTATTATAAAAGTATAAATATGTGTTTGGAACACACTTTTATATAAATTTAAAAAACTTAAAATACTAAGTCAATAAAAAAAAAAAGTATAAACATATATTCCACTCCACTTCATGCCTTGTTCTACCGGCAAATTTTGGTCCTACGTTTTGATTGGTTTATAAACATTGCTTTGTGAAAACAACTTTAAAACATGCGCGTAAGGTTGAATTTACAAAAAAGTATGTTTATATCATGACTATAACTACTTATGTGTAGTTGGAGACAGTTTTGAGTGTTACTTTTGTTCGAGACTGTGCATCTAGGGATTTTTATATATCAATGTATTAATCTCTATTATTGAAATCAAATACTTAAAAGACAAACTTTTATTATAATTTAAAAATATTAATTCAAATAGTTGTGGATAAAATGGATTCACCGAAATCAGTTTTAAGGGTATACCAAGCCACTGAAAACGACTACGTACCTTAATAAAAGAGAGGCACGCAGACGCACAGACGCGTTATCCTTACCACCGATGCGGCACAACACGACTGACGGTTTGTATTACTCGAACAACTATTCTCGCAGTTACCAGGATGTATGAACGGATCGCGCCACTGATATCAATTCCAAACGTCGGACGTGAAGACAACCAGTTGTAACTTGTCTACTAAGGCCTATTATGGCGTAGAAATATTATAAATTGAGTTAATAACTATCTAGTTGTTTGTGAACACATGCAAAATAGCGCCATGTATTGGAGAAAAAGAAAAAAAAACAATTTCCACCGCAATACGGGGCCGGACGCGGCACCGAGATCAATATTTTGGAGGTTTTTATTTTTTTAAACTAACTTATATTTAATTTACTTAAAAACAACACAGGCCCCTCCTAATATTTTGATCGTGCCTATTATAAAAAAAAATACCAAGTTGTTAGTTATCCATTTCGACCCGGATACGCGTATTTGAGCCATCTGAGAAAGACCCACCTGGTACTTGTTGAAAGACCTACACTGTCCTCCCATAGGTATGGGAGGACAGTGCAGTTCTTTTCTTTTTTCACAATATTTTCCAAAGAAAGCCAATTATTTTTAAAAGAGTAACCGTGGAGTTTCTTGCCGGCTCTTCTCCATAGGAAACAACCAATTGGAACCGTGCACCTAGCTTCTGACGTTTCATAAGTGCCCATGTAGGTTTTTTATGTGAAATAAAATATTAAGAATTTGAAAACAATACCAAAGAAAGGACATTTGGGTAGGCCGCATAAACTACTCAAACTGCCAGACCATCATTAAAACTAACTGAGAACTTTTTACGACTTGACAAGACATCGAGATTTCTTACGTAAACATAACTTTAATACTAACGCATTATACACATAAACCTTCCGGAAAAAAATCTCTAAACGATGGTCTAAACCTCATTGGTTTATAAGAACAACGCGGACATACAGACAAACGCGAAAAGCGACTTTGTTTTACAATATGTATGTAAATCAAAAGGTATTTTAATAAAACACATCATATACTAAAGAAAAAATACGCTTGATTATTTTTGCGTGATTCTTAGTTATTTATCCGCGATAATCTAAGATATTCACAGATTGAGTTATTAAGAAAATGCTCTAATTTAACATATAATGTTTCACTTAGGGATTGCAAAATCCGGTTTTTTTTTAAATTCGGATTTCTGTATTCTTGTCCGATTAAAATCCGGATTATCCGGATTTTTCGAACTTTTTAGTGTTTTAAGTTGATTTGATATAATTGGAATAAAATAGCATAAATTATTTAAAATCGGTATTTATTCGCTCAAATCACAGAACGACAGAATAAAATCAACTAATATAATCAACAAAACTTAGGGTATCAGTCATTTTTCCCGTTATAAATTTACATAAACATAAGTTACATAAGTAACATTTAACATAAACTGTTCTTAAACTTTAGATAATTAGATAGCATAACATAAACTTAAGATAATTGAGGTATCCTCCTCTTTTTTATAAAAATGCAGTCTCAAGAAAAAAGTTTAACGTAAGTCAGTTACAAATATAATAATATCATAATAGTAATGCGTCTTTTTTAAAAAACGAGATCTTAAAAACATGAACGCGTCAAGTGTCTCATCGTTTAGGCGCGATCTTATTTTATTACAGAACATGCCAGCAGTAGAAAAAGCTGTTTCGGACTCAACACTGGTCGGCGGTATGGAAAGCAACCCGTTCAGAGCTTTTTTTAGGATTTCTCCACGACCTCCACCGTTTTCAAATAACGCCATTTCAACGTGAATCATTGAAGGCAAATCAGTTGCGTTGATCACACTCGTTGACTGGTGGTGATGATCACTACCCACACTTGCAAGAGAAAGTTGACGATTGAGCTTTTCTTTAAAACTGAGTGGCGATGGATCGGAACTAGATTCACACAGACTTTCAATACGGTTCATATTCATCGACGTGGTTGTACAATCGTCAACAGTAATGGTGGATGCAGCTTGATAGAACACATTTTTAATTTCTTCATAAGTAGGTTTTTTAAACGTGTCTTCGTTTTCCTCAGTCACATTCAAAACGCGCTGCTTGGTTTTATGGGCATAAACTGTATCTATCACGGATTTCGCACCAAATTCGCGCAAACAATGCTGCTGCCTGCACCTAAGCCTACCAATTCAAATATTGTTCGGATTTGCACATTAGACTAGGTAGGTAATATCGATCTACCGATTACTTACACTGAAAATTTGTAGATAAATATAAATATTATCCGTTAAAATCGGTTTTAACTGAAATCCGAAAAAACCGAAGTTGAGTCTTAAAAACCGGATTTAAAAATGTCAAGAAAATCCGGACTTTACAGTTATTTTCGAATTTCGAAGAATCCGGATTGCAATCCCTAGTTCACTACTCGTTCAGATGTCATCTTCGGTTCTCGTCAACTTAATAAGATTATTGTGTACCATCCTGTGGAGCGGCTCATCCTACTGGCTCTGGGAAGATCGGTGTACGGGCCGATCTGTAGGTATGCGGGCAAGCTACTTTCGCGTTCATAGTTATCATAGTTACTTTTTCGCATTTACTTGTTGTGATTCCTGCTATCTAATTACGCAAAACATCTTTGTAAACGATTACGACAAATTTGTTTCATTTTGACAGTTCAAAAACAAAAAACGCCTTTTTCCTTTGAGTAAAAATTGGTCACATCAATATTTTAGCTAGGTACCTACTTTTCCGCCAGAGCACAAAATAAATAATAAGAGCCCGCTTCAACTTTCCACCATGTATACTAATTATTAATTAATAGGTAAGTATAGAACGAGTAAAGCTTCGTGCAGACTAGCGCGACGCGACAGCGCGACGCGACATCGGTTATTGTTAAACCGTGAAGTATTTTTTAAATTGTATTGTTCGAGTCGCGTCGCGCTGGTCTGCACGAGCCTTAACTGCATTCACATTCTTTTGAAAACTTGCTTGCCTCCGCCGATAATCAAATCGAAAACAATGCCAAAAACTTCTTCGTGTACTTCATTTTATGGTATCAATCAATCTCTCATTTGTCAAGTAGGGTGTCTCAGACCAAATAAAAAACCAAGACATAACGCTGCGAACAATATACTGAAGCATACACTCTGCTATGGCATACACGCTCCAACGCACACGTTTACAACCACACTGCACCTCACTAGTGCACACATGTTTACGAAACCAACCTCACGTCAGCGTCACAGTTGACGGCGTATGTCTTGGTCTTTATTTGGTCTGAGCTCACTGTACGAGTATGTTCTATTATTTCAATATTTTATGTATTTTGTATATAGTTGTTGGTTATTTATCACCGAAAGGAACTTTCAGGCAGTTTCCAGAAAATCGGAATTAATATTGAATATTGAGATGGATTGTTAAATATTTTCATTCAGTAGGTGCCTAATATAACAGAGTGTTGTAATGAAAGTAGATGAGATAGCAATCCTTCAGCACGTGCAACAAGTTCGTTTATGTGTGTTCCTCTGGCGCGATAACTTTCTTCTTCTTTTCGTGACTAACCTAGTGTCAGAGTTTTAAAGCCGCCCATGGGCCTCTGACTTGGCTTCACATGCCGTCGAGAAATATCTCTCAGACATGCCGGTTTCCTCACGATGTTTTCCTTCACCATTTTTGAAGCAAGTGATAATTATACAATACGCACATGAATCCGAAAAGTCAGATGTGCGTGCTTTGGGTTCGAACTCGAGACCTATGACTTGGCAGTCCGCGGTCACACCACTTGGCTATCACTGCTACACTTCAACGCAAGTTCTTCTTCACTGCAACTTTCATTCGCTTTCTCTGCGCGCGCAGTTTCACTAGGTCGGCGTGCGTCGCGCGCTCCGGTGAGCCCACACACACGCGTGTTATCAGTACACACACAAGCCCGGCAGGTGCGACTTGCGCACCACCTACAAAGTATTCAATCAGTAATATTGTAGCCTGAGGCAACCATTTCCAATTTCTCTGTGGTGCTTCCGTTTGGTTCATAATATGGTTAAATACGTTGAAGTTAAGCTGTTTAAAGTGAATTTCTGTTAAAACGACCTACTTCTTTAAGTTTGATTTAAAAAAAAAAACAAGATGTGTGTGATTGATTTGCAAATGATCGTTAACACGTCACGCGACGGTAATCTGTATTCTCCGAACAATGTAATCTGATGGGCGCTGCAATTTAGTTTCTGGGAAAAACTGCTCTTTTGATAAAGTCGCAATCGACACCACACTACTTACTTTCACTTTACGAAGGTTGCCGAAGGTGTTGCCGAGTTGTAGAAAACTAATCAGTGTTTTATTTGGATGCACTAGTTCGATACGGTTTAGCGGTTGAAGATTAGAAAGCAAAATGCTTGTACACACAGTAGGCATTATATAGAGGCAGGCACTCAGACATCCCCTTTATCTAAGATGCAGTAGATACTTAACTAGAATTAAGTTTGTTTTGATTAAAAGAATTGCCGTGTCAGCATGAGAGATTATTCTGGTTGTAATGATAATGGTTATCAGCAGGACGCGGCGCACGGCGCGGGGCGAGGAGGCAGCGCGAGCGCAGCGAGCGCCGCCAGTCCGTCAGTACTCAGTCCATCGCCCCGCTCCGACCAGACCGCGCGCGCAGACATGACCGGCAGGCAGTTCACTCGGGAGGAGATCTCCCAGAAGAGCAGCAGAACTGAAACCATATTTATCATCGACAATATAGTGTATGATGTTACCAAGTTCTTGGACGAGCATCCCGGCGGGCACGAGGTGCTGTTGAACGTGGTCGGCAAGGATGCGTCCGAGGACTTCGACGACGTGGGGCACTCGCTGGACGCTAAGGAGCTCATGCAGAAGTACGCGGTGGGTGAGGTGGTGGAGGCGGAGCGCGTCAACGTACAGAAGCGCCAGATATCCTGGGAGGACAGCAAGCAGGACAGCGAGGTCAGCTTCACGAGCTCGTGGAAGTTCCCCGTGCTGCTGGGCGTCGTGGTCACCGTGCTCTACACATACCTGTTCGGCTAGTGTCTCTGTGCCACTTGGAAATGTGTGAACGTGAGTCATGACCGACCGCTACAGACTGCTGTTAGATTTATGTATGTAACAAGGTTTTGTGCGTAATGTATATATTGTGATAATTTAATTAAAGTCATTTTATAGAGTTATCGATTGTTTTATCACTCCGCTGCGCTGTGCAGATCCGAAACGTGGGAGTGGTTGCGCGCGCCCGACTCGGTGCCTGCGAACCGGTCGCACTAGAGATGGGTAACTCAGGAGTGATAGATAAACAAGATATGTATCAATCCGTTCTGATCACTCACTCTTTATATCAGTTCAAATCCGAATGTATCAGTGTATCTTTTACAACTCGTTCAATCGTCGTCCTTTTGTTGCACACACAAGCATGAGCGGCTGGCGACACTTTACACTTACACTTTTTGTCGGGTATCAATAATTGATCAATCATAAAAATAGATACTTAAAAAGAACGAAACGAGTAGTGCAATAAATCAGAACAGAAAGATACAGAGCAAGAGCTCTTACTGATTCGTTGGATTGAATTGAGCGTAGCGAACCACGCTGATATAAAGATATAAATGAGTGATACATATCCCAGTGATCGAAAGATACATATCAATCTTTTCTTTTTAGTGATACATATTGCCCATGTCTAGGTCGCACTGTGGCGAGCGAGTTCTGTTCATTCACCACGACGCAACACACTCCAGCCCCGCCGTGTGCCCATGACACACACGAATGAGTTGCTTCACCATAACAACCATTATTTACTATTCATATAATTATGTAATATTGTTGTCTATGCGTCGCACTGTCAAGCATGCAAAGTTTTGTGTTAACTAACAAAAACTCGGCCGTTGAGACATGCATGTTCTTTGGTGAAGGTCGAACCAGGTGGTTTTTTATTCAACAGGAAAACAAATAATGATGTCATCATTAGTAGCCTATACTCTGTACTAACAACATCTATATTTAGATAGATGTCGTTGAATGAGTACAGAGTATATGATATTCAAGAAGTAAACACTTTAGATAGGTACCTAGGTATAAGATATATAGGTTGCCGTGATGAGGTGAGACTTGATTTAAACATAATGAAGGTCAATAAATAGGCGTGGCGGGACTCCAGGGCTCCAAGCTCACACGTCGACATAACGTCAGGGGTTTTGTTTTACATAACATACTTAATAAGTATAACAATGTATCTATTTGCTGATTATTCGGCAGTGTGCCAGTGCATCATTGTTTTATGTAGTTCTCAATGCGTGAACTTGATAGATCCAGTCACGAACGGCACGCTAGCCTGTCCGGTCGATGACTTCTCTCTCAAGGCGTTAGTAGAAGGACTATTCGCACGGGCCACGCATTACGAGACAACCCGACACCGCTCGCTACTAAAGTACGAACTATGACATGAACGTGGCACGGTTTATATGTAGCAATGAAACAATATTTACATGCGCAATAGAATATCTACTCGAATTAAAGAATCGTGGCGAGTGTAAACGATTTATTTACCAGCATGTAAGTATGTTGATGTTGTGATAAATAACCTAGTAGGTAATTTAAAAGATAATAAAATGATATCATCGAGGTCATTGTGACTTGTTAGGTACCTACACGCTACCGCAGTTAATTAACCTATAGTTTATAACTCAAATAATTAATAGGTAGGTATACTTTCTTACCTGTCTTGCGTAAAGTTAGGTTTGAGTAAAGTTGGCCTCGTTTCGAAGTTCTGCGGCCAATAATGAAAGTTGTATAATAAGAAAGAACCGCATAAAGCATTTTTTTTTTTTTTTTTTTTTTTTTTTTTTCTTTTTTTTTTTTTTTTCTTTTTTTTTTTTTTTTTTAAAAAACGTTGCCCCACACTAGGAATTTCTCCTGTATCGTGGGTGCGTTTACAAACATTTAAACTCACATACACAAACAGCCATTAAAAGTTATTATCGACAAACTTCTCTAAACTATCCAAACGGAGATGTTCGGTATATGTGTCTTTCGACGGAAGCCTTGAACTGTATATACCCGTAGCTACTTAGGCGTCGTCCTAATTGGCTAAGAATTTCGTCGTACGATGAAAATAATCGTGCGATGGTCCAACAGGTGTCCTAGTATGCAGCCGCACTGCGATGCTCGCGCGATGACGTGTGACCAATTAGAACTCTCAAAAGAGATTTGTAGCTTTGATTGCACGATCGCACGATCAAATCCATCGTACGATCGTTACTAAGCATTTCCTGTGCTCACGCGATGTCTTGCAAGCTTCAATTAGGACACTAAAGAAATGCGTGTGTTTAATCTCGTCGTTCGACGAAATCGCATCTTACGCATAGCCAATTAGGACGACGCCTTAGAGGTAGGATCCAATCCCGACCCCCCATGGGATGGGGAGATATCAAACTAATCAATACTCAATCGTTTATTGCATTCCTCAATGTATAAGCTTAGGTGGTAAGTAAACATTTGATGTAACAATCGTGGACCCTGTCGGGCACAGCAAAAGAAAAATCTGAAGGAGTTGGACTTATTTAGGTATATAAATTATACAAGCAACTAACTTATTCTAGGTATAATCGAAGGTAACATTTTATTAATTATTAATTTAATCTAAAATTTTATGATTAATTTAAATTATCATGTCAGTTCTATAGATTTGTCAATTAAATATTTATTTAATAGTAACTTTTTAAATTTATTTGTAAAAACAGCAATCAGTTTCTCATTTCTGAGTACCTCGGGTGGATTAGATGAGTGCATTTTTAAACGGGATATCAGTAGGTTTGATCGTGTATTGTGTCGGAGTGTCTATCTTGCTTGTATGTCTTCTCGTTTCGTATAAAAGCCTTGGTGTTTGTGTGCGAACTTACAGAATTACAGATTTCCGGTATTATATACAAGGAAGTTAGAATGTTTCGTTTTTTGAAATGGGGTTTGCAGCTATACGTTTGTTCTAAATTAACTAAAATCCGAAGTAACTTTTTTGAGTTGTGAACAGCGCCGGTGCGTCTGTGCTATTCCCCACATCATTACGCCGTAGCTAAGCCATGCATGAGCATAGGCATAGTAGGTGACCAGAGCTGTTCGCAAATTTGTGGTCTTTAATTTCTCGAAAAGCGAACGTAAATTTGGAAAGTTGAATTTTATTTTCTCTACGTGTGGTTTCCAATTGATGTTTGAATCTATAGTTAAGCCTAATAGTGGGAATTCATTTATTGATTCTATTTTGTGATTACTATAAGAACAATTTACTTACATAAAGAGGATTTTTTTGGTGGGGTTTTAAAGTTATTAACATAATCTAACTCCGTCCGCACAATTCTTAGATAAATACGATTATTCGACACAATATTGACAATTTAATGTACGAAGAAAGCCAAAAATGTATAATTACAATGACACAATAATGACAATAGACGACCCACTGACCGAATTCTCTTTTACTTATTATCACTCAACAACCATAAAAATAAAGCTATTTGCAACAGAAACATAATTAATGTGGTTCCATTGACATTTTTGAAATCTTCAAATACAAAATATCTCAGCCCCAATATCACTTAAGATAAAAAATATTGCGCACATACGTAAACTAAAATAGCTCCATGAAAATACATTACGACAATTGGTGGCCGCTGAAAAAAAAATGATGCCCGTAGTCCATACAAAGTTCAGAGTCATCGAGTGTCGTCATCGCCATGCTCAGCGGACCTCGCTGCTGACACGACTTCGCTCGGTTATCAATTGAGGAGGCCCGAGGACGGGCTACCCAATTATATTGTTATTGACAATTGCCAGTGTTTGGACTGTGTGGACATGCTAATCTTTAGTTTTAGGACTTTTGTAGATACCTATATGAACCTGTTTTGGGCTGCATGTACCACATAAATAATAATGGTTGAGCTGAATGGTGGTTCTTGAACGGGCTCACTTCAGGTACTCTGGACACTTTTAATGTGCTCGTGTTGTTTACATCGTTCATAGATTACATATAATTACAAATTCAACATTAATGATGTAGGTAACTAAGTTCTTAATATTTTGTAACATTACGTATAACTTAAAAGAGTGTCCATGGAATTTCTTGCCCGTTCTGCTCCATAAAAACCTACTACGCTTTGGAATGGGTAACTAGCTGCATATTTCTGACTGACCGACTCCATGACAATTCAAAAGTGCCTGCCTGTAAATGAATAACGTGGGTTTATTCGAATTTGCCCGTTTTAGAAACAATTTTAAATAGTCAAATTAGTGTATTTAGGTCCTGAAAAAAAATATATGTCATAGATACATCTTTGTTTTAAAGAAATTAAAGGTTCAATACTATACACGATAAATTGTAATTTGCCCGACCAAAAAAAATACTGAAACAGGGTCGATTTCAAAACCATTTTTCGTCTCATTTCCTAATTACAGCACAACATAATATGAAAATTGTATGTAAGATGAGGTAATCGTATTTTTGAGGGAATTTAAAGGTTGGATTATTGAGATTAATAGTTTTTTTTTAATAAACCCAAAAATAGTAAATCGGGCTAAATTGGTTCGCGCAAAATGTATGGAACACGATAAAAATCGTACCTAATGATATTTTCGAAGCAACAGAAGATTTTTGTCTTGAATCCGTGATTTTTGTCGTATAGGCTCTGTGTGAATAACCTTCAGTTTTGAATACAAAACGTCACTGTAACGAGCACTACCTACTGTATACGATAAAATGTCATTCTAAAATGTTGAAGTCCTAAAATAATAGATTCGATAAATTATAGCTGTAGCAGTAGGTACGTCACTTGACAATAAAGTACGGCAATTGTTTCTTCATATGTAGCTGTCAATATTTACGGATCTTCATGAGCGGTGGGAAATATCCAAAACAAAAGAATATGGTATACGCGATAGTAAAACCATTTTTAGCCCATTCTACTTAATAAGAACCTTAAATTCTGAATATTCTGCCACTAAAAAGGTTAAATAGGGGATGAAAGTTTGTATGCGAATTCGCCATTTTTGTCTTAAATTCACTTACTTGATAAAATTCTTAAATTCACTGACAAACAACGCACAACCTAAACCGCTGGGTGTAGAAGCATGCAATTTTGCACAAGAGTTCCTTTTATAATGAACAAAATTCCGACTGGTATTTTTTTCTATCAAAATTACATTTTGCGTGACTTTTGACCTAGTAGAACCATTGCAATTTTAAATTTTCACCTTACTACCGCAAAGCCATGTTTATCTGAAGCTAGTTTCTGTCCGCGACTTCGTTCGCGTAGAAGTCGTAAGACACCACAATATACTAAAATAACAGCCACATTTTATAAATCTTCACTGTACACTATGTTTGTAGTTTTGGTCTCGGCGACCAAAATATACAGAGAGTTAGGACTGGTGACGCGGCGTACCATTGTCCGTGTGAGAAGCAGCTCCTTCTGAGGCCGAAACGCGCAGCCTTCAGTAGGTAGCAATTTCCCGTTGCTTGCGAAGTTTTTGGTTTTTAGTGAATGATTAAATACATGCGTTCCTGCATATAATTCCATAATGGCACAACACTGATACACTAACTGATTCTTATAGATTATTTCTGACTACCCCGGCTATCACAAAAAAATCCAAAACCAAAACCTAACCTAACCTAACCATCGATATTTATTTTTATTAAAATCATAGATGATAGAAGAGGCCTAAACTTCACGTTTTTTGTGTACGTTCTACGAACGATCCCTTTATCACTATATCCAAACGTAAAAATTTTGTTTCTTTAATTTATAAAATGAATTGATTGTTACAACACAGCACATTAGCCGATAACGACACCGACCAGATAACGAAAATAAAAATTTAACATAGACAGCGTATAGAGTGCCGCTAGCGGTACCTCGGATAAACTGCCATAAGCGGCATAATAGTGGCGCTGCCTTGGCTTGGCTAAAGTGCCGTAACAATTGCATTGTCATTGTCACTATCACTGTCACTGTCACTTGTTATTTTGTTTGATTGTCGAGGTTAGTTCGCTGTAAAACACCACACTCCCAAAACATTTCATTTTCTTGTGCCTAAATGGACCCTGGCACTCGCCGGCCCCAGCCGCGACACCACTTGCTTCGCTCGCTCGGCTCGTGCGTTGTGGTCACAGTTCCAGCCTAACCTAACCTACCCTTCAGCCATTTTCATTTGTTAAGCCAAGGGGTTATGGCTACACTTAAGTTTAGCCGGCTATAGATGAAAGAAATTAACATTAGCCTGTCCTCAAAAACAAAATAACAAGTGACAGTGACAATGACAATGCAATGCATACGGCACTTTAGCCGGACCGAGACAGCGCTACTAAGACGCCGCAAATAGTAGCACTTTATCCGACAGCGATAAAGTGCCGCTAGCGGCACTCTATACACTTTTATACGTCTATGATACAAAGTAACACAGGCACTTATTTCAGCGCTAAATTAGCACCTAGGTATATCAAATGCACAATTATCACCCCTCTTCTTACTTTTTACAGGACCTTAATGATTCTAGAGGGAAATGGCATGTAAAAGATTTTAAGGCTTTATTTGTAATTTTATATTTATTTACTTTAAGTTAATTTTACGATCCTTACACACACTTAACTTATTAGGCAAATTCGTTCGCCTACTATTATAATATTTATTTCTTCATTCAAGCGGTTACCACTTGCTAATGCCTTGTAAATAATCTCCTTAAACTTAGATTTCCCATAAACCTAGATTTCTTCTTATAATAATAATAATAATAATAATAATACCATTTATTTCAGGCGACAGTAGCCCATAGAAAAATACCTTAACCTAAACATACATATTTTAATATAAAAACTTGTGTTAATAAATAGACTTATACTATGTTAGTAGCACTTCATTTAGCACTAGCTTGTCTTTGTGCTGTCCTGTGGAACTTGTCCGCGGAAGCGACGGAACACCACATCCTGCGGCCAAAAGTCCTCTTCCATGACGAGGGGCAGATAACAGTTCGGTACTCGCACGACGAACGCCTTGAAGTTGACGTTCCGGTGCGATTCTAGTAACTGCACCCTCGGCATGTACCTCGTCTACATCGTCGTCGTTATACTTGGGGTTTCATTAAATCCTTAAACTTGGGTTTCTCTTAAACTCCCCAACTCTTAGAGCGGTTTTGCAACTTGTTAAAAAAGCCTCTAATGCCTTGTAAGTAAGTTCTGAACGGGTTTTCAAGAAGGTGCGGGTAATTAAAAAAAAATAGGCCTTGCGGTATGTGGAGTTTGCGATATTGAACGTGAATCATATGCCCTACGTGTGATTGAATGAGTGTTCGACGAAAGCATGAAAGATGTAGTTCGATCAAGGATTTATTTTAACATTCAACATTTTCAACGTATCTGAAAAAAAACTTGGGTCATTGGGGAAATGTGGTATTCTGCCGCGCAGAACCACATCATTTAGTCTATTTAAGTAAATGTTATTATACTAAACAAACCATGTTTTGCTCTATTTACCTTTACCTATTGAAATCCAATGTCACTCCTGTAACTTTCTTTTTGTATATTCTTTAACACTGTACCTCTGAAAAGCATACTTTTAATAATCTTTGATTGTTTTAGCATCCAAACATAGACGTATAAAAAAGGTCGGACGGAACTCCCGCTAAGACAAAACTGTGTCCCGTAATGGCGGCGACTAATTTATGTGTGAGTGAATTTAGGGATGCCATGTAAGCCAAATTTACCCATTTATTATTGCTTTATTTTATTAAGACAAATACTAGTCGTGTGTAGGCAGAATTATACCGGGCCATTTCAACAGGTAAAAAAAAAATTAAAATGTTTAAAATTTTACTTTTTAACCTAATGTTTTCGCACGGGCGTATTTTTATTGCGATTTTCGTCGCTCTGTTTAGCGCCGAGACTTGAATATGGGATACGCGCTGGATGCGCTCTGTTGGATTCTCAATGCTCGGCTTAATACCGAGAGTTGAAAATCCAGTGTACAAAAGAAGATCGCTGCGATAAAAATTCATCTGTGCGAACCTGGGCTAAGGAGCCGGGGAGCACGGCTCGCAGCAGCCATCTTGGATTTTCATTTTGACCAAATTCACACTTTCTCATAGAGAATGTCGCATAGAGGGCCATAAGTGCTCAGGGACACGACGCCCGCCGCCGCGACGCCACCGCGTCGTCGCCGCCGCCGCGCCGCACCGGGGCCCGCCGCGCCGCGCCCCCGCCTCTTGATTTTGCCATATGACTCTACAATCCGCGACGGCGGCGGCGCTGCGGGCGCTGCGGTTGGGTTTGCAGAATGGCAAAATCAAGCGGCGCGGTGGTGGCTCCGTCTACATAATTACGCGGCGCGGCGTTGGCGCGGTGGCAGCGCGACGATGGCGTCGTATCGTCGTAAGCACCGCACCGCCACGCCACGCCTCTAAGCTATGTATATGCAACGTTGCCAGACCGCTGCCGCGCCGCCATATACACAGCTAGGCGCGGACACTTTCGCTCTTTCGTTCCGTGACGATTTCTACCAGTTCACTCCCGTTCTAATAAAAATATAATAAAATAGTTCACAAATATTACAATACAGTATAACAAACACATCATCATGTACATCTTCCACACTTTATAGTTTATATAAATTTCCCATATTTCGGGTAATTTGCACACGTGAATATTGTCAAAACTGGCCTTGTGACGAATTTAGTAAATGAAGATTGATTTTGATGTATAAAATCGGGAATTAAATGATTGAATTATTAATTTACCCATGAAACGTGATTCCTGGATTTTTACTACGGTTTTTACACCATTTCACCACACAGGAAATTCTGTATCTTAAAAAAAAAAATCACCGCATAGACGTATCGCCTGTGTTGACGTTTGCGCGTAAATGGCTGCTACTGTGTGAATGTGTGCTGTACGTACAGCGAGCTGGCCGACTGAGTAACGCAGTTTTTTGTTAGCGAGAATCCGTCCGACCTTTTTTATACGTCTTGCATAGACGTATAAAAAAGGTCGGACGGATTCTCGTTGTCCGTCTGTCTGTCTGTCTGTCAGTCAGTCATGACCCTTAATCTAAGGAACGCGTGGAGGTATGAAGTTGAAAATATCAAATATACGTCAAAGGTCCCTTGGAGCTCTAAAAAAATCAAGCAATTAGGTCAACGCAATACGGTCATTTCAGAACGTAATCACACACAGTGCGATCCGTACGCGTCTTTTGTTAATTAGTGATAAACAAAAAACCTGTTTAACTATCGGCTTGCGTTCGCGCTGGCCGGTTTCGTATCGCGTGTGCTGTTACGCAATTATGAACTTTGTGTTTAATGGATAGCGATCAAAATCACGATGAGAATTATGATGTAAATAGAAACAATAATACTTTAGATGACCAAACACAATTCAATACAGAAACCGAAATGGATACAATAACATCAGAGGGGAAACGACACAGACCCGAGAATAATGAAGAATGTTGGCAAACTGTAACAAAAAATACTAAGAAGAAGGCAAAACATAACAAGGCTGTGGCTTTAGAATCACAAATACAAGTTACCGTAACCTCTAAGGAAAAGATTCCCAAACAATTTGCACTTGCAACATTATTAAAACGAAATGAGATGATGGACATTGACAAAATAAAATATATAAATCCATACAAATTGCTGGTTACGTTTAGTAACCAAAGCAGTGCAGATAATTTTATGTGTTGCCCGATATTTAGTGAACTTGCTTGGCGAATACAAAAAACTTGGGAGGTTGGTATATCGTACGGCATTATTAGAGATATCGAATTGGGCGTATCTGTAGATGAACTTATAGAACATATTTACTCCGAAAAAGAAGTTGTAACAGCTAAACGACTCAATAAAAAAGATGGAGGAGAATGGGTTCAAAGTGAAACTTTCAGAATTGGTTTTAAAGGTTCTTCCTTACCTACACACATATTGTTATTTGAACTGAGAATAAGAGTAGAACCTTATACGTTTCCTGTGCCACAGTGTTCTAAGTGCTGGAGATTTGGGCATATGGCTAAAATGTGCCCGGCAAGTAAAACATTGTGCCCAAAGTGCTGTAGCTATCATGATACTTGTGATACAAAAAAAAAAATGTGCTAATTGTCCAGGCGATCACGAGGCAATGTCGAAACATTGCCCTGTGTATAAAAAAGAGAAGCGCATTAGAGAACTGATGTCAGAACACAATTGCACGTATCAAACAGCACTTTCAAAATATTCTGATTCTCCCTTACTCCTCACACAAGAAATTCATCGCGCTCCAAGCCCGATCATTGAATCTAGAAGTACTCGTATCCAGGCAGTTCAAAAAGGCAAGCAAGATTCAGTAGCTTCTTTTCAAGAAGTTTACATTGAAACAGTCGATGGAAATAATCCTTCAAGTTCTGACAAATCAAAAAAGAAAAGTAATAAGAAGAAGCAAGTACCTTATCAAATTGCAAGTAATGTGATGGCACAAATTGAGACTTCGGATTCAGAAAAATCAGCAGAAGGCTTTCCGGGTCCGGCGTCGCAGTCAGAAAATATGGATCAGACACATTGGAAATCATGGTCATTTAGCGAAGTTATATGAAAGATTAAGGTCTTTATTAAGGAAAGAAAAGATATCGTAGTCACTAGTCTCAAAGTCATAATTAAGCCAGACTTATCCATGATTATTAAAATGTTTTTGGGTGATAATGGTTAACAAAACGAAGATTAGTATTGGTTTAAACTTGATTCAATGGAACGCTCGCAATCTTAAGCCTAAATTAATTTATTTGAACAGTTATTAAACCGGGAACATATACATGTAGCTGCAATTTGTGAAACGTGGCTTGATCGGGATACAACCTTAAATATTAGTAACTACAATATTTTTCGTGAGGATAGGCACCTTTTTATGGCGGAGTAGGTATTGTGACACACAAGTCCATTCAAGCAGTACGAATCCCATTGACGAATTATAACTCGGGTCTAGAAATGGTTAAAATAAAATTGTTTAACTGTGATGAAATTTAAAACATTATTGCTATTTATTGCCCGCCAGAACTTCACACAAATCAAATTGTCTGGGATTATTTATTTTCACTTGGTAATGGGAAGACCATGATCTTGGGGGATTTTAATGGTCATCACACAAATTGGATTACGATTATGTTATCTTAAATGATGGTAGCCCAACGCGTTTACAAATAGTGAGTGATAGCTTGAGACAATCTTCCCCCGGCATAACTGTGGTGACGTCAGATATATCATTAAGATTTGACAGGAGACTGACTAGTGAAACATTGAATAGTGATCATGTTGTCATCAAAATTTCTACTACTTTAAACTCTGACAGGGCCTTTTCCAAAAAGAAAAACTTCAAAAAGGTTGATTGGAAGAAGTATACCGATTATTTACAAAATATTTTTAATTCATTTATTGTAAACAGACGATCCCTAAGTTACTTACAATCGATTTTTGGATAATCTAAAAATGGCGTCAGATAAATTTGTTCCTGATATTAAGATATGTTTAAATCCTAGTGATAAGTTTAACCCAAAACCTTATTGGAATGTAGAACTTTCAAAGTCGGTGGCACTCCACTCCAACGTTTGGCTTTGGCGGTATTTAGGCGTAACCCTACTCCTACAAATTTTATATTGCTTCAAAATAAAATACAAGAATCTCAAAGAATTTTGAGAAGTACTTACTCAAAATAATTCCTGGCGGGAACTTCTTTGAATGAGAATACTTCTATTAATGACCTTTGGAGAAAAATGAAATGGATTCATCCATTTCATTTTTCGCCAAAGGTTATATCAAAGGTTATAAAACTCCCAGGCATTTTATTGATAATGATAAAGCAAGTCTTCTGCTACATAGTTTGACTCCTGATTATGTCCCTGTTTGTCAACCATTGTTTAATTCTCAAAATTATAAATTAGATTCGCAAATAACTTTAGTAGAACTTAATAAAAGCATTAAATCCTAAGATATCTGTCCAGGAAATGATGAAATATCATTTTCTATGATTAAATATCTCTCAGATAATGCTTAATCAATATTATTATTCTTGTATAATACATTTCCTTTCTTAGGTCTAGTACCGAATCAAAAGCGAGAAATTGGTGTAATTCCTATTCCTAAGCCCGGAAGAGACAATAATATGATGTCATCACTTACGCCTATTTCACTTATTTCGTGTATATGTAAAATCTTCCATTCAATTATTCAAAAGAGATTAGAGTGGCATTTTGAAAGTAAATTTTTGTTTGCCGATACCACATTAGGTTTTAGAAAGTGTAGATCTTGTTTCGATAATTTAAGTCTATTACTTACTAGGATACAAAAAGGTTTTTGTACCAATTGTGTTACGGTCGGTTGTTTCATAGACATCGTTAATGCTTACAATAATGTAGATATAACTCAGCTATTGCTAACATTAGATCGGCTGGCCGTAGGAAATAGGATTTGTGTTTTTTTTTATACCTTTAGGAGTTTCTTCGTGAAAGACATTTAAATATTAAAGTAAACGATTTACGTATGGTAAGAACTACGGGAAGTGGTTTAGCACAAGGTGACTCTCTATCACCGTTACTGTTTAATGTAGCCACTATAGATTTATGTAAAAAAAATAGTTCCGATCATGTCCACGTTTCACAATATGCTGATGACTTTGTTGTCTACTCCGTTGAAGATAGTGTGGTTCAAGCTAGTTATTATTTACAGAACTCACTGAACTTACTTGACAAACTCCTTGCTGATATCGGTTTAGAGATTTCAACAACAAAAACTAAAACTTGTATTTTTAATAAAGGTAAAAATTATGAAATAGGCTTTCTTAAAATCAACAACTCATTATTGCAGGTAGAAGAAAATGTAAAATATTTGGGCTTTTGGCTGGATCGCTCTCTAAGATGGGCCATACATATAAATGAAACCCAAGAAAAAACAGCAAGATTTCTCAATGTCCTTAAAGTTCTATCTGGAGCTAACTGGGGTGTTCACCCGAAACACTTAAGAATCGCTTATATTTCTCTAATACGAAGTCGTATGGACTACGCTAGCTTTCTGTATGGAGATAGTTGTCACTCGAACTTGAAATAAATAAACTCGACAAAGTCCAAAACAGTCATTGTCACAATCACAAACAAAAGTCATTGGTAGCGTATAAAATCTACACCAATTCATGTCATGAGTAGTGAATTAAGTCTCCAGCCCCTATTTATTCGTAGAAACTATTTAGCCGGTAAATTTTATTTAAAGTGTAAGTCGTTGTTACGTAGTCATACAGTTGTTAACATGCTAGACGATTTTTTACCTTTTTTTTTTTTTTTGGGTGGGAAATTATCAAATAACTTCTCCCGCTCTGGGTGGAGCGGGAGGGCGTGTCAGACTCTTACTGACTAAAACCCACCCGTGTTCCTTCCGTTGCCTTTACGTTGCCAGGGGCCACGGTATCCCTTTCGGACTTTCCCGCAACCCCGGCAGGCATCGGTCCTATCGGACCCCTTCCGTTGTGCTGACATCTCTTTGAGGCGCGCGTGGAACACAACGCGCCGTCGACCCGGGCCTGGTCCTTATCGGACGGCGAGCTACCCATTGCTCACCGTCCGCAAGCCCGCGCCTACGGTGGCTGGGAATCGGCCTGCGATTCCCGACGCCCAGGGCGTCTCCTGCGGCGGCTAGGGGCGTGAGGGCGCGAAATTTGCCTCTCCCTCACGCGTTCTGCCTCCTCCTTCACGAGCATTACTGCTTCGCAAAAGGAGGTGACGGCCTCCCATGCCCTCTCGCTCCGTACCATGGCCTGGACTAGGGCTGGACGCGAGAGATCCCCGCCACCGATCGCCTCCACGAGGACACGGCGATGCTCTGCCCAAGCCGGACAGACCTCCACCGTATGCTCAACCGTGTCCTCCGGGCGATCCACGCAGTGATGACACCCGGGCGTTTCCTCCCGCCTGATACGGAACAGGAACCTCCCGAAACAACCGTGTCCGGTGAGGACCTGCGCTAGGCGGAAGGTGAGGACGCCGTGGCGCCTCTCTAGCCACTCCTCAAAGAGGGGACTTATCGCCGCAATAGTGGCGTGCCCAGCACTGGGTTGCGACAATCGCACTCTCCATGACGCCATGAGATCCCGCCGGAGATCTGTCCGCTGTGCCGCGATTTCTCGCGGCAGCGGAGTTACGCCCCGGCGTTTCGCCTCCTCGCGCCACTCCCAAATGTGCGCGAGGACTTTTGCCTCCAGATCCCATGGCGGTAATCCGGCAAGGAGGCTCGCCGCCTCACCGGAGATCGTGCGGTATCCCCGGACCAGCCGGGTGGCCATGACCCTCAGGGACGCGTTCAACCGGCGGGCTGGCCGCCGCCTCAATGAACGCGCCCAAACCGGTGCCCCCTAAAGGGCCATGGACCGCACGACCCCCGCGTATAGCCTCCGGCAGGAGGCGTTTGGACCCCCTAGATTGGGCAGGAGCCGCTTCAAAGCAGCCCCGGCCCGCTCCAGTCTGGGAGCCAAACGTCGGAAGTGCTCCACGAAGTTCCACCGGCTGTTGAGGACGAGTCCTAGATACTTCATCGTCGACTCGACGCCGATGTGAACTCCTCCTACCGGGCCACCTCGAGTCCCAATTGCCGGATTCTGTCCACGATTGTCGCAACCCCGTGTGTCGCTAATTCGGCCGCCGCCTGGTGCGACCTCCCCTGCGCCAGGACCAACGTGTCGTCAGCGTAACAAACGACGCTGACGCCGATAGGGAGGTCGGCGCGCAGCACCCAGTCGTATCCGATGTCCCACAGATGCGGCCCCAGGACCGATCCCTGTGGGACACCGCACGACATCTCTTGCCGGTTCCATTCTCCCTGGTGACCGGGGTAGATGACGGCCCTGTCCGTCAAATAGGCCTCGACCACACGACAGAGGTAGGTCGGCATCCGGTGATACCGGAGTGCCTCCCTGATGCAACTCCAGGGCAGGGTATTGAAGGCATTGGCGATGTCTAGAGACACCGCCAAGACGACCCCACTCCGGGCCACAGCGTCCCCCGTCGTGAGGGCTCGCACGCGCATGATGGCGTCCACCGTAGAGCGCCCCCTGCGGAAACCAAACTGACTCTCCGCCAAATCCGGCCCCACCCGCACCAGCCGCCCGACGAGGCGGTCTGCAATGACTAAATCTACATCTTTTTAACAAAATAAGTGATAGACATAATTTTAATACTAGAAATAAAGATAAAATAAATCAACCATTTTTCAGACTATCTAAAGTACATACATCTTTTATGGGGTACTGTGTTAAATGTTACAACAGAATACCTTGTGATATATTAGAATTAAATGAAAGAAAATTTAAAACTCATATAAAAAATACACTTTGCAAACAAGCATATTACAAATTAGAGGATTATATCCAAGATAAAAATGCTTGGAAACATGCTGGTCCTGCTCCATAGGACAATTTAGAATCTAGACAAAATCTAACTGGTTGCTAATTTAATTGTATAATACTTATATATATATATTTTTAATTTTTTATTTTTTTATATTGGTTTTACATTCTGTGATTACTCGAACTCACACACTGAGTTATATTACTTGTAAAAATGCTAGGAATATCGTATAATTTTACAATGTTTGTAAATATGTGAGCACCATGCATCTATCACATGATTAATTTATCTGTCATTCCTTAATTTTTCATTATTTTTACCTAACGTGGTATAGTAATCTTATTCTAGGTGCATCGTCTTCACATATAATGATATAATTGATGTATACAAGATATTGTGAAAACATTTTAAAAGAGTAACGGTGGAGTTTCTTGCCCATTCTTCTCCATACGAAAACTACCTTTTGGAAGGGGCAACTAGAATCAATTATTATTTAAATGTTGACGTTCAAAAGTGCCTTTTTGTGCCTAATTGAAATAAATTATTTGACTTTGACTTTGACTTTTTCAAAGAGCTTGCCCACCTCATCGAGCAGCACGATGGGCCGGTAAGCGGACGGAGAGTCCGCAGGGCGCCCCGGCTTCTTGATGAGGACCAGTTTCCCCGTCTTCCAGCGAAGTGGGAACTGGCCCCTCTCCAAGCATGCGCTTAGGAGCCCCCTTAGTCGAGGCCCGAGAGCCTCCAAGGCCAGGACCCAGGCTTTCCCAGGTAAGCCGTCGGGTCCTGGGACGGTATTTTTGGCATTCAGCCTACGTACCGCCACTCTCATCTCTACCTCGGTCACCTCCGGAGCATCGTCGTCGTCGTCGGCGGTGTGATCCGCATCGGGCACCGCAGTAGGCGGAGCCATGGGCGGGGAGGCATGTTCCCCTCTCGAAGGGAACAGAGCGCTCACCACGTCCCCCACAAGCTGTGGCCGGAGACTCTGCGTCAGCGGGGGAGCCCATGGGCGGAGTTTCTCCCGCACCATCTTGTATGGGCGTCCCCACGGGTCCCTGTTCAGAGTCTCCAGTGACTCCTCGCGGGCCACTCCTCTGGCCCGCAGGATCTCCGCTTGGAGGGCGGTCTTCGCCGCTCTGTACCCCTCGTACAGCTCCGCCTGAATGGCTTCCGTGTCCGGAGGACGAATACGGAGCCTGCGGTGCCTGGTGTACCGGCGTCGCGCAGCAACGCACGCATTGCGCAGTGTCATCAACTGTTGCGACCACCAGTACACCTGGCGCGAGGCACGTCCGGACTGGACCCGGGGCATTGCCACGTCACATATTTCGGACATGGCCTCCCGGAACCACTCCGCCTCGTCGTTGATGTCGGCAGGCCTGTCCGGTGGTGACACCCAGGCCTGCACGATCGAGGCTTCCAGGAGGAGCTCCCGGTCCAGCTGCTTCAGCGCCCACCGCGGACCACTCGGGGCCTGTCGGACCGGCGCGCTCGAGGTCTGGGCGGAGACGTCAAACCGGATGTACCGGTGATGACGATTTTTTACCTCAGATGCCTTTGAGGAAAAGGAAGAATAAGCCTTTGCTCATTTTAAGCCATGAATACCTCAAAGACTTGCGAATACACTGCAGCCAGAATATGGAGATGTTTTGGTATCGCGCTTGGGTCAGTTACATAGATTTATCTAAAAACATTTACTTTCGCATTAACGGAGTAAATCAAGCAAAAAAACGATTCCAGCCATTGGTTTTAAGTGATTTATGTTGTCAATATGTAAACACAGAATATCAAATTTTTTAGCAAATATTCACAGATGGTTCCAAAGAAAAGTCCCACTTATTTAGTATATGGATGATATGATAAGTTCCTGTCACAGTTATTTAGTTATATAGCAGGTCGTGGTATTCGATTTTGTGTAGGTACCACAACTAAAAAGTGAAAAATAAAAACTTTTTACAAAAAAATTGAACCGACAAAAACAAAACATTAAAAGTGCAAAATAACTTTAATTTCGGAATTCGGTGGCAAAAAACGACAATAAAGAACCAAAGATACCGACTTCTGAAATTGAAGTTATTTTGCACTTTTTAATGTTTTTTTTTTTGATGTCGATTCAATTTTTTTACCATTTATGTATCTTGAAGGATTTTCTTTATTTATTTCTCATTCAAACAAACAGATATTTCATGAAACTAATATAAACACATAAAACAACGATAACGTTGCTTAACACGTTCAGTGCCGGAAGCCCTCCTGGAGGGTTCACCTAGTCGCATATGGGATACCTGGAGTCCTTGCGGAAGGCTCATTTTCAATGTAGGTGTTCTTAGCAAATACAGCATTATAAATCGCATTTTACAGTATTCTTGATGACTATACTTTTTAAAGTTTTTTCTTTTGTTTCCTCCCGCTACTTTCTAGTTAACCTAGCTTTATCAATGTCGTGAAACTCTGTTATTGGCTTAAGTGATAATTGTCATCATCTCACTATCACTGAGCAGTGCATGCAGGCTGTATGATGCTGTAACCTTAACTTTGACGCGACTGCCTGTTCAACTGCATTGAGCTGTTCATTGATAGTGGGGTGAACTTTCATAACTCATGTAAATTTAAAATTAGCTGTTGAGTTTCCAAATAAATAAACTGTGAAAATAAAACCTGATGTTTATTTTACCAAGATTTATTATTACATGCGTTGTTTTTAAAATACAAGGTTTATTTTTATGTTATTTATTAAAAAACACTGTAAAACTAAGTAAAATTGTGTTTTCAGGGGGTCTTGTCGCTAAACGTCCAGTTGGAAACTACGTTTAGCGACTTCCAATATGTATAGAAGTGAAGCCGGCATGGCGTACCATGAGTTCTATAAAAGGTCTATAAAGAGTGTTAAAAAAATAAAGATAATCTCTGTGTGTATACTAATAAGTAATTATGTTGAGCTCCTTAAGTTCTGGGTTGAGCTCCACGATTACTGACAAATGCTTGCACTGACAGGACAGGTCCACTCAAATCTGTGTGGTTCTTTTCTCAAAAGACCATTTCAGACACTAATCTACATGGTCCTCATATGGCCTGACCAAGATTATGTCTGGACTTTAAAAGAGACTATGACCTCTGAGTTTGTTTCGGCCTTTCTTCTCAGAGTAGTCAGATAGGAAACGCCGAACTCATCTAGCTAATTTTTAATTACTTATTTTTTTAAGATGACGTGTAAAAGTGATTCCAATATCCTATTTACAGAATAAACAATTTCATTTCATTTCATTTCATTTCATTTCATATGATGTTTGTTTGCTTGAACGCGCTATTTTCTGGAACTACCAGTCAGATTTGAAAAAAATAATTCTTGAGGTTATTTATTTATTTATTAAAACTTCTCGCACTCAAAGAGGTACAATGGCGGACTTAATGCCTTAGGCATTCTCTACCAGTCAACCAAGGGTGGTGAAGAGATTAGATGGCAGGTGCTCTATTTGAGAGGAACAAAGAGAAAACTATTATTAAAAAGATATGATAATACATACGAACTAAAATAGTGCTAATTACACATACATACATATTTACAATAATATAATATATCTATATTATATATATATATACATATTATATACGAATTCAAGAGAGGGAGGTGCTGAGATGACTCTACTCTATTTATTTTGAAAATAAATCTGCAATTTCCGCTTAAATGCATACCGACTGGTGGCCGTTCTGATATCAAGAGGAAGCGCATTCCAAAGAAGAATGGACTGAATATGAAAGGAAGAATGAACAAAGTCAGAAGTATGAGAAGGACAGAGTAGGAGAAGATTATTAGAAGAACGCAGAATCTTAGAGTGTGAAGAACATAGATATTGGAAGTGAGACAAAAGATAAGAAGGAGGAGAGGGAGAGTTGAGAAGGGAGAAAAGCGTGGTCAAAGCACGCAAACTTCTTCTTTGGCGAATGGACATCCATTTGAGCTCAGACCTATAGCTCGACACATGATCATATTTTCTGAGGTTGAATATGAACCGGATACAATTGTTGAGCAGTCTGTCGAGCTTATCCAGCAAAACCGCATTCAAGTCAAAGTAGCACACGTTACCGTCGATGATAGGGAAAATCAAAGTCTGCACCAGCATAGTTTTCGTCTTGGCGGGCAAAAAGTTCCTCAGACGATACAGAGATCGCAGAGTACCATTGACTCTTTGACTTACACTAGAGACCTGGCGTTGCCAGCTAAGTGTCGAGTCCAGATGCAAACCGAGATCTTTCACAGTAGGGGTTATGGGTATGACGGTACCATTAAAAATAAGAGGAGGTAAAGAGCTAAGCGTCACCCTCCCCATCATGCGTGAGCTTCCAATTAAAATGGCCTGACACTTTGAGGGGTTTACTGATACCCCAAATCTATCAGACCAGTCCTTGATGGCATCTAAATCTCGGTTTACATCTGCTATAGCGCCCGATAAACCTTCAACCCGCTCAGCTGTATATAATTGAAGATCATCGGCATAAAGATGATACGAACACAGGTTATAGGTTATTTTAAGACCAAGCTATGGCCCTTAAGAGAAAAGCAAAAAGGAAAAAAGTCTAAAAGCGCGCTAAGCGAAAATAAATTAATAGCGATGCGATGCGACGCTATGGGTCGGAGTAACAAAAAATTTCATGGGGACGAAGTCGAGGGCCGAAGCTAGTCTATTAATATAATATAATACTGGCTGTTCAAAAAGTAATGATAATTGGTTCATATTTTGTATACTAATAATAAAGTTGTAGTTTTTTTGTATGTTTGAAAGACACATTAGGTATGCACTAAATTTATACCTTCTCTTATGCATTGTTTAAACTGAAGCAAACCGTCAGTACTTCTACAGTCCTTACAGCCTACAACGGCTATGTTGCACCTACTCTAAAGCTTTGTGTTATTTTTTGGGGTAATTCTACTAATAAAGAAGCGGTATTTAAAGCCCAGAAGAAAAGTATACGAGCCATGAATAGTATAAAAGTAACTGACAGCTGCAGACCATCATTTTTGATATTAAATCTTAATCTTAACATTTAATTTATTATATATATTATTTATATATACTTTTTGAACAGCCTAGTACACACAACTTACTTAAACAATACTCTTTTTCTACAGAGGCCCTAGTGTGAGCTTCTTTTAACCATGTCGACTTTAAGCATCAACAGCGTTTGGAGCTCCGATTGGCCCTTCACTGGTGAAGGCCGGCCGGCTGCCAATCGGAGCGCCGAACGCGGTCGATGCGTTAAGTCGAGATGATTAAAATAAATGCACACTAGGGCCTCTGATTGTTTAAATGCATTTAGTCACGATGGCGCTGCGGTTCTTTCGGAGATAATGGAGTAAACTAGACTAAAAATCACCAAAATTTAGTTTATTCCTGTCAAATGACGATTTCCCATTCTAAAATCGATACTTAACTATATTTTAGTTTGACAGCACTAAGATTGATACTGAGTTTTTAATTTAGTGAAAATGTCAATTTTGCTATTCTGAACTTTTGTCTAACTAAACCTGACTATTTTTAATCGCGATTAAAAATGGTGTGGAATACAATTAGTTGTCATGAACTAAAATTCACACCAACACCTCGACTTCAGGTGTAAAAACAGTAAGCAAAAGAAAAGACAGAAAATATACACTTTTCTGTCTTTTCTTTTGCTTATTTAATCTCTTATTCTCGAAAATGGTGTCCTATCGCAAAAATTATGAAAATTTCGACCCCCTTTAAAACCCATAAACCATAAACCATAAAACCCATAAACTCCTAAAATTCAACATCTAATAATTTTTCATATTTTCCATACAAAAAGTGAAAAATTCCTTATAAAACACGTCCAGCGCGCCTACGGCTCTAAAAAAATTCACGTGGTAGGGCCAACAAGTACGAGTATGTATCACGTGAGGTCGCCATAGTTTAGTTCGGTGTACACGAGAATCGGAACCAATATTTATTACTACTTACAAATTTGTAGTTTCGGCACTGATTAAATAGATCTGTAGATTCATCCAACAGATCGGCGAGTACCATTTTAATGAAGCAATATGAACTTGAACCAACTTACTTCTGACAAGCCTAAGTGACAAAAATTGTAACAAGAAAGAAACAACCGACTTCCAAAAGAAACACTACATAGTGATAACAATCTGGAGTCACACGTGTTACGGCATACATCGAACAGGTTACGTGACTCCAGATTTTTAATTTGTCTGTCTTTGATGTTTTGTCTATATCTTTTTATTAGTTGACGTTTTTGTTGTACTTAGTTGGGTTTTAATTAGTTTTTATAACTTTTATTTTTATTGAAAATATTTTGGGGTTATAATATATATATATATATATATATATATATATATTTGAAAGCTAATTAAGCCCTTTTTTTTTTTTTTTGGGTGGGAAATTATCAAATAACTTGAGAGGAGGACGTGACAGACTCTTACTGGCTAAAACTCACCCGTGTTCCTTCCGTTGCCTGTACGTTGCCAGGGGCCACGGTATCCCTTTCGGGCTTTCCCGCAACCCCGGCAGGCATCGGTCCTATCGGACCCCTTCACTTGCTGACATCTCTTTGAGGCGCGCGTGGAACACAACGTGCCGTCGACCCGGGCCTGGTCCTTATCGGACGGCGAGCTACCCATTGCTCACCGTCCGCAAGCCCGCGCCTACGGTGGCCGGGAATCGGCCTGCGATTCCCGACGCCCAGGGCGTCTCCTGCAGCGGAGCGTGAGGGCGCGAAATTTGCCTCTCCCTCACGCGTTCTGCCTCCTCCTTCGCGAGCATTACTGCTTCGCAGAAGGAGGTGACGGCCTCCCATGCCCTCTCGCTCCGTACCATGGCCTGGACTAGGGCCGGACGCGAGAGATCCCCGCCGCCGATCGCCTCCACGAGGACACGGCGATGCTCTGCCCAAGCCGGACAGACCTCCACCGTATGCTCAACCGTGTCCTCCGGGTGATCCACGCAGTGATGACACCCGGGAGTTTCCTCCCGCCTGATACGAAAGAGGAACCTCCCGAAACAACCGTGTCCGGTGAGGACCTGCGTTAGGCGGAAGGTACGCCCTAGCGCCTCTCTAGCCACTCCTCAAAGAGGGGACTTATCGCCACAATAGTGGCGTGCCCATGCTAATTAAGCCCTTACATATTATGATACCCAACAGCATCATTAAAAAAACTTTTTTTTTAGTTCTATATGACGTCACATAGCCTATAACCAGCGGACGATCAAGACGCTTTCAAAGATATCTCATTTACGCTCATTACGATGAGCAGTTTAGAAGTTAAGAGGTAATAGATAATTATATATACATACCGCTCAAAATCAACCCTCTTTTTTGCTTCGACGTAGTCGGGTAAAAAAGATTTTCAAAATCGGTCCACAATTGACGAAAATATTGAAGACGAACATAGAACCTTCTCCTTTTTTCCAGAGGCCAGTAGTAACGGCCAAGTGTGAGTCGGACTCGCACACGAATGGTTCCGTTATGTATTAAAAACGAGCAAAAAACGCCGAAAAAACATATTTCTTATATAACAATTCAATAAAATCTATAATTAAAGGACCGCCTCCTTTAATTATTAACTTTATTTAATTTTTATTATTTGTTGTTATAGTGATAATACAAATACACAATCTGTCAAATTGTCAACTGTTGACCTATTACGGTTCATCATGAGACACAGCCCGCTGACAGACGGACGGACGGACAGCAAAGTCAAAGTCAAATAATTTATTTCAATTAGGCACAAAAAAGGCACGTTTGAACGTCAACATTTACAGAAAAATAATAATTGATTCTATTCGCCCCTTCCAAAAGGTAGTTTTCGTATGGAGAAGAATGGGCAAGAAACTCCACCGTTACTCTTTTAAAATGTGCAGACAGCAGAGGCTTAGTTCCGTTTGGCACCCTTCGGATGGAACCCTATTAAAAGCGTTGTCGTGTTGTTAAACGGGTTGATTCTTCAGTGTCGTTGTTGTGAAGGCTGCCGACTCTGTATCGCGCTTGCCATTGAATTACGGTTATCCAAAGAAGTAGGGTAGGTACATAAATAATATGCTTGTGCAATTTAATTTTATTATAGTTCTATTTTATTCATTGATATGCCTCAGACCTTCGAATGTAGGCAGGAGCACGATGTACCTGGCCTGTGCCTACACTACACAGTACAAATCAATATAATTTTAGCCGATTTATTTTTATCATTTGAACTTTGTACCGCTGCGCGCTGTGTCACGGTTGCGGTGTGAAGTCCAAAGTGCGGCCCTCGTCACGGCGCACAGTGTTCTGAAAATCGAGCTCCATACTCACAGAAACCAAGTCAAGAATTTAAAAAAAAATTGTAATGGCTCTGGTATACCTCTCTATATGTGATATTAATGTATGGCAGTACCGCGCGTGCGAAAAAAAGGTTTGTGTTTTTTTTTTGTATGGGAGAAAACACTTCAAGTATTTTTGTTTAAATTGAGTGGAACTGAAGGGCTGGTGCTCACACAAGTTATCGTACCATACACGGCGATCAAGATGACATCCAATTCATGCACCTTTGGGTGCCGCTTTGAGCGTAGCAAATTTTAAATTTTCGATAAGTCATTATTAAAAATTTTGACGTAGTTTTAATGAAGTTGCCGATAGATTTACTTATACTATCGTTAGTTAATAGCCTGCTAATGACTATTATGATAAAAATAATTAGAAAGAACATTGATTAAATACTTTTTATTTACAAAATTTCATTCCAAGAACTCCAAAGTTACTAATTTGTTAATCACCGTTGAATTATAATTAGATACTAATGACATGAGCATAATTTAGTTTATAGGTACTATATACTCATTGTTAATTTATTACATTTAGTATTTATGCACTTCCTAGCCTGAAGCACAGGTTCAACCTAGTTCAGGCATTTGCCTGAACTAGGTTGAACCTGTGCTTCACAGTTGCTTATTTAAGCAACTGTGGTCTATTTTAATTATTAAGTTACTTATTGTAAACGTGCCCCTTTTTATAAATAAAAGATTTATTATTATTATCTACATCACCACATCAATTGTTGGGCAGAGGGGAGGTAAACCCCTCAACGAACAGGTGTGCAAGAAAGCACTCCCACTCCCTCCTAGGAGGGGGAGGGAAACCCAGTGACCGGCCCACGATTTCGTGGGCCGAGAGAAAAATCCCTCGGGCAAGGGGCCAAAAAAGCCCCAAAACCGATTCCTCGCGCCCCATACGGGGGCGCAGAGACGACTTAGAGAGTTGTTGGGCAGTTGCTCGCCAGTAGGATCTAGTCGGAGGATCCTCCCTTTTATAAAGAGGATGAGTGAACTTTACACCCTGTTCCATATGTCTCCAAATAGGTACCTAATTAGGGAATAGCGAACGTTAATTAGGGTAGTTGTATAAAAATAGGACGTTTGAGCTTAATTTTATTAGTAGCTCTCAGCACTTGTGCGCGCTAACTTAAAACGTTGTATTTATTTATTTTATTTATTTTATATTTTAGTTATTTAGTACCCTAATACCATCCATACGTTAATATCACATATAGGCCTCCCGATATGTGATAGTCACGTATGGATGGTACCAGAAACGTTTTTTTTTTTTAGCTTTCGCCCGCGGCTCCCTCTTGGAGGTTGGAAATTATCCCACGGGAACGTACTACCGGGTTGAAAAGTATCCTATATGTTAATCCAAGTTATAAACTATCTGTGTGCCAAATTTTATCCAAATCCGTTCAGCCGTTTTTGCATGATTGAGTAACAAACATACAAACTTTCACATTTATAATTTTATATATATATATAATATACATATTATATAGTAGTTTATAATAATTGCAGTATTCCTGATATTAAGTTTCTATGAGTATGGAACTCAATTTTCAGATAATTGTGCGGCAGCGGCGGCGGCGGCGCGGTGGTCGGCACCGGTATCTGGAGTCCGCAGTCACACTATAAATCGCAGTGCGGTTATCAAGAACAGCAGTGCTATGCTGTAACCATCTCACCGTGAAAACTTAGGTGAAGTGAGCTCGGAGTGAGCTGTCAGTCCCTAGCAGCACGTGGAATGACATCTCACTTCAAGCTCACTTCACCTAAGTTTTCACCGTGAGATTTTACAGAATAGACCGGTAGTAAATCCACGTTCGCACGGACGTAAAATTATCGCGGCGATTTTTTTTCGATCACTGGATTTTTTTAGATTAAAACTCTGTTCCATTATTATTATCTTACTCCAAAAAAGACCTTATACGAAAAAACTAAACTATTCAATATTAGACAGCTATACATTTACTACACTTGCATTCTTATTAAAAACATAACTACAAACTCAATACAAACTAACATACAACTAATGAAAAACCAATGTCATATAACCTGAGGAATATATATAAAAACAAACTTGCGTCGCTAGTCATCAGCGTACGCACTAATTACGGTAGAAATACCATATTATTTGAAGGAGCACAGCTGTTCAATGGATTGCCGGACGATAAAAGAGTGCGATAACGTGAATACATTAATGTCTTACTTATTACTTTGTAACTCATTATAAGCGGGCTGTAAGTTCTTATGAGAATAAATTTCTTTAAGCCGAAACCGAAACCAGTGCGCGATAAAATCGCGCCGCGATATTTTTACGTCCGTGCGTACTTACGTGAGCTAATATTTGTGAATGTTTGCTACAGTCGTACGAAGGTCATGCGTGGCGACGTGTGTCGCGTGACGCGTGCGTGTTGCGATTAAATGATATTGTTGCTGTGCACTGGTAGATGGTCGTGTTGTTTTGTTGAAACAAAATATGTAAGGTCAAGGAGGCGAAGTCCGGCCGGCATAGTTTATTGCAAGCTCGACTTGATGAACACTTTATACCTATGTGTTTTTTTTACTTAATTGTATGTTTTGAATATTAATGATGACTAAAATTTCCTTTTTAATCAGTTGCTTTTACAAATATCTTACAACTGTTGTCAACATGAAAATAAACGCGTTTTTTTAAAAGGTGGTAAGGAAACTTATGCCTTGTGAAATGTAAAACTTCTCTAATGAAGAAAAGTTTCTTTGGTGTTGCTCCACAGGTGTATAATAAGATACCTGATGAAATAAAATGTATGCCATTGCAGAAGTTTAAGAAAACACTTAACGGGTTACTGATCGAAAAATGTTATGATACTCTAGATGGATTTCTCAATGACAAATTTCTGTAATTATAATGCTGACATAAATTCTTTAATACTGTACAATAATACTCATTTTTTACTTGAATTATTGACATACAATTTTGACATGAAATGAAATTGACACTGAATGCGTTAATTTAACAATTAGGTATCTACTGAAATACTATGTCTATGATTAAATTGTATGATGTTCTTTTGTAATTTCGATAAATTATTTATGATAATTTACCTGAAGAATAAAATTAACTGATTTTAAATCGGATAAATGACTATTTTAGAAATTAAATGAAATAAGACTCCTATAAAATTATCATGAGGAGCTGATGAGGGAACCATATTAATAGAACCCCAGTATTCATAATTCACAAGAAAAAGCTTAAAACAAAAAAGGTTTACAGCACCTGCCTTGGGGCACGATCGGGACGTGACGGCGTTTCCCTAAAATACTAGACAGTCTTCCTGCAATATTGAATTTATAGGATAGGTTTTTATTACAACTAATATTTCTGTAAATATAGATTTAAATTCGATTTGAACAGAATAAAACAATAAAATGCAATACAAGCTAGATACTTTGGTAAGTATCTAGCTTGTATTGGATTTTATTGAATCAACAGATTTGTAATGATTCAGATTTGTAGTGATCTACAATACGTAAAAATCTGTTGATTCACATTTCACATTAACTAAAATGTCGGCATAACTCACACGTGATTGAATTTGAGACCGTTTTTTGCTATTAAACTCAACACAGCGTCGTCTACGAGTATAATTTAAAGGTAGGACGAAATAGTGACTGTTTTACCGTCCGAGCTGTCAACGTCCGTCGTAGCTATTCAGAAACAGCCTAGAGAGATGGTGTATGGTGTTCCCCAGTAGACGAACTTCCCCACCTTGATCTACCTAGAGCAAAAAAAAAAACAAAATTGACGATTAGTAATATTCAAAGTGTGGAGCGCTTTATTTAAATTAATTAAAAGTACACACAACCAAAATGATTTTCAGGGTTCCGTAGTAAACAAAGAACCCTTATAGTTTCGCCATGTCCGTCTGTCTATCTGTATGTCTGTCCGCGGCTTAGCTCAGAGACTGCTAGTAATAGAAAGTTATATTTGGCATGGGATATTAATCACGCCAACAAAATGGTAAAATAAAATCAAGAAAAAAAAAGGTTACCTCCCCTACGTGTAAAGTGGGGATGTTTTCTTTTTTATCGTCTATCTCATGGTGTGGGGTGTCGTTGGAAAGGTCGTTCAAAAATATTGCGAGTGTGTTAAAGCCATTTTTCAATTCAGGGATTCGTTTGCGAAATATTAAACTTTAAAGTGTTTTTAGATATTTTTGTTAGTTACGTGTCCAACCCCTGCCAGCTAAATGGTTATACTTGGATTTGTGAAAAAAATCACAGCAGGAGTATATATAACGAAGTTAAAAGGAAAACTATCACAGCTTAGCAGGCTTTACAGGTTGACGAGTAATAATCGACCAACTTAAATTTGATGTTAAGTTTGTTTTTGGGATAAAGTCATCCCAACTACGGAACCCTTCATTGCGTGGTCCGACACGCACTTGGCCGGTTTTGAATTAATCATTGCCCGTTGGATATAAAAGAAGTGACAAGCTGCAGTGACATGCTGCTAGAAAATAGTTTTGTATAATAGATTTACATTCTTACTCGTACTTACTTATTCGTACTTATATCGTAACTAATAAGACTGTTTTACACTAAATAAAACAGTCATTATGTGCCGAAAGAAAGACACGGCGTTAGTTAGAAGATGTTGTCTATGATTCTGTCTTCTAGCAGCATAAATATTGAAAAACATACCTGATTCACTATGGATTTATGTTGTTACCTCTCACCTCCGGCAGGGGTCGCTACCACAAGTTCCCGCGACCGGCCATTGAGGTTCTCATATTGTCTTCTCTCACCAGCAAAGGTCTTGCTCTAACGTTGTTTTATTTAGTGTAAGACAGTCCTATTATATGGCTACCAGAAAGACTCGGCGTTAGTTAGAAGACCTGTTTGATATCTGCTGGTGAAGGTTACTTTAAACGCTATGTGAAATTAATAAATGTGTTTAAAGAATGAAAGGAAATCATTTCAGACTAAACATTATCTATTATTAATTACCCTGATTAGTAAAATAATATTACTACTAAATATAATCATTTAGAATCACAACAAGCAATTTGGTACTTCAGAACTATTCACTTTAGCACATAAAACGGATTTATTCTTATTAAAAACCTGAGAAGTTTAATCATAGCAAAAATCAAATAATGAAGAGAAAGCTCTTCATTATTTGATTTTTTAATAATTTCTCTACAGTAAAACTTCCTGAAGGTCCTATCACTCTTCCAGTTTCCTCTAACTAATATCTTATCCACATGTACATTTTCCTACCACCCTTTGGAAGCTACAGCAGCTCTGACCCTCCTGGTGCAGCTTCTAGATTTAAATCTTTAAATATACATTTAATCCAGCCCGCTATGATAGTTCTTGTAGCTGGTTTATTTTCGCCTTTTATTGAGACAAATAAACTAGTAACGTTACTATTATAACGTCTATTTTCGGAAGTTTTAACCAAATGTTTAATATGTCTCAAGGGACATTATACCAGCATCTGGGTGCTTTAATAAAGACCATCCAGAGTGTCTATATTTATTTTAATCGGGTTTTGATCCAAATTTGGGCCATAATTTAAAAAAAATCTTCTTCTATGCAATGGTTTTGAGGGTTCCCTATCCATTTGCATAAAATTTTAAGACCTAATATAACTTAGCATAATGTTGTTTGGCATAATTATATTTTCGCATAATATAATTACGCATAACAGCTTACGCATATTTTTTTTAAGCATAATTTCTCTAACCATAATAATGATTAAGCATAATATTCTAAAGCATACATTTATTAAGCATAAAGTTAAAGCATAAATTTATGAAGCATAAAGTTAAAGCATGCAAGCAAGCATGCAGCATGCAAGCAAGCATGCAGCATGCAGCATTCAAGCGAGCATGCAACATGCAGCAGGCAGGGTTTCTGTCACGGCTCCGGCGCTGCGGGCCTCCGGCGGCCCCACGCGTGCTAATCGTCGCAGACGGCTTTCGCTCACCGCCGCGGCTGAGGCTGGCCGGCGAAGCCGGCCAACAAGCCGAAGCTGCAGCTGCCTGCTCCTCAGCCCGCGGGCCGCCTCGCCCTTACGCGCCTACGCGATTTTAAATTACACTCTAGGGGTAGGACAAACAAGACTACGTGGAGTCGGTTTTGCAGCAATTCGGTTCTTAGGCCTACTAACGTTATGCGAATCAAATTTATACCAAAACAAATTAGTCTTTAAGATGATTATGCCAACATAAAACGTATGCCTAAAAAAATTATGCCGAAGTATTATTATGCCAAAACAAATTGTGCCAAAATCGTTATGCCGAAGTATATTAGGGCAAAGAACATTATGCGAAAAGAAGGTATCCCGGTTTTGAGATATTATTATATCCAATAAGGTACAGGTACCCGAAATTTATGGTTTTATGTGGCAGTGTTACAGGTACCCCTCTAAATTACTTTACAAGGACAATGTTTTGGAATCTGCAGTAGGATGCCAACAAGGTGACCCTCTCGGGCCAGTCATTTTCAGCTTGGCTATCCATCCAATTATCCAGAATCTAAATTCAAAATTTAACGTGTGGTATTTAGATGATGGAACGCTAGGAGGTGATGTAGACACCGTTTTGAAAGACCTACAACTCATCAAAGAACAATTTAAATCCATTGGCTTGGACCTTAACCCATCAAAATGCGAAATTTTCCTTTCTGACATTACCGACAGACAATTGACTCTTAAGAAATTTAATGCAATAGCCCCACAAATCAAAATTTTAGAAAAAAGTTCACTTCAGCTCCTAGGTTCCCCAATTTTAGAAGACAGCTTTCCTTCTTTCATCGACGAAAAAATCAAAAACTTTAACGACATTTCGGACAGACTCTCCAAAATTAATTTACATTCGGCATTCACCCTGATTAGATACTGTTGTTTTGGTCCAAATTTTATATATTTTCTACGCTCTTCCCCTTTATGGAAGCAGTCACACCTCTTGGACAAAATTGACCAAATTATTCGCAGCACATTAACATCCATTTTAAATGTGGCCTTGGACGACCGAGCGTGGCTGCAAGCCACACTACCCATCCGTTTTGGTGGCCTCGGCGTTCGCAAAATTACCAGTATTAGCTTACCCGCGTTCCTGTCCTCTGTCCGCAGCACTGAAAAGTTGACCGGGAAAATTCTAGCCCCCTGCCTGGTTTACTCTGAAGTGCCTTGCTTGACCGATGCAGAGAACGCCTGGAAAGCGGCTTGCCCGAATACAGATCGGCCCATGAACCCATCTTCCCAGTGGCAGTGGGATGAGCCGCTCTGCAGGTTGGTACGGAATAATCTTATTAATACGTCCACCAATACTGCTGAGCGTGCCCGCCTGTTGGCTGTGGGTGAGTGGGAGTCGGGCCTCTGGCTTCAGGCGCTACCGTCACCCAACATAGGTACTATGCTGGGTGATACCACCTTCCGGCTCGCTACCTGTCTGCGTCTGGGCGCTCCTTGTGTGGCTCCGCATCGCTGCCAATGCGGTGAAGGTGTCGACTGTCTCGGACACCATGGCCTATCCTGCAGTAAGAGTGCAGGCCGGTTAGCACGGCACGCCAACATAAATGACATCATCCGTCGTGCTCTTGTCACCGCCGGAGTGCCAGCTGTTTTAGAACCCAATGGCTTGGCACGCGACGATGGGAAGAGACCAGACGGAATGACCATAATGCCTTGGAAGGTAGGTAGGCCTTTGGTGTGGGATGCGGCTGGTCGACTCTTCACGTGACCAGAGGGCTGGCCTATTCTTTGGCCAAAGAATCAGCATTGCCATTCAACGTGGCAACGCTGCCAGCCTTTTAGGCACTTTTCCTGTTGACAGTGATGCGGACGAATTTTTTGATGCCCTATAATAATGCCCCCCCCCCCCCCCCTTGTTTATATACTTGTACATATTATTATTATTTTAAGTCGTAAGTGTTTTTAAATCATGTAAATACGTTTGTGTAAATAAATAAAATAAGGTACATTCTTCTGCCTGATGCTAACAGTAAAATAATTGCAGTTAGGTGAAGCAGTTTGTTTGTTAGGCCGAACAGGGCTAAGGACCGGGTGCGCCCCTCGTTTCTTATGTAAGCTATGAGGGTTCGATTGTCGGACTGCACTAAACGTGTGCATCCTTCATGTATGCACCTTGTCTCACTAAAGCTGCATACACTGCAAACGTCTCCTTACATTGGAATGCCATTTTCGTTGGCGGCGATTCCACTTGCCT
This sequence comes from Xanthia icteritia, assembly GCA_949128155.2. Classification (NCBI taxonomy): domain Eukaryota; kingdom Metazoa; phylum Arthropoda; class Insecta; order Lepidoptera; family Noctuidae; genus Xanthia; species Xanthia icteritia. Next base: position 451,720 of record OX421932.2, read on the forward strand.
GACAATATGATGTTGTTCAGCAGGGCTAACATAACAAGCGCGAGAACGCTCTTTTATTCGTTTTGTCGAAATTTGTCTACGATTCTGACGTCATTCTAATCCCTAACATGCCCGTAAACGACGAGTAAAGTTGAAAAAGGCACTTTGACACTTCTATATCTCACGACGAGAGATCGATGTTGCAAGTTATTAAAAACAAATTATTTTTATGATAGCAACATCGGCTTGAGATTCCGTTTCATTCATTTAATGTTGCCGATTCTCTTGTCATAAATGCCTCTAAACTAGACTAAAAACCACCAAAATTTTGAATATTCCTGTCAACCGACGATTTCCAAATTCTGAAATAGACTAAAGTGACACAACTTAACTATATTTTAGTTTAACGGCACTAAGATGGCACTGAGTTATTAATTTAGTCAAAATGGTAATTTTGCTATTCCGTATTTTACGTTTTTCACCTAAAATTTTGATTGTCTAAGTATTTAATCGCGATTAAAAAGGTGTGAAAATTAATTGTCATGAACTAAAATTCACACGAACACCTCGACGGTGCAAAAACAGTACTATATCTTTTTTTTTTCTTTTCTCTTGCTTATATCTCGAAAATGTTGTGTCCTATCGTAAAAATAATGAACATTTCGACCCCCTTTATGTAACCCATAAACCCCTAATACTCAAGATGTAGGTAATCAGTCTTCATATTTTCCATATAAAAAGTGAAAAATTCCATATAAAACACATCGTTCCAATATAAATAGTAGTTTAAAACTAAGTATTTTCATTATTAATATATTGTAAAATAAAATAATTACTAAAATAGGTACAATTATGAAACTGCCATGTTATTTTGGAGTTTTTTTTGTACCATAATTTTGTCTACTCTTCTCGTCGTCAAAATCGAGGACGAGTAAATATGACTAAATGACAGAAGAATCGGAGATTATCTCGTGTTGAATTGTCAAAAATCAAGATAACTAAGGTGCCACGTTAGGGTTTGTCGCAAAAACATCAAGTTTGTCAGAAGGAGTTGACTATTTTGTATGGAAGTGCTGTCAGAAAACGAGGAAAGTGACAGAAATAGACGACAATTACTCACGTGAGAGTGAGTAATTGTCGTGTGTGTCATGTTAGGCCTGCTGGTGTGCTCCCCAGCCCGCGTCCGCCGCGTCCGTGGTGAGAAATTGGGTAATTTTGGGGTTGTGCATTGTTCTTGCACTTTTTCCTACGTTTTTTACCCACCATTGTAACTCTCGAGTCACTAGAGGTGGTAACTCCCTCTATTGCCTTGGTCTGTATCCTCTGAATCATTTCAGTAAATAGGTAATTGAGTTGGGTGACAATAAAGGCGTCCGTTTGGAGTTGCTAAGATTTTTGAAATATTACATGCCAACCCAACTTTACCAGAGTATCCACAGTTACCTTGGTGTGTTCTATGAGTTGTGTTTGATTTTGGCTGGTTATTAAAAAATCGTCTAAATAAACTACAATTTTTATGCCTTGTCTCCAAAGGATTTCCGCAATTCAATTGGTCACCGATGCGAAAGAGTGAGGAGCTGATGAGAGACCGAAAGGTAAGGCCGGGCATGTTTTTTGATTTTTCTAATATGCCTGCTTATTTTATCTGTTCTATGAATTCTGACTTCTTGGATGTTCTTGTTGCAAACTTGTTTAATATTCTCTTGTAAGGGTAATATAAAGGAGGTTTTGTTGAAAATCCGGTTTTGTTATTTTTTTTTGAATATAGGTACTGCATATTAAAAAAATAATAGCGGATTTTTAACAATTGGCCAATTGTTTCCATGCTTGAACATGGATTTTTAGGCATCAACCTCCGAACACTGTGCTTTGATTGTCACTTATCTTTAACATTGGAGGTGTCTTGGGAGCCTGTACGACGAAAGGAATGCTTTTTTATAATTATTCTTAGATTTTTGTCAGAAATAAACTTATTTTTCTTATTAAAACTTGTGTTATAAGATGGCTTGAAAGTTTCATTGTTTACCTGATTGTTATTAGTGAATTTATTTTTATCTTTTAAATAACTCGGCATGTTTAGCCATACTTGGGAGCCTCCTAAAGTATCAACCAGAGGGATGAGCGCTTCTCTGTTGAAGAGATGCTCTGCACTAGGTGGAATATTTTGTAACTTACTTCTTTTAGAATGCGGTCACGTCTTACTTCAATACACTCAGCTCGCTTGTCACATATGACTTCCATACAGGATTCCATATTTTTGTATGAAGGAGACGTTGGACCAAATTTTTCAGATAACTTATTATTATAGAGTGTTTGTATTGAGCTAGTTCTGACACAGAGTCAGAACTAGCAGCCCAATTTACAACCTCCTGTAGTCCACTTTTCAAAAGTTGCCTATTTTCCAAAAGAGCATTTGACAATCCCGCTTACAATTGTTCCGTACTAACCAAGTAATCCGTACCTTTATTAAGATGACACAGTTCTTCATTTAATTTTAACCCTATAAAACCTGGTGTTGCTATATATGTGCTTGCAAGTCCTTCTACTACTACCGAATACCTTTCCAGGCCTGTGAATTTAATTCTTCAAGATTATTAACTATGCTAATTTTGCGGGGTCGGCTACTAGTACAATCTTAGATTCGTCAAAACTTATTTTCAAATCCCCGAAACACATATTATTATTAATAGGTGGTTTATTTAAAAATCGATTACTATTCGTTGAATTTACGGAATCGCAACGCCCGCCATTGTTATTTTTTTTACTATTGTTATTATAATTCGCACAAATTGCCGTGAAAATTTGCGGCATTTGAGCTACTCAGTCTGATAAGTATGTAACTTTGTTAATGAGAGTATCCATACGGATCCGAACAGGTTCTGACCTGTTTGTACTTGCGCCGCTTAGAGCTTTTGTTAGGTGGTGGCGAGGCAAAACTTTCCTCGTCTTCCGAAGACGAGGAACTGCTTTGCGATGAGCTAGAGCTCTCAGCTCTTCGCCCTCCATCCGGAGAAGCGATTTGAGCTACAGGATCTTCCGAGTTCATAATGGAAGGTACTTACCGACTCGCTGTCAAATACACAACACTGCACTAAAAAACACTGAATATATCTATAATATTACATGGATTATACATGAGATATCCCCAGTAAGTAAATGATAATACTTGTGTTGGGGCTAACTCGCTCTTTTCTTTATTAACAATATTGAGACGATTGTTTACAAAAGGTGACTAAAAATAAAATTTAGGTAATAAGGTAATATATATTTACAGTAAATGACTTATAAACTAATTTGCAGCTCTTTGTGTAACTGTAGTTGTAAGCCTATGTGACACTGTATGTGTGACATACAGTGTGAGTGTGTGTATCTGTATCTGTGTGAATGTGTATGTCTTCTTTGAAGCGCCGATGTGTTCGAAGCGCCGATGTGTTCGAAGCGCAATTTATAGATTAAACTCGGTAAGTATTTACATTATTGACAAGAAATAGATAAAAAGAAATTGTTTAACTAAGTCTAGCTTAATACAGTGTCGTACGTAAGAGACTACTGTTTGATTGAATTTTAATTTGAATTATTTAATTTTGTGTTTTTGTGTGAAATTTAAAGATTTCTTATATGGGTTATGTGGTACCTGAAATAAATTAATTTTATTTTTTTAAACTTGCTCAGTTTCCTCGTATGTTAGGGCTCGTACAGACTAGCCCGACATGTCGCACGACGCGACTCCGGTATTTGTTCTACCGTCAAGTTTTCTTAGATTTTTTTTTGTTAGGGTCCCGTCGCGCTGTCGCGTTGCGCCGGTCTGCACGACGTATGGTATATAGTACATAACTTTTACAAGTGACCTTTGGGCTCTTTCTAACTAAAGGAATTTAGTTTGAGTGGCTCCTCCCCAGACTGGTAAACAGTATGCAATAACTAATTGTGCAATAATATTGCTATTTAGTGTTTTAGGAGGCATGATATACATATATATAGATTTTTAAATATTCATATTTAATAAATTTTCGCACCGGTGCCGTGATATGCGAATGCCAAGCTAACCACTCATCAACTATAACTCCCAGGTATCTTGTGGACGTTACAAGTTTAATGGCTTGACATTAACAGTTTTGGTCCAATTGGTCCGCACACGTGTGGATTCGAACTTTAAAATTAAGGCTTTTGTTTAGACCTTATACTGGGAGAAAAGCTACCCACGTGTCCCCAAAGTAGACAATGGCCGTGTCATCCGCATAGAACAAGATTTTCCCCCACCGTTTCATAGTATGCAGAGTTCGTTAATATACTCTAGAAACAGTGGTGGGCCGAGGACTGATCTGTGGTTTTCCTCCTCAATAGTGAGGTAACTCGCATAGGCGAGTTACCTATTTTAACTTGTTGTCTCCTACCTCGGAGATAACTGTCAAAGAGGGAGAGAGCCTTACCTCTTATGACTTGACCGGTTTACTAGTAGCCACTGAAGAGTTCCACATCTACCTTCTGGCTCCATCATCAGACCCTCGTCACCAAGGTCAATCAATTGGACTCGTCAAAACGAATCATAGGAGCCCAACTCTAGGGGTTTAATAGTAGCCACTGAAGATTTCCACTATACACCTCCTGCCTCCATCATTAGATCAGCTCCAAGATACCAAATTATAGTATTGTAATCCAAACTAGGTACATTTTACACATTATAGTTTATGGAGACTGCATTGTTATTGTCTACTCGTGTGAAAACTCAGCTGTGTGCAGCAGCACTACTAGCGGTGTGCTCGGCGCCGGGCGACAAGTGCGCAACTTGTAACTCGTGCTAGTATCGATAATATGTGTGTAAAGAACGTGAGGATATTGTGAGCCTCTGTGTTGAGCGAGTTCTTGAAATAGCTTACATTGAGCCTCAGCAGTTCATTGTAATGAGCGTGTACGGCACCCATGTGCAAATACATTTATAAGTTTATTAAAGTCATATAATTTGTACAATACTTTCTATGAGCCGACTAGAATAACTGACACTAGTGCTACCTATATTGACAATATTTTTACAAACTTAAGCCATTTAATTATAAATGAGTTGTTTATTTTAGTTATTTTCATAGTCTGACATTAATACTATCTTTGTTCTACAGAAAAGGTCTGTTTGAGCCATTTACAATCTAGGTCCAAGAGATTCCCTTCGAGAAAAATTTAGAGAAATAAATATTCTGACTGTAGCCTCACAATATATTTTTGTGTACATACGAGTGCAATAGGTTTAAAAAAATAATAAGAAAATGTCCGATATTCATACCAGGAATAAACACAACCTTGCTATATATCGCACACGTCTCCACAGAGTAGGCAACTCGTTCATGGGTCAATGTATACGCTTTTACAACAAACTTCCCATTGACATTCGAAACTTACTCATTAAACGATTTAAAAGCTGTATTAAAACCAAGCTTTGTCGAAAAGGGTACTATACAATTTTACATTATAATTAGAAGATAAAAAAAGCTTGGGATTGAGCTGCTCGGTTTGCTAAGCCTTGTGATAAAACCATAAAATTTGACATTTTAATTATTATGTAAAACCATTAAAATATACCAGTTTTATTATAGACATTGACACTGGAAAATTATATACAAAGTGACATGATGACTTTGTAAAGTATTATATTATTTTTATTATTGTGAATGTGAGGACTATGTGGATATTTTTTTATTCATAATTTATTAGTGACCAGTCTTGCATCGGTAAGTCGGAAGTTGAACTATGATAGCCTTCTCAACGACTGCAGGGTATTCATTAATAAGAGAAAAAAAAAACAGTTTCATTTAATTTCATTTCATTTAAATCCAACAAAAAATTTGTTTTCAAATTTTTGTTAACCATTGATGTTAATCGATGGTTTGGTATGAGTTGCGAATTGATTCTGTATCCAGTTATTTATTTAACCCTCGGAAGGACCTCGGGACCTCTGTGAGCCTTTTTTTTTTTTTTAACGTTGCCCCACACTAGGAATTACTCCTGTGTCGTGTGGGTGCGTTTACAAACATTTAAACTCACATACACAAACAGCCAGACCCGGAACAACTAATTGTCGGTCATACAAATATTTGTTCCGTGCGGGAATCGAACCCGCGACACGCAGCGCAGCAGTCAATCGCTTAACCACTGCGCCAACCGTGCCGTCGCCGTGCCTTGCACGGGACCCCAGTGTTCCGCGGACCACCTTCTGTTCTAATCAGCGACCACTTGAGTATTACAAAGCGAATAACGGGTTTGTTATTTGGTCTGAGTGGCTGGCAATGCTGGCATATCCCATAGTGATACCTTCAGAAACTCACTGAATAGGTATATAATTATATGGAAGGATGTGTGCTATGGATGGGAGCTATGGATGCGCGAGTGGTGTAGCTATGTGCAGAGCAGCCGCCCACGCTCCCTGTGCCTTCCGTACTGTCGATGCATCGCATAGCTCGAGCTGCGTCTTCCCGGAACAGCTGCCTTGCGGCGGCACATCTTCATAGCACATCTTACTCGCTCCGCTACACAGCATTGTTGGAAACGATCACATAGTTTCGTAGCTTAGGTATCACATCCTCGCAGCACAGCTGAATAGCACATCTCTGGTGGAAAGGCACCCTAACCACCAGTCGCCAACACTAGTCGCGGGCGTGAGGCGACAAGAGCAAGAATACCAATCCACTGAGTAGGTAAATAGGAATGAGTAATACTTACCTACAATCTACGTACATGCGCATAACCATTATGCAAACATTAGAAAATTCTAAAAGTATTTATTGGTAGGTAAATAGGTCATGACGGTATGAGCGGCACTGTGGTCGCATCAGTGGCTAATGGTGGACGTCAGCTTAGCGGCCCCGGGACACTCGACCCCCGACCACCATTACTTATAGAAGAGACAATTAGGTACTCTGTAATGTTGCAGCCACGCGGTAAAAATGTTCCGTTATTCTCAACAATCAACGTTGTTCTCGAAGCTTGTTCTATAGGTACCTACTGATTTTTTTTGACGAGCGGAATTATTAATAGCTATTTAATTCATGTAGCTAGGTAAGTAGATACTGGTACTGCGTAGAAGGAAGTGATCGCGGCAGGTATTTTTTATAATTTAAAGTTTCTTAATTGGAATTCACAACATGCAATAATGTCGTCTCGTACCGGTGCCTGCAGGCGTGTGTGCGAGTGTCGCCGAGGGGCAGCACCGCCACCGACCGCCACCGACGGCACGGCGCGCGGTGTCGTGCTGTGCGTGGCCGGGCTCCACCCGGTCGCGCAGTCCTTCACAGTGCTTGTGAGCTTAGTTAGCTACCTGTTTGTTTGTTTGTGTCGCCACTCGATTCTCCGTTGCGTTAGCAGACTGCTACACTTCGTAATTCATAATTATTAATATTCATAATACCTAATTACCTAGTTACGGTTATACCTACCTTATTAATTCGATCATCAGTAACATGTTAAGTGACATTATTATCTTTTGCATATAAAACAATTTGTAACCCCTTTTTTACTTGGTAACTCCTCAAGTCCTCAGGTATAGTACCTACCTATTGTTTACTACCGAATACAATCATCATCAGTCCGAAAGATGTACTTTAAAAAAAGCTTCTTTATTTACTAGAATATATAATAATATAATCTATTATATAAAAAAAAATATTTTTATATATAAAAATGAATCCTTATTCCCTTGGTCACTTGAGGACGACTTTACCGATTTCATTCATCTGTTTTTTTTTAGTTTTCTAATTCTTTGTAGAAGGTTCTTACGGAAAGAAAAATTAAGAAAATTGAAACTTTCAGGAAACTTAACGACTATTTTAACTTCGCGCGTTTGATGAATGTGAATTTAGCAGAGTAGGGTAGATGGGTAGGTAGGTGCGCGTAGTACTTAGTGCTACCCGTGCGAAGCCGGGGCGGACAGCTAGTTTTGTATAAATTCCTTGTGTTCGCTTACCGGAGGCCGGAGGTGAACTAAGAATGTATGTGACTTTTTAAGTAGGTACTTACTTAAACATCGGTGCAGAATATTTTGTAGGTACTTAGGTACCTAAGTACCTACAAAAGATTCTGCACCGATGTTGTGAAGATTCTACTTTCTTTTGTGTTGATATTAATCAAACCCTACAAAAGATTCTAAAGTAGAATGTAGGTAGGTAGTGTACCCTGATATTTTATTTGCGGTAGTTTATGGTTGACCGCGACGATACGGTAGGTACAAGAAGAACTGTACTAATGTACATTGGTCAATCATGTTTCCTTGTGTTTGTCCTACATTCTGATGAGCGTACATCACTGTTAAAGTGTAGGATTACCTACGTCGCGGTGCTCAGATCATTGACTGCTGTCCGTGACAACTATGAAGTAACAACTGGCGCGCTCCACACAGGTAACCGCACGTTATCTCGCGTTATCGTACTACCCACCACCTGAAGGTTATCACGGTTATCAGAACATCATCGATATCGACTGCCTTCTAGATATAACTTCTAACAGGTGAAGTCATTGAACTGACTCACGGCAGGAAAATGTCATAAAACTCATAAAAAGATGGTTTCTATTCTGCTCTATACGTATAGAAAAGTGTGCAGCTGACACACTGACACTGCACCTGCACAATGCAGTGTGCACTGTGGCAATGGCATTGCACTGTTAAGATGCTGCTTGTGTAACGCCTTATTGTTTTGTACACAAGTATCATTGTTGGAAGCTTAATTATGAAAACACGACTAACTTACTTACCTAAGTTAAATTGGTAGGTTCCAGTTACCCGTTTGTGTATTTACGAATAATATCTAAGAATCAATTTATGATGTTTCCTGAATGAGCTGGGGGCCTATTATGAACTTTAAAATAACCAGGCAAGTTACAGGCAATTCATTCCACTGGCTGGTTATACACCGTGATATCTTAATGGTTGTTTTCCCGCGGCAGAACAACTTGCCATAAGGAGTACTTTCGAAGCATAGAGTAAAAGTAAAAAAATAAAGATGCTTTTGTTTTAAAATATATTTTGACAAATAAATTACTTTTTTTGTTTTATTGAACAATTTCCGGTACTTTTTACACAGAATGATGTTCCTTCGCAAGTAAGTACTAGTTTCAGAGTACAAACAAAAATAGGTATGAATATTATCATGAGGCACCATTTAATAGGCAGTTGTAATTATTATAGTTTAGTGGATGATAGTTATCGCCCACGGCGGTGCCTAATTTATGTTTAGTTGGAAATATTGTGGGAGTTTTTCAATTTTACCGTTATTTTGGTATTTTGACCAGAAGTGCCACTTTCCAGTTTCCAGAAACTCAAACGGTACATATTTGTCACACGTGATAATATTCTTAACGCTCGAAGAATTTCGCCAAAAATAATCCAAAACAATTCAATAAAAGCTCCTCTGAAGCAGCGTAAATTGAATGGATTGTGAGCTTACTTATTACAATAATTCATTTTAATATGTCAAGATAATATGTCAAAAGAATGTTCATAATACGTTATTTCCAGCCAATAGTCGGGCAGAAGCCGGCCAGGGTGTCACGTGACCACTGACTGGCTTGTTTGACGAGTTCATAATACGAAATAGCAAGGCAGTTCTGTTTACGCCGTAAACTGTCTGGAAATAAGAGTTCATAATAGGGCCCATGAAGGCTGAAGGTAGAAAGACTCAAAGACTCGAAAATAGCGTGTATATCTACATAGCTGCGTGTGCGTATGCCATGTACTATAGTCATAGTCGGATGTACCTGCCGTCAGCTGTGCATCAGGTAGATAGGATATAACTGGGAGCTGGCGACCAGCCAGTAGGACCTAGCATATGCGGCAGCGGCCTCATGTCATAGGCAGCAATAGCAACAAGCCCAGGTGCGTGCGTGGTGCACAGGGTGCAGCACTGGTGACAGCACTTGCATTGCTTTACTATTAAGTGACAGATGTCTTGTCATGTACTTATATTCAGCTGAGCATATTATTATGCCTTCCATATAAATAGCTGCTTCATGTGATAAGTGGTGCTAGGTCACCCCTGGCTTGTTCTTTTTTGCCGAGTGTTATTAGTAGCAGACACGAGGCCGCGAAGATTGCCAACTAACCATGACTCGACAGTATAATATAGTGACATTCAACATGAACGAACATAAATCATACATAGGTACATACAAACAACTGCGACTCGGTATTAAAAATAGTCTGCTCTAAACGATTTAAAACTGCTTATTTGTCGTGATTAATTAAATGTTTAAATCATTTAGATAAGGACGGACTTGTTATGTACAGAATGATTAAAGATTATGTAATCAAAATACGCAAATATTAATTTGATCATAGTGTTATTGTCTACAGGCACTGAGGCACCCACTACTTATAGAAATCACTGCGGTGTCGGGGTGTGAATCCGCGATGATACATCATGTAATTTTTTTTTTAAACATTTTCTCTTGCATTGTTGAAGATTAACATTAGTGATAAAGTGCCCGCGTGCGCATTTTGAACATGTTTGGCATGTTAGACGATATCACTGCAAACTAACTGAAATAATTGAAAATAAACTATTTACTTATGCACAATTCGTAATTATAATTGTCTACTTAGATAATAATGTCGATTCTGATATTATCGCGGCTCGTAGCAGCCGCACGGCTACGTTTGCCGAGGTCAGTTACCATCCATAACAAACCGAGATCGCTCCGCGCCACGGAAAGCACGTTTTAAAGAAGAATTTTTGGTAACATTTTGATGATTTAAACCAGTATTTAAGTTTCATTAATTTATTAAGTAAGAGGTTTTCTCTATTGTCCTAATTTCTAATTTAAATGATAATTAGTGTCATTAGTTCTTGCCAAATTATTAGCAGAATTATTTAAAAAGTCATTTCATTGCTCAAAAGGACCAAGTTGTTTAGCCAAATTTTTGGCTGAAATAGAAAAAAATATGATAGCTAAACAGATATCTGTCTTTTGCAATATTTAGTTAAAAAGATAGCACATAACAATATTATATCTATCTCTTGTCAAATACAAATTATTACCAACATAATTGTTAGTATCAACTAGATGGAACAGATTATTATTGATATCCAATTATGCAATGTCATATTTATTTCAAATCTTAAGTTATTTTCTTCCTGTGGCAAACTGTTACTATATGGGAATGTACACAACACAATTTTTCTTAAACTAAGATTACACAAAGTTCTATAATATTGGAGCAATTCTCCTTTGTTCACATTTCCCCTATTACCCATAAAAATTAATAATGTAGTGTCCTGCTATCTATACTACATAAAAGATAGCTTGATCTTTAATCTTTATCTTTAATCTTTATTATTACACAAGAGAGTGGTTACAAAAAGTGTGAAGTCCCTGACTCCTGTGCTAGGTGGTAGACCTGTGTTACAAGAGCCAGTGCCCTCTCCCAGTAGGAGATATTACAGAATCTTATGCAATAAGATTAACAAAAATAAAAGAATATGGTTACAAGTAAAAGCGGATAGAAGAAGCCTGTATTGAATTTGTGAGTGTTAGTGTGTGTGTGTGTGAGAGTGTATTTATGCGTGTGTGTGTATGTGTGTGTGTGTGTATGTATATGTGTGTTCGTGTGTATGTATGTGTGTGTATGTATATGTGTGTGTGTGTATGTATATGTGTGTGTGTGAATGTATGTGTGTGTGTGTCAATGATTGTACAGGAGAGGTTTTAATGTTACGAAATAGATATGATAACCTTCTCTGTTTCGTCATAGTTCAAAGACAATAGCCATGGCTTAAGACTCTGTTTGACTTTAAGTAGGGTTAGTTTATAAATTGAAAGTTTTTTGTTTATTTTATTATACATAAGTGCGCTTTGGGCACGATAGTGTCGTCGCGCAAGTGCAGTACGACATTGGACAGACTTACAGATAGGAAAGCCAATCCGCCGATTACATAGCTTGCTATCTAGTGGCATCGTGGAATGTCGGAGCAAGATAGAGCGGAGGACGTATAATTTTCTCACCGTTAGTACTTGGGCTTCTGAGTACAACTGAGCTGTGGGGTAGTCCCTTTTACGAAAATACATAACTTTGAGAACAGCCCGCTGAGCTCGTTCCACCCTAAGCATCACTGTTTTGAAGGTCCCGCCCCATACCGGAATGCAGTAAGTAATTATCGACTCGCATAGTGAACGGTATACTAGTAATGCTGTTTCAATGTCGGCCGCGTGTCTGAGCTCCTTAAATAAATAAATAAGTTTACGAAGCCGGGAGCATAGAGCATCCGTATGGGTGCGCCAATCCAACCTCTCGTCGATATAAACACCTAGGTATTTAATACTTGGGACCATGTCGAGGCAAATGCAATTGCAAGGAGTGGAGTCGTGACAAATATGTGCTATTATTTTATCCGAGTTCATTGACGGTTTAGGTGAATTTGGTGGTTTAAACTGAATAACTTTGGTCTTTGAGATATTAAGCGTCAGTAGATTAGTGGATAGCCAGTCCATAATTGTTCGCAAGGTAAGTTCAGTGGTTTGCTTAGCCCTGTCCCAGGTCACGTCTGATATCAATAGTGCTGTGTCGTCGGCATAGGTAAAAATGTCACAATGGGAAAGGGAGAGTTGACAGAGGTCATTAATATATATTTGAAAAAGCGTGGGACCCAAGATACTGCCTTGAGGTATACCGTAACTGATGAATTCTTCGTCACTAAGAACAGAATTAATTTTAACACATTGGCTACGCCCTCTGAGATAATCTTTGTAAATATCTAGGGCCACACCACGTACTCCCATATGTTCCATTTTGGTCACCAGTCTGGGAATAGACACCGTATCAAAGGCCTTAGTCAGATCTAAGAAGATACCATAGCATTTAAGGCGACTGTCTAATCTATCAATCAAGGTATTGGTGAAATCAGAGACAGCATCTTCTGTGGAAATTCCCGACCGAAATCCGTATTGATTCTGAGCAATCAAATTATATTTACAAAGAAATTTTGACAGATTGGTGTTGAGGATTCGTTCAAGTATTTTAGACAAGGAGCTAAGGACTGAAATCGGACGATAATTGGAAACGTCATCCTTAGCTTTGCCCTTGTACACTGGATGAACAATAGCACGCTTGAAAGCTTTTGGGAAAGCACCCGAATTGATGGCACAGTTACAAATATGGGCAATGGGAGGAGCCAGAATGCAGCTAGATTGTTTTATTATACTTGCTGGGATGTTGTCCCATCCAACTGCACAATCACTACGTAAGCTATGAATAGTGCTTATTACAAGTGCCTCGTCAACCAGTGGAATAACCAAAGAGTTAACTGAAGATGAGGAAGAAGGTGAATAAACGGACGGTGTGACAGTAGAAAATTTTGATGCAAGGTTTAATCCAGCGTTAACAAAAAACTTATTGACATTATTAACAGATACGATCGGCGCGACGGAAGATTGTAGCAGGGCATTGGGAGAGTGCCTTTGTTGATTATTGTGTGTGATCGATTTGATTATTTTCCACGTAGCTCTCGGGTTATTATTTGCCTTTTTAAGTTCTGCTTTTTCATAGGCTCGTTTTAGTTTTTTAAGTAGGGAATTACAAAAATTACGGTACCGTGTGTATGTCGTTTTTAATATTAGATTGTTGGGAGACTTACTGACCCGTCGGTGCATTTTGTCGCGATTTCGGAGGCATCGTACTAAGCCAGCAGTCATCCAGGGTTTTTTAACTGCTTTTCTATTAGGTGTCTGAACAATCTTAGTATGTTTTATTATGACAGCTTGAATATCGGCAATTAAAATATTTGTTGCTTGGTCTGGGTCGGTGGTACTGAGAATAGGAGTAAAATCATGATTACTAATTTCCTTTTTTATTTCGTCATAGTCATATCGGAGAGAGGATTTTTTTGGTGGGGATGCAGTTGCCTTATTAGTCTTTAGGAAAACAGCAACAGGAAGGTGATCAGTAACATGAGTGTCCAGTACAATAACCTTTGCAGGCAATTTAGTCTTCATCATGACATGATCCAGGCAATTGTTTATCCTTGTCGGGAGATTGTGGGCAGGCAATAACCCATGCGTCGCTGCTAGCGTTAAATAATCGTCTGAATGACGATCATTGTTTCCCGGTTTGATATCAATATTAATATCTCCGATGAGCATGATGTTGTTTTGAGATTTAACGGATGTCATTGTATCATTTAAACTAGACAAGAAGTTAGTTGGGTTTAGATAAGATGGAGAACGATAAACTGCTATTATGGCTGTGTTATTATAGCATGTTACTAGACAGTTGGCATCCGAAAATAAGGGTTCATGTGTGGTACAGTTAATAGTGTCTTTGACGTAAATTACGACGCCGTCGTTTTTTATTGGATTGTTGCTTGTGGAATACGAAGTATAGCCCTGTAAGACAGGGATATAGCCCGCAACCTGCAGCCAGCATTCTGTTAATATAATAAAATCAAAATCAACTTTCGTGAGAGTTAACATGGCAACAAATTGATCTAGGTTCTTTTTTATACTCCTGATGTTTATTTGTATAATACGAAAACCCCAAACGCTCTGCTCTACAAAATCTTGGCATAGTACCGGAGTACACATACAAGAATCAGCAATAGAAACATTATCTATTTCCTGAGATATTTGATCAATATTCATCATTTTTAACAAGACTGAATAATTTTGTCACAACTTGTAGACTAAGGTGCTCAACCTCGAGGATTAAATTAGCACCAGATCCGAGTAATACAGAAAATATGAACCGGTTATTAAAAGGTAAGATAGTCAAGGTAAAATTAGGATTTTCAGTGTAAAGTTCAGTTCCTGGGAAGCACGTGTGCGTGACTGAATGTGTGTAGAGTTCATCTCCTGATAAGTATGTGTGTGTGATTAAATTTGTGTGTTGATTAATTTCTGATACGTATGTGTGTGTGAGTTGTGTGACTGAATTTGTGTGCAGGTTAGGCTTATAAAGTAACAAGGTATACATTTGAAAAGCTAAGTTTTTAAACAACAAACAAGACACTATATGTATTTTAGCTAGACAACCAGATCCAGACATTAGTCACGTACTTAGCCGTAGGCTGTCGAGGTCTGCATCATTTTTAATAACGACATGTCGGTCACCATCCACTTTTCGCAGCAGAACTTTACCATAGGAGGTCCAGCAGTATTTATATATATTTTCTTCCGCAAAGCGTCGGGCCAGATAATAAAGACGTTGAGCCTTTGGTGTAAGTTTTTCGGATATGTATATTGGTTTGCTGGGTCCGTCGAATTTTAGGTGGGTTGTAGACAGCTTGTTTTGTTTATTTGCGCTATTAAATTTGCGAGCCTTCTTAATTATAGTGTCCTTCGTTATTGCACTTATAAAATCTACAGTAATAGTAGAAATGTTATTTTTATTCTTGGTACGGAAAACATCTTTTATTTCATTACCATTTATCGGTGTGCCAAGTACGTTGGCAGCCTCTGTTACAATGGCGCGAAGGCTTTCCTTATCCTCTTCCTGTCTCTCGGGCACATTCCTTATCTCGATTTTGGTTGAGAACAGTTGTCGTTCTATTAAGTCAATTTTTTCTTCCAGCTCAAAGATACGGCGGCGGTCAGTTTCACGCACTGACTCTAAGTTAGTGAGTTTTACTTTCAGGTCGTCGTAGTCGTTTGAGATGAACTCCATAGACTTCTGTATTTCTGCGTTCTGAGCACTAATTCCAGTGATGGAGGCCTGTAAAGCCGCAAGCTTCTCTTCAGACTTAGCGGAGGACTCTGACAATAATGCCCGAATTTCGTCCAGACGATCCATACAATCACAGCCGCCATGCTTACGCTTACGGCTTGTTACATTATTATCTTGACCCAAGGTCGAGAGGTCTGGAGATGATTCAGACTGCAGGAACAGTCGGGTGCCAGAGGTAGGAGATGAAGTTGGTCCTGCCGTTACTTTTTCTAGTTGTTTCTTCGTAGGTGAGCGTTTAACTGACATAGTTAATAACTAAAAATATTACCTTAAATATCGAGTAATAAAGTAAGTACTGATATTTCACTAGGGCCACATGAATTCCTAGCGAACGGCGCGCGACGCGTCAGGACGCTGCGATGACGTGCTCGTGATGCGTAGGCGCAGCGTAGCTCAGGCGCTGATCACCGTCTCAGGTGTTGCTGTCCTATCTCTGCGACATATGTTAAACTGACATTCGTAGGGTTGTCAGGATATAAAAATTGTCGATAGAAGTTATCGACGTTTCTTACTATTATCGATGCTAATGTAATTATAATTTAATTACAAACGTTACTAAATTAAACGAATATTTTAATATAAAATATATTTATTCTCTTAAAGTAATACACCCCAAAATCATATCTGAATCAGTTTCTGAATCGCTAGAACAATCTTGTAAATTTGTTATAAACTCTTGTTCGCAAAACACACGTCGTCTCATGAATCGGCAGATCGTTCCAGAGGTTATTTCAACTTTTACTCAGTGTTGCCAATTTTTTTCCCTGAGTCCACTATAGGACATGGGTCTGATACATAAAAACGAATAATATTACTAGAGACGATCAAAACTGCGAAACGGTGCCTCATCTGAAATCAATAAAATAGATTTTGATAACGATTTTGTAATCTGAAATAGGATATTTAACTGTTTGCGTAAAAGTCCAAAAACGCCCATGTCTACTCCAGTAGCAGCGGTTCTTCAAACCACCAGAAATATACTATACTCCATTAATGAAATAAGATGAGACATTTTTTACAGGCCGTTCAACCGATTTTGACTTCTATCGCTTTGGTGGCATGACAAATGGCAGCTACAGTAAACACCTGGTATTGTACCGTAAACTGGGGTTACTTTGATCAATATTGAACTTTGAAGGTCCATATCTTTTAAATTTGACGGTGTAAAAAAAATACAAAAAATGTCTAATAATCGGTTTTTTTATACCTCTCGATTTCTGTAATAATAAGCAAAAACCGATGGCTTGATTTTGAGGAAAAAAATAAAAACCGTCTGATCAAAGTTATACGTAGAATGGGGTTACTTTGATACCCCCCTATTTTATTGCGTAATTACAAAGTAACGCCAATTATAATGCCAATACAATTTAAAAAATCAAAATCTGCCAACGGGAAAAATAAATATTGTCATTTTTGTTATTTGGGGTAACTTTGATCTAGTAAGAGTTATCAAATAATGAACATTTCTTCATTAAAAATAGTGCTTACATAATTTTAGTTTACAAAGAGTTTAACAACTAGATAATCAGTCTTTCTTATTTATTTATTTTAAAATCTCTTCATTAAAACTGAAAAAGAGCTTAGAAATAATTAGTCTTCAGAAAATCAACAAGATATATAATATTGTTCCTTAATGTTTTTATATCTATGCATGTAATAGTCTTAGAAATTCACAAAAATCAATTAATATTCTTACAAGTTCTGCAATATCTATATTAAAATAAAATTGCATACATTCAACATTATTATCCTGACTCGCAAAAGGCTTTGGTTTTGGCAGGTAGGCTAATATGACACTTGCCTCAATTTCAGATATATCATCGCGAACCAATTTGAATTATTTTTTATTTCCCAATTATTTGAAACCTTCGACTACCAATGGGTCCCACTCAAACTTCCTTCCACTGTTTGATTAAGCGCTTCTTCTGTTCGCGCCTGTGAATATTTTTGTACTCACGGGACCCAAGTTTATTTTTATAAATTCGCGGCATCTTCCTGGTTAACAAAATATTTATTCATTTAGCAAAAGAACATTGCAAATTAAATAAAAGCTTGTAAAAAAAGCATCTGAAAAAAAGAGCATACTCTCCGGGATTAATTTGATCATTTGATCAATCTCACACCATATACCCTATCAATGACACCCCGCATTAAACAAACTCAAGTTATTGCATTCATTTTGAGGTTAGAAAAACAATGATCAACGTATTGGTTAATCGATAATAGGCCACATAATGGAGTTTATCTAGAAATTTCATTACACCATCACGCAATTAAGTACACATGAAGTTTTGCAGCACAATTATTTAGCTATAAAAAGATAATAACAATATATTTACCTTTTTAATTAAATTTGTTGGTGAATTCCCAGAGCGTTCTCAGAAAAGGATTTGACAGTTCTTCAGTGTTCCAAACTTAGAAAAAAAAACTACCAAATTGCGTTTAATTTTACGTAATTCGCAAATTTATATGAAATGGAAGTTTCGATCAAAATCATCCCGTGAATCAAAGTAACCCCGGTTTACCGGTAACCAATTTTTTACTTTTAATATTCAACCGATTTTATATAGATGTCAAAATCGGTTGAACGGACTGTAAAAACGGTTTATTTAAATGTCTAATCTTATTTATCTTCAAATGGAGTAAGATTAGTCACGATTTTTTTCTTTATGTTAACGTCATTCGGTCGCTGTTTTGGAGGACCATTTGAATATTTGAGATTGAAAATAAAACACAATATAGGTAATAAAAGTATTTTTTTAAACATCATCCAACTTAATATCACGCAATAATTAATGAAAAACTTAGTGAAGATGTTTGGATGTTTCTTAGATACATAATAATTGCTAAACAGCAGATTTTTTTATTCCGGTATATTCCCGTGGGATATTTTTTTAGAAATGACGTTATTTTGCGATCTCCACTCGAGCGGAGCCTCTGTTTTCGCTTCAATATACTCCTTATGCTTCACTATTTAACCTCATCAACTGTGAGCTTAGGAAGGTTTTCACCTCAAAAACATTGCCTGTTTGTGACCGCGTTATATTTATGCAGAGGCTATTTGAATTGTATCATGAAAAAACATATAACCATTTATTTTATTTATTTATTTATTTATTTAAGGACAACCAACAAAGCATACACCAAAAGTACATGTTAAAATACACATATTATTTTTACATATTATAGTGTAGCCTTAATTAAAGGCTGCCACGGCATGCATTAACATAGCAGTAGGAAATGCAGTTACAAAACAGTTACAAAACCATGATGAAATTATTATTATGTATTTGCCTACTATGTATGCCCTACGGGCGGGACATAGCTGTTCACAATTTATTATATTTCTGCCACCTGTATTATGTACCTACCTATGATCCACAATAAAGATTGATTTGATTTGATTTGATTTGAAACTGTTAAAGAATTTGTTAAGAAATATTCAAAAACTTTTAAAAGAGCCTGTTCCTCAGCAAAAGCGATACACATTAAAAATAAAATAAAATCTTCTGGAAATAAAATTAAAAAAATTGGATATTATTAATTCAGAAACGGGAAGAACGACATTACGTGACTTCTATCTAAAAATCAATGATGTAGATATTTAAGTAGACGTGGAGGTGGCAACAGATTTTGAAAATGTCTTCACTAATATTCCCATTTTAACAACTAAACAATGGTGCCGATTCTCTTGTACACCGAACTAAACTAACTAAACTATCACTAAAATTCCTTACTTTTTACTATGAGAATCTTAACGCTATTCTGCAATAAAAAGTCTCTAAACTTAAAAATTATTTTGACACAACTAAATCGAATTTGACAATCGCGACTCCACGTGGTACACACTTGTTTGCCACTTTGCCCTACCCCGTGAATTTTTTTAGAGCCGGAGGTGCGCAGGGGGGGCAGCCTCGACGTGTTTTATATGGAATTTTTCACGTTTTGCATGGAAAATAAAAAAAAATATTACCTACGTGTTGATAATTAGGGGTATAAGCGTTTCATAAAGGGGGTCGAAATTTTCATTATTTTTGCGATAGGACACACCATTTTCGAGTTATAAGCAAAAGAAAAGAAAAAAATATATATACAGTACTGTTTTTGCATCTGAAGTCGAGGTGTTCGTGTGAATTTTAGTTCATGACAACTAATAGTATTCCACACCATATTTTATCGCGATTAAAAATGGTCAGATTTAGATAGAAAATTAAAATTTTAGGTGAAAAATGTCAAATTCAGAATAGCAAAATTGTAATTTTCACTAAATTAAAATCTCAGAGCCATCTTAGTGCTGTCAAACTAAAATATAGTTAAGTTGTGTCACTTTAGTCTATTTCAGAATGGGAATTCATCGTTTGACAGGAATAAACTAAATTTTAGTGATTTTTAGTCTAGTTTAGAGGCATTTGTGACAAGAGAATCGGCACCATTGTCAACGTCGTCCTCCACTTCTGCTTACTCAATACTTAAAGAATGTCTGGTACACATTCTATATTATTTTAATTCTTGTGAATGTGAGGACTATGGATTGGATATTTTTTTTCTCTATAATGATGGTCTGGTAGTTTGAGTAGTTTATCGGCTGGATAAACAACCCAAATGTTCTTTCTTTGGTATTGTTCGTCGAGTTGAGCTCCTTAAGTTCTGAGTTGAGCTCCACGATTACTGACAAATGCTTGCACTGACTGGACAGTTCCACTCAAATCTGTGTGGTTCATTTCATATGTAGTTGGGAAAAGGCTAGACAGATGATTCTGATATCATCCGTTAAACGGAAATAATAAAATATAGCTTCCTACGCTAGGTATCTACTTGATTTGAAGTGGTCACATACTACCTTCACTAGTCTAGACATACGGACGCCAGCTGTGAGCCTGTGACAGTCAATGTATGCGCCTGTCCGCGTCGCTCGAGCAACAGGTACTTCTCACTAAACTGATTGATATCTCATCTCAGTGTGGCGCTGTTCACGTGTGTAGTAAGTAGCTCGTGTTAGGCCTCGTATTAGGTAAACTGAGAGGGCCGCGTTCAGTGACCCTCTCTATATTGCGGTTATGCATCAGTCGCAGATCACAGGACATGAGCAAGTGAATTTACTATGAACCTGTAAATTTTGTTAACTTTAAGGTCTCTGAACAAGTTTACCATTAGATGCGACTGAAAATAAAACAGTTTTTATGAAACACAACATAATATCACGCCTTGTTTCCACGAAGGGTTAGGCAAAGGGTGAACCAGTACTTGTAGTACACCTACATTTCACCAGTAATGTTTAAATCCCATGTGATAGGGGGCGAGCTTATTGCCGTCAACCGGGCACAAATCCAGACTCCGGGCTGCTACTGAGAAATGCCAGATGGAAAAACCCAATAACTCTTTATCCAACCTATGAATCGAACCCAGGACCTCATGCTCAGCAGTAGCGCGTTTTTATGAAACTAGTTGATCAAAACTGAACAGCGCAAGCGGCGGCACACTCGTCACGGGCTCACGGCAGGGCCACGACACTCCGCCGACACCGCTTAGATAATATTGTTATTTATGAAACTAGTTGATCAAAACTGAACAGCGCAAGCGGCGGCACACTCGTCACGGGCTCACGGCAGGGCCACGACACTCCGCCGACACCGCTTAGATAATATTGTTATTTATGAAACTAGTTGATCAAAACTGAACAGCGCAAGCGGCGGCACACTCGTCACGGGCTCACGGCAGGGCCACGACACTCCGCCGACACCGCTTAGATAATATTGTTATTTATGAAACTAGTTGATCAAAACTGAACAGCGCAAGCGGCGGCACACTCGTCACGGGCTCACGGCAGGGCCACGACACTCCGCCGACACCGCTTAGATAATATTGTTATTTATGAAACTAGTTGATCAAAACTGAACAGCGCAAGCGGCGGCACACTCGTCACGGGCTCACGGCAGGGCCACGACACTCCGCCGACACCGCTTAGATAATATTGTTATTTATGAAACTAGTTGATCAAAACTGAACAGCGCAAGCGGCGGCACACTCGTCACGGGCTCACGGCAGGGCCACGACACTCCGCCGACACCGCTTAGATAATATTGTTATTTATGAAACTAGTTGATCAAAACTGAACAGCGCAAGCGGCGGCACACTCGTCACGGGCTCACGGCAGGGCCACGACACTCCGCCCACACCGCTTAGATAATGTTGTTATTTATGAAACTAGTTGATCAAAACTGAACAGCGCAAGCGGCGGCACACTCGTCACGGGCTCACGGCAGGGCCACGACACTCCGCCCACACCGCTTAGATAATGTTGTTATTTATGAAACTAGTTGATCAAAACTTAACAGCGCAAGCGGCGGCACACTCGTCACGGGCTCACGGCAGGGCCACGACACTCCGCCCACACCGCTTAGATAATGTTGTTATTTCCGAAGCCATTTTGACCAGTAGATTATTATCCTAATCCTTAACTGATAAAATATGTTATTATTTGCCATTTAATTAAGATTAAAATATGCCTGGACATTACATCATTTAAATGAAAACTATAAAAGATAACGCAGATTTAAAATTACACGCAGCAAAATAATTAGGTATGGGTGACGGCGCGCGGCAAATAATTTATTTCAATTAGGCACAAAAAGGGACTTTTGAACGTCAAAATTTACAAAAAACAGAATTTATTCTAGTCGCCTCTTCCAAAAGGTAGTTTTCGTATGAAGAAGAATAGGCAAGAAACTCCACCGTTACTCTTTTAAAATGTTTTCACAATATCTTGTATACATTAATTATATAATTATAGGTATGTGAAGACCATGCACCTAGAATAAGGAGTTAATTACTATACCACGATAGGTAAAAAGAATGAAAAATGAAGCAATGACAGATAAATTAATTATGGGATAGATGCATGGTGCTCACATATTTACAAACATTCTAAAATTATACGATATTTCTAACATTTAACAAGTAATACTAATAAGTCAGTGTGTGAGTTCAAGTAATCACATAATGTAAAATCAATGTTAGATTTTGTTTATAATAAAAAGTTTTTTTTGTCTAGACTCTAAATTGTCCTATGGAGCAGGACCAGCATTTATTTATACCACAATTATAACACCTTTACAGATTCATCCAAGGCGATGTTATAAATTACAACGTCTGTAACTCTTTCAATTCACTTTCACTTTCTTTCTGTAGCATGTTTCCAAGCATTCTGATCTTGGATCTAGGAATCCTCTAATTTGAAATATGCTTGTTTACAAAGTGTACTTTTTATATGAGTTTTAAGTATTCTTTCATTTAATTGTTATATATCACAAGGTATTTTGTTGTAACATTTAACACAGTACCCCATAAAAGATGTACTGACTGACTGACAGGGGTCAATGACCTTTCCTCGGCTTTTAAGGAACTGCGATTAGGTATTGAAATTTATTTATGAATTGAATTAATAAAAGTATTTGGACGTCCAAATTCCACAAATGGAGAATGAATCACCCTTTTTGTTCATACGAGTATATCCAGTTCAACGAAATAGTGACCATCCATAGACCACTTTTGTTTTTTTAAATGTAAGGCCCGTTCCTACGGCGCGGCGATGCTCAGAACGATATTTTGTTACTGTATAAATTCGGACCATCCGGCAGCTTCTTAGCAGTTTCATACTGCATTTTGTTTTTAACCGTATCAACATTGGGATGTTGACGTGTGCTAAACACCATGGCATTTTAATTGTCTTACAAAATCAGCGCACTTCATGTATCCAATGACTACTAAACATTCTTTTTTTTTTATTCAGATAAGTATGTAAATTTGAATAAGTTAATAAATGAAAATATTATTCATTGATATGACGCATCAGACGCATGACGTAGTTTAAAACACCGGCGCGCTCGAGGGCGGCGCGGATTCGCGGAATAATGACACGGAGCGGCGACATCTTTTAACAGACTTAATTGACCCTAGTTCAAAAATATGTTTCTTACTATTTCAGTCTTAATGTTCTCAGTATGTAGCAGTTTGTAAGTAATTCCAATTCTTCTTTCATACCTTTACGGGCTTAGGACCGTCAGAAACATCGTTCTTAATAAAAACCCAAACTAAGTTGTGTAAGATACGTAGACCAGGTAAGTCTGGCAAGAGCTTCAATAAGTAGGTACGTAGACCAGGTAAGTCTGGCAAGAGCTTCAATAAGTAGGTACGTAGACCAGGTAAGTCTGGCAAGAGCTTCAATAAGTAGGTACGTAGACCAGGTAAGTCTGGCAAGAGCTTCAATAAGTAGGTACGTAGACCAGGTAAGTCTGGCAAGAGCTTCAATAAGTAGGTACGTAGACCAGGTAAGTCTGGCAAGAGCTTCAATAAGTAGGTACGTAGACCAGGTAAGTCTGGCAAGAGCTTCAATAAGTAGGTACGTAGACCAGGTAAGTCTGGCAAGAGCTTCAATAAGTAGGTACGTAGACCAGGTAAGTCTGGCAAGAGCTTCAATAAGTAGGTACGTAGACCAGGTAAGTCTGGCAAGAGCTTCAATAAGTAGGTACGTAGACCAGGTAAGTCTGGCAAGAGCTTCAATAAGTAGGTACGTAGACCAGGTAAGTCTGGCAAGAGCTTCAATAAGTAGGTACGTAGACCAGGTAAGTCTGGCAAGAGCTTCAATAAGTAGGTACGTAGACCAGGTAAGTCTGGCAAGAGCTTCAATAAGTAGGTACGTAGACCAGGTAAGTCTGGCAAGAGCTTCAATAAGTAGGTACGTAGACCAGGTAAGTCTGGCAAGAGCTTCAATAAGTAGGTACGTAGACCAGGTAAGTCTGGCAAGAGCTTCAATAAGTAGGTACGTAGACCAGGTAAGTCTGGCAAGAGCTTCAATAAGTAGGTACGTAGACCAGGTAAGTCTGGCAAGAGCTTCAATAAGTAGGTACGTAGACCAGGTAAGTCTGGCAAGAGCTTCAATAAGTAGGTACGTAGACCAGGTAAGTCTGGCAAGAGCTTCAATAAGTAGGTACGTAGACCAGGTAAGTCTGGCAAGAGCTTCAATAAGTAGGTACGTAGACCAGGTAAGTCTGGCAAGAGCTTCAATAAGTAGGTACGTAGACCAGGTAAGTCTGGCAAGAGCTTCAATAAGTAGGTACGTAGACCAGGTAAGTCTGGCAAGAGCTTCAATAAGTAGGTACGTAGACCAGGTAAGTCTGGCAAGAGCTTCAATAAGTAGGTACGTAGACCAGGTAAGTCTGGCAAGAGCTTCAATAAAACACGAGCAAAGGGAGAAAAGTTAAATACCTACTACTTATTTAAACCACTCATACCATTTTAAACCACTTTACATAACTGAAACTTTAACTCACAAGACTCAGAGATTGCTTTTTCTGGCGAGGCAGTTTAAAAAAAGCCACGGATATGACTTTTGCTGGACGAGTGATGGGTTTGTTTATCTTAAAAAAACCGAAGACTCATCTCACATACGCATAAATCATGACTCGGATCTGGATATCTTAAAAAAATCAATATGACTACTCCTTGTTGTAACACTCATTTTCGGTGTGTTATTGATTTATTTTATATTGCATGTTTTTATCTCAATTAGAATTTTAAGTTATTTTTATTTACACTTTATATCGCATGTTTTTTTCTTAGATCAAATCGCATCACTTGTGTTAACATTTTACCACACCATACATAAATTATACACTACACTTTATAGACAACACGTTTTTTTCTAAATTCGAACACTACTATACTCACAGTAGGTACCTATTTCCTATAAATCTACACTCATACATAATATACATCGTGACTTCCCATCACACGATCAGTTAGCCACATTTGAACCTTATTCAATAACACTTTCGTACGACACGCTCTCTACAACACGATTACCTATATTATATATACGTTGACATTTGAATCACAGTTTTGCTAGAACAAACGTTGTTCAGAACATGTTCTACTACTATTCTATAACATCCAATAAAAAAAAAGTCATTAGTTTTTGAAAAAAACACAAAAAAGACAGTTAAAAACGTCGTAAATTATCGTTACTCCCTACAACATAGACACTTCGGCGCTCGCGACCCGAAGGAGTGCGGCGTGGCGCACCAGCCGAGAACACTGCGAGGGAAGCAGCAAACATTGATCCGCCAGGAGGCTATTGCAAGTTTCCCATCTCACCGCCACAAAGTCACTGGAAAACTGTTGGGAACCGATTGAGAACGCAACCATAATATTTGTTTATTTTTATTTGGCCTTACTGTGAATAATGCACTTGGCATTAGGTTGGCAACATTCTTCCTTTTTATATCTTCATCTTGTTTGTAGAACTTGTGGTGGAACAAGTTGGAAGCCTGCAAATACATCTCAAGAAACTAAAATCTTTTTTAATTACGAAAGGGAATTTAAAAACCTTTGATAATCCGGGGTCATAAATTATAATTAAATACGGTTTGTTGTAATGAGGCGGGGTATAATCCGACGACATCGCTATATGATATTCGGATGCATAGACGTTGATAAGGAGGCGGCGCGTCGCGGTAAGGGGGCGCCGGCACGACAACGGCGAGACTCCGGCTCGACAACGGTGCGAAGGCATGACGGACAGAAGACACACTCCTTAAAGCGATCGTTAATAACTATAACATATAGTATATAGGGCGCTAACCACCTTGTTTTCATTTCTTGACTCACCCACTTCCCCTAGTTATCTAGCCCCCCACTTTCAGTACATTTGTGACAACCACAGTAAAAATCTACGGTATCATTACAACGTTAATGTTTTCCCATTGTTGGTCTTATTTGTTCTAGTATATTCGTGTATTTATGTATATTTATTTGTGCTTATATTCATATATAATTAGGCATATATATTATATTAATAGTTTGTAATAGGTATATGTGTATCTTTATAATACCTTTAAAAATATTCCTCAATTTCTCGTAATTGCACCACTGTTTGTCTCTGCATCACCCAAAGGTTGACTGGTAGAAAATGCCTATGGCATTAAGTCCGCCTCTGTACATTTCTGTGCTTGAAATAAATAAATATAAATATGTTAACTGGACCAGACACAGAAACGACGGTAGGTACAAGCCAGTACAGTAGACACAGGACGCATATATTTATGGGTTTATTTAAAAACGTTGCTTAAAGTAAAGTAATAGTTAGCGACTGTTTAACCATACATTTCTGACGTTTGAACGTCACTTAACTTTAAGCTATGTTTATAAATAAAGCCCTATAATTATTATGTGATCCTCGGATTGCTATGGGTCGATTTGCATCCGTTTTCCTTGTAATGGTTGTACGAAGTGCTCCTTCTGTATCTAAAATGAAGCATTCCTGCAGCGATGGCCGTGTGCTGCTAATTATAATAATGATAAAAAATGGGCGCCCTGGTCGGGGCATTTGTCAGGAATCTAATTAGCGATCAGATTAATAGCGTCCCCGGGCTGAAAGATTCGCCTCACCGAAGCCGCGGGCGGGGGCCGCCGGCCGGGCAGGTGGACACATTTATTTCTTAAAACTAAATTATGCGAAACATTAATTATAAATACAATCTCTCGATCTTCCGTCTGATACCATTGTGTAAACCAAGTTAGCGCAGTGGATGTACCTACACATGTTTACACTGGGTACAGTCACAGTATAAATATGGACAGTATGGAAACTAAGGGCGTGAGGGTGCGAAATTTGCCACTCCCTCACGCGTTCCGCTTCCTCCTTTGCGAGCTTTACTGTTTCGCAGAAGGAGGTGACGGCCTCCCATGCCCTCTCGCTCCGTACCATGGCCTGGACCAGGGCCGGACGCGAGAGATCACCGTCACCGATCGCCTCCACGAGAACACGGCGTTGCTCTGCCCAAGCCGGGCAGATCTCCAACGTATGCTCCGTGTCCTCCGGGCAATTTTCGCAGTGATGACACCCGGGCGTTTCCTCCCGCCTTATACGGAACAGGAACCCCCTGAAAAACCATGTGAGGACCTGCGTCAGGCGGAAGGTGTGGACGCCGTGGCGCCTCTCTAGCCACTCCTCAAAGAGGGGACTTATCGCCGCAATAGTGGCGTGCCTAGCACTGGGTTGCGACAATCGCACTCTCCATGACGCCACGAGATCCCGCCGGAGCTCTGTCCGCGATTTCTCGCGGCAGCGGAGTTACGCCCCGGCGTTTCGCCTCCTCGCGCCACTCCCAAATGTGCGCGAGGACTTTTGCCTCCAGATCCCATGGCGGCAATCCGGCAAGGAGGCTCGCCGCCTCACCGGAGACCGTGTGGTATCCCCGGACCAGATTAAGGTGGATCCGCAGTTGTAGCCCACAAAATTCAAATTTTCTTACGTTTTTGCAATTTGCAGGTCAGTGTCAGGTTGTATCTTGTTCAAAATATGATTCGCGACTATAACAGATATGTATTTACAGATTATAATCATTAGAATCATTAATACATCTCTCTTAGTTAGATTTGTTTGATTTTCGCTGCCGCCATTTTGGTTTTACAAATAAATTCACTTTCGATCGATCACACGGACCATAATTCGATATCGATTTTAAAACTAGATTTTTTTACTGTGCTCTTGGAGCTGTCAAAGTCGTAGGTTGTTAGTATTTTATTCACCCGACCGGTTACCTCCTCAGTGCCCCGACGCCTCGTATTAAGTTGGTTTTACACCGGCGCGACGAGGCGTGGCGTGAATGTGATGGGCGTGAATTGAAATCACGCTTACCCTTTTACGCCGGAAGATGTTCATCGCTATACCGCGCCGTCCCGCGATGGCCAGCGCTGCCTCGCGCTGGCTCGCGAGCTCAGAGAAACTCTGGCACCTAGCTGGTAAATTGCTCGAACAGCTCGTTTTTGAAGGACAAATATATTTTGAATATCAGCAGCTTTGCCCCACAGCAGAATACCGTAGGACATAACGCTAAGAAAATAACTAAAATAGTCTAAGCGAGCTGTATCAACGTCAGTGTATTGTCTTACTTTCCTGACGGCGTAGGCGGCCGAACTGAGCCTTCCCGCTAGGCTCGATATATGTTGGCCCCACTGAAGTTTGGCATCTACTGTTATGCCCAGAAAACCTGCCGAGTTTACAGTTTCAAGCAACTCTTTATCTAAGACGATGTTGGGTCCTAGATTTCTAACATTTGGAAGGGCGAACTTTACACATTTCGTTTTCTTGCTATTGAGAACTAGGTTATTTGTCGAAAACCAATCCGTAACCATTGAGAGTGCACTGTTTACGTCGTCAAAGTCTTGTCTATTCCTGTCTACTTTAAAAATAAGTGAAGTATCATCTGCAAAAATTACAACTTCACATATACCCTTTTAATAGAATGGTAAGTCTATAATGTGTAATATGTAATTGATATAGACTAAGAACAAGAGTGGACCCAGTATTGAGCCTTGAGGTACACCTAACTGAATTGGTAGTCCGGAAGATTTCACACCATTAACATCTACACATTGGGACTTATTATGTAAATAAGAATTTATTAGGTTGAGAGCTTCATTTTGCACACCGTAATGACGCAGTTTACGCAAAAGCGTGTCATGGGGCACGCAATCAAAGGCTTTGGAGAGATCACAAAAAACCCCAATAGCATTTTGCAAGTTCTCCCTTGCGTTAATTATGTGTTTCAGCAGAGCAACACCCGCATCTGTAGTCGAATGACCCTTTGTAAAGCCATATTGTTCATTATGAAGGAGGCTATTTAAATTAAAATGGATTAGCAACTGCTTGAGTATTAACTTTTCAAATATTTTGCTAAATGCTGGTAAGATAGAAATAGGCCTGAAATTGCCAACGTCATTTTTATTACCTGATTTAAATAATGGTATGACTTTACTACTCTTCATGAGGTCAGGAAAAGTTCCTAAATCAACACATTTATTAAAAGTAACAGCTACATAGGGGGCTACGATGTCTATTATATTGCTTAAAAGTTTAATGGAGATGCCCCATACGGTGGAGGTCTGTCCGGCTTGGGCAGAGCATCGCCGTGTCCTCATGGAGGCGATCGGTGGCGGGGATCTCTCGCGTCCGATCCTGGTCCAGGCCATGGTACGGAGCGAGAGGGCATGGGAGGCCGTCACCTCCTTCTAAAGCAAGCAGTAATGCTCGCGAAGGAGAAGGCGGAACGCGTGAGGGAGAGGCAAATTTCGCGCACTCACGCCACTAGCCGCCGGCCACCGCAGGCGCGAGCTTGCGGACGGTGAGCAATGGGTAGCTCGCCGTCCGATAAGGACTTGGCCTGGGTCGACGGCGCGTTGTGTTCCACGCGCGCCTCAAAGAGATGTCAGCACAAGTGAAGGGGTCTGATAGGACCGATGCCTGCCGGGGTTGCGGGAAAGTCCGAAAGGGATACCGTGGCCCCTAGCAACGTACAGGCAACTGAATGAACACGGGTGGGTTTTAGTAAGTAAGAGTCAGACCCGCCTTCCCCCACTCCGCCCAGAGCGGGAGAAGTCATTTGACAATTTCCCACCAAAAAAAAAAAAATGGTGAACGCAGATTATTAAAACTTTACAATATAAAATTTAAAAATTCTCATTTTTGCCTTTTTTTGCCATTTAATTGACGACATTAAATTAGGTTAATTTCCCACAATTTACAAAAATTGCAATTTTTCTTAATTTTTACAAAATATAGGGATAAGTTGTTAACTTAAACAAAGGAATTAAAGTAAGAAGCTAGTCTGGAAGACTAGATTTGGTAAATATTTATTGCATTTCTTAAGAGCAAATGTTTCATTTTGCCCGATTGAATTTAAATTCAAGCATATAAACCCCTTAACAGTACTAAAAGCTTTCAAGCTAATGAGGATCAAATTAACCGAAGATCTATGGGGAATGTCAATTAAAGTTTGTACCTCCATTATTGAGACTATAGTGCCGTACTTAGCCTTAATATTTAATTTGTGTGTGGATCAAGGAGTCTTCCCTGATCTAATGAAATATAGTAAGGTAATACCACTTTTCAAATCCGGGGACAATAAAGACACCAATAATTATAGACCCTTATCCGTGTTGCCAGTTTTAAGCAATGTGTTTGAAAAGGTAATGCTTAACCAAATGCTCATTCATTTAAAATCATTCAACACTAATAAAATCGAACATGATCAGCAGTATGGTTTCACCAAGGGACGTTGTGCGACTGACGCCGGTGTCACCTTATTAAAACACATATTTACGGCGTGGCAAGAGGCCCAAGACGCCATAGGAATTTGTTGTGACCTCTCCAAGGCATTTGACTGCGTCGACATGAAACCTCAACCTTGAAACTTCAGCATTACGGACTTGGAAAACTTGCGCTCAGTTTAGTAAAATCGTATTTAAATGATAGATAACAGCAAGTTCAAATAAGTGGTGTCAATTCACTCGGCTTAAAAGTAGAAATGGGTGTACCACAAGGATCAATATTGGGTCCTTTCCTCTTTTTAGTATATATTAATGATCTACCCCATTCGTTAAAAACTCAACCACAAATGGTGTTATTTGCTGACGATACTTCCTTAATTTTTTAAATTAATAGACGTGCCTCAAATTGTGACGACGTAAATAACGCCCTACACAGGTCATTAAAAAGAGAAGCATGCAAGCAAGAAAGAAAAGCATAAATTAAAATTTGCATTTTCTTCAGAAATTATAGGTTTCCCATACGAACTTTCATTTCTATATCCCCCCCCCCCCTTAGGGTTATTTTTGAGACAAAAAGTAGCCTATGTACTTCCTCGGGATACCATCTATCTCCTTTCCAAATTTTATTGAATTCCGTTCAGTGGCTTAGGCGTGAAAAGGTAACAAAAAGACGGACAGACAGAGTTACTTTCGATTTTATAATATATTATTTAGAGATGCGCCGAATGTAGGTTCAACCGAATACGAATGTTCGGCCAAATATTCGGCCCAAAGTGTACCGAACCGAATATTCGGCCGAATCATTCGGTTCAATTCTGCGCGGTAAACAGGTTTGTACGGCGCTCTGCAAGAGCCGGGCGGCGTTTGCCACCACCCCCTCTCTGCCCCGCGCTCAACTCGCGGCCCCTCGCGCTAGCACGGCTCGCTCTTTCGGTTACATATTGCATTTCTCGCATAATATTGTTTAAAAATTATCTTTAAACTTTATTCTAGTTTTTGAAGATGAGTGGACGTAAAAGATCGCATGTGTGGATTTTTTTTAATGAATACGAAAGTGACAAGATAAAAGTAAAGTGTGATTGAGTAAATGTGTGGTTCAATTCACGCGGAACGGGGCGTAGTGCTTCTACCTCGACATTAACATACACACACAAAATGTTTTATTAACAATAATTTAAATATTCGGTAATTATTCGGCAAATCAACCGAATATTCGGCCGAATACGAACATGAAATAATATGCCGAATATACCGAATACGAATATTCGGCCGAACATTCGGCGCATCTCTAAATTATTAGTATGGATTATAAATAACCTTACACATAATAAAAAATCTCTATGTTTTGTCAATTCGTAAAAAAAGTGCGAAGCAGGAGCGGGTGGGTCGCTAGTTAACTTATTATTCAAGACCTCGAAGACATTGCACTTCTTGCACATTCTTGGTACAAAAAACGAATCTGTCATATTTAATTTGTAAATACTTATTGCAAGATTTTGTAAGACTGTCCCTGTTTGACCCGCTTAGTTATTAAAACATTTTTTTATCACATCTAGTAAAAAAGAGGTAGTTTATTCTTCTTAAACAGGGACTAAAATAGTATATAATGCAATTGGTGAATAAAGGAGGGATTTAAAGCGAGGGCCATAGATTAATCACGACCAAGTGAAGGATTCTAACAACCACGAGCGTAGCGAGCGATTCGAAGTGTTAGAATCCTAAGCTACACGAGTCATTCATGGCCCTCGATATAAAACCGTTTTATTCAAGAGTTGCATACTATAATTTATACCATGAGGAGTTTGTATCGAGTATTTTTTCTCATGGAGGTTGTATAACATTGAGATGGCCGAATATATTGGTGTGTTCTAAATTCAAACACCAAAATAGTGATTAAAAGTGCTTTTTATTCACTGTTTTCTTGTTGAATAAAATTAGCTTTTTAAAAGGGGAATGGTATAAGTAGCTTTTTAAGCCCTAGGTACTAAAAGTGATTTGAATTTGGAATGTGGATATTGGAATTTGGATATGGGATGTTGGAATTTCGAGATCAATCACGAACAAGTAACTGCGTGCAAGAGAGAAAGAGAGAAAATATGAATTTAGTAAAAATGAAAATACTAGATGGCGGCTGCGAAAATTTTAAAATTTTTCGTCATTGGTGTCGTTGGTGCTAAAGCCGATAGTGAGGTCAAAATGTAAATCCAGGATGCCGGCTCTGAAAATTTTAAAATTTATCATCATGGGTATTTATTTTACCTCGATGGACCTGGTTTATCAATTATAACTTCCAGTTACAGCTATACATATATAGAAAGAAGAAGAAAGAAAATACGTTTATTTGCGGTAAACATGACGCAAAAAAGAACACAAAATTATAAAATGGAAACAAGTTCAGGGAAAATATGCGTCACATTCACGCAAAACGGCCATCGCTCAGCATGCCTGGGGTTTTTATTTAGATATTGTTTACGTTTAGTCTTTATTTTTTATTTCTGCCTGAGTATAGTTCTCGATGTTTTTGGTTGGTATATTGGCGTGTGCTACCTGTCATATGGCTATTATTTTTAATTTAAATTATGTTGCGTAATGTAAATTATTTTGCATACTATTATATAGAATCCATTTTTTCTAACTGAACAGGCAGCTGTGCTGCTGGGGAGTTTGTTGCGACACTTCTTCCCAGCTAAAGCACTAGGAATTTTGTTTTTGTTTTAAATCATACGTGAGAAGGAACCTTGTTCCTGACGGGGGTTGGACCGCATACTTTTTTCTTTCTATATGAGAAAAAAAAAGTGTGCGGTCCGACCGATAAAAAGTAGTGTCCACCTCGGGAGCAACACTATTTAAAGTTCGAGTGACATACTTTGAATCCCTCGCTGCGCTAAGGATTTTTCTAATGATTCAAAGAAACACTCTCGTCTTAGAAATAGTTGTTTGCTCTCTAGGTAAAAAATCTTCTCGTACTATTATTTCATAAGTTTATATCAAAAGCATAGAAAAGTTACTTTGAAAAGCTTCGTTGACTAGAAAAACGCTTGTAAAGTAGAAAAGTTAATTTTAACGGTTTATAATTCAATGAAAACTTGATATCTCAAGTTGAAGTTTAAGTCATTGTAAACTGCAATCACAAGACATCTAATGAACTTGTAGGTACTTAAATGAAATACCTATAGGTCGCTTCCACGTAAGCTTCATTGAGCATTTTGGGTAGTTTAGATAGGTGCAATAAATCAACTCATAATTGTGTTGCTCCTCTGTACCAAATAACCCGCAGCGCAGTAGAGTTGACCTTGGTTTTCAATAAAACATTCCAGTACATTGCTTGTAAGGTATATTGCAGGTAGTCAGGTACACAGCGATGCTCGCGTACTGTCAGTGACATGTAAACATGGGCCAGCAATGATGCCAGGCTCGTCCCTGTCCCACGTTGCTGGCCTGTGATGCTGGCTACGACGACAAGCCTTCAGTAACAACTGTGCTGTCCTCTAGGGGCGGGCTACACACATGCGGCGAGAGATGCCTGTACTCTGTGGTAGTAGGTAGTTCGCACTACGTTTGACAGATGGCATATTCTTATGTTCGGTTTGTGATATCTAAATTAAATAACATTATGGTACCTCATTAACGGCATAACTATGTAAATGTCTATTAACTGCTCCCAAATTAAGATGATTATTTTATTTTACCTTTTTCTTTTCTTTTATACATACTACCTTGACATATTTCTGCGTTATTTGACATTATATACCTACCTGAAATATTTTTATTTTATTTTATAATAAATTTGATTTGTTACATACAGCTGTCAATCATGCAATCATGCAATCATGTCATTTGGTCTAAATAGCTTTTTATTTTTATTAAACTGATTTTGCTATTATATAGATTCTTTTGTTTTAGATTTTGTGAATGTGAGAACGTTGTAGGCTTAACAGACTGTAGATCTGTCACCATTTTCTATCTTGCTAAGTACCTGGTACTTGTTGATAGGCCTACACTGTCCTCTCATACCTATTAACACTGTAATTTGAAAACATTGTAAATACCATTTACTTTTAAAAGAGTAACCGTGGAGTTTCTTGCCGGCTCTTCTCCATAGGAAACGACCAATTGGAACCGTGCACCTAGCTTCTGACGTTTCATAAGTGTTGTAGGTTTATGTGAAATAAAATATTTTGAATTGAATTGAATCGTCACCGCACGCTTTGTTTTCACTTCTATCGTCAGTCCCCAAAGCCCGCATTTTTTATTTTCGCTAGCGATGCGCGCGCAGGTGTAAACAACGGCACAGGCAAAACTGCTGAACAGCCTTTATAAAAAATATAATAAATACAAAATAATATTTTTAATACGCAAATTAAGATTATTATGTAGTGAAAATTGCAGACAGAAACTGGATGGTCAGATGCAAAGGGGGGGACCATCCAGTTTCTGTACATGATATGACAAGTTCACGAATTGATTGACCAGTATTGAGGACATTTATCAATTGAATGAGAAATAATGATAATCAAATGTCTAATTTATGTACAGACGCACATCAACCTACTACAATCTGTCAAATTTCTTTAATAGATTTTCAACTTTATCACAACAGAAAACACAAAGTAAACGTGATCATAACAGATAGCTCACTAAGCACTAACAATAGCACAGCAAGGCACTACACCACCTCGATGCAGCAGCAATACATACATATTACCATCTCCTGTGCGCTGGATAACTCTCAGCCGCGTGTCCGACATTGACACACGCGAAATCAAATACTACTTAGGTGATAAAATCAATATAGGTTATCCAGCGCAGAGAGTCTGGTATTATTACCAAACTAATGTGGAACTCACCCTAGGTCGGGGCACACAAAATTCTGAGGATCTAGGATTTGGTTCCACCAGCTCTGCAAGCGGAAACGAAATGAATGAGCGTCCCCGGAAAGAAAGTTAGTGTTGTTCCTCGATCCTAATGATGTGATTAGGAACTTACTAATTGTGATATTTTAGCATCACTCGACTAATTATAGTTGTGAGTCCACACAACGCTACACGTCTGATATCAATAGTACTGTGTCGTCGGCATAGGTGGAAATGTTACAATGGGAAACGGAGAGTTGACAGAGATCATTAATATATATTTGAAAAAGCGGGGGACCCAAGATATTGCCTTGAGGTATACCGTAGCTAAGCACGATTGTGAGCAGCTACAAAACGACTTAAATGATTATCTCATTATTATAATATCAATAGAATTAATGTGAACATAAGCAAATGTCAGACTGTAATCTTATTAAACAGTCAGAAAAAAAAAAAAAAAAAACTGTATCCTTTATTTACTAGGAAGCGAAATTTCATTAACTACAATTATAAACTTAGTGGTGGCAATATTGTGTTGTTATTAGGGATCTTGGTGTCATCCTAGACTCAAAACTTCGGCTTTCGGAGCATGTATCCTGTATCGTCGGCAAGGCATACAAAAACCTCGGATTAATAATTAGGCGTACGTGTAAATTATTTACTGATATAAATTGCATCAAAATACTACAGTGTCTTAGAATACTGCAGTAATATCTGGAATCCTCACTACATAGTTTATATAGTACAGCAAATATATAAACTAAGTAATGTAGATCTATACAATCCAAATTCATTAAATATACTAACTATCGCACTGGTTTCAAGTCTCTAAGGATTATTTGCAAGCATGCAAACATCATAATATATGTTTCTCGACTTTCTTAATAATGTCTGTAAAAGGGAACATTGAGAGTATAGCTTTAAGTAATCTGGTTCTAAGATTGAGTGCTCCGTCTCGACGGACTAGACACACACAGTTTTTCGATGTACCGCACAGTGGTACAAACTACGCTCAAAATACTGTTATTGGTAGAATATTAAGAAATTTTAATAAGAAATTTTAATACCAAAAAAGGTGTATTCAGGAAACTTTTAGTGACTTCTGTATGCGACGAATTGACTGATACTTCTAAATAGAACTGAATAAAATAATCCGTGACCATACACCATTACAACTCCTCACACACACTCTTACACACCCATCCACACACTCCTACACACCCACTTACACTGCACAATTAGATATGCTTAGAAGATAGCATGACATCCTGTTTGTTTCTGATGCATATAATAAATGTAGTTATTAAATCCTTTTCTTTTTTTGTGTGACCAATGTAAGTACGGTGCGTTTCAAACGTATGAAGCTGGTCCTTCTTGTACTTATACCTTAGTTACAACTGCAATCGAGTTTTCGAATAACATAATCGAAAATCGAGTCCTGACCGTTACTGAGTAACATCACTAGAGTCACACAGACAAGCAACAAAAAACTACATTCCATTTCAATTTGATTTTTAAACCACTTTACGCGAGAATAAGGCCACCTTAAAAATAAGATTTAAATCAGGTGTGAACCTGCTGCAGCTTCAATGGTATATTTTTAAATTTGATTACCAAACACTATATACGAACTGTAGTTATATAATTTGATTCTTTTATTCATATAAACGTTAAGAACGCTTCAATACATGCATTTACTTTGCATATGACATTGACGACCATAACTGGAATTGAATAAATTGAGTGCATTATCAAAACGTTATCTTTTTATTACGATTTCGTGATCCCGGTTTATTTATTTATTATAAAAATGCTTATTATAAAAATCAACCATTTTAATTAAATGATAAATCAGTTTTTGTTTGTGGTCATGCGATTAATATACTTACTACCTACCATGTCTCATAAAGCAGTAGCCCCCTTTTTCTCCCCGACGATAAAAAAAATCTATAAAGTCGTAAAAACCTGTATAACAAGTTTCGTCCAAAACGGTTGTTAAATAAGACCTGTAGAGGAGTACGTACAAACTGACACACGAAAGCTAATTTTGCCAGACTTGAAGTAGAGACGCTTCGCTCGGTCAGTTACGGTATATCGCCAGCTTATCGCCAGGGATATAACTATATCACGTATTTATAGCGTGTTTAAGTATCTAATGTCTTAAGTACCCACTGTGTCGCGTCGACTGCTCTCAGTGCGACACACTCGCTCACGCCCCGTAGCGCAGCCGGTGTCCTGCTGGTGTAACGCAGTTGCGCTCTGGCCTTACATTTATCCATAAAACAGATTCTCAATTTGGTTTAAATGGTATTTTCACCAATAAAAATATGTAATATAGTAATATTTGTAGCGAGCGAGTCCACACACGTATGTCACTTTGCTTTATAGGAAAAACTACCGGGTTTGCCTTATCACAACGACTCAGATCGAGCTTATACTTCACTATTTAACCTCATCAATTGTGAGTTTAGGAAGGTTTTCACCTAAAAACATTGCCTGTTTGTGACCGCTTTATATTTAGTGATTGGGCAACACCAGGTATTTACAAAAGTAGGCAAAGGTTATTTGAAATGCATCATGAAAAACCATATAACCAAGATTAAACTTTTAAAGAATTTGTTAAGAAATATTCTAAAACTTTTAAAAGAGCCTGTTCCTCAGCAAAACAGTTACACATTAAAAATAAAATAATATTTTCTTAAATAAAATTAAAACAATTTGGAATATTATTAATTCAGAAACTGGAAGAACGACAGTACGGAATCGGACTTCCATCTAAAAATCAATGATGTAGATATTAAGGCAGATGTGGAGGTGGCAACAGAGTGAAAATTTTTCACTAATATTCTCATTTTAACAACCAAAACTCTGTCATCGTCGTCCTCCACTTCTGCTTACTCAATACTATAAGAATGTGTACCAGAATATGACAAACTTTTTGAATTTACAATTGCTACTGCTAAAGACATTATAGAATCTTTTAAAGACCTTGATGTAAAAAAAAATACTGGTGACCTTTGGGGATTGTCAGTACATACTATATCTTCAATAATTGATGTCACTTTTTTATTTTTAGCAATTCTTTTTTTGATTTATTTCACCCTTTTTAGCAATTCTTTTTAACTCTTGTATTGGTGTATTTCCTGATCTGATGAAACATAGCAAAGTGATTCCACTGTTCAAATCTGGCAGCACAACTGATCCTACGAATTTTCGGCCTATTTCGATATTACCTACATTGAGCAAAATCTTTGAAAAATTAATTTTGAAACAAATGTTAGGATATTTCAATGCACATCATTTACTACATCTGAAACAGTTTGGTTTTACAAAGGGTCGTTCAACTACACACGTGAGTGTGGAATTACTGAAGAGCATATTCGAGGCCTGGGAGGAGTCGCAAGATGCTCTTGGCATTTTCTGCGACTTGTCCAAGGCATTCGATTGCGTACATCATGATACACTCATCAGGAAACTTTACCACTATGGTTTGAGGGACCGGGCTCTCGACCTTCTGACTTCTTATCTGAACAACAGAATTCAGAGGGTCGATGTTAATGGCAAGAGATCTGCAGGATCTGCGGTCACCATGGGCATTCCGCAGGGTTTAATTCTAGGTCCTTTCTTATTTCTAATTTATATAAATGACTTACCTTTCCACATAAGGGATAATCACAAGACTGTTTAATTTGCAGATGACACTTCCCGCATTTTTCAAATCAAACGTCAGTTAATCAATTTTGAACAAGTTAACGATGCACTCTCTAAAGTTGTGCATTGGTTTAATGTAAATAATCTTCTCCTGAATGAAAAAAATACTAAACTCATTAAATTTTCAACGCAAAATGTCAGGGTCTTCAGGTAGTTAGCTACTACCAATGTTCAAGTTACAGGAATAGAGCTGGACCCTGTTGAGTCGACAGTTTTTCTGGGAATCACTATTGACGGTAAATTAGAATGGGGGCCCCATTCATAGAAAAATATTCAGGAAGGCTAAGTTCGGCCGCCTATGTTGTTAAAAAAATTGGCCAGTTAACTGACGTAGATTCAGCCAGAATTGTTTAATTTAGTTATTTTCATAGTCTTATGTCATATGGAATTCTTCTCTGGGGAACCTGTTCGAACATTAATACTATCTTTGTTCTACAGAAAAGGGCTGTTTGAGCCATTTACAACCTAGGTCCCTTCGAGAAAAATTTAAAGAAATAGTTATTCTGACTGACGAAAAATAGATCAAATTTTAAGAAGATTTCCGACATTCATAGTTTAAATACCAGGAATGAGCACAACCTCGCTGTACACCGCACTCGTCTCCACAGAGTAAACTCGTTCATGAGTCAATGTATACGCTTTTACAAGAAACTTCCCATCGACATTCGAAACTTACCCATTAAACGATTTAAAAACTGTATTAAAACCAAACTTTGTAACAAAAAAGGGTACTATAAAATTTTAGATTATTTAGAAGATAAAAAAGCTTGGGATTCTGCTCAATCCCAAGCTTTTTTGCCTTGTGATAAAATCATAAAACTTGACATTATAATTTATTATTCAGTAAAATCATCAAAATATACCATATAAACATTACATATAAAATGACATGATTACTTTGTAAAGTATTATATTATTTTAAATTTTGTGAATGTGAGGACTATGTGGATGTCATGGAGAGTGCGATTGTCGCAACCCAGTGCTGGGCACGCCACTATTGCGGCGATAAGTCCCCTCTTTGAGGAGTGGCTAGAGAGGCGCCACGGCGTCCTCACCTTCCGCCTAACGCAGGTCCTCACCGGACATGGTTGTTTCGGGAGGTTCCTGTTTCGTATCAGGCGGGAGGAAACGCCCGGGTGTCATCACTGCGTGGATCGCCCGGAGGACACGGTTGAGCATACGGTGGAGGTCTGTCCGGCTTGGGCAGAGCATCGCCGTGTCCTCGTGGAGGCGATCGGCGGTGGGGATCTCTCGCGTCCGGCCCTAGTCCAGGCCATGGTACGGAGCGAGAGGGCATGGGAGGCCGTCACCTCCTTCTGCGAAGCAGTAATGCTCGCGAAGGAGGAGGCAGAGCGCGTGAGGGAGAGGCAAATTTCGCGCCCTCACGCCCCTAGCCGCCGCAGGAGACGCCCTGGGCGTCGGGAATCACAGGCCGATTCCCGGCTACCGTAGGCGCGGGCTTGCGGACGGTGAGCAATGGGTAGCTCGCCGTCCGATAAGGACCAGGCCCGGGTCGACGGCGCGTTGTGTTCCACGCGCGCCTCAAAGAGATGTCAGCAGAACTGGTGGGGTCCGATAGGACCGATGCCTGCCGGGGTTGCGGGAAAGTCCGAAAGGGATACCGTGGCTCCTGGCAACGTAAAGGCAACGGAAGGAACACGGGTGGGTTTTAATCAGTAAGAGTCTGACACGCCCTCCCGCTCCACCCAGAGTGGGAGAAGTTATTTGATAATTTCCCACCCAAAAAAAAAAAAAAAAATAAAGGTATGGCCGATCATTTATTTCAAATAGCTTTCATTATAATTAAAGAATGACGTAAACATCTTATGTACACACATAAAAGGATAATTTATGTTCTCATATTCGATACAATATCCTTGCATGAATCAATCACGTGGTTTCGCGATACGCTAATAGATGGCGCTGTTGCTGCTTAAAAATATAAACGAGCTGCAAAAATACAACAGGAAATAAATATGTAATTTCATAAATAATTAGTGTTTGTTTGGTTCTTATTCCGATACAATAAAGGACAATGCCAGAAACTCTATAGAGCTTTGACTCATCAAATAAAAGATGGTTTAAAAGTCATGCCAAATGTAGCATTCTATTGCTGCTTTATTAGTGATAACTAAAAATATGTTTAAATGCCTCTAGAAATTGCGATTTCTGTTTAAATCTAAGAACAATTAATACGGTTAGGTTTCTTAAATTAAGGTTATAATTGTAGAAATAATTGAATTAGTGCTGTATTCAAATTCAAAATATTTTAAGTATTTCACATAAACCTACATGGGCACTTAGGAAACGTCAGAAACTAGGTGCACGATTCCAATTGGTTGTTTCCTATGGAGAAGAGCCGGCAAGAAACTCCACGGTTACTCTTTTTAAAATAATTGGCTTTTACAATATTTTCCAAATAACAGTGTTATTAGGTATGGGAGGACAGTGTAGGTCTTTCAACAAGTACCAGGTACTTAACAGAATAATGATGGTCAACAAATCTACAGTCCACTAAGCCTACAGCGTTCTCACATTCACAAAATCGAAAATAATCTATATAAAGTTAAATTAATAAATAAAAATTAAAATGTATTTTAAACGAAATGACGTGATTGCTATTACAAATGTAACAAATCTGAATAATTATCATGTCCACAAAAGCCACTAATAAAGAATTGAAATTAAATTGTACCAGGGAAATAAAATGAGGTACCAGGGAAGCCACATGTGCAGAAAGCATTGTTGCCAAATTTCCTTGTCTTCAACGTAGTCTTTAATATAATATGCTTTGATTTGATAAGGACGCGTTTGATGTGGGTTTTGAACTACCCATCTCTAAGTTCTGTTACCGACTTAGGCAACTTGTTATAAAAGCGGATACTGTTTATAGGAAATGACTTGCTTGTTTTAATTAATCTAGATTAGGGTATCACAATTTCATATCTACTACGTGTACTTATATTACGGAAATCGCTTCTTATTTTGAAAAGTCCTAAGTTTGCGAACATACAACATACTTTCTAAGATATAAAGAGGAGTCAGTATATTAATTTCTTTGAATTTGTTTCTAAGCGACTCGCGAGTACCCATTTTATAGATAGCGCGGATTGCTCTCTTTTGTAAAATGAAAATTGAATCTACATCAGCTGCCGATCCCCACAGTAGAATGGCCTAAGACATAACACTGTGGAAATAAGCAAAGTATACTAACCGAGCTGTGGCTATATCAGTCAACTGCCTTATTTTTCTTAGCATATGCAGCTGAACTTAATCTACCTGAAAGAATTCTAATGTGGGCGGCATTGCAATTGAATCTAAACTAATTCCTAAAAACATAGTTTCCGTTATTGCATCTAGTGTTTTGCCATCAAGTTTTAGATTTAGACCCACTTGGGGTACATTTGGTAATGATAACCTAATACATTTAGTATTGTTCGCATTAAGTAAAAGATTATTAGCTGCGAACCAATTCGAAAGACCAGCTAGACTATCGTTGACATGTAGGACATCTTTAACTTTTCTATCTATTTAAAAAAAATAGAGAAGTGTCGTCAGCAAATA
This sequence comes from Xanthia icteritia, assembly GCA_949128155.2. Lineage (NCBI taxonomy): Eukaryota > Metazoa > Arthropoda > Insecta > Lepidoptera > Noctuidae > Xanthia > Xanthia icteritia. The sequence continues at coordinate 494,626 of OX421932.2, forward strand.
GAATTATATCTGATAAGTTAGCCATCATATAAGGAAGGTCATTTATTTAAACTAGAAATGGGAAATCATTACCTTGAGGCACGCTCATTTTAACTAGAGACCCCGAGGACGTCGCCTCATTAACGTTTACTTTTTGTTGCTGTTTGATAAATAGGAAACAAAAAGGTCAGCAGCTTGTCCACGAATTCCGTAGTGGTGTAATTTACAGATCAGTGTATTGTGGTCAACGCAGTCAAACGCTTTTGAGAGGTCACAGAAAATACCTATTGCATCCTGGGATTTCTCCCAGGATTCCAAAATGTGACTGTTGAGTTTCTCTATTGTTACAATGCTATCTTATAATGTATATGCTATGTTATATTGCATTAAGTTTAGTCCATGTTGTAATGTTGCAACGATTTTCATGTTTCAGTGTACACACATCAAAATAAGCTTGCGATCACTTTTAAAAATTGAAATCTTTTTTGTTATGGTGGTACAATATTATAATTTCTTCTTCTTTTTAGATTCTTTACTTAAAAATATAGAATTAGAATATATAAAAAAAAAAAAACCATATAAAATGAAATTCAATCCAAGCTTACGCTCATTCAGAAATCAACTTAGTAAATTTTAACGGATTTATAATATTTGTTCGAGGAAAGGTTGTTATTGATAAAATGCCAAGAGGATTATCAGAAGTTTTACGAACAAGAATTGTAACTTTGAGGGAAGAAGGATATTCCACGAAAGAAATAGCACACAGAGTTGCTGTATTCCAATCCTGTGTCGTGACCACGTGCAGAGGTACCGCGGCATGGATAATTTAGCTGACCGACTCCGCAGTGGTCGCCCAACTGTTCAGACTGCTGCTCAGAAGCGCAATATCAGATTGCTGGCAGCCCGTGACCCAACAATAAACGCGACTACAATAAAAGCAGAAGTGCGGCCCGCCTCTGGACTTGAAGTTAGCACTCAGACCATTCGGAATTGCTTACACCAGGCTGGACTACGAGCACGGAGATCTTGGCGAGCACCTCTGAATTCACAGCAACATCAGCGACGGAGATCGCAGTGGGCTAGGCTCCGGCTAAATGAAGAAGATGAGGAGGACATTAGGCAAAACTGTCTCTTCGTTGACGAATCGCGAATCAGTACTCATCCAGATAACCAACGTGTCCGTGTCTGGAGAAGACCTGGAGACTGATAGGCAAAGATCTGCCACTGGAACCATTCAGCAAGGCAGGAAATCGGTGTCCTTTTGGGGTGGAATATTATTATTGGAGCTAGAACGCCTTTGATCCCGTGTCGAAGCTCCATGACGGCAGATAGGTACAAAACAGTCGCTATTGATGGAATTGTCAGACCATTCCGAGTAAACCATGGGCACCAATTCGTACTGGGCGATGATAATGCGCCCGCACATCGAGCTCAATAAATCAATGCTGCTCTCCGAGAATACGACATCACAAGGTTAGACTGGGCTGCCGGCTCGCTTGACTTAAACCCAATAAGGCACGCGTGGGATGCTCTTAAGTGAGCTGTTTGGAACCGTCAGCCACCTCCCCAGACAGTGCCAGAAATCAGGGAAGCAGCTATTCAAGAATGAGACAGGTTACCGCAAGAAATGCTGGATAACTTGGTCCTCAGCATGCCCAGGAGGTTCGCCGCATGTGTGCCAGGGAAGGAGTTATATTTGATTAAATAAAAACCTTCTATTAATAAATTGTTGTATAAGTTGGTTAAACGATCTTTTTCTTTCCATCAAATTTCTGTTACGATTACATTAGGATTGAATTACTAAATTATTGCTATAAAAAAAAAAAAAACAAACAGTGTATTTCTATTTTTTTTTTAATATAACGTACACTCTTTTTCTTGATAAAGTTAAATTTTGTAAAATATATCAGCTTTTGCTAGTGATCACAAACTTTTTTTGATGTCTGTAATGAAGACACAACATGTCTTAGCATCCTGTCGACGCACAAGTGACAATTTATGCACCTCAACATCGTTAGCCAAGTCGGAAGCAATAATCGGAATCCGCGGCAAGTGCACAAAGTCGGCGAGTTGGCGAGATCGAGTCCGTGTACAAAAGCAAAAATCGTCGTGAACATAAAACAGTAATATGATCACGGAGAGATTAGGGAGCGTAAAAAATAACAGCAATGCAAACAGAACAGAGCGAATGAATGACTTTTTGACTAGGGATGTAACGATTCAGTTGCCGATAATATATATGGGTGCGATCAAACAGTTTGAAAAGCGTTGAAAACGACGACGCGCATGCAACACATGTAGTCGCTCCATCGCAGGCGGACGGAACACGCAACGCGCTATTTGTGTTTCTGTTTATTCACACAGTGAAGTGAGGACTATTCACTTGAATGACAAATGTTCTAAGGACTATTAGAACATTTTATTTTATGTAAGTAAAATGGCGATGCCTTAAAACGTACAATTTCCATTTTCCTGTTTTATTTGAAACATTTTCAAATAAAACAGGATAATGACACAAAAGTGATTTGTTGTTACTGCAATATCAGCGTTTCTCATGGTAGTAAGTAAGGCGGTTTCATTGAAGGGTTACACGACAACAAACGCGGACAAACGTAAAGCGCTATCATGAAGGAGTTGGAAAACGATACCCCATCTACCTCAAAGACGCGAGTGGTCTGCCACCTAAAACAAGCAACTTTAGAGCACTTTCTGGAAAAAGTTATGTATGATACTGATGATCCTAGAACAAAAGCGGTCACGCAAACAATAGCTGAATAAATATGTATAGACATGGAGTCATATTTTGATTTAGTAAATAAACAGGGGTTTCAACTTACTATTAATCAGTTGTGACCGAAATACAAAATGGTTTCCCGTCCATAATAAAGGCATACAAACGCACGAGAAACTTCATTATTTATTATTTACGAAGCCATCGGTATCGGTATCGCCGAATTTTTACTACAATATTCGGTTTCGGTATCGTATCGGGAAAATTATGCATGGTTACTTCCCTATTTTTGACATAGCGATTAGCACGTCAATGACGTTTGTTACACCTAATGACCTACTAACGTTCAAATGCGAAATTATGATTAGAACATAATAATAACATTCATAATTATATTATATAGGTTTAAAAAAAACATTATTTTCATTAATTGTGTGTATTTAAACCGATTACATATTAATATTCGGTACATTACATTAATAGAAGTCATTAAAAAAAATAAAAAAAACTCGTTTTCTTCCGTGTGTATGCATACTAAGTAACGCAGATGGTCACGATAAAAACAGGAAATAGGCCTTAGGTTTTTTAAATTCCATTTTCACAAACTTTTTATCCACAAGCATAACATAATAACAGTTAATTAACAAAGGATCATATTTTCATGCGATAATTTTGGTTAATTTACATTTGGTGTAAATTAATAAAAGGTGGGGCAGGAGGCATTTTCATTTAATATTTTGACTTACCTATGTTACAAGATGGAAAAAGAACTTAGTATAAGTATAATAAAAACCATCCTTGCTCTTTAATAACTAATTTAATTCCGAATATAATTATTTAACTTCAAAATAAATACTAATCCCCTAAAGTCGTTACCCCAATACCATAATCTAAAACTGTCTAATAAAACTACATACCTACCTATTTACAATATTTCAGGGATAAGGAAATTAATATGAAACACCAAGATAATATTTTGTCATTAATTTATATTTATTTGCCAACATCAAATTCAATATTCTACACGATACCATCACATCTCCTATTCTCGACATAATATCACTATTTATTTAATAATCGAATAATTACAATAAAACTAATAGGTTACCTTTACAGTAGATCTCCAACCATTATATGCTAATCTATATTAGCTGACACAGCACTTCGTACCATCACGAGCGCTCGACCCAGAAGGCCGTTGCTCCGCCATTTTGACATATCGAATGTCTCGGTGTTGCCAGTACAATATCCAAAAATTATGTATTAATAAATTGAAACCTAGCACTCGACCATCCTGACATCGCGCATGTCCTCACGCACGTAAGTGAACTAGCATCTAAAACCTAGCACTCGACCATCCTGACACCGTGCATGTCCTTACGCACGCAAGTGAACTAGCATCTAAACCTAGCACTCGAACATCCTGACACCGTGCATGTCCTCACGCACGCAAGTGAACTAGCATCTAAAACCTAGCACTCGACCATCCTGACACCGTGCATGTCCTCACGCACGCAAGTGAACTAGCATCTAAAACCTAGCACTCGACCATCCTGACACCGTGCATGTCCTCACGCACGCAAGTGAACTAGCATCTAAAACCTAGCACTCGACCATCCTGACATCGTGCATGTCCTCACGCACGCAAGTGAACTAGCATCTAAAACCTAGCACTCGACCATCCTGACACCGTGCATGTCCTCACGCACACAAGTGAACTAGCATCTAAAACCTAGCACTCGACCATCCTGACATCGTGCATGTCCTCACGCACGCAAGTGAACTAGCATCTAAAACCTAGCACTCGACCATCCTGACATCGTGCATGTCCTCACGCACGCAAGTGAACTAGCATCTAAAACCTAGCACTCGACCATCCTGACACCGTGCATGTCCTCACGCACGCAAGTGAACTAGCATCTAAAACCTAGCACTCGACCATCCTAACATCGTGCATGTCCTCACGCACGCAAGTGAACTAGCATCTAAAACCTAGCACTCGACCATCCTGACACCGTGCATGTCCTCACGCACGCAAGTGAACTAGCATCTAAAACCTAGCACTCGACCATCCTAACATCGTGCATGTCCTCACGCACGCAAGTGAACTAGCATCTAAAACCTAGCACTCGACCATCCTGACATCGTGCATGTCCTCACGCACGCAAGTGAACTAGCATCTAAAACCTAGCACTCGACCATCCTGACACCGTGCATGTCCTCACGCACACAAGTGAACTAGCATCTAAAACCTAGCACTCGACCATCCTGACACCGTGCATGTCCTCACGCACGCAAGTGAACTAGCATCTAAAACCTAGCACTCGACCATCCTAACATCGTGCATGTCCTCACGCACGCAAGTGAACTAGCATCTAAAACCTAGCACTCGACCATCCTAACATCGTGCATGTCCTCACGCACGCAAGTGAACTAGCATCTAAAACCTAGCACTCGACCATCCTGACATCGTGCATGTCCTCACGCACGCAAGTGAACTAGCATCTAAAACCTAACACTCGGCTCGCAATTTTTCTTCATTCTTCTCGCCTGAATATAAAATATTATACAAATGAAAGAAAAATTATTGAAATTTCCACTAGTTATGAATTCATGATATATGATGGTATGACGTAGTCAAACTCAAAACATTTATTTCTATTAAACCATTTACATGTACTTTGAATTTTCAAAGAGTCGTCAGTTAGTCAGAAAGTTGAAGCTAGTCGCCCATTCAAAAACGTACATCTCTATGGAGAAGAACGGGCAAGTAACTCCACGAACTTTCTTTTAAATCAAGATATTATAAATTTCTGAATACATTATTTCTGTTGTTTCTATATGTGAGAACAATGTAAATAAAAACAATTCAAAATAAGCTGGCAGTTAAGAGATGACCAGTCTCAACTGACGGTGCTCGTTCACGAACATGACGCGTGGATAAGCACCATCCAACTCAGCACCATTTGAGTGTGCATGTCATATTCTCAACTGCCCTGCTCTTTCAAGTAAAACACACGTCATAATAACATTATAAACGGCTACATGTTACTCACATTTATATCTTTTACGTTACAGCTCTTTATTCTACATGGAACTAACTTTAAAATGCACTCACATTTGATTTTATACCTTTCTACATCTAAAAACTGCAAATAGGTGGCGTGCCAAGCAACTTCCGGAATAAAATATGAAATATTATTTTAATCAAGTTTGCAATCGACTTCCGTTCACTAACAGGAGACGGTATTTACAGCACCGGAAATCGGTTACAGAAAGTGTCAAATAATTTAATAAAACATTTACAAAATAAGCTGCACCCTATCAACAAGATTTAATTACATTAAAACTAGAGGCTAAAATTCAGCCTTCCTGACATCACGTTTGTCGTCAAACTATAAATTACACAATAAACACTATGTTGCTTGTTTGTTTAATCAATATTATAGAAGACCTGAATGTTTAGCGTTACTTATTATAGTATCTTATTAGATCATCAGCTAAAAAAATCTCAGAACATATGAAATAATTAGCCAATGACAATTTACTCCAAAAAAACAAGAACCGCTTAAAAGGTAAGATATTACATAATCGCATTTTGTTAATTTCTCATTTTATAAAGTCACGGTGGTCGGGAACGCTCTCCCCAATCATGGCGATATAACTTGTGAACGCTCTCACAAGCATAAATATAATTTTAAAGTCACGGTGGTAGTGATCGCTCTCACTAACCTATATGGTGACATAACTTGTGACTGCTCTCACAAGCATAAATACATAAATATAACTATAAAGTCACGGTGGTAGCGAATGGTCTCGCCAACCATGGTGACATTACTTGTGACCACTCTCACAAGCACAAATACATAAAAAGAATTATAAAGTCACGGTGGTAGCGAACGCTCTCGCCAACCCTGGTGACATAGCTTGTGAACGCTCTCACAAGCAAAAATATTTACTGATCTTTCGAAATTATAATCTTGATATTTATAGAAGTTTCACAAAATAATACTCATACATGCATATTCTCATCCTTATCTTTTTAGTTATTATTAATTACATCTCAAACCAGTCTACCCTTTATAAGACCCAATCTACACTTTATAATTACATAAGTAGGAATACTAATCATTTTAGACATTTTAGATAACTATTATTAGCTGTACTTGCGACGGCACTTACATTTTTTAAGTCACCCTGTTTATATATATATATATACAGGGTGACTTGAAATTTGACGTATTCCTTCTAGGACGTGATAGTGTGACCCATTTGCAACAATTAAGCACCCCATAAACCGTAGGCAAAAATTGATGGATTCGAGAAAACCCTATTTTTTAGTATTTTTGAAATCATGACGAACTGGGTGCCTAGCGTGTAATGGATTGCTGGGAAATTAGAAAGTAGTGAGATGGTACAAAACAAGTTAATTAATTCGATTATCACTTATCACTCAATTTTTCAATATTTCAACAATTTACAAATTCTGCTTTTGTCAGCATCATCGACATATTCGTCGGTATCTCTTAATGTTTTTTAAACTTTCTCCGCCGTACTTTTTACGCTAACTGTATTTTGAGATAACTGGTGTCAAATTTTAAGTACGTAGATGATTTTTGAAAATAGTTAATAAACTTCATCCTTTACTTCGAATTGACGAATGTTGGGAAATTTTCAAAAATACATAAAAATTGGGTTTTCTCGAATCTCATCAATATTTGCCTAGGGTTTATGCTTAGTTGTTGCAAATGGGTCACACTATCACGTCCTAGAAAGAATACGTTAAATTACAAGTCACCCTGTATACATCGTTATCGAACGTGGCCTTGGGGTCAAATCGGCCGACGAACGGCGTTAGTTGTCACAGGCACGTCTTTATTGTCTTTATTTATTTTAAGCCCAGGTATGCACGGGCGATTATTTCCCGCGGCAATTTTTTTTCGTGCACTGGATTTTCAACGCTATTTTTAGCGCTGAGCGTTGAAAATCCATCAGTGTATTTTTTCAACGCGTTGGGACGAGAGTGCGTTCTCAACGCTCGGCTGAACACCGAGAGTTGAAAATCCAGTACGCGATAAAATCCCGCTGCAATATTTTTACGTCCGTGCGAATGTGGGCTAAGTCTGTTTCTGTTTATTTATTTCCGTTAGGGTGGTCTCAACTTTAAAGAAACTGAGGCTTTTTCTGTCTTATTCAATTCAATTCAATTTTTTTTCAATTCAATCATTTATTTCGGAAAATATCCATATTGTATTAGTGTTAGAACTTAAAAAAATATGTTAGTAGCATTAAAATTAAAAACAATATTACAATGAAAACCAAAATTTAAATTAAGATCAATATTAAAAATAGAATTAAATTACGTTACAATCAAAACAAAATTAAATCAAAATCAAATCAGAATAAAAATTAAACTTTAAATTAAATCAAATTAAAATTAAATCAAAATTATGTATTATATTTATTTATTATTTATTTATATCAAAAATAATAATAATAATTAAATGACATTAAATTAAATTAAAACAAAACAAAAGAAAATAAAATAAAACTAATTTAAAAACCGGTACTTATAATTAATTATTGCAGTACCTATTCCTTATACTAAACTTCAAATATTGTTATTACTAAATAATTAATAAAAGTAAAAGTAAAAGTAAAGTAAATTATAAAAGTGTTATGCAAAGTACCTATTAGTAAATGACAAATTTTCCAATATTTTTGATTTAAGAAACGTGATAAAGTCGTGTAGGGTGACCATAATATTATCGACCTCATTCAAATTACAAAAATTACCTTTTTTTACTGAGGATATGTTCTTGAATTGTGTTTTAATTTTCTCCGCCGTTAATTTTTGTTCCTCGGTTAGCTGTGCAAATATATGTTTCGTTTAGTATTTGCACTGGTGTCATTTGTGTTAACGAGAAATACGGATTTTATATTCTTAGTAAATAAATGAAAGGTGTTCCAGAAGTCCATTCCCAGCAAGATAGGAGTGCCTATTGATGACACCACATGTGCTTCGATGTTAACTTTCCTGCAAACGTAATTGGTAAGTTTATTGTACCTATGGAATGAAGCAGTTGTCCCCTAGGGGCAACAAATGATTCTAAGTGGTCCCTAGGCTGTAGGGTTAGCCCTTGTTCCTTCATTAGGAGATTGTGGTAGTCTTTACACCAATGATAGTAACTGCTGAACCCGAATCCAGCAAGCCACAAACTGGCATGTTGTTTATTTCTATTCATGCGTAAGGCCTTTTTTTTTTTTTTTTTTGGGTGGGAAATTATCAAATAACTTCTCCCGCTCTGGGTGGAGCGGGAGGGCGTGTCAGACTCTTACTGACTAAAACCCACCCGTGTTCCTTCCGTTGCCTTTACGTTGCCAGGGGCCACGGTATCCCTTTCGGACTTTCCCGCAACCCCGGCAGGCATCGGTCCTATCGGACCCCTTCCGTTGTGCACATGCGTAAGGCCTTATGTCGTTGTGAGGTTTGTTACGGACTGTTGATAAAGAGTAGCAGGTTCTGAATTTTGTACCTACAGCCAGTCTTCCCACGCCATTTTACTTAGTCTGGCGTTAAATTTACTATTACAACAAACCTTACTAGCTAGTTTTTTGGCTAGCTAGTTTTCTCCGCATTTAAAACAAATTAGGACTCGGTCTGCCGTACACCGTCGTAGTGAATGCGAGTTTGACCTACACCTAGGGTAATAAGGTTGACCTCTGATTGGTGTATCCGTGCCTTTATTATCTACCAATGCAACTGGTTGTGCAGAGTGAGAGTCATCCCCGGTTGTTTCTGGTTTTTTATAGTAATCACCGCGGCCATACTTATAACGGCTATAGTATGGTTTTGAGGTAGAATTGGTAGTTTTATTTGTTGGCTTGACGTAAGCAAATTCTGGAGCCAAGGACGTGAGGTTGTTTTTGTTGGTTCTTAATAGTATTTTTATTTTTTTTAAACGTTGCCCCACACTCGGAATTTCTCCTGTATCGTGGGTGCGTTTACAAACATTTAAACTCACATACACAAACAGCCAGACCCGGAACAACTACTTGCAGGTCATACAAATATTTGTTCCGTGCGGGAATCGAACCCGCGACACGCAGTGCAGCAGTCAATCGCTTAACCACTGCAGCAACCGTGCCGTCAAGTAGTGTGCTGCTCGCATCTTATATTTTTCATAGTTTTTACAGACCGACTATAATTGCTCCAGACTTGGTACGTTGCTGATAGCTAGTACTTCCGCATACATTGGTTGAATATTGTGAACTATGATATCAAACATCTCTGCTTCTGTTGGTTTAATATTTAATCTATTGAATGAACCGCTCATAATTGATATGTAGATAGTTATGTTTTCTGTTTCATCTTGTGAACGCATTCTAGTCTCAGTAAGCTATCTACAATCATAGTCATCGCAGTCAAAAGCAGCCTTCAATTGTTCTAATCGTTCTTCCCATAAGGTGACATTAGGTTTTATTTTACATGTCTACCAATGCAGCGCGTTCTCCGTAAAGATATCAAATGCGAAGTTAAACATATCGTGTCCTTTTATTTGCTTACTTAATCTAAACTCCGCATTTTTTTGTATGAAGGAACGAACACAAGTTTTGCCATCATACTTAGGTTTATTTGGTACGTGACTAGTGCGTGTTACGGTTATATTAGTGTTTGTAGCAGCAGTTGTGTCTGTTCGTTGTGAGCTACCAGAACTAAACTAAGTTTCTAGTTTGGTAAATTGTGAATCTAGTGTGATATATTTATCTTCAAGTTTTTGCGGGCTAGTCGGTATTTGATATGATTTTTGTAAGATATACCCTTGGCTAATCCCGTTTCATTGTTAATTTCTCCTAAACTCAACTGGTATTCACCTAGAGTTGCCTTTACCGCACATAAATCCTAGCTTTCATCAATTCCCGGTTCATGTATGTCGTCACTTATATATTTTTTACATAAGTTGTTTATTTGTTTCAAGGCAAGGCAAGTACCAATTTCACCGCCCCGTATCAAGACTTCATATTCTAATTCAGCCTTCCTGCCAAGTGTATGAAGTTAATCAGGTGAGTTCCCATTATTACAAAATTAGTAAACAATTAATAGAGCTATAAAGTAAAACTGTAACAGTAACAACAACTTCTGGCTTTACCACAACGATGTACTGAGCAATGTGCTAGGGCTCAGTTCAGAACAGGTAGTAATATTAAGCTTGGGCGCCACTGTAACGGCTAGGGCTTTGCAGGTAGGCTGTGCAGTTCGGTCACTAATAGGTAGGAAATTAAGTAGAATAAAACAGCTAGAAAAATTAATACATATATTGTAAGTAATACAGCTAGGTCGCAGGTAAAGTCACCGAGTCACTGTTCTGTTCCGAGCACTATCACAAGTAAACAAGTAGGGTACCGTCCATGGCAACACGTGGCAGACGTGGGCCTGTCAGCACAGGCTCGCGACGGTAGCACGTGGAGATCCATCAGCACAGGCTCGCGGCGGAAACACGTGGAGACCTGTAAGCACTGGCTCGCGGCGGTGGCACGTGGAGGCCTGTCAGCACAGGCTCGCGGCGGTGGCACGTGGAGGCCTGTCAGCACAGGCTCGCGGCGGTAGGCCGCAGGTTTGACAGACCTTAGAGACCTTGGCAGCGAGCGCAGGTAGCGTGCAGCACAGCATAAGCAGAATATAAAAAAAAAAAAAAAAAAAAAACTTTCTTTATTTGCTACAGTAAATCTAACAACCTAGCGCAATATTTTCTAAGACAGTTTTATCAATAAGCTAAGTCTAATTTAGTGTAGGTAACACAACGTATTAATTGGTTGTTAGTTTATACGGATTTGATTCGCTCTGTCCCCCGTACTAGTATAAACTGTATTACGGTGGAACAGTTTTCCTCAATCGCAGTATAGGCAACTATATAAATATTAGACTTGTGGCATAATTAAGTATTTGTATTAATTAAAAAAGCAAAGAAAGTGAAATTTATAAGGTAGGAGTTACATTTTTAACATGTTCTTTTTTTTTTACTTTGTAGGTAGTTCTTAAAGTTTACATAGTATATGCAAAGTTTTTAGATGCTTTGCTTTGTTTACTAAATTAGTGTTTGTACATTTTTATGGTAGATTTATCACTTACTCTTAGTTTAAAATGCAAGTTAGAGAAAAGTAAAATAAAACTAAATTAAATAAAATTAAAATAAAATTTGGTCGTGATTATACTGCTTAAAATTTGTAAGTGTATGAATAGTGTAGTGTTTGTATGTAGCGGTGTGTATGTGCTAGTGAGTGTTTTAGTGAAATGAAATGATGTAATGAGCATATTAGTATGTTTTGTTTTATATTTGGTGATTTAACTAAGTTATGGTTTTGATGATTTTTTCAGTATCATCATAATTCAATGAGTCCAAAAAATTTAAAATTTGGGTTTTACAGGCATTTTTATTAAGATGACGAATTTGGATTTGCTTTGATATTTTGTTATACATGGACGGTCCTAGGAAATGTATGAACCTTTTCGCAAATGCAGTTTTACAGTAAGGCACGGCGTAAACAATATCTTGCCTTCTTTTTTTGGTATAGTTAGGTAAATTTTTATGTTGATTTTGTATTGTGTCTCTGATAAATAGTTGCCTTACTGTAAGAACTGATAATTCGGAGTATAACGTATGGGTGGAGTATCTAATTTTTTTGTGACTCATTACCTTGAGAACCGCACGTTGTGCTCATTCTAAATTAATAAGGACTGACTTGGAAGCACCTCCCCACGCAGCAATTGCATAAGTTATGATAGACTGGCATAAGGATAAATAAATTATTAAGGTCATATTTGGTGGACAAAAGCATCGAATATTTTTGAAAACATATATAAGTTTTCTGACTCTAGAAGTAAGCATTGATATATGTTCGTGCCAGTTTAGGTGTTGATCAATGACTAAGCCTAGGTATTTAATTGAGGGCGTTTTTACTAGTTCATGACAAGTACAGCTTTCCGGCGTATCACATGTGTGAGCTTTTATGTGAATCGTTCCAGGAGGTGGTTGACTGCTCTTTGTGATACTAAAAGGTATGTATTTAGTTTTAAGTGCGTTTAGGGTTAGTAGATTCGACTGTAGCCATTTCGATACCTGTTTGAAGCCTAAATTTGCTACATCATTAGCCTCTTTCCATGTCTTACCACTAAACAAAAGGGCTGTGTCATCTGCATACGCAATTACCCGCCCCTGTCTCAACTGTAAATCACACAAGTCATTTACATATATAAGGAAAAGCGTGGGTCCTAGAACACTTCCTTGTGGCACACCATACGTCACGCACTCCAGCTCACTCACATAGCCATTAATCCTAACACATTGAGCTCTGTTAGACATATAGTCTGTAAATAGTTTTAAGGCTGTTCCACGAATTCCCACGCCTTCCAGCTTTGCTAGAAGTAGGGGAACAGAGACTGTGTCAAACGCTTTAGCTAGATCAAGGAATACACCAATGGTCTTCTCTCCTGCATCTAGGCTATCAACAATAGTGGAAGTTAATTTTTTAATGGCATCGTCTGTCGACTTGTTTTTCCTAAAACCAAACTGGTTGATAGACAGTAAATTTTGAGATTCTAGGTAGGAAGTTAGTCTTACATTAATAACCTTCTCAAGTACCTTAGATAAGGATGGCAGCAGCGATATAGGTCTATAGTTAGAGACACAGTCTTTGTCCCCCGCTTTGAATATAGGAATTATCAGAGCCTTCTTGAGAACTTCAGGAAAAATTCCCGTCGTAATGCATTGATTACATATCATGGCTATGGGACAAGCCAGGGTATCCGCGCCTAATTTTGATATTGAGACAGGAATTTCATCATATAGCAGCAGAATTGGGTAAGGGGTCTTGCCCTCAGTCCGTACGGAGAGTCCCTAGGTCGGGGCACACAGAATTCTGAGGATCAGAGAATAGTTTTCACCAGCTCTGCAATCAGAAACGAAATGGCCGAGCGTCTCCGGATAGAAGTTAATATTGTACCTCGATCCTAGTGATGTGATTAGGAACTTACTAATGGTGACATTTTAGTATCACTCGACTATTTATAGTTGAGAATCCTCACAACGCTACAGCAAGCTATACTGATTTTTTATATCCATAATAATTTAAATCTTACAGTTAACCCTTTCAATTATGAACATTTATCGATTCAGATCACGTCCAGAGGGCAGAGACTGGACATGTCCTTCATAAGTGCAACAATTACTTACAGGCTAACACCACATGTACTATATATTTAGGTTTTATATTTTTATTACTGCGATTAATTGAGAATTATGGCTGATTAAAAATAATGCAAAATACATCTAGCAATATAACACACAAATCAATAAGTAATCGAATTAAATCAAATTGAAAAAGACACCAAAAAGAATATAGATTGGTGAGAGATAAATAAATAAAATTAAAGTAAGATTAAATATTTGGTTTACCTACATTAGATAATAAATTAAAAGTTATTAAAAATTTAATTAAACTGTACATGAATAAATTGCCAATTCAGATTATGCATTAGTTGTGCGAGTAATAATTAATAATTAAATACAAAATCGCAGCCGCCATCTTGGATTTCCATTTTGACCAAATTCGCATGGAGTGGTATAACGGTGTTTTCGTTACGTGACGATTTCTACTAGTTTACTCCCGTTCTAATAAAAATAAAAAATAGAATAGGTCAATAGTGTCAGAAATATTAGAATACAATTTAGCAAACAAATACATACGCACGTACAGCACAGTATCGCACCTAATCGTCTATACTTAAAAAAACACCCCCAACGAATTCCATTGCGCTAGTGCCTGTCGGAGCGATATACCTACACCTACAGTGAGCAGTACGACCACGCACACATAGACAATTATTGCTTGACGCGATAGCACTACTAGCTATAGAAAATTTATGATAAATTTGGATGTGTTCCGTAATACCTAAAATGATGAATGAAAACTTTATGTTTTACCTTTTTTTTTCTATAATTTGTAACTTGATAATATAAGCTATGCTTCTGCTGAAATATGCTTTTTATGTTTATAATACAGAAAAAACTATATGAAAACTCGTCATTAAGGCTGTAAAAATGTACGAAATTCAATTCGCTTAAATTTCATTTTAAGTAAGTTTTCGGGGGAAAAAAAGATGTAGGATCCTAGATAAATACTGTCTAAATCCGAATAACAACTTATTATGGTGGAAATATGTTCAAATTGCGAATGATTTAGGAATTACGTTTGTATTATTCATCCGTCACCGCATTTTTAAGACATCTGGGAAGTACTACTACGGGGAATATATAAACGCACTTCAAAAATAATGTTTCACACTTTAAAATGTTTATCTGTAAAATTAATTGAATGAACTATAAAAATAATGGTTTCCACTTTAATATGCTTAGCTTATTACTATGTTGTAGGATTGTCCAAGTATCTAGTCGCAGGCAGATTGTATAATTCGTCATTTTGAACTGGGTGATATAGGTTAGGTTAGAACTGTGACCAAACGCGCGCGAGCCGAGCGAGCGAAGCGAGCGGTGCCGCGGTTGAGGCCGGCAAGCGCTACTCCCAAGTTGCTCGCAGAAATTTGGTTCATGTTTATTAAAGTGATAATTTATTTATTTAAAAAAACACATACAACTATCATCACAGGCTTACCTAATACAATAGTGTAGTTATAGTTATAATAGCTTACAAAGATTAGACTTACAATATTATATTATTATAAACAACCAAGAGTAATTTTACAAAATGCGGCCCGTGTGAATTCAATCAGAGTACAATTGAAGCAGTCAATCTGTTGTGATACCATATTGAGTGTAGGCAGGGCGCATGTCAGTGGCGGTTGTGCAGCAGGTTGGTGCGAGCGGGCGGCACTCACAGCAACGGCGGAGGCGGCGGCGGTCGCCTCCGTCGCCCCACGTGCCCATGAGGTACACACAACCCAACCGTGTGTAGAACGCCCGGGTTGTGTATTTTACCACGCATAATCTTAAATAAGTAAGTGGCGAGAGCTACTTCCCTTCTTATTTCCAGTTTATTATAGCAGTTTAATATTAAATTATAGATATATTACTTATTATTTTAAAGTGCTGATATACAATTTTATAGCTGTTTTCATCAAATTTAAACTGCTATTAAATACATCCCAATTGTGCCATTTTTTGCTATGACTGCGACCAGTTCCTGGTTCTACCCCTGAATGGATATTATCTCGGGCTGGGGTCGTCAGTCGGCGCCGTGAGGACGATTCAATGTTGCGGAGCATTATCTGAAACTCATAACAACGGGTTTGACTCTTTTTCGAACAATACGTGAAAAAGTTAAAATGTCGTATATCTTCCGAACGGTTGGTCGTAGCTCACAAATAACAAGATTTACTTCGTTTTGCGCCGCAGAACGTATCCAGGAGATGAACTTAGGGAACAAAAATGTTGTCCTTTACATGACTTTCACTTCATAAATTGTTACTATACCTATCAAAATCTATTTAAGGTTTATAACCAATGATTCAAATACACCAAAAGAACACGAGATGTGATGTTGGTAGGTTAGGTATGTCCACAATTCAATTTTAACCGTTAATACTAATTTAAAATGAATTCTATTGTAATGCAAAAGAAATAAGCGGGCCACATCAAATTCAAATTCAAAAGTCATTTATTCAAACTAGGCTGAGAATCAGCACTTTTTGAACGTCAAAATTACATAAGACAGTCCCCCAAAACGCCCACCCTTCACCACTTCCTAGTGCTTTAGCTGGGAAGAAGAAGTGGCGCAACAAACTCCCCAGCAGCACAGCTGTCCGTTCAGTTAGAAAAAAAATCCCACTTCTGATATATAATAAAACCTATCCCTGCTCTAAAATAATTAATTTAATTCCGAATACAATTATTTAACCTCAAAATAGATACTTGCTAATCCCCAAATTAATCTTAAAGTCGTTACCTCAATACCATAATCTAGAACTGTCTAATAAAACTACATACTTATTTACAATAATTCAGGGATAAGGAAAATAATATGAAACACCAAGATATAGATAGAATAATTACATTAATTTAAAACTAAATTTACGGTAGGTCTCCAACCATTCTATGCCAATCTATATTTTAACCGACACAGCATCACAGCACGTCGTACCATCTCGAGCGCCCGACCCAGAGAGATATTTAACGATAGATTTTAGTTGGCGTTATAAACGTTTGTTTTTATTTCTAAAATGAAGGACCGTGATTTTATTATAGAAAATAATCAAAAAGGGGTTTCATACTATTTTAACTAAATAAATGTTAAATAATGATGGAAGCACTTTTTTGGATAACTTCTTGGCGGGAAAAAAATTCAATACCCGAGAGGCAGTACAAAATGCCTTTGAAGAATTTGTTGCCTCCCGTCCAGCTGATTTCTTTAAAAAGGGCATCAATAAACTGCCACTGCGTTGGCAAAGATGCATTGATTGCATGGGTGATTACTTCGATTAATACAAATAAAAAACCACCGAATTCCACAAAAATACACTTAAAAGAGAAAAATAACTTGAATTTCAAGTCGTTGGCAAAAACAATAGTATTTTATTAGATACATATATACTAAAATATACCTACCGTAATATATATGAAAGCAATTCATAACTATTTCCCTAGGGATATAACTATATCACGGCTTCAACTATGCGAACTGCGAACCATCTTAAAATATAAGTATATCTGTATTTTCGTTTTTGCCACCGACTTCCGAAATTCAAGTTATTTTTCTCTTTTAAGTGTATTTTTGTGGAATTCGGTGGTTTTTGTTTTGTAAAAAAGTTATTTTTATGTTTTTTTTGGAAGTTGGTTGTTTTATTTTTGTAAAAAAGTTTTTATTTTTCAATTTTTAGTTGTGTTTATACCTACCCCGCACAAATTAACGAATCATTCCACTTTGCCCCACCGGGCCGCCCACGCACCCCGCTGGTGGGGCAAAGAGGAATGCCTAAAATTTTTCACTGGAATATGCCCCACTAGTTCGACTTGGTGGGGCAGATTCCACTAGTCTAAAATCTTTATGGATTCTGCCCCACTAGGGTTGGCACCTTAGAAATGTGTAGGTAGGTATGCTCGTATTTTATATATGTTTGGAAAATAAAGAAATGTTGATGGCCCAGAGGTTAAGGCCTCGCCTCTCATGCATGAGGTTGTGGGTTCAAATCTGAGCAAGTACTAATGTGACTTTTTCAATTCATATGTACTTTCTGAGTTTATCTTGGACATTATTGATATCAGTGAAGGAAAACATCGTGAGGAAACATGGACTTATAGTTAATATTAGTCTGAAATCACCAACCCGTTTTGAAAAAACGTGATGATCAGTGCTCGTGCCTTCTCTGTATGAGAAGAGGCTTTGCCCTGCAGTGGGACAGTAATAGGCTGGTATTATTATTATTTTTTTTTTTTTTATTTACTATTTGTTTCTGGAAGGAATCGGGTTGTAAATCATACGTTAATTACACGATTTGTTACAAATAAAATAAAATCTAAGTAAATACAAGTCCTAGTTACATTTTACTTAGATATAAATTTCTTTCTTTTCCAATCAAATATAAAATACGAACATACCTACCTACACAAATTCTAAGGTGCCAACCCTAGTGGGGAAGAATCCATGCCATGGGGCAGAATGCATTTGCCCCACCAGTGGGGCGACTTGGTGGGGCAAAGTGGAATGATTTAAATTTACCCCCTTTGTGGGTAAAAAGGGGGGATACGGAATGTATGAAAAATCTTATTCATTTTGTTTAGAAAACGCGGTATAAACTTATCTAGGTAATAATAAAGATGGAATCATACATTTTTCAAAACTGGCTTGAAAGTGTAGAA
The DNA here is from genome assembly GCA_949128155.2 of Xanthia icteritia. Classification (NCBI taxonomy): domain Eukaryota; kingdom Metazoa; phylum Arthropoda; class Insecta; order Lepidoptera; family Noctuidae; genus Xanthia; species Xanthia icteritia. The sequence continues at coordinate 513,205 of OX421932.2, forward strand.
AGGGGGTTACAATTTTTTTTGTATCTCAATGATATCTATTGACCCAAAATGGTACACATTTTGGAATACATTTTTCTACGTTCAATTTAACAGAAATAACATTTTTGAAATTTAATTACAGTCCTATTAAAATTATAAATAGAATATAATCACGATTTAGTGTTTGTTTCATTGCAATCGTTTCATACAATAAAAAGATATGCTAATACCGGTTTATAACTTGACCGCACTACATCTTTCACGACAAACTTTTAAAGGTTAAAGTTTTCAAAGTGATACCCATACCACCAACAAGCACTACGTTCCAGGCAGCAAGGGGTAACGGAGATGTGGAGCGTATGCTGTCTCTAATATTAAGCTGGGCGGTCACAGTCCATAAATTACAGGCTACCACCCTCGAAAGAGCTGTGATCGACTTTGGTAAAAAAAACTTTGCAAAAGAGCAAATATACGTCGCGCTTAGTCGTGTCAGAAGTTTGGAAGGCATTGTTTTATCAGAGTTGGACGCCAACAAATTATTAAAGCGACCACACGGCCACAGGTCATTGACGGAAATAACGAGGCTACAAAATCTGTTTTCTGACAATCAAGGCCACACATAACATACGACTCAAGTAGCGCAATTTGATGCCGGGATATTACTATTAAAATCATTTATAGCTAGAGTACATCTCATGGCAATTCAAATAAGCCCAAACACGGCTAGGATACATTGTTTTATGACGGAGTTCCGGTGCCGTCCTTCCGGCTTCATCTTCAGATCAGTTCGATGGTCATCAGAATGATTTATTTAAACGTGCTTCACTTTCGCTTAACTATCTTAATCGAGATATCTTATCGCCACCCGTGAAATACCTATCATTGAGGAATTCCGGTGGCAATCTGTGTTCTTCTTCATCAGTTCCACTTCGCTAAATGATACTTTCTGAATGCAAATGCTTAACTTGTTGCTGAAAATACCTAAATCGCTATGTGTGTGCCTATAATATTTGAGGAGTTCCCTCAATTCCTCATGGATTCCATCATCAGAACTAAATTTTGATAAAAATGGGACCAATCGGAAAGTGTATCCTTTCAAATAAAAAAATAATTTTCAAAATTGGTTCATAAATGACGGAGATATGAGGTAACATACACTAAAAACAAAAAAAAAAATACAACCGAATTGATAACCTCCTCCTTTTTGGGAAGTCGGTTAATAACCTTGCAGATATTTAATTAGATGAGCAATCAGAGATAGAGTACAAGCATCCACAGAGAAGTAGACATTTCCACCGCGTCTTGCTGCTAAAAACCTTGGGTGTCAATGAAATCATAGGCATGAGTCGATACCACGGAATAGAAACACTGTTTTGGTTTCTATTTTTTCTATTCCGTGATACCCCTTGTGATGCAGCGTACATTATCTGTGTCTTAAATGCCTCTTTTCTACATCTACAATAATGTTATAAAGAGAAAAGATTGGTATTTTGTATGTTTGTTTGTTTGTATTGAATAAACTCAAAAACTACTGGACTGATGATGAAAAATCTTTAACCAGTGTAATGCTGCATTATCACTGAGTAACATAGTTTCGTCCGTGCTGGAAATAAAGAATAGCACTACCCTATGTCTTCCCATGGGTGTCGTAAAAGGCGACTAAGGGAGTTACTAGAGAATGGGTAGCAGCGTTCTCTATGTATTTTTAACACTTCTATCACAAACTTCGATCGCCCACACGCCTGCCAAGCATGGCGATTATGGCATACCCCCCCCCCCCCCAAAGAAATGACAAGCATCAACAAGTAGCAGTGCTTGGCTATTATTTATAAAGATATCACGCTGGCGCAGACGCTAGGGAAAGCTAGTAAGACGTAAGAAGATTCCGTCTTTTAAACAGTGTCAATAACCGCAAAAAATATTGAAAAGCCCATTTTGCTGTCATTTGTTTTTCGACGACGAAGAAGTACTATCAAAGAAAGAAGGAAAGAAAGAAAACGTTTATTTGGACACAGTTCGTGGAACATAAAATACAAACAAATTAAAAAAGTGAAAATTATCCTTTGACAATGCGTGTGTGCCTCACGGCTGCGCCAAAAAGGTTCATTTCAGCATCAATGCTAGACAAATGCTGCCTGACGCTGGTTTTCTAATGAACCCAAGGACAAGTGACGGGGAGTACAAACAGTTTCAACATACCTAATACATAATTTTTATACTTCTAAATAAATAAATAAACTAGTAATCAAATAAACGAAATACAAAAACAACAAAAAATACGAAAACAACAAGAACTGTCCAAGCAAAACCTGCAGCCTAATTACTCAACACATTTGATTTTTGATTGCAATTCTGAATCGAAACCAAGTCCAATTTATATTGCATGCCATAATTGGAATTACGATAAACATTTTTTACCAATCTACGGAATAGGGTTGTACATTTAAATTGGCTATAATTTATTTAATTCATATTATAGAAAACAATACAATCAATTACTAAAACTTTGACTCGAGAAAATATTAAAATAACAAGATAATGGCATGTTTTTTTGTTTGTCTAGAACCTGTGTCAGTGATTTTTCGTTTTTATTTCTTTCAAATGCTGAAACCACTGCAGATTCGAACGCTGATTTGGAAATAATGTTCAGCATGATGAATATATTGAAACCAAACAGAGGCTCCGCCGAGTCGAGATCGCAAAACGATTTCATTTCTAAAAAAAATATCCCACGGGTAAATACTACTGACATAAAAAATCTGCCGTTAAGCCATTATTATGTATCTAACAAACATCCAAACATTTTCACTAACTTTTACATTAATCATTGTGTGCGAACGACGTGTTCAGTCGAATTTAATGCGAAATATAGCCTGTCTTAAGTATACCTTTGTTCCTCTAACTACATCAGACAATAATCCGCGCCGGAATCATCATTCTTTGAAGTTTGATGAGAATACGCTATCAACGATTTTGTTTATATTTTGATTTTATTTATTTCGGTAATATTTTCGTTTAAGCATTGTTTTGCCTTGAATGTTTTATGTTTTCAACACAACATTATATTTAATATCCTCATACAGAAAAATGGCTTACTTAGGCTGTTTTGCTCAATAGTGAAAAGTACCTAAGTCGATATTATCACTACAAGTAAGTAAGCCAATATAAATAGGAATAACGTGTGTAAGAGAGTACCTTCGTATCTCATTAGATTATTGTAGCTGTCCTGTAGGTACATTATTGGTGGGTCTACATACGGACAATCATTGCTTTGTTTCGTAGACAAGCATCTTACGTGAGGTTACTATGTCCGTCAACCTCACATTCTAACTGAAATTGTTAATTGATATTTTTGTACATAAGTAGATGCTGAAATAAACTACAGTAACCACTAACCAAATAACAACTAACTACAAAACATATTCATAATATTTTTTACAGACGGTGCTAGAGCTGAAAATACAAGAAGTGCACTCTACCCAACATCAATCTTGTCAATTTCCTAACAAAGAAGCTGGTTGGCAAAGTGGCAAACATAGATTGGATAACCAATCTTCTGTATTAATCATTGAAGGTAAGCTTTTTGACACATAGTTACGAATCAAGCGTAGCGACTCACTTAATAATAAAATTATGAATGTATTTCCTTGACCGAACTTTCTTCATCATAATTACATTTTATGTATACCTAACTAATGTTTACATAATTTAGTATTACAAAATATCTGGAGACTGAAAAATAAGCCCTAAATAAAGAAGAAATTATGCAACCAGCAGCAATGACTAGGCTGATTGCTTTTGTCCAGCCATGGGCCTAATGGAGGCCTAGTTGATATGCCTACTTTACTTTGCAACATAATGTTTAAGTACTTTATTTGAGCAGAAAATAATATCATTTTGTTTTAAAATTGTACAGTTCCTGCGTTCCAGTGTTTCAAATACGAAGACATGAAGGCAGCATGAATGATGTCGCCCCTGCTGCGTTGCTTCACTCTTCTGGTACTTCAGTTTTCAAGCTTTTCAAGTACAAAAGTAGAAACTGAAGATTCTTGAAAGATAATATTTTTTTTAGAAAACTTTTGATTCTTGTACGACAGCGATATAAATGTATGTTCCTATTTTGTTGATTGATAACAGTGTAAACTTTAATAAAGTGTTTTAGAACTATAGAGGCACAAATAAAAATAACTTGTTATGAAATACTTAAGAATTGAAAACTGTTTTTTTATTTTTATAAACCGACAATTTATTATTACAATGATACTATTTAGAGGTATTAACATTCATTAGGTCTCGTTGGTCGAGTGGTCGCAAGAGCTACTGCTGAGTATGAGGTCCTGGGTTCGATGCCCGGGTTGGGCATAGTGTTATTGGGTTTTTCCATCTGGAATTTCTCAGTAGCGGCCCGGAGTCTGGATTTGTGCCCGGTTGATGGCAATACGCTCGCCCCCGTACATAGGACTTAAATATAACTGGTGAAATGTGGGTGTACCCTTTTGCAGGTACACATCTGCTCAACCCTTCGGGGAAACCAGGCGTGATGTTATCTATGTATGTATGTTCATTAGGTTTCAGTAAATAGAGCGAAATAAATTATGGTAAACAAAAACAACTGTTTTATTATATCGCTATAATCGCATTTATTCACATTTATGAAATATTTGGAGATGGTGCTAAAATAAATTCGAAAATATATTGCAAGGATTAGTGAAATTTAATGTCTTCCTGTGGAATTCATCATGGAATATGTATGTACTACTTGCTAACTTTTGCTGTAAACGCATGAGAGAGAGTTTAAAATTTTCCTGAATAATGTAGTTGAGCTTGACATCTGAAATATAAAAAAAAGAATTTAAGTAAATCCTCAATATATTCCATGATCCATTACATTCATCCACGAATTCTAATAGGCCTCTCCCTTAAACACTTCAATGCACAATCTATTTACTTTATAGAACATCAATATTCTGCTATAAACAACAATTAGGTGCAATGACTTTATTTAAATGCATGAAAGTTTATGTTTGATGGTGTATTTCGTATTCACCAACATAACATTGTTGCTGTGCTAAATTCAATGTTCAACATTAAGAAATAAAATAATATTGATATTAAGTAGGTACCTTAAACAGACAATGATGTGGAAATAAATCTATGTATGGTGGTGTGGTGAGTATGTTCATCGATGTCCTTACATAATCCATTGACATAAAATGCTTCAAACTATGCTTGTTTTTGTTTTTTCAATAAAGGACAAGGTCTATTGGGTGGCTAAGCTTGTGGCTCATGATAAGTTTGATACAGTACGAGGTACGAATTTGTCATTCGATAAAATCCCACCAAAATACGGACGGATAACTTTCACAATTATTATTAAAAATCTACCTCGCTGCTTCGATATTTAACATACCACTAATATTGATTTATCATTGAGGTTTTACACTAAAACACATTCACAATGTATCAAAACGATGTTCACTTACATAATTTCATAATTATTATAGGAGATTATTCGAGTAAATCCCAAAAATATTACAAAGAATATCGAATGCAGCGAGTACAGTGCCTTCTATTACATTTGACAGAAGAAACAAATTGCTCGTTGATTTTAAACCAACTGACCGCTGTCAAAATGGTTACGTAATTCGAAAAAAAGCCTTTTTATACGCTTATCGTTCACTCTTTAGCATCTTAAACACTTTAAACAGAGTGCAGTTGATATCACAGATTTTAGAGTTACGTAATTCGAAAGTCGTAAAATTTTGCAATTTGAAGTTAAAATGATTACAATTCCGCTCAATTGTGTATCGAGTTGCGTAATTAGATAGCAGGTTCTCAAATACATATTGAGATGCGACTGTCATGATGTTTATTTCCTTAAATTTATCCCTCAGTGAATGCCTACAACTTAGGTTATAAATTGCTCGAATGACTCGCTTCTGCAGCACAAATAAAGCCTGAATGTCGGCTGCATTTCCCCACAACAAAATGCCGTATGATATTACACTATGGAAATAACTAAAATATACTAATTTATAACAAGCTACCTGCTTCTTTGCTAGATTTGCCTTTTAATGCGTTCAAAACTAAAGTAAAATCCAACCTCTGTTCAAAGGCATACTATTCTATCAACGACTACTTAATGATAAGAATAGTTGGTCGCTGTGATTAACTCAAGACAATGTTTAAATTAATGTTCTTTCTCCAGAATATATATAACATGTCAGTAGGTAAGCTAATTCTGGAGAAAGAACATAAACATTGACTTGAATGAAATTTTAATTTTCGCGCCGTCTTGGATTTTACATGATGATGGTCGACATGTAAAAATATACATAACGTAACATAAAATCACGCCTGTATTCCCCGAAGGATTAGGCAGAGGTCTATCTATAGTACACTCGCATTTCGCCAGTTATGTTTAAGTCCCATGTAATAGGGGGCGAGCTATTGCCATCAACCGGTCACTAATCCAGACTCCGGGCTGCTACTGAGCAATTTCAGATGGAAAAACCCAATAACACTGCCCGACAAGGGAATCGAACCCAGGACCTCATGACCACTAGACCAACGAGGCAGTGTAGCTCATTGTTGATTTTTTCATGGATCAAAATACATGATTGATAGAAGGGTGATTGATAGTCCTCGTATAATGCACATTTCATATTACCAGCAGACCAAAATAGGTTTTCAGTTTATCAAATTCCATTTAATTGCAGATCGCTTCTGATTTTACAAAGGTTCACCTGTAGACGAGCAGTTATTTTTTCGGACGCACAAGTCAAGTATACAGTTAATTAAAAATGATTAAAATAAAGAAGATTTTGGATGTTTTTGACGTTCACAAAAAGAAGTGCCAATATAATATTATATTAGATTGTTCAATAACATTTTTAGGAGCGCAAAAAGGGAATTGTTAGAGATTAAATTATATAATGAAAAATTAAAGGTGCATGACGTTTCTTTATTATGTCATAACTGTAAGGTTTCCTGTACATGACTCCGAAGCCGCACCAGCGCGCGGCTCCGGACCGCATGTTTGTGTATACGAATGAATATCGCCCATACGCCTCAGCACCGGCGCACTTTTAATCGAAAAAAGGCTCTCGAAGACATTGGAGCTTAAATTTTAAAGTGTCGGTTTTTTATTGAAATGGCTTCTAATAGCCAATATTAAGCATAGATATAATAGGTCTACCTATGAAATTGCCGTTTTGTATGAAAAAATTTAAACGAGTTTGAAAAAGTCTTCGGACGACCGCGAGGTTCATTTTTCAGGTCGAAATTTCCAGAACGGAAGCGAGCAAAGCAATGACAGGTGGTGCGTTGGTTTGTAGTGTTAGCTCCGTAAACGTCGTTGATGTTGCGTGCCGCTTGTGCCGCGTTGCTGCCACGACGGTACTCATATTCCATAATTACTCGAATTTTTAACGTATCCATGATGACGAAAAAGATTGAAATACGATGAAAATGTAACACTAATCAATAAACAAATGACTACTTAAAAAAAAACATGTTTTTAAAATAAAATTAATTTGAAATTAGAATTCTTAGCCAAACAAAAATTATTTTGATTTGAAATGGCCAGTACTGCAGAACGGCAATTTCATAGGTAAAGACCTAATATCATAGGTTACAATCTGGTAGGAAAATTGGCAAGTTATAGTTTTTTGCAAAGAAAATGTATGGAGCTAATGCTTATATCTCCGGAATGGAGAGAATAACCGTTATATCCTTGCACAAGGTGATGTAACTATTTATTTATGATTTTTTGCCATATGTCTTCGACAGCCTTTTTTCAATCCACCGTGCGGCGCCGGTGCGGCTCCGGCATCGTGTACATGAAGCTTAACTCTCACGGCTCTGCAATTTCTTTTCAGCGTTTCAAGCATTAAAGAGTAGGGTAATTTTTTAAATTGGAGGAAGTCAATATCAGCGTAGATTTGTCCTAGAAAAGAGAAAGTATATAGATATGCGGAATTTACATTTAGTTGATATAGAACGTTCGCCAGAACGACAAAAATGAGAGGACAGTGTAAAATATGATATAGATGGAATGTCAGCGGCAGCAGGCGGCACTGTCGCTACCGAATGTTTCCTGCAGTATGCTGAATAAAAGGTTACTTAAATATTAAATATTTTATTTGAAAACAAACTTATTCTGTTTATGTATACATATAGTTTTATGTTCCACATACATATAGTCTCGTATCGAACAGCCGTAGTGTCCGTCTCTACTTAGATCTATTTTATTGTAAAACTTTGTATCTATTTCATATTTACAATTTATTCTATACAAAAACATTTTATTTTGAATGTTCGTAATATACAATTGCCTATCAGTTATATTAGGTACTTATGACTAAACGTTTTCAAAAACGTCAGAACAATGTTTTATATTTACTAAAATATATTTATAGGTACGTAGTAGGTACGCGACGATCACGCTAGAATGTTCTTTCCGTTAATGTTTTCATAATTTAAACTAAAGATTGGTTACCATAATTTGCGAAAACTCTGTAAAGAGTTCGACGAACTCACTTACGTGTGTTTTAAACATTCAGGTTTCCGTTCCACTAACAAGCATATGTTTCATTACTATGATAATTAAACTTCACGAACTTTTTGAGCTTGTGTGATTTTATTAGAATTATGATTTCCAAAGGGAAATATGCTTCAGCAATCGTTATGTTCTGAATATCTCGCATGAAATGATACAACACGTAAGAACAGTCGCAATGGTCGCCGCCTCCTCACATCGACGAGTAGTCAATGTTAGAAAGTATTGGATTAACACTAATATTTACATTAGACTCGGGCGAGTGCAGTCGCGCGCGCGACCAGACCGGTCACTGTGCGACCGTGTCGCGTGTGGCCGAGCACGAGAGCATGAGCTTGCGAACATCCAATGAGCTTAATTTACAAATAGTTCATATAAATAGTAAAATAACATTGTGTAAAATTAAGCCTAGATTCAGACGAGCCTGAAGCAAACATCGCACTGGTTGAAACGCCGTGTCGCGATGTCAGGGGAATGCTTCCATGAATCGCTCGCGTTCGCGTTGTGTTAAGGCGGCTTCTTAGGGTGCGCAATTTTGCGGACGGATGTGGACCAGCCAGCACCGACGCACCATGGGAAGAGTATCTGTGAAAGCGCAGACACGTCCGTCGTGGTGAGTCCGATCCGCGGCGGGGCGGATTAGACTTCAAAGGTACAGTGCGAGGTATGCTCGGTTCCTATAAACGAAAAGGAATCGTTTTGCTTACCAATGGTAGCATTATTTTTTGCTAAACTGGGTATATAAATAGATTCGTAAGCAAATTTTTAGACATGATCGTTATTGGATTGTTTTCAAAATCTGTTTTTAGAAAACGATTTCTGTAGCGGCTCCAGCGTCTCCGGCTCGCAGTTAAGATCGTCTCTAGTCCAATCATAAACAAATGCTTACGCAAATCTACTCTTTACTTGCCGTGGGTTTGTGAAATCGGTTTGTCTAGTTTGGATTATAGATAAGATACGATTTGTGACTGAAATCGGATTTTAGATAGAAAGAAGTAGAAAGAAAGGAAGAAATATGTATATTCTGCACAAACAAAACGCACATTTAAATAAAAACACAAAATACACAAATACAAAAGTAGTCAAAAGCCTCGTATTCAACCAACAAATAAACTCTAACTTAATAAAATGTTGTTCATCGGTTAATGTCAAGGCCACGGACCAAAGACAATATTGCGTAATTACTGTTGCGACATTACGTATTCTGTGGTTTTGACATTGGCAAATGACAACAAAAACAATATGCCGATTGCAGAGTAAACTACTTTTGTAATAAATAATAAGAAAAATTAAGCTGTGCGTCGCATCTGTGCAAGAACAGGTCATTGCTCAGCAAAATGCTGTGACTTCAGATAGATACGTTTCAATATATTTGACACATGTCTACTAGTTTTACCTTTGATAGCTACTTCCTTAAGGGTGGGTCTACTATGTAAAGAAAGCTTTGAGGTCTTTACTTTATTATTAGTAAAGATACAAGTCTTAATTTTAACTAATAATTACTTGTAAAAATCGGCCATCAGTCGCTCAGACCACTTTTAGCTCATTTGACTCACGCCGCACGCTTTTTGAAGGACATGGCTCGGCTCGCTCAATAGCTCTTTGGAATATACAGTTAATACACTACTTTGCACGCAGCAACATGCATATCATTTCATTTCATTTGGACCCACCCGAAAGGTGCTTGAAACACGTCCCGTCCCGTCCCTCATAATATGTCTCCGATAGCTATTCGTCAAGATAACTTCGTCCATAATTGCACAGACGAAACTTTCACTTTCCCCGAAAAGGTTACCAAAGCGTAGCCAGGATACACACGCTAGGAAATCTACACCGGGCTCATGAAAAGCCTGATAGAAGCGCCCGTGAAGCTCCTTGCTTTGCCATACCTCCTTGCGGTCATCTGTAGTAAGTACCACAGATTTGCGCCAATTTTCTTTAGCCATGGAGAGTGGGGTGAGCCTCTTGTCCACTGTGGCTACATCACGGTGCATACCCACTTCAGCTTTAAAAAAATATTCCCTGAGGCTGCACACCTCGCGGTTGAGGAGGGTATTCGCAATTAAAAAGCCTCGACCTCCGCATTTCCGCGGGATGTACAGTTTCATCACCCATTAACGTGGGTGATGCATCCGGTTTGCGGTCGTCGAGGTGGGTTTGAGTCCATTTGAGTATACCGAAAGAGTACATCAAAACCGGCATGACCCAACCGTTAAAGACACGCACCTTGTTTCCGCCAGAAAGAAGCCTAATTAATACCTTCTTCGGGGGACCAAAGAAGCGCTTCTTCAACGATTGCTTCATGTTAGCAACGTTGATGCCTAACGCTTCCAACATACCCAAATACTTATAGGTTTCGGCTGACGAGAGGGATCTAAGGTGTATGGAGTAATCTCCCCTCGCTTTACATGCATGACTGCACATTTGTCCACACCAAAATCCATCCTGATGGCGCTACTGAATGTTTCAGTTACCTTTGGTAGCTCCATCAGTCGCAATTTTTTGGGGGCAAAGATTTTCAAGTCATCTATGTAGAGGAGGTAAGATATGACCAGACTACCTCTCCTCAACCGATAGCCCAGACGTAAATCCTCCAGCAGTGTGCTTAGAGGATTCAGGGCTAAGCAGAACCAAAGTGGACTCAAACTGTCACCCTAGAATATTCCCCGTTTTATCCATACAGTTTCATCATTCCCCTGTTTCTGTCGGCATCGTGGATAGTGAAGGACCGTCCACCATTGCCCCATACACGACATCAGTAAGGAGCGTAGACTTGCATCTATCTTGTACAACTCCAGCACCCTCATGAGCCATGTATGTGGTACCGAGTCGTAGGTCTTCTTATAGCATGTTGACAGATCCCTATTATTATTATTATGTCGTATAAGTTTACAATGACGTATTGTGCCGGACAGCTATTGTTGGACGAGTGAACGATGCAATTCGAAGTATTCCAAAACGAGTCGAATGAACCTTTCGGTCCGTGACTTCGGTGTCTCGCTCAGTGAGACGTCTGCCGAGACCTGAGTCCGCCTCCGTGCACAATACCACGGACCGTGGGAAGAGCCTTGTTGTGCAGTACGTGGCTGTCCGTGGTAGTCAGCCGTGCGGGCTGGTCCGCGTCCGACCGCAATATCACGCACCGTGGGAATCCGCCTTCAGTGCTATTCTGTAACCATCTCACCGTGAGAACTTAGGTGAAGTGAGCTCGGAGTGAGCTGTCAGTCCCTAGCAGCAGCCGGTCTATTCTGTAAAAATCTCACGGTGAAAACTTGGGTGAAGTGAGCGTGAAGTGAGCTGTCATTCCACCTCCTGCTAGGGACTGACAGCTCACTCCGAGCTCACTTCACCTGAGTTCTCACGGTGAGATGGTTACAGAATAGCACTGCAGGTGGAATGACAGCTCACTTCACGTTCACTTCACCTAAGTTTTCACGGTGAGATTATTACAGAATAGACCGGCAGAACCTAAGCTTATTCATTGTGATCATTAAATATTTTAAATACATAAGTAATTAATTTAATGTTGATCATGAAACAATTTGACTTTCTATTAGTGGCTCAATTAATATTAAAGTAGAATATGAAATCATATCAATAACTTACAATATTCATTCAACACATTCGAGTACGAGCACAGGACACAACATTACAAATCTTCGACACATTTGATTTTAATCAAATAATAACATTCGTCAAGTTTTAAGTGAAAACTTGTTTGTGTGTACTTATGGTATATTTTGTTAGTGAGATGTATGGAGAATGCAGATGTTATAGACAGGCGTGGGACAAGACCGTCCAGACACATAGAACATATTTTGGTCAGAGTAAACTAGTTCCATTTATCATTTTAAGTGACGACATTTTAGCTAAGATTATTAGATGTTACATAGCTTGTGCTTTGACTAAGCCGTGGCCTAGCAGTGTTCCTGTCACTGTCGTGCAATTGACGCAAGTACAAGATAGAGAGGAACATAATATGTATCTGTTATCTAAGCCAAAGTACGTGCTGAGTAAAATTTAGTAATCTCGGCGGATAATTAAAATCAGTTCTCCCTTTATACCATGGAGGATTGGTTTTTTCACATTATTGACGCGGCACAGGTGTGAATGCTCACATATTATGCGTGGCGAACACGCGCGCCACGCGTGCGCGCGGTGTGCGTGTTTGTCGCACATTCGTACATGACATGTGTACACACCCTAATGTTCATTTATAGAGCAACACCGCACTCAAGGAAATGGAATGAATTAATCTAATGACACGGGATGTCATATAAACTGTGATCTCTCTAACGACAATACATTATTTAAATACATTATCTTCACGTCATTAAAACAATAAATATATTTACAATATTCAGTAGCAACAAACGCTATATTATGTTAGAGTTCAATTCATTAAAATTTCTCACGTCCACCGGTGTGTGTATCTCTATGTAAACCACATACCTAGTAATAATCTTATTATTCCGACGATGGTTTCGAGAGAGATCGAACATGAATCACAGTGGTTCGACGGTACGCTTTATCCGCTTCTCATAAAAATCTTAACGATAATAACTTAAATCAATTTTATTTGTTTACATAGCTAGTCGAAAACTAAGTTTTCGCGTTAAAAAGTCGAGTGAAACTGACGTTCGTAAGTGTTCGGGTCCCGCTGGCCCGGCGCACCGCACCACACTACACTCGCGTCTATCAGCTGGCGAGCAGCGCGCCGCGCAGCCGCGCGTGCAGCGCCGCCGCCGCCAACAGCGCCGCCAGCACGCAGCGGCAGTCCGACAGCCCCGCGCTGCCCGTCTGCATGGCCGCCGGCCGCTCGCCTGCACAGTACACACGGAGTCAGGAGCAGAATACAGAACAAACTAGACGGCACCTACGGACATAATTCCAAGCCACGCATCGTGTCCAAAAACTCTCTTTCCACTCGCGTCATATAGTTAGCTTTGTACCATTTTACCTCACGGAAAAATTTATAAACTAAACAGACAGACCTACTTCAGAAAAAAAGGGCCGAACAAATGACAAACTACACAATATAATTCTGTTGCCTCAGCTCTATACTTAAAGATTTTGTGGAAAAAGTGGTGAGACATAAAGTTGATACCTACCTAAATACAGATGAATGTGTTACTTATTATCTTTAGTGAGTGATTATTGCGTAAGAATTTAACCTGAACTTAATAACAGTTTCTTCAGATACTTTTGGAACAGACAGTAGGCGCCTAGGCGGGGGTGTGGTTACTCACCATTGAGCACGTGCACGCGTACGGAGGCGACCTCGGCGTTGGAGGGCGAGCACGAGTAGCGGCCCGAGTCGGCGGGAGCGGCGTCCTGCACCAGCAGGTACGACGTGGTGGCGGCGCCCTTCTCCGTCACCACCGACACACCGCCGCGCGACGAGTCGTACGATATCACCTGCTTCACAACCGACACCGCTCCATTGTTATATTACTCCCATTGCACATTACATCAGTTGGAAAACATTGACGATGATATCGCTACTATACTAGGACACTATATTAGTTCAGTTTGTTGATGTGTTACCTACAAGTTCTGGTGTACATGTGCACATCACTTTAGTAATAATTTACTACATAACTGCTCTGTATTGTACAGTAATGTAATGTGCGTGAGGGTGTGCTTGTGCCACTCCAGGCTGCGCGCCAGTTATTGCACAGAGTGACTGGTATTCCTGCCGCTACCGCGACTGCCTTCATAATAGATTCGTGCTTCACAGCGCACCCGATGATACCCTCTGTAACACTGTAGTCTCTATGCCGCCCACTACATCTAAGCAAATAAAACGGATTCTTTTCGTGCGTTACTATTTACTTTCGTCACTGAAGATCCTCTGTGAATCAAAATGTCGGCGTATTTAGACATTATATAGCGAGTCTCGCAGGGGAAGAGTGAGTGAACCGGCAAATCCCCGGATATTTCGGTAACTATACCGGGCTGTACACAAATCAGACGCATTTTTATCAATACGTTGTGTACGTACTCCGAGCTCAGCAATAAACATTTGATCCAATGACAACGATACCGCGCCGCTCTGGCGAGTGACGGAGGACTCGGTAGTGAACAGCGAGTAGGTGGGAACTAGGCAACAGAGTTTTAATCACTCGTGAAGTAATAACGCGCGGGTATCGGCCCCCGCGCGTCGTACACTCTAAATTAATACGCGTCAAGTTGTACGCGACACGGTGCGACACAGCACGGTGTGGCATGAAACAATTTAGACCTAGTTCACATGAAAAGCGTTTAACGCGCGTTTTAAGTAAACGCGCGTTCAACGTTGCGCCAGCATCCTACTGTTGTAAGCGCGCGCCAACGTGGCTTTGAGATCATTGGTTTACCGTTACGGTGCTACCGTTCAGTTGAACGCGCGCTTTAGGTGCTAATGGACGTATTTTAGGGTACGCTTGGTCAGCAAATTATGTACTGGCTTTCAATCAGCCTGTGTGATAAAATTGGGCGGACCCAATATGTCCGATTTCTGTTACGTTATTTCTGCCGTCGATATAAAATAACCTCTAAAACTGTTTCTATGTCCATCTTCGACAAATGTAAAAAAAAAAAAACTAAACTCGAACTGAACCGACCGACGCCGCACGCGTTTTACGCTCGATAAGCGCGCACCGTGTGTACGCTATACAAAAACTTACCGCGCGCTGAGCGCTTATGATCTGAACGTACTCTAAGTGTAATTGGGGAGCGCGCCGATATTCGATCGTGTTTATTCAAATAGCAGAGATGCGCTTACTCTCTGTGTCATGACCACGCGTGCGAGCGGCTCGCGTTTGGAATATAATCTGTAGCGAGTTGATCTCTATCGACATCATATATTAAAATGATAATAATCGTATTACGCATCAGTAGGCGCTTATTTGTGGTATTTATTTGACGCTGATTAATTTATCTGTTATCTTAAAATTGGTTGCGGAGAGCCATTTTATTATTATCAAAAATTCTGTTTGTAATGAACAATATTTATAATTTTGTTATCGTGATGATGCAGTTTCTAGATAATTATTACTGACTAGTTTTGATCAGTGTAGGTGTTGGAATCCATCATGTGTTTTTATGTGACTTTTCATCCAAGTTGGGTCGAACTGCATCATAACAATGTAGCGTTAATAACAAAGCAAGTATGTGTGTGTGTGTGACCGCGCGAGTCGCACGGCAGCGCACAGCACCGGATGTCGGGATTACTTCCAACCGATAATGCAATTAAATGGGTTCCGATTCATGTTTCAAGCGACGCTGAGTTGATTTGAATGTGAGTATTAGGGAATGTGTCCTTGTACATGTAGCTGCTGCAAGCCCGTAGGGCACGCGCATGCGGCCCTAAGGACTTATATTAGCAGAGCGAACTCTTGCTCTGCGGAGAGAAAAGTTCGTGGCGTTCTAGTTTTTCTCTATCGTTTATGAGGCGACTTCCACAAAAGCACCTGCAGGTGTACTTGACTTCAGTACCGCTTATATTGAAATAATAGGTATATGAATAACTACAAAGTCGAATTGTGTCCCTTATATGCCTTCTGATCCATCACATCAGCTGACCTTAGCTTTTCTTTATTAGTAGTAAGATATAATCATTGTCGCGGTAGCTGCGACCACTTAGTATCACTTCGTCGTCTTTTCTATCGTCTTTTCTGGCGGACAGTGTAACTATTCTAACATTCATACTTACTACAAAAAATCCATGTTTATAATTACTTTGCGTCCGCTCACCTCGTCCTCGTGGTACCAGAATATGTAGGCGGGCGGCTCCGGCGAGAACTGGATGAGGCACGTGAGGTTGATGGTGGAGCCCATGTCCACGTGCAGGTCGGGCCCGCCCAGGATGCGCGCCGACGGCACTGCAACACAAGCACGACACGCTACAGCGGGCACGGTACAGAGTGGCTGGTAAGAGGACGTGGCTTTTATATTGTAACATAGTTTAACTGGAAGTTTAATAAAAATAAAACTCTTTATCTGCCTACCCTTGTACCAAGTATGTTGTGATCGTCTTCCAGTCTAACCGGATGCAGCTAAAAATCTACTTATTTTGTAAATGATTTTAGATTAATTAATATATTTGAGAAATAATTACGTAAAATAAAGCCATTGCTCACGTGACATTGGACGCGAATCAGAGCTCCGAGCTCCATGTCCGGCAGACATAAAGTTTGTTTTGTGTGCTGCTGTCTATTGGGACTCTCGCACAATATACGCGCATTACAGATTTTTGTAGGAAAATAAAGAAATCGAAATCGACAAATAATTATTTATCTGCTTAAATTATTATTGTTTTAATAATAAACAACGTTGTTAATTGAGAGTACAGAATATTATAATATTAAACTTAATTTATATTCCGAAAGATATAATAAATTAAGTTTGTGTGCGGGGAAACACTAAAAAAAACTCGCAGATTTGACAGAATGCACGAAATGAATATAGAGCCGCCATGACCGAGTGCCCCGCTTCGACATTAAAATGAATTTGCGTTACAAAAAAAAAATAGTTAATAATAAATAATGTTTATTTATCCAAAGTAATACATAAACAGGTTGAGCACAGTGGTAGTTATACTAAAATGAAACATAATTGATTTTACAAAAGTTTAAAGCCTACAAAAGTTCTATATAAAAAAATATAAACCCTGACTCTCAAACTACGAGGTCTGTATCTTGAGAGAGTGTTCGGCCAGATGGTTGCGTAAATTAAGTTATACCCTTTAAGAGTGAAATAGTGTCGATGGATCTGTCATTAATTCATTACATCGTGAACAACATTATCGTTTAACATTTTAAGTGAACACTTCCTGTAGTCTGCCTGTTATTATTAATCGGTTTCTCAAAAACGGTCAACTAATAAGTGGCTGTTTATGTTATCATCGCTGTGATTTGCAAACTAATGTCATGGCGTGTATAACAACAGTCTCGTACGGTACCTACGTCTGTATTATATTATAATTTATAAGACGATGCGTTCAGTGGCAAATGCATCGCCAGCGCCACACATCTCCTTGAGTCTGCTGTTAGTCTATCAAAATTCAAAAGTCATTTATTCAAACTAGGCTGAGAATCAGCACTTTTCGAACGTCAAAATTACATAAGACAGTCCCCCAAAACGCCCACCCTTCACCACTACCTAGCGCTTTAGCTTGGAAGAAGAAGTGGCGCAACGAACTCGACAGCAGCACAGCTATCTGTTCAGTTAGAAAAAAAATATTCTATAATAATAATATGCAAAATCATATTTACATTACGCAACACAAAACATAATTTAAATTATAAAATTAATAGCCATATGACAGCTAGCACACGCCAATATACCAACCAAAAACATCGAGAACACCTCAAGCAGAAATAAAAATAACGAAAACAATATAATATCTAAATAAAAGCCTCCGCATAAAGGGCGGGTGTGCCCGCTTACATAAAGCTGTAACTAGAAGTTATAATTGATAAACTAGGACCATTGAGGTAAATTAAAAAATTATCGAGGTCGCTAGCTAACCCACATATTGCAATACAACTTATAAAAAAAAACATTGTAATGAGTAGATTATGTCAACAATAATTTAAAATAAAATAAATTGACTTATAAAGTAAAATTATAAACAATTATATAAACTCATATAACCTGTCAGTAAGTAAGCTAATTCTGGAGAAAGATCATTTAAATATTGTCTTGAGTTAATCACAGCGACCAACTATTCTTATCATTTAAGTAGTCGTTGATAGAATAGTATGCCTTTGAACAGAGGTTGGATTTTACTTTAGTTTTGAACGCATTAAAAGGCAAATCTAGCAAAGAAGAAGGTAGCTTGTTATTAAAGGTTATACCAAACCCAACAAATAAGTTATGAAGCCGGTGAAAGGCAGTACGTAGTTTGTCCTTATTTCTAGTATTAACATTGTGAATATCACTGTTTTTAGTATATAAGTGTATATTATGATTAATATATAATATGTTGGCGAAAATGAATTGTGATGGCACTGTGAGGATGCCGATATCTTTGGAAAGATCTCTCAGAGAAACTCTGGCACCTAGCTGGTAAATTGCTCGAACAGCTCGTTTTTGAACATAATATCGCAACACTTCATAGAACGCCACACTAACTAAAGGCTCCCACAAAAGGCGCGACGCGACACCAGTAACTGTTCTACCGTGAAGTTTTCTTAGAAAATACTTTATTAGAGTCACGTCGCGCCTGGTTGTGGGAGCCTTAACTCATGAAACTTCATATTTAATGAACCTCAGCAGCATTGTGTAAACTTTGTACTTAAACTAGTATGTTACATGCTACAGTATACAGATCGGCGCTGTTCGGCGATCAGGCGGCGGCGGGGGGTTAGTGTTCTTGAACGTCTCGTAAGGATAGTATTATTACATCGGGACGTGAGCTCTGCTCCGGATATCAATCGTTATGTAAATGTGAGAGTGTTTTATCGTAGCTCGCTCGCTACTGTGCCGTGTGTACGTCGTGCACTCCTCGCCGCCTCTCCACTAACAGTATCGCGCTAAACGTGAACACGCTCCGAGCTCTCCGAAGTGATTGGATTTGATATTCGTCTCCAGATACGAAAATATTCCCGATATTTTTCGCAGACAGAAAGATTTATTTATCGTGTTTTGCGATTCCGCTGTGGAGCCAAAAGTCACGCGTTGTTTTAGCGTTAGATATCGGCTTCCATTTTGTTTTGTTTTAACCTTGTTGCACCGAATGTGCTGCAGTTCCATGCATATGATGTTATGTATCAGGTGGCGGGCCTCGTATCCGACGGTTTAATTCAGGGGAGTTATATATTATGCAGGCAAGTGGGGGGCGAGGTTAGGTGACACATTTGCGGTTCGCTGTGCTCATTATAGCCGGCTGAATGCGCTTAGTTTCAAGAGCACGCCCCGCCGCCGCTTAACCCTGAATAAACGCGTAGATTCACTTAATTAAGAGGCTGAATTCAAATGGCGACGTCAAGCGGTGGTTACGCTCCTCTGATATCTGTGTCACACAAGCAGCAACGTCTGCTCCCGCAGTTTGGTCTGGACTTAACCTCGAAGAGAGCTTCGTACTACCCCGCTGGGTCTAGTAAGGAGAGTGCGCGCGTATGTATCGCCTATATCTAGAATTCTAGAAATTTAAGATGCTTTCTGCCACACAAATATGGGTGAGTTTACTGAGGACATTTCATTGTGCAGTTAACGAATAAATGAGTATTTTACGAGCGGCGGACAACATCAAGAGCGCGTTGTTTACTGCGAGCGGGCGGGGGCGCCTGTTCGTCGCAACTTACATTAAACCCCAGCGCGACTGCACGACGGCCATTCGGGCAAGTGTTTGTGAAGCCGTAAAGCTAAAATTGAATGACGTCACTTGTTTACTCGCAACTTTCACGGAGACACACCAAGTCGAACAATTGAACAAATTGAGAAATGTGATGGCGACGTGCGACATCAGCGAGCTGCAGGGTCAGGAGAACGATGTAGGAGCTGGTTCTACGCACGTAACTAAGTTATCAACAGTCTACACAAAATGTTAATAATAAGACACATTAGTACCTACTTAACTAGTAACCCGAATAAGTATTGTGGACCACTCTAGGGGAACGGATAGCTTGTGCAGAAATGTTATGTACGTTTCGTTCAGCGTCTATGTGCCACCGTGCCTAGTGCATGGCTATGTGAGGCACTACAGACGTACAGTCACAGCGGAGCAGCCTACTTCGCTCGACACATTAGAGTGGAGCGAACAGACTAATGTGCCCACTCGCGAACATTGATGTGCACACATTAATATTATGTACATAATATGTGCTCCATTATTATTTAATATGCACATAATAATGATCATAGTACATGATAAATGATTTAATATCTGTAAGTAGGTACAAACACGTTATCATATTTTAAAAACTAGATGAGATCGGCGTTTCCTATCTGACTACTCTGAGAAGAAAGGCCGAAACAAACTCCGAGGTTACAGTTTCTTTCAAGCTGGGATATATTTATTATTTTATACTTTATTTGTTTCTTTAGGTACCTTTATTTAAGATTTTTTAATACTTTTAATGAAATAGTCCAGACAATCTAATGTAAAGAAGCTTTCTGAAATAAAACGTATCATATCGAATTGGATATCGCCACTAGTCGGTAGCCGCTACGTACGGACCATTTCAGTTAATTTCGTACTTTATAATAATAATAATAATAAATTTATTTCAGACCATAAGTCCATAAACAACACATTACAATTTTATACACAAAACATACATACAACAAACACACATTAAAAAACATACATACACAAAAACAACTTATTTTAAATATTCGAATGACGCACGATGAGTGGTCATCCATTGCCACATCAATGGACTGTCTGTCCTGTCGGCTACTATAGCCACCAAGCTGTTGGAGCTGTCGCGCACTCGCCGCATCAGGGATGCTATCCGTGTCCGCATCAGTGCGTAAAAATCTGGCACGCCATTCTCCGCGAACATCCCCGATGCACTGCAAAAGCGCGGCAGCCCCAACATAACTCTGAAGGCGTTATTGTATTGGATTCGCAGAGCATTGTACGAGCTTTATGACGTCATATTTCGCGGTGGGCCAAGAAACGCCGCCGGGCAGTGACTACAAAGGGGGGAGGGGGGGAGATGTTCACTCACTCGGCAACACAAAGAGAAGGAGCATTCGGTGCCACTTTGTGTTAGCGAATTGGTTTAATGAGGACTTGTTTGTGACGTCTAGCATATTTTTCGCGATTTCTAGTGTACCTCAAGCGCGACGCGCTGTCACGTCGGGGTTTCCTTAGGCTAGGGTCTCTTTAAAACGTCAGACGCTACCAACAGCGTGCGGTGACGTCACGACGGACGACCGACGTCAACGCGCGCTAGGCCGCGCCTTTGTGTTTACGAATACACCATTCTGCCATCGTCGGTGACGGACGGCTACACGTTGTCGGCCGCGGTCGGCGTGTGGTCAGACAGAGCGCGGCCTTAGTTAGGAGTCAGGCGACTGTCGAACGTAGTTCTGTTAAAGTAAATAGAGATGTGACCTTACAAAGTGAAATAGAGTAGTGGCTCTATTCCCAATTTTTGTATTACAGTATTGTAATACTTGAAATGAAATGAAATTTATTTGCAAAAATACCACACCACATACATCTTGTTGGTTGAGCCCACTGCACTTCAGTCCTACACAATGGCGGATCATCTGCGGTGTGACCGGCACACGTCCCGCCTGGCGCGGCGGTGTGGAGAGCGCGCTCGCTGCCAAAGAATTATTCAACCCTCCGTCGCAGAGCACTTTGTTTGGCAGGTTTTGCTCGCTCTGCTCCGCCGCTAATTGGTTTAATCGCTCGCTCTTTGTTGCTTTAAGCTGCGCCACGAGAACTATTACTTAGCCGGGCTGTCATGGAAGCTGATCCTGATAAGTGATATAATATCTTCGCGGAACGTTTATCGACAGTGTCTGTTCAGGGCTCTATCTCAGATTTCATAAGATCAAGAGTATTATGAACTTATTTTCTCATAGTTAATTTTCTGTAGCCGAGTTTTGTGTCTATGAATACGTCATCTAGTTTATGAAACAACGTTGAATCTTTTACAGGCTGACAGCAGCTAAATCTCGATCTCTGTCAGACGGCATAGAAAAGAAAGAGCAGCGCGATGACACAACGTTGGTAATTTATTGCAAAATATATGAAGCAATTATCAATTTACAAAAATCTAGTATTTGGACTAAAAAAAAATTAATACTATTTCGTTAATATGTTGCTTAGACAAAAAAAACTGGATGATTACTTGTATACCGGTCTGGCCCGGCGGTTTGACATCGACGCGCACTTTACGTCACTTTCAACATTTTTCAGAATTTTTCGGTGTTACCTGTAATTTTTTGATTATTTTTGGTCTAATTGATGAGAATATCCGTCAGACCATAGGTTGAAACAGCCCGCAGACGATAATTTTAACATTATTTAGCATTAAATTACTTTTCAACATAGTATCTAACTAGCACATATCCTGAAGAATATCATATGTTATAATTATAATATAATAATAATATTTTTTTGTTTTTACCGTTTAAGCTCCGAAACTACTGGACCGATTTTAATTATTTTTTCACCAATAAAAAGCTAAATTATTAGGAAGTAACATAGGTTATAATTTATAAAAAAAATAAATAAAGATCCTTAAGAAAATTGCAGTAATGTTACCCAAAGTAGCAACATTTTGCCTATAAAATTCATTATTTGGCGTGCGCTGAGAAAACTATTGATGATACATAAAAATAATGTACTACACAATTAAAGTAATAATTATTAACTACAAAAAAGTTTTTGATGATATATATCTAACTATCATAGTTAAGTCACAATAGCAGCTTTTGTGTTCTAAAATTTAATTAGCACGCCGGTAGAAAAGTTGGTTACATTCGTACCGTAGTATTAATTCTTATTTAAATAAATAAGTTTATCTACAACGGTATTTATGTAGCAGTCCCAACTCTCAACAGTGATGAAACTTATGCAATGTGAAAGCTTTTGGGGTATTGTTTCATTTATACTATGGCAGCTAAGTCGAAATCGAGCGCGAACATGGTGTTTTGGAACACTCCAAAAAGGTTAGGCTTTCAGCAAGAAAATAATTATCACTTACAACTGAAACTCGTTTAATTGCTCATTTGTGTTAAGTGGGTATTAGTAAATCGAATTGAGAAAATAATAATAATAAGCTTACCTACTGTAAGATAATTCTTCTTTAACCGCCAAGAGAATCGTTCATTGAATCATTCGCATGACCGCAAAAATTACCGACCGACAAAAATTCAATCATAAAAGAATGAGCGAGCGGTAAGTGAACACAACCGTGGAAAACGAGCGCTTCGGCGGCGCGATGCGGAGCGGTGCGGTGCGGTGCGATGCGGTGCGGTGCGGTGCAGCGCGGCGGTATCGAGAGTGCAATCAATAGCCGCGAGAAAGTCGCTGAGGATTGAATCGTGTTGTAACATTACCTGCGACTGCAGGCTGGCACGCCGCCATTTCACCTGCACTCGCTCGCCACAGCAATGCCATGGTTAAGCTTTTATTCAGACTTCGAAATAATAACCTCGCGCACACACCACGAAACAAATTAGTGAAGCGTGACGAGTGTTCCATCATTCCGTTTTAGCGTCGCACATGCATCGCACTGGCGCTGGAGCCACCGGATGGCTGAAACAAATCCTCGTGTTTTCTTCTTATGAATTCAGTTTTCCTTTAAGTAGTTGCATGGTGTCGTCATTCGAGAAACAAGTCCCACGGTGACTGCCGAGGAGAGCGGACCACTAGTGAAGGCTAAGTAGAAAGAGCTCGCGTCGTCGGCGACATTATTTCTAAACAGGAACTAAGGAACAGAGCTGCAGCCTCAGCCGATCCATAAATAAGTAAGTAAAGTACTTAGCTATTAACTAAAATGTTTTAGTATGTCTTACTGTACCTGCTGTGCGAACAACTCTAATAACTTTTATGAATCGCTTCTACCTGCGACTAACTAAATAAATTATAAGCGCAATAAAACAGTTGCCAATGTGCGTAAGCCTCGTAAACTTTGTACCGCGACAGTAGGAAGTCGCCGCGCGCTGGAAAATGTGTGTTTTCATAACAACGCAAATTTTTGACGAGCTCACCCCGACCATACCCACGTGCGTGGATTATTATACGAGTTCCGCGCGCTAAATCAACTTTATTCACGTTTCGCATGCTAGCATTATACGAGTAGGGTTACGTTGTGTGTTGTGTGCACGGTGTTACGTCACTCATAGAAATATTTGTTGGAACAGTTACAGGACGGAAGCTGTGAAGAGCTGTGTCCGATGATACCGCAAGACAAACGACGCGCAGAGAGTTTAAGAGGGTAAGTAACAAATGCGAAATAAACCTTTACAAATAAGGAAAAGGAGAGTCAAGATCGAATATAGGCCGCAAGCTTAACAATATATTTGCCGTCGGTCTGTGATGTGTATATCGTGACTCCTCGGTGCTTGCTGTCATTCATAGATTTTTGACAGTCGTTATGGGTAGTGAGAAGCCCGAAAATCTGACAATCAGTCTTACTAAGGGGTATTGTATTACCCAGTTACTGAGTTGTGGAGGCCATAGGCAGTCGCTCCATGTAAAATACTGGTATTCAGTTGCATTCGGTTAGACTGGAAGCCGACCCCGTTATTGGGATAACTCTAGGCAGATGATGCTTAAAAATATATTTGTTTAATTAAAGCGGGATATGTGGTCCAAACAACAGTAAAGCTCAATCCAAATAAGATATGCCTTACAAGACTGACAATAGTGTTTCGCATGAGACGCTAAGGTGTGTGAGGATATGTAAACGTGCGGATGACTGCGCAGTGACGCGGACGCGTACCCTGCGGCACATGTGACGAGATAGGGAACATACACTGTGTCTGGATTTGAACCTTTGCTGGCTTTTTCTATGCATTATAAGCACAACTGTCGATGAAATGTGTTGTAGCAAAATCTTGGCACATCCATAATTTTGCAAAGAGTGAAGGAAACTGTATTCAAAATCAGAAAATAGATGCACTACAAGTGACGATGAATGTTTAGTTTTCTGGCTGAAGCACCTTTTTCACAATATCCAGGCAGCCCCAGTTGCTACTGCGCACAGCCCTCGCAACTGCTAGCTCTTGAGTCGCGACTCGCGGTGCGAGCTCAGGTAATGGAAACACTATACGTCGCGGCGACACGCTCTGGATCAGCTCCCTCGCAATATATCCTAGCCTATTTAACAAACTTTTAGGTCTCCGCGACGTGCTAATGAGACACCATGTTTATTTAGATACTTCCGCGCAGTAATGCCTCCGTGAGCGTCGACCGGGAGAACATAACACTTTGTGAAGAAACGTTGATTCAGCTATATTGAACAAAACACTGTTTAATGTACAGTGAGGAGTGGTGGGCACCTGCTCAAGAGGGTTCTCATTCCACCCGAAAAATTTACGTCACGACCATAGTTGGTAGTGTCAAGCGGTCAAGTTGTCAAGTTTATCGTCCTGTCTGTAATCACATTAACTATAATAACATATTATTTACATTAGCCGGTGAGTACCACGGACGAGGACCCAGTTACTCGTAGTCGCGGCATTGTGACGTGCCGCTAACGCGCGATGACCGCCCGGGGCTGCGGCAACATCGGCGCCGAACAGAAGGTCCACTACCGATACGACGCCAGGATAAGCACGAGTAACACTTTAGGTGTGGAAAAGAAAACTTTCGTCTGTAACTCGCGACGACATCGTTTGAGACTGCTCAGTTTTGCTTAAACATATTGAGGGCAAACTATGTGCGGGCCTCCCTCTGTGTGTTCATATATAGTGGTCGTGTATGCAAGGAGCGAGATATTTCCCGCGCGACGTGTTTGCCGACGCTCTCAGAAATACCCGCTCACCTATGATTCGGATGAGCAACATCATCAGAATTAGATGAACAATTAAATTGAACAGATCCCGACAACTTGTTGAATATTTAAAGCGAACTAAAGTTTTCAGAACTCAAAGCATTTCGAAGGGAATTAAAAAAAAAAAATGTGTGAAAGTGCAATTATTTACCGAAGATGAGAGGTACCGATAAACCGTGGCGGATATAATCCGATGCCAATAAATCAGCGGAACAAACGCTCCCAACACCGCGCCGCAGCCGCCGCCGCCGCGTCGCCTGCGCCCCCGCCGCCGAGTTAAGTTGAACGAGAAAAAAGCCTGCCAATGTATCATCTATCATATTTTTAAAGTCGCCTGTCGAGTGTCGGGAGGAAATCGCTCCTCGGCGAGGGAGTTATTGAATTTCCAATTTTTCACGAGGAATTTTATTTTATTTGTGCGGGTAGTGCGGCGCCGCCCGACCGACACTCTGTGTAAACAAAATGTAAGCTTCAAAAACAAAATGGCATCGATCACTGAACAGACAGACAAAGTTTCAATTTAATTGAAACCATTCGTTACGGCAAAAGTTCATGAAATAATTTCTCTACGGATAAAATACAATTGAAAAGTTTAGTCAGAACGTATCGTGTCCGTAGTACAGGAACGAAAAATTAGCGCCAATATCAAGCAAGCGCCGACCGTTTAGTGAGTTAAAAATTAGTTTTCCTCCTAGTTTGCTGTATTCGATAACAATCTGAACTTAGGATAAGCTTAGGATCGAATAAATAGCGCGTGCCCATGCGAGAACTGTGCTTTTAGTTAGTTTTGAGAAAAATTTTGTACGAAAACTTTGGCACATTGGACCACAGTGTCACGCTGTAGAATTGTACCCATGATCATCTTTTACATAATCGTCACTACGGGATTTCTCAGAAATGTTACTTTAGTATGAGACATTAGACAGAGCAAAGCAGTTTGCTTACTAAATTATAACAGTTTCCAATCTAATATCCCGCGATTGACGCGTGTGTCGGGGACGACACGAGCTAAGTGTTTGTTTCAATTAATTGTTCATTAGGTGACAGGTCTAGACTGTGCATTACAACTGCTAGGAGTGTCGGTTACGAGCATGAGTACAAAGCGTCCTGCGGTCCGAATGTTTCAATATTTACATGTTTTAATGGAGACACGAAATTAGTGTGAAGAATTACCTGTGTACTGGTACCCTAATTGTTATTCGATGTAGATTATTTGAACACTTTTGTGATCGTATCAATTTTGCATACATTATAATTGATTCTGATATTTAATTCAGATTTATTTATTTCAGATTTTTTATTTGTCTGTGTGTGATGACTTGTTTAGTTATACCTTTTTAGTTGGTGTTTTTTGTTTTAATTGATTTTTAGTTTTTATATCTTTTATTTTTATTTAAATTATTTTGAAGTACATACCACATAAAAAAAAAAAAATACTTATTAAGCCTTTTCATTTCATATACAACAAGGCATCATAAAAAAATATTTTTATTATTATTCTCGACTTTAACCTCTAGAGGGCGCCATATTCAATTGACCTACCTAGCCTATAGCCGGCGGGCGATTAAGACACTTCCAACGATACATCATTTCTCAAATTATGATGAGTACCTAGTTTAGAAGTTATGAGGGAACAGATGGACATACCATACATACATACTACATTTAGCATAAATGTAGGTATAGGTATATGTACATAAATACATATATATACATATTTCGCAGTAAGATGATTGAAGCCGTGATATAGTTATATCACGGCTTCAATCATACCTAGGGATATCTAGGGATAAAAAAAAAAAAAAAAAGAGCTATACACCGAAATATTATATGAAAGCGGTTCATAGATACCTAAAAGAACTATATAAATACCTAAATATCTTTATAAAATAATAATAAGAAAATGCTTCTCTGTAAACGATGTTAGAGAGGTTGCTTGCCCCTCGAAAAATATACAGTTGCCCGTTTGAAAAGCAACCCATTTACTGAGGGCCACCTCTGGTTATAGCCGCCAGTTTTGATTTCGATTTCCTGATTTCGGCACTGGCGCGCTCGAAAACTATGATGACACCCATAACGAAAATATTGCACATCATTTTGGTTTAGGCCACTTTTTACTCCTGAAAACCATAAAAATACCTCCCCGCTTTATAATTAATAGATCTATGCAGTATATAAGTGTCCATCGTAAAAAATAAAATACTACTAAAACAAAGTAACCGACTTACATAAAAAAAATCCGGCCAAGTGCGTCCGACTCGCGGTTTTTTCACACACAAAGGGTTCCGTTGTTGGGATGAATTTATTCCAAAAACAAATTTAACTTTGTAATTGAAAAGCGTGTTCTCCCATACATCGATATACGTCACCGCCAATTACCCAACTGAAATGAAAATGTAAGATTGAAAAAAAAAAACAAAATGGTAAAACTACAAACTAAAAATGTTTGCACTTTTTCCTTTACTTGTGCTGTGAGACCTTGCTTCCTGCCAAATTTTATGATTCTAGGTCAACGGGAAGTACCCTGTAGGTTTTGATGTGGTCTTTACCTATGAAATTGCCGTTCTGCAGTACTGGCCATTTCAAATCAATTTTTGTTTGGCTAAGAATTCTAATTTCAAATTAATTTTATTTTAAAAACATGGATTTTTTTTCCAAAAGTAGTCATTTGTTTATTGATTAATGTTACATTTTCATCGCATTTCCATCTTTTTCGTCATCATGGATACGTTAAAAATTCGAGTAAAATAATTATGGAATATGAGTACCGTCGTGGCAGCAACGCGGCACAAGCGGCACGCAACATCAACGACGTTTACGGAGCTAACACTACAAACCAACGCACCACCTGTTATTGGTTTGCTCGCTTCCGTTCTGGAAATTTCGACCTGAAAAATGAACATCGCGGTCGTCCGAAGACTGGTCGACAATGACGAATTAAAGGCGATTGTGGAAGCTGATGATACACAATCTACGGCTGAATTAGCAGCAGCTTTCGACGTTAGCGTCAAAACAATATTGGTCCATTTGCGTCAAATTGGCAAGGTGAAAAAGCTTGACAAATGGGTGCCCCACGAACTCAATGATCGCCAGCGT
This sequence comes from Xanthia icteritia, assembly GCA_949128155.2. Taxonomy (NCBI): domain Eukaryota; kingdom Metazoa; phylum Arthropoda; class Insecta; order Lepidoptera; family Noctuidae; genus Xanthia; species Xanthia icteritia. The sequence continues at coordinate 542,293 of OX421932.2, forward strand.
GAAGTACGTGTCGAGACGTGCCTTGCACTGCTCAACAGACACACAATAATTGTTTATTGCTTAATAATGACGTATTGTTGCCGTTATTAGAGTGGGCCCGATGCTACACAGAGTGTATCAATGTATGGACATATGGACAACATAAATATTTTTTTAAAGAAATGAACATTTATCACTATTGTTTTATGATAGATAATTAAGTCGTATCATGATTTGAAAGATAGGTAGCGCCATCTATCGCACTACTAATATTGCACTACTACTAAACTAATAAACAAAGCACTTGGAAAACTTTAATTAGCCTAACTTTTGATTGGGTCATTGGTGGGTCATTGGGAGTTTTAATCTATTCACGCTTTAAGTCTACGCGCGAAGTAAGCGAAAATAACCACCGTAAAAAATAACACACGATCTCACAAACCTGCTTGAGTTTACATTAGTATAATTTCGGGACAATAGATGTCGGTACGTTTCTACATTATGTAATGAAAAGTTCTTCTTGAACACTTTCAATTGATTATCTTTTGATAGAGTGAACCCATTGTGATGAAACAAAAAGTAAATGATATTCCGAGTTCTACGCAATATTTGAGTATAATAGTTAACCATATTGGTTTCGTACTTGTTACGTGATACCTTAAGGGTCAGTTAACACCGAGACGTGACGCGAAACGACGCTGCGCGCACTTTTTAAGATAGTGATACAAAATATAACTTTATTTACTACTCAAAAAGATACACATTTGCGGCCTGCAACAAGGGCATTGATAGACGATCCTGAAAAACACGTACGTGAAGCCATCAACGCCTGGTTGCGACCAAGGCTTGTATAGTACTCTTCTCAATGCGCAGAAATTCAAACTAAGAAAATTAATTATAAATTCCAGAATCAATAACGATAATTTTAATAACGAACTACGATAATTTTTCACGCGCCAATATTCGCCGTTCATTTGTTTCTTTCTTCTTTACTTTAAACAGCTCTATTTGCAAGCCGAATAGAAAAAATAAAATCTTTGATAAGTTACATCCTTGGTTGCCATCTGTTGAAGTAAAAAACTAGTTCCATTTTTAAATAACACGACGGGTATGAGTTGTCATAGTAATTTATTCGGCCGCTAAACACGAATACCTATTTCATACAAACATTGCCGGCCGGGCGCTCGCATGTATTCGACCAGTTCCGCAATTACGATTTAGGTGGTCGAAATAATGTTCGAATTTCCAAGCATGTTTGAGATAAAAGATTTTTGATGCCAATCGATCCTCTTTCTTATACGGATCACAAAGCTCTATCGACCCAAATGAGGTTTAAGTACTAGAACAGTCAGAAATCGCAAAAAAAATCAATATATAGCAGATAGTTACAGATTTAACCTTTTAAATGATCATTATACCTTTAAGGAGCTAAGCAGTCAATAATGAAATATATAAGAACGGCTATTTTAGTCATCCTTCAACAATAGCGGTTCGGCGACGGCTTTGCAAACCTATAAGTTCGTCGTACATTAGTCGTCTGACGGCCGTCAACTGGGCTCTGCACCAAATTTATATCCAAGACAAGAATGCTTGGAAACATGCTGGTCCTGCTCCATAGGATAATTTAGAATCAAGACAAAATCAAACTGGTTGCAAATTTAAGTGTATATTTTATTATTATTTTTTATTATATGACATTCATTTTACTTTCTATGACCAATTCCTCGCACACTGACTTATTAATTGTGGAATCTTAGGAGGATCGTCTACTTTTACAATGTTTGTAAATATGTGAGCACCATGTATCTATCACATAATTAGTTTTTCTGTTGTTGCTTCATTTTTAATTCTTAATTCTTTTTACCTATTGTGGTATAATAATTTTATTCTAGGTGCATCGTCCTCACATATAATTATATAACTAATGTACTTATACAAAATATTGTAAAACATTTTAAAAGAGTAACGGTGGAGTTTCTTGCCCATTCTTCTCCATACGAAAACTACCTTTTGGAAGGGGCAACTAGAATCAATTAATTTTTTTTGTAAATTTTTGACGTTCAAAAGTGCCTTATACGGGCCTACTTGAAATAAATGATTTGACTTTGACTTTGACTTTGACTTTGAAATAAATGTTACCATTTACGAAACCTTACCTTCGCCCCGAACCCTATTGTTTTACTATATATATGATGTGTGTATGCTGAAGCAACTAGCTTTATATTTCTGACTGACTGACCCCTTGACAATTAAAAAGTGCCTGTAAATGGTTTAATTGAAATAAATGCTTTGAGTTTGAGTTTGAGCTGTTATTGGCGTGAAAACGTCTTTTTGCTCGGATTACTGGGTGTGAGTAAGTAGCAATATTTCTGACCGTCTAAAACATGTAAGATTTCAATCGCTAGACAAGACTTTTAATGCCAGAGTAATGGTTGAGCACGCAGAAGATAAATGAGGCAGGGTATAATTTGCCTATGACGTCACATCGTGAGAGAAGTAGAAAACGTACTGCGAAACGTAAAGAGATATAGAAAAAATATTTCTTTAAATAGAGGTAAAAATGCATATGAAGTTGACAATAGCTAAATAATTTAATAAAGAGAATTATAGCGGTCGTAAAATCTGCTCATAAAATAATCCCAATCGAAGAAAGCTTGCATCAAAAGGAATGCAATGAGCCTAAAAAATAGTGCCGAACAAATATAATAGCAACGGCAGCATCAGAAACCGTAAGATGTTGCAAATTTAAGATGTCTGCTCAGAAATGAAAAATATCACAAACAATGAAAGCTTGCATCATTAGGAATGCAATGTGCATTATTTTTTGTAATTTATTGTAATTTTAGCTGCATCTCCAACCTACACCCTTCCGGCCAGCCCGGAACATGTATCGAGTCCATATAAGAACGCGCGAAGCCTGACCACTGATTCTTGCCCGATGAAGCGCCAGCTCGCGCCACAGCTGAGCGCGTAGCTTTAAATTCCCTTGATAATAATAATGATCTATCTTGATCCAGCATGTTCCGTCTTGCTGTCCTCCCCCCAGCGACGCCTTAAGCCGAGGTTCGTACCCCCCAGGCGGGCCCCCTTAGCGAGCGCTCGCCTAGTTTTAATAAGAATAGTTTATGCCCCTGGCTGGAGCGTAGAAGCTTAAGGCAGCCACAGGAAAGCCCGGTTAAGCAACCATGACCTTAGTGGTCATCTGCGAGATGCCCGAGTTCAAAAAAAATAAAAAAATAGACCACCGATTCATTCCCAAACCCGGCGGCTCGCACTTTACTTTTCCCTTCGGTTCACTTAATTAATACTTCTCAAACGTTGTAACTTGATTGTTTGATTAAAAAGACTTTCTTTGTTAACTTTAGATTTGTTTTTAATTAAATTCCTAAAAGTAAATATTAAAGGCAGTGTATAGAGTATATCAATAGTATTCCGATATTAAATAACATCGTTAAAGAAATTTGATATTATTTCACAATACGTCTTAACGAAACTGCGGCGTGCTCGAACTGCGCCTAACTCAATTTTATAGTGTTCCGTACTCGAAGGGTGCCAAACGGAACCCTATTACTAAGCCTCCGCTGTCTGTTTTTCAGCGGGCTGTATCTCATGAACCGTAATATTTAGACAGTTGAAATTTTCACAGATCGTGTATTCCTATTGCCGCTTTAACAAAAAAATATAAAAAATAAATAAAGTTATAAATTCATCCCCATATAATAAATAAAGCTCTTAAAAAAAAATCTTACCCTGGCATGTGGGCTGTCATTGTTTAGAGCTCATCGAGTAGAGAACAAATATAATTTTTGTTTTTGTTATCTTCAAAAATTAATAAATAATAGCCCGTAAAAGTAGTCTGTTTTAAACCATTTTTGTACGAGCTCTATCGCAACAACTTAACAAGTTAGGAATTTGAAACTTCTGTATATCATGTACCATTATACTATAATTACAAATGCTAACATTACATTAACATATTTAAATATGGGTGATTTTCTGTAACTGCAAAAAATAAGTTTATAATATTCATACCTAGTATCATTATGAAATACAAATTTATCTTTGCGATTTTTTAAATTTGAGATGAAAAGTAATAATAGTCTTCGTTTAGTATTTTCATTTATTTGCTAAATATTGTACGGTGGTACGGCACACTTCGTGTGCGAGTCCGACTCGCACTAGGTTTGTGTTTGTAACATCCATATGGTGGTGTCCTACGAGTTCCACGCAAACGAAGTCGTGGGCAGAAGCTAGTTAAATATATTTGGAGAGTATTCGTATTATGTAAAAAATGTTAATATGCAAAGATTGATCAGCTTCACTTTTCAAGTTAAATGGAAAAGGTAAAGCTTATCAATCTTCAGAGAGCTAAGTTTGAAGATGAAATAAACATTACATGATATGAAGCTTATGATTGATTAATCTTATAAGAAATTTCACATACGAAGTGTTGAGGTGAATGTTAAAATGTGTGTTTATTTGAGCTTTATCTATATGAAGGACGTCACCGACGGACTGAATGACTACCTACGTTCAATAAGAGGCGTAAGGGAAAAATATTCAAAGCGCAGTATATTGAGTGGATTCCAAAGTAAGGCGGCGGCGATGCCTGCGGGACGTCACGAGGTGCAATAAATATGTGCAGCATCCGGCCGGTGCCGTCCGGGGCTGCGCGGCACCGTCCAGTCGCGTCCGACCGGACACACTCTTCTAATACCTACCGCTGTACAATAGATAACATTCCGGACAACTACCGTCGCTACTTATGAGCGTTTATCCTAAAAGTTGGCAACGTCGCAAATAGCTGTCAAATATTTACCTGTTTTGATTAATTTGGCAAAAGGTATTACTGTATGGAAGTATGAAAAGTGGCTAGCTACTGAACTAAAATATTGATTATGAAATGCAATAATTAATATCGTAAAACAGAATATTTAGTTTTAGATGTAAAAAAAGTATTTGGAATCTTTCCTAATGCCTTTTTTACACCTAAAACTATTACAACATCAAATTCAATGTTATAATTGCAATTCATTATTAATATTCTAGTTCGCTAGTTAGCCACATTTCTTATTTTCATACAGTAGTATTGTCAAATTAATCAAAACGGCGAAATATTTGACATCTATTTGCGAGATTGTCCACTTTCAGAATAAACGCTCTTAATTATTGCAAATAATAAATAAAATTATTTTAATTCGGACAACTAATAGATCTATAATTTTTTTGTAACAGGTTTGCACTTAAAACGCTATTGTTAGTAACTTAAACTAAAGACGAATTAATGAGAAGACCACCCATCAACTAGACAACGAGAAATGGACACTAGGGTATAAGTCTTCCGACAAATTGCCTTATTATGGACGAGGAGGTGTCTGCCGCCACAGCATTCAAGATGCTATTGTGACTGCCCCTTATTCTGCTTTACTGACACTGAAAACTTAATACTTTGATAGGTCGGTTGCACCATTGTACCAGTGTTTGTGCAATCTATTCCGCTTTTCGGAATCCTATGCTACTCATTACTACACACTGGGGCTCATGCGCATTCAATTTTGAGCTTTACCCTCTTTGTGTTAGAGATATAAATAGCTTGGTTTGTTCGCGGGTGACAAACGCGCTCGTACTGCAAATTCCTCGTTATTAAATCTCGTGACCGTAAAAACAAGGTGAAGTAGGTTTTCTTTGCGCCCCCTGTGCCGCCCCATCACCACCCGCGCCTCCTCCCGCGCCCCGCAGCACGCCCCCGAGCCGCCCCATCACCACCCGCGCCACTTCCCGCGCTTCCTCCCGCGCCCCGCACCGCGCCCCTGCGCTCGCCCGTTGTCGCAGTTTACACGTCGCCGTCTCTTAGTCCCTGTTTATTTAATCTTTAAAAAACTTTAAGCTCACCGGTCACCGGTACACTTCGGTGAGTTTTTTAAGTTTTCAACAGAAAAGGTTCTGTCTATCGTATTAGGTAGTAGGTAGTAGTGAATAGCTTAACCAGACCATCAGCCTGGTCTACAACCTCCGACCTATTAGTATCGGGTTCTCATGGCTATGATCTTGCGTTTTCCCCGGGCATATCCATTTGGTTTGAATTTCCCAATGTTTACAATGTTTTTTTGTTTGGGAAATTCATTACATTTCCGAGTTAATGTCGATTATCTTAATATACCAAGGCCTAGGTACACACAAGTTAATTACATAAAGGTTAATTTTGAAGCTAGTTATACTAATGCCCTTTTCAGATTAAATCGAAGGGTCGCGAGGTTTTCGGACCGTAACTTTCAAAATTATAACTGTTTTATTAAATTAATATTTGTTTTAAAGTTGTGAACGAAATAGGGCACTGCATAAGTCGTTAGGTATAGCAATAGAACTGATAATAAACGAAAATAAATCGCAGTACGAGCAAATTATGTCAGTGTAATTGATGCAACTAGACGGCTACTATTTGAATTCGGTACAGTCCAAGTGTGCTATGAACAGTCAGGTGCAGGAGGTTCTCTCCAGCCTGCCAGCTAGCTGTGTGCTATGAATAGTCAGGTGCAGGAGGTTCTCTCCAGCCTGCCAGCTAGCTGTGTGCTATGAACAGTCAGGTGCAGGAGGTTCTCTCCAGCCTGCCAGCTAGCTGTGTGCTATGAACAGTCAGGTGCAGGAGGTTCACTCCAGCCTGCCAGCTAGCTGTGTGCTATGAACAGTCAGGTGCAGGAGGTTCTCTCCAGCCTGCCAGCTAGCTGTGTGCTATGAACAGTCAGGTGCAGGAGGTTCTCTCCAGCCTGCCAGCTAGCTGTGTGCTATGAACAGTCAGGTGCAGGAGGTTCTCTCCAGCCTGCCAGCTAGCTGTGTGCTATGAACAGTCAGGTGCAGGAGGTTCTCTCCAGCCTGCCAGCTAGCTGTGTGCTATGAACAGTCAGGTGCAGGAGGTTCTCTCCAGCCTGCCAGCTAGCTGTGTGCTATGAACAGTCAGGTGCAGGAGGTTCTCTCCAGCCTGCCAGCTAGCTGTGTGCTATGAACAGTCAGGTGCAGGAGGTTCTCTCCAGCCTGCCAGCTAGCTGTGTGCTATGAACAGTCAGGTGCAGGAGGTTCTCTCCAGCCTGCCAGCTAGCTGTGTGCTATGAACAGTCAGGTGCAGGAGGTTCTCTCCAGCCTGCCAGCTAGCTGTGTGCTATGAACAGTCAGGTGCAGGAGGTTCTCTCCAGCCTGCCAGCTAGCTGTGTGCTATGAACAGTCAGGTGCAGGAGGTTCTCTCCAGCCTGCCAGCTAGCTCTGTGCTATGAATAGTCAGGTGCAGGAGGTTCTCTCCAGCTTGCCAGCTAGCTCTGTGCTTTGGCTTGAATATATACTCTATACATACTTATATAATAAAATCGTAGCGAAGTGGAAACTGTCCATTGAATATAAAAAAGTGCTTCCAAGTCTAGGAATCATTGTTATGTCGAAAATATAGTTTTTAGTATTTTTGTCTGTTTGTATGAATGCATATTCCAGCATCACGCAAATGCTATCAGATAGATTCTGTTCAAATGTTTCATAGATATTTCCTACAACTGGTCAGTCTGTCGGCAAATTATCACATTATTTGCTATGGGGGATGAGCGATATTGCTTTATGTTCGTATTCTTCTATAGTTTACCGCAAATTGTAAAAATATGAGCCAAAAGGGTAAAATATTGCAAATAGTTACAGATTAACCTTTCAAACGATTATCATCACGATATACGTTTTAGGAGCAGTCAATCATGACGTGTAGTATAAGAACGGCTATTTTAGATAACTGAAGCAATTTGTTTAGCGGTTCGACGACTGTTTTGCGAACCTGTGGTTGTAAGTTCGATTTCCAATCCTAATCCCATCTAATTATTTATTTAGTGCTTACTGCACGTCTTTTTACTCTTGCAGTCTATGGGCTCATTATACTCAGAAATCATATGACGTCCTTCGCGTTCAATACATAACGCATTCAGGGTGCTGATGGGGTTGCCTCGAAGTATCGAGGCAACCCCATCAGCACCCTGAATGCTGATGCGCTGCAGTAGCAGCGCATCAGGGATGTTTGCTGAAGCTCGCGTTGACTGCTTCTACATTGTGATGCGGAAGCGGTGCTCATCCCTGGTTAGTAGGGTGCGAGGCAGCACCAACAGCATCCTGTCTTTGGTAGCAAGTAGGCTAGATTGTGCGTTTGTGAGTCTGCGGCTGGGCCTGTCACCTTGCAGCAGTGATGTCACAAATTGTTTCGATGTTAATGTTTTACTAACATATTTTGTAAGTTTATTTGTTACTAACACCATGAGTCTTGTTGCTTAAATTAAATGATTAAAATAATATTTAATAATTGCGAAAGTGGGTTTTTTTGTCTCTTACGCTTTCTCGCTAAAACGGCTTAACGGACTTAGATGAAATTTGGCACATGGGCAGACCATGACCTGGTTAGGACATAGGGTACTTTTTATCCCAATACTCCCACGGGATCGAGACGTATGCGGGTGAAACCGCGGGGCGCAGCAAATTATTGTTATTTATTATTTTTAAGTCTCTTGAAAATTCTCGGGGCCCTGGGATCCCGGACCTTTGGAAGGCATACAAGGGGCCGAAGCCAACTCGTAGAGGCACTTTTAATAAATGAGGCACTAACCGACGATTATCAGGTGATTCCAATTATTTACAGAATAACTAATTTAATATCAAACGCAGTTTTAGTGCCAATAAAAATAGTTTAAGATTAAGTATATGGAAATAAACTTGGGCTTGGGTAGGTAGATAGGTAGGTGCTTTCGCGTGCTTTCTTCGTCCGACATTTTGTTGAAGAAGTGATGGATTTGCTCAAGAATCTTCGCATAATTAGAATAGCTTATTAATGTGCAATCATTACTCGCGACGCGACGCGCGACCTTAAAGAGTCACCGTCCGCCTGTGTCCGTCCGCGGCCGCATGAATTAACGGTGAGTGCTGTGACACGACGAATATAACTCGTGCCCCTTTAGATGTTTCATTTAAAGGAGGAGAACGGACGAAGATTACTGAATGTCACCGAGCGTAGACAAAGCTTTGGTTTAATTTTAGCTGTTTGTTCTCGTAATTGGGGCTATGTAATGATTATGCTGTTTGCTATCTGTTTATAAAACAAACTGTGTTTAAGCAGTTCACACCGTACAGTTGGGATGGTACCTGAACCAAAAAATAAAGCGCTAAGTTTCAAAACAACAGCACTCATACTAAAATCTGGAGCAGTGCAACGCTATTATCGCGAAAATGTGCGCACGGGAGCAGTCTCGCGGCCCGGCGCGCGGCGCCGGCAGCCGAAGCCGGGAGCGAGCGACAAGGAGCGCAGAGGAGCGACGTGGCGCCGACTGCGGAAATCCAATAAACCGTCGCATCACGTGCACTCAACGCGTCCGCTTGTTCGCGCCTTTTACTGCAACTAACACGTTCTCGCGTCCCTCGTAAAATATCTGCATGCGAGTTTTATCTAGGTTAGGTCGCGGCGAACTGGAAATTGTAATTTTTCCTTGTTGCGCCGCCACATACACGTCACTCTCGTAGCAATCTAAGAAAGGGTCAAAGGGTGATTTATATCGGGTTTGGAGGGATTTCTATTGCGTCTCTCTGTATGTAATCAGGCCGAGTTTGATGAATCTGGTTTTTATTTTGTTTTTGTTACATAAAAGTTATACAAGCCTCTCTTGCAATTTTTGTAAAAACCAACTCAAAAGGTTTACAATTATCTGAAAAAGAAAAAACCTAACCAACTTTGTATTGAAATTGTCATTAGAGCAGGAAATTCATCATTTATTATTTGTTGAGGGTACTTTAACGATGCCTTACCACAAGGAAAACATCGGCTTTATCCCCATCCCAAAACCTTATGACTTTCTCAGCCACGCACTATGTGCATTCTTTAGGTTTACATTCTTTGATCAAATAAGACGCAAAGGAAGTTCTTTGCTTATGAACTCCACCCCAGGACGAGCCTGTCTCGTGCCATTTAATTATAAATGAGCTGGACTCTGATCACTGTGGCCAGTTAGTCACTTTCCCTCAGAAAACAGTCAGAGCTCAAAGAAAACTAGTGAGTTTTGTTCCTGTAAATAAAAGTCGCTTAGGACAATTGAAAAATAATTTAATGGAAAAGCTACCGGGTTTGCCTTATCATAATGACCCGGATCAAGCTTATGCTTCACTATTTAAACTCATCAATTGTGAGTTTAGGAAGGTTTTCACCTCAAAAACATTGCCTGTTTGTGACCGCATTATATTAAGTGATTGGGCAACACCAGGTATTTATAAAAGTAGGCAGAGGTTATTTGAATTGTATCATGAAAAATCATATAACCATGATGAAACTTTTAAAGAATTCGTTAAGAAATATTCAAAAACTTTTAAAAGAGCCTGTTCCTCAGCAAAAGCCATACACATTAAAAATAAAATAAAATCTTCTGGAAATAAAATTAAAACTACTTGGAATATTATTAATTCAGAAACGGGAAGAACGACAGTACGGAATCGTGACTTCCATCTAAAAATCAATGATGTAGATATTAAGGCAGACGTGGAGGTGGCCACTGAGTTTGAAAATTTTTTCACTAATATTTCCATTTTAACAACCAAAACTCTGTCATCGTCATCCTCCACTTCTGCTTACTCAATACTTAAAGAATGTGTACCAGAATGTTACAAACTTTTTGAATTCACAATTATTACTGCTAAAGACATTATAGAATCTTTTAGAAATCTTGATGTAAAGAAAACTGCTGACCTTTGGGGATTATCAGTACATACCATGTCTTCAATAATTGATGTTATTTCACCCTTTTTAGCAATCGTTTTTAACTCTTGTGTTGCATCTGGTGTTTTTCCTGATCTGATGAAACTTAGCAAAGTGATTCCACTGTTCAAATCTGGCAGCACAACTGATCCCACAAATTTTCGGCCTATTTCGATTTTACCATCATTGAGCAAAATCTTTGAAAAAGTAATTTTAAAACAAATGTTAGGACATTTCAATGCACATAATTTACTTCATTTGAAACAATTTGGTTTCACAAAGGGTCGTTCAACTACAGATGCGGGCGTGGAATTACTGAAGAGCATATTCGAGGCCTGGGAGGAGTCGCAAGATGCTCTTGGCATTTTCTGCGACTTGTCCAAGGCCTTCGATTGCGTACATCATGACACACTCATCAGGAAACTGTACCACTATGGTATGAGGGACAAGGCTCTTGACCTTCTGACTTCTTATCTGAACAACAGAATTCAGAGGGTCGATGTTAATGGCAAGAGATCTGCAGGATCTGCGGTCACCATGGGCGTTCCGCAGGGTTCAATTCTAGGTCCTTTCTTATTTCTAATTTATATAAATGACTTACCTTACCACATAAGGGATAATCACAAGATCGTCTTATTCGCAGATGACACTTCCCTCATTTTTAAAATCAAACGTCAGTTAGTCAACTATGAACAAGTTAATGATGCACTCTCTAAAGTTGTGCATTGGTTTAATGTAAATAATCTTCTCCTGAAAGAAAAAAAGACTAAACTCCTTAGATTTTCAACGCCAAATGTCAGGCAGCTAACTACTAATGTTCAAGTTAATGGAATAGAGTTGGACCCTGTAGAGTCAACAGTTTTTCTTGGAATGACTATTGACGGTAAATTACAATGGGGCCCACACATAGAAAAATTGTCAGGAAGGCTTAGTTCGGCCGCTTATGCTGTTAAAAAAATTAGACGGATAACTGACGTAGATACAGCCAGAATTGTTTATTTTAGTTATTTTCATAGTCTTATGTCTTATGGAATTCTTCTCTGGGGAACCTGTGCGGACATTAATACTATCTTTGTTCTACAGAAAAGGGCTGTTCGAGCCATTTACAACCTAGGTCCAAGGGATTCCCTTCGAGAAAAATTCAGAGAAATAAACATCCTGACTGTAGCCTCACAATATATTTTTGAAAACCTATTACATGTACACAAAAATATATCAAATTTTAAGAAAATGACCGATATTCATAGTTTAAATACCAGGAATAAACACAACCTTGCTGTACATCGCACACGTCTCCACAGAGTAGGCAACTCGTTCATGGGTCAATGTATACGCTTTTACAACAAACTTCCCATTGATATTCGAAACTTACCCATTAAACGATTTAAAAGCTGTATTAAAACCAAACTTTGTAAAAAAGGGTACTATAAAATTTCAGATTATTTAGAAGATAAAAAAGCGTGGGATTGAGCTGCTCGCTCTGCTAAGCTTTGTGATAAAACCACAAAATTTGACATTTTAATTATTATGTAAATCATTAAAAATACCAGTTTTTATATACGTATTGACATTGTTGAAAATTATATAGAAAATAACATGATTACTTTGTAAAGTATTATATTGTTTTAATTATTGTGAATGTGAGGACTATGTGGATGTTTTATTTTTATTGTTTTTCCTCTTTCTTTAATTTTTTCTTTCTCAGTTAGTTTAAATGATGGTTTGGCAGTTTGAGTACTTGTGCCGAGCACATTGCTGGGAGAGTAGGAACAGTTTACAACAGACTGACATAATAATACATTATAAATGTTCATTCATTTGACTAGCAAACCCGTATTTCTAAAAGAGCCACTTATAACAATGTACCAAGGTACTGAAGTTACCTACTTAAGTATAAACCTCAAATAAGTTTTGGTAGAGAAATTAGATTTTCGAACGATTTCAATTTGCATATAATACCTAGGTGAAGGTACTGCTCACACAGCTCACAGGGCCACTATCCGGTAAACCGGATGAGCACCGTACTGACATTTCTACGTTTTTCTGAACTAGGATTTAATCTCGCGTCAGACATGGCGGCGCTCGCGTACAGGAACCGTTTTTTGTGCAATATAAACGCGGTTCGCTTTACGAACGGACATTAATGTGGATTTAGCTGCAGTTTGCGGGACGCGCTGTATACGGCTGTGGATGACGCAGCATCCATCCTGATTTTACGAGTAATGTTTGGTTTCTGTCTTTAATCACTTCGCATATTCGTGAGTAAAAATCTGCGTTTATAAATAAACGTAACCCACGGGTTTACTTAAAACACCAATAATTTGGTTAGTTCGGGGATGAAACTCGTTACCGTAAATTTGCGCAGCGCGGTGCCGCGAGACGCATCGCAACGTCGCAAGGCGCATGGTGAAATCGCTGGCAGCGCCACGGCTTGCTGCGCAACGAGACAGCAAGCAGGCGCAGCGGAACGTATCTACGTTGCCGCGAGCTCCTGCCCCGCTAGCTAATAGTAACAACAAGTGGCCACGACAGCTTCAGGCTGCACCTCGCAGCATCACGCTGTGTCGCGCGGCTTCGCGAGGCGCAGCGCGCGCCGCTCTTGCACGCCACGCCTACCGGCGAAGCAGCCAGCGCTGCGTCGTGATGCGTCGCGCTACGCTACGAACCATCTCGAAGCGCAGCGCGGCGCAGCGCGTCGCCGCGGGACATTTTCGAATTATCTCAATATTTCATTGAGAAAATTCTATATCTGATTGTATCTTTTTGTGTACCTAGTAAATAAAGTTATTTTTTGTATCACTATCTTCAAAAGTGCGAACTGGCTCTTATTCTTAACTAGCTGCCCGCCCCGGCTTCGCACGGGAGCACTAAGTACTTATCTATGGCGCACCTACCTATCTACCTACCTACCTACCTACCTACCTACCTACCCTACCTATCTACCCTACCTACCCACCCTACCTACTACCCTACCTACACTACCTACCAAACCTACCTACCTACCCTACCTACCCTACCTACAGACTTACATTCCTACCTTACCTACCTACCTACTTACATACCTACCTACCCTACCTTCACCTACTTATCCTAAGAACCTTATCCTGAGAATAACGAACACAACAAAAAAATAATTAGCGAAATCGGTCCAGCCGTTCACGCGTGATGCCGTGACCAAGGGAAATAGGGATTAATTTTTAAATTAATTAATTTTTATTAATTTTTTTCCAAGCGCTTTCAAACGTCCTTCCTACTTACCTACTTTTCCAGTGGATTTTCCAAAAATTGAAATACTATCGTGAATTCATGCAAGCCTAGTACTTTTTGTTAGGATTTATGGCAACGACAGCTAGGAACGGTTTGTATTAGATAAAGAAAAGTGGGGTTTTTACGTTTTTCCGGCAATTTTTCCAAGTTTTTTCTTCATAAGATACTTCCTCGAACTTCACGGAATATTGAAAATAAAAAAATTGCATACCTACCTCCTACCTACCTACCTACTTACATACCTACCTACCTACCTACTTACATACCTACCTATCTACCTACATACATACCTACCTACCCTACCTACCCACCCTACCTACTACCCTACCTACACTACCTACCAAACCTACCTACCTACCCTACCTACATACTTACATTCCTACCTTACCTACCTACCTACCTACCTACTTACATACCTACCTACCTACCCTACCTTCACCTACTTATCCTAAGAACCTTGTCCTGAGAATAACGAACACAACAAAAAAAAATTTATCGAAATCGGTCCAGCCGTTCACGCGTGATGCTTAAACCCCACTTTTCGTTATCTAATACAAACTGTTCATAGCTGTCGTTGCCATAATCATTTACGTTTTTCCGGCAATTTTTCCAAGGTTCTCTTCATAAGATACTTCCTCGAACTTCACGGAATATTTAAAATAAAAAAATTACATACCTACCTCCTACCTACCTACCTACCTACATACATACCTACCTACCTACCTACCCTACCTACCTACCTTCTAACGGGGATATCATAGCTAATTAGTAATAATTTAATCGTCATTTTGTATGTTGTGCTGTTTTTTGTGTGCACTAAATAAATGATTTATCTATCTATCTATCTATCTAAATGCAAAATGGATGAAAACATGATTTTTCTTCATATCTAGGCCGAGACGAATGAAAAAAAAACTTTGAAATCAGTCAATCCGTTCTCGAGATGTCATCAAAAAAGCCGTTCCATACAAAATGAATTAAGTAGTGTTTAATGATGAAATACTATCGTGTTCATGCAAGCCTAGTACTTTTTGTTAGGATTTATGGCATGTATACCGGGACATCATAAGTGCAAAATTTATAAAAACATGATTTTTCTTCATATCTTTTTTTCTCGTGAATTTTTCCAATGTTTTAGTAGTTATTCTGCTATTCGGGGAGGAGACAAATCCAACGAATCAAAAACCATGAAAATTGGTCCAGCAGATCTCGAGTTATAAGTGTTGTAACAAACCCGTCTTTCTTTTATATATATAGATAACTATGATATAATAATATGTTCCAATTTTATTAGCTTAATTTATTTATTTAATTAATGGAATTTTGCATGCTAGTTCTGTGCCTCCCGCATCCAGCGGATTGTTGCGGCTTTTACATAATTGTAATTGTACATAACAAGTTGTAATTCAAATGACTGAAAAACAAAAAAGGGGTTATTTTACAACTGTAACTATGGTAAGTTCAGGTGCGTAGCACTAGCAACCAGCGCTCGTGTTTGACCAGATGTATGAACTTGAACGGAGCAAAAGGAGAATGTAATGATCGAAGCAGGTGGCGTTCTGTAGTACCTGCCTACCCTCATAAAAAAAAGGCGTGAGTTTATGTATACATATAACATTATGTATAGATTGACAAATCGATGCAAATCAGTCTACAGAAGTAAAGAGTTGTTCGAAACGCAGTAACAAAAAAACGTCCGTAGGTAGTGATTGCTGTTCGGGTGGCGCGAGTTGGCGTGAGAAGGCGTGAGGCGGTATGGGGCGGCTCATAAAAACTTGCGTCGAGTAATGAAGCGCCGCACATGATTTCATCAAAATTAGCTTCGCGAACTTTCTTAAAACACACAAACTTCTTCGCTATTTAGTAATGTAGAGCTGCGAGGAAATAACATTATCAGTAAACCCATTTCACGGTTGGCTTGTCAAAGTGAAACTCCCGAGTTAGGACGTGCCTGTGTCGTACTCGTGCCAGCAGCTCGCGCCAGCAACTAGCGCTAATACTGCGCTCGCAATCATTAATAGACTCGATAGAACACGGTTCAGTTGGTATTAGATTAATTTCATGCAATATAGCAATGAGTGATACAAATTGGAACACGTACCTACGCACGTTTACTGTTTCAGCTGACAGAGGAATTACAAATTAGATTAATATCATACAGACATGAAGCGTTCATTTATTTGAATACTGCTTGATGTAGTAAGCGAATGATTTCAAATCATTCGCTGTGTTACACATCGTTGAACATAATTTACCAACGTTTGTTACAATCGAGGAATGTAATAATGTAGTTAACAATCATCCCCGAGCTAAGTGGAGCAGTGTGTTGAATTGCAACCAGTGCAGCAGCTGTTTATATCGCTAGCCAGTTGCTATCGGTATCGGGACATGAGACGCGCTCGGTCGCTTGCACATTAGTGCTGCAGCTGTTTGTATC
Organism: Xanthia icteritia; assembly: GCA_949128155.2. Lineage (NCBI taxonomy): Eukaryota > Metazoa > Arthropoda > Insecta > Lepidoptera > Noctuidae > Xanthia > Xanthia icteritia. Next base: position 558,726 of record OX421932.2, read on the forward strand.
GCTTGGCAGTAGCCAGTCGCCGTCGGTATCGGGACATGAGACGCGCTCGGTCGCTTGCACAATTAGTGCAGCAGCAGGTTGTGTCGCTTGCCAGTAGCCAGTTGCCGTCGGTATCGGGACATGAGACGCGCTCGGTCGCTTGCACATTAGTGCTGCAGCTGTTTGTATCGCTTGGCAGTAGCCAGTCGCCGTCGGTATCGGGACATGAGACGCGCTCGGTCGCTTGCACAATTAGTGCAGCAGCAGGTTGTATCGCTTGCCAGTAGCCAGTTGCCGTCGGTATCGGGACATGAGACGCGCTCGGTCGCTTGCACATTAGTGCTGCAGCTGTTTGTATCGCTTGGCAGTAGCCAGTCGCCGTTGGTATCGGGACATGAGACGCGCTCGGTCGCTTGCACAATTAGTGCAGCAGCAGGTTGTATCGCTTGCCAGTAGCCAGTTGCCGTCGGTATCGGGACATGAGACGCGCTCGGTCGCTTGCACATTAGTGCTGCAGCTGTTTGTATCGCTTGGCAGTAGCCAGTCGCCGTCGGTATCGGGACATGAGACGCGCTCGGTCGCTTGCACATTAGTGCTGCAGCTGTTTGTATCGCTTGGCAGTAGCCAGTCGCCGTCGGTATCGGGACATGAGACGCGCTCGGTCGCTTGCACATTAGTGCTGCAGCTGTTTGTATCGCTTGGCAGTAGCCAGTCGCCGTCGGTATCGGGACATGAGACGCGCTCGGTCGCTTGCACATTAGTGCTGCAGCTGTTTGTATCGCTTGGCAGTAGCCAGTCGCCGTCGGTATCGGGACATGAGACGCGCTCGGTCGCTTGCACAATTAGTGCAGCAGCAGGTTGTATCGCTTGCCAGTAGCCAGTTGCCGTCGGTATCGGGACATGAGACGCGCTCGGTCGCTTGCACATTAGTGCTGCAGCTGTTTGTATCGCTTGGCAGTAGCCAGTCGCCGTCGGTATCGGGACATGAGACGCGCTCGGTCGCTTGCACATTAGTGCTGCAGCTGTTTGTATCGCTTGGCAGTAGCCAGTCGCCGTCGGTATCGGGACATGAGACGCGCTCGGTCGCTTGCACATTAGTGCTGCAGCTGTTTGTATCGCTTGGCAGTAGCCAGTCGCCGTCGGTATCGGGACATGAGACGCGCTCGGTCGCTTGCACATTAGTGCTGCAGCTGTTTGTATCGCTTGGCAGTAGCCAGTCGCCGTCGGTATCGGGACATGAGACGCGCTCGGTCGCTTGCACATTAGTGCTGCAGCTGTTTGTATCGCTTGGCAGTAGCCAGTCGCCGTCGGTATCGGGACATGAGACGCGCTCGGTCGCTTGCACAATTAGTGCAGCAGCAGGTTGTATCGCTTGCCAGTAGCCAGTTGCCGTCGGTATCGGGACATGAGACGCGCTCGGTCGCTTGCACATTAGTGCTGCAGCTGTTTGTATCGCTTGGCAGTAGCCAGTCGCCGTCGGTATCGGGACATGAGACGCGCTCGGTCGCTTGCACATTAGTGCTGCAGCTGTTTGTATCGCTTGGCAGTAGCCAGTTGCCGTCGGTATCGGGACATGAGACGCGCTCGGTCGCTTGCACATTAGTGCTGCAGCTGTTTGTATCGCTTGGCAGTAGCCAGTCGCCGTCGGTATCGGGACATGAGACGCGCTCGGTCGCTTGCACATTAGTGCTGCAGCTGTTTGTATCGCTTGGCAGTAGCCAGTCGCCGTCGGTATCGGGACATGAGACGCGCTCGGTCGCTTGCACATTAGTGCTGCAGCTGTTTGTATCGCTTGCCAGTAGCCAGTTGCCGTCGGTATCGGGACATGAGACGCGCTCGGTCGCTTGCACATTAGTGCTGCAGCTGTTTGTATCGCTTGGCAGTAGCCAGTCGCCGTCGGTATCGGGACATGAGACGCGCTCGGTCGCTTGCACATTAGTGCTGCAGCTGTTTGTATCGCTTGGCAGTAGCCAGTCGCCGTCGGTATCGGGACATGAGACGCGCTCGGTCGCTTGCACATTAGTGCTGCAGCTGTTTGTATCGCTTGGCAGTAGCCAGTCGCCGTCGGTATCGGGACATGAGACGCGCTCGGTCGCTTGCACATTAGTGCTGCAGCTGTTTGTATCGCTTGGCAGTAGCCAGTCGCCGTCGGTATCGGGACATGAGACGCGCTCGGTCGCTTGCACAATTAGTGCAGCAGCAGGTTGTATCGCTTGCCAGTAGCCAGTTGCCGTCGGTATCGGGACATGAGACGCGCTCGGTCGCTTGCACATTAGTGCTGCAGCTGTTTGTATCGCTTGGCAGTAGCCAGTCGCCGTCGGTATCGGGACATGAGACGCGCTCGGTCGCTTGCACATTAGTGCTGCAGCTGTTTGTATCGCTTGCCAGTAGCCAGTTGCCGTCGGTATCGGGACATGAGACGCGCGCGGTCGCTTGCACAATTAGTGCAGCAGCAGGTTGTATCGCTTGCCAGTAGCCAGTTGCCGTCGGTATCGGGACATGAGACGCGCTCGGTCGCTTGCACATTAGTGCTGCAGCTGTTTGTATCGCTTGGCAGTAGCCAGTCGCCGTCGGTATCGGGACATGAGACGCGCTCGGTCGCTTGCACATTAGTGCTGCAGCTGTTTGTATCGCTTGCCAGTAGCCAGTTGCCGTCGGTATCGGGACATGAGACGCGCTCGGTCGCTTGCACAATTAGTGCAGCAGCAGGTTGTATCGCTTGCCAGTAGCCAGTTGCCGTCGGTATCGGGACATGAGACGCGCTCGGTCGCTTGCACATTAGTGCTGCAGCTGTTTGTATCGCTTGGCAGTAGCCAGTCGCCGTCGGTATCGGGACATGAGACGCGCTCGGTCGCTTGCACATTAGTGCTGCAGCTGTTTGTATCGCTTGCCAGTAGCCAGTTGCCGTCGGTATCGGGACATGAGACGCGCTCGGTCGCTTGCACATTAGTGCTGCAGCTGTTTGTATCGCTTGGCAGTAGCCAGTCGCCGTCGGTATCGGGACATGAGACGCGCTCGGTCGCTTGCACATTAGTGCTGCAGCTGTTTGTATCGCTTGCCAGTAGCCAGTTGCCGTCGGTATCGGGACATGAGACGCGCTCGGTCGCTTGCACAAACACACTCCGATTTGCAAACACTTTACCTACGCCCAATACCACCGTACTTTCAAATATACACTAAATGTTACACATGCATGCACAGAAACTTTGGATTTTGATTGCCCTCTTTCATCTGTATTTTAAGTTTTAACCCTAATTAGTCATCCGAAGACGGTGGCAGGAATGATGGCAGACAAAGATGGGTGGATGACCTACAATGAAGCGCAGATTAGAGCAGAATGAGACTCGTACAGAACAGGAACGGGATGGGAACAGAACAGGTACAGGCCGGGAAGCATGTTATAAAAGGAAGTTGAACATCCGTTGTTGCAACTGACTAGTTAACACTGCTGAGTTATCAAATATTTCCACCGCAAATAGTTCGCCAAAAGTAAATAATATCTTCCCATCATGTGGTGGAGCAGGTGATGATTGGATGGTGTTGTCCTCTTAAAATAAATAGGGATGCCGAAATAGGGGCCGAAATTGGTTTCACATTCGGTTTAACCGAACTTCGACATACGGCCAAAATTCCATACAAGAAAAACTTTTTACAAAAAAAAAACCACCGACTTCCAAAGAATAACACTACAACGTGAAAAAAACAACCGATTAAAAAAAAAAAACTACATGACATAGTGAAAAATCTTTGGTGTCTTTGGTTTTGAATTTTTGATTTTGCCACCGACGGCGACGTCCGAAATTACAATAATTTTGCACTTTGTTGTGTTGTTGTCGGTTGTTTTTTTCACTTTGTAGTATTTTTTTTTATACTTTTTAGTTGTGGTACCTACCCCACACAAATTCGAATACCACGGAACTTATTCTATCCACATAGACTAAGTGGAAAGAATACGTATTATGAAGCTAACTCAAAAACTAAATACTCAAGCAAAGTTAATAAAATTTGTATAGGACCACTTCTGAAGTATAAATCAGTAGCAGTAACAAAATAAGAATCATTAAATCAATTCATAATCGGAGTAATCGCGTCACAAACATACAGGTGAATTGAGAACCTCCTCCTTTTCCATGTCGGTTAAAAATATTAAAATAACTCAACTGTTTTGACTAAAATGATAAAAACTAACCAGTAAAATAAAAAATCTAATCAAATAAATGTTTGTTAGTTTTTATTTATTTAACGATTAAGTAAATGTTAACTAAAAGTAAATTAACTAAACATTATCAGAATTTGGACATGTAAACATTGATATAATTATCGCCAAATATCACTTTTTTATAAAAGTTAAAAATTCATTTAAATTGTAATAAGATTGAATAACGTTTAGAATTTATTAACAATTTTACTCTCTTCTATAAATAGAACAATAAACGAATCGCAGAGAATTTAACTTCGTTTTTCTTTGTCGTTATTTGACTTAGATGATTAATAAACGAGCTTTATTCATAATAATACCTGTTTATTAAAATATTCTCATTATGATACGTATTAGCTAAGTAGGAGTCACTGAAGTCATTCATCAATAGACTACATTACCCGTAGACATTCTAAGTAGGAGTCACTGAAGTCATTCATCAATAGACTACATTACCCGTAGACATTCTAAGTAGGAGTCACTGAAGTCATTCATCAATAGACTACATTACCCGTAGACATTCTAAGTAGGAGTCACTGAAGTCATTCATCAATAGACTACATTACCCGTAGACATTCTAAGTAGGAGTTAGTGAAGTCATTCATCAATAGACTACATTACCCGTAGACATTCTAAGTAGGAGTCAGTGAAGTGATTCATCAATAGACTACATTACCCGTAGACATTCTAAGTAGGAGTCAGTGAAGTGATTCATCAATAGACTACATTACCCGTAGACATTCTAAGTAGGAGTCAGTGAAGTCATTCATCAATAGACTACATTACCCGTAGACATTCTAAGTAGGAGTCAGTGAAGTCATTCATCAATAGACTACATTACCCGTAGACATTCTAAGTAGGAGTCAGTGAAGTCATTCATCAATAGACTACATTACCCGTAGACATTCTAAGTAGGAGTCAGTGAAGTCATTCATCAATAGACTACATTACCCGTAGACATTCTAAGTAGGAGTCACTGAAGTCATTCATCAATAGACTACATTACCCGTAGACATTCTAATTAGGAGTCAGTGAAGTCATTCATCAATAGACTACATTACCCGTAGACCTTCTAATATCCTCCAGACATGAGGTAATCACAGAGGTTTTTCTTTATGATTTAGGATCATTCATGTAAGGCAAAATAGATCGCCCAATATTTAAAACCAAACTATGGTTTTAAATATTGGGCGATCAAAACCAAACTATGGTTTTAAATATTGGGCGATCTATTTTGCTACCGAGAACTCTAATAATAACTAGGTTTTGGTTTATTATAGTATACCATATGTACTGTATGAACTTCTAACAAAGTTAATAGGAGACGATTCCATTATATTGAAAGTAATTGGTGTTTAATTTATATTAATTTGTCTACATGAAAATATTCCGCCTTGTGTCGAGAAAACTGAATTATTTAGATTATTGAGGAAACATCATCCATGTGGCATTATGTTGTGGAAGTAATCCTCTCGCAGCAGATGCCTGCAGCATGTCAGTATCACACACAAGCATAACGTTCATTTTTCAAGAGCTTTGAAGCAACTCGGCGTAAGGTACTTCATTTTCTTTTTCAGTGCGACCTTGTTCAGTCGGTTGACGTACCCGGATTATTATGGTATAGTAATCTTATTCCAGGTGCATCACACATAATTACATAATTAATGTATATCTACAAAATATTATGAAAACATTTTAAAAGAGTAACGGTGGAGTTTCTTGCCCATTCTTTTCCATACGAAAACTATATTTTGGAAGGGGTGACTAGAATCAATTCTATTTTTTGTAAATTTAGACGTTCAAAAGTGCCTTTTATGTGCCTAACTGAAATCAATTATTTGAATTTGACTATTTAGTTATAAAAGGTATGTTAAAGTTAAAATAAACAAATTAAGCACTTAAACGTAGTCTTACTCTAAACATCATTTATGCCTATGAAACATAACATAATCTACAAATAGGTACCTACGTTTCTATATTATATTTCAGGCTAAATTTAAATGTGGTGTTGTGTTGTATGAGGCCACGTGTCGTGCTCGGTTGTGCCGTCAGAGGGCGGAGCGCGTGCGGCGCTAGGGGGCCGGCGGCCATCATTGATATATAACCGTGTTTGTGATAAGCTAGTTATATCTTTGATTATTTAGACTTCATTACGACGAGACTGGACTTAATTTTAATTTTCAAAGGTGAGTCTCGCAGCGGTCTACTTGACTTTTGTTTTGAATTCTACTGTTGTTTGTTTTGACCTCACGATTGAAAGTCACCTCCACTTCACTAGTACACGAGCTATTCTGAGACGCAGGCGTCGAGCGGGCTGCGGGCCGCGGGCCCGCGGGCTCAAAAGTAATTCTGTCGACCTAATCTCGGAGTAAAACCAGAAATAAATTTACTCAGAGTCTTGTTAATAACTTGTGTAAGGCCCCGGCACTGGCGCTGGCCGGAATAATGACCGTTATTAGAGTTTTATTTCAGCCACTAGTCGGCTCACAGTGCTCGCCGCTGCGATACTACGACACAGCAATAAGGGACTCGAATTACGTATTTATTCCCATCCGGAATTCGGGCTACATTCCACAGTCGTCCCTTTATGGGCGGAACGACATTCCGGCCGCTCCGAAACTTGCGGCAAACTAGCCTAGAGGCTTAGTAAAAAATGAATGGGATAAAGTAGCCGAGTAATTGAAATCGGCCGAGGGGTTGCTAAGTCGTCGTGCGCTAGCCCCGCCGGCCCCGTCAGCCCCTTCAGCCCCGCAGTCACCGTACCTAATAAGTTTAGGGACATTGAAGCCTGAAGGGCACTGATCAACATAAGAATAGGTTTGATCTTTAAACGTAATGCCTCTTTTGATTTCTGTACTACGTACCTATTACAATAAATTCCTGTTTCCTTAGATTTTATCTTCAAAACGACGTCGTCTTTTGTTTGTGAGCTTCCTTTGTTTGTTGCATAACGCGCGAGTTAGTACTCCTATATTAATGCTGTAACGTTACGTTTCTTGTAAGCACACACTTACAGAGTTAATGATGAGTACGAAACAAACGAAATGCTCCAGAATGTAGTTCGAAAGATGAAACTTTGTTTGAAACGTGTTTACTTGAGACTTGTTCGCGTTATTGGTGTGACGAGATTAGGTGAGTGTAACGAGCATTCGTGCGCCGGCGACAACGTTGGCGCCCCGCGCGCCCCGGGTCCCGGGTCCCGGGTGGCTGTGCTCGGACATGACGGTGCGCCCATGAGCACTTCATCGCGCCCTCACATTATGTTGAGCACTGCCACTGATCCCGCATTTATCCGCGGGATTTGATAACGCTTACCTCACTAGTACGTAAAGGTGAATTATTTACATAATATAATAATGTAGGATATATTGAAGAGAATATTGTTTTGAATTTTTCTTTGCGTAGCTCGTAGGTACCTATTTTCATTACGAGTAGAAATGACTCAAATGACTAAGAATGTGTTAATAGAAGACCCCACCAAAAAAATTTAGTATAAAGAAGGTTGCCAAGACTCACATAACGCTTTCATTGTTTGAAAGTTATCAGATCTAATGTAGAACCAAGTCCCTAACTCTACAAGGCCTAATTCTATAAATCTTAAATCTTGGTCAAAATGTATGGCTTGGCCGTTTCGCGTCGAAATCTTGTCTATTCCTGTCTACTTTAAAAATAAGTGAAGTATCATCTGCAAACAGTACAACTTCACAGATACCCTTTAAATAGAATGGTAAGTCATTGATGTACACTAAGAACAAGAATGGACCCAGTATTGAGCTTTGAGGTACATACATTACCATACATTCTAATAAACGCCATAATCCTTTATAATTAATCTTACGAGGTTCTGAGTAGACATTAACACACTGATTTCCTTTAAAAATCCGATAACTATTTAGGTAGCTAGAGGTCGATTCCTATTTATGCTTTTAACCCCATCCCTTCCTGGAAAATATGAAATATGTTGTCGGCGCAACATAAATTGGTCGACAATAGCGAATATTGTTTGATTTATTTATGGCGCAAGTGGCGCAGCTCCTGACGGCGGCGGCGTCACCTTGTTGTGACACTGTTGTTAAGAGATTAGCTGGATTACTTAGAAGATTACGTTCCGATTTCGTCGCTTATTGCCTTATTTCTGAGAGATTCGCTGAATTGAAAGATTTTTTGTCACTTTACGATTGAATTTTTCGCTTATGGCATAATTATAATTTATTGTGTGATTTTTAAACTCCTGATTTTCCTTTTTAGCTTAACTTTTGTTATTACAAGCAAAAACCTTTCGTAAAAGTTCACAATTAAAACATCATAGGAACATTTTTTGGAGTCGATTCGTGCAGTGGTCTTCTCAAGTTATCTACCGACAAGAAAAAATCCTTCTATTTGAGTGAGATCTCACTGATCTCACTGATCTCACTGAGCTGGCCACCTGAAGCCTGACTGGTAAAAAATTATCGACTTTTCAACAGTCGATCATTTTTTGATCCTACTCCTTCTTTGATATTTGTACCTATTGGAACACAAATCTTTTTGGCAACAGGTACTTTCAGTATAAGGTAAACTGTATTTTTCTAAGGTTTACCGACAAGACGGACACTTGTCGACGATAAGGCGTTACTAATGTGGGTGTAGACGCAGGCTAGGTATGATCCAGTGAGTGACGTCACAAATTTGCGTCCGCGATGCACGTTCGGGAGCGGCGCCATCTGACTGCAGCCGACAGAGACTAATGGAGTTCTTAGCGCGAGTTACAGTAGCCAAAGAAAGTTAGGACCTGAGATTAGAGGTTTTTCGGAAGAAGAGGGATGACTCACATAATAAGTGTCCGCATTTGATTTCGAGAAACACTATTTAGATATTATGTTCGGGTTAGCTATGGCAGGTTGGAGAATGGAATTTTCGTACCAATTGTATGACATTGTCGTTATTTGAAAATCTTTAATTTTTTTGGGTTCTGTACCCAAACGGTGTCAAACGGAACTCTATTACTAAGCCTCCATTGTCCGCCGTCTGTCTGTCTTGGGGCTGTATCTCATGATCCGTAATAGATAGACAGCTGAAATTTTCACAGATTGTGTATTTGTGTTGCCACTGTAACAGCAATTTTTTTTTTTTTTGTTAGTTTTATTTCCTTTATTACATCTATACAGGGTAGCAGGGACATTGACGCGAAAACTGATACCATGGATTCAGTACATGATTCTGATACTAAAATTATTATTAATTATTAAACAAAAAAATCTGCAGTTTCATACATTATGATCGTAGAGTTATTGAACTTTTCTATGAAACAGCAGATTTTTTGTGTTAATAACCGACGCCAAATTTCTACGTAGGGGGGTTCAGAATCATGTACTGAATCCATGGTAACAGTTTTCGCGTTGATGTACCTGCCATCCTGTATACATATAGTTTACATTTTTAAATATTTTTATAAAAACAAGAAAATAACATGTAAAAATATAAAAAAATAGTAGCCCACCGGTTTCGGGAAGATCGTCCAAGCTACTGGTGGTCAGGGCTCCTGACAGAGGAACCTCCTAAAGATACGCACCGTGTGCAGAGTACCGTTTTCTGGATCAAGCCCTTGATTCAGCTGCCTAACGAGAGCCCCCAAGGTGTTGGTCAAGGTTCTTGGCTTATTATGCCTACTGTATCCACTTCACACATGTCGACAACCTCACGAGCCTGGTCAAGATACTTAATCTGCTTATCTTTTTCAGCTTTCACGAGGTTCTCGTCATGCGGGACCGCTATATCAATAATCATTGTGCGACGCTCTAATCGATCTATCACCACTACGTCTGGCTTATTGGCAACAATTATAGTCCTGTCAGTGATGATAGATCGATCCCAATACAACGTGATATTGTCATTTTCGAGAACTGGGTCGGGCACATACCTGTAGTACGGTACTTCCGATTCTACAAGACTGTATTTCAGAGCAAGTTGCTGGTGGATAATCCTGGCTACAAGGTTGTGCCTATGCAAGTAGTCTCCGTTAGCCAGACGAGAACAGCCGGAAATAATGTGTCGGATTGATTCCCCCGGACGGTGGCATGCCCGACAGATGTCAACCGTGCCGTCCTTCACAATATATTTCCGGTAGTTGTTCGTCATCATAACTTCGTCCATAATCGCAAAGACAAAACCTTTGGTTTCCCCAAAGAGATCACCGAACCGCTACCAGGATACGGACGCTAACAGGTCTACATCGGGCCCATGCATGGCCAGGTAAAGACGCCCGTGAAGCTCTTTGTTCTGCCATACTTCCCTGCGGTCTTTAGTATCTAATACTTGCGCCAGTTATATTTTTTTAAATTTTATTTTAATATAAAATATCCTCAATATAATAAATATCTTCAATAAATAAATACATAAATAAATAAATAAATAAATAAATAAGTAGATAAATAAATAAATAAATAAATGATTATAAGATATATATTATTGTAAAGATAAATATTGTACGGTGGTACGGAACCCTTCGTTTGCGACTCCGACTCGCCCTTGGCCGGTTTTTAAAGTGCATCCTGGCAACCTGCCTGATGTAATACTAACAGACAGGGAGTGGAAGAAAACTACTGTAAACTATATTACTGACATCAGTTTCAATGGTTTCCTTTGACCAATCTCTCCACTAGACTTCAAATAACGCGACTTATAAGTGCTAGTTCCGGTCAGTAGTGTAGGCCACGAGCCCAGCACATTATGTTATAGAAGACATACGGGACAGCCCGCGCGACCGCGGCGACGCCTGAGACCCTGAGACTGAGTTACCGCGCCATTCATTAGGGAGAGGCGCCCCACCCCCCGTCCCCCGCTCCCGCTGATATTTTAAGAGCACACTTTTCTAACGATTTCATGGCAAACATTACTTATTCCCTGATCGATCACGGTTTGATCCGATAACTAACATAATTATACCGGAATACTTAGATAGGTACAGGTAATTGGACATTTCTGAGTAGGATGACGACGACTAGAACGCGTGATTCTAATTTATGTACATAATGCAAATCCTGTGCATAACATCTAAATGCTAGTTTAGAAGTGAACATAACGCTTCAACAGATTTATCATCGCGAAGCGTGGCGTTCCTAGGAACGCACTAGTTTCACAAAGTTGTTAATGTTGCCAGAATTTCCGTTATAAAAATAACTGGAGTCCAGCTTTAAATAAAACTTCGTGCCTCTAGGATGTTATTTAACATTCCATTTTTACTTAATTTCCCAATAGAGAAATAATAGTTAGGACGATCATTAACAGACGTAAATATTAATCTGTGTAACATTATCACATACAATTGGCTATTGCATAGTCGGCGGCATCGGCAGTGATACCGCTTACTCTGCCAAAAGGAGAATAAAGAAATTGTTATTTGCATGGAATGCACTAATGTTGCGGATACGCGAGTATTCCTTCGCTTTTACGCTCACGATTAAGCGCCCGTATGTTTCGCATAAATATCTGAAAATAAGACATACACGACAAGATCCTGATTAATTCGTGCCCCCCGCGCCCCCCGCGCCCCCGGTACGGCCGCTCTCTGGCGTGCTGTTGATGTCTTTTGCCGTGTTAAATAATGCCGGCACACACAGGTGCGCAGTGATGCAGTGAAACAATGATAAGCAGGAGCTGCACTGCTGCATCGGGCAGTAAAACTTGCGCTTGTATAATAAGCTTTAATACTTGATGCCTTAGAATTTACTTTACGACTCGCGCGCCGACCATTGTCTGAGAACGTTAATATTTCATTTACACTTTTATTTCAGCGCGGGGACTCTAGGATCGCAGTCTGTTTGTACGAATAGGCTAAAGTGAGAAGCACTCATACATTATTTAATTTGGAGCTTCATAATTTACTTTTTAAACGACTTACCTCTTATTCTTTTTATTGTTAACTAGCTGCCCCGACAGACTGTCATAACAACAACATTTAAATCGAAAAATAAAATAGCCGTAAGTACTTATAAAGCAATTTTATTTTTTGTTTCCGGCCATTCTCAAGTGATGCGCTTACCAACGAACTATATTAAAATTTCATTTTATTTATATGTTAAGGTATCGATGGCAATGGCTCGCTAACACGACGACGTGTACTGTACTAGTCACCACTGCATACCGCTTCATGCTGTTGCTGTTGCTGTTGCAAACACCTAAAACGAAATAATTATTCAGTGTTCGATATTCATTATTGCAATTCATAATCAATACTTTTGTGCACTACAGAGTAATATTTCATTATTTCATTGAGTAATATTGTAATTGACAAGTTACCTTTAACAGCGAAGTATTTGACAGCTATTTGCGACGTTGCGAACTTTCTGAATGCAGCCTTAGGTTTCAAAATTTTAAACCTAAGGCTGCCTACTGCCTACTGCTAACCTAAACGTGGCGAACTTTCTGTTGCGATTAATCTGTCCTGTAAGGTGACCGGGCTTCTATTTCTTAAAAATATATCCATTCATAATTTCTGTTACGCCTGCTTCACGTCTGAGATATACCGAACGGCAGACATGCCAAGAGATTTGTATTGCTGTATGTATCGGTAAATCGGCGCAGATATACTGCCGCTCGCAAGTGATAGCTAAGCTAAAGTTATGCTCTTGTGCAAACCACCGTACGTACCACAAGTACGTAGTGCTAGCTTTTTCGGGAGCACACCTACTACCTAAACATACTTGTATTTGTATGAAGTAAAGTTAATATTACATGAATCTTCCATGAGTATAGTACAGACGACATCGACGAGGCTTGCAGTGGAGCACAGATCGCAGTACAAATATGACGAGGCATTATGCTGCCTCATATCGCTGCTATTGACCGAGTCACCGAGCGCCGCACTCGGCCGCAGTCGTGCGCGCTCGTGAGGACTCGCAGCTATTCATTTATTTGCTCTAAACTTGTTCGTTTATAACACAAAGCCGGTGTAATGTATGTGCACTTCTTTCTCTACTCCATCTTGTATAATTATGTTTGTTTTGCTCTTAAGCGCGTGCTCGCGGGCGTGCATTAGCGTCGCTCCGCGCGGCATTCATCACGCAGACGCGGCCATAGATTAAAGAATTACTCGCCGCCGTTGGTTATGGATCCTAGTTTAAGTAGCCACATTAAGTGAAACTTCCAAAACACGTTCGAACAATACAGTTGTCATTCTGTTCGGTCTTGTGAGTTCTTGTCGAATAGTTCGAATACCTTGGTTCAAGTATTTTGTGGAGTACACACATCCACTCTTTTATTATTTAGGTAACATTACTGTCTAAAATATGTATAATTATCATCTTTATAAAATAGATTTATTTATAAAAGTTGTGCATCTGCCGGTTGTGTCGCATGTTCCCCGCCTGTCGAAGCGCCGCGTCGCATGTTGACGCGTGCGCTTTGTTGAGTTTCGTTCACGTGATGCGTCGTACGTAACGTAAGTGGATACGCACATTAAATTATATTGCAATTACTCGCGCCGCGGTAACGCTCGTGGAAGTGTTCATCTGCCGCGCTTCGTGTGCGATCAATAAACTTATAATGTTATTTGCTATTTCGACGTGTCGTTTATTAATGTTGCGTTTGTTTTAGTTACCTTGTTCGATCTTTATAATTATGGCATTAGGTATATCACAAACTATGTACCTACAATGCTCCAGTATGAAGTAAGTAAAGTTGTTTCATGGCGCGTGTACAAGAAGCCTCTCGGTATGTTTAGACGGCCGCGGCTGTCGGCGCGTCGACAAGCGGCGGTAGGAGTGACTGTGTGACCTACATCGAGTTGAGGAGAGATCGCCGCAAAAACCGGATAACGACGACATAAGTCATCTAAAAGCCGCACAAAAAACTTTTCCGGCTTTATTGGAGTCGGCTCCTCCGGCTCCTCCACTCCACTCGCGAAACTTGGTTTACTTGAGGCGCGCGACGAGGACGGCGAGGGCTCTCAATGATCATATTGATTACATTCAGTGGCTTGATGAGCCGCTCTATGGGATATCAAATATATCTAATGAATACGAAGGCTTTCAATTTTGATTAACGAACTAACTTAGCGTCTTTTGGTTTTCATTGTAAGGGTGCTGTGTTCAACTACGCAATTAGGTTTTATAATAAAAATGAGTAAGGCAGATAGAGCTTGCAGTACCTACTGAGATCTGACAGTGGACCTACGTATTCCACTGCTCAGTGTAAGGTTCTTGCTGCCACAGATACACTCAAAAGCAACAGTAGCGGCTGCAAGTGTCGTTGAAGCACGCGCATATTCACAACATTAGGTTCTGCAACGGTATTCAATGGTCCGGAATTAGTTCACGCATTAGTGCAACATTTCAACATGAAACGTTTTCAACATAATTATGAGTACAACGAGAACATTTGGCATCGTTAATGCGACAATTAGGCACATTGTAACCGGCGATTGCTTATGATGTGCGCGACCAGTGGGAGCTGGGCGAGCTGGTTAATAAGGTGAGCGAGCACAGAGCGCGCCGAGCACTCGGAGCGAGCTAATTGTTGCGCGCGACATTTATTCCGTCTGCGGGTGATTTACAGCGCTTTGATTACGTTATACGAGTACATCGTGTTTTAACGGCTCGTAACGCTGCATGCGCTTAAAATTGAATGGAAAGTGTTTACCGGTCTAGTTTATGGGTGAACTCGGCGCAACGCTTTTCAGTGTTTGACTGTGATTTCATAAGGCTGACTTATTTTTTTTTTTAAATTATTGAAAATCATTTTGAACGAGCAAACATAAGGATCGCCTCGTTGGATAAGTGACTCTTTTTGATCGAACAACCACTTCGTGGCATGTTTATCAAAACTTCATAGCCCGACCACAATTCGTATCTACGAGAGTGAGACGAGTAATACTTAACTGGAGCTCACACGCCGGGTAGTTAGTTATCGTGGTAATGTAGTAAGTGTAGCGGACCTTCCATATAGGTGTGTGTAGTGCAGGCGCGGGCTCTCACGACGCTAATCAACGAGATTGCTCAATTATATCACGGAGCCGGCTAATTGATATTCCTACTCAGTTTCCAGCTCTCAAATAATAATAATATACGACAGACACATACACAGGATGTTACAGAGTACAGTTCATTGTGTTTCCAGCCTTGTTCGCTACTCGTTAGCTTGTTACTTGTGAGACGCAACCACGCTGCTGCTGGCTTTATGTTTCGTGTGAAAAAACGACGAGTAAACTCGAAAAAGGCACTTTAACCCTTTTACGAGTATATCTCGCGACGAGATACCGATGTTGCAAGTTATTAAAAACAAATTATTTATGATAGCAACATCGTCTTGAAATGCCGTTTCATTCATTCAATGGTGCCGATTCTCTTGTCACAAATGCCTCTAAACTAGACTAAAAATCACCAAAATTTCGATTATTCCTGTCAACCGACGATTTTCCATTATGAAATAGAATACCTAAAGTGACACAGCTTAACTATATTTTAGTTTGACGGCACTAAGATGGCACTGAGTTATTAATTTAGTTAGTTACGTATTTCACCAAAAATTTTGATTGTCTAAGTATTTAATCGTGATTAAAGTGGTGTGGAAATTAATTGCCATGAACTAAAATTCACACAAACACCTCGACGGTGCAACAACAGTAATGTATAGGATAAAATAAGTACAATTATGAAACTGCCATATTATTTTTTTATATATTTTTTTTATCATATTTTTGTCTACTCTTCTCTTCGTTTTGTCAAAAATCGAGATAACTAAGGTGCCATGCTAGGGTTTGTCGAAGAAACATCAAGTTTGACAGAAGGAGTCGACTATTTTGTATGGAAGTGCTGTCAGAAAACGAGAAAAGTGACAGAAATAGACGACAATTACTCACGCGAGAGTGAGTAATTGTCGCGTGTGTCATGTTAGGCCTGCTAGGAATTGATTTATTTCTCACTCTTCGCCTGCGTTGATGTCGGAAAATATCCCACGGGAATGTACGACCGGGATTACAAGTACCCTACTCCGTGTTATACCTAAACTATCTGTGCCAAATTTTATCGAAATCCGCTCAGCCGCATTCGCGCCAATCCCGAACACACATCCAGACAAATGGACAAAAATTCTAAAAACTATGTTTTAGGCATCAGACTCGTTCCCATACCTCGTAACTACTTTTCAAAATATTCAACGTACAGTTTTGACTTCGTTGCTATTTTCAACCGACTACGGCGAAGCAAAAAGGAGGGTTATGATTTTGACCCGGTATGTATGTAAGTTCATCTGTTCCCTCATTACTTCTAAACTACTTATAATAATTTTGACAAATGAGGTAGGTATCGTTGGAAGCGTCTTGATCGTCCGCTAGTTATAGGCTATGTGACGTCACATTAAATGTTTTTGCAGACGGGTTTTTTAGTTTTTTTTATACATTTTTATTCACAGCTTTTTAGTTTTTGTTCCAAATTACATTTAAACGTATAATTTGTACATATTTTTGTGATCACCTTTTAAAACCCTTCATTTTGATACCTCACTCGATAGGTTTGGAGGATATTTTTGTAAATCATAAATTTTGGCGCCGAAAATCTGCCATTTTCGCAATTAAGACGAATTTACTACATATCATTCAAAAAAGTCAGTTCAGCCATTTAGTAGTTACGAGGGTACATAGAGACGGACATACACACATACATTACATATATCATACTGGTCAAACACATAACCCACCTTTTTTGGCTCCGCCGCAGTCGGGTAAGAAGGTATAAACTAGCCATCACAAAAAGACAAATTAAAAATCCGGAGTCATAAGTAATCTGTTCGATTTCTGCCCCAGCTCGCTCCGCTCTGGCTCCGGGGTTTTAATGTGTCTGTCTGTGATGTCTTGTTTATACCTTTTTAGTCGGCGTTTTTGTCGTAGTTGGGTTTTATTATATGTTTAGAAGATTCAAATTCAAAAGTCATTTGTTCAAACTAAGCTGAAAATCAGCACTTTTCGAACGTCAAAATTATATAAGACAGCGCCCAAAAACGCCCGCCCTTCACCACTTCCTAGTGCTTTAGCTGGGAAGAAGAAGTGGCGCAACAAACTCCCCAGCAGCACAGCTGTCTGAATAGTTAGAAAAACTTGATTCTATACAATAGTAATTTTGCAAAATAATTTACTTTACGCAACACAAAACATTAAATTAAAATTAAATTATTTTCTTTATGTCACCTAGCACACGCCAATATATCAACAAAAAAAAGTAAAAAGAACTTAATACCCGAATGAAAGCCTCCAGGCATAAAGGACGTGCCCGTTTACATATAGCTATTAAAGCTGTAACTCGGAAATCACAAATGATAAACTAGCGAACTAACTAACCATCGAAGTAAAAATAAATAAACGATTAATTACTAATAACCACAAAAAAAACCATGGTCAGCAAGACGACCATTCACCACAAGCAGCACCCGTTCACGGGCATAACGCAAAGATTAGCCCCTCGCCATATTTGAGGGAAGGAGGCAACCCGACCCCCGACGCTACCGCAAGCAGTGACATCTAAGGGAGCATGACGAACTTGCTGCCGATTGCTCAGACTAGAATAATATGATCAATTTTCGAGGTCGCTAGTTGACCATATATTACAATACAACTCATAAAAATAAAAACTGTGTAGGTACAGAGTAGATTACATCAATAATAAATGAAAACAAAATTAAAATAAATTGACTTATACCTACAGTCAAATAAAACGAACTAAACAATTAATTAGTATGGAGTAGTATGGAGCTAGTCCCAAGCCTTTTTGTCGTTTAAGTAATCTTTAACTTTATAGAAACCTTTTTGACATAGTTTGTGTTTAATAAATGATTTAAATTTATTGAGGCTCAGTTCTTTAACATGGCTTGGGAGTTTGTTGTAAAAACATATACTTTGGCACTTAAATGAATTACTAGTTTTTTGGAGCCTAGTTCTGGGCACAATAAGTACATCTTTGTTTCTAGTATTTATGCTATGAATGTTGCTGTGTTTAGAATATAGATTAATATTCTTTTTTACATAAATCAGGTTCTCAAATACATATTGAGATGCGACTGTCATGATGTTTATTTCCTTAAATTTATCCCTCAGTGAAGGCCTACAACTTAGGTTATAAATTGCTCGAATGGCTCGCTTCTGCAGCACAAATATAGCCTGAATGTCGGCTGAATTTCCCCACAACAGAATGCAGTATGATATTACACTATAGAAATAACTAAAATATACTAATCGAACTGTTTCTACATCAGTCAAATGACGGATTTTATAGAACGCGTAGGCTGCAGAGCTTAGCCGCTTCGTCAATTTGGTTATATGAGGGCCCCACTGAAGCTTTGAATCTAAAGTAATACCTAAGAACACAGTGGTGTCCTCAAGACCCAACTCCTCCCCATTTACTAATTCATTGGTTTCCTCCTGCTTAATGTTAGGTGTCAGAAATCTAATACATTTATTATTAACACTAAACCAATGCACTATTTTAGATGATGATGTTACTTGTTTCAGTCTTAAGGTCAGATTTTAAAATCTAAAATATAGACTATATGTGTTTTTATTCCACCGGTACAAAGAGCCTGTAATATTTACTACTACGATGACTGCTAGTGAAACATTTAGATTAGATTTAGGCCATCTTTCAGTACCGCGCCTGCGGCCATCGAGCCAGTCCCATACCTACTGCTGGCGAGTTGGTGAGCTACAGTTCGAGGGCATGTAACGTATAACACGGAAGTGGTGTCTCTCCGTGCACGCCCTTATTGATGTCCACGACTCACGAGCCGCGCCCTCTGACATAGCACTCATAATTTTCTGCTCCATATCGATAGATAGCGGCCTCGAGGGACCCTAAACATGACCTACTCACATAATGTGTGTCAAGACGGATTGCCATCAATCTGATGATAAAATATCTACGTCGCGGTTTTTATGATAGAATTCTGTGTACCAATGTTTTCATTAAATTAATGGGCCTCGGGTCTGTATCGGCAATCACGAGGATAAGCGCGCAATCAATTACTAGGTAATTAAACTCAAACAAAGCATTTATTTAAAATAAAACAATTACAGGCACTTTTCAAT
This sequence comes from Xanthia icteritia, assembly GCA_949128155.2. NCBI lineage: Eukaryota > Metazoa > Arthropoda > Insecta > Lepidoptera > Noctuidae > Xanthia > Xanthia icteritia. The sequence goes on from OX421932.2 coordinate 577,952, forward strand.
TGTCAAGGGGTCGGTCAGTCAGAAAGATGAAGCTAGATGCTCATTCCAAAATATTGTTACAAAATATTGGTTACATCATTCATGTTGAAATTATACATGTGAGAACAATATAGAAAGTCGTGCATATTAAAAGCGTCCTTAAGAAAAATAAATAAAAACAATTCAAAAATTAAAATTAGCCATGGCAGCTAAGAGATGATCAGTCCCTACTGACGGCGCCCGTTCACGTCGTAATGTATACGTAATGTATTACGTTATGTACCTGAAGTAATTACCTAGCCATTAAAGGTAGGTAAACGAACTTAAATATTTCAGCTCAACTCAACAATCCATATTATTACACACTTAGCGTTTTCAGAATATGTTCTAGTTATTATTTACGAGAATATTATTATTGCCGATACACGTGTCTGTTGTGAATACACGTGTTTATTTAATGTTATATTCAATTCAATTAATTTATAAATTTTGTGAACATAGGGTAAAAAAGTATCCATACATGTATTTTACAAAGAAATGTTGATCCATGCTACAGTCATACAAAATTGTTGAAGTACCTACTTAATCAAATGTCGCATTAACAAAATGAAAATAAAAAATATAGAGTCAAGGTAAGTACATGTCACAATTACATGCTAAACAGTAAAGTTCATAATAATAATAAAATGTAAATAAATCAGGAATTAAGATATATAGGTAGTCGGTGATTGAGTCACAAATTTTCAAGCTATTTCTTGTTAACTCAAGTGTTCTCACCTCGTGCATTAATTGAAACGCATTCATTTAATATTGAATACAGTAATTGTTATTAAATTAATAATTTAAATTAAATTTTCTGCACGGTGTTTTATCCTTGAGCTTCTGATTCCTATAAGGCAAAAAGAAGAATCGAAAGAATCAACACTATAAGCTGCCCCACAATAAATAATGTGAGACACACATGAAACCACTAATTTAAAAATATTGTGTAATGTTCAATGATAACAAAACTAAATGCCTGTTGCTGGTATCGTTTCTAAACAAGCTACTTATTCCCCTTGTTCGAATTCACATAGGAAACTTTTCCTCAAACACAACTATAAGCATTAACCACGTTCTAAAATCATTTAATATTTCAAACGTATACGGAATATCAAATAAAAAGCAATAAATTGTGAAAGGACTTGCGCCGAGCGTGCGGTTCCGCTCGCCCCGAGCATGCGGTTCTGCTCGCCCCGAGCATGCGGCTCCGCTCGCCCTGAGCCACCTACAAATTGATATTAAAAGGCCGAATTAAAATTAAATTGACTCTACGACTGCCGCTACTTGTCGACTACATTCTGCTCTCAAATATGTATATTGAATTACTAAAATAATTTGTTCTGTAATACACAGTTCTTGAGCGTTTTATTGAACATTTGAGTTTAATATGTAAAACGTTATTTTTTTTATTCAAGGAGTGAAACTAATGCAGTCTACCGCCAGTTTCAGTCATTAGCTGCAAACGTAAATACTTTCATATATAGAACGACCTACCATATTTATTTGGAAATGTCTCATACAGTTAGTCTTGGCGGACAAAGCAAACCGATGCACTTCCCACTATTGAGGAGCTTTAGAAGGCTGCAGTCACAAAGTTCCCGTCACTATCTGTGTCCCTGGGCGCCCACCAAGCACAACTCCTGGAAGTGCGCTAAACTATAAAGTCCGGAGTATCTAAGTTGCGCCAATAAACGGATATGAGACAAAGTCCACTGTTACTACTGCGCCAGAAATAGTGAGTCTGAATTTGAATTTGCTTGAAGTATACTCAAATGATGTATAAAAGTATACTCACATCATGTGGCGGTTAGAATGGAGATGAAGCTGGATTGGAATATTATGCTACCATATTATTCTAGTTCAGTTTCATCTCGATTCTAACCGCCATGTGTCACCGCGCAGCGTAACAACCAACATCGGTCAGTCGTCGCAGTTTCATCGGTCAGTCTCACCGAGTGCTCAAAAGGTCTATTTGTATGCCAGTTACTATGGCAGAACACAGAGCCTACTTTATAACCTGTGTTCGCCAGTTAGATTGGATCTAATGAGACTTGCTGGGAGTAGGTGTTCGGTCCATCTTCGAAGCATGTATTGCTGTATTTTGCTAATCCATGCGTCATCTTCGTGAAAGGGCACCGTCAGTTGGGGCTGGTCATCTCTTATCTGCCACGGCATATTTGTTTTGTTTTTTTTCTAATTGTTTTGTTTTTCTCTTACGATGTTTTGCATCGTTCTCACATGTATAACTTCAACATTAATGGTGTTACCCATTTATTTCGATTTAAAAGAGTGTCCCTGGATTTTCTTGCCCATTCTTCTCCATAAGTACCTACTACGCTTTGGAATGGGTAACTAGCCTTATCTTTCTGACTGACCATCCCCTTGACAATTCAAAAATGCGTGTAATTGGTTTATTTGAAATAAATGCTTTGAGTTTGATTCAAGTAGCGGTGAGCGAGCGGAGGCTTGTCGTGTTTAGCTGAGACAACACGAGCCCCAGCCTCACTGATGATTTACTGTGCACGGCTGCCTCGCTCGGTAATCACTTACGACTATTAGGATACTACAAGCTTACATACGATGGTCATAGTTTCCTACGTGTTTATGCGTAGTTGAACATCTGTACCTATAGCATCTATGAATATTAGGTATAGACTTTGAGAGCCTTAGCTGTTTGCAATTGCTATGTAAGTTCCCGACTTTGTTCGTCCTTAATAATGGGTAGGTAAATGCTAATCTCCACAAATTCAATTTTCTTTGCATTCATGTCATAAAAAAATGATTACAACTTGGCTACATTCGGTAATGATCGCGTAGGCGTTTACACTGGCAAGATACCTAACTAATATAATTTTGAATTTTGTTCGATAAAAAATTCATTCAATAAAACATCAGCCGCGGACGTGCTCACAAGTAAAAGCTCCTCATTATTTATATTTCCATCTCGAGATCAGACTGGAAGTAAGATCATTACTGTGCTGTTTTTAGATAATAGTAGTCTTCTATTAAAATTGTGGTAGGTAACTAAATCTATAGCCATAGAAAGCCTGACTTCAGGGTCAATATTAGAGGATTATCCGCAGGTCTCGAGATTGGACGACATAAGTCAGATCTCTGATTGGCGAAAAATGTTCGAAAATACGTTGTACTGAGGGAAAATCTCTAATAATTTGTAGGAACTAGTTTGAAGTTAAATTGTAAATAACAGATCTCAATAGAATACGAATTCAGGTAGGTACTACGTAAATACATAGGTACAATCATGAGCATAAATACCTTACTTATTAGTGATTGCTATTTTTAATGTAAATTATTATTTTAAATTAATAGAATTGTATTTAATTTTAATTTTAATTATTGCATTGTAACCTAAATATAAATTATTCAACTAAATTTGTACTGCATGCTATATGTACAACCAAAATGTAAAATCTGAATATTTGCACGGCTGAAATGCCGAATATAGTGAAACCCATAGATCTTAAGAACTTATGTTAGCTACCTATATTCTTGCAAATTAATATATCAATTATTCATTCATTCATTCATTCATACAGTTGCGCAAAATTCAAAAGCGATTTTAAGTTTTCGAAATTTACTTATTTCGTAATACAAAATAAGAAATAATAAATAATTATTACGAAATAAGTATTTTAAGTGTTTCGATAATATTCGTAACACCATAGAATATCTATCAAAAAATTAGGAACTTTTGAATTCTTTTATGTAAGCATTTCGCGGTCGATGTTTCGCTTGGCACTATAATCGCTTATTTCGCTTCAGATTGAGCACATGATGAGCAAAAAAGCGACATAATGCGTGTTCACCGCAAATCATTGTCTTTGGTGTGCGCTCCAAGAAAATGTTGTATTCATTGTAATCCCCTCTCTGGTTGTAAAGAGGGGGTACTATGGGCCTCTAATAAGATTAGAGATTTAATGCGGGTCGTAAGGGTCGAGCCGAACTGTGACCCCGAGTGCTAGCGGGGAAAAATGTAGCAGAGGTACTATTAACATAATTACGAACGTTAAATATTCAGCTCAGGTAGGTACCATACACAATATGGTTCCTAAGGTACAGAGGTAATACAGACTGAACGGCGGTCACTATTTCTCAAAGAGTGTGTAACGTTTCGACTTCGTACACGACTTGTTTTCATTCGAAGGGAATCGGTTAAAATGGTTAGTGTACCTACCTATGTTTAAAGGCACTTCTTACCACCTGACACAGTTACCGCGCGCTGGTATGCAGGCAGGTATTCATCAGCGCGCGTGTGATGCCGCGCATTCGACACTCGCGCGACATTTCTCGCCAAGCGATAAATCGCGATCACGTGACGTGATCCACTTTATCTAGCGCACGTGATATAAGTAGGGAACCTAATTATTACCATCATGAATCAAAACATAAGCTCGAGATTGAAGAGACTTTATTAATAATATTCGAAAAAAACAAGCAGTGATGCCTGTTAATGACTTGGCCTAAGAAATGAGATGTGTTTACATGAAGTCGAATTGGTTTTTCCATATTATCCAATTTTCGTATAAGGATTATATAAGTATGTAAACATAGCACGCGTTACGTAGTCGTGCAGCTTTCCTTCCGAATGGTACTCGTTACGTCCGCTGTAAAGTTACTCGACTAAAAAATATAAGTGTGCCGCGCCGCGCCAACCTTTGAAGTTTATTACCATTTTGAATTGATTAATTCCATGGAACTTTTGTATGGCCGAGCCAAGAATAAAGTTGAAGGAAAATATGAATTTCCCCCGCGATTCAGTCACTCAGTAGATTTATGTATTTGTGCGAGTATGAGAGGGGGAGCTTGTTATTGGTGTTGTCGCAGTGGAGCAGTGTTGCGGCCCGCGGCTGGCTGGCGGCGTGGGAGTGGCCGAACACTGAAATATAGTGTGGGCTATAAGTTAAGGCCAAGGTTAACCTTTATGCTCAATTATCAATTATTTTTAATTTTTTCTAAATTAATTAGTTCACCTAAATAAATAATTGTTTGCCTTACTTGGGAAGAGACTGGAACCCACGACACAGGGACTCCTAGTGTGGGCTCCAGGGAATTTGTAAAAATCTAGCACCTAATGCTCCTATGTAACCAGTTATTCGTTTTTTTATATTGTACCGTGTTTTTCTGAACTGAATAAAGCTTTTTTACTTTAAAATAGAGCCGTGAACATGTTCTAGGCTTTAGAAAAGGTTAGTAAACTACTAAATTGATGATTTATAAAGAATCGACACACGTGCTCATGTTTCAGATGATGAACAGTAATCAAGCGAGTCGCAGGAAATGAGTTGGTTCATAAATCATACACCGAGAGTGGAATGCTAAGAGGTGTGTTGCGGGGAGGTACAACCTCCCCGTGTGACACTGGAATATACTATGAAGATTATGATCAGAATTAAAGGGTACCTCTTTGAAATAACTTTATTTTGTTTGCTAAGTTAGCGAAACCAGGAGTTGGACTTTATTTTGGTAAATGATAAATGAAACATACCCTGTTCCCCTGTACGTTGTACCCCCTAGTCTGACGCTCGTGGTCTCGTCCCTGTGTGGACTGTAAGCGCTCGATAAAGTCCTCGAAGCGATCGCACTCGACGGCGACGGGAAATAAATTGCTTATTATTGCATTGAATCTTAACGTCAGTATTGAACGTGTAAAACTGCTTTGTTATATCGTTTGGCCCCCGTGAGCCCCGCTGTCCCAGCGCCTCTTAATTTCGAAATGGATGGCATTCAATTAACACGATTGGATTAAAAGGTTTTAGATCGGCGACGTCACAGCATGGAATCGAATCTGTGACCGCCGATGAGAGCATACTGTTGAGGTCTGTTTGTGATCGATCGATGTTGAGGTTAACGTATGGTCAACAGGTATAATTTTCGCCACAAAATATTGATATTTGTAGTTTATTATGTGATAGGTATAGCCATTTCATTATGAAATGTTCCGTTTGGGGAGGATCTTGAATGTGTTGGCCAGTGGTTGGCTACATTCTAAGACATCTAAAACAATTGAACAAACCGTTATGTTATAGTTATAGTTATGGTAGGTTACTTGTTAGCTATTTAAAACAGAAAAATCTCCAAAATAACCCAAAAACAACAAAGGTGAGAAACATAATTAATGAACACTTGTGTTAGATTACAGCACGCTGTACTCTGTTAGTATTCACGACACACAGCACGTCAGCGGGTTGAAACCCAGCAACCATGCACCGACCACCAGCTTGTTAGTAACGACTAGACGTATCAGCATCAATAGGTACTTACTCATTCAGATCACAATAATATAGGATCTCTACCACGTGTGGAGAATAAGCCACTTATTAATAAAACATACAGACTCCTGTCACAGTAACACTTAGCTTCGGAAAAACATTAATATTTTAGCTCGACACGACATTGTAGTAGGTTGTTTAACCTTAAAAACGATATTTCTTTATAAAATATTGGAGAAGCCGAGTCTCTGAGGATTAATCCTGAAGTTTACTGAATATTTAGGCACAAAGGGGAGGTACGCTCCAAAATTTTAATTATTTATTAAAGTCAAGCTAATGATGCCCCATTTACTAAATGGCCGAGGAAACTATTAATTAATATTATGTTCGTAAATTATGTGCCACAAGATAGCAACAATTTCCTCTCATTTACTGTAAAGTAAAGTAACGCAGCCTGCAGCAGCAGCAGAAATAAATCAGCGCTCGTTGTGCGGCGTCCGATGTTTTTCCGGCGCTAATGAAGACAAACAACACATGCGGGGTTAGTGCACGCACACACGACTCGCGCCCGACTGACGCGCGACTGACGCGCGACTGACGCGCGACTGACGCCACGCACCTGCGTCCGAGAACATCCGCTGGTAGATCTCGTCGCAATCTGCCGGACAACAATTACGTTAATATGTTCCTTAATAAACACTCGCGCTATCGGTGATTGATTCCTGTTGAGTCAACTTCCATGCAAACAGTTTGTTGATTACTGTTTTCAATCTGTACTTTGTATTATATTAATGTATATTTAGTTATCTGTATTGATTTAGGGATCAAAGGAAAACGTACCTTTGCGTAATGATAAGCCCCGCCTGTCGCGGATCTATTTGTCACTGAGACGACAATTGTAACGTATTGTTATTGTAGCGCTGATTGACTTGAGACAAGTTCTCGATTTCATTAAACATTACAAAATTCGGGAGTTTACTTCAAAGTTAAAAGATAAATAAGTATTTCTGTTACATTGGAGTGAGGTTTAATTAACATTTGAGCAATGTTGAACGGTTCCATTTAAGGAATAAACGTTGTAAATAATAATATGAATAGTAGATCTGTGTATTACGCGCACCGGCGTGTAGCAGTGCTCTAGCTGGCGAGTGTCCAGCACCAGTGACTAGCGGAGTGCGAGTGGCCGGGCCAGTGGCTGCGACTGCCGACTGGACTCAGTAACCGAGAGCTGACGCGCTCATTTGAAACGAATTACATGTCACACTTTGTATGCCTTTATGTTTTTTGTTTAAAATGTTGGCATCTTTACAGGTTCAGGGGTGGTGCGCTGGTAATTTACGTGAATTCATAACGATCGTATTCAGGAGCTTTAAATACGAGTAGCCCTATGGAGTAATTTACTAACGAGGATGAACTTATCGGAATGACAATTCGAGCATGTATTAGTTTGATTGTGATTAGTATTATGTTTACTAACAAGTTATATATTCAGATTCTAAATTATGTTAATATATTTCTTCCTTAGATCAGTCCATGGCAGATAGTTCCTTGAAATTAGTTTTTTATTTTATTATATCCAAACACTTTCTAAATGTTAAACTAGCCCACTGGCATTAATTGTAATATTATAAGTGTTAACTATAGTAAACCCTGTTATTCCGAAATACCTACTAACTTTTTCACTTAACCTCAAAAAAATTAAAAATTATAAAAATCTAAAAACTATATTATGTTCCTTAATTCTGCGTGCCAATTAGCACAGGTCTCCTCCAACGATTTCCACTGTTGTCAGTCTTGAGCTACCCTTCTCCAGGTTGGTCCTGCTGTCAATTTTATTTCGTCTTCCCACCTTGTGTGTTGTCTTCCTCGTTTTCTTTTGCCGTCCCTCACGATACCATTATGTGAGTCTCTTGCTCCACTTGCCCATTTTATCAGGCATCATATTATAGGTGTAAGCTAGATCTAATAGAAAATTGATTTTATTTTCATCAAAAGCACCGTGGAGGTTTACCCTCGTGCGCCCGACACAAATGACGTTTAAAAGGTGAGGAGGAAACTGCGAGTCGAAGTCTTGTCATCGTGTGAACATGACGCGGTTGTGCTTACAGCGGCACATCGCCCCGCATCGCTGCATGACGGCGATGTGACGCGGCACGGAGCGATACCTTGCGATATACGATGATTAGTTCTGAGAGATGTTTTAGATCCTATCCTTTCCGTTCGGAAAATGAAAGAAAACTATCTGAAGGACTCGTGGGAATTCAATACCGTACTGATTTCTTAAACATTTGAAAACACTAGTGCAAACGAGTTTCAGACACACAAAGAGGGAAAATTAAGGAATATTGTTTTTTAAGGGAGTGAGTACATTGACGTTTGTATTATATTTAGCCAGTAATGAATGTTTAGCGTAGTTTGTAGCGTCGTCGCTGACGTCCATACAGCATCCCGCTTTTATCTCCGGATTTACAACAAATTGGTGTTTTGCGTGCGTGAGCAACCCGATTAATTCAAAGCACGCCCATTCGCTCCAATAAATATGTTAAAATGTTCCGTGACAATGGCTCGGTGCCGATTTTGCATCGCATTTTCGAGTCGCCGGCGTTTGTTCAAATTGTTTGCGCCTCCCACCGCGCACCGCGCCCCTCGCGCCCCCCGCGCGTCCCTTCGTCGTCGATGACGTGCGACAAGCCCGCGCTGAACGCAAGGCAAACAGTGTCCGCGCCACTAATCCGACAGATCCGACGTTACACAAGACGACGATAAAGCATTCACGACGGAGCTCGAGATGCGCCGGGATGCTGCGACCAGCCAGAGGTATCATAATTTTATGTAAATCTAAGATAGTGGAGCGCGCGCTGCTGAAGTGTGGGCGGAATATATTCCTGCGCTGGTTTATAGTTAGATCCTTACCTTTTTAATCTAAACAGCGTAAATAAAAACATTTGTTTAGCTTCATCCATTAGTAAAGTTAAGCAGTCCACTCACCGACGACATGCAGCGTGACGAAGAAGGAGCGCACGGGCTGCGTAGACACCTGACACTCGTAGACGCCGGCGTCGCGCTGCTGCGCCCACTTGATGTGCAGCGTCCAGTCGTCTGTCTGCGGCGAGTGCGTCGCCTGGAAGCGCTGGTCCGACGTGTACGTGTAGCCGCCCACCGTCAGGATGTGCAGGTCGCGGTGCCGGATCCATGACACCTGCGAACCAACAGAGGGAGACATGTAGGTACTTGTATTTATCAATTCTTCATGGAAGACCAGGTTTGAGACATATGGCACCCAATGTACGTATGTGCGTAACAGTTTTCAATAATTTACGTTTAAAACTTTGGTTTGGCGCTTGGTTCAGTGGCTGTATTATAAATCATTTTCTACAAAAATACTTCAATAAATAAAGAGCAGTTCAGAGAAAGGAGCAACTTATTGCTCACTTATCTTGAAAGTTTACGCAATACAAAGCCGGAGATCATTCAAGAAATTCAATTTAAAGCGCCACGTCGTGATTGTTGTGATTTCCTTCAGAACAGTCGGCACGCTTCTGTGACTATACTTATATTTTATAAACATTCGTCAAAGCTAACAAAAGTCTTTCGGCAATGTGGCGGCATTTATCACGCTCAAACGTCGAGAAACCGAGCCCGATCACTCAGCAAAGGCGTTATTGAATGTGAGCTCAAAGGGGCAACGTGGAGCGCCGGGGCCCGCGGGAGCCAGGGGGGCACGGGGCCCGTTTGAAGTATTTTTTGGCATTAATATTCGTCGGCGGTTGTTTTAGGCGCGGCGTCCATTGGCATGCAAATCAGCCGTCTCTATGAAAATTGCGAACGGCTCTATATTACTCATTCCTTTTATTTACTGTTGGCATGTAGAGCTCCCGGTTTCAGCTCTTTAATTATCTCGGGTGCGTTAAAACTCCACGTTTTTTTACTTAATTTACCCGTTGAAATTCCTAGGACATTTAGAACGGGCTCGTCTGATTATGCGAGCCTTTCTTCTTATTTGCGTGTCTGAGTAAACCGGCTTATCTCGACGTTAAGGGCTTTTAAAATACTGGGCTCGATGACGTCACGGAGCCTGCCGTGCTTATTAACGAAGATAACTGGAATAGGTCGCTCGTTGGAAATTATCTCAACTTAAACTTTAATTTGTGTGACAGTCATCATTTTAGGTCATAATCGAAAGTGAAATAGTTTCTTATCATCATAAAAGGAGTACGAGACAGAGCCGAATGTTTCTAGACAGTTTTGGAAACAAAAACACAACACAGCTACAAAAAAGCCTGATTACATTACTAAGTTTGAGTCGTTGTCCTTCATCATGTAATACTAGAAATATAAAGTAATCTAGACTAGTCTATGTTCATTAGAGTCCTCCAAGTATTTCTACAAATGATGTGGCATTCCTTCCATTCGAGTTTTTGTTCTCATGACGCTGTTACAAAGGCGCCATTCTTTTTATACGTTAGTTTATTTTTCAAATGGAAAGCTGAATAGTGCCATGACGTCATCAAGGCACAGGATTGAGCCACTTTTTGTACGTCTACGGCTAGATTAGACATTGGCTAGACACATTAATTTTGGTTGACATTACATAGCCCGATTGTCAACCAGGTAGGAGCACAAACAATATTCAGTACTTGTACAAATCTGTGAGTAGTCGGTAAAAGGTTGTGTATGAAGGACCATATTATAGGCGTGCACTTGTTCGGGTTTCTTTTCATCACATTCAATTGCGCAGTATTTGTTGTACACACGGCTACATAAATATTAAGCTATAGATTTCCAGTATAAGCTGATCTTGCATTGTATAGGATGTCCGTACAATGAGACGTCAGCTTATACTAGAAATGTTAAGCTTGATTACATATCAAGCTATACATTTCTAGTCCTTACATGGAAAACATGATATATTAGTAAATAATTAGAAGAATAGATTGCCTTGTTCGTCTAGTGGTCGCAAGCGCTTCTGCTGAGCCAAAGGTCCAGGATTCGATTCCCAGGTCGGGCAAAGTATTATCGGGTTCTTCCATTGGGAATTTCTCAATAACAGCTCGATGTCTGGATTTGTGATCGGTTGATGGCAATAGGCTCGCCCCCTATTACATGGGACTTAAACATAACTGGGGAAATGTGGGTGTACTATAGGTATAGCTCTGCCTAACCCTTCGGGGAAACAAGGTGTGATGTTATGTTATGTAATTAGAAGAAGACACATATCATGGGAGGAGCCAATCACGCTCCTTTAGAAGGGTCTATGACAAATAGTTGGCTGGGACTGGGACGGTGGGAGTGGTACTGGTGGTCGAGCCTATACATCACAGCCTCATAACATAACGTGAGGCTGGACTACGACATGAGAAAAGCATACCTACTTTGTTTTGTGAAGAGACCTAATATTATTCATAGGTTTATTCTCCATATTTTTTAACCGCCTTCCCAAAAAGGAGGAGGTTATCAATTCGGTTGTTTTTTTTTTTTATGTTTTTTATCGCATATCTCCGTCATTTATAAACCGATTTTGAAAATTCTTTTTTTATTTGAAAGGATACACTCTCCGATTGGTCATATTTTTATCAAAATTTAGTTCTGATGATGGAATCCATGAGGAATTGAGGGAACTCCTCAAATATTATATATATATATATATACATAGTGATTAGGGTATTTTCAGCAACAAGTTAAGCATTTGCATTCAGAAAGTATCATTTAGTGAAGTGGAACTGATGAAGAAGACCACAGATCGCCACCGGAATTCCTCAATGATAGGTATTTCACGGGTGGCGCCATTTATGAACCGATTTGGAAAATTATTTACTGATTTGAAAGGATATACGCCCAGAATGGTCCCATTAAAAAAAAAAACAGTTCTGATGATGGAATCCATGACAAATTGAGGGAACTCCTCAAATATTATAGGCACACACATAGCGATTTAGGTATTTTCAGCACAAATTAAGCATTTGCATTCAGAAAGTATCATTTGGTGAAATGGAACTGATGAAGAAGACAGATGGGCACTGGAACTACTCAATGATAAGTATTTCACGGGTGGCGATAAGATATCTCGATTAAGATAGTTAGGCGACAATGAAGCACGTTTAAATAAATAATTCTGATGACCATCGAACTGATCTGAAGATAAAGCCGGAAGGACGGCACCGGAACTCCGTCATAAAACAATGTATCCTAGCCGTGTTTAGGCTTATTCGAATTGCCATGAGATGTACTCTGGCTATAAATGATTTTAATGGTAATATCCCGGCATCAAATTGCACTACTTGAGTCGTATGTTATGTGTGGCCTTGATTGTCAGAAGACAGATTTTGTAGCCTCGTTATTTCCGTCAATGATCTGTGGCCATGTGGTCGCTTTAATAATTTGTTGACGTCCAACTCTGATAAAACTATGCCTTCCAAACTTCTGACACGACTAAGCGCGACGTATATTTGCTCTTTTGCAAAGTTTTTTTTTACCAAAGTCGATCACAGCTCTTTCGAGGGTTTATGGACTGTTACCGCCCAGCTTAATATTAGAGGCAGCATACGCTCCACATCTCCGTTACCCCTTGCCGCCTTGAACGTAGTGCTTGTTGGTGGTATGGGTATCACTTTGAAAACTTTAAATTAGCATATTTTTTTATTGTATAAGACGATTGCAATGAAACAAAAACTAAATGTTACATCGTGATTATATTCTATTTACAATTTTAATAGAACTGTAATTAAATTTCAAAAATGTTATTTCTGTTAAATTGAATGTAGAAAAATGTAATCCAAAATGTGTACCATTTTGGGCCAATAGATGTCATTAAGATGCAAAAAAATTTGCAACCCCCTTTCTACACTTTCAAGCCAGTTTTGAAAAATGTATGGTTCCATCTTTATTATTACCTAGTTTATTTTTTACCACGTTTTCTAAACCAAATGAATAAGATCTTTCATACAAACCGTATCCCCCCTTTTCACCCACAAAGGGGTTAATTTAAATCATTCCACTTTGCCCCACCATGTCGCCCCACTGGTGGGGCAAATGCATTCTGCCCCATGGCATAGATTCTTAACCACTAGGGTTGGCACCTTAGAATTTGTGTAGGTAGGTATGCTCGTATTTTATATTTGATTGGAAAAGAAAGAAATTTATATCTAAGTAAAATGTAACTAGGACTTGTATTTACTTAGATTTTATTTTATTTGTAACAAATCGTGTAATTAACGTATGATTTACAACCCGATTCCTTCCACAAACAACTAGTAAATATAAATTAATAATAAAATAATAATACCAGCCTATTACTGTCCCACTGCAGGGCAAAGGCCTCTTCTCATACAGAGAAGGCACGAGCACTGATCATCACGCTTGCTCAAAACGGGTTGGTGATTTCAGACTAATATTAACTATAAGTCCATGTTTCCTCACGATGTTTTCGTTCACTGATGTCAATAATGTCCAAGATAAACTCAGAAAGTACATATGATTTGAAAAAGTCACATCAGTACTTGCTCAGATTTGAACCCACAACCTCATGCATGAGAGGCGAGGCCTTAACCTCTGCAAAAACGAAAATACAGATCCATATAGTTATATTTTAAGATGGTTCGCAGTTCGCATAGTTGAAGCCGTGATATAGTTATATCCCTAGGGAAATAGTTATGAATTGCTTTCGTATATATTACGGTGGGTATATTTTACTATATATGTATCTAATAAAATACTATTGTTTTTGCCACCGACTTCCGAAATTCAAGTTATTTTTCTCTTTTAAGTGTATTTTGTGGAATTCGGTGGTTGTTGTTTTGTAAAAAAATTAATTTTAGTGTTTATTTTTGGAAGTCGGTTGTTTTTTTTGTAAAAAAGTTTTTATTGTCTATTAATTCTCTAGTCTTAGATGTAAGGTTAAATATTTCTTACTCCCTTGTTTTCTGTTAAATTTTTCGTTACTTATTATTTATCACAGTCTTGGTAAACATTTGTTTAGTGAATATCTACCAAACGACGTCACCCGATTTGTGTATCATTCATAAAAAAGAACAGTCCTTTTCATTTGTTGTCCTGTGCTCTGTTCTCCGCTGGCGTTCTTCTTGAATCAACCTTGTTGATTGTCGTAATATGTTATTTAGTGCACGCGGCCCCAGTGAGGGAGATATTTTGATACTTGAGCATATATACGGGTGTAGTGTACGTGTTATTTAAATTGTCTATTTCAAATTGTTTGTGCATCTATTGTTAAGGGGCACGTCCTCTGACCTAACTACGACATTGATGAATGACAGGTGAGTTCAACTCGAGAATTAATCTATTCATATGAGAATAGATTAGCATTCACAGCTGAATACATTGCGCGTGATAAGCCAGGCGTGTCGTGGTACAATCAGCTGCAGTCTGCTAAGTTTGAAACTCATTAAAGTTATGAGAGGCGCACGCGGCGCCACCTCACGGCCGCCGCGGGAGGCATGGGTAGGCAGCAATATTGAAGGGTGATAGTGGTCGTAGGTGGTCTGATGTCTCATGTGCGTGTGTGAGGCCGGCACAGCTGGGGGAATTGAGAGAAATTCGACAAGTTTGACTCTGTTTCACTGAAGTTCTAGGGAACCTACCTATTTGATTTCAAGAGAAATATCTGGTTCGTCTATTATCTAGAAGGGTAAAACGGCCACACCTCCGTTCTGAAACTGATATTGTTTCTAAAAATACAGTGTAGTTTTTGTTTGAATAAGACTATCTCTCTAGGTATATTATTACTGAGACGACAAAAATATTATGTATGTTGGTTGATTTATGTTGAAGTAGTTTTCTCCAACTGTGATGTTGTTTTCATAACGCTCAAGTGACATATCGCCCGCTGCAATAGCGTCACCGCTATTTCTTGGCGACGTAGTGTCGGACTGAACATAAAGTTCCTAACATTGACGCCCTCCCGGCGCTTCACAGATTAAAAATACTCGACGCTAATTAATTCGTCAGCCTTAATGAATAAACAATACTTCGTCAGACAGGTACCTACAACCTTCTGCGGAATCAGTTCATATTCCACCGTCAGCCGAAAGGGTTGAACAAGTTTATTTTAATACTTTTGCTGGGCGTAAGCTGCCGTGGGCAACCGTGGGTAACCGTGGGCTTGTGTCCGAAGTAAGGTCACCTTCACGCTAGACCGTATTTTTAGGAAGGATAACACGGAGGACACGCGGTAATGTCAAGGATTTTATAGTCGCGGTCGAACTTAAAACAGAGTGTCTCTTGGCCTTTTACAAAAAGTAAGAGTAATTAAAGTGACACGGTGATACAAATCTCGTTAAAGCGTTGCGATCTGTGCCCGATGCGTCTGCGTGTCAGTGTGTCACTGTACACCGCCCGCTGCAGTGTGACACTACATGCTCAATAAGTGTCAATACGTATATTTCTACTGTGTTACATCTCGCATCCAATGGCTATTGAAGGGAATTCCTATTTCTTAGACTGAGATCGAATTAAATGAACGATAATGTTACCATAATCGACGGAATCACAATCGCGATTAGAAATTCCAAAAGGAGGCGCTCGCGAATAAGATAAAGTCGATGTGGGGTTCTTTGTTAATTTCCAAAACCGCCACTGGACAAGTATCAGTAAGTGCAGCTGCTGCGTGAGGTTCTGGGTTCAAGGCACATTCTGTAATTAACTGTGATGAACGTTTTTGTAGAGCATAAGATTTGGAAATATGAGAAGCGCCAATGATCCTAGGAGAAATAGGAACAACACCTAACCTAGGTAAATAAATATTAAAATAATTCTTACCTATTACGGATATAAACCTCTATGCCATCCCGCTTCTGTTCAATATCGGTACAAACGTGACTATCTATTAATACTCTCCTTACTTTGAAGTTCCCGTGCAGTGAGCAGGCATGGCTCAGAATACGCTCACTTGCGTACTAGTGGTAGGTATGTCCCGACGAACTTCACGCGCATGTTTATTGAGAGATCGTTCGGGCGGCTTGTGAGGTTATTGAGAGATCGTTCGGGGCGGTTTCTTAGGTTATTGAGAGATCGTTCGGGCGGCGTGTTAGGTTATTGAGAGATCGTTCGGGGCGGCTTCTTAGGTTATTGAGAGATCGTTCGGGCGGCGTGTTAGGTTATTGAGAGATCGTTCGGGGCGGCTTCTTAGGTTATTGAGAGATCGTTCGGGCGGCGTGTTAGGTTATTGAGAGATCGTTCGGGGCGGGTTGTTTGGTTATTAAGAGATCGTTCGGGACGGGTTGTTAGGTTATTGAGAGATCGTTCGGGGCGGAGGTTACTCTCCTCGGAGCATGCACAGGACTTAGCTGAAGTAGGTACGCATTGTATTACAGCATGTAGACAATAGGTTTATCTTGTAGTGTTTTTGTCCAAAAAGTTGGACGAGGCCATGTGTTGTTTATAGGCAATGGACGGTTATTAGATTACGCTCAATATTTCTAGAGAATTATTAGCTTTATTCTGTTTGGCTTAATACGTTATGAAAGTAGTATTAAGATGGGAATACATAGAATATACCTACCCATAAATAATAGAATAGAAAGCCCCTTATAGCCGAATTAGAAACATCTATTATACTATCAGCGACATGTCTCAAAGTTATGATCGGTTCAGTTATGAAGTAGGTACAAATACAATTTGTACCTACTTCATGGACTGATGTCGTGTGGGGGGCAGGGAAGGGTTTGTTCTTGAATCTGTAGGGGATCAAAAGGGTACGTTGTTTAAGTAAGCGTGGCTTGCTGAGCTCCGGCGATGTCCGGCCGGACGACGCGGAGACGCACGGCCCGTGTAAGGACAAGACGGACTAGGGCCCGGACATCAGCGAGTATCGATTGCATTGTGATGATTGTCGATATTGATGAAAAGGTTGAATAGTGCCATCTAGTTTTAAAATTGTGACCAAAACACATCCGTATAAAAGTGTTAGGTACTTTACTCCGTGGTTCTTATATCGTGGTTTGTATGTCCGCGTAGTTCTTCTAAACCACGCAAAAGATTTTGATGAGGTTTTCACCATCGTTTAGAGAATTTATTCCGGAAGATTTATGTGTATAATACGTTAATATTAAAGTTACGAGAAAAGAAATCTTGATGTTTTGTGAAATCGTAAAAACCATGCGAAGGAAGAGCGGGCCGCTAGTTAAAAAATAAATATCATTTCACACTCGTGACAATAACTGGCACTCTAATTGTAAACGTTTACTATCAATAGTTTTAGTGGGTTACCATATTGCTTATCTCATGGCTCTACATCCGAATCCCCAATACAAAACTCCGAAGACGTCCATTGAACTTTTCATTTTAATTTCACGTTGGAAGGACGCACAGTTTTATTCAAATTCATTCGTCCTCAGAGACGGGCGGCTCTTCGACGTGGACGGTAACCACAGAGTAGTTACATGAACAGAAAGTCCTTTTAAGTTCCATATTAAGTGTCAGTGGTTACACAAGTCATGATTCTCAATTATACAAAAGATGAAAAAGCCTGTGGATATTGCTAAAGTATTCAAAATACTTTTTTTAAAGTATTGTGAATATTTAAAAAAAAAAGAAATTTTTGAGCTAACATCAATAAGATAATTAAAACAAGTTGACAACTATGAACGACTGTTTTATTTTTTTATTTAAATAAAACGTACACTTGGTTAGATCGAAGCAACCTGCGCACATGACATTGTTGGGAAAGGAAGAAGATCCTTTATGCTGATTTGTCCACTCGCTGTATCGCGCCGCGGCTCGCACTGGAGACATCCGCTCATAGTCAGCGATCGGATTCTGTATGCAGTTCTGAAGTTTTACTATTGTGAAGTTTGTTTTATTTTCCTGGTTTCACTTTTGAAGATTGATTGCTTGTTTAGTGGTTCACAAATATAAAAATATCTAAAAATATTGCAAGTATGGTTATTTAAAGCGTGTTAAAAGCTCTGTGAGGAACAAACACTGTTCAGCATTTTATATTATACAGTATGAAAAATAAAGAAACTTTTTAGCTATGCAGCGCAAAAGCAATAAAAGCACGGGCCAACACTTTATAGCTGGACATAACACAATAATATCTCCGTCGTCCTTGCTGCTCGCTCCCCGTGGGCAAGGCGCGGAACACACTGTGCACACACGACGACGCGGAGACTCTCGCATGAATACTAACGTGGCTAGATGAGTAGGTACGTGTGTGTAGCGCCATGTTTGCTCTCCATCCGTTTGTTATTCACGCCGGAGACGTCGCCACTTGATAAAGCACTGTATGTACAGTCTTCAACGTTTGCTGTGTGTAAGTATGTGTAACACGTTGACATCTATCTCGCTATGTCAACGGAAAGAAAAGAGAAAAGTAATACAGTCCATGCTTTGTATGGACTGAGTTGTAATCAGCTCGAATGAGACATTGTGCTTGAGTAGGCGCCAAGTGTTCCATCCCCGCCGCGACCCTGCTCGAGCCAGCCCGAGCCGCTGAGCCTGTAGCTTTAAAATTCGTCCCTAATTAATCTGAATCCGATCAAGCCTATCCCTTGCTGTCCTCCCCCCGCGACGCCCTAGGCCGAGGTCCCTTAGCGTGTAGTCGCTTAGTTTGTAACTTCTATGCCCTGGCTGGAGGCCTTATTTATTGAAGCACCCACAGGAAAGTCCGATTAGGCAGCCGATAACCTCTTAGGTAGACCTGTGAGAAGCCACAAAAAAAAAAAAACGCCTCTTTCCAATAACTGATACTTAATCGAATCTATCCTATTATTGTATTCGTTTGATGTTATATTTATTATGATTAGCTTCATACCACAGAAAAAAGTGCAATAGACAATGTAAAGGTCTGTGATACGGAACAATCGAACATTATGTTAGAAACATTTCGTATTTTCTCTTTCCGTATTTGTTTGTTTCAAAATTGTTTATAATGAAAATAGTAAACAATAGTCGGTCCTGTTGCGAGCGAGGCGGACAGTTCGGTGAAACATATAGAATTAACTATTGCACGAATCAAATAACAATAGTTATTGTTTTAACCGTTACATACCTACTGCAATGAATAATAAATTCTATTACATATTTCAGGCATGAATAATATTGGCTAGTTATAGCTTTAAAGAATAAAATTAACTGAAATTGTTTTACGGTCTCGTCATATACAATACAATACAAATAGTTTATTTTCTTTAACAAGCTTTGTACTGCATAGCAAGTGATAGAAGTCTCCTTTTAAGCAAATAAATGCCAGTATTTATAATTTATATAATTTCGAGGAAGAAATAATAAATAAAGAAGAAATTAATATTACAGAGAATTACAGAAGACAACATTACAGACTTACATCAGCTTATTTAAATGAGTATGCGTTTTGTGTATGTTATTATGTGAGTTGGGTATGTGTGTGTGGGATCTATGTGTAGTGAGTACATGTGAGTAAGTGTATGCGTGAATGAGTGAGTTATGATGTGTGCTGCAGGAGAAGCCCCCGTGTCCTCATATGCGAGTGGTTTTATCTATTTAATGATAAGTTTTTTTATAATATTGTTTAGTGTATACATATAAATACCTTTATTTATTTTATTATAGAGTTGAGATGACCGTTTTTCGTATTGCCTGCAACAAAACCTGGTTTTTGTTTGTGGAATCGGTGCTATAATATCTTTTTGATAAGATAGCGGTATCATAAGGCAGCCGTTTGTGTTTTTTCAAAACAGTCAGTGACAGTTCATTATGGACCTCTAGTTTTCTCACCGAAAGCAAATCACTTATCTGATAGTCTCTCGGAGGGATATCTTGGTATCTGATAGTCTCTCGGAGGGATATCTTGATATCTGATAGTCTCTCAGAGGGATATCTCGATATCTGATAGTCTCTCGGAGGGATATCTTGATATCTGATATTCTCTCGGACGGATATCTTGATATCTGATAGTCACTCGAAGGGATATCTTGATATTTGATAGTCTCTCGGAGGGATATCTTGATATCTGATAGTCTCTCGCACGGATATCTCGATATCTGATAGTCTCTCGGAGGGATATCTTGATATCTAATCTTATTTTTATCAACGCTCATTGCACTCGCTCCACCGCAATAAATTTGGACTTAGCTGCACCTCCCCAAATAGGGATGCAGTACACTAAAACAGACTGCACCAAAGCGATTTATATATTCTTTAATAGATTTTTAAATGGGTCTCCGGTATTGATAGCATTTTTTGAAACAATATGTCTCAACAAACAAAAGAGTCCAAATTACTACTCGATATTTTTATCCACCGTAGTTAAAGTTTAGAATTTGAATTTGGTTAGGATTCGGTCTCGAGTTCGAACCCAAGGCATGCACGTCTGTCTTTTCGGATTTATGTGCGTATTGTATAATTATCACTTGCTTCAAAAACAGTGAAAGAAAACATCGTGAGTAAAAGTGAGGCATGCGTGAGATATAGTTCTCGACGACATGTGAAGCCAAGTCAGAGGCTCATGGGTGGCTTTAAAACTCTGACACCAGATTAGTCACTAACCACACGAAAAGAAGAAAAAGAAGAAGTTTAGAATAACTTAACTGGAAAAAAAAAATGTAATACTATCTCACAAATATTATTAGTGCGGCAGATCGTAACCTTTCATTTATAAAAACGTAACATTACCTTTGGCATACTCGGAGTGACACGCTTGATACAATGACAAGTTTAACATAACATTACTCGTATATAAGTGACAAGTATAGGTTTGAAAGTTTCTCGGATCATTGTATACGCGTACCCCGCTACGTGACAGGGCTCAAAGCTAATAAATATAGGTACAAGTACAAGTCTAAAAGTAGATGACATTTACATCAATATAACTTCTTTTGATCGTATTTTAACACGAGCTACGAAAAAACTACTATTTCCGAAATTAACGTTATTTTTCACTTTGTAGTGTTTTTTTAGAAGTCGGTTGTGTTTTTTTTTTGTGGTACCTACCCCACACAAATTCGAATACCACAACCTGCTATGTAGATAACAGTGACATGAATTTATTATAACATCATCCACATAGACTAAGTGGGAAAAATACGTATTATTGAAGCTAACTCAAAAACTACCCAAGCAAAGTTAATAAAATTTATATGGAACCACCACGCAAGCTTCTTCTACCAAATGGAAAAATCGGAATCGGTCCACAATTGACGAAAATATCGATGAACATGTACTATAAAAAAATATACATAAAGTCGAACATAGAATCTCCTCCTTTTTGGAAGTTGCTTAAATAGCACGCTTCTTTAACAGCGTACTAGATTCTACCTGTGCTTTGTCTTAGTCTGATGCTTTGATAGATTTTCTTTAGTTGCTCGTGTTGAAGATCTGAAGGCCAAATCTCGTAGGTTCTTAAAAAAACGTTCAAATTCAAGTCACAATCTCATCACAGCGAAAATCAATGTCAAAAAATGTAGACTTAAATGATAGATTATATTGGCAAGGCATTCCACGTCGTGGTAGTCCTGTGAACACTCCGCCTTCCCGGAACCTACCCCCGGGCACGTACACTTGACAACTAATTACCAGATTGCCTTTGGGGATTAGCAGTACATACCATGTCTTCAATAATTGATGGTATTTCACCCGTTTTAGGAATAGTTTTTAACTTTTGTATTGCATCTAGTGTATTTCCTGATCTGATGAAACTTAGCGAAAGTGATTCCACTGTTCAAATCTGGGAGCACAACTGATCTCACAAATTTTCGGCCTATTTTGGTTTTTTTAATCTGGCAGCATAACTGATACCACAAATTTTCGGCCTATTTCAATGTTACCTACATTGAGAAAAATCTTAAAAAATAATTTCAAAACAAATGTTAAGACATTTTAATGCACATAATTACATTAACAGACGTGGGCGTGGAATTACTGAAGAACATTTTCGAGGCTTGGGAGGAGTCGCAAGATGCTCTTCACATTGCGACTTGTCCAAGGCCTTCAATTGTGTACGTCATGATACACTCATCAGGAAACTGTACCACTATGGTATGAGGGACAAGGCTCCTGACCTTCTGACTTCTTATTTGAAAAACAGAATTCAGAAGGTTTATATTAATGGCTATATTAATAGAGATCTGTAGGATCTGCAGTCACTATGGGTATTCCGCAAGGTTCAATTATAGGTATTTTCTTATTTCTAATTTATGACTTACCCTTACCACATACGGGTTATCCCTTATGTGGTAAGGTAAGTCACGGTTGGCGCAGTGGTTTAGCGATTGACTGCTGCACTGCGTGTCGCGGGTTCGATTCCCACACGGAACAAATATTTGTATGGCCTACAAGTAGTTGTTCCGGGTCTGGCTGTTTGTGTATGTGACTTTAAATGTTTGTAAACGCACCCACGATACAGGAGAAATTCCTAGTGTGGGGCAACGTTTTTTTTTTAATAAAAAAAAAAAAAAATATATATATAAATTACAAGATCGTTTTATTCGCAGATGACACTTCCCGAATTTTTAAAATCAAACATCAGATTAATTAACTTTGAACAACGATGCACTGTCTAAACTTGTGCATTGGTTTAATGTATATAATTTTCTCCTGAACGAAAAAAATAAAAAACTCCTTAAATTTTCAACGCCAAATGTCAGACAGCTAACTACCAATGTACCAGAGTTGGACCCTGTCGAGTCAACAGTTTTTCTTGGAATAACTATTGACGGCCCACACATAGAAAAATTGTCAGGAAGGGTTAGTTCGGCCGCCTATGCTGTTAAAAAAAATAGACAGATAACTGACGTAGAGACAGCCATATTTGTTTATTTTAGTTATTTTCATAGTCTTATGTGATTCTTCTCTGGGGAACCTGTGCGGACATTAATACTATCCTGTGTAGCCTCACAATATATTTTTGAAAACCTACTGTATGTACACAAAAATAGATCAAATTTTAAGAAAAAATCCGATATTCGTAGTTTAAATACCAGGAATAAACACAATCTTGCTGTAAATTGCACACGTCTCCACAGAGTAGGCAACTTGTTCATGGGCCAATGTATACGCTTTTACTGCAAACTTCCTATTGACATTCGAAACTTACCCACTAAACGATTGAAATTATTATAACCAATCTTTGTAAAAAAGGGTACTACAAAATTTCAGATTATTTAGAAGATAAAAAGCTTGGGATTGAGCTGCTCGCTCTGCTAAGCCTTGTGATAAAACCATACAATTTGACATTTTAATAAAATCATTAAAATATACCAGTTATAGATACACATTGACATTGTTGAAAATTGTATACAAAATGACATGATTACTTTGTAAAGTATTAATATTATTTTAATTATTGTGAATGTGAGGACTATGTGGATATTTTTTTTCTCTCTTTCATTATTTTTTTCCTTCGCAGTTAGTTTTAATGATGGTCTGCCAATTTTTTATGCGGCCTACCCAAATGACCTTTCTTTGGTATTGTTCGTCGAGTTCTGCTCCTTAAGTTCTGAGTTGAGCTCTACGATTACTGACAAATCCTTGCACTGACTGGACTGGTCCACTCAAATCTGTGTGGTGCTATCCTCAAAAGACCATTTCAGACACTAATCTACATGGTCCTCATATTATGGCCTGACCAAGATTATGTCTGGACTTTAAAAGAGACTGTGAACTCTGAGTTTGTTTCTGCCTTTCTTCTCAGAGTAGTCAGATAGGAAAAGCCGGACTCATCAAATTTTTATTTTATTTTTATTTTTAATATGACCTGTAAAAGTCATTGCAATATCCTATTTACAGAATAAACCATTTCATTTCATTCCAGTTGTACTGTAAGTAGTCTAAGTAGAAACAATGTAGATAAGTAGTTATGTTCAAAGAAATGATTCCAGGATTTACAAACATTGTGTCACGTAAAGTGCTCCTGTACTTAACACATGCATACAAATATGTATAAGTGTGAGAGTGGAAAACAATAATATAATATTCAACTCTATTGGCAAGAAGTACTTCAGGTGCATTATTGTGTTAATCACTTCATTCTTTTCATATGTAAATACAAAAAAACAAATACCGATATTATGCAAGAAGTAATTTTGTTTAAGAAAGGAATTGTGGCGTAATTTTTTGGTAATTCATAAACCTTTAATATTTCTGTAATTTGATTCGGCCCAAATTTACTTTACTGAATGACTTTAAAAAGTACCTAACATCAATGTGAACTGATAAGTTTTATATCATACTATTCATTAGTCACGTAACGTAACATTACTGTAACGTAATGAGTGAAGTATGAAATAATAACATAACACCACGCTTTGTGTCCCCGAAGGGTTGGGCAGAGGTATACCTTAGTACATCCACATTTCGACAGTTATGTTTAATTCCCATGTAATAGGGGGCGAGCCTATTGCCATCAACCGGGCACAAATACAGATTTCGGGTTGCTATTGAGAAATTCCAGATAGAAAAACCTAATGACACTTTGCCCGACCTGGGAATCGAACTCAGTACCTCATGTTCAGCGATAGCGCTTGCGACCACTAGACCAACGAGTCAAGTATGAAATAAATCCACTTTATTCTGTGTTGTGCATCGAACGTTATCTAAATAGTTTAACCTACTGGAGTCATTACAACAGCGCAGCGTGTAGTTATCGTAGCGTAGCGATGTGTTGAGAGCACTCGAACAAGATTGATTTTTATTTGAACGATTTAGTTCGGTTGACGGGTGACACAGAAGCACAGTCAGTACGATGTGGATTCCAAAGAGCCGTACTTCGGAATTATCATTTTTTACATTCAAGAATTTTATAAACAAGGATTGTTCAAAACCAGGCCGCTGTATAATATTACACCCTCGAAACATTAGATCATCTTCGAGTTGACCGTTCGTTCTCGCCCCACATCGTTGCCACTTTGCAAAACGTTGATAGCCTTGTAAATTGAGTGGCACATGCCAAACTAAATTACTACCTCGCCAGAGTGGGGTAACCAGCAGCCCCCCCCCCCCCCCCGACCCGCAACCCGCACCGCACCGGACACCGCACCACTTTCATTTAGTTTACATTCCAGTAAGTCCTGGCTTCATAAAGGCCCAACTATTTGCATGACATTCCCGACAGTGATTACGTGCCCCTGAAGAGACTAAACACAATAAAGGTTGACGAAGTGTGCGTGACGTCATTAATTGAGGTTAACTGGGTATTAGCGTCGCGTTGATCTTGACTCAAGTACGGACTAATCTACAAATTGGTGATCACGGAGATGGAGACAAGTTTGATTTCGAGAATGTTGATGATATCTTTGTAACTTTAAACATAATGACAACGTTACTGTTTATTTTGTTTTGAGATAGTAATTTTGGATACAAATACTATTTGCAAGATCAAAGCCGTAATACTGTTCAGTTGTCCTCGTTTTGAACGCTCAAAACAAAAATAATGAACTTACCAAATTATATTTACATTTTGTTGTGAAAAGATATGACACTTTAGTGAGAAATCTCGCGAAGAAGTAAGACAAATTATAAGAAATAAGAGGCTCACCACACTGCGCATTACAAATTATAAGAAGTAAGAAGCTCACCAAACTGCGCATTACAAATTATAAGAAGTAAGAGCCTCACCATACTGCGCATTACAAATTATAAGAAGTAAGAGGCTCGCCACCCTGCGCATTACAAATTATAAGAAGTTCTTACTTCTTATAATTTGTCAAGCCTCTTGGCTCCACCACACTGTGCATTACAAATTCTATTTTAAATTTCAAGTTAAAAAAAGCGCAGATAATGTTGTATCGGGCAGCCGCGGTAAGTGGTGTATTCATATTCTGGCACACGCCGCCGCCCCGCAGCCGCCCCGCTCGCGCCCTTCAGCCGTCACGCCCGCGGCAGCACAAGGCCGGCGCGACTCGTCTCTATTTACATAATATATAGTATATACTGTTACCACAATCTTACTCAGTTAAATGGTTTCGGTCTAGAAATAAGTTCTAAAGAACACAAAGTTGTGCTCGTTCACTTGTGAAATTTAAATTAACTCGCTATGATTGTGAACGCAAGTATTTACTTCGTCTATCTATGAATTTAGAGCTTCGTTCAGTTGTAGACAAACTACGCACTGAAACTAATCGGGAAAGTTAGAAGACGAAACATACAGAACGCGTGTAACTCTTAAAAGATGTAAAGTTGTGAATTGATACGTCGCTCGGCGGCGCTGTGGGCGGTGCTCGTCAACTGATAAGAGAAGGCCGCGATAGGACCTCGCTCGGGGACCGACATGATCCGAGGCGTTACGTCTGCCCTCGCATATCTACGATCTGCAGGAACACTTTCAATTTATCCGCGCAGTTTGTACTGTAGGTTGTTACGGACACCGCGATAATATAGCTCGCGATATCAAAGTATTCCGACATTTCTGGACATATAAAATTGTCGTACTTGCTTAAATTAGCCACTGATAAGAACTCCATGACTAAACGTTTAAACAATTGTAATGTGACGAAACTTGGTTTTGCGACATGGACGTTCTGAACTGAAATCTGCTGAAAATATAATTTTATTATTATTTCAAGTCAGCATTACATACATTTGGAAAGGAACCTACTTAAAATAACACCCACCAGTAAAGCGCTACATATAGGGGCCGAGGGGCGCCAATTTTAAAGTATTATCGATCCTATAAGTCTTTGCTAAAAATACGCACACGTACCACCCGTACTCGTAGACCCACAGTTTCCCGATTTAAATACCTGGGCCAATGGGTCTCGGATGACCTCTCAGACTACCAGGATAGCGAGAGAGAGCGCAGGTCGGTGGCTGTCCGATGCAATATATTGGCTCGTAGATATGCGCGATGTAGTAAAGAAGTCAAAATTACATTGTTTCGGGCGTTTTGCCAATCCTTTGATACGTGTATGCCCGCGTGCAGTACAACAATGCTTTTAGGATGTTGATGCGGTTGCCGAGGCACTGCAGCGAGTCGGGCATGCTTGCCGACGATCGTGTGCCACCCATTCATCTCCATGCTATCCTCAGAAAGAGAGCTGCGTCGTCACTAAGTCACGCTCGCGGCAGTAGCAACAGCATTCTGACATTGTGGCTGGCAGAATTGACTGCCCAATATTGTGGCATTGTGTACCATTACATGTCTCAAAGAACAACAACTAACAAAATTATAATTAAAGATTTTTATTTATTTATTTTGTTGTTTTATAATTTAAATTAATTAAAAGATTAAATTAATATCTTGATTTTAAAATATTATTGATGATTTTATACATTTTAATAATTTAAAGATGATTGTGATTTATGTCAGTAAAATACTTCTGATATTTAATTTTGGTTATAATAGTATGATTGTGGTGTGTATTTGAATATTTGGTTACTAACATAATTATAAAGTATACTAACAAAAATATGGATCACTGTGTCAGAATTAAATAAATAAAATACCATCACCTGCCGTCCCCCCGCATTACGATCTACTCGCTGTTGAACTGGTTGGCAACAGTTACGAAACGTTATCCCTAACAGAAATAGACAATGTGTTTATATCACAAGTCTGTTGTTACCGGTAAGAACTTTACAAGTGTAAAATAAGGATGTCTGTTATTGTTTCCGCTTTACCATTCCAAAGACAATTGATGCTATTATTAAAATATTGCCTGTACGTGTATGAAGTCTCTGAGCTGAGCTGATGTATTTGACCTTCCTTTCTCCTCTCCTTCTTTTGTTTAGAAGATTTTTTAGTAATGTTCACGTGGATAATAGGTTTTTGTACTTGGCTTGGAACCACAATGTATCCATAATTGCTTATAATATTTAAGAACCATTTCAGGTAGCTACTGCGTGACAATTTCAATTGGGCTTAAGTATAAATAATTGACCGCTGTTTCTCGTTCCAACACAAATTCTTATAATTCTTGCTCAAATAACAGCTGTTTTTTTTTTCAAATGAGAGTTTATTTTCCTTTTATTAAAAATATCCTCGCAAATTGTCACTCAAAAACCTCTTTACGAAAATTGCGAGCTTGAGGTTTTGTGCCCAATGAGAAAAACCCCGAAACAAAGGGTAGTAGACGCCGGGGGCGGGGGGCAGGGTGAGGGGGCAGCGTGCTGCGGGGTAATCGACTTACTTCCGCTTCCGTTCTGCCCGTTTGATGGCCGCGGTATTAGAGGTTTACTTTTGAACCTCTCGTTGATGTCTTCATACTTATCTTTGTGTTGGTTCATTCATGTCGTCTATGTGTAACATGTCTAGTCAATATTTCGTTACATATCATTAAAATTGTATGAAGTGCCTCACTCAACTGTGTGTAATAATATGAATTTACAGAGTAACTGTTCGCGCAATGTACACTATATAGATAACAAATAAATGAGTTAAACTAACTAATGTAAATATTTATTAGCCAATAATAAATAACATGAAAATCAAATAGAAGCTTGAATTGAAACATTACAGCCTGACCTCAGTAAACAGTGTCAATGTATCGAGACGAATGTTTGTGGAGCTCATTGCGCATGCAAAATGTTCTGTAAACACATAACTGAATAATTAACAGCCTCGTTTGCATGTTACACACGCTAAGGTGGCCGCTTTCGCGCTACGACTCTGTTACGGCCTGGCTACGATCACTACGCCGTAGCACCGCTACGCCGCCGTAGTAGTGCTCCGATTTTATTATGTTCTATTTATGTGTGTGCATTTAATTCGGAGATCGTAAAGTTACTGAATGGTGTCTTCTATGGATGGAAGACGTCCTGTAATATACAGATATATAGTCTAATTTATAGATGAGATATTTGCCTAGACTGTGGAGTTCAAATAGGTGTTGTGCAAAGTATGATTCAGTAGTTATTTAAAAAACGTATTTCACTCAATTATTACACTAACTGCTAATTGCAAAAATATAACATTTTTATGAACCAAGTACAAACTCCTAATCCTAATCTAAAAGAAACGTTTATCTTCACAATTTCTCCGCATCTTTTAATTTTAAGCGTCTCACAGTGATGCGATTGTGGAGAGTCAACTGCCTCTGAATAAAAAAGGTAGCTGAAGATGTCAGAACACCCTTTATAAATGTTCTAACTGCTTCAGTAGTCAGACCAGAGGGCAGCTCCTCTGAGGTAAACGGGGAGAGAGTTGGAAGGAGGTGGGTACATATGGAATGTATTAGGAATTTTATTAGTAATAAATCTAGGACGTACTAGCAGTTTCAAATTTATTAGTTGCCAACTAAGATAGTGTTGTAAGAGTGATTAATTTGAGTGCCCTAGAAACAGCGAGAGATTTCAGACGTATTTATTTTCATCAAGAGTTGTTATTTCTCAGAAATTGAACCTTTTGCTTTGAATCTATTTTGTTTGTCTATAACTTCAACAATTGAAAATGATTAAATTCGTACATAATTGTTTTTGGCAGCTGTATTAGTGCTGTAAAGCGTAAATGGATGCTGACAGCAGATAAAAGATCAAGCCAGGTAATGTCAAAAGGACTAAATTATTATAATAAAAACGAATTAAACCCTTTCATTTGATACCCAACAGGGCATCAATAAAAAAAAATTGTTTTCGTTCATGACTTTATGTCCTCTAGAGGCTGCCATATCCATTTAATGTGACGTCACACAGCCTTAACCAACGGACGATCAAGAGGCTTCTAACGATACCTTATTTATCAAATTATGATAAGTAGTTTAGACGTTATGAGATAGATAGATACATATATTACATACAAACCGGTCATAAGCGTCCTTTTTGCTTTGCCATAGTCGGGTAATACTGTTTTAATGCCCTGTATTTGTTAAATTTCGGAAAAACCTCCTTTAAATTCAAAAGAGTCGGCAAAAAAAGATAACCTTAACAACATTTCTCTCAGCCTGTGAATCGAATCCAAGGGCTCGCGTTCAAAGACAGAGCTTCTGACAAACACTTCGGATACCTTCAGCACATAACAGGATGTAGGCTAGTTGTAATCCAGGGCAGTTGGTTCATCCCAAAAAGCTGTTGAGTTTCCGTCCAATACCGGCGTCGTATCATTACATCGCACAAGCGTCATGTTTCAGCTCCAAGTCCTGAAGCTTCGGCAATAAATTAAATGAAAGGCTCGCAATTGTGATGCAAATAGTAAGCAGGGGCAGGAGGGGAGGGGGGGGGGGTCACAGGGCGCACAATAACAGGGTTCTTTCATCCCGGTAATGCGTGGTAGGATTGTGGAAGATAGAAATAGAACCTATTAGTTTTATAATTTTTGTGCAGTATAAGTTCTATCTAAGATAATTTAAACAGACTGTTACGAAAATGTTTTGTCACTTAAATTCTAGGTGCAAATTCTAAATGCAAAAAAAAAAAAACTGAAATGCTTTAGAGATTGAAAGTTCGTACATATGATATTATTATTATATTCTTTATTTTTGGACAACAATGATCCAGCGTGTTACTTAGTAAACAATAATATAACTTATTACTAGTGTTAGTAGTTAAAATACAAGAAGTACAGAAGAAGACATCCCCAACTTCATGTTTAGTGATTATCCTTCTCACAAAACTTTTAATAATCGGACAATTGATACTCTCCGCCATAGTTTTTAAAATGCTGTTGCGACTCGCCCGCAACCTTGCTTTCTACACCGAGCGAATCTTCGGGAGCGTAGAACATTGGCGGTCCTAGGTAACATGTTGGATGTTACCTCGGACCGCCAATGGTCTACGCTCCCTTTTAATGTCAACATTGTCCTTAAGGTCGTCAGCGAGAAAATGCCCTAGATATTTGAATTTTGTCACTCTTTTGACGTTCAAGCCGTTTAGGGTAATGTCAGGTATAGTAGTTTGGGCATTCACCGGGCATTTTTCGCACTTTTTAACATTATAAACAAGTCCGTGTGAGGCAGCAAACGCCTGACAGACCGTCAGCATTTCATTCACGGCACCTGCCGTCGCCGCCAGCAACGCCATGTCATCAGCGTAGCTGATACTATTTATTTTTACACCATGGACGCTACATCCGACCCGCATTTTGCTGAAGTCCACCATTAGGTCATCTATATATGTGTTAGTCTAGGACGTTGGACCACCCTGTCTCAAACCGCATTCTAACCTATACGTATTGATTTTCTGGCATTGGCATTTTCTTGGTTCCCATACAATACTGTAGGATCCTGAGGACTCCTGTCGGTACACCTCTATCCTCAAGCTCTTTTCAGAGTACATCATAATTTACTAGATCGAAGGCTCTGGAGAGATCCAGAAAACCGGTGTAGACGATCTACGATCAGTGTAATACTGGACCGTATGTTTGAGACTTACTATGGCGCGGCGCTTTCCTTTGACAGTCCAGGTTGAAACCTGTGAGTCATGCACTGATAGACATTCCTTCAAATTAGAATCTATCATATAGTCCAGCACTTTTGCCATTGTGGTTTCGAGATATATAGGTCGATAGTTTGACTTATCTGTTATGTCGCCCGTCCTATTCTTAATTATGGGAACTACCAGTGTTTTCATTAGTTCTGCCGGCAAGTAAGAGTGACTTAGGCACATGGTATAAAACAACGACAACTTAGCGACATTATTTGTAGCTTTTGCTATCACATCCATCTTTATTTGCTCCTGGTTTTTTTGGCACCATTTTAGCCGAGCCTTGAATATGTTACGGGCCACTCGTATTTGTTCACAAATAACCCCAGAGGTTGGCCGATTGTGTAAAACCTACATTTCGAATTTAAGCCTGGCCTCCCGGTGTGCCTCTCTTACATGGTAATTCCACCCGCAAGACATTGGTCTTGTGGTTCCTACTTCGAATTACAGTCCCTACCCTTTCATATGTTTGCTCGGCGGCATCACACAATGCATATGATTCATAATTCATCTAAAACAGCTTTGTGCTCGCATAAATTACAAAAACACTTTCACGCAGCCCACTGTTACATAGACCACGGTATCTGTCAATTTGCGAGTCATTTCGTTCCCCCCAAATAATTTCATTGCAAAGAGTAGGAATTGTTACCCGCTTAGGTCTTACTATATTTAAGTCGCTCTCAATGCAAAGTGGTAGATGATCTGACGTAACCTTGTTCAAAATATGTGAGCTAAATTCCCAGGTGTCAAACAATTCCAAAGTCCCACAAAATTAACAGAAACTGTGCAAAGGCACTGCGAGATTCATTAAACTATAATGAACTAGTGTCGGAACAATCCCAGAATGTCGCGGGAAAGCACGTTACGGGATTGAAGCAACTCAAGTCACCGCCTGCCGCTGAGCGTAGCGACCGCAACGCCGCTTGATTGCGACTCGTAGCGTCTCTGTTACGCCGTAACCGCGTAGCCACGTAGCTGCTACGAAATTCGTGATGTAATGAAATGGATGCAACCTTGTGAAATAGATTGCAATGCTTAGCTTTGTCTTCTGGAGCACTGTTCCTTACCTCTGTGGGGTTGTTTGTTACGCAGTCTTCGAGTTACTTTTTGCCCGGATGATACTACAGTGGAAGCATCATATTATTCAGACTATGGTCTAAACTTTGCTCGTAATCACGGTTTTTGTGGAGCCTAGCTAATTGATGTCATTCTAGACAAAACGCTGGAAATTACAGCATTTATAAATTATACAACAGACAACCGCATTTAAACAAGAGCAAAGTAGAAACATTAGTATAAGATAAAATTTAATAGTCCATTACTTAAACGAAACATATTGTAATCGTCTTCGATATAATTACGAGCAGACTTATTTATTATCCGACTTTTCATTAAGTTTAAGAATTACGTTGAATCGTTAATTGTGTTTCAAAGAGATAGATGTGGTCCGATTTACATACAATTTGTTCTTTGTAAATTAAATAATGCTAACTTTAATTTATTTTGTTAATCATACACAGAACGTTACAAAAAGGTGTTTAATATTTAGCTGTTCAATTTCGCTGTTAAATGATAAAAGTGGAAATAAATCATTGAACTGAAATTGATTGAATTGAAAGATGATTAATTTACATGATTATGGCAGAATGTACTGGATTCAATTATTTATTGCTTTCATGCACGTCACAAATTTTACAATAGGTTATATTATGTCGATTTTCTTACATAACCCTGTCAGGCCACTGCTGAACACACTGTTGGTTTGCTTATGAATAATGTATATATGCATAAGTAGAAAGACGTAAATCCATAATAAATAATTGGAACAGCTTAAGTATGCAAAAATACTACTATAAATCTAATAGTGATACTGATAAGACGAACAATATTTCTCCTCAACGTGCTATAAACACACTGCGAGGAGGATGGCTGAAGCTGGCACTGATCTGATGAGTGAAGTACTCGCTGGACAAAGTACATTAAGTACGAACAGTTTGTAGCAGGTAACTATTAATCAGTGCATCGTACACTCATTCTGATGTACAAAACAAGAATAACGTTGTATGCTCTATTCCAAAAGTATCTGATGAAGCTGTGAACAAACCCTGTTCAGGTTAAATTCTGACGCAATCACTCATACATGGAATTAGTACCGGATTCATCTGTTTTTAGAAGGTTTCAACTTTATATCTCGCCACTTTTTCCAACTATTACTAAATTGTAATTGAAATATCGTCGACGAAAATTGAGGTTATAAAATTAACCTCAATCGTCAAATGGTAAACATCTTTAAGGTGATTTAAAATTAAAAAGAAGCAATCAAATACTTTTGGAACAGACTGTATAGGTACATCAATGAATAAACGTACGATATCAAGGTGAACAGAGGTATGCAGTCGTGCGTCGATGGTTGAGTCTAGTTTGTTGTAAGATATGATGAACCTATTGTTCGTGCGGTCATATTTTCAACACTAGTTGACTAAAAAGTTCTCTCTGCCCTTAAATATATTTATGCAATCTCGGCCAGGGCCCAAGACCCTGGATAAAGAGCTTTAAAGCACAGTGCGCACCGCGGGTGGTGCTCGGGGTGGCGGGATCAATGACTGCCGCTAAGCGTCGCCCTTTCCCGGCTACACGCACTATCTAACCTCAGGCTTTCAGGCTTTTAAGCGTAGAGTAGAGTAGTGTAGAGAATATACATAATAATTGCTTCTTATAAATTGCTGATATACTGTCGAGAACATCTGATTACCTAAGAAGCCCATCACACTTATGCTTACTTGTAAAAACGCTACTATGACAATGATTAAACTAATAATTGAATTGTTTTTTTTTTAAATATTTCCAGTGATTTAAGAATGTTTGCGTAGTTGCTAATTACTCGTACGAAATATCGTTGTTGACTATTTCTATATATTTGTTAATACAAGGGACTGCAGTCGGTATTTATATAATTGTGCGATGAATGTTCTAATAACTGAGTGTCACATACCGCCTGGCACATGACCTTGGCTCCTCGAACCTCATCTAATGAAGCATGTAGTTAGTGCGGCTCAAGTTGTGCTCAGGCACCGTTACATGTGAATGTGAACGCCACATTAAACCGACGGGCGATGTATAGGCGCCTCGTTATTCTTAATGTAAGGGTTATCATTGCCATATTGTCGTATTTCAACCTTGTGATACGAGTGTGACATATTATGCCACCTATCAATTTTCGGGTCTATTTATAGTTTTATCGTTTAAAATGTAGCTGTGTAAGCACTTGGTAGTTGACAGAACCGAGTAGACCAAGCAATCAAATATGCAATTTTGTTTATTAAGGATATTAGAAAAGTGTTTTGGACAAAGTTCACTGAAAAAGCTGGAAAAAGATGCAGTTTTGCGTTAAAAATAATAAACATTATGATTTTTAAAACAAATCAAGCAACATAATTGAGTAGCCTGAGCCTCCTTTGTGCGCCGGAGTGCTCGCGCGAATGGCTCGCCTAACGAAGCAGAACTCTTTGATATCGATCATCTATCAGCAATGATTGTTCACCTGTACTGCCCTCTTTATCTTCATTTCACAGACTCCGTAATTACTCACTCAAGTTATTCTGTTATGAGGGTTTTATAAATATATAAATAAATATCAATATGTTACGTTATTCTGTAGTATGATTTATGGTTTCATTGACACTGTATCTCAAACTTCTTGTCGCTAAAAGGTGTCTATAGTTGTGGTAAACGATCAAATAATTAAATAATCATAAAGTGTATATAGCAAACATCCCTTCTTGATCTGTTGTGAAGATTTAAGAACAAGAGGCGCGCCCAGCAGCCCCCCCCCCCCGCATAACGCGTGAAGACACCGAGCTACAACTTTTAACAGGCCGTTACCCTCCCCCCCCCCCTACTAACTTGAGCTACTACTGACCTTGTGGGGGTGTGGTGTGGGTAGTGGTCAGCGGAACATTAATCTCCATCCCTTTGTTGTGGATGCTTTTTAATCGTGAGTGATGTTTGTTGACAGGGAGACGTTGTTTAGATGAGATTGGATACGATGTTATGCTAATTTAGAGGCTGTGGCTTCAGTAAGTTGGGGGTCATTGTTATTTGTGAGTGTGACCTATTTAAAAATGTAGGTTGTGTATTATAATTGGTGTCAAAATAACATTAAACCTAGAATTACAATTACAAATATTAACCCTTTCATCCATGTACATCTTAGAGACCATTATGTTTGTCAAATCGAACCTAAATCTATTCAGGGGGAATATATTTAGGTTCGATTTTCAGATAAAGTCATTCGAAATAGACGTGACAATAGCAAACTTTGCTTTCCTAGATCCAGGACAGCTCTACAGCGTAAAAGTATATTCTGTATGGCGCCAATTCTTTATACGAGTAATACGTTACGAAACATTAAGAATTAGGTAAAACACCTTCTTATAGAGAAAGCCTACTACAGCACTGACGAATTTCTGAATGATAAATTAATCTCATTCTTATAATTGTGTATTTCTAATTACTTTGACATTAATAGATTGACAAATTTTATTAGGTATATTATGAGTTGTTGACACTATTAATTATACTATCTTGCATGCCATGTGTGTGTATACTCATGTTTTGGACAAATAAATGATCTTTATCATTACACGAATCAATACCCATATGAACAAAGACATTTTAGGACCGTTCATTCGTGTAGATAATCTTTTAAAGAGAACTGTAAAGCTACTTCCATAATCAACAAAAAGTGTCGAAATTCAACACAACTTAACAAACTTGATGCGATACGATTTAAAAACATTACAACTTGAACAGACAATAAGCTTCATTATAAGGATATAACCATACAAGGAAGTAGTCAATTTGAATGGATGTCAGTAGGTCAGTGAGATAGTCGTAGGCGCAGGCTTTGATTATTACGACCTCCCAATATTAACTATTGCGTGCTACGTATTGTTCTGCCGTCCGTTAACTTAAAGGGCGCAAAGCCACAAAATCAAATTTTGAGTTATGAGCGAAAAACGCGGGAAATATTTGAAAAATATGCCACTTAAAAACCATAGGTCGTACAACATAAAATTAAACGTTCAAAGATAGCTTGTTAAATTTACAAACTAATAGCGATAACCTTGTTTAAATACAATATATTTTAAGTAGAAAAAAAACACCTTTTTCCTTTTAGCAGTGCATAATTTGGTGATTTTAAAATAAACACTTACCTAAAAAGTCACTAAGTCCACCTTAGCGACTTTATAGCTTATGATTTCGACATAAATGAAGCGTTTTATTTTTGTGTACAAAAACTATTCCAAATTACTTAGCTAAAAAGGCATTTAGTTACTTAGCGGCTTTATACTTATGTATTGCCGATTTCCATTTAGCATTAATTCTTAGCTATAATAACACAATAGCGTTTTAGTGTCTTTATAGGTAAGTTTTTTGAATTTTGTGTCTTTTAGGAATATTTTATTTCATTATTGTTATTTTATTTTACACTAAATGTTAAAACTTTTATCTTAGCGACTTTTTAGTTATGGATTTAGGACTGAATTTTCGAAAAGAAAAACAAAATATATCAAATTCGTTTATTAAAACTTAAAAATAAAAACAAACTACTTGAAAAATTAAAACCTAAAATAAGACCCTTTCTTGAAAAATTAAAACATCTGAATAAAAAAATACAAAATCTTTCAAAACAATTAAACAAAGTTTAAAAAGGTACGTATACTTACTTAATTATGAAAATTTGACATTTTTAATGTCTAAGATTATAATATTCTTTATTAATTACTTAAAATTATAAAAATGGCACTTGAATCAGTCTTTTAGTTACTTAATATAATTGTTCTACCTCTAATATCATTTGTTTCAGTCTCATTTGTATTTTCTGCATCATTTGTTGATAAATTGTTCCAAAATGTTAGTTTGTGTGGAGGAATTATGGCAGCTAACTTATCTATGATGGTAGATTTTCTCGCAGCGTCAATACCTTTTGGTGATGAACGATAAGTAATACTCATGATACGTGGACTTTTCAGGTATTTATCGTTCATAAAACGCAATGCAGTAAATTCATTGTCGAAGTTATTTTTAAAATAAAGGTCAAAATCGTTTCGTTTAAATGTTACCTGTACCATGTTTTTTAAATATGCTCTAGGGTTGGATTTTTGAATGCGCCTATCTGATATCAAATTTGGAATGTTTATAAAGTTTTCTGGTAAGAGTGATTGTACGATTACTTTGCTGTTATTTATAGACGAAAACAGCATCTACAAAATCTTGAAAGTCGTACAATTTCCCCTTTTTTTTCATAGCTAGTTCAACTTGATGGTGCACTTGATCTGAGCTCATAAATGTATGTCCAGGTTCAAAGTAATACAACGTGATATTGTTTGTAGAAATTAAATCACTGTTCACCATATGAACCAGCAATGAATATAACAACCAGTTTTTTATTTTGTGCACTACAATTATCAAGCCAAATGTTCACATTATCAACATCGCGATTGCGAATCAAAAAGACATAAAACGCACTCATTATGTCATCCTGTTTGCGTCCCGCTATTCCATCATGCCAAATAACAGTTACTGGTTTGTTACTATTGGTTATTTTTCCGACAGGCGCAAAAGTTTGATTGAAGGCAATAAGTCGCGGACAAAAAATAACTGACTTAAATGTTTCCATTCGGGGCAGCATAATGACTTTTTCCAAATCAGCAGTAAAAAATATTTTCTTTTCATTTTGTGGCAAATCTTTATGAGCAGTGTAAAGTTGTCTTGCTTTTGTATATTTCTCATGGTGCTGATAGTACTGTACACAAATGCTACATTCTGCCAGCAACTGGGCAATTGCATCATGCGTAGTCTGTTTATTATGCAAGTGATACGACTCACACACCTCGCACTCTTCATTGCCAAGTAGTGTGAATGAAATGTTCATGCTTTTTAAATGCTCATATGACACGACTTCACTTGGATTTTTTTCACAATAATCTTTGTGCATGTGTCTGATATTAATATCACTTGGTAAGTAACGTCTTAAAGGAGCATGCTCTCGTCTATGGTGCGGTTCGTATGGATGAAAAGATTCGACGTGGTAGGTAAGTCGTTGTCGATCATAAGCGGGTGTTTTTACGTGTTTGCCTCGGTGGTCGATATCATTGACATTATCGACTAATCGTAAAACTTTATCATTATTTTTTTTAA
Organism: Xanthia icteritia; assembly: GCA_949128155.2. Lineage (NCBI taxonomy): Eukaryota > Metazoa > Arthropoda > Insecta > Lepidoptera > Noctuidae > Xanthia > Xanthia icteritia. Next base: position 616,684 of record OX421932.2, read on the forward strand.
ACCCAAGTGTAGTTAAAAAAAAAACTTTACACACCTCACACACATTTCCGTCACCTGTCTTAAGTGTAAAAGGACCTTCTTGGATTTCTAACTGGCTCTTTGGTATACTTTCTTTTTGGAACCGCTATGGATATTCTTTGCCGTATGTATAGTCGTCTCTGTTCCCAAGTAAGGCTCCAGTATTCTTGATTTAGTTTATTCCGCTGTTCTTCATTAATATGCGATCCTGAGAGCCTGCGAGAGGCGAGAGCAGATAGCGTCTTTTTAGCCAATTATTGTGGCTTAGTGTCTTTTAAGCGATGGATTTATACCATAAAATGAGTAACTAAAGGCGTTTAGAGATTTGAGAAAAGTATTTCTTGATTATTATTGTATGAGTCCTACGCTAAAAAGTCGTCAGCAGATTTTAACGTCTTTCTAGTGTAGTATTTTTATTAGACGCCTTTTTAGCCTAGGTTATTGATGCAAACTACGACAATGCTTCTTGGCTTGAAAGTAATTAAAGTATCTTTACGACTTTTTAGTGTAATAGTGTCAAAAAAACGTCTTTTTTGCCAAGCAAAACTTACGAAAAATATAAAAAATTATGGCGTTAAGGGTTACATGTAACCTTTTAGTTAAGTATGGATGGTTAACGTACTTTAAGTAGCGTAAACTATTACTTTTTTAGCGTTTAACGACCTTTTCGTTAAAAATATTTTAAAAAGTATAAACATTAGAAATATGATACTTAGACAGATCGATAGAGATTTTTTTTCTACATACGATGGCGCTGAAACCTCAAAATCGACCCTCTGAGGGTTAACGCCTTTCTTGTTAATGGACGGCAGTGTTGTGGTCATAACTTGCTATTAATATAAGATAGAACAACAGAGACGAGTCACTCTCTGACTTAAGCCCTATAGTTTATTGTTCTGTCGCTTAATTGAAAATAAAATGATAAAGACATGTAAGTATTTTAAAGGTGTTTATATGACAAGTTTTTTTTTATGAATAAAGGATGAGACTTGTTGAATTTATGGTTGGCATTGTGTACTGCACAGACTAGAGACCAGCAGAAAGGGCCCAGCGGTGGCCCAGTAGAAAGGGCCGCGACCCCCACCAGGGTATTAGTGTTCTGTGGCCGCGAGTTACGAGTTGTAGCTCGTAGGTTCGAAGCCATGCAAGCACTTTACCTTGTGTAAATTATTTCATCACCACTGCTCTCAAAACGGTGAAGGAAAACATCGTGAGAAAATCAGCATATCCTAGCATTAAAAATCCGAAGACATGTGACATCCACCAACTCGCAATGGGCCCGCGAGGTGGATTATGGCCCACTCCCGCTCACTGAAAAGAGCCTGTGTCCCACACTTGCAGTGGGAACAGTATAAGCTGATTATTGTGTACTGAAGGTAAAATATTGGATCCGTATAAAAAGTGCTCGCTATCGCTGCCTTGAAAAAATAAACAATAAAAACTTTTTTCCAAAAAAAAACAACCGACTTCCAAAAAAAACACTTAAAAGAGAAAAATAACTTGAATTTCGGAAGTCGGTGGCAAAAACAATAGTATTTTATTAGATACATATATAGTAAAATATACCTACCGTAATATATATGAAAGCAATTCATAACTATTTCCCTAGGGATATAACTATATCACGGCTTCAACTATGCAAACTGCGAACCATCTTAAAATATAACTATATGGATCTGTATTTTCGTTTTTGCCACCGACTTCCGAAATTCAAGTTATTTTTCTCTTTTAAGTGTTTTTTTTGGAAGTCGGTTGTTTTTTTTGTAAAAAAGTTTTTATTTTTCACTTTTTAGTTGTGTTTACCTACCCCGCACAAATTCGTATACCAGTCGAATAATGGAAACATATCAAAAGATTTTTCAAAAATTAACGAATCATTCCACGCGCCCCGCTGATGGGGCAAAGAGGAATGCCTAAAATTTTTCAGAGGAATATGCTCCACTAGTTCGACCTGGTGGGGCAGATTCCACTAGTCTAAAATCTTTATGGATTCTGCCCCACTAGGGTTGGCACCTTAGAAATGTGTAGGTAGGTATGCTTGTATTTTATATTTGTTTGGAAAAGAAAGAAATGTACTTATAGTTAAGTAAAATATATATTTTTTGGTAATTTAATAATTATGTTATGATGGCCCAGAGGTTAAGGCCTCGCCTCTCATGCATGAGGTTGTGGGTTCTAATGTGACTATTCCAATTCATATGAACTTTCTGAGTTTATCTTGGACATTATTGACATCAGTGAAGGAAAACATCGTGCGGAAACATGGACTTACTGACTGAAATCACCAACCCGTTTTGAGCAAGCGTGATGATCAGTGCTCGTTCCTTCTCTGTATGAGAAGAGGCCTTTGCCCTGCAGTGGGACAGTAATAGGCTGGTATTATTATTTTATTATTAATTTTTATTTACTAGTTGTTTCTGGAAGGAATCGGGTTGTAAATCATACGTTAATTACACGATTTGTTACAAATAAAATAAAATCTAACTAAATACAAGTCCTAGTTACATTTTACTTACATATAAATTTCTTTCTTTTCTAATCAAATATTAAATACGAGCATACCTACTTACACAAATTCTAAGGTGCCAACCCTTGTGGGGAAGAATCCATGCCATGGGGCAGAATGCATTTGCCCCACCAGTGGGGCGACTTGATGGGGCAAAGTGGAATGATTGAAATTTTTGTGGGTGAAAAGGGGGGTTACGGTTTGTATGAAAGATATTATTCATTTGGTTTAGAAAACGTGGTATAAACTTATAAAGATGGAATCATACATTTTTCAAAACTGGCTTGAAAGTGTAGAAAGGGGGTTACAAAACTTTTTGCATCTCAATGACATCTATTGGCCCAAAATGGTACACATTTTGGAATACATTTTTCTACATTCAATTTAACAGAAATAACATTTTTGAAATTTAATTACAGTCCTATTAAAATTGTAAATATAATTATTATCACGATGTAACATTTCGTTTTTGTTTCATTGCAATCGTCTCATACAATAAAAAGATATGCTAATTTAAAGTTTTCAAAGTGAGACCCATACCACCAACAAGCACTACGTTCCAGGCGGCAAGGGGTAACGGAGATGTGGAGCGTATGCTGGCTCTAATATTAAGCTGGGCGGTCACAGTCCATAAATTACAGGCTACCACCCCCGAAAGAGCTGTGATCGACTTTGGTAAAAAAAACTTTGCAAAAGAGCAAATACACGTCGCGCTTAGTCGTGTCAGAAGTTTGGAAGGCATAGTTTTATCAGAGTTGGACGCCAACAAATTATTAAAGCGACCACACGGCCGCAGATCATTGACGGAAATAACGAGGCTACAAAATCTGTCTTCTGTCAATCAAGGCCACACGTAACATACGACTCAAGTAGCGCAATTTGATGCCGGGATATTACCATTAAAATCATTTATAGCCAGAGTACATCTCATGGCAATTCGAATAAGCCCAAACACGGCTAGGATACATTGTTTTATGACGGAGTTCCGGTGCCGTCCTTCCGGCTTCATCTTCAGATCAGTTCGATGGTCATCAGAATTATTTATTTAATTATTTATTTAAACGACAGTGAAGCACGTGCTTCACTGTCGTTTAACTATCTTAATCGAGATATCTTATTGCCACCCGTGAAATACTTATCATTGAGTAGTTCCGGTGGCCATCTGTCTTCTTCATCAGTTCCATTTCACCAAATGATACTTTCTGAATGCAAATGCTTAATTTGTTGCTGAAAATACCTAAATCGCTATGTATGTGCCTATAATATTTGAGGAGTTCCCTCAATTCGTCATGGATTCCATCATCAGAACTGTTTTTTTTTTTAATGGGACCAATCTGGACGTATATCCTTTCAAATCAGAAAATAATTTTCCAAATCGGTTCATAAATGGCGCCACCCGTGAAATACCTATCATTGAGGAATTACGGTGGCAATCTGTGGTCTTCTTCATCAGTTCCACTTCACTAAATGATACTTTCTGAATGAAAATGCTTAATTTGTTGCTGAAAATACCTAAATCGCTATGTGTGTGCCTATAATATTTGAGGAGTTCCCTCAATTCGTCATGGATTCCATCATCAGAACTGATTTTTTTTTTATTGGGACCAATCTGGCCGTATATCCTTTCAAATCACAAAATAATTTTCCAAATCGGTTCATAAATGGCGCCACCCGTGGAATACCTATCATTGAGGAATTCCGATGGCAATCTGTGGTCTTCTTCATCAGTTCCACTTCACTAAATGATAATTTCTGAATGCAAATGCTTAACTTGTAGCTGAAAATACCTAAATCGCTATGTGTGTGCCTATAATATTTGAAGAGTTCCCTCAATTCCTCATGGATTCCATCATCAGAACTAAATTTCGATAAAAATAGGACCAATCGGAAAGTGTATCCTTTCAAATAAAAAAATAATTTTCAAAATCGGTTCATAAATGACGGAGATATGAGGTAACATACATTTAAAAAAAAAAAAAAAAAAATACAACCGAATTGATAACCTCCTCCTTTTTGGGAAGTCGGTTAAAAACCAGGAAAATTGTTCCAGTTTCCTGGTAATATAATAAAAATATACAAGGTAGCAATATGAAGAGATAAAGAGAAACACAAAGGCGGCCGGTAACACCACGACTCCACGAGACGAGCCATTTCCCTTTTTAATCGAAGCTTTAATATTTACGAGCTTGAAATATTTAACTCTCATTTTCGGAATACGTTTTTAATCGCTGCCCGTTTGCCGTGAGCCCGAAACAATTACTGTTAAATAGGTATAAAGATAATAATAACAAAATAAACACCAGGCCTGCGCTTGTTAGTTTCAAAATATACATAATTAGTATATAACTATGTGTATACATATTGGTATTTAAAGTTGTGTATCATTGTTATTCATTTTTTAAACTTAAACCAGTAAACAATATCGTCGTTCGTTAATTTAGAAATAAGAAGGTAGAACTTGTTTGTCACCGCCTATAAAAACGAGTGTTCCGACCGGCTTTACTCACTTTTGATCCAGTCATTGAACGGTGCGGAGCTCTCTGAGATTATTTTAAGATAAGTATCTTGTGATTGTTATTGCTATGTAGAAGTTTATTAAAAAGTTGTTATTATGAATATTTAAAATATGCTATTATATTGTGTGTTACATATTAAATTATGTATTTTGTAGATATAGAATATTAAATTATGTAAGTCTGTTTAAATTGTGTAATTTATAGATCATTATTATTAAATTATGGTATAAATCAAGTAAATATATATATAATATTGTTTTTATTCAATAAATATTGCCCCATCATATACTTCTTTCTTTTTGTTTTAAAATATCATAATCTTAACTAATAATTAGAAGTTCTAAAAAAATGAGCTTTTCATTACATATCTATTATCAGAAGTGGGATCGGAACCTAATTTCTTTTTACATTTCTCATTTTTTTTCTGTTAACTTTTAAGATGGATCCTGCCGTAATAGAAAACCTGCTGAAATCCGTGATGCTGTTACTGGTAACCGCGGTGAAGATGATGTGGTGCTGCCACCGTTTGATCCAGAGAAAAACGACAACGGTGCTGAAAGCTGGTGCAACAACATCAACACCATAGCCAAGGACCGTGGATGGAGCGGCGTTACTACTGTCAGCAAAGCCGGTAAGGCCCTTAAGGGCTCTGCTCTGTTATGGTTTGAAACCTGGGACCCAGATGAGGGTAGAACATGGGAGAACTTTAAAACATGTATCAAAGATCTGTACCCGGAGAAAAAGAACTTGTCGGAAAAACTTTCAAAAGCTGTACTTTACACCTCAGACGCAGCAGAAACTTATTGTGAATACGCTAGGGAAAAGCTAAGGTTGTTAAGAAATACTAAAGTTACATTTTCTAAAGGACAGTTAGTCGAGCTTGTTTGTGGAGGTATATCAGATATTAATATTAGGATAGCATCGTTTAACAGCCGTGTTAACAGTACATCGGAACTAATATCTCTTTTTACAAGCTATAGTAAAACCCCTAGAAAACGCCCATCCGAAACTAGTAACTTACCCTTGGCTACTAAGCGTCTTAAGCCTGAAAATCCAAACTCTTCTAAACCCATTTGTTTTCTGTGTAATAAAACTGGTCATGTTAAATCTCAGTGCTTCAGAAATAAAAACCAAGATACCCCAAATTCTGAAACGCCTAAGATTCAATGTTCTTACTGCAAAAAGGCTGGTCATGATGAATCAGTTTGCTTCTTTAAAAAAGGAGACACAAAATCTTTTGGATAAGATGGTTTTACCAAATACTGCATACTCAAACCACTTAAGACTCTTAACGGTCAATAATTAGTCCCAATTCTGTGATAGTAACTGATAGAGGCACTAATTTCACTTCTGATCACGTACGATCACTTCTTAGAGATATGCAAATAAATCACCATATGATAGCCACGGGTACTCCTAGAAGCAATGGCCAAGCCGAAAAATATGTTGGTACTATAATTAATATGCTAACCGCTACTGTTAACGATTCTTCAGAATGGCCAAGCGTTTTGTGGAAATATACCTCCAATACAGGCTCGCCTAGACGAAATACAGGATAATGATTCCGTTCAAAACATTGATGCTGAAGCTGATAGGGACTTGACTAAGCAAAATCTTAGAGAGGCTGCAGAAAAATATAAAAAACGATTTGATAGATTATTATTATTCCTTTGTTATTCATACTAATTATTGTATAAGTTGCTAGATTTTACTTTATGCAATTATTTGTTTTTCTTTTACCTTTTGTAAATTAATTATATCATTGTTATTAATTATGTTTGTTAATTTAGTAAAATATTCGAGCTAATTTTTTCAGTATCTAATTTGTGTTCAATTATCATGAGATGTTCAAAATGGCATAAACAAAACAATATTTACATTAGGTACTGCTGGTCAGTCACTGCCCTGATATCTTTCTGAAATTCACGCGCAGCAGGTGATAGGACTGATATGTCAAGGCCAGAGGCTTATTGTATGAAGTGTGAGACTTTTTGAAAATGATTATAATTAGCTTGGTACTTCGAGAGCGAAGTACAGGTCAGTCTGGCCGTGATAGATTATTTAAATAATTTCAGTTTGAATAAATCACTTCTCTTTTTAATTGAACACAAATAGAGACACACCTATGTTAACTATAACCTTGTTTACATTTGACATACAATTCCTCATCAGAATATTATCAGTAATTGTTAAAATACTGTTCTTTTGTGTATATGACATGTTTAATTTGTTATTTACAAGATAATGTGACCTATTTACTGATATTACATAAGAAAAAGAAAAAGTAATAATAATTGTTTGGTGATTATGTTTTCATCAGTATGTGTACCGCTGGTCGGCCTTCTATTTGGTGTCAGCTATCTCACCGGCAGCGGGTGAATGTGGCTGGCATGTCTATGTAGTTGGCAATTAAATCCGCTGGTCGGCCTTCTATTTGGTGTCAGCTATCTCACCGGCAGCGGGTGAATGTGGCTGGCATGTCTATGTAGTTGGCAATTAAATCCGCTGGTCGGCCTTCTATTTGGTGTCAGCTATCTCACCGGCAGCGGGTGAATGTGGCTGGCATGTCTATGTAGTTGGCAATTAAATCCGCTGGTCGGCCTTCTATTTGGTGTCAGCTATCTCACCGGCAGCGGGTGAATGTGGCTGGCATGTCTATGTAGTTGGCAAATATTCGCTGTTACCTATTTGTTTGGTGGTGGTCTATCTCAATGACAGCGAATTGAAGGGGACCACCATGTCTATGCAAGTAGATGAGAATAACAAAATTATTACTTATTGATGAAAACATAGTCAAATTTTAGTGGTATATCCATGTGCAATGAGAATAGAACTTGATTTATAAAACGTGTAACAAATAATATCTAATGCTTCGAGGACGAAGCACTGTCAGTATGGCCGTGTTAGTTTCAAAATATACATAATTAGTATATAACTATGTGTATACATATTGGTATTTAAAGTTGTGTATCATTGTTATTCATTTTTTAAACTTAAACCAGTAAACAATATCGTCGTTCGTTAATTTAGAAATAAGAAGGTAGAACTTGTTTGTCACCGCCTATAAAAACGAGTGTTCCGACCGGCTTTACTCACTTTTGATCCAGTCATTGAACGGTGCGGAGCTCTCTGAGATTATTTTAAGATAAGTATCTTGTGATTGTTATTGCTATGTAGAAGTTTATTAAAAAGTTGTTATTATGAATATTTAAAATATGCTATTATATTGTGTGTTACATATTAAATTATGTATTTTGTAGATATAGAATATTAAATTATGTAAGTCTGTTTAAATTGTGTAATTTATAGATCATTATTATTAAATTATGGTATAAATCAAGTAAATATATATATAATATTGTTTTTATTCAATAAATATTGCCCCATCATATACTTCTTTCTTTTTGTTTTAAAATATCATAATCTTAACTAATAATTAGAAGTTCTAAAAAAATGAGCTTTTCATTACATATCTATTACGCTCTTAGGTCAAGTAGTTATAAGTAATTAAAACTAACGAGTTTTCTTCTTTAACTCTTGGAAACAGAAAAAGCAACGCTGGCCTAATTATGTTTGCACTGAAAAAATATTTTTTCAGTGTAGAATGTGTTAGTTGCTATGGTAATGAGAGGAGCACGGAGGATGTTTTCTCAGTTATACTAGACAACAGTCGAGTTTCTATTATCCTATACTAGTACACTATCATATACTCGACTGATCAAGTGGAAAACCTTATACCATTTACCAGAAAAAGTTCTTATATGTCACATCAGTCCACAGAACAATTTGATCGTCATGTTAGGTATGTAGTTTGTGTTGTAGCATGTTCTGGTCCATCTGTGGACAAGTTCCTCGGAATTAGATAAGTTGTGGACGCGCACGTACACTCGTTAGTGCCGTCTGGGCGATACTGACAGACTGACAAACTGACGACTAAACGGAGAAGTTCGGCGGTAAATACGGGCTTAGTACAAGCAATCGTAATGAGAATGTTTGCGTGGGCGCAATGGTGGGTAAATTACTATTGATTTATGAGTTATCTGCAGCATAATGTTGGAGAAATTATTGTTGGGTTCGTAATACCTTTAAAAGTTTACCATAAGAATAGGGTAATCAGCAGCTGAGTTGAGCTACACGATTACTGGCAAAAGCGTGCACTGACTGGACAGGTCCACTCAAACCTGTGAGGTTCTTTCCTCAAAAGACTACCTTCTAATCTGCTTGTTCCTCATGGCCTGACCAAGATTATGTCAGCACTTTAAAAGAGAAAACATAAGTTATTTTTGACGGGTAAAAGTGTTTTCTTAAACCAATCTTCAGAAATTAATATCATTTAGCCTATGACGTTCCCGCTGCTGTAACACAGGTCTTGCCTCTGTGTGAGGGAGCGCGCCGCGGTTATATAAATTTGGAAAAAAAAAAGGTTTACTGTTATGTCAATGTCCGCGTAAAGCCTAATGGCATGGTGGTGTTATTGTGTTAGTAATACTTAATCAGTTTTTCCTAATAATATGTGAAAGATAACCACGAGAAAGTGTTTATTTCGTACTGTAGTTACCGAAGTAGGGTAGCAAGCATGGTGACCAGCTCCTACACTTGCGGCAATACAAGACTAACAAAAAAAAAACGTCGAATGCATAACCTCCTCCTTTATTGACGTCGGCTAATAACAAAACATTATCGAAATCGTAATAATAAACATTATGTTTATCCCTGTTTCCACGCAGGAACCTCAAGTTAAAGTTACTTTACTAATTGCGTGTTTTTCTTAGTTATTACGTGCACGTGCCCCTTTCTCTCAGTCTGGTAAATTTTGAAGTTTTCTCGAACAATTCTGTCGAAGGGCTTCAGTTACCTCGGCACGTTTTTCAGATACTTTGTGTGTAAAATTTTTCAGTAAAAATAGACTCCCATTTCTAATGGAAATGTTTAATTAGAAAGTTTTTTGTAAATGGTGCGTAATATTGATTAGTCTTAAACATTTTGTTTATTGCAGCTGTCAAAAATTAGCCTTCATTGGGGTAGTAGTTAGAATATGGGTAAAAACTCACTAAACTCTTTAAAGAGTACTTCGATTTAAGTTATCTATTTATTTTCCTATAATTCATTTTCAATATTTATTATTTACATTTTTAAATACTTTTATAAAAAATATAAAAACCATTTAAAAAAATAAAAATCTTAGACTCTATCGGCATCAGGACAGGGTGTAAGCTGCTGGTGGTCAGGGCTCTAGAGAGAGGAACCTCCTCACTATGCGTACCGTGTCCAGGAGTACTGGTTGCTGAATCTCCTGCCTCTGCTTTCACGAGATTCTCGTCATGAGGGACAGTGATATCAACAATCATTGCACGGCGCTCTCGTCGATCTATCACCATAATATCAGGCTTACCGGCTACAATATTAGTAGTAGATCGAACCCAGTACAATGAGGCGTGACCATTCTCGAGAACTGGGTCGGGCACATACCTGTAGTATAATACTTCGGACTCCACAAGGTTGTTCTGCAAGGCAAGTTACTGATGGATAATCCTAAATACTAGATTGTGTCTGTGCAAGTACTCGCCGTTAGCAAGAGGAGAACAACCGGAAACAATATGTCGGATTGATTATTTATTTATTTATTATCAGGTTCTTCAACAATGAGTACACTATTACTTTACAATTTGTACATTGCTAAGTCTAAGCGCTTCATAACATACAGAAAATCATAGCATGCACTATAAGCCATAACATATAGTTACAATTAGAAGTCTGTAATATTGCAATTTTTCTTCACCCCACTTTAATTTTATTGAAATAACCTACGCGAACAACGGTTACGTATTGTTCCAAGACTTTTATTCAAATTGAGATTTTGTAAGTGCTGAAAAAGTGCACCTTCAACCTAATGTTCATAATTCTCTTTCTAAGCTTTTGACAAATCACCTACTATTCTATTCTATTACGAGTACATTGTGAACGCAAAAAATACAGTCAAGAAAAATATAGTAAAGAAATGAAATATTGCTTTTAACGGCTTTAACTCGCAAGTTGGCTGTCACGTTATGAGGAAACTCATCTCACTATACATTTTTAGTATAGGTTTAAGAGTTTTGATATTATGTCAAAGATACCTTTGTCAGGACCAATTTTCTCCGAATCTAATAGAATAAAATTTCTTTGTCTTTGTAATCTAGTTATGTTTCCTCAAAGTTCTTATAAAGGCACAAAGACAAATATACAGTCTTGGCAAATAAAGAAGGTAGGTAGTTCATGACAGTTCAGCGGCAGTGGAACCTGTGTGTTTGTAGGTACTTCGCGACACTGCTTTGTCATTCACGAGAAATAGCAGTGAGCTCTTGCTCGTAACGTGAGAGTTATGGAGAACGTTTATTGCACACTTAATACAATACATAGTGATATGTGCTTGATTACATAGCCTTCGGTCTAAGTTACGTCTATAAAAATACATCGCCACCAATTATAAAGAAGAAACAAAACATCACCAATCAATTGAATGAATGCATAAACCCATGTGTATTGACAATTTGTCCTTATCCACAACCCAGAATTACCTTTAAACAAAATACATGTTTCCTACATTGTTATAACTAAACTGAACACGCACAAGCCACGGAGTTTGTTCACCTTTGTCGCAGATTTGTCATGTTTATTGCCTCCAATAGAACTTATATGAGAGCACGTGTACGGGGACATTTGTCTCAAGTACGTAGTGACGCATCGTGATCTCGGCCGTCCCGCGGGATTTCGCGCTTACTCCTCACTACTTCTCCGCACTTCGACAACTATCCCTCTCTAGAGGTAGCGACATTTTTTTCACACATTTTCCATATCGTAAGGTGAGAAATCTTTTCTGAAAGAAATAAGTCCTAACGTTATTTCGTGTGAAAAGAGCTATAAAACTGTTGAATAAGAAATATGAATACGTGTGGGTTTTAGGTTTTTATGCAGGTACTTATTTGTGTGATTTTCATGGATCATCGGTATACGAGAGGATTTTATCATTCTCACACGCGGAATAATAATTTGATGGGTATTTAGTAGAATCTTGTATATTATGAATAACACTCAACCCTTACTACTTCATTATCTTGCATACCTAGTGGGTTACAAGCACTCGCGTCTGCATCTGCAATCTGTCAGCCATTCAAGTAAGTACCTACTTAATCTACGAATCGCGATACCAAAATGGAACCCTCAAACCATAGTGTAACACCCAGCCACTACATCATTCACGTGGACCATGTTATCGACATGGGTGTACATTTTTTATTAAAAAATCATCTGTTATAAACATAGATGGAGTAAACAGGAAGTATCCGGTCGCCCCACATGCTGCAAAATAAATAAAATTCATTTAATTCAGATAAATTAATCCGAGCTATACAGGGTGGATTTTTGAGTTCAGGAGTCTCATTGCCTACGAAATGTATGGGACAAGTTTTTTTGTGATTTTTGACTTTTCTAGTACTCAAACCTCAGTTGGTCCAATAGAGGTTTTTGATCCTCATATGAAACAGGATCGATTGGCATAAAAAACGTGCTTGTGAAAACTGCCCATTTTCTTGATGACTGTATATTTTTTTCAAAATCTTTGAATGCAGATCAAAATGTCTCAAAAATTAAAGGACAGTCTCCTAAGACCGTTTTCCTGTAGCTACAACGGTTAAGCTCTCCTTGCTGCCCCATCTCAAAAATCCACCCTGTATATGTATAGTCGCGGCTTGGCCCCTGGGAGAGATCGCGAACTGGTAACACCGCTCATTCACACACACATCCCTGTTAGGGCTGAAACTACTGCTTACACCTGTTCGTTTTACAATTCGGAATTATTTCTCACTATGCGAATTGGAAATAACTTCGCCTCTCGGTACCCGTAGCTCCTCGCTTCAATAAATATATTTCACAAGTTGGTTCAGTATCGGAGCCCTCGTGAGAGACTAAATGTTCATATTGCTTTCCTTTAGAAATATTTAAGTGTAGCAAACTAATGTTGGGAAAAATGCTATGCCTGATCCACTGAAATAATACTAAAACTGTTTGAGTTTTATTAGTTAACAGATATAGTACGAAACTGTTCGAAACATACCAAAAACGTACAAACATGGCTCAAGGTTGTCGCTAAATACTCGTAATACTGCGTCTAATAAACATAAACTAGCGCTTACTTGCTTTTATTTTCGGAACACTAAAACATTTCAATTTGTAGTTTTCTCATAAAACCACCGAATTTCTTACGTAATCCTAAAGAGTAATGTTTTTATTGTTTTTTACTTCACAAACTTTAAATGAAAAGTTGAACTCAGCCAGTTTTTAGACTAGAAAGTATTTAAGTTTTAGCTATTTATGTAAAATGTCTGAACTAGTTTCCCTTTTAGCAGATTACTTTAAAACTAAAATTATTCGAGTCTTCGCGTTCGCTACTTTGTCAATAAGAGTGTCAATACCCTTTGTAACTGGAAGCTGATATTTTTTTTTTTCCTGGTAGTGAATCCGTATCTTCTCGCTCGGCAACCGTGATCAAATCCGCGAATAATCTCCCCAAAACTTTGGTAACTAACCGAACAGCCAATCAAACTATATAATAGTAATAACAGCCAGTGGTTAGGTTAATTCGTCGTCAGTTAGTGCGCGACTAGACGCTCACAATACCGATTGCCTAACACTACGGGAGTGTTAGGTAATATGTTTTCGGGATATTTCATTTATATCTTATGAACTTAAGTGAACGGTTCAAACACTAGATTTAATGAAGCTTCTATACGAAGAATTTGATCTATGAGATTATCAGTATGTGAAGAAAAATGGCCTGCCTCAAAGTAGTGTCCTGGCACCGCTCCTTTTTAATATAGATATTAACAACCAACCATCCAACCTGAACACGTCCCGTTTCCTCTATGCAGATGATCTTGCCCTCACTTCCCAAACCACCACCTTTGAGAAAGTTGAGGTCCACCTGTCAGTCGCTGTTGGTGACTTAGTCACGTACTACCTCGCTAACTCACTCAAGCCCTATCCTAGCAAACACCAGTCTTGCATATTACATCTCCGCAATAGAGAGACGCGCCGCAAACTCCAACATATTAAGGGAGTTGCATATTTGTTGGTGTTACTCTGGACAGGTCACATTACATTCAGCAAAAACTGCAAGAACATCAGGCAGAAGGTGCACTCTCGCAACAGTCTTCTTCAGCGACTAGTACAAGTGGAGTGCTTCGCCTGACGTTATGCGGACTACTGGGCTGGCTCTATCTTTTTCTGCGGGTGAATTCGCGTGCTCGTGTGGAGTCGTTCTGCCCATGCAAAGTTAGTAGATACAGCTTTGAATGAAACGTGCTGGATCATCACTGGTTACCTAAAACCGACCCCGGTTCAAATGCTGTTTTCACTAGCAGGAATAGCGCCACCAGTAGTTCACAGAGCGGTGCAAGCTCCAGCGAAAGATCCAAAATGATCTCCGACACACGACAACATCCTTGTGCCACTCACTGGCGAACGACCAAAAGAGAGACTGAATTTGTGGCGAGACAGTGCTTCCTTATCCAAATCATTCGTTCCACCTGCTGAAGATCTCCCACCTGGACATGAGTTGCCTTGGGTAACCTGGAAGTCTTTAAATAGACTCGAGACCCAGGTTGGCCGAAGCAAGGAAAATCTGTTCAGGTGAAGATTCATAGACGACTCCGCCTTGGAGTGTAAATGTGGTGCTGTTCCACAATCAATGGGACACTGAATGTCGTGTCCTGCGTGTCCTGTCAGCTGCACGTCACAGGAACTGATGGACGCTAGTGACGGCGCCAAACACGTGGCTGAATTTTGGGACGAGTCTATTTAAATTCCCATCGATACGCTAAGAATAAGTGTGTGAAAAATTATGATTTGTTTGCAATTTCAGGCTGCTGAAGTCCAAATTTTGGAACAGATGTTTTCCTTAACTGTAAGCCAGAGGAGAAATAGTTTAAGTTTAAAATAAATAGTATTTAAAGAAGTAACAAATCCAGAACCTTGCTTACAGATTCTATTCCGTAAACCTTATAAACAAAAAAACCAGCCAAGTGCGTGTCGGACCACGCACAATGAAGGGTTCCGTAGTTGGGACGAATCCCAAGAACAAACTTAACATTGTATGGGAGAACATGATTTTCAAACTGCAAATTTAAATTCGTCGATTATTACTAGTTAACCTGTAAAGCTTACTTAGCCGTGACAGTTTTTTTTTTAACATTGTTATATATACAGTAATATACAATAACAAGTGCTGTGAAGTTTTTCACAAATCCAAGTACAACCATTTAGCTGGCGGAGGGCGACACACTCTAACAAAAATTAGCACTTTAAAGCTTAATATTTCGCAAACTGATCCCTGAATTAATTTTTTTTCACAAACCCATAATATTTTTGAACAACCTCTCCAACGACACCCCACACCATGGAATAGACGAGAAGAAAATGCCTACTTTACATGTAGGGTACACAAAAAAAAAAAATCTTGATAATTTACCCCTTTATCGACGTGATTTATATGTATACCCATGCCGAATTATTGCTTTCTAGTACTAACAGTCTCTGAGCTAAGCCGCGGACAGACATACAGACAGACAGACGGACATGGCGAAACTATATGGGGTCTATGGCGAAACTATATGGGTTAATTTTTCAGGTCGAAATTTCCAGAACGGAAGCGAGCAAACCAATAACAGGTGGTGCGTTGGTTTGTAGTGTTAGCTCCGTAAACGTCGTTGATGTTGCGTGCCGCTTGTGCCGCGTTGCTGCCACGACGGTACTCATATTCCATAATTACTCGAATTTTTAACGTATCCATGATAACGAAAAAGATTGAAATGCGATGAAAATGTAACACTAATCAATAAACAAATGACTACTTTTGGAAAAAAAAAACCATGTTTTTAAAATAAAATTAATTTGAAATTAGAATTCTTAGCCAAACAAAAATTATTTTGATTTGAAATGGCCAGTACTGCAGAACGGCAATTTCATAGGTAAAGACCTAAAACATCACTCTAGCGTAGTAAATAAAACCCTGTTTACCATCACTATACGAGCGTATACAGCGATCCTTCTTTCATTTTCTGTCACCTTGACCCGCGAAACCGTCCTTAAAACGCACAGGCTTTTACGCTGTTTTTCTCGTGTATCTGCGTAGATGTTTTCAACGGTTACACCTGAAACTAGCAAGAGAAAACGTCGTAAGCGACTGTTTCTACCAAGAGCTTCGAGACGGGGTTTAATAAATAGGCTTTCAATATTCGCTGGAACATATTGTGCATATTCCACTTCGTTATGTTATGTGCTATAGTTTGTCAGCGTCGGGTAAAGACGGTATTATGTTATGTATCCATTCACTCCGGAACGCGTGAAATATTGATGATGTGCGATTTGTTTCAGACTTATGATATTATTTTCCGTTTTTCGGGAACACTGAGTGCTTTAACCCCGTTCCTGTAAACAAAAAATCTCTTTGTAAAGTATTTTATTCAAGATTGGCTTCTTTTTATTTTTTCTTGAGATATGCGGGTCAATGTGCGCTTTGTTTAAAGATCGTTAACAGCATTTTTTCTTGGTCTTATCTATTTAAATAGGTTTTTGATTCTATACTTGATATCTAAATGTTTCTTCAAAACAAAATAAGGTTTTAGTTTCATTAGCATCAAGTTGCCACAGATACCGAACGACATACCTCGTTTGACCCGTATTTAACTGCTGAACTAACACTATTACTTTTAACCCCTTCCAATTTCCCTCCCTTTGTGTCCTTATTGATGTCCTAAATAATTCCCTTACCATCTGTGTAATCACTATTCGGATGGTGTGCAGTCTTCCATCGTCGCTAGGACGATTACCTAATAATCACACTGTGCACGAGCGTCATTTTTCAGACGAAAAACTGCCGTCCTCGTCCCCCGCTACCTCTGCCTATGTAGGCTAACGCATGGATTAATGATACGTCCTGCTCATGAGCCGAAATGAGATCCGTCTTCATTTGTGGTGGTGAATGAGTAAAGCTGGACTAATGTAAGCCTATAGGGTGTGTACAGGTAATTCTATGTTTGGGTGTGTCATTGTGTATGTGTGTAATGTGATCTCAATCCAATTATGATGGGTAATTACTGTGTTGTATAATGTGATCTAATCCAATTATGATCGGTAATTACTGTGTTCTATCATGAAGTGAAATATGATTGGTAATTACGTACTTATCCCAGTCACTGCTATAAATAGCAGTGGGTATCTACATAATTAAATAGGTTTGTCCAAAATATAGTAATTATCGACTGGTATGCTGTTATGAATAAAGAGTTTTTATTTATTAATTTATTACAGCATGAAAGGCTTACAGCTAAAAAAAAAACAACAAAAATAAGGAAACAATAGTTGACAGAAAGCCAATTACAAGTCTTCACGCTTAGATTTATATAGAGTTTGTGTTGTGAACATACATACTCGTATGAATAAATACTATGTTTTAAATGAATTTTAGCCACGTTGGGCAGTAAAGTAAAAAATGAAAATATTTATCCTCGTTCTCAGTCGAAAACAGTACAATATTTTATGTAAATAGTCCGCAGGTCATCGCAATGGCCTGCTCGTGGCTCCTGGCTCGTGGCTCGTGACTCGTGGCTCTATTGTTGTACACCACATAATGGTTACCTTTCAACGTTTCCTTTTTTCTTTTAAACTCTACTTAACCCTTTGACTGCGGACTGGGATTCCTATTGTTACTACACTAAAAAGGATTCACTTTTTACTAGTTATCAAAGCGATGCTTGTGTTATACGAGCTACTAGGTACGCCATCTTGTAATGCGAGTAAGTAATTAACGAATCGGTTTATATTCTATCCGAAATAATAAAATTGCCCTTAACAAATTTAAGAGATATTACTCGTGTATAATAACGCGTGTTAACGTTACGAGGCAGTAACTGCAGGCGGCTGCATATATCGTGTGACGTCACTGGACGGTCATTAAAACGCATTTCGGTCACGTTGGCGCATTATGTTTGTATCTTGTTGCGTAAATAAAATAAATCTCGACATGGAGCCGTATTCATCAGCACGTATGAAACATATCGCGACTGTAATCGAAGCGAGCACTGCCATAGAACGTTTATACGAGATATAAAGATCGCACGCGTCTGCTCGCAGCTTCCCTAATCTAACCTTAACATGTAATTCATCTCAAATTACTGGTCCCGGCGACCCCAGATAAGTTATCTGTGTACGTCGCGCGTAGGTCAGCGGATCGCTTTTTGTACGCTCGTCGCTCGCGTTAACAAGATTAATTGGTCGCGATATCGCAGCGCGGCACATGTTCACGCGGCCGACTATACCATGTACAGGGTGCGGCAGCACCCGCAGATACACGTCTCAGCAAATTGTTTGCAAAACTAAGCCGAGTGAAACGCTATGAAACGGTTCATGAATATACATAAATAAAACGATTCATTTACGTTTTATTTCTGAGTCGTAACTTATAAAACTGCTGGCCTGATTTTTCTAAATGAATAACTGAAGGATTAATTAGTGAGTAACGCAAGCTTTGCTACGCTGCTACGACGTAGCGTGCGTAGTGCTTGTGTTGCTCGTAGCGGCGTAGTGCTTGCGTTGCTCGTAGCGGCGTAGTGCTTGTGTTGCTCGTAGCGGCGTAGGAACTAAAGTGTGGTTGTGTGCACGCCGCAGTCATTCTAATAGACGTTTTAAATAACCGCACGACGAGTTAGTGTTAGATTAATTAACGCTTGTTATTGTTTTTAGTTACGTTGTGAGTTCACTCGCATTTAGTAATTGACAACGTATTGTGTGATAGTTACTTCATTTAAATACTTGAGCGCAACACAAAAGCTGTTACCGCCTAATTTTGTGTTGTTTTTCATACCAAGCAATTATATTTAGAATTACACACTACCTAACTAAGGGTCGTTACGTATAAAACTCCAGATAACTTTGTGAATGTTAACCTTTTTTACTAAACTAGAGCCTTCCTAATCTACTGCCCCCCTGCCTCTCCCGTCGCTCCGTTTCTCCCTCCTAGTTCCTCACAAAAGGATAGCGTATCTCGGCATCGCGTCGAAAGTTGCGTCTTTCATCACGTCGAGCGTGTTCACGTTAACTGACGGAGCCAGGTTCAAACGTACTCAATACTCAGTAACATCGCTCAGTCATGTGTAGATAGATGAACTGTGATATGAAATAGTGATGGTCTATCAAGGTATTAATAACCATAAATGTAACGTGTGAATTGTTAACAGGAAGGTATATCATGCAATTTTAATTAGTACTTTATCATTTGAAGGGTACAGGGGAATAATGATGGATGTCCTTTTTTTTTTGGGTTTTGGCAACATTTGAAACTCCACCGAAAATACTTTCATTTCGTTTCAGAATAAACGCAAAAAACGCTACGTGTCACCAACTAATGAACCGTTAAACATTGAATTATATATGTTATATGGTATGGCAGGGTTTTAACTAAGTATGATGATTTGGTAGTACTTCTTTGCAGCATTGAAATTCGTGGTATTTTGTTTATATGATTAAAAAAAATATGAATGATTCACTGCAATCAATATCTGCAGCCAAATACAGTGACTGCTTGAATTTGGCAAAATTCTGCTCACATAGGGAAAAAACTATTTTCTTGCACTATCCAATACTAATAATATCAGTGAAGATGCAAGAGTAATTAAATATAGTGTAAGCTAGTAGTGTAATTTCATTTTCTTTGGTGACATTCATCACTTTTTGATTGACATACATCATTTCTCCCTTGGAATATAGAGTCATTTCTTTTCTTTTTTTTAATAATATCTACGTCCAAATAATTGTGACTTTTATTCTAACCATAACAATAAAATATAAACCTATGGTTATTCATGAATGTCAGGTTAGTCATGAATTTTATTTCGTTTGAAGTTAGTGTCAAAGAGATACCATGAGTCTATGAACCTAAGAATCTAATTTTCTTCAATTACGTTAATATTTACACTCATAGTTTTTCCGCTGTACCCTTCATTTGTTAAAACCTATGTTACTCTAAACAGAAGTTGATGAAGGCGAGGTCTATCACTTGGCAATGGTGACTCCCAGGCTTCCAGCAGAAACGAACAGTCACCAAAAAGTGCCATAACGACCATGATTCGGGTACCAAGTCCCAACAATTGATGACACGATTGTATCCACAAAAGGTAAAGTCCTGTACTCAAAGGGTCCTGACGGTTGTGAGCCGATGAGGAAAATTGACGAAATTGTGCGGCGACGCATACCGTGACGTCACTCAACTGGAAAAGTGTTTGTGAGTATTTAGCGGTGTGTGTACGTGTGTTTATCTGTGTGTGTACGTGTGTTTATCTGTGTGTGTACGTGTGTTTTTTATTAATTTAAAATATTGTTTTTATAAGACATGGGTGTGTGTTTTAGTGAAACATATTGATGATGACATTAATCAAAGTAAAATCAATCTGTCTAGCCTTTTCTCTACTATGTTACGGTCAGCTTCCAGTCTAACAGAAACAATATTCAAAATAATGTGTGGGTAATGAAAACTGAAATATAAAACAATGTTATATAATAAAACGTTGATTGGTGTTGAGTTTTTTTCAAATATTATTAATATTTAAGTTGTCAAGATTTCAGTGCTGCATACTCGTAAAGTAATGAGTATTTCTATTTCTTCTTTCGCATCAAGTTGAAGTTTCGTTTTATTTACTCTACTACGAACTGCCAGAGGCGTTTATGAAGTAATATTAACACTTAAATATTATGTGCAGCTCAATACAGTTCGTCTCTTACGGTGAAGTGTATTACTTAATGTTGAGTCATAACATTTCACTCAAATGTATAATAGCTATCATCAATCATATGAATTAAAAGTTATCACCGATGGTCAAGTCATACTACACTATAAACTATTCACGCAGCTATCGCTCCTAATTGAAGCGGTTAGTGTCTATTATCGCGTGACAAGACTTAATCCAAGGTATCTGTTTGTGTCTAAGGTAAGCACTGGGAAGGATTATACAATCACTCAATCGAGTTTACACGAAGTGCGAGAAGGAACTCTGTTTCGATGAAAATAGGGTTGAAATTGCAATGTACTGGTATGGAATGCTAATTATGATTAAAATATGAGTTGATCTGTGCGAGGGCGGCGGTAATGGACTAGGCTGCTGATGGATTAATCATTGAGGTGAGGAGATATTACTCTCGGCTTAATTCTGACAAAATACGCAACCATTACTATTTAGGATAGTCAAAGACAGAAATAGAGAGAGACAGAGAGGCGTCTCCATTCCACTGTAGAACTTTGGTATGAGATCAAAGGTATTCAAAGCATGTTGTTCATGAAGAAATTCTATGAATTTACGTTACGTACTGTTTATGGGCTTTTAGAGAACGTAACGTAAACACGTTACGTTCGTAACCAAGGCTAATTAAGAATAAATATGTGAATATTGGAGACGTTTTCAATTACTTTGCGTATATATTAAGCGATGAGATATTTTGGAGAATTTCTGTCATACGGTCATCAGGATTGCAAGAATATTAAATTACAATATTGTGTTACTTAATATGTAATATGACAATGGAACTGACACAATATTTTAATGTACTTAACAATTTAATCACATATTCACTTAATTAATCTGAATGACAACAGAGAAAAAGAGCAAAGATACCAGTCGCGTCAGTAACTGCCAGTGAGAGGCTGTACCGTCAAATCTCAGCGGCTAACACCCGCATCAAAGTATTTAATCCGCCCTCGACTCGCGGCTGCGTAATGAAAGAGCGACAAAGACCAACAGGGATGGGCGAGGGATGGGGGATAAGGAAATCGTAACGTTACAATAAAGGGCAGAAGTACCAGGATGCTTGATAACAATATTTTGGATTTAAAAGAGTGTTACTTGAGTTTCTTGCCCATTCTTCTCCATAGGGTAACCTACTAGGTTTTAGATTGGGCTACTCGCTATCTTTCTGACTGAACAACTTCTAGACAGTCAAAAAATGTGCGTGTAATATTGGTTTAATTTAAATAAATGGTTTCGGTTTGAATAAAGGTGGCTATAGCTCTTTCTATGGCGATACATTCGACTGGCAGTCGATCGGTTGTGTACTTGAAACCACCTTCACCAACACCTTCACACTTATTACAGAGCATGCCACCTACCTGAATTGAAGGGGGTAACAATGATACTCGTGATGTGCAAACTAAGTAAAATCAATCAATCACATTATAATAAAACTATAAAGGACCATTGCTGGCTTTATTCTGTAATGTACTATTTTATGCGAAGGTTCCAATCTGCATGGTACTTATATTATTATGGCCTGAGCAAGATTATGCCTGGACTTTAAAGGAGACTGCGACCTCTGAGTTGTTTCGATCTTTCTTCTCAGAGTAGTTTGTAAAGAAACACGGAACTCATTTTGTTTTACAACGTAATTAAATATGGACGTAAAAAGTGTTTTTGAACTAATTTACAGAAATAAATATATTTCATCATCACCCAATAAAGAACTGACAGAACATCTAAATAATGATTTAATAAAATATTTATCTCTTTTTGCAAGATCTAATCGCGTAATATTCAGAGTTGTCTTTCTGTGCGATGTAATATTATGCATGTCCCAAGTTGTTATTTCGGCGACAATGAAGCGTCTGCTTGTGATGTTTTCGTGAAAAAGAAACGTTTTAACTTGTTTTGTGCGACTGCCCTCGGCCCGGCTTCCACTTTGTTTACCACCAATATTAAATAATGCCATTAATTACAATTTACCGTTTTAATTTGTTGTAACGTCCGTGTAGATAAGTTTTTATTTGGGTTTCGAAACAATAAATTAGTTTTATTTCACAATGACATGCGTCCAGTTTTATGTTAAATAGTCCGATTATGTGTGCATATTATTGGTCCATAATTTACTACCGAATAATACTTTGCAAATACAGTATTATTACAAATAGTTTTCAAAGAAACGTCGCAACATTAAAGTTAAAACTTTCATAAGCTAAATTTTCATAGAAATGTTCAAACATAAATCCCAGCTGTAACTATGTAAACTCAACACTAACTAAAAGCTAGCCAGGCTCTGCTAGCAGCTCCGTATGCTAATTTTTGTAAACATTATTACGTTCTCTCTACAAAATTATGAAGGTGTTCGCACGAACTTACTTGCAGTTTTAATATCACCCTGTAGAGCCGGGCGCTGCGTGGACTTGAAAAACGAATTTATTTTCTTATAACGTCACGGGGAGAGTCTGACACGTAATATAAGATGTAACAGAAGGGCATCGCAGAACGGCTATTTTTATTACGTTAGACGATATACTATCGCTGCAGTATAGTTGACACGGGACCAAATGCAAATGTCATTTATTCAAACTAGGCTGAAAATCAGCATTTTAGGAACGTCAAAATTACATAAGACAGTCCCTTAAAAACGCCCGCCCTTCACCACTTCCTAGTGTTTTAGCTGGGAAGAAGAGGTGGCGCAACAAACTCTCCACCAGCACAGCTGTCTGAATAGTTAGAAAAACTTGATTCTATACAATAGTACTTATGCAAAATAATTTACTTTACGCGACACAAAACATTAATTTAAATTATTTTCTATATGTCACCTAGCACACGCCAATATACCAACAAAAAAAGTAAAAAGAACTTAATACCCGAATGAAAGCCTCCAGGCATAAAGGGCGTGCCCGTTTACATATAGCTATTAAAGCTGTAACTCGGAAATCACAAATGATAAACTATATAGCGAACTAGCTAACCATCGAAGTAAAAATAAATAAACAGTTAATTACTAATAACAACAACAAAAACCTTGGTCAGCAAGACGACCAGTCACCACAAGCAGCACCCGTTCACGAGCATAACGCAAAGATCAGCCATTACCCCCCTCGCCATATTTGAGGGAAGGAGGCAACCCGACCCCCGACGCTACCGCAAGCAGTGACATCTAAGGGAGCATGACGAACTTGCTGCCGGTTGCTCAGACAAGAATAATATGATCAAATTTCGAGGTCACTAGCTGACCATATATTACAATATAACTCATAAAAAAAAATAAAAAACTGTGTAAAGAGTAGATTACGTCAATAATAAATGAAAACAAAATTAAAATAAATTGACTTATACAGTTAAATAAAATGAACTAAATTAGTATGGAGTAGTATGGAGTTAGTCCCAAGCCTTTTTGTCGTCTAAGTAATCTTTAACTTTATAGAAACCTTTTTGACATAGTTTGTGTTTAATAAATGATTTAAATTTATTGAGGCTCAGTTCTTTAACATGGCTTGGGAGTTTGTTGTAAAAACGTATACTTTGGCACTTAAATGAATTACTAGTTTTTTGGAGCCTAGTCCTGGACACAATAAGCAAATCTTTGTTTTTAGTATTTCTGCTATGAATGTCGCTGTGCTTAGAATATAGATTAATATTCTTTTTTACATATATCAGGTTCTCAAATTCATATTGAGATGCGACTGTCATGATGTTTATTTCCTTAAATTTATCCCTCAGTGAATGCCTACAACTTAGGTTATAAATTGCTCGAATGGCTCGCTTCTGCAGCACAAATATAGCCTGAATGTCGGCTGCATTTCCCCACAACAAAATTCCGTATGACATTACACTATGGAAATAACTGAAATATTCTAATCGAGCTGTTTCTACATCAGTCAAATGACGGATTTTATAGACCGATTTAGAGAACGGCTATAGAGAGACTGAACATAAATTATTACATAGCAAACTGTTTGGTTGCAAGAGGTCGTTCAACTACTGATCCGGTGTTGAACTTTTAGGACATATTTATAATGCATGGGAAGATAAATGCGATGCCTTGGGCATCTTTTGTGATTTGCATCTTCAGTGCTCTGGATCTTCTTACTTCATGCTTGAGTAATAGGATTCAGAGCGTTGACGTTAATGGAAAAATATCTCCCGGATCTATAGTAACAATGGGAGTCCCACTGGGCTCAATTATTGGTCCTTTCTTGTTTCTTATTTATATTACTCACTTGCCTTACCTCATAAAGGATAACCATGATATGGTGTTGTTTACGTATGATACTTCACTTTTGTTTAAACTTAAACGTCAGCAGCTGGTTACCGACGACTTAAATAGCGTGATGTCAAAAGTAGTTCAATGTTAACAAATAACTTCTTTATTAAAAAAATCTAAAATAAATATTATAATGCATTAAGTTTACCCTACCACAAGTTAGGCAGGTGTTCATAAAGGGCGAAGAAGCTAAGCTTTAGTGGGGCCCAAATAAAGATCAATTTTCAAAAAAAGCTAAGCTCCACAGCTGCTGCTATGCTGTTAGTTTTTTTTTAATTTAACTGACATAGAGACAGCCCGTTTAGTGGACTTTAGCTATCTTCATAGTGTCTTACGGTATTCTGTTGTGGAGAAATGCCGCCGACATTCAGATTATCTTTGTTTTGCAGAAAAGAGCTGTTCGATCGATTTATAAATTAAGCCCGAGACACTCTCTCAGAGAAAAATTTAAGGAGATTAACGAATGATTAATGAGTGCCTTCTCAGTATATTTAAAAAATCTTTTATATGCCCATAAAAATATAAAATTGTTTAAAAAACACAGTGATATCCATAACATAAATACTAGGAACAAACACAAATTTGTAGTACCTACAACAAGGCTCAAGAAAATAGGTGGCTCGTTCAGATGTCAATGTATACGCTATTATATTAAACTTCCAAGCCACGTACAAGGTCTAAGCCTTAATAAATTCGAATCATTCATTAAACTATGTTGTGCCAGAAAGCGTTTTATATCATTAAATATTACGTTGAGGACAAAAAGGCTCAACAAGATTGAGCTGCTACAATTTAATTATTTTATTTTTTACGGACAGAATTTTGTTTTTTTTATCATATGCACAATGATATGAATATTTACTTCGCGAAGCATAATATTTTTTTTTTTTTTATTATTGTGAATG
Source organism: Xanthia icteritia (assembly GCA_949128155.2). Classification (NCBI taxonomy): domain Eukaryota; kingdom Metazoa; phylum Arthropoda; class Insecta; order Lepidoptera; family Noctuidae; genus Xanthia; species Xanthia icteritia. Next base: position 642,717 of record OX421932.2, read on the forward strand.
TGAAGACTATGTGAGTCATATCTTTTTTTTCTCAGTTTCTTTTAATGATAATCTGGCAGTTTGAGTACTTCTGTGTGGTTCAAAGACCTTTATGTCTGGACTTTAAAAGAGACTGTGTGTGACCTCTGAGTTTGTTTCGGCCTTTCATCTCAGAGTAGTCAATAGGAAACGCCGACCTCATCTAGTTAAAAAAAATATGATTGACGTGTAAAACTGTTTGTTCAAACCTACTTACAGAAATAAAATAATTTAATATTTATCATTAATACGGCGATTTTAAATCTATTAAAAATACTCAATCCGTTTTGTAGGTTTGCTGGATCTTGCTACCGCGCATCAAAGAAGTTGAACATTCTGCACCTCTCCTTCCTGTCACCCAAATTTTCCCGGGATTAGTGTTGCGACACATCTGGGTCCGTGTTCGGTCCCGGGCAGCCCCTAGCGGTGTCCAAGGGCCTGGGGTCCCCGGCTCGGCAAGTAAGTCGGAGTGACGTGGTCAGCTCGGTCGAAGCTCACTTTAATTCGGTCTTGTTTGCGCCGCGCCATGATATGCATATAAATGACTTGTTAAAATGCACATAATATTATTAAATATACATACAAGTATCAACTTTATGATGAGGGATTTAATTAGTGCGGCAAATTAAATAGTAATGATATTTCTGTTCATTCCGTGTGAGGTCATTATAACTCATTTTCGACATTTTGGCGGTTACATCAATTCATATTACAACCGACGATATAGGAATTTTAGTCTTCCTAAACTACAGTTGTTATTTTAGTATGTGTACTAAAATAGTTTTAGTAAATATCTAATTCTATTTGTGTAGCAAAGCAGCATTGCTGTTTTAGTTAAGAGGTATGCTGGTTTTAAATGCATGCGAAAACCTAGGCGTTGGTTCAAGTAGACGTCGGTATAACTACTTTACATTTGACCACAACAACAAAAGATAAACGATCCCGTCGAATGTACAACGGAAACAGTCGGTCGGTATGTTAACTAGCGGTCAGCCCACCACTCCACAAGCTCAGCGAGCATATTCGAAGTTAATGAAGAATTCCCTCGAAGACGGAGCGCCTGTGATTAGCGCGCGCGTTTTTGTGCGCGTGACAAATGGCGGGCGGCGCCGCGCGGCGTGCTTGTTACTTATCGCTTAATTATAGCCTCGCATGCAGGAAGTATCGCTTTTTGTGAGGCACTCCATTCTGCGGATGTTCCGCGGTCTGTTCGCGCGTAATCGTAGGCTTTCCTATTAAAACGGAGTGATAATTGAGGTTTGTGTTGTTTTATGCAGTATTTGTCTAGTTGTAAAGAAAGGGTGGGCCACACCCGCTCGTGGATGTCTTAAAAGTATTGTGAGAGAATGGGCAGACTAATCGTGATCACTGCCTTGCTTAGTACCTTTCTATGAATCGTTTATCCTAGTTATTTTTGAGCCCAAATAAAGCGGTGAAAGTATGTTAATATATTTATATTTATATCTAGGCCAGTTTTACATAATCATACTACAGCTTAATAAACACATTATATATTCACGCAAGTACTTAATCAGTTCAACAAGAGTACGCAATCGTTAATAATATGAAAATCAAGAAGTAGAATTACCAAATTCATATAATACCTTGACACAAACTAACTCTCATTCTATATACGTGAAGTGACGCGGACAAGTTATTAGTTCCGCAGTAAATAGGGCACGGGTTGGGAAATAATAATATACATGTTCAAATAACGAGATAGGCTTCAGTTGTTTCTCAAAGGAAACCTAATATGAACGCAATTGAAGGGAGGCTTATTGGGTACTAGTTTTGACCTTCGCTCCACCTGCGAGAAAATGTATACATTTCGGATCATCTCGGGAAATGGAAGTGGCCGTGGAGAATACAGGTAGGGTGACTGCCCTGAAGAATACAGGTAGGGTGACTGCCCTGGAGAATACAGGTAGGGTGACTGCCCTGGAGAATACAGGTAGGGTGACTGCCCTGGAGAATACAGGTAGGGTGACTGCCCTGGAGAATACAGGTGGGGTGACTGCCCTGGAGAATACAGGTAGGGTGACTGCCCTGGAGAATACAGGTAGGGTGACTGCCCTGGAGAATACAGGTAGGGTGACTGCCCTGGAGAATACAGGTAGGGTGACTGCCCTGGAGAATACAGGTGGGGTGACTGCCCTGGAGAATACAGGTAGGGTGACTGCCCTGGAGAATACAGGTAGGGTGACTGCCCTGGAGAATACAGGTAGGGTGACTGCCCTGGAGAATACAGGTAGGGTGACTGCCCTGGAGAATACAGGTGGGGTGACTGCCCTGGAGAATACAGGTAGGGTGACTGCCCTGGAGAATACAGGTAGGGTGACTGCCCTGGAGAATACAGGTAGGGTGACTGCCCTGGAGAATACAGGTAGGGTGACTGCCCTGGAGAATACAGGTAGGGTGACTGCCCTGGAGAATACAGGTAGGGTGACTGCCCTGGAGAATACAGGTAGGGTGACTGCCCTGGAGAATACAGGTAGGGTGACCAGGGTGTATTTTATTTAATAACTCCAGAAGGACATGGACATGGATATTCTTGGTCAGTTACCAAACAACTTCTGTGTTAAATCGGTTCTGTAGTTTAACTTTTAAAACAACCCAACCAGACTCAATTCTAATGGTATTATGAGGATGGCAACAGTGTTTATCTGTTTATATCTTCGACATATATTATTATAGTCGAAGAAAGAAAGAAAGGAAGGAAATACATTATTCTCAGAAGCATATTATTTATTATTGTAAAAGATAATTGTTGATTGATGTTGTTAACTTAAACATGGGAATTAAAGTAAGAACCCAATCTGGGAGACTAGATTTGGTAAATATTATTTGTATAATTTTTTATAGTAAAAAATGTACTTCATCCCTAGATACTTTTGGTGTGTGTATATTATAAAGGATAGATAAAATAATAGAAAATAAAAATCTAGTTGAACCAAATGACATGGTTGACTCTATAACTTATCCTGTCCACAAAAACTACTAATAAATACTTGAAATTATAAATGTAGGTATATAATGTCAAATAATGAAGAGATTCACAGAACCCGGTCACTTTCTTAGCACACCCAGTCGTTGTGTACATTTGTATAGAAAATAAAAAAGTTCACGCCATTCGTGAATTATACGGATGCGTGGAGTGGGCGCCGGGTTCCGCCGTAAAAACTTTGTGATTGTCAGCCTATTGTCACTAGGTAAGGATGAACAGAAGGACCAATTATGTGGTTATTAAATTATATCTGCGATAGTACTTAGCAGCCGCTACTTTTCTACAATTTATGTAGAACAAACCAAACAAATTAAAAGGTAGAATGAACCTGCATGTGAAACTACTTGTGTCTAGAGCTGACAAGTGCACGCTGCTTTGGTGTTTGGCGTTTGTAGTTAGTCGTTACCACTATTCGTCAGGGTGACCGTCAGCCTGTTAAGCATACTTACATAAAAATACGGTTAGTAAAAATTACAGTATCGGAGTACAGTTGGCAGATAACAAAAGGGAATGGCGTATGCAAGGAGATCGGAATCGGAGGACGGAAAGGTCTGAAATAAAGTACCTATTTTTATTTTATATTATGCAGCAGTCGTTGAATTGAAGCTTTAGATGGTGATTCCTGTATCGAGTGGATCTTCTTAACCTGTATGCTGGGACTAACCTCTAGGGTTCGCTTAGGTAACCTATTGTGTAGGCTGGCATTGTTCGCGCAGGCTCGGGTAAGCTCGGTTACACTCGGGTACACTCGGCTCCCGCATGAAGATGTTACGGTTTGTAAGGCTATTTATTGTAAGGGCTGGCTCTATTCGTGCGATGATGTGCAATGTGGAGAGAAAAATACTAGAATTACAGAAGCTACCCGTTATAGCAGAACTTTTTATGTCATAATATTATTTAGCAGAACAGCGGATAGCATAAACTTCATTTCGCATAAAATCGTTTGGCATACACTCATTTATCATACATTCAAAACTCATAATTTTGCAAGTCAGAGTCTTTAGGCATACATTTCATATTCATAATAATTAAAAAGCAGAACCAACATATCGCAGAAAGTTCACACAAAGATGCAAACAAGCATACACCATGCATGTAGCAAGCATGCAGCATGCAACATGCAGCAGGCATGGTTTTTGTCACGGCTCCGGCGCTGCGGGCTCCGGCGGTCCCACGCGAGCTTATCGTCGCAGATGGTTGTAACGCTCACCACCGTGGCTGTGGCTAGCCGCCGATCCACCGGCCAGCAATCCTCAGTTTGCGAACCACGTCGCCCCTCCGCGCCTACGCGGGCTTAAATTACACTCTAGGGGTAGGGCAGACAAGACTACGCAGAGTCGGTTTTGCAGCGATTTCTTTCTGTCACTAACTTTTGTAGCACAACATATTGACTTTTTAAGACAATATTTTAATTTAATTTAAGATTATAAATGCTATTTTATAGAAATGGCAATATGCCTAGTAATATTCCAAATAAAATTCTGCCGTCTTAAAAGTATGCCATTGTAAATTCGGTAATATAAACATTTGGCCAAACAATAATTTTTATGCCTTTCAAATATTCGTATAAAGAAGATTATACCAAGTGTGTTATGCCAAATAAATTTCGGAGTATCAAGATTCTGCCAGATAGAGGGAACTCCAGAAGCTTTGAACAAAGTTGAGTCAAAGAATATCTAATAGTGTAAGCAACTTACATTGTACTTAGCTTCAGAATCAATTAAAACGGATAATGTATTTTTGTAAACCATAAGTACAGATTATGTACAATCAGGCAGCTCTATAGCCTGATTTGTCAATTGCAATTGTCTACTACCTTTTATTTCAGCTAAAGAAAATCATAAATAAAAATCAAGATAAATAATAAAATATCTTGTCTTTCATCTGCATAAAAGACAAGATATTTTATTGTTTATATATATTTGTATAATGTAACGAAGAGTTTGAACATGGACAGTTGTATTCCCGTAACATTAGGTAATCTGTGGTGAGGCTATGTCCTAAATACACACATACCCAGCCTAGCCATCACACATCGACGGCGTTCATGGTGGCCATAAGTGAACGTGAAGACGTCGACCACAAAATTATCTCAAGCATTACCAATATCCTGCGTCTGAACCCATTCTAAGAACATGGTTATTTGGTTAGGTAGTGGTTCATATGATACATTAATTTGCTTTGTTTATTACTAACTGGTAACTAAAAGTAGACGGGGAAGCCCTAGAAGAAAATAGTGACCTTATTGGTGATGTTTTCCAGAAAAGTCAGCTGCGTAGCAGGTGCGGCGTGCGGGTATGAACAAATGTATAAACGGAGCAAAAGGAGTATGTAAGGATCATAGCAGGTGACGTTCTATAGTTTCTGCCTACCCCCATGGAAAGAAGGCGTGAGTTTATGTATGTATAAATATAATTATGCCCATTTTAGGAGAACTAAGTTTGGCAAAAAAATGTTAACATTTGAAGGAGCACAATTGTGCAACAAAATACCCACATGTATTAAAAAAGTACGCTCATTCAATGCATTAAAAATTCTATTAGCTGAATATTTGATCACGAATAACACCCTTCCTTAAATCTAAATGCATGTTGAATGGGTGTACCTAATATCTAATTTATCATAATTGCTACCGTGACGTGTGTGACGAACTTTAATTATAATTTATTTTAAGCATTGTTCTCATGTAAGTGACTTAGTGTCTTTTTTGAGAATAAATATCTTTAAACCTAGGTTTCAGGAAGAAAAAACACAAAAAGAAATCGTAAGGATATCTGAAACCTTTACGTGTACATTATCCCAAAGAAATTCGGTAAATTGCCATCAATAGACGATAGCAGGTGGAAGACACTTAGAATACGACGCCGACGTCAGGCGACGTTTCTATGAGGACGTGACGATGCCGAGTACAACGTGGTATTAGGATAATATCCTTGGACGACGCGGGCCGGCCTAGGCACGTGCATACACGTCCTTATGAAGGCTGTGCCATAAATAATGTAAATGAGCTTATTTAGTTCTAGACTTGTGTTTTGTTGACAAAGTTCACAAGTCAGTTGTGAATATTATTTTCTTAGACTTCGTAAGTTTGCTTGTGTCTATATTGGTTAAACATGTTTCTAAATTACGGGTCGGTCTAACATACCAAAACTAGGCCTAAATGGGTTAGTTTTGCTGTTACACTACAAATAAAAGTAACTTAATTACTCATTTAGTTTTAAAGAAGTGAGATACATACTTATACTAAGTAGGGGTTGTAAGAATATGTATCTTAAATAAGATGATTATTATGTTTGGAATTCGGTTAGATTCAACCAAAAATAAAGCATGCGCTAGTATTTTTTTGTGTAAGAATTGACTTTGCCAGTAAAGTTCTGAAGACTAAAATTCCCTGTTTGTGGTCCTTCGAAGTTTAGTCAACTTTATCACTGTTCTCGTTATTTACAACAATTTTAGTCCATTGTAGCTGTAATGTGCGACCGCGAGCAATAAATAGAAAGTGATTAAGTTAGAACCGTCGCGTAACAAGAGAGCCGCAGGGATTACGCTAGTAAGAGCTGTGGTGGAGTGAATGACAGACACGCGAACTGGTCATATTTATGAGTGCTTGAGCCAGGAGCAACATAACTGTTGCATTTACTCACTTATCTTAATGGTGAGAAACGTCGTACGATTCTTTTTGTTTATTATTATACGCATATTTTTTTTGTTTATTATTATACGCATAGCGATGATGTTATGATATTGCAGGTGCATTGACTAAATAAGTTAAGGAAGATGGCCGAGGTTTTGGGCTTTTTTCCCCATAAAATATTAAAATCATTTGGTTTTTCTGCTAGTAGTTTCCAGTACCTGCCCTTGGAATATAATAACACATATAAGTTTTATGCCGTACTCGTCGTATATTGAGTCGCTTTATTAGCTATATGGCCTACTTTTTACAAAGAAATACTGCACAATATGTCACGTCTTTATTGCTAAAACTATCGCGTCTTTATAGCTATCTTTCGCCAAGCAAACAAAACTAAGTGCGAGCAACATTACATGAATTGAGTCTTTGATTTAACACTGATTCGACTATCTCACCGTAATCCGTAACCTAAACAAGTGAGAACACACAAAACTCAGATAAGTACATGAGTACACAAGTACGCCGTGTAAGTGAGTGAGAGTGACCTATAAGTGAGTAAGTAGTGATGTGTATGCGCGGCGGCGATGTTGGTGAGACTGTTTGTGTAGATAACGTGCGCGTGAGAGTTACATCACTAATCTAGACTGTGTTCAGTAATGTAGGTAATGCAACTCATTTCGTGTAGGTACGAGTTAATAGGATATAAGTGGCAAATGGCAAAAGCTTTCACAAAGGAAACCAGTTCAAAAGCCTAGGACTTGGAAAAATTAATGGACTTGTAATTCTCATTTTTAATTAAAAAGGTAAATGGAAAGAATCTTTTTATTAGCTATTTGCTCCTATGCCACTGGTAACTAAGCTTTTTTGTTAAAGCATTTTTCAAATCCTCTTGTCCGTTTAAATGAAAATGCTTGCTAGAATTAATTGATATATAATCCAATTACATTAAAGGCTTGAAACAAAACCAGTGCAGCAACATGATAAATGACTAAATTCAATTACAAGAACAGCCTATAACAAAACGTGCCCCAGTCAACAACCCGAGGTGCACGCAAAAAGTGAATTAGTCACATGTTACGCGTACCAGCGTGCGCAGCGTGCTCACAGCGTGTTAGCGGCGTGTTAGCGGCGCGGCAGTCATTTGCGTGAAAGTGTCGGAGTGGCCGCTGATACATCGCCGCCATTACTCACGTATGTGAGAGATGGTAGGTTTATGTTTGGCACTGAACTGTGGCAGGCGGGTGACCAGAAAACTATGAAAAGTGGTTTGAGGTCGGCTTCCAGTCTAACCGGATGCAGCTGAATACCAGTATTTTACATGCGACAGTTTACAGCGAAGTATGCGACTGCCTATCTATATGATATATGCCTTGGCGAACGCCAACAGTACGTCGAGTTTGCGGGACATGAATCCAGACCTTATTACACGTTCTCCGGGGTAAGTCAAGGGAGTAATATTGGACCTTTAGAATTCATTTTAATAATTAATGATCTGCCAACAGTCGTGAAAGAGGCGAAGTGTCTACTGTTTGCAGATGACTTAAAATTATTCCTAAATGTTGAGGACACTGCAGACTGTAATAGGCTCCAGTCTGACATTGATAATGTAGTTCAATGGAGTAAATCCAACAAGCTGCAATTTAATATTAAAAAGTGTTGTGTGATGAGCTATACCCGCGCGCGTGCTCCATTGCAGCATCAGTACGAGATGGACAGCGAATTTATACCGCGCGTCTCACAGGTACGAGACCTGGGTGTACAGATGGTGTCTGAGCTGACGTTTCGCAAGCACATAGTTGAGATGTGCGGCAGGGCTTTCAGAAATCTCGGTTTCATCTTGAGACAGTGTAAGGATTTTTCCGAAATTGCAGCTGTTAAAGTTTTATATAATGCACTTGTGAGGAGTCATCTCGAAACGAGTGCAATTATTTGGAACCCGCATGAAGGGAAATACAGCCATATGTTGGAAAAGGTTCAAAACAAATTTGCTAGGTTTCTTTACCATAAACAGTACGGGGTGTATCCCTTTTATCCTCTGATGTACCCGAGTCTGTTCGTCCTGGGCATGGTCGGGTACACCAGACTGGCAGTAAGAAGAGACGTCGCGCTGGTCAAATTCGTGGCTCGCGTACTGCTAGGGTTGCTACACCACCCGGAGGTGCTGGCAGCGCTGCGGCTGCGCGCGCCGGACGGGTGCGTAGGTGCGCGCCGCCGCCCCGCTCTGTTAGACGTGCCAGCGGCTAGGACTAACCTACTCAAGTTTACCCCTATGTCACGAGCCGCACGTATTATTAATGTTATTACGGTGTCGGAGGATATATTTGGGCAAAACCTGCCGAAATTCATGCAAATGGCACAAATAATAATTGAAAGAGGTATATTATAATGTTTGTATATAATATTGCTATCATAGATAATTTTTATTTAATTTTTTGTAAAAAACTGTTACAGACCTTGTAATTTATAACATCGCCTTGGATGAATCTGTAAAGGTGTTATAATTGTGGTATAAATAAATAAAATAAATCTGACCTCCACCACCCAGTAACTGGGTAATACGATACCGCTTGGTAAGACTGGTTGTCCGAAGTTAGCTGTCTAAAATGATAGTGCCATTCTAAAAATGTAGGATATACTAGTTTTTATAGCGTTTGATATGAGTTTCAGAAGTCAAAGAGCTGTTTTGTAAGTACATAGTCACACAATGAAAAGTAAGTAAAACATTGTAGTTTATAATCTTACGTCACGCATATCAGTGCTTAAAGTATAAGTACCTGCGCGACCGAGCTCTGCTCGGGGGAAAATAGAGAACGCTCATTTAATAGTACAGGATAGTTCATACTAATTCCATGTATAGTACTTACTTATTCCATGCTGCCATGTCATTACTCTAAGGTAGCCATCTTGTTCAAAACTTTGGGCCACCGACCTGCTCGGGTGAAAATACGGACAAAACGAATTTTCCCAGATATGAGAACTAGCTAGATCGATTTTTCGCCCCCGTAAACCACTAAATTGCAACTTTCATCGAAATCGTTAGAGCCGTTTTCGAGAATTAAAATATACAAATATTGCTCGTTTACTTACTAGTATAGGATAGTGTCAATGACACTGTAGGAATAATTTGTCAACTTTAATTTCTCGGCTTAAAGTGACACATAGAGATGTTAGATAAACGCAAATGGAATGGGCAGACAATCTGCCACAGGTCGCGGGGAGCCGTTGTCGGTCACACTGACGTGGAACTCTAAGGGAAGGCCGAAGTCCAGCAGTGAAAATAGCTGCTATTAAACGACTGTAGACTATTTAAAAAAGCGAGATAAAAGTTAGATTATACAGCACCTTGAACCGACTTCTTATAAAAAGGGGGAGGTTCTCGATTCGTCTATATAATATATTATATGTGTTCATCGATATTTTCGTTAATTGTGGATTGATTTTGAAAAAGTTTTTTTTCATTTGATAGTGAAAACTTGCGCGGAGGTCCTATATCAATTTTATTAACTTTGATTCAGTAGTTTTAGACTTAGTTTCAATAATACGTATTATTTCCACTTAGTGTATATTGATGATGTTATAATAACTTCTTGTCACTGATATTTACATAGCAAGTAGTGGTGTACTAACTTATGTGGAGTAGGTACCACAACAAAAAATAAAAACCTTTTTATTGTTAACTACAAATAAAAACAACTGACTTCCAAAAAAAACACTACAAAGTGAAGAATAACTTAAATTTCGGAAGTCGGTGCCAAAAAAGAAAAATACAAAACCAAAGACTGACTTTCTGCACCGTTTTTTTGGAAGTCGGTTGAGATTTTTGCTCCATCATGTTTACATGACTAATAATTATGTTTGTTTTTGTGAATGTCTGGCACTACATTCATTCCACTGCAACAAATAACACAAACATTTAGCTATCGTATTTTGAATCAATCATGATTGTAACGATACGTTTACTTAACGTAGGGTCGTCAGTAAACAGTCAATAACAAGTGAATGAAGGGCGGGCACACCAAGTGGTCACTCGGCCCTTCACACGGATGCCTCTGAAAACGATACGATTTGTTTTGTCCTTCTAGCGGTGATGTTTAAGGCTTTACAGACCATAAAGTCAGTGCGATATGTAAAATGGAACAGAATTATTACCACGTCTTCCAAAAAAATCAGGTACCTAGTTACCTATCCATAGTCTTAAGTAAGGCTAATTTGATTAATTTTCAATTGCCCGCTCATATTAATTTCACGAAAACAAAAATAGCATTTCGAAAAGTTTTGATAGTACGTGGGCACAGTCACAAGCAATACCTAATAAATATGTATGTATGTAGATGTATTTAAAGGTCAGATTACTTTGTATTTCAATTATGGTTCAACGTGAAAACAATGGGTAACTTAAAATAAAGTATGTACCTATTCAGATTGTGTTTCATGTACCGGTTGAATATTTTAGACATGATATTATTACGATGAGAGGCTGTTTGAGACTTGCCGCCATGGGATCTGATGGCAAAAGTCCTCGCGCACATTTGGAAGTGACGCGCGGAGGCGAAACGCCAGGGCGTTACTCCACTGCCGCGAGAAATCACGGCACAGCGGACAGAGCTGCGGCGGGATCTCATGGCGTTATGGAGAGTGCGATTGTCGCAACCCTGTGCTGGGCACGCCACATTTGCGACGATAAGTCCCCTCTTTGAGGAGTGGCTAGAGAGGCGCCACGGCGTCCTCACCTTCCGCCTGACGCAGGTCCTCACCAGACACGGATGTTTCGGGAGGTTCCTGTTTCGTATCAGACGGGAGAAAACGCCAGGGTGTCATCACTGTGTGAATCACCCGGAGGACGCGGAGCATACGGTGGAGATCTACCCGGCTTGGGCAGAGCATCGCCGTGTCCTCGTGGAGGCGATCGGTGGCAGGGATCTCTCGCGTCCGGCCCTGGTCCAGGCCTTGGTAGGGAGCGAGATGGCATGGGAAGCCGTCACCTCCTTCTGCGAAGCAGTAATGCTCGCGAAGGAGGAGGCGGAACGCATGGAGGAAGGGCAAACTTCGCGCCCCCACCCCCTAGCCCCCGCAGATGCCCTGGGCGTCGGGAATCGCAGACCGATTCCCGGCCACCGTAGGCGCGGGCTTGTTATTGTACTTTATTATATTCTACTAGGAGGTAAGAAAGGTGAAGGTTAAGAGGATTCTGTTCGTCTTTGTCTGTTGTAGTAACTGGTTACTGGTGTTTTTCTAGATTGGCAAAATTTTCAGTTAGCTAATAGTTCGATATTAACAAATGTTTTTTTAAGATATCGCATATCGGCAACAAGAGAGTTACAACACAAAAATACAAAATTGAGATAAGTATGGCATGAAAGGCAATGACAAACTTTATCTGCTAACAAAACGTCATAATTATAATGCGATTCCTCGCCGACAGATGGCACTTAATACCCTTTTTCACCGAGCCACTTTCCTACCTTTTGCAGCGTAAACAGTGTCACATTACAGGTGATACATAACGGATGTGCATCTAGTGTGTGTAGTACGGTCATAACCTGTTTAACGACCCTCGTACGGTAAAGTAATTTTCATATTTTTTTGCTTTGATTTCAGCAAAAAGACGATGTGAAATGACACTTTTCTTGCTTTAGTGTTGGTTGGTACCGAGTTATTATATGGGTAGAAGTGTTTTATCATGTGATATAACTGTAATACTGAATTTAGACAAGTCTGCTTTATTTATTGTTTATAAGTTGTCTTAGGAAGCATTACAACTGAGCTTATTTTTTACTTTATTAGGAAAATATGAAGAGGAATTCAAGAAACAAGTTCATGATTGATTTAGTTTTACACGATGACGCTGCAGAATTAGTATCCGTTGGCATGGATTAATCTGAAATTTAAACAGAAAATATCAACAATACCAACACACTTTCTGATATTGACGATGGTAAGTGACAGTATTTTATGTACTTCAGTCAACTTTTTACTCAAAGCTGTGTCTATTTGTCTACCGACCTGGATGACTTGCCGTAGGTAGATATACTCCTTCACAACTTTGAGAAAAGACCCTTTCTTTTTCTTTTTTGTTGGATGGGAAATTATCAAATAACTTCTCCCACTCTGGCTGGAGCGGGAGGGCGTGTCAGACTCTTACTGACTAAAACCCGCCCGTGTTCCTTAAGTTGCCTATACGTTGCCAGGGGCCACGGTATCCCTTTCGGACTTTCCCGCAACCCCGGCAGGCATCGATCCTATCGGACCCCTTCCGTTGTGCTGACATCTCTTTGAGGCGCGCGTGGAAAACAACGCGCCGTCGACCCAGGCTTGGTCCTTATCGGACGGCGAGCTACCCATTACTCACCGACCGCAAGCCCGCGCCTATGGTGGCTGGGAATCGGCCTGCGACGACGCCCAGGGCGTCTCTTGCGGCGGCTAGGGGCGTGAGGGCGTGAAGTTTGCCGTTCCCTCACGCGTTCCGCCTCCTCCTTCGCGAGCATTACTGCTTCGCTGAAGGAGGTAACAGCCTTCCATGCCCTCTCACTCCGTACCATGGCCAGGACCAGGGCCGGACGCGAGAGATACCCACCACCGATCGCCTCCACGAGGACACGGCGATGCTCTGCCCAAGCCGGACAGACCTCCACCGTATGCTCCACCGTGTCCTCCGGGCGATCCACGCAGTGATGACATCCGGGCGATGTGAACCCCTCCGTTTTCCAGTGGATATATTTTCTATTTTCTAAAAATGTGCTATATTGTTTTTATATGAATATTTTTTGATACCTAATTTGTAATAAAACTGGTAATAAATATCTACAAAGATGTTTAGATGATTGATGATTTATTTTTTAAAACAAAACAAATTATGAAATCTTTGATAATTTTGTCTAAAAAAGTGAAACATTAGAGAAATTTAAAAGTATAAAATAAATATAAAATGGAAAAAATATCTTTTGATTTTAAATTGCATAAAAATATAATAGAGCACTAAAAAATCTTCTTAAATATATTTAAATTTCTGCGATATGCTCTCTTAGATATTTTTTAATAGGATTATAATTGACAAAATTGTGATTTCCAAAACACATTTTGTTTTTGTGTTGTAACACTCATTGCCGATGTGTCATTTGTGTTATCTTATATACTGTAGAAAAATAAATATTGAACCAATCCCATGTATGCTGATAATGAAAGTGTTTGCAGAACAGTTATCATTGGACATATCAGCTAGGTACATAATATTACAAAAATATGCATTTATAAATAATGTGTTACTTGAAAGTTTTCTGTTTAAGTATGGCACATTTTATGCAAATTCAGTTTATAATGGAAAAGTTAAAAATAACATTATAACTTAAGCCAAGTGTAAAGTAGACACGAACTACTGCAATAAATACAGAAGCCAAAACAACGAATAGTTTTACACAAAGACGCGGAATAGAGTCGTCGAAGTAAACTTTGCCGTACACTGAGGGGTGTGTTGGGGGCTATTGAACGTGGTTGTTGAGCGATCGCGCGATGTATCCGCTGCGATGGAGTGCGGTCGCTCACGCGCGGCGCTTCCGGCTCAGATTACCGGGGCGGCACGCGACATCCTTGTAGGGGTGGCACTTTTAGCTTTGACAACTTTCTAAGTGTTTTTTGTACCACAAATACTTATCTATGTGTATACTTTAAAATGTTTAGACATCACTAGACACCTGTCTAGTGGTATAGTATTTAGTTCTAGTGGTATAATATATAGGTATTTTCAAAAAATATCTAAATATTATGCTAATGTAACACATGTTTTGCGTCACTGGTATTGAAAATGTTCAATGTCCGGGTTATACATACGTGTTACCTAGTTATACTAATGTGAAGTTGTCTTGCTTAATTTCATCTGACACCTATGTGCAGTATTTTCTAAAGCCGCGTCACTCAACGAACCTCGCTCAGTGCGTGCGCCTGTGCGTGGCAGCCCTGAGTGGTGGCTGCGCCCGACGCCGACTATTTATAACTGCGCTTTGTTTCTCTTTACCAACGGGAAACTGTTCGCTACCATATTTACACTTTGTCTTGCGCTGTCTTTGGGCCTACTGTGCGAATAGATTTGTGACTACGATAAACAAAAACCACAGGCACAGTAGGTATGGATGTTGTCATTCGACACCGTCCATATCTACTGTGCCTGTGGTTTTTGTTTATTTTTATTGAGTAAAGGCTCGTGCAGACCAGCGCGACGCGACGGCGCGACGCGACTCGAATAATATAATTTTAAAAGCTATAAACTACTCTTTAAAACATGAAATAATCATCACGACTTAGCTAACGACAAAACTCACTCTAAAATGTGTTAAAGACTTCTTGCGTAGCAGTTGGTGGCCCGAGCTACGACGTAGCAGCTGGCGTAGTAATCAGCTACGTCGTAGCAAATATGCAATACTCTTTATAGTGAAGGTGAAATGTGACTGTGTGTGTGTTTATTTATAAAAAAATTAAACAGAAAGTTATGCACTTATTTTATTTATACGAGCGTATTGTGTTTAACAAATATTGTGATAACTTTTCCGATCATAGATAAAACGCGAACTCAAATAAATCACCAGCCACAGATTACATTCACACCGTACTATCTATTCCAGCACACAAACAACAATTTGAACCTACGTAATATAAAATAGTGCAATTTTTTAGTCGCCACGCCTGACCGCTCCATTTAAACTAGAAACACACGGCGACACGACGTGCGCGGCCGCGCCACCGACACGTAGTTACACTTGCACTAAACAC
The DNA here is from genome assembly GCA_949128155.2 of Xanthia icteritia. Classification (NCBI taxonomy): domain Eukaryota; kingdom Metazoa; phylum Arthropoda; class Insecta; order Lepidoptera; family Noctuidae; genus Xanthia; species Xanthia icteritia. The sequence goes on from OX421932.2 coordinate 658,130, forward strand.
CAAATAAAATAAATCAACAGCGGACACCACGCTAAACTATCTGTCACAGAAGTAATGTATTGCCGCGAAACTATCGCTTGCAAACGCTCCAGCGAGGTAACAATTTGAATTTATGTAGTTTAAACTGACTCTATTCTTCACAAGGTGGAAACATACGAGCGTGCGGTTGACGCTGACGCGCTGTGTATGTTCGCCTAAAATATAAAGTGAATGAAACAGGCGGTAGTGGATGGAATTCATAAACAATAAATTAATCGTATGAGCCAAGGTGTCTCGTATTAAACTATGTGTCATCGCTCCGTTATATGTAACAGACACGCGACGAAAACAATGTAACTCCAAGGTAACAATTTTCAATTTATATGCGGTCGGAAATGGTGCGATTCCTCTCGTGTATTTTGTTGAGTTAAGAAATGCAATTTCAACAGGAATGTCTGGAATGTCGAGTTTATAAGAGATGTTTCTTCTACTGTAGGTGAGTAAACACCACAAATACAAACATTAATTGAAATAACACTGTGATGTAACTACTTACAGATTAAAATAGGATGGCATTCATGTTTATTGCTTCCTGAAAGTAACGTCTATATTTATGTGACGTCCATATATTTATATGGACGTCACATAAAGACAGACGAAGAATTCATTATTAGTTTATTTAAACTAATAATGAACTCTTCGTTTGAAAATATCTTTTGAATTTGGGGTCTCTTGTGGAGTAATATTTGAAATGAAAATGTCTGATTGCTCCTAACCCTTTGCTTACTACAAATAATACAGAAAATATAATACAGTACTCGGTTTCGGAATAGGGCGATTCAACCGCCAATCGTCAAATCGTGTCAACCATAAACGGGGTACGAAAATTCTCATGTAACCAATTTGATCAAAATAACATGATAACATAATAATAATTTGAAAATGTCGTGATGGCAGGCATCCTCTGTGACTCTCGCGCCACACTTCTTCGCGTCAGCGGCGCGCAGTCAAGCGGCTGAACCGTTTGTCTTGTCTCGGAGGCAGGTGACGTCACTGCTTCCTGCTGGCTTGGACCATGGGCACAGGTCCCCGTGACAGCTGGTATCTCATCTCACTACTGATACTCGTAACTTTTGTTAGTCGAGTGGCAAGCAGTTTTGTAAAAACATCTTATGTAATCACATCAACCAATCGGTTGATTTATACAAAGTGATACGCAAATAAAGACGTTTCATCATTCAAACGTTCTGTAGGTATACTGATTGTCTTAGAAAGCTGCATCTACTAAAGAAAATTAAAGTTGTAGAAGTCACAAGCGCAACAATAGTAGACGAGAGAGAAAAAACTGTCATGGCACCATACAATTTCCCGTGGAACTTCAAAAAATTTCAACCATGAGTATATCCACCCATAAATGTCTCCTGTATGGTAATATGTCTTGCTAGATGTGAAACTTTTAAATCATAAACCTCATCCAAGTGTACCTAGTTCTGTTGTCAATACTCAGTGGTTTCTTTCCGCTGAGTATCAATAGAGTGGCGTGTATTTGCGTAACGTTTGCCGCACAAATACAGGCTACCCGCATGAGTGGTCGCCAGTTAGTCTGTGAGCAAACAGCTGAGCGGCAAGTCATGCCGTGTGCCGTGTGCCCGAGTGTGCCGTGTGCCCGCGTGTGCCGTGTGCCCGAGTGTGCCGTGTGCCGCGACCAATTTCGAGCAAGAATTCCATTTGTTTGTGAATAGGGATGTGGTGATGTCGATATATCTAACATTAATTGAGATCAGTTAGGTTGTGGTACATAATAATTATTTGTTAAGGTCAATAAAATGTAATTAATTTAGGTATTTAAAAAAAAAAATTATACTAAGTTTTCATTTTCCATACCAACTTTGAATTGCATAACATAGTGCCAGTCCGTAATACGAGTAGGTATATTGCTTTCAAACAAACAATTACCTACTCGTAGGCATGGATATTGTACTCGTATTACATTTGTTTATTGCGCGCAAATTATTACATCAAAATGCATAGTTTATACAAATTAGAACATCTAATAGAAACTGATTCTACATTGTTAATAATTCTTAATGAACAGAGTTTTTGATACCTAATCATTAACCGAATATAGGAAGGTTTAATGTCATTTAATATGCTTCATAGTTTGTATTAACAATCCCTGCACGTCACTGGTCATCGCTTATGGAACTATAACAATACACGATCAGCCAGCGATATGTACTAACTATAATTGTGACAAAAATACAGTCAGCAGGATGTATGAAGGATGTTCCATTCAATATGGATACATAATCTATTGTATTCGCGACAACTAGCAACCGTGTTTGGATATTATTATTTCAAAAAACTAACTTCAACGTTAATATTAAACTGAAGAATCTAAGAAATAAGAATCTAAATAGGTATACAATCACTTTATGAATCTACGTTTTATTTACGTCTACAACAATTGGGCAAGTTTAACGTCTTTATCCTTTTAACATACCAAACAATAAAACTTTCTAGCTACGCCCCGCGGTTTCACCCGCATAAGTGTCGATCCCGTGGGAATATCGAGATAAAAAGTATTCTATGTCCTAACCCAGGTCATGGTCTACCTATGGACCAAATTCATCTAAATCCGTTCAGCCGTTTTCGCGTAACAAAAAAACAAACAAGCTCACTTTTGCATTTATAATATTACCTATAATATAATAGTTAGGATTATCAGGTTATAATATTATCATATATTTATGTAGGTAGTAAAATGTTTTCGGCATGACACAGTTTGTTGCTCATTAGGTACGATATTACAACAGTCTGTTCAACTGTTGATATCGACGTAGGTGCCGCACGGAGCAGCCCTACCGACAACTTTGCGACGCGGCGACTTTCGTGCGAACAAGTATGCAGGCAATGCGGCTCAGATTCCCGCACCCATTACAGTGAATACAGTTGTGCAACAATAGCGTCGAGTGTCTTGACATGCATTGCGCGCTATCTTGCCCCTTGCTCGCACCGCCCGCATCCACCCGGGAATGGAAAGCGAAGTGTTTTGTTATGGTAATAGTTCGTTAGTCCGGTTGTACGCGTCACTCGGAGCTTATCCGGCGCAGATCTCTGTGAAACGTCTTACAGGTACGTGTGCAGAGCAAATGAAAGATAATGAATATATGTATAGTACATTGGTAATCCCAACATAAAGTGTTTGCTGGTAAGAGGTACAAGAGTGGTGCTACAGATCGTCCGTGACAGGTCTATAATGATTCCAGCGTTCGTGGTTATCGTCTCTTTAACGTTAATATATAGATAGACACTCAATGTCTTTACTGTTTTGTTTTTGTTAGGAAGCCAAACTAGAAGGGACGTTATACTGACTGTGCTTTGGGACCATCAGAGCATAATATAAGTAGGTAATGTTCTGTTTGTGTGAAAACGTAAATATGCACCAGAATTTACCTTTTCAGAGATTAAAAATGATGAGCTCCATGCATTTTCAGCTCATGAACGAAATATAAAACGAATACCTTAAAGGTAGTAACATGAAAAAAATCCATGACGCAAAAACACGAGCTGTAAAATGTAAGGAGTGACACTGTGGCTGTAATTACGGATTTCAGCCGTTGCTCAGTGGAAAGCCGACTCAACTCGCTTCCCGCAGTATTTTTGCCTCCGAACTCATTCCAGAAATGCCCAATTTTCTTTCAGAGATTTCGGAGCATCATGTGTTTCGACATCGCTGGTAGATAGGTGGATTGTGTTGCTTTGTTCGTGTCCGCTCGGTCCGAGGTCAGGGTCGTAATGTCTAATTAGTGCTTCGTCCCGTAAGTCCGCCCAATCCGCTGCCCACTAATCCTCCGTGCGCTCATCGTTCTCAAAGATCTGACTCTGACGCTTATCTGTCATATTGGTTACGAGCAATAAAACCTTATAAAAAGCGGTCACAATGGAGCAATAATTTCTTTTTCACAAAGTGGTCATCGGAGCACATTTCTTTGATTTGTGCCGTACATCCGGCAGAGATTTGTTCCGTCATATTGGGAGTGGTATATTGTGCGGAGATTCGTCCCGGGGGAGTCGCTTGTGTGTGTACCAGACGTAATGTTGTTCGGAGGCGCGCGTTTCTGTGTACGTCGCGTAGTTTGATTTACTTTTAGGGTCAGTTTGCACCGCGACGTGACGCGAAGCGACGCTGCGTGCACTCTTTAAGATAGTGATCCAAAATATAACTTTATTTACTATTCAAAAAGATACACATTTAATTGAGATAATTCGAAAATGTCTCGCGGTGTCTATATCGCGCACACGCTCTATATCACTTCATCATTCAAGTCCTCATTCACTATATGGCCAAGGTACCTAAAAAGCGACACTCTATTTAATGGCACACCGTATAGGCATACCGGAGGAACTGTCTTAGGCTTCTTAGTACCTACCCTGAACACCACCAGCTCACTCTTTCGTACATTGTACAATAAACCATATATTATACCATATATTTATATTTACATATATATAATTTTAGATGTATAGATAGAAAATAACTGAGATAACTTCACTCAGTTACTTTCTTATAGTAACCTAGATGTGATTACCTAATAGGTTCCCATTGAAGAAATTGTTACAATAATAATTAAAAAAATTGTTGGAACTGTAAACTCAGCTTTGTGATCACACTCCCTGTTAGCAACTGTGTGACGGTGGTAAAGCCGCGTTTTCTTGCTAAAAGTACCGAGTATTTTCTGATAAACAATATTACAGGAAAGCATAATCCTTGCACAAACGTCATTAGCCATGTTCTGGAGACAAAGCCGTGTTCATTCGTGCTTAAGTCGACACATGTAAGCTCGGGCCGCGCGCGCGCCGCTCCCTAATCCCGGCAGGTGGCGCCATTATCGTGTCGGCCGGTTTAGTGTGTCACACCAGTCACACCACTAATGGTGCCGGATTATGGCACCGTCAGATTGCCGTTTGTTGATGATTTTTAAATCTGGTCCTATCCAGCTGTAGTGACGGTAGTTAAGGGTCTTATGAAGAGTTCTACAGTTTTTGAGGCAAGGTATTTAAGATGGTAGTAAACTGAAAAAGCGAGAAGATGTGGATTAGTTATTATAAGAGGCATCTAACAATAAAGACCTATTTCCTCCCAACTGATTGAGATTGTTAATAGTATTAAGTGGGTTTATAGACAGAAATAGGTCATATTGTTTCAATTTTTTTTAAAGTTCACTTTTTACACAGTCGAGTTTTATTATTACTATTATTATTATTTATTTATATTTGTTGACGTTCAAAAGTGCCTTTTTTGGGCCTAATTGAAATAAATTATTTGACTTTGACTATATTTCAGACAACATGATCCATTTTGTTAGTAAAAAATAGTGCTTAAAGCTATGTTAGTTCACACATAAACGCATACAATGTTTGAAGAATGGACAGTCATACCTGTCCGCTATCACACTCAGGATGCTGTTGCTACTCACACGCATTCTGTGCAGAAATGACGCCGCTTTCTTGCGCAAGATTGCCGCGAAACCATCTGTGCGTGCCTCCATGAACATGGTGGACGCGCTGCAAAACGGAGGGAGCCTCAGCAGCATCCTGAATGCGTTATTGTATTGGACCCGCAGAGCATTGACAGCCCTTTGCGTATAAGCTGTCCACAAGCTGCTGGAGTAAAACGTCTGACAAAAGGATTTAAATAACAATATTTTTAACTCTTTTGTGCAGCGGGCAACCTGCGAGCCAGCATGTTAGTCCTGACCGTCAAAGCTCTGCGTTCCCTTTTCATGTCACTTCCGACGTTCAAAGAGTCCGTGACTATATGCCCCAGATATTTGAATTCATAGACTCTTCGAAGTTCAGTCTTACATAACATAACCGGTGGAACCTTATCCAATCTCCTGCATCTAGGAGCAAAGACCAGGAACTCACTCTTTTTCACGTTTTAATGCAAGCGATGGCTGGCCGCGTACGTCTCACACCTTTGAAACAGTTCTCTGAGTGCACTGATAGATGGAGCCAGCAGTACGATGTCATCCGCATAACTGATGTTATTTATACAAACTCCATCAACATGGCATCCGACAGGCATCCTGCTGAGTCCATCTATCATATTTTTCATGTACAGGTTAAAAAGAAGTGGAGAAGATATACCCCCCTGTCTCACCCCGCATCCTAAACTATATGGTTCCGAGAGCGCCCCGTCCCATTTAACATAATTAATCTGCCTATTGTACCAATACCCAAGAACAGAACATAACTCCTTAGGCACATTGGCATCACGTAACTTCTTCCACAAGACATCATAACAAACCATGTCAAAAGCCCTGCTCAGGTCTAAGAAACAGGCATAGACCGGCGTTTTTCTGTCCACATAATATCTGACTGTGTGCTTAAGGCAAAGTATCGCAGTCTCCGTGGACAGGCCAGGTCTAAACCCGAACTGCCCATCATGTAGAAGTATATACTTAGCTAGGTGGTTATCAATTAGCCTATCCAGGACTTTTGCCATAATGGTTGCCAAAGATATCGGCCTGTAATTACTTTTGTCGGTTATGTCACCAGTTTTGTTTTTTATCACCGGGACTATAATTGTTTTCAAAAAATCTGGCGGTAAGCATGAATGTGAAATACACAGTGAATAAAACCAAGACCCTGGGTAGATGCGTGCCCGCATGCCTGAGATGCTAGACGCTGAGGCCGTCATGACCCGGGGATTTACCCCTACTCATACACTGAATAACCTTTCTTACTTCTTTGGCAGAGACCCTGATAAGATTTTCCGGGGCCCTACCGTCCTCAGCATCGACCACATCAGTCACAGGTTCCCGTAATAAAGGTTCCACCAGGAAATGGGTTTTAAATAATTCTGCAATTTTCTTAAGCTCAGAAACCCCTGCCACCCGAGTTGGACGCCCGGGCTTAACATTTTGCTTATTTATTCTTCCAAAATTGTGAATTTTTTTTAGAATTCCTAGCTATAATGTCCATTCTAAGGTCTTGGTGGTTTTGACACCATTTCAGTCTACACTTAAAAATCTTACGACTTAAACCCATTTCATCGTAAGTATGACCTTGACGAGGTTTCCCATTCCAAGACCACATTTGAAATTTTAATTTAGCTACATTGTGCGCTTTGCTTACATGTTTATTCCACCCGGTCAACAACCTAACTTTATTACACCCTTTATCAGACGTCAGCGTGGCCCCTTCACTCAGTATATTAACAATATTACTGTACATTACATCCAGCCCTGCCCTATGAGTGACTTCACTACATTTTTATCGGCACACAGAGTATACATCTCAGGAAAATTTAACAATTTAAATTTATCGTTACAGAAGATGGAATATTCCTGTACATTTTTGCTTTGCCGTAATCCCCAAAAAACTTCATCTTGAACATTAAATGAATTGCTAGTTAAAGTTTGCACCTTCTTACGAACTAGTTCCAAATCACAATAAAGTTCCAAAGGCAGGTGATCCGACCACATAATATCATAACATACCTAAACGTCCTTAATAGTTTCCCATGCAGACTGCGTGACGACACAATGATCTAACCATCGTCTCGAGCCATGTGCATCATTCACAAACGTGAACTCACTTAAATTAATACCTAACTTGGCTGTATCCGCACAAACCCACGATTCATCGGCACAGAAAGACTCCAGCTCATTATAGAATAATTCAGCCGGCTGTGCATTAAAGTCACCCAGAATATAAACGCATTCCACTTCACTACTGTCTATAATAGCACTAATTTCACTCAAACACTGAGTGAACTCTGCCAAGTTATCAACACATTGAGTCGGCATGTAAACGCTAAACACAATAAACAACCGGTTTTCTATCTCGAAACGTACGGCCGCTAGACGCACACTCACACAGTTAATTACTGTTACCGAGCTCATTATATATATATTTTTTTTTTTTTTTTTTATTTTAGGAAAGCTTACAGTCTAATAACTATAATAATAACAATAATTTATATCTAATTTGCTAATAACAAGCTTCCACAGATAACTACAAATATAACTTCCTCATCGTTACTTCCAAAATTATATGTAATATAAAACTACCAAATTTTAACAAAACAAAACAAAAACAAACTAACTTGTATCTATACTGTAGTACAATAAAACTTACTTAATTACAATAAAACTACTTAAACTATAATAAGGATTTAAGTTCTAGCAGGTGCCTCCTACTCCTGTTCAAAAAATGGCTTTGTTAATAGCTTCCTGACTGTGCTTGCTTTGGTACAGAAAAGATCGATGTCAGGTTCGCAAGAAATATCGTTAAAACCACGACTGGCCCTCGAAAAGTATGCATTACGCCTATAATTTGTAACTGCATAAGGAATATGTAGAAGTGGCCGCTGACGTAATCCCATCTGATTAGTGCGCAACGCTAGTCTCGAGACAAGTTCGGGACAGTCGATAGTATTATTAGCGATATTAACTAAGTAACATACGTCATTAATATGGCGTCTACGGTCAAGAGGTAGAAAATGATACCTTTGGCAGCGGTGAGTATAATCAACTGATACCTGCTTTGCCCTGTAATCAAGATACCTGAGAAATTTTCTCTGGATGCCCTCAATACGAGACTTGTATATCCCGTATTGAGGGTTCCAGACTTGTGATGCATACTCAAGGTGGCTGCGTACGAACGAACAATATAACACTTTGATCGGTTTTAGTGATCGGAAACATGCTGAGGTTCTCATTATAAAACCAAGTGCTCGCGACGCCTTATTCACTATACTCTCAATATGCTGATCAAAGAGTAACTTGCTGTCTTGTATAATACCAAGATCTCTAATGCTATTGACTTTGCTAATATTAATATTGTAAAGCTTGTATGTGGAATCGATTTTACGACATAATATCGCGACGCCGCCGTACGGCCTACCGCGCAAGATATCTTCTGAGCAGTCAACTGCCGAATTTCCAGTATATTCAAAGTCAGCATGTAATGATCCGAGGAATGGAATGTCATGAGGCAGCAACCATGTCTCTTGCAGAGCTATAATGTCAGCAGTGTCACATATTAGACTAATGTTCATTGCAGATCTTTTAACCGACTTTCAATTGAAAGTTACCATCTTGCACAAATCCATGGTTATTATACTCGTTTTTTGTAGTTAAAATCTACAAACCATATCTGTTCATAAACACATTAAGCATTTGTTGAGGCACAAAAATCTTGTATGATTCATAATGCGTAATCTTTCGGTTTATCTTAACCATTTTTTCAAGAAAGAAAGAATAGAAAGAATAATATTTATTTGGACACAGTTCGTGAAACACATAATACAAAAATAAAAAGTGAAAATAATCATAAAGCGATAATAGTGTGTGCCTCACGGCTGCGCCAAAAAGGTTCATTTCAGCATTAATGCCCGACAAATGCTGTCTGACGCTGGTTTTCTAATGAACGCTTATGGACAAGTGACGGGGAGTACCAACAGTTTCAACATACCTAATACATAATTTTTATACCTCTAAATAAATAAATAAACTACATATGGTCTATTTAAATAATTGTTTCGAATCAATGTTATTTCCACCTAAACAAACATCAACTTTATGTAAGTGTAAACATAATTGATTTTAGACTGACAAGTACTGTTGAAAAAGTCATAAAAAATAATATGAAGTTGTAGCGCAAACTGAACCTTATATGTAGGTATTACAGTTGCTTTTCCTAAAACTCGTGTCTGCTTACATGTTTGGCAAATAAATTGCGAACGCAAATTAGTAATCAAAATGTGAATTAAATATGAATTAAAAACCAAAGAAAAACAATCCGAAAACAACAGGAACTGTCCATGCAAAAACCTTTTCTTAGTGATGAGCTAAATAGTGCACCGTTCGTGCACTCACAAAGCGCAACAGGCCGCCGACCGCGGCGGACAGATACACCGACTGTTATTTAGTTATAAGACAAGAAAAATTAATGTAGGGTGGTTGAATAAAAATATGAATAAATTAATAATAATAAAATAGTGAAAAAAGTGTTATCAGAAAGTGAAGGACCTATAACAATAGATGAAATAGGTACACTGTAAATAAAGAAGGTAAGCGTCATTTATTTCGATAATTTTGTTTGCTTATCGTTTTTGTTAGTCTCGTGTTAGTGTAAAATAACTTATTTATGCTCCTTTCCGTTTTTTCTAGCTGTGCATTTTCCAATGATGCCACCCTGTGTACACAAAAACAAAAGCATCGTCTCCGGCAATCTTTGGCCAAGATTTTATTGGTAAAAAGATAAAGGTGTAAGCTGCGATCTAGATTTCGGCTATGCGTCACAGTCGCAAGCAGGCCAGGCACAACGGGTAAGTAACAAAACATCAACATCAACATTCAACATCTACGGGTACGTCGGTCTTACTTGCAATGTATTTTGAGCTATCACTCACGGCGATACCCTTCATGACATTATAAAAATAGATAGGAACTTTTGTTTCCGCGGCTCTAAAATTCATTTCTGGATCCATTATAGCCTTGCCTGTCCTACCCTCAAATAGATTTCGATGCCGTTTTTTATGTTTTACAATCCAATCATCACTTTGTGTGACAGGTTTCCATTCTCCTACCTTCACAACCTCTGCCATCGTTTTACACTTTTCTAATCCCTCGTTGCTTGTATTTTTGGGCACCGAAGCATTAACGATCTGCTGCCTTAGACTTAGACTCACGATGCACTCATTATTGTTGTTACTACAATTATCGTTTGAACTTGAGGCAGTGACTTTCTTCACAACGGTGGTTATTTTTCCCGGTGACGGAGATTGACATTTTGTTTTCAGAGGCGATGGATTTACACTAGACTAGTCGTATTCATCACACTCAGGAAGCAATCCCATCGGTCCACTGCAGTGTTCAAAACTGTTACTGCTGTCTGTTTTAGATAATGTTTTTAACTCTTTTTTGTTAGGATTTTTTTAATAATTTGTCATTCCAAATTATATTTTAACATATAATAATACCTCGTTTCATTAAACACGTCTAACGGGCCTCTGCGAGGTGGCTTCGGCCCCTTGTACGCCTTCCAAAGGTCCGAGACCCTAGAAATGTCAATAATAATAATGCGCCATTTTGACTTTTTATAATTTTAATATATCCAATGAAACTTGGGCAATAAAATTCTTCATTTTGATATCCTACTTGATAGGTTCGGGAGTTTTTTTTTTAAACATACCTTTTGGCGCAATAAATCCGCCATTTATATTTTATTTTATTTTAATATACCCAGTAACACTTGCGCAATAAAGACGAATATAACGATCTATCATTCATCAAAATCGGTTCAGCCGTTTAGTAGCTACGAGGGAACATAGAGACAGACATACATACACACATACATACTGGTCAAACACATAACCCTCCTTTTTTGGCTTCGCCGCAGTCGGCTAAAAATTTGGCCGTCACGGGACGCCCTGCAGATGTGAATCGTCGAAAAGAGCGGCAGCGGACAGCGTGACGGCTAAGAGATCGCTATGTCGTTTGGTCTTACCCCTAAGGTGCGCCAATAGCGATTTCACATTTAAAAACAAATATCTGCTTGATCAATCGTGCCTATCCATTTATGTCTACTCTATTTTTGGTAACAAAAATCTTTAAGAAATGTTCCTGCGGAAGTTATGGACGGCTCTTGAACAAACAGCTTTTGAAAAGGCGACACTTGCGTTGCGGCTGCGACAGGTGATGTCGCCGTCAATGGATTGAAGTCGCGAGCGCGGCCCCCGCACTCCGCCCGTGCCCTGCCCGCACCCGCTGCCGACTAGACGTGCACGCGCCACTGCATACAACCCCTGTCTACACGACACCTAGCCCCCTTCCCCCGCCTGCGCTTCACCCCTCTCGCACGGACCCGGCCGCAGGCCCAGGCCACTCGCCAAATACCCTCAACCATTTCAAAGCGAATCCCAGATTTCACACCTCGGATTTCCTTGGGCGTATTTTAACAAATAAAAATTCTACTCGGAAAACGAAATTTAAACTGCCGTTTTGGATGCCGTGCGCAAACAAAATTGAAAATTGTGGCGGCAAGTAAAATAAAGGGAACTCTCCTGCGATTCGACGACAAATTGGATAACCGGATAACCTGCTCCGCGTAGTTTTACATTTTTAGTGAACGCTGTTTCTACATAGGTGACGTGAGCATTAGCGTCAGGCAGCAGCGAGCTGGCTACTCCACTAAGCCTCACTCTACAAAGAGATTCGGCCTTTAAAAGTTATCCTAAAAACCAAAAAAACGAACATCTATCCATTTGCCTTTTAAGGGATTCAGGTCATATTTCTTTCTTTAGTGCGCACACTCGCATGAAAAAGGCCCGTTTTTTATGCGAATAAGCGCTTTACTATTAAATATTATTTTAATCAAAGAGCTTTAAATTATTATCTTATTTATCAGCCGAAATATTTTGATGACATTGCGACATACATGAGAGGTTAATAGCATTATTTTCGCAACACTAACACATGTGAGTCGTACTAGGTACTAAAGTGTGAGTCAGTCGATCGCCTGCCCTCTGCATAGAAATTCTCTCGGTCGTATTGTCCAATAAGATATATTACGTTTGATCTCACATGATCCACGCTACTAAAATTTTATCGTAAATTCTTGAACGTCTGAAAAATATGATCCTACGGTATTATGTACGCGTAATACAAGCTAGGCACAAAAAAAAACCTCCAAGCTGGTTAGCAAGTTAGGAGAATCCTACATTTCTTTTCAATTGCATCAAGCTACACCCGCCCATAAATCATTAGCTTATTTAACTCAGTAAGCGATTGTTCTCACATGTTCAGTATGCACTCGAGCCGAGTATTTCTAATTCAAATAGTTCATTAAATTCGAAAGACCGGTTCAGCTAATATTATAGATAACTTCAATTTGTGTCTCATTGAGCCGATCAGAGTCGATTGGTCCCCATGTTCATACACTGAGATAAACGACGCGACTCCAAAGGATAATATTATTATAATAATATAATATATAAATAAATATTATATAATGTATAATTATTATAATATATAATTAACATACGTCACACTCGTAACAGGGCGGTCATGTCGCTCGTAAGTATGTAGCTGCTAGTTAGCACTTTGTGCATGTAATATTTCTAAAACATTGTATTCTAAACAAACGTTTTTCCGGGGTTTAAGTGGTTTTATGTGATGATCCAATTGGCGTTTCTAAGTCAAAGTTCTCCACAATATTTTTGTTTCAGAGTCGTCCAGATCTCTCAGATTACGAACAACCTTACAACCCGTTGTGTTCCAGCCAGCTAGCAATGCGATTGTACCAATAGATTGAAATTACTCTCTCATTCTGTTTCGGGTCAGTTTCCATTTTATTACGAAAACTTTGTGAAATATATAAAGGAATCCACTTAAGAAATAGTTGTGCTTCTCTACTGAAATGGTGCTATTCTGATCTGAACGACGTTTGCAAGTACAGTTGGCAGAAGAAATAAGTGTACATGCAGGGAACTAATATCATTTGCATTTTAACAGTCTGTTGTGCTTGTGCTGACGGATTTAATTTTGTGCTTGATGGTTATTAATCTCACAAAATCAATGATGAAGCTTAGATGTTCATGGCTTGCCTGCTTGCTAACTAGTTTGTAATGTGTACATTTCACGAACAAGCGCGCGGGCACATAGTTTCCTACTTGAAACATAATTGGCTGTGCCTTTCCTTTATCAAGCCATCTCTCAAGTTACATCTAAATGGAATAAGTAGGTAGTTTAGTCGTGGGCGTCAAAATTAGATTCAGACACATTAACTTTCGTATTTGTGGTAATATTATTATTGAGAATTTGGTTTTATGTTTAGGTATAGTTGGTTGGTTATGTGGGTCGGTTGGTTGGGCTTGGTTAATAAAGTAATTCTGGTTCTGAGATCTCAACTTCATTTTCGCTATAGCATAGTATCTGTTTCTTGTAGACTAGATTTCCTAGATTTCGTTTTTCTCACAAGAACGAAATAGATTTCCCTCAATCCTGTGACCCTAATTACACGAGCTTATAACATACTTAGCTTGTGAGAACACTTTCTTTGGGCCAAGAATGAAATTTGATGCGGTCATCAAATCGGTTGCATAAGTAAAAAAGTACTTTTATGAAGAAATATAATATACAATAAATGTTATTTTTTTATTATAATTGTGTTAAAAGCATAGTTTTTCTACATATCAGTGTACTTATATTAAAGTATAAATGCGATATGCATATGTAAGAGGCAATCAAAGTTCAAGACAGCGCTTGTTTTTGGTAAGTTGAGAGTAATCACTACCTCAAAGGCTTCGCGTTATGAGCAAAAGGTGCAAAAGGTATAGTACATATGGATGAATATAGGTATTTGTGGCTACAAAGGAATTAATCCAATTTGCTGTTACCTAAAGAGCAAAACCGGCGAGAAACTCAGTTTAACTTCCAAGAAACCAGTACTTATGTCTTACTAGCTTCCGCCACCTCAGCACTATTACCTACCTAAGAAGCGCGATATAAATGTGTTACATAAATCAATAGCCCACACTCCGCTGATAGCGAAGGCTCGCAAATGGAAATCGTCCGCTTAAGCCTTTGCTACAAGTTGCGGTGACGGTGCCCCCCACACCGTCACCCCCACACCTGGCGCAAGGATCAGGTAGTAGGACCGGTTTGCAAATATATGATTATTATACTCAAATACATGTGAAGCCTGGCACAGTAAACTCGTGGCACGATAACGTTTTGCATGGTATACGTATTTCTGTATTGTTAAATCAAAGAGTATTCAAATAAAAGAGCAGTTTAATCAAAAAGTATTTTGAATAGATTGGAAGCTTTCTCTACTCTATGGAAAGAGATGATTAAAAGGAAAAGCGACACATTGTTCGGAAAATCTTAGCTGGATATCTTATATAGTTGTATAGTTGCGTCACATAGTTCAAGGATCGTGGACATCGTGCCACTTGTATAAAATTACATCTTTTTCCTTTGAACAAAAGCTATGAATGAAAAAACTAAAGGACTTTACAAGCCACCGTATCGGTGAACTTGTTTTTATCAATCATGATATGAAAGATAAACGTGAAACGGCTGCTATTAACACTATTGTATTTTGTATCACTTTATTTTGATCAAGTGCTTCCAATATTGAGAAAAATGAAATTTTCTAGAAATCAAAAGTTCATCTTTTGATTTCTAGAAAATTTCATTTTTCAATTTGTATCAATTTGTACACACAGAGAGAAATTGAACGATTTCATATTGTGGTCGAGTGAGCCTGATGTTTTACGAATGAATTTATTGTGCGAAACCAACTTTAATATTAAAGGTTGAACATAATTTCAATCAGGCGGGAACGGCACCAATTTAATAATACCTTTATATTTATTAATAAATAAGGTTTTCGTTAAAATAAGTGCTGTTTTCCGCAGTATCCTTAATTAAACTTGTTTTATATTTTTTCTGTGAAAATATATGTATGTTTAAGGTGGAACAAGATCAAAATCATTCGTTTTATAACTTTTCACTACTGTTGCACATTACAAGTATTATAGCTGAGCTCTCGAACTCAGCTAAATGTGCTTTGCCAATTTAGCTAATCCAACTTAGCTAAAGCCAACGACTAGCGTTTGATAACTGCTATTTCATCAATTTAATTATTTTGTTCTTTGGAAACTTATAAACATGACCGTATTGGTTTGCACAATGGCCATCATTTACAGCGTCGGTATTTGCTCTGGGTACCAAACGGGCTACGGTATCCTGTATAACGCTTACAGCGTCACGCCGCCGCGCCGTACGCCGCGTCACGATACTTACTATAGAAATGCACTGTGGTGGTCTCTTTCACACATCGACGTCAACGTCTTGAGGTCGTAAGCGGCATTCAAACGCTTTGCGTCGCGTCTTTAGTTATTTCGAACCACATTGCAGTGTCAGGCCGTGTGAAGTGTCACACGACCACTCGCGAGCAACGCATGAAGCATCGTCGTGCATTGCGGACATACACCGCCGCCGCTGTGCGTGGCGTTCAGACGTCGATCGGAACGTTGACGCTGAAGTCAGACTTATATAGAAGTCAGAATTATATAGCATAAAATAGGAGGCCAAAGCCAACCGCATCTCAGGTGTAGTGGGTAGGAAATGGATTCCCGGCGTGGTCGCGCTGTATGGCGCTGTCCGCTACAATGTCCACTGAAACCCAGACAACGTATCTCGGACATCGGTATATACAATCATTTGAGTAGTCTAACTAGTTTAATTCAATAATAGTTATAGATTTGGCTGTTTCTTAAGATTCATTCGTCGGGAACCACCATTAGGTTTGTCTTTGCTGAAATGAAATGAAATGAAATTGTTTATTCTGTAAATAGGATATTGGAATCACTTTTACACGTCATCTTAAAATTATAATTAAAAATTAGCTAGATGAGTTCGGCGTTTCCTATCTGACTACTCTGAGAAGAAAAGCCGAAACAAACTCAGAGGTCACAGTCTCTTTTAAAGTCCAGACATAATCTTGGTCAGGCCATATGAGGACCATGTAGATTAGTGTCTGAAATGGTCTTTTGAGAAAAGAACCACACAGATTTGAGTGGACCTGTCCTGTCAGTGCAAGCATTTGTCAGTAATCGTGGAGCTCAACCCAGAACTTAAGGAGCTCAACTCGACGAACAATACCAAAGAAAGGACATTTGGGTAGGCCTCAAAACTACTCAAACTGCCAGACCATCATTAAAACTAAATAAGAAAGAAAAAATAATAATAATTAAAAAATCCACATAGTCCTCACATTCACAAAAAAAAAAAAAAAACTTTACAAAGTAATACTGTCATTTTGTATGTACTGTTTATATAATACTGGTATTGATTTTATGATTTTAGCACAAGGCTTAGCAGAGCGAGCAGCTCAATCCCAAGCTTTTTTATCATCTAAATAATCTAAAATTTTATAGTACCCTTTTTTACAAAGTTTGGTTTTAATACAGCTTTTAAATCGTTTAATGGGTAAGTTTCGAATGTCGATGGGAAGTTTGTTGTAAAAGCGTATACATTGACCCATGAACGAGTTGCCTACTCTGTGGAGATGAGTGCGGTGTACAGCGAGGTTAGATCAACTATTGGTATGTGACTGTTGCGTGTATCTATTATCCTGCGTTATTCAAATCCCTTCGTTTTGGCTATAGGTACTACTCGTACATTCAGATAAGAGTCGTTTTCAAAATTACTGTACATAACCTCACAAAACATTGTTGAATCAGGCTACTTAACCTGATTCAACAATGTTTTGTGAGGTTAGTTGTGTGTTTGTGAGGTAAGTTATATGGAATATACTATAAAATAATGTTAGTATAATAAAATATTTATTTATTTGCCCATAGACACGTGTCTCAATTTTTTTTTTTTTTTTAAAAAACGTTGCCCCACACTAGGAATTTCTCCTGTATCGTGGGTGCGATTACAAACATATATACTCACATACACAAACAGCCAGACCATTTAAAAAAAATGAAAAAAAATTAGAAATTCCATTCTTCTGTGTTAGTCTTTCTTGTCATTTTGATATTTTATAATAATAAAAGTAAATTCCAAATTTATTATGGCACCTTTATGCGTCAAAATAGTTAGAACGAGAGGGCGCTAGTTTCTTTCGGCCGAGCCATTTTGTTTTGTAAGCCCACGTTCGCACTCTCGTCCCAGTGCGTTGAAAAGACACACTGTTGGATCTTTAAATCTCGGTGTTGAGCTGAGCGTTGAGAGTCCAACGCATTGGGACGCACTCTCGTCCCAGCGCGTTGAAAAAATACTTTGTTGGATTTTCAACTCTCGGCGCTAAGCAGAGCCTTGAAAATCTAATGCACGAAAAAAAATCGCCGCGATTTTATTACGTCCGTGCGAACGTGGGGTTACTGATGGTTTCACTTTGTGCGCATCGTAAAAAGGACAATAAGAAATTGTTTTAAAGTGCCAAATTACGTGAATTTGGTAAGTACTATACTTTACAGTGCAGCATGACAGTGTACTTGATGGTAAAGTATAGTTAAACGTGTAACCCGAGGGTGAAATTACAAGTTTTTTTTTTGTAGGTAATCGTCTTTCATTTTGTTCATTTGTGACCATTGTATTATTTATTTTTTGTCACGTTACACTTTGGGCTTGTCACAGTAAACGGCAAAGACGTTACCGAGAGCCTTTAAAATCAAATCATCCACAAAAATGGAAGAAAAAAATTTGATTAGATTCTTCGACTTCGTTGTGACGCTGCCCGTACTCTTCATTTGATTAGTTTTGTGTCACGATGTCAAAAAATAAACACAACAAAATGTACATTAATTTTGAAAACGACCCATAAAGTGCATACCTACACATATTTAAGTACATACGCAAACAGTTCTAATAACAAACCCTTTACACCGTCGTATTCGAATTAGCATTCGCAAGTGTGTTGTATATATAGACTATATCTCAGGTAGACACTGCTAATGAAATTCCGCCACCCGTTCGCTCTGTCCGGCACTGTCCGGCGCTGTCCGGCGTCCGACAATATTATGTGCGAGTATTGGGGAACATTCTCATCATTTGTTGGGCAGGCGTGGCGTTTGTTTGTACACGCCGTGAAGGCGTCCTTCAAAACGTCTTCATTCTTGAAAATACGCATCATTCATTCTTGATAATAATGTAAGGATTTTAGCATAGAAAATCTTCTTCGACCCTGGTCTTTATAGCCTATAAGTCATTCATCGAATGTTATCATTCACTGCATAAAATAAAACTCATTGAAGGCGCATTGCACGATCGTAATCAACGCTATAATCTATATATATGATATCTTAGCACACAAATTGGTGATGGCACTAACTTTACGTTTGCTTTGTGGCGGCCATATTTTTTCGGGTACTTGATACCGAGGGCGAATCGGGACTGTGTACATACAAGTTGACACAAAGTTCATAAAACATACTTCACTTTGTTTCGCTTTCATTTGCAAATTGGCAATCGAGTAACTTCGATTGTTATCTCGATTGGATTTTGTCATTTGAAATACGAAAAGCTTTCAAATAACAAGGTTTTGTATTGTGAGTTTGTGACATAATAATGACTGCTTAGATAGTTTTCGCTAAAACTACAAGTGCCGGCTGGGAAATAAATAAGATAACGCTTTTATCAAAGACGATATTCTAAAATGTGACTTAGCCGGTTCAAATTGATTAACATTGATTTACTAAGTTTCTAAGATTTAACAATAATTGAATTCAACATTTAAATTGGCGGAATAATTTAGGAATGCGACCGACAACTGTCACCAATGCAACGGGAGTGGATAATAATATCTTAGTTTTAATATTAAATGAAAGCAATTAGTAATTAACGATTAACGACGGATCGTCTTGTCTAGATCCACTAAGTCCGATTTAGCCAAGTGTAGAACGTCGTCGGTTATTATGTCATCTTCAGTCGACTCTACCATACAGCTCCCGATATTAATCCGTTGTAGATTGTCAGTGTATCCATGATCGCGGCATTAGGGCTGGCGCTAAGTTTGTTGGAGGGTCGGTTGTGATAAAAAGTAGGTGAATGGCTCGCCCGGGAGTGGTTGTGTTGAGGCGTTCGGTTATACCTGCGTGGCGATTTATGTCAATCGTAAGGTAACTTGAAGGTGACGATGGTATACTGTGCTAGATCCTTGCATATGCGTTTTAGCCGTTATTGTCTTGGCAACTGTCATATCAAGTAAGTTAATATCTCCATAACGCAAGCTGGTCATATTGTTGTGCTGATTATCGCTTTAATGTTTAAAGCTGTTCTGTTATTTTTTACCTTTACGGCTCAGAAAGGCTATAAGAAAACTTTCATAATGCCGCACATAGACGTAAAGATAATAATAACTTGAAGAAATATACTCGTTTTGCCGAACGGATTCCTAAATCGCCAAATTCAAAACATCGCGTAAATGGAAAATGAAAACATAATGCTGTAATAACAGTATTCTATCGGACTCACTTACTCTGTGGCGAACGATAAGAAGTTTCAATAAGAACGTTATAATTTTATGGGATTGGCCACGATTCGGTGTCGACTATGGTGTGAGCGAACTCGCGCCACAGAATAATAGACAGGTACATAGCAGTAGACCTAGATAGACTAACTTCGATCGGTAACTAGACATTGGTGCCGATTCTCTTGTAAACCGAACTAAACTAATTAAATTATCACTAAAATTCCTTACTTTCGGCTATGAGAATCTTAAGTATTCTGCTAAAAAAAAAACTCTAAATTTAAAAGTAATGTTGACAGTTAAAATAAAATTTGACAATCGCGACTCCACGTGGTAACTACTTGTTTGCCCTACCCCGTGAATATTTTTTTTAGCCAGCGGCGCGCAGGCATGCCAGCCTTTTTTTTTTGGGTGGGAAATTATCAAATAACTTCTCCCGCTCTGGGCAGAGCTCCCGAGGGCGTGCCAGATTCTTACTGACTAAAACCCACCCGTTTTCCTTCAGTAGCCTTTACGTTTCCAGGGGCCACGGTATCCCTTTCGTACTTTCCCGCGACCCCGGCAGGCATCGGTCCTAGCGGACACCGTCAGTTGTGCTGATATCTCTTTGAGGCGCGCGTGGAACACCACGCGCCGTCTGGTCCTTATCAGACGGTTAGCTACCCATTGCTCACCGTCCGCAAGCACGCGCCTACGGTGGCCGGGAATTGACCTGCGATTCCCGACGCCCAGGGCGTCTCCTGCGGAGGCTAGGCTGAGGGCGCGAAATTTGCCTCCCCCTCATGCATTCCGCCTCCTTCTTCGCGAGCATTACTGCTACGCAGAAGGAAGTGACGGTGTCCCATACCCTCTCGCTCCGTACCATGGCCTGGACCAGGGCCGGACGCGAGAGATCACCGCCACCGATCACCTCCACGAGGACTCGGCGCCGTTCCGCCCAAGCGGGGCAGACCTCCACCGTATGTTCCACCGTGTCCTCCGGGCGATCCACACAATGATGACACCCGGGCGTTTCCTCCCGCCTAGTCCGGAACAGGAACCTCCCGAAACAGCTGTGTCCGGTTAGGACCTGCGTCAGGCGGAAGGTGATTACGCCATGGCGCCTCTCTAGCTACTCTTCAAAGAGGGGACTTATCACCGCAATTGTCGTGCCTAGCACTGGGTTGCGACAATCGCACTCTCCATTATGCCATGAGATCCCGCCGGAGGTCTGTCCGCTGTGCCGTGATTTGTCACGGCAGCGGAGTTACGCCCCGGCGTTTCGCCCCCTCACGCCACTCCCAAATGTGCGCGAGGACTTTTGCCTCCAGATCCCATGGTGGCAATCCAGCAAGGAGGCTCGCCACCTCACCGGAAACCGTGCGGTAACCCCGGACCAGCTGGATGGCCATGACCCTCTGGGACGCGTTCAACAGGCAGGCTGCCCGCTGCCTCAAAGAACGCGCCCACACCGGTGCCCCGTAAAGGGCCATGGACCGCACGAACCCCACGTAAAGCCTCCGGTAGGAGGCGTTTGGACCCCTTGATTGGGCAGGAGCCGCTTCAAAGCAGCCCCGGCCCACTCCAGTCTGGGAACCAAACGTCGGAAATGCTTCACGAAGTTCCACCGGCTATCGAGGACGAGTCCCAAATACTTCATCGTCGACTCGACACCGATGTGAACTCCTCCTACCGTTGTTTGAGAACCCGACGGTGGCGCGTTCCGAGGACCATGAAAACACATGGAGGGAGGGCAGCTTCGACGTGTTTATTTAAAGTTTTTATTTTTTTTGTATGGAAAATATGAACAGTTATTACCTACATGTTGAGTTTTATTAAGGGGGTTGAAATTTCCATTATTTTTGCCATAGGACACCCTATTTTCGAGATATAAGTTAAAGAAAAGAAAAAAAAGGTACAGTAAGTACTGTTTTTGCACCTGAAGTCGAGGTGTTGGTGTGAATTTTAGTTCATGACAACAAATTGTATTCCACACCATTTTTAATCGCGATTAAAAATAGTCTGATTTTGTTAGACAATCAAAAACGTCAAATTCAGAATATCAAAATTGCTATTTTCACTCTAAATTCTCAGCGCCATCTTAGCGTTGTCAAAATAAAATATAGTTAAGTTGTGTCACTTTAGTTTATTTCAGAATGGGGAATCGTCGTTTGACAGGACGAACAAAAGTTTGGTGATTTTTAGTTTAGTTTAGAGGCATTTGTGACAAGAGAATCGGCACCAATGTCAAACAGTGTGTAAGCAGTTCTAGTAAGATAACTTAGATCATCACTTAGTTTTCGCATTACTTGAAAATTAACGCAATTTAGTGAATTTCAGTTTAAAGTGTATTCTGTGAGTATAATTTCAAAGGATTAGATAAGATACAACGTCTGTAAAATTTTTGAAGGATTTTTTTAAGAAGCAATAGGCTTTTATAAAGATGCTGAATATTTCCTTATGTTACCATGCCCATCCTTGTGAGTAATGAGACTGTTCTACTGACCTACTCATTATGTGGAGTCGTTCATCGCAATGTGATGAGTCGGCCTTTCCTTTTTTTATTCCTCATCTTGAATAGGTAACTTTGACATTAGGCGCGGGATACGCCTCACGACGCTTATTACCGGCATTAAGGAGTTGTACGTCAGATGATAATGACCATGCCTACTTCATCCCGCCCCCCTTATAGCCCATTGACACCCCCATACTTGTTTTGTTTGGCATTATTCTAGTTATTATTATCAGGCTAGCACTTTCAAAAGTGTTAGGGGTCGGCTTTGCGCCTTAACTACCTTTTCTTTGCGGACTTGTAAGTTGTTGTTATGTGTAAAAACTGCTTATTTCTGAGCATAGATAAGTATCCGCATAACATATTTTGGCATGTGTTCACAGGATTTAGTTTTCTATATATTTGTTTTGAATAACGGCCCGTCCGTAGAAAACTTCTTTACCTTTTGGTAATTCTATTTAAAACTAATTATAGGTAATTGTTCTTTCATAGCACAGATTGCAAACAATCTCTACCGCCGGTCGGTACTGTGATACAGTTCCCTCTCAAATACGATATTGTTTTAAAAAGCGATAGGTTTGGAAGTAATCCTGTTTGTGTTCGCTTCATATTGCTCTCCCTCAATCAACACCCACTGTTGATGGTCTCTGTAATTCTGCTGGAATTTAATTCGCGCTCCGTTTGTTGAACAGTGGTACAACACAATACGAACACAATGATACAAAAAGTCCACCGTACAAGAATATCAGCAGTCTTAACAAAGCCTGACTATATTGATATCAGACGCAAACGTGAAATCTCTAAAGATTTTGGTACCGATATGTGATGCAACTTTTATTTGTCCCCTTGACTTGCCCTACAACACCACGTGTCTACAGAAAAATACCAATGAAAAATAAAAATAATTATGCCGTATATGATAAACTTTAGGCTCCAGCAGACAGGCGCGATGAGGCAGCGCGACTCGATTCCAGTAGAACAATTTCAATGAGAACTTCATGGAAAAATTTCTACCAGAATCGCGTCGCACCTTCACACCGCGCCTGTCTGCGGGATTCTTTAAACGGTTCTGAAAATTATTATGATTGGGCCCAAATTTTATACATACTGCTACCAGTACCGAGTACTATTAAAGTATTTAGATTAGTTTCTCAAATGCACAGACTAATACAGATGGTTCAGTCCGCAAAATTATTTAAATAAAACGCGACTCTTGCTATGACACAATAAAGTGTAATTCAGGTCGAACAACGCTAATTACCTACAGTTATATTCACCTAAAAAGTGTCTCTCTTTCTATCGCGTAACTCGCCCGAATTGGCCCGACAAGACGAGCCCACCGCGTACATGTAGCTTCATAACTAAAATGCGTAGTGCGCCTTCTGTACTATTCTGTGTCAAAAGTTGTTTGAAGTAGGCCCTTTGAATTTTCTTAGTATACGACTACTGTATGGTCAGGTAATACGCGGGCAGTTTATCGAACATTATCGTGTAAAACGTTATTTGCCAGTTTGTAAATGTGTGTGTATTTTCATTGTATTGGGTACGTTTCAATCTTGTTTTGTGTTTAACTGTTGTTATTTTTTAAAGTTTACCTTTTATATATCAGTGGACCTTTAATACTCCGTACGGATGCATACAGATTAACAGCAGTTACCTAATTAATGGTCAGTAATTACACTGATTTCCTATCGCCCCACGCTGTTTCCAGAATAGTGCAACAATATATTATAATAACGTGTTTGTATTAATTCACAGCTGTATTTATGTAGAACAGCATTAATATATTAATAATTAATTGCAGTGTGTTCATTTACGATGGACTTTTAACCATGACAGCTCTATTTTAATTAGGCTCAGATTATACCGATTTAACTTAACATTTAATTAGTCTAAATTAATTATCTTCTACGAACTATTATCGTGGAACCCGATATTCTAAACTAACACTATAATGATTAATGTATTGTACCGACTGGTTTTCCATATTCTATATGTTTTGTACGTGTTAACACCTACACACAACATAACCGATTTTGATTAAATTCAACAGAACAGTCCCTGACGAGGGAC
The DNA here is from genome assembly GCA_949128155.2 of Xanthia icteritia. Classification (NCBI taxonomy): domain Eukaryota; kingdom Metazoa; phylum Arthropoda; class Insecta; order Lepidoptera; family Noctuidae; genus Xanthia; species Xanthia icteritia. Next base: position 682,677 of record OX421932.2, read on the forward strand.
TCTCCAGACTGTTGATATGAGAACGGACTAAGCATAATAGTTAAAACTACCAATTAAAATCAAGATGTCTACCAGTTTATTCTATCTACAGTTACCATCGTCAATATTCAGCGTGCACCATTAGGTGTTTACTTAGCGCGCTATTCTCCTCTCGGCAATCAATGCAAATCGCGTTCAGAAACAATGGCGAGAATCTATCCGTCCGCACAAAGCTTGTCAACCAGTCGGTAATACCACGCGGTAGGGTGGTGAAGAAGGACCACCACAGGATTAAACACAGAATTAGTCTAAGAAAACTCAGTATTGGTACAGCACCGATTAAATGGGTACCTACATGCTGAAGATACTTGATCAAAAGATCATTCGCAAAAATGCTGAACGTTAATTAGTATTTTTTTGTTGTAAGTAGGTTTACAGATATGAAACGCGTGTAGTTTGAAACTATTCTATGGCGATAGACGTATTTGTTTTCTATCGCGACCTATTGCCCTCACTCATTAACGAAATCTGTATTACGTACCTGTTATATACCTAACTTGATCATCTGTTAATCTGTTCTCCTTCTGCACTTCCACACCGCCTGGTTATAGTGAAAAACATCCGTATACCAGATACCATCAATTACTTCAACAGTCTCGGAGGACAAAGCTTTTATTGCGCGCCTCTGAAATAGTTCAATGTTCACCGGGGAGCGGGGACTATCTCAGCCATACTTCATCTTTTTTAGCGAAGTCGATAGAAATCTAAAGTGATTATTAGTTTCCGGGCGACGGAAAGTTTAAGTAATCGAGTTCGTTGGGAGAAGAGGAGATTCAGAGGTAACTCTCTTTTGTTTTGGATTGTAAGTACTTACAAATAACGATGTCTTAGGCATCGTTGTTCAGGTTAGTGTTCCTGAGAGAATTATGATAGTGAGAAAGAACGGTATCAGAGTTTAACTTAATAATCGTACTGCCAAGTGTAGCGTTGTGAGTGGTCTCAACTGTAAACAGTCGAGTGATACTAAAATATCACAACTAGTAAGTTCTTAACCACATCACTAAAAACGTCGTACAACACTGGTTTGCTATAGATACTATGCATTTGATCTGCAACCAGCTATACTAGCGGACAATCTTCTTATTAAAACGTTTTTATGGGATGATGGCCTTACCCAATCCATCTTATACTTCTACCATGACTATTGGCCCTACAGCCATAGTCAAAATAATTGATGATGGCTGTAGGGCCATCATCAATTTCCACTACCATTTGTACGACCATTCGTCACCGACCTTCTATTCGTATGAGTATGATAGTTTATATTATATAATTGTTAGGATGACTTTAAATAATTGTTTATAATTTTACTTTACAAGTCAATTTATTTTAATTTATTGTTGACATAATCTACTCATTACAATGTTTTTTTTATGAGTTGTATTGCAATATGTGGTTAGCTAGCGACCTCGACAATCATTTATTTTACCTCGATGGTCCTAGTTTATCAATTATAATTTCTAGTTACAGCTATATGTAAGCGGGCACGCCTTTTATGCCTGGAGGTTTTATTTCAGATATTGTTTTCGTTTAGTTATTTTTATTTCTGCCTGCGTATAGTTCTCGATGTTTTGGTTGATATATTGGCGTGTGCTAGCATTAATTTATAATTTAAATTATATAATTTAAATATGGCTATTAATTTATAAATTAAATTATGTTTTGTGTTGCGTAATGTAAATTATATTGCATAGGTACTATTAATCATTTTTTTCTAACTGAACAGACAGCTGTGCTGCTGAAGAGTTTGTTGCGCCACTTCTTCTTCCTAGCTAAAGCACTAGGAAGTGGTGAAGGGTGGGCGTTTTGGGGGACTGTCTTATGTAATTTTGACTTTCGAAAAGTGCTGATTCTCAGCCTAGTTTGAATAAATGACTTTTGAATTTGAATATAACTATTGGCCCTACAACCCTAGTTGAAACACGGATGATGGCCCTACCCCATTTATCTTATACTCCTACCATGACTATTGGCCCTACAGCCATAGTCGAAATTGATGATGGCCCTACTCCATTCATCTCCTACCTTCTATAACTATTGGCCCTACAACCATATTGAAAAACGGTATTTATTAATAGTATGAATTATCTTGCAGACGTTTCTTTATTCTTATACACTTGGTACAGTCAGCAACAAAAGTTCATTAACACTGTAACTTTTTCATTTCATCTAAACTGTTACACAATGATTCGATACATTGCTTTTCAGGATTTCATGTAATAGCTTAGACTATTAGACTCTTAAAACTATCATATCATTTTAGATGTTTTATGAATATTTTTATTTTATTAAAAAGTGAATTTTCAATCGATATTTGTTGCTGATCGTACCTACATAACTATTTAAACCTTACATCATGTAAATGCATACCTACTCTAGTTTACTAAAATATTTCGTTGGTGAATGTTAGCACCGCCATCGTTTATGTGTGAACTGGCTTTGTCCCAAGCTCTGGCTAAGATGATAGAAGCTGGAACACTGCGGCTTCAGTAAATATAAGTTTTTCATTGATTTGTTCTCTTAAATTCGCCTCTTAGCCGCAGTATTTCAATACAAACCTCCCATCAGAATGTGGGTCACACATACGTTAGGCAAACAGCAGCTCACGGCTAATATTGACTTGCAGAGGACTCTGTGAGCATGAAACATTTGGAGGAAAACTGAGTATTTGAGTCTTAGAACGAAAATAATCAACATTTTGTAGTTAGAAAGAAAATACGTTTAGTTATAGTGACTCCTAAAGTGTTATCCTACTTTTGACTTAATGTAAAAACATAAATGGTAGAAAAACATTTTGGTCGGTGAAAAAATAAATGTAAAAGCTTAAGCAAACAAATTGATCCCTAAAACTGAAGTTTTATCCTTGAAACAGCTCAGTTAATCGTTTTCGCGAACCTAAACGATCAACATTATCGACAGAAACCCTACAACAAAAAGGGTAATCTTTCCATAATAATAAAATAACCTGTTTTTACTAAAGATAAAGAGGGGTAAGTAAAAATAAACGCAGTTACCTTGTTCCCGAACCTTTTGTTCCGATATCAAATAGTTGGCGGGCCTTTCATGTTGGTTACCAATATATTTGCCAATATTTGTGATACCTTTGATCCGCAAGTTTGCGTTGAACTGGGTTAAAGGACCAATAACAGTGGATCTGCATCTTAAAAGTTTTTCTTTAGGGGGATTTCTTTTTATGTAAGCAGAGTTGTTATTAGGTAAGTATAGTGAAACTTTTCCCTTTATTGAAGTTTCGAGGAATGTTTTTTTGTAGGAATATTATATTATTGCATACGTTTTACCTGATGATTTTGCTACTTCGAAACCTGAAGATATATTTGCTTACCTGAAACAAATAAAAGAAAAAGTTATTGGAATGCACAACAACGTGACGGTTATGATTGTCTGTATAACGCGAGACGTTTTTAATTCAGTGTCCGCGAGCCGCTAGCAAGTGTCCACGAGCTGCTAGCAAGTGTCCGCGAGCCGCTAGCAAGTGTCCACGAGCTGCTAGCAAGTGTCCGCGAGCCGCTAGCAAGTGTCCGCGAGCTGCTAGCAAGTGTCCACGAGCTGCTAGCAAGTGTCCACGAGCCGCTAGCAAGTGTCCACGAGCTGCTAGCAAGTGTCCGCGAGCCGCTAGCAAGTGTCCACGAGCTGCTAGCAAGTGTCCGCGAGCCGCTAGCAAGTGTCCACGAGCTGCTAGCAAGTGTCCGCGAGCCGCTAGCAAGTGTCCACGAGCTGCTAGCAAGTGTCCGCGAGCCGCTAGCAAGTGTCCACGAGCTGCTAGCAAGTGTCCGCGAGCCGCTAGCAAGTGTCCGCGTGCCGCTAGCAAGTGTCCGCGAGCTGCTAGCAAGTGTCCGCGTGCCGCTAGCAAGTGTCCGCGAGCTGCTAGCAAGTGTCCGCGTGCCGCTAGCAAGTGTCCACGAGCTGCTAGCAAGTGTCCGCGTGCCGCTAGCAAGTGTCCGCGAGCTGCTAGCAAGTGTCCGCGTGCCGCTAGCAAGTGTCCGCGAGCTGCTAGCAAGTGTCCGCGTGCCGCTAGCAAGTGTCCACGAGCTGCTAGCAAGTGTCCGCGTGCCGCTAGCAAGTGTCCACGAGCTGCTAGCAAGTGTCCGCGTGCCGCTAGCAAGTGTCCACGAGCTGCTAGCAAGTGTCCACGAGCTGCTAGCAAGTGTCCGCGTGCCGCTAGCAAGTGTCCGCGAGCTGCTAGCAAGTGTCCGCGTGCCGCTAGCAAGTGTCCGCGAGCTGCTAGCAAGTGTCCGCGTGCCGCTAGCAAGTGTCCGCGAGCTGCTAGCAAGTGTCCGCGTGCCGCTAGCAAGTGTCCGCGAGCTGCTAGCAAGTGTCCGCGTGCCGCTAGCAAGTGTCCACGAGCTGCTAGCAAGTGTCCGCGTGCCGCTAGCAAGTGTCCACGAGCTGCTAGCAAGTGTCCGCGTGCCGCTAGCAAGTGTCCACGAGCTGCTAGCAAGTGTCCGCGTGCCGCTAGCAAGTGTCCGCGAGCCGCTAGCAAGTGTCCGCGTGCCGCTAGCAAGTGTCCGCGAGCCGCTAGCAAGTATCCGCGTGCCGCTAGCAAGTGTCCGCGAGCCGCTAGCAAGTATCCACGAGCTGCTAGCAAGTGTCCGCGAGCCGCTAGCAAGTGTCCGCGAGCCGCTAGCAAGTATCCACGAGCTGCTAGCAAGTGTCCGCGAGCCGCTAGCAAGTGTCCGCGAGCCGCTAGCAAGTGTCCACGAGCCGCTAGCAAGTATCCACGAGCTGCTAGCAAGTGTCCGCGAGCCGCTAGCAAGTGTCCGCGAGCCGCTAGCAAGTATCCACCAGCTGCTAGCAAGTGTCCGCGAGCCGCTAGCAAGTGTCCGCGAGCCGCTAGCAAGTATCCACGAGCTGCTAGCAAGTGTCCGCGAGCTGCTAGCAAGTGTCCGCGAGCCGCTAGCAAGTATCCACGAGCTGCTAGCAAGTGTCCGCGAGCCGCTAGCAAGTGTCCGCGAGCCGCTAGCAAGTGTCCACGAGCTGCTAGCAAGTGTCCGCGAGCCGCTAGCAAGTGTCCGCGAGCCGCTAGCAAGTGTCCACGAGCTGCTAGCAAGTGTCCGCGAGCCGCTAGCAAGTGTCCGCGAGCCGCTAGCAAGTATCCACGAGCTGCTAGCAAGTGTCCGCGAGCCGCTAGCAAGTGTCCGCGAGCCGCTAGCAAGTATCCACGAGCTGCTAGCAAGTGTCCGCGAGCCGCTAGCAAGTGTCCGCGAGCCGCTAGCAAGTATCCACGAGCTGCTAGCAAGTGTCCGCGAGCCGCTAGCAAGTATCCACGAGCTGCTAGCAAGTGTCCGCGAGCCGCTAGCAAGTGTCCGCGAGCCGCTAGCAAGTGTCCACGAGCTGCTAGCAAGTGTCCGCGAGCCGCTAGCAAGTGTCCACGTGCCGCTAGCAAGTGTCCACGAGCTGCTAGCAAGTGTCCGCGTGCCGCTAGCAAGTGTCCGCGAGCTGCTAGCAAGTGTCCGCGTGCCGCTAGCAAGTGTCCGCGAGCCGCTAGCAAGTATCCACGAGCTGCTAGCAAGTGTCCGCGAGCCGCTAGCAAGTGTCCGCGAGCCGCTAGCAAGTATCCACGAGCTGCTAGCAAGTGTCCGCGAGCCGCTAGCAAGTGTCCGCGAACCGCTAGCAAGTATCCACGAGCTGCTAGCAAGTGTCCGCGAGCCGCTAGCAAGTATCCACGAGCTGCTAGCAAGTGTCCGCGAGCCGCTAGCAAGTGTCCGCGAGCCGCTAGCAAGTGTCCACGAGCTGCTAGCAAGTGTCCGCGAGCCGCTAGCAAGTGTCCGCGAGCCGCTAGCAAGTGTCCACGAGCTGCTAGCAAGTGTCCGCGAGCCGCTAGCAAGTGTCCGCGAGCCGCTAGCAAGTATCCACGAGCTGCTAGCAAGTGTCCGCGAGCCGCTAGCAAGTGTCCGCGAGCCGCTAGCAAGTATCTACGAGCTGCTAGCAAGTGTCCGCGAGCCGCTAGCAAGTGTCCGCGAGCCGCTAGCAAGTATCCACGAGCTGCTAGCAAGTGTCCGCGAGCCGCTAGCAAGTATCCACGAGCTGCTAGCAAGTGTCCGCGAGCCGCTAGCAAGTGTCCGCGAGCCGCTAGCAAGTGTCCACGAGCTGCTAGCAAGTGTCCGCGAGCCGCTAGCAAGTGTCCGCGAGCCGCTAGCAAGTGTCCACGAGCTGCTAGCAAGTGTCCGCGTGCCGCTAGCAAGTATCCACGAGCTGCTAGCATTTTCCTTATTGTTTCTTTACGTGGAGGGTGAGACATCCGAACTAATTTTTATTATCTACGTCGTGTTAAAGTAAATGAAATGGTAGCGAAAATATTACAAAAGTTAGCCTACATGTAGACCGCCATTAACGATTGATCTTAATCTATTACCTAGAATCTGGAACGTGAGAAAAAACTCAACAACCCAGTTGTACATTTTGAGCATATGCGTTATTATAATGATGGCGGTCGTCTTGTAGCGAGAACGTGACGTGCGAGACGTGCGCCATGCACATATGACAGTGCAACTGTGCACGTGAGTGACACCCCCCACCCCACAATGCACCGCGACGTCTCACCGTCACCGTACGAGTTGCGTAAGTACACTGCCCCACGACAAACACCCGCAACGACCCCTAATAGATACTTTTTAGGGTTCCGTACCCGAAGGGTATCAAAGGAACCCTGTCCGTTAGTCTGTCTGTCAGCAGGCTCTATTTCATGAACAGGTAAGACATAAATAGGTAGACAGTTGAAATTGTCACAGATTGTGTATTTCTGTTGTCGCTATAACAATAAATAATAAAATATATTAATAATAATAAATAACGTAAAAATTAAAGGGGGGTCGGGGATACGATAAACTTGATTTGGAAAAAAATCTTACCCTGGCATTTGGGGTGTCATAGCCTAGAGCTCATCGAGTAGAGAACAAATATAATTTTTGTTTTTTTTTCTTCAAATATGAAGAAATAGAGGGCCGTAAAAGTTATCAGTCTTAGACCATTTTTGTTCGAGCTCTATCGCAACAACTAAAAAAGTTAGGAATTTGAAACTTCTGTAGATCATGAACCATATACTGTATATAATCAACAAATACTAAAACACGATTCTAAGGTATTTTATTTAAATATTGGCGATTTTCTGCAACTGCAAAAATAACTTTGTAATTCATAGTATCATTATGAAATACAAATTTATCTTTAAAATAATAATATTATTAGCGATTTTTAAAATAATAATATTATTCGTTTAGTATTTATTCGCTAAATATTATACGGTGGTACGGAACCCTTCGTTTGCGAGTCCGACACGCACTTGGCGAGTTTTTATTTCATTCACACGATTTTGGACCGCATCCAAGTGCTGTTCAACCTTTTATGGTCTGAATTCTTGATTTCCACGCTCTAATCGTTAGTTAAAATGGGTCACTCGTACGTAAGCAAAATGAAAAGTTGAAATACATTACAGAATCGCTGCAGCAATACTTCAGACTAATTGAATGGCGCCGTTACTTATTTGTGAGCGGACTTCGATCCGGTTGACGGCGGATTAAATAATAAAAGCGAGTGGCCTGCTCGCCGGGACTCTAAGCGAGTGGCCTGCTCGCCGGGACTCTTTTAAATTCAACATTTGCATTAGAACGGCGGAGTTTTAATGCAGAAATATTCTGAAGTGGAACGCGCACAAAGGACAAATTGATTCGTTTCCGATTCGTGCTCTGCTCGGCGCGAGATGAAACACTCGCGTGCTACCGAACTACCACCGACACACTCTTAACTGCCCTACCAGTGGAACCAGTGGAACTAGGAGAACTTTGTAATATAGTCACTTGTTAGCTAGTACAAACTAGTTTTATGTGTCTTTTTAGATGCTGACAAGTTTAAAGAACTTTTACTTGAATATTTTCTGCTTAAAACGTAGCGCTAGTAACGTTTTAAGCAGAAAAAATCAACAGCGCTGGAAACGTGTATCAATAAAAATAATCGAACTTATTTAACAGTCTTTCAATCCACAATCAATTGCCATTCTAAATCAACACGGCTACCAAAACTCATAATCCAAGCGACAATTCGCTCCGAGTATTCACAGACACATCCGGTTCGTCAATTATATTGAGTCGGCCATCGAGGCACGTCGGCACAATTTCCCACCAGCGTGGCCCACACACCCACACACACATCGCCACTCGATAAAAGTCCTGCCCCACTCCACACGCTAATTGGCAGGACGTGACCACAGCGCGGAGTTAGAAAAGATTTAATTAATGCCCAAACGCTTTCTGAGGTTACGGGTGAGATTCGGGGCAATAGTCACTGAATCGCATTATGAATGCGACATCTCTTACAACCATCTCTAACGCAGTGCTATGTTGAATTTCTTGAGTCGTATGATTAGCATACCTAGTGCATGATCAGCCTGTAATGTTCCGCTACTGGGCCACAGGCCTCCTCTCTGTGAAAGAGAGCAGGTCAAGTCATAATCGACGACGCGGGCCTAGTATGTGTCAGTGGATGTCACGTGTCTTCGAATTGTTGGGATTCCTCACTTGTTTTCGTTTACCGTTTTGAGAGCAGAAGTGATGAAATTAAATACACAAAGTAAATTGTCTGCCTGGGTCCGAACTCACCTACGACTTGTAAGTCGCGGCCGTCACCTGTGGGCCACCACTGCTCACTATCATTAGAATAACATGGGTCCTATGATTGACAAATTACAATCAATTGTTATTTTCTATTAGCAGTGAGTGATGTGACAGTGAGTTCCTAAAGTACAAATAGTAAGGCTATGAGTATTCTAGTAGAATTTTAGAATGTAATTTGATCGCGCCGATGGCAAGGCGAGGAGACAGGACGTGTCTGCAGATCGAACGCGTGATAATATGGAAAGAAAGTTAAAAGAAGATGTGATTCAATAGGAAGCACACGAAAGGAGTTTCTACTGGTTCATTAATGTTTCACCAAAACACCATTGACAAATTTTTAGTTTACGAACAACGTTTTATATACTATTTATTTTACAAACAACTTAATACGCAAAATGTTTTATTTTATAAACACTCGCTTTAAAAACATTTATTTAGCAAATGCTTCTCTTTACAAATGTTTCGCATAATATTTAATTATTTATACATTTTTCATTTAGATTCTTTTGGAAAAGTCACGCTTATACTAATTTTATAATAAATTTTCTAAACCAGTCACAAAGTGATCATGGTTGCATAGTTCCATTTGGGTCAAATGACGCAAATGGAACTTTAGTACTTACCTGCTAATTATTTAATTAACAGGTAAGTACTGAAGTTTTTTAAGTTTAAGATTTCCCAAACAATTATAGAAAAAAAATACTTTGGTAAGTATTTTATTTCTATAATTGTTTGGGAAATCTTACTGTTGACTAAATGTACACTTTTTGTAAACGTTTTATTCAATAATAAAAAAAATATATATTAAATATTAATATTATATATTATTATATGTATAATCTAGTCGGTTTTGGCACTCACCGGTCGTTACCGCAGCGCCACTTGCTTCCCTCGCTCGGCTCGTGCGTGTCGAGGGTCGCAGTTCAAACCTAACCTAACCTAACTTTAATATGCGATTAAAAATATTTAACCTAATTTAACTAGTTCCTAACCTACCATTCAGCCATTTTCATTTGCTAAGCCAATGGGTTATGGCTATACTTAAGTTTAGCCGGCTATAGATGAAAGAAATTAACATTAGCCTGTCCTCAAAAACAAAATAACAAGTGACAGTGACAATGACAAAGCAATGCTCAACAATCAAACAAAATAACAAGTGACAATGACAATGACAATGCAATGCTTACGGCATTTTAGCCGGGCCGAAGCAGCGCTACTAATATACACTTCCTTAATTTTTTATAAATAATTTATAAAATATTTTTTGTTATATATTAAAATTAAAATTACCCTTTTGCCTATTTAATGAGTTTAATTTTTAGGAAATTGTGTACTGCATTATATGTGTACATATAAAACGTGTGTGTGTGCATATAAAACTTTTTTATAACAAACGTTGTTTTAAGAGATAACATGAATAAAAAATTAATTGTTTGTCAAATTATTACGTTATTACAAAAAAGATTATCGGATAATTATTTTCTTAAGTGATTTATTTGGCAAACTTGTTGCTGTATAATGATGAAAGTAACGATTGGCAAAAACATAATTTGTTAATCATGTTTTTGCCAATCGTTACTTGTCAAGTAGAAATATTTGTAAATAATTTTTTGGTGCAATGACCGGACACCGTTTGTATTTTGTAGTTCCTCGCAGTTCACATATACTTATAGCTATGTAAAATACGTCTCAAATTACATGAATCAACTTCATACATAAATAACATCCATTTCTTTTTCTCTCTATGATATTATTACCAATTGTCAATAATTATTTAGACACTAACTTTCACCCGCGGCTTTGCCTACGTGAATGTCGGAAGTTATCCTACGGGAAAGTACTACTGGGCGTAGCAAAGTACGTATTGATCCAGGTTATAAACTATCTGTGTGCCATTTCATCCAAATCCGTTCAGCCGTTTCTTAACAGTCTCGTTCCTACACCTCGTAGCAGTTACTTTAAAAAAAAAAAAACAATTTACAGTTTTAACTTCGCTACTATTTTATTATTATCTAGTACCTATGTATACATAGATACGGTCTACAAACAACTGCATGTAACAGACAGTTGCAATTCTCCGAACACATCTATCACATTCATCATTGACTAGTTAACCTCACCAACCTGCCCGAAATCTAGAAATAGATTCCCACTCTACGTGGGATCTAATTCCAGTACATTTGCACCCAGCGGGGTTGCCACGTGACACGTTGAGTGGTCCCTATTATTGTCACGGCACACATTTGCGTGCGATAAATTTTCGTGAAACATGGATCGTTTGTCATGCACTGTGTCTCGATATCGGTCGTTCTCGTGATGGATCGCCGCAGATATGGGCCGCAGCCGCTCGGGGCCACATAAATAAGGTCGGCGTAAAAAAGACGATGCTGTGCCGGAATAGGTACTAAATAATACTGTCATTTGTGTGGGTAGGAGTGGGCCGCTGATGAACGCGGGACTGAATATTGTGGGTACAGCGACCTTGACAATCGGGGGTGCTAGGTGCTAGTATGGTGAATACTAGAGTAGTAAATACTAGACCTCCATCAAAATCAGTCGATTTCGTGCACGGCCTCTTGAATACGATTATGTATGGATCAATATGCAATTTTGAATTGAGACATATTCGTTACAATCATCATAATAATGTATTTCAATATGAATTATTTTATTTCTATCCATTAAATATTAAACGTCAGTAACATGCTAGTTGAATTTGAGACTGTTGAACCCGAACTGTCGGTGGCACTTGTTCACATTTTAGATTTTCAATTTCAAATTATGTATCTCCACAGTACGCAGAGTTTGAAAATAAAATTCAAACAGAATGACTAGGTATATTGGTTTTCGATAATGTTTGCTCGGGTGTACTTCTTTGTCTCGATGGAAGTGCAGAGAAACATCGTCAATAGCTGCTTACTTGTGTTTCGTTAAAGAAAAAGAAACTATGCATTTATTGGCACACTGCGCACGAGAACAGGAAAAAGTATCAAGTAACCTAACAAAGAAAGCCGCCAGTCTCGCAGATTATTATTTTGTTCCTCAATGCTTTACTGACCGTATGTACAGCTGCCAAGATCGAGGTCTCAAGTTTAACTCCTGGGCAGATGAAACTTTAGTGGGTTTCTCTGTTAGGAAACTCTTTCTCTAATAGTCAAAGTCAAAGTCAAATAATTTATTTCAAATAGGCTCTTATAAGGCACTTTTGAACCTCAAAATTTACAAAAAAATTGAATTGATTCTAGTCGCCCCTTCCAAAAGGTAGTTTTCGCATGGAGAAGAATGGGCAAGAAACTCCACCGTTACTCTTTTTAAAATGTTTTACAATATTTTGTATTTCCCAATCCACTTTGAACCTTAGGCTTTAGTGATAAAGTTGAAATCTATTAAAGAAGGATTAAAGAAGGATATTAAAGAAGCAGGTATGTTGGAAGAGATTTCTTTAGAAATAAGCATCACCTTTGTACGTATTTTTTTGTTCCTTTTTCTTGTCTCTTTATATGTGTGTACATAAACTGTTAAATAAATAAATAAAGAAATTTGACAGATTGTAGTAGGTTGATGTGCTGGCGTCTGTACATTAGTTATAATTATGTGTGAGGACGATGCACCTAGAATAAAATTACAATCACCACAATAGGTAAAAAGTAAGAATTAAAAATGAAGCAACAACAGATAAATTAATTACTTATGTGATAGATACATGGTGCTTACATATTTACAAACATTGCAAAAATAGACGATTTTCCTAAAATTTTATAATTAATAAGTCAGTGTGTGAGGAAGTAATCACAGAATGTGAAATCAATGTAATATATAAAAAAAAAAAAAACATTTGAATTAGCAACCAGTTTGATTTTGACTAGATTCTAGATTATCCTATGAAGCAGGACTAGCATGTTTCCAAGCATTTTTTATCTTGGATATAATCCCAATATATATATAATCCCAATAGTACCAAATGAAGGTGTAAGTAGATATAATCGCCTCTTGAATGGGATGTTTAGTAAGATCACATTTTATGGTTTTCATTTTGTCCTGTTGGTTTAGGCATAATAATGAATATTCTATCTTTAAAACAGAAGCTTCGTTTTAAGTATAAATCTTTATTTTCAGAGCTGTGTTATTCTGAAATTCTAGATAGCTGAATGTGGTTAACTCACTAACTTCAGTGGATATTCAATATAATTCCTACACCAACCACACTAAACGGATCGAAACCTATTCCCGCACGCAACACATAGATGCTGTATTCACCTGACACAACGCCCAGTCATCTCTAACGTCACTGTTGAATAAACACTCCGACTCAGAGATAACTTACGTATCCTACACGAAACCTATTCCAATACTGTAACCCAATGCGTGCGTCTGACATAGACCGCATTCCTCGTAGATTCCTGCGACATTGTCTTGTACACTCGCATATAAAACACAGTTATACACACGTGTGGTTACTCGTTACACCGCATGTGTAAGCTAAGCTGACACGATCACGCAACATAACATGGTTGGTTTATTCGTAAAATTGGACAAGTAAACAGTTATTGGCTTTTAGCGTTGGGCCAAACAGACAACCAATTATTGGCTCCCACATTTGATCAAGCACGCTAAAGATGCTGTTTGGATATATTGTATCCAAACAGCATCTTTGGCGTACTTGATAAAATGTATATTGTATTTGCATGCTTATGAGCTGTATCGGATTACTCTGTCTGAAGTGGTCCGATCGTACAGTTTTTTTTTTTTTCACTTGGTATGTTTAGGACGGATAAACAGAAATTAAATCCTACAAAATACGGAAAGAACCAGTTTGATGAAAATAAACAGGAAAAATGCTAAGACAGAACCTAACACGCCAACATTTGCTGAACACCACCAACATTTTCCACACCAATATTGGGCAGTCCTCAATTCCACGCCAACGCCAATAATAGTCGGACATTAGTCGTTTTAATTACGTAGGTACCGAAGTTAATCTGCTCTCGTTATTTCCCCCGGGAGGCGCACGATAAAGCATTAATGTGCCGGATCCGTGCCGGATCAAAACTGTGGATGACTTATAATCTTATACCTATAATTTGATATGACAATAATTGTAAAATAAACTGTTATTTATTTTATTTATTTACGCAAATCTGTTGAAGTTGTGACGGTCAGGCCTTCAAAACGGTTTCTATAGGAACTGGTTATAAGTTATACTATTCCGTTTATTACACTATAGGTACTTATGATTTTGTTTGTATAAAAAGTTAGAGTTGAAGAGCCTATCTAAATTCAAATGATGTTAGAACAACTCCTATCTAAATTCAAGTGATGTTCTTTTAAAGTATTCTAATAAAATATGAAATATTATAAAAACAGTTTTCCAAAACTATGTAAGTCTTAAATAAAACTCACGTTTGGATGTCATTTGCAACTTTTTACTCGTTTAGCTTGACCACAAGTACTGTCGCAACGAGAAATTTCTAATTTATGATAAACTGGCTGATTTGCATTTTGACTTTTACCCTATCCACGAATAACAAAAGTAGACTACCATATTTAACTATATTTTGAGGTTGAAATAGTGTTTTCCCTGCGTATGCCTGCATTATGCTGGTAATCTGCTAATGCCTTCTTTGAATATCCCTCATAAGTCTTTAATAGAATAACATGTGACTGTATCCATTGTTTAATTTGTTACAGACGTTTCTCGCCATTACCTGTACTTATATAGGGGTAGTTGACTTTAGTGTAAGTTATGAGTAATGACACTGACTTTTTTCACTTTGATGGTTTAATTAATTCTCAGATTATCTGCAAGTTTCTAAACATTTTATAGCGACAGTTCACTAAACGACTTATGTAGCTACTGAATAATATTATGTACTTAATGACATACCTACCTAATTATGACATTGTTTCGATTTAACTGATTTTATTCCAATTGTATTAAGTAAATATTTTAACTAATGCTTTATACTATATAAGTACTTACTATGCCGATTATTGTTTTAACTGTTAATAAAAATAATTTAATTTTGTCATAATTATCTAACAACAACAATTTTTGCATGCGTAATATAAGGTATCATGTTTGCATGCGTGTACAAGGATCACCCATTTTGCTGTTACGTCTTATTTTATGTACCTTCAATCTGTGCAAATAAATTGTACTTTATTTAAAACGAAAACAAGTTACAAATTTATTTTATACTTTACGTCAGCTTGCAATTTAAATTAAACCAAATCTGAAAATTAAGTTAGCTCGAATATAAATGCCTTCAACCATAAATAATAACTTGAACACTTGAGCTAACGAATTCAGTCTCAACGTTGACAATTTTACACATTGCTAGACATTTATTTAGTCAGAGTGTGCAGCTAGTGTGTTGTGAAATTGGGCAACAAGTCTGTTTGACTGCGGCGAGCGATAACGGCCCTGAGATGTGGGCGCGAGCCGAGCCGCGTGAAGTCTGAATACAGCTGTGTTCGAATGTACTATACGCGCACACGGGGCTTGCGAGCATCGACTCGCGTTTGACCAGAGTATCGATGCTGCATTGACTAATTAATAATTAAAAGGTAGGTCTAAAGAAGAATTGTAAAACAAAACAGTTTTGTGATAAAAGGTCGTAACATAAAATTACTATTTGCGACTGTGTTTTTGACTCTCATCTTGAGAAATACCTATAGCATAAGCAATACACAATTAAGATGCGATACAACCGCTGCATCCTGCTTTAAAAACCAATCCCGATCGCTGATGCTAAAAGTATTGCTAGCTACGCGTGTGTTGAACCCATCGGGATCCGAACGAAATGGTTTCACGCGGATATTCCTGGGCGTTACCCACGTAAGCTAGCCAGACTTCGAGCAACCAGAATATCCATATATCGTTCAGAAAAATATTCCTGTATTTGCAAAATCAGTTGGAAGTTTAGCTCTTAAATAAAAGTGGCTTATTTCTTTCTCTTGTATGTTCGTCTGGGGACTGATCATTTGTTCGCTCTTGTCCTTTATATTTCTTAGAGGTCTCGGGAGATTAATGCTCCACGTGAGACATAAGCAGTTTCAATAGTTTAAATCTATACATATTTGTTTTTGAATAGTAAAGGGTTAGATCGTTTTCTATTTTCACTTTTTTTTGCCTTACTTACTTTACTGATTCAAACATACAAATTTTTATCTCATACATAATCTCCTTATCTGTCAGTAAAAGATCGTAATTTTGTGCAACAGGACAGTTTTAACTTGCCAATCATCAAAGTGATTCACAAATTACGAGTTCCGCAGGTAACGTCGCAGTTATTAAGAAGACAGTTTATAACAACTTTGTATAGCAAGCGGAATCGACTCCCTTCACTCGTAAAATTATGATGATGAATAACTGACTCATCCATTTTCCGTAATACATAGCTGCTTCATCTTTATTATGTTGTCCGTAAGTCTATAATATTTGCGTAGGAAAAGTAACTTTGCACTGTCTAGGATCGGGGCCACCACAGAACATGAGAAAGTTCAACATAATTATTATATCAAAAGTGTTTATCTAACTGACTGTAAAACTATATCAGCGTCTAGCTACTCTTCTTATAATAGCAAGACTCCCTGTGCTGGTAACTATTTAACAATAACCATACTTTTAACGATACGAACTGATATTTGGACCTTTGTAATGAATCCTTCTTGTTTAAATAATAGAGTATCCACGAGTCTATTTACTACCGTAAGTACTTTTTGCGCACGTTGGGCAGTAAGTTTTTGACTGGCTAATCAATTCTTGTATTCAAATACATATATCCAAAAGAAGAAAAAGAAGCCGTATTAAGCGCTATTTCTTTGATACAGTCATATTCAATCAATCAACTCACAAATTCACTAGATATATTGTTATATCAATTGGATTCGTATCGACGACTACAGTCAGCACTAGATTTAGTTTATCGTTGAAAAAGTAGCGCTCGTGTAATATATTGGAGAGCTGAGAAAATATTATGTTAGGATTGGATAACTGAGTTAGAAGCGAGATGTATGTGCGTCACGTGATCGAGTTTAACATTTAAATGTTAAGATGAAACATTTCAATAGCATTGGATACAAGAATTAAAGTTTTTAGATTACCTAGAGAAAAGCGTCAATCAATACTAATAGGTGTCAAATAATAATAAGTATTCAGTTAGATGACTCAAGAATATCAATGTGAGTGTTCGTATGGTTTCGACCTTTGGCTGTGTACAAATACATACATACCACCCTAGGTGGTTATATTCCGCGCGCCGCCGCCGCGCCGGCCGTACGAGTCAACTGAGAGAAAAGTGTAATTTAATATAGCTCTAAGCCGCAGGCCGTGCAGGCAGTGCAGGCAGTGCAGGCTGACAACTACTGAACGAAACACGGATGTGACAGTCTTGTTCCCTCGTATCGGCACCAACTACTACGTAAGCCATCCAGTCGTCAAGATGGCAGCAGAACATTAATAGGTACCTATAGGTGTTATTAATTATAAATCGAGTTGTAGCTATTATTTAGTCGATGTTAAACAACTGCTCATCGATCTTGCAGATAAAGCATGGAAAATATGGCGTGTGCCTATTTAAATAATATTAACTACGTTCACAATATCAGATATCGTGAGGCTCGCATAACTGAATATTGAGCGCGACGCGGACTGCCTCGCCGTGTTCAGCGAACAATTAATTGTTCCGGCGTCACCCCCAGACGACCATAAAAACTATACAGAAGTTACAAAGAAAAATTTAAAATTCCGCAACAACGTCGTACCTAAGGAAAATTTCTTTAAAAAAATGTGAGTTGATACTTCACAATTTACTACAATACAACTTTTCATGTTCCACCATTAAAAGTATTCGGTAAATTTCGGCATCGACAGCTCTGAGCCCGCGAGCAGTGAGGCTGGGCGGCTGGTGGCAGGCGGCAGGCGGCTGGAGTCGAGACTTAGGCACTGATATAGGTTACAAGGCGAGTGCATGTATGCAGGGAACCAGGTCGACACAGACTCTGCGGCCGTATCGATTGGCGGCGCGCGCACCCACCCGCGCCCTGCGCGACGCTCTTGCCGTCGACTCCTCCAGCGCTCCATGCGCGCCGCGCTCAGCTCGCCAATCTGTTAGGGTACGCGCAATGTATAGCGTAATAGAGGATTCAGATTTTGAGAGGTCCGATCATGTTGAATCGGCGGGAGGGTGATGTAAAGTGATTGTGTGCGGACGTCGAGGCGGGACGGCGGTGTAAGATGAAATAAAATTAAGTTCGGATGTAAGGCCGGCGCTCGATTTGCATCGGAATCGAATGTTTCTAGTGTCGATTACTCGTCGAGTGGCTCCGTCCGCCGACTGCGAGGTGATTTCGTCTGAGAGCTGATTGCGGATAGCGACGGAACTTATGTTAAATTGATTCTGAACTTCATTCAGTTTTAACATCCAATTTATAGATGTATCAATTGTTCGCATTGGGTTAGTAGAGGTCCACAACTGGCTCGTAAACAACAAGTTGTACCATGCGACACGTTTGTACTTGTGATTGCAGTGCACTAAGACGAACGCTTAGAAATGCACAGCTGTTCTCAACTTCAGTAATAAAACATTTTCTTCAGCTTATCCTTAGAGAAGGCGAGCAACTTTAACTTGCCATTTACTTCCACATAACTATAAATCTACCACGTAAGTACACATTATTGTTAACAAATTCCTCGTTCACTAGTGCCGTGGAAATTAATTTCACTGCATTTTCGATAAATGGAGCCATGCGGAGGGAAGAAGTATGACGAACAAAATGATATTTCGTTTGCTCCCCGAGGAGTTTATTGATGAAACAGTTCATGTAAACTTGTGGAATATACTCTACGTGTTTCTTTTGTATATAATAATATGTATATGACTGCTAGTGAAATAAGTAAAGGTAGTATTTTTCGGCATCAGGTGAATATTTCATAATTGGTTGAATACGATTGGCCACAGAAAGAGAGTATGTTTTAAACAAGATTCAGTATACACCGACATACAGAGAATACAGGTTCAAAGAATAAAAGGCAAACCATTTCCTCTCTTCTCATATTAAAATCCCAAAACTCTCCACAAACAGAGCTTTACGGTGCACACCGCACATGATAGGCTCAGACACACAAACATATAGACACACAGTCACACAAGCATGCATAGGCAGCCATTAGCCGAGCCGCTTTAGCGCATAGTATTGTAGCGCGTCAGAGGATTGAGATATTTTGGTGTTATTGTTCTAAGCTTTGAATATTAGTCTCAGGAAGATGTTTGTTTATATAGTTTTCGATGTGTATTTTATACTTTTAAATTACTTATTTACTCTATTACATAGAAAAATGCAAGGAACGTTTCTTTCAATTCTTTCAAAAAAAAAAAAACCTCAACGCACTTACAGCAATTTTTCACACATTCACGAAGAGTATGAATGCAATTATGTCAATGAAATACATACGTGAGTCCCCCGAGCGTTGGAGTTCATGGGCCCGGAGTGTCAGGGGCCGCGGGACTGTGCCGGGCCCGAGGGACCACACCGAGCCCGTCTGGGTGTGATAATAAGTGTACCGGAGTCGGATATCAATATTGTGCACTTGCTTCCACCGTATGCAAGCTAATCGAGTCGCATGAATACCAATGTTTCTACGTATCGCTGGAAAATAGCGAGAGGAACTGATTCAGATTATTACTTCTGAAGTGGGTGATGATAGTTTTTCTTACATTACGCAGGACACACAACAGATTTTAGTGGAATTCTTGGCAATGGCAGGTAGGTTTAGTATTTAGGATGAGATCTCGGAGGATAAAAATTACACCATAATTTCAGGTTATTGGTTTGTCCCGCCTGCAATACTAAAATTCTCTAGATTATAATGCTTGTTTTTCTCTTTTCAGTTATGTGTTTTTTGTTCTTCTAAACTCAGTACTTTCTCGTTTGTTGAAATAAAGCTTCGTGCAGACTAGCACGACGCGACGGCGCGATTCGACTCGAACACTACAATTTCTAAGAAAACTTCACAGTATAACAATAACTGGTGTAGCGTCGCCTGCGTCGCGCTAGTCTGCACGAAGCTTAACATCCAATGATACTAATTGCGTTTGTTAGAGCTCAAGCAGCTGTCACATCTAACTCAATTAACCAATCAACGCTGTTTGATTTTTCATTTTGTTTTCAGAATTTATAGCAGTCTGATATGACAGTATTTAAACTAGAAATTAGTTTGCAATTTATAATTAAGTGCCTTTTTTATGGGCACGCCACTATGCGGCGATAAGTCCCCTCTTTGAGGAGTGGCTAGAGAGGTGCCACGGCGTCCTCACCTTCCGCCTGACGCAGGTCCTTGCCGGACACGGTAGTTTCGGGAGATTCCTGTTCCGGATAAAGCGGGAGGACACGCCCGGGTGTCATCACTGCGTGAATCGCCCGGAGGACACGGTGGAGCATACGGTGGAGGTCTGCCCGGCTTGGGCAGAGCATCGCCGTGTCCTCGTGGAGGCGATCGGTGGCGGGGATCTCTCGCGTCCGGCCCTATTCCAAGCCATGGTACGGAGCGAGAAGGCATGGGAGGCCGTCACCTCGTTCTGCGAAGCAGTAATGCTCGCAAAGGAGGAGGCGGAACGCGTGAAGGAAAGGCAAATTTCGCGCCCTTATGCCACTAGCCGCCGCAGGAGACGCCCTGGGCGTTGGGAATCGCAGGTCAATTCCCGGCCACCGCAGGCGCGGGGTTGCGGACGGTGAGCAATGGGTAGCTCGCCGTCCGATAAGGACCAGGCCCGGGTCGACGGCGCGTTGTGTTCCACGTGCGCCTCAAAGAGATGTCAGCAATTGAAGGGATCCGATAGGATCGATGCCTGCCGGGATGCTGCAACTGAGGGAACACGGGTGGGTTTTAGTCAGTAAGAGTCTGAGACGCCCTCCCACTCCGCCTAGAGCGGGAGAAGTTATTTGATAATTTCCCACCCAAAAAAGGGGCCTTCGTTTATAATAGGGCCTGCGATTCTCAATACAAATGTACTCCCCTTTTTGTCTTCCTAAATAATGCCTCTAGAGCAATAATTTTTCATAAAATCTCGGTCTGCTGTAGTCACGTCCCTATTATTTCCTTTTTTCAGCAACTTATCGGTAAAGAAAGAAAGAAAGAATAATATTTATTTGGACACAGTTCGTGAAACACATAACACAAAAATATAAAGTGAATATAATCATAAAGCAATAATAGTGTGTGCCTCATGGCTGCGCCAAAAAGGTTCATTTCAGCATTAATGCCCGATAAATGCTGTCTGACGCTGGTTTTCTAATGACCTATAAAGAAAACATGACCCTCCAAAAATTACAAAAATGCCCCATTTTTACCGCCGTGATTAGAGGAGTACCAGACAGATTCGAAATGTTTTTAACATAAAAGAAAATGATAGGAACCTAGACATACTCTTTCTTAAAATTTTAATGTTAAAATAATTGAATCGGTTCAGTTTTCGAGGAGAAAAAAAGGGAATACGAAACGTCGATTTCGTAAATTTTTGTGATATTATTAGTCTGAGCTGTAGCTATCCCTATCGCACTCTACGGGGGCAGACTTGATCAGTAAGAAAACGGCAACAGTTTCTTAAAATACCTATTTTTCAAATTCTCTTTCAAAACTCTTAAACTTGATAATCAACTTGTTTACCTAAGATATTGCTGAAAGTCATTCACGAAACAAAACTTTTACCTTTTAATTTTATTTTGAATTGAGACATCTTACGAGTTGAGCTGAAGATATTACTCCACTACGTCGGCGTCACGGAGCCCCACCACTCATAAATCTGCTCACATTTGTCGGTTGTTTTAAACGCCCATTTAGATTAATTTTCTCGCATTAAGATTACGTTACATTGCGCCCTCGCGTCGTAAACGTTTTCCGTGCGACATTAGCAGCGCGGCAATGTACGTCGTGATGGTGGCGCGGCGTTCGCTCCCGCTTGAATATCTTTCCACCCCATAAACCGACGCTGTAACGCCACAAATTGAATTGCTCCGCGTTGTACGTCGCGCGATTATGACGTCACTCGCACGTGCAAGAGTGACGTAACGCCGTCAGCCACCACGTGTGAAGATTATACGAGTACATATGACATGGTGCAACAACGCTCAGTTTATTAAAACGGTGCATCCTGCGTCACGTCACGAAGTACGTGCAATTACAAATGGCAAACGCGACGTCACGTCAACGCAGCGAACACTTTGCAAATATTGGATTCTAGTCGTACGTATTGTAGAGGGAATTTCGCACTTCAGTTGCGATACCGGAAAACTCACTTCAAGTAACACCGAACACGAGCAGCTATTTTAAAAGCAAAACTTCCCCCGGGAGCGAGACCTCGGAACTGTAGAAGTCATTTGTCAAAAAATAATAAACGTCACATTGTCTTTGATTTATAATTTGTTGAATCGATACAAATTGCAATTTCGTCAGTCGTTCTTGGAGGACGGAACTTGGAACAACTTATTGGTTTGGCACAAACTTATGTTTGGTGGGCCGTTCACACCGCGCTTTACTCGTTCGAAAACCTATTACTTGATAAGTTTTAATTAAATAAGTTCTCGAATGGCGGTGGGATTCTTGCAAATTCAATTAATGCATGCAGTTTCGCCAAATAAAAACTGAAATTGGATTAATTACGCAAATAAAGTTGACGACCAAGTTGAACTGAAAGCTTTCTAGTACGTGCGCGGAGTTTCAGTGGATTGACTAAACTTACATAATGTCGAGTCGTACGGTACTTTAGTTTTTACATCCACTATTTTAGTTTGCCTGTAATTGGTTACATTTGGTATATTTAGTCGAACGTGTTGAATGTTGATGTAAGTCAGCGTATGGTTCGAGTGACTGGCTCGAGTACTGCACCGCGCTCAAGCTACTCTCTACGGAAATATGACGGCCCGCGCAGGACGTCCTTCGACGGTCCAAATACAAAATTAAATTCGCAAATGGAGCCTTGGAGGTTAGGGTTACCATGCGAAATTCGGGTGTTTCGTCACTTCCTATTTCATTATTAATCCGTTGTGTTTCTTTGCAATTAATAATTTAAAGAAATTCGTTTGTGACCCTTTTAATACTTCTTTGAAAAATAAAAGGGCTTGTCATCTAGACACGCGGTAGCATGTCAAGCCAAGGTCAAGCTAAGAAAAAGGAACTGGCGATGCAGGAGCCATGTTCGCCAGTTTCTGTTTGAACTTGGCTTGACACGCTGCCGCGTGTCTAGATGACAAGCCGTTGTTGTGTGTTTTAGACACGAACCATTTGGAGCCCCTTTTGACCCCTTAATAACTCAAAATATATTTAACATAAACACATGAAATTCGGTTTATTTATTAAACTAGAACCCTAAATTTCATAAATACAGCTCAAACGGATATTATATTGAGATATTAAGGTCAAAAAACGGCATTTTTATCACTGACTGACTGACATAAACACCTAACCCACTTCCAGATGACCTAGAAAGTTGAAATTTGACTTCCAGCTCGGTAATTGTGTGTATACAAAGAAAAAAAAAACAGAAATAAAAAAGTGAACTTTTACGATTTAAAATATTTTCCAAGCAATCGATTTTTATCAATACCTAGCGCCTTTCTAAATTATAATAGGATTTTTTTTTTCTTTCGCAAAGAATCGGTTCCATGATGATAGGACGGTTTTATCGTTTTGCAAAGAAGATTATTTATAAAACTTAGACAACCAATAATAAGAAACTGCAACTGGCAGCGCCGCGCGCCGGCGCAACTACCTGACATCATTGCAAACAATTGTAACAATTTTACTGTGTTACGAAAGAAATGTATTCTTACACAATCACGGTCCTCATATTAATTGAAAATAGTTAATTCACAGATCCCTTTTGAAAGATGAAAAATATGTTTTAAATTTATTTTAGAATGTTGTATGTTAATATTTTCAGGTGAAAGCGCCTCTCGGGCCGCCTTCGCTGGGGATGTTAATGTTGAGACATGTTATGGTCAGCAGGCTGGACATCATCTACCTAAAGTGTTGGCAATGCTTTTTAATTTTTTTGTTAGTCAGGCATATATACCCTCTGAACTCGCTAAGACAATTGTAGTGCCAGTGGTGAAAAATAAAACAGGGGCCCTGTCAGATAAGGGTAGTTAGGTACAGGCCTATTTCATTAGCGACTATTGCGAAAGTGCTTGACGGCTTGTTTGACACACAGGTAAATGAATATTTGCATCTGCACGATAATCAGTTTGGTTTTCGCCCAGGATTGTCCACAGAGAGTACTATACTGTGTCTTAAGCATGCCATCAGGTATTTTACGGACAGACATACTCCAGTGTACGCGTGCTTTCTTGATTATCCAGGAGTTTTGATCTGGTCTCCTATGGCATTGTATGGAAGAAGTTGGATGACATTATAGATTTCCCCACAGAACTTATTAACCTGTTTAAATGTTGGTACGGAGGCCAGATCAATAGCGTGAAATGGACGGGTTCTCTGTCAGAACCATATGGGTTGGAATGTGGGGTGAGGCAGGGAAGGTTGAGCTCCCCCGCACTCTTTAACTTATATGTTGATGCACTAATTGTTGCTCTCAGCAGTCATCATGTCGGTTGTCATATTGATGGAGTTTTCCTGAATATTATCAGCTATACAGACGACATGGTACTGCCGAGTGCGTCGGTTTGTGGCATTAGAACACTGTTGGAGATTTGTGAGGCATATGCTGAAGAACAAGGTTTGAAATACAGTGTGACGAAAAGTCAGTTTATGGTGTTTGAGGCCGGCTCTAAATGTCCTCCCACAGTACCACCCATCAAACTGTACCGGGTTTCTACTGACGGTCTCACAGACGAGATTGATATCGAGAGGGAGCGGAGGGAATTGTCAATTAGATCTAATAAGATAACCCGCAGGTTTGCACGCTGTTTTTAGAGCTTATTGTACCTCATTGTACACGTGCACCCTGGGGTGAATCATACCCAAAAATCATATGAAGCCCTCTGCATCCAATATAACAACGCTTTCAGAGCGCTGATGGGGCTGCCGCGACACTGTAGTGCCTCGGGCATGTTTTCCGAAGCTAGCGTCGACGGCTTTTATGCAACGATGCGTAAGCGTTGCGCGTCTCTGGTGCCCCAACAGCGTGCTAATGATGATAGCTGACAGGCTCGACTGTCCTTACATACGACGCTGCAATGACTTGCACGTCACCTACAGTCGTCGGCCATTAATGGTGTGTTAGTGTAAGTGTTGAATGTACTGTGGTTTTTGTATTGTAATGTAATGTAATGTTGATGATTGTTTGATGTATGTGTGTTGTACTGAATATTGTATCAGTCCTCGTAACTTGAATTAGTAAATGAATAATAATAATAAATAATTTTCAGGATTATCTACAGAACTTGGCACCCATTTAGATCTCAATTCTTTTGTCGGCGAAATAGACAACCACGCATAATCTTAATATTGAAATTGGCTCCCATTTTCACATTTTTGTTTTTGATGGGATTACTATTACTGGCAGGTTACACCTATTGTAATCGTCAGCCGAACATTGCCATCATTTTAAGGTCTGCCCTCCTTGTCATGGTAACCAAAAGACTATGCTTTTATGAATAGACGCAGTATCTCATTCTCCTGCCAGCCCTACACGCGTGGAACGCTGCGTCTCATGTTCCTGCCAGTCCTACACGCGTGGGACGCTGCGTCTCATGTTCCTGCCAGTCCTACACGCGTGGGACGCTGCGTCTCATGTTCCTGCCAGTCCTACACGCGTGGAACGCTGCGTCTCATGTTCCTGCCAGTCCTACACGCGTGGGACGCTGCGTCTCATGTTCCTGCCAGCCCTACACGCGTGGAACGCTGCGTCTCATGTTCCTGCCAGTCCTACACGCGTGGGACGCTGCGTCTCATGTTCCTGCCAGTCCTACACGCGTGGAACGCTGCGTCTCATGTTCCTGCCAGTCCTACACGCGTGGGACGCTGCGTCTCATGTTCCTGCCAGCCCTACACGCGTGGAACGCTGCGTCTCATGTTCCTGCCAGTCCTACACGCGTGGGACGCTGCGTCTCATGTTCCTGCCAGTCCTACACGCGTGGAACGCTGCGTCTCATGTTCCTGCCAGTCCTACACGCGTGGGACGCTGCGTCTCATGTTCCTGCCAGTCCTACACGCGTGGAACGCTGCGTCTCATGTTCCTGCCAGTCCTACACGCGTGGGACGCTGCGTCTCATGTTCCTGCCAGTCCTACACGCGTGGAACGCTGCGTCTCATGTTCCTGCCAGTCCTACACGCGTGGGACGCTGCGTCTCATGTTCCTGCCAGTCCTACACGCGTGGAACGCTGCGTCTCATGTTCCTGCCAGTCCTACACGCGTGGGACGCTGCGTCTCATGTTCCTGCCAGCCCTACACGCGTGGAACGCTGCGTCTCATGTTCCTGCCAGTCCTACACGCGTGGGACGCTGCGTCTCATGTTCCTGCCAGCCCTACACGCGTGGAACGCTGCGTCTCATGTTCCTGCCAGTCCTACACGCGTGGGACGCTGCGTCTCATGTTCCTGCCAGTCCTACACGCGTGGAACGCTGCGTCTCATGTTCCTGCCAGTCCTACACGCGTGAAAGGTTGCGTCTCATTCTCCACACAGCAGCGTCTGATAACGCAGCTGCTTACTTATAGCACTTAACAGCCACTAGACAAAAGCAAAGAATCCCGGTTTATGCGCTCACTCGTTATTACTACGTATTCTGTTACATAGTATAGTGACATGCCTGTTGTATTTCGTATACGGAAGCGAATAATAGAGCAATACTGTTATATTCACTTGTTAAAATATTGACAATTACTGTTTATTACTTTAATGATTTTTTCGGTTGAATTGCGCCAATTCTGCATACATTGTTAGGGGTGGTTCCATTGGAATTTAAATATTTTCTGTGTCTGATTTGAATAATTGATTTGCCTATTGTGAAAACTAATTCCGCTGAATGAACGAGTGCTGATCAATGCATTTTGAATCTCACTAATGTTTATTTATTATTAGGCTCTTCAACAATGAGTTTACTTTACATTTTGTACGTTGTAAACTTAAGTCTAAGCGCCTCATTACTTAAAGAAAAGCACAGCATGCACTACATTATGCGCAGATAATACCACAATTAAATAATTTAAAAAAGTAATACATAGTTTAGATAAAAGTAAAAAATAAATTATAAAAAGCTAAATTGATTACAATAAATTATATAGATTAAATTTGATTAGACTAAATTAGATAAGATTGAAATGTTGGTGCGACCCCTAGGATAATAATGATGATGGACTTAGACGAGATAATGTACAACAACAATTGGAAGTGAATCTGTTATAACTTATGATTCAATGCACACAATACTGGCTAATAGCTCAGTTCGGTTGCAAGTTCCACTCGCAATCCACCATTACTCGATCATAAATTAAAAATTAAGCCGCCAGCGTCCGGCTCGCCCCAATTTGGCCAAAGTCGGCGATATTCGTCGATATTCGGATATGTTCGGGTACAGCTCGGTGCTCATTTGAGTTAAGTTTCATTGCTCATTTGGCGAATTGAGGGCTGGTTTACGACACCAGGCCGAATAGCCGCGCACCTCTTATGCCTAATCTTTATGTTCGAATAAAACGAAACAGTAAACGTTCCTACCGGGGGGGTGCAGGGGGTGGGGGGGTGCAGGGGTCGGGGGGACGCAGGTAAGTAGCTATAAGCAATATATCAGCGATGCGATCGGAATTAGTTCTCGTTTATGACCGAGAGCTGTATTCGGCGATAAGATTCATTTGATTGTTTACTATATCCGCCATTCTATTTGTAAGGTAGGACGGAAGTAGATATGTATCGTATGTTTAAATATGTGTGCCTGAACTAGGAGAATTTAAAATAGAATCAATCGATAAGCGCCTGATGAGAGTTCATACTGAAGAGTTTATTGAGAAAATCTTGTTTGTTACTTTAATTTAGTCGAATGGCTTTAATAAAAATACTAGCGTAATAGCTATCTAATATACTAATATACCTATTAACGTCAAAATATTAGCAATTTTCGGAGACTTCATGTCAACTACGATTTATTATTAAAACAATTTCGTTATATAAGTAAACCACAGCTTTGTAGAGTTATTGTTTGTAAACTGTGGTTATTTTCAATACTCAATATCTTTATTGCATTACTTAGGTGGTAACCATATCATTTTGATCATTATGGACCCTGTAGGGCACAGCAAAAGGGTAGGAGAGAGGAAGCCCTGTTTTTAGGAAATAATTAAGTTGTTTTTGTGGGAACAAATTTAAACTTACATATTATAATCAAAGTCCAGGAAATCGCGAATAAGATACTAAACATTTCGCTTATTTATGTATTATTATATCTGTAAAATGTACTTAAATGTTATAGATTATTTTATATACCTGTACATATGTATTATAATTATTTTTATTCATTTAAATAAATTATTTTTATTTGAATAGTTAATATTGCTATATTATTTAATTTATGATTATTGTTATTTTATATAATTATTATTTTCGTTATATTATTTATTAATAATTACCGTATCATTAATATATTTTAAACATACCTATAAATTGCGTGATTATCATTTATTTTTATGACTTTTTAAAGTTTTTCTTGGTGTGTTTTTCAGTTTTATTTGGATAATGTTAATAGAAGATAAAGTTAGAACGTACAAAACTGTCATCATTACGAGACTAGATGGCTCCGATCGATAGTTTTATTGTAACGGTTACTTTTATTAACCCTTTATTTGAATATTCTACGAATGTTTATGATACCAGCACATATTACAGACATTATGTTTTTATTGGTAAAAGCGTAAATTTTAAATTGTTTTACGTGATAATAAAATTTTAATGTTATTATGTGAGTGATTCAAAATATTTATCAGTGTTTGAATTCTTAAGTGCGTGCATACAAGCACCAGATATCAATATATTTTCAGAAAAATTGTATAACAAGTACTTTAGTGTTTATTTATTTATTACATTAGGCCCGATCACCGTCGATTTATTGGTGGGGCGTGTAGAGTTACAAGCTTGGCTCTACATGAGAAATAATTAACTAAATGAATAAATAAACTATTGCATAACCGCAAAGTAATGAACAGTGAATACATTATTCACCTTACGCCCATGTGACGGTAGCAAAACGGCCAAGCCACATATTTTGACAAAGGTGTAGAGTTTGAGAAGTTAGGGCTTGTAGAATTAGGGCGTGTAGAGTTAGAATATTGGCCCTACATTAGATCTGATAACTTTGTGCTGTGCTTTCATGTTTCCATGAAAATAAAAGTTGATAACGCAAGACGAGACTAGAGGCTGATGACATTCATGCCTTCAAGTCCACAAACAACCCTACAGCACTATCCGACACTATTGTGCCTACGTCGGCGACACATTCCTGCGGCAACAGGTCACATCCGAGGCAGTCCCCGAAGAACAATAAACTTGTCTTTGGTCTCCGTTAATTAAATGAGAGCTCCGTGTGGAGGTTATAGTCTTGTGTATGATTGTTTATGGTGGGAGTAAGACTTATAGTTTATGTATTGGTATAGCGTCTTGAAAACAAAAACATGTACCTACGTACTTATTATAATGTTTAAAATAATTTGGTTTCAGCAGATATTTTTTTCCCCACCAATTCACGTTTGTGCAAAGACTTGAGTTGAAAACTTTTAACAGAACATCGTTAAAATAACACATAACATGCAAGAAAAACGATATTCAATATGTCGAGTGAGATATTTAGACAATTAAAGCGCAGAGACGTCGATCATTTGCTGCGCTTGTGCTCCTACGGCGCGGCGCGCGGCGCCCGGCGCGTCGATACCCGAGTTCATTAAGGGGAGCAACCGAGCGCACTCCTACGCCTTCCATTCTGTTTGTTTTACATGCATGTTACAGTCCTGTGATCTTTACAACTTCCGGTAACATAGCCAGCGAGAATAACCTATGCGGCTAGCACGGTCTAGTGTCTAGTGGTCAGCCCGAGGATGGGTACCTAACTATTTTTACAGGTCTTCAGCTTATAAATCTATAGTGTCACTTCACTTTTATTTAAAGGTTTCTAAAACATGATAGCCTTCCAAGCGTAGCACTACCGCTACGCTGTTGCTCAGCGCCAGCTACGCCGTAGCTTGTTTCACTCTACGCCGTAGCTCATCCGTAGCGGCTTGTGGAGTAAGCCAAAAACACTTGAAGCGACACTGTTTGTATTCGGAAGGAACTTAAAGGTACCTTCTGTATACAAACTAGAAGTCCAATCCGCTTTGGTACACAATACCTATACTTCCTTGAGTAGAACATTTGAAGCCCCTGTCTAATGAAATGAGCGGCGTGTTAGTTAAGTTTGTCCCGCTACGGTCATAATGTGCGCTGTTCAGATAAGTTAGACAAGCGGCAGTGCCGGTTGTCGGTATAGTAATTATTTGTTACACATGTTGGGTATACGCGGACCGCATGAACTATGGGAAGTTTTGGAACTATCTAATCTAAAGAATAGATTGAAGTGGGAGAAGAAGACAATAATGGACTACTTAGTAACGTAACAATATATTCCTAGCGATGTTTATTTTGTTTTTAGATCTGTTTACTTTCTTTTTAAACTGTTTAATTAAACTTTAGACGACATAAAAATTACTTCTAGAGCGTCCCACTTACTCACTTCATACCAAAGAACTCATGAATAAACATCGTAAACTACCTACATTGCTACACTTTACCGTTCATACTCAAAGTGTGGCTCTACGTGCAATAAACTTTTACACGCAATAATAACAACAAAACTTTTATAAACAAATAAATATAAACGTTAGTTTCAGTGAGAGCCTGTTTCGTTGTATTAATAAAAGAAGAGTTACGAGCTGGTCCTGGGCACCGTGTGGTGAGGACACAGTAATTAGATTTAACGCGATTCGTAAAAGCATCGTGTTTTGAACCGAGTTCTATCGTAAGTGTTCGAAGAATCGTAATGTTACGAGTATTGTTGCTGTATATTTGGAAATAATGTTCGATTAAAGTAATTAGTTCTTATGGGTACCACTTTGTATGCTGTTTTAAAGTCAAGGAAATTAAATGTTGAGCAGATTGACTACCAACTTAAATTGTCCGTGAATTTAAATCACAACTGTCATTCTGTGACCGGTGTACTCATATGAAACGGTTACAACACGACAAATTGACGTAGGATTCCAATTTTCCAAACAATTCATTTCCCTGATCAATTAATGTCCCTGCCACATAAGCTTCAAAGTACTTACTACACCTGTCTCTTTCTACAGGAACTGTTAAAGTCCACTCGGAGATTACACAGAGAGTGGACATCAAGTATTCCCTCAAGCCTGCTGTAACGCGTATAAATATGATGGATGCCTTGTGACTCTGTGATGCATCTGATAAATCTGTCTGCGCGGCGACATGGCTCCTCACATGTCGACGCTATCCGATCTCGGAAAATAATGTTTCGCACCGGATACGGATTTGGCGACGTCGCGACGTCGCTCAGTGAAGGGGAACGCCTTTTAGGAAAAGGTATCGAAAGGAACTTTTTATTTTGTTTGGCTTTAGGTGTTTTGCCATACTTTGTAAATTCAATTTTCGAACATAAAATCTATAAGGGAAATACGTTATTAATTATGTTTTTGCCGCAGGGAGAATAAGAATAACAAAAATAAATAAAAAGAAAAGTACATGAATTCTAAGATCACATGATTTTTTTTTTTCACCTTAGCACCTCTCAGCTGTATATAGACAGTGAGCAAAATTCAATTTTGCTGCGAGCGTGAGACAAAGGAAGTTTTTCATAATTTTTTTGGTGCCGAGACAGTTCTCTGGCTGGGTCTACTCACAAAATTCGAAAGATTTGAACTTCACTTTGTTCTGTCACTTTCAATTCAATACGAAAAAAGCGAGAGATAGAAACAAGTCGATTTTAAGATCGTTTTATTGTTTGTTTCAATAAAACGATCGGATACACATAAACACACAAACCGTAAAATTGTAAATGATCTGTTAAGGTTTTTAACCGACTTCCCAAAAAGGAGGACGTTATCAATTCGGTTGTTTTTTTTTTTTTTTTTTTTTTTTTTTTTTAATGTATGTTACCTCATATCTCCGTCATTTATGAACCGATTTTGAAAATTATTTTTTTATTTGAAAGGATATACGTCCAGATTGGTCCCATTTTTATCAAAATTTAGTTCTGATGATGGAATCCATGAGGAATTGAGGGAACTCTTCAAATATTATAGGCACACACATAGCGATTTAGGTATTTTCAGCTACAAGTTAAGCATTTGCATTCAGAAAATATCATTTAGTGAAGTGGAACTGATGAAGAAGACCACAGATTGCCATCGGAATTCCTCAATGATAGGTATTCCACGGGTGGCGCCATTTATGAACCGATTTGGAAAATTATTTTCTGATTTGAAAGGATATACGTCCAGATTGGTCCCATTAAAAAAAAAACAGTTCTGATGATGGAATCCATGACGAATTGAGGGAACTCCTCAAATATTATAGGCACACATATAGCGATTTAGGTATTTTCAGCAACAAATTAAGCATTTTCATTCAGAAAGTATCATTTAGTGGAGTGGAACTGATGAAGAAGACCACAGATTGCCACCGTAATTCCTCAATGATAGGTATTTCACGGGTGGCGCCATTTATGAACCGATTTGGAAAATTATTTTCTGATTTGAAAGGATATACGTCCAGATTGGTCCCATAAAAAAAAAAACAGTTCTGATGATGGAATCCATAACGAATTGAGGGAACTCCTCAAATATTATAGGCACACATATAGCGATTTAGGTATTTCCAGCAACAAATTAAGCATTTTCATTCAGAAAGTATCATTTAGTGGAGTGGAACTGATGAAGAAGACCACAGATTGCCACCGTAATTCCTCAATGATAGGTATTTCACGGGTGGCGCCATTTATGAACCGATTTGGAAAATTATTTTCTGATTTGAAAGGATATACGTCCAGATTGGTCCCATTAAAAAAAAAACAGTTCTGATGATGGAATCCATGACGAATTGAGGGAACTCCTCAAATATTATAGGCACACACATAGCGATTTAGGTATTTACAGCAACAAATTAAGCATTTGCATTCAGAAAGTATCATTTGGTGAAATGGAACTGATGAAGAAGACAGATGGCCACCGGAACTACTCAATGATAAGTATTTCACTGGTGGCGATAAGATATCTCGATTAAGATAGTTAAGCGACAGTGAAGCACGTTTAAATAAATAATTCTGATGACCATCGAACTGATCTGAAGATGAAGCCGGAAGGACGGCACCGGAACTCCGTCATAAAACAATGTATCCTAGCCGAGTTTGGACTTATTCGAATTGCCATGAGATGTACTCTGGCTATAAATGATTTTAATGGTAATATCCCGGCATCAAATTGCGCTACTTGAGTCGTATGTTATGTGTGGCCTTGATTGTCAGAAGACAGATTTTGTAGCCTCGTTATTTCCGTCAATGATCTGCGGCCGTGTGGTCGCTTTAATAATTTGTTGGCGTCCAACTCTGATAAAACTATGCCTTCCAAACTTCTGACACGACTAAGCGCGACGTATATTTGCTCTTTTGCAAAGTTTTTTTTACCAAAGTCCATCACAGCTCTTTCGGGGGTGGTAGCCTGTAATTTATGGACTGTGACCGCCCAGCTTAATATTAGAGGCAGCATACGCTCCACATCTCCGTTACCCCTTGCCGCCTGGAACGTAGTGCTTGTTGGTGGTACGGGTCTCACTTTGAAAACTTTAAATTAGCATATCTTTTTATTGTATGAGACGATTGCAATGAAACAAAAACTAAATGTTACATCGTGATAATATTATATTTACAATTTTAATAGGACTGTAATTAATATTATAATAATTAAATTTCAAAAATGTTATTTCTGTTAAATTGAATGTAAAAAAATGTATTCCAAAATGTGTACCATTTTGGCCCAATAGATGTCATTGAGATGCAAAAAATTTTGTAACCCCCTTTCTACACTTTCAAGCCAGTTTTGAAAAATGTATGATTCCATCTTTATTATTACTTAGATAAGTTTATACCACGTTTTCTAAACCAAATTAATAATATCTTTCATACAAACCGTATCCCCCCTTTTCACCCACAAAAATTTCAATCATTCCACTTTGCCCCATCAAGTCGCCACTGGTGGGGCAAATGCATTCTGCCCCATGGCATGGATTCTTCCCCACAAGGGTTGGCACCTTAGAATTTGTGTAAGTAGGTATGCTCGTATTTAATATTTGATTGGAAAAGAAAGAAATTTATATGTAAGTAAAATGTAACTAGGACTTGTATTCACTTAGATTTTATTTTATTTGTAACAAATCGTGTAATTAACGTATGATTTACAACCCGATTCCTTCCAGAAACAACTAGTAAATAAAAATTAATAATAAAATAATAATACCAGCCTATTACTGTCCCACTGCAGGGCAAAGGCCTCGTCTCATACAGAGAAGGAACGAGCACTGATCAACACGCTTGCTCAAAACGGGTTGGTGATTTCAGACTAATATTAACTATAAGTCCATGTTTCCTCACGATGTTTTCCTTCACTGATGTCAATAATGTCCAAGATAAACTCAGAAAGTTCATATGAATTGAAAAAGTCACATTAGAACCCACAACCTCATGCATAAGAGGCGAGGCCTTAACCTCTGGGCCATCATAACATATAAAATTACCAAAAAATATATATTTTACTTAACTATACATTTCTTTCTTTTCCAAACAAATATAAAATACGAGCATACCTACCTACACATTTCTAAGGTGCCAACCCTAGTGGGGCAGAATCCATAAAGATTTTAGACTAGTGGAATCTGCCCCACCAAGTCGAACTAGTGGGGCATATTCCACTGAAAATTTTTTGGCATTCCTATTTGCCCCACCAGCGGGGCGCTTGGAATGATTAGTTAATTTTTGAGAAATCTTTTGTTATGTTTCCATTATTCGACTGGTATACGAATTTGTGCGGGGTAGGTATAAACACAACTAAAAAGTGAAAAATAAAAACTTTTTTACAAAAAAAAACCGACTTCCAAAAAAAACACTTAAAAGAGAAAAATAACTTGAATTTCGGAAGTCGGTGGCAAAAACGAAAATATAGATCCATATAGTTATATTTTAAGATGGTTCGCAGTTCGCATAGTTGAAGCCGTGATATAGTTATATTTCCTAGGGAAATAGTTATGAATTGCTTTCATATAATATATTACGGTAGGTATATTTTACTATATATGTATCTAATAAAATACTATTGTTTTTGCCACCGACTTCCGAAATTCAAGTTATTTTTCTCTTTTAAGTGTTTTTTTTGGAAGTCGGTTTTTTTTTGTAAAAAAGTTTTTATATTTAAATGCTCTTATTTTAATGGTGTTATTTTTTGCAACGAAATTCTTTAACGCGGCTTGCGGTAGGAGCGTGAGCCTTTTCGCGTGACGATTTCTGCTAGTGCACTGGCAGAAATCGTCACGTGAAAAGGCGTTTGCGACTGTCTTCTTCTAATTCAAAGAGAAAGAGAGAGAGAGAGAAAGTGTGAATTTGGTCAAAATGTAAATCCAAGATTGTGGCTGCGAAAATTTTAAAATGTTTCTTCATGGGTATCGTTTCTATGGTTTTCGAGGTTGCTAAAGCCGAAAGTGAAGTCAACATGAAAATCCAAAACACTCAAGTTTTTCATCATGGGTATCGTTTTCGTAGTTTTTGAGGGTGCTTAGTCGATAGTGATGTCAAAATGTAAATCCAAGATAGTGACTGCGAACACTTTGTTTCTGTTTTAAATCATACGTGAGAAGGAATGTAAGAACAACCCTGCCGATCAGAAAAGGGCATAAAGTACAGCAGTAAAGTAACATTACCAAGAGTTTTTTTTTTTTAATTATTATTCGAAATAAAAAGTTATTGCTTTTTAAGAGTCACATTTTTAGATCCAAAATTATCCCAAATCCATAAATAATAAGCAAATTTTCAACAGGGGTCATAAATTATGACTTGTAGACACTCGCTAAACGACGGCCGCCCGCGCCCAATGTAAAAAACCCGGTAAAATTCCCCATTGACTGTGGGGTTTTTTTTTTTTTTTTTTTCTGAAAGTTTCCACATAAATGTACTCTCAGTACGATACCTAACAACACCCGCACGGATCGGACAGGGGTTTTTACATGTTGTATGTTCTCGCTGCTGAGGTGAACAGTTGTATGTGTTACACGAGACCAAAGTTATTTGCATCTCGTGTCTTTGAATCCTGAGCGCAGCGAGGGATTCTAACCTAGACCCTACCCTACAACTTTGCTCTCTTGTTGCACAAATAACTATTGTTATCTTAAGAAATACCTACCTGTCCTTTACCAACGTATAATATTTTATGAGTAAAATTAAACACTTAAATTGACACTGCACCATTGCTAATAAAATAAAAGTTGAGACTTGAAATTGTCGGTGCAATTTTGTATGCATCGGTTCTGGGACTCAACCCGACCTTGTCGCCGTCCCCCCAGGACTGCTGACGGCTGCAGGCCGCTGCAGGGACTTGCCTCTCCTTGTGCAGCGCTAGACGCTGGCGACTAACTTAATTATAGCTTGGCAGGATAAAGTTGCAGAGTTTTTGTAAATAGATTTTGTATCTTACGTTGTTCGGAAATTATGATACATGGATATTTAACGAGAGGAATAAAAATGATGCAAGCTATTTATTAACTGAAGTTTGATTCACCTGTTTAAAAGAATGTATTTTCCAACGGATTTTATGTTTAACAAATAAACTAAAACAAAGGTCAACTCTGTCTACGGCTATTAAGGTTATCATTGTCTTTGTGCGTCTACGTTTTACTTATCGAAATTGCAACTGACACGCGGTTAACGTGGCCATTTGTGAACATGACTTTATAAGTCTATCAAAACAAAAGAAAGAAACAAACTAAATTGTATTGGATTAGATATGAACAATAGCTCAAATGAATTGTGCGGTGCATCAGTTCAACAATCGTCGTCAATTCGACACGCAGCATCCGGCGCCCAGACCCACTGGGGTTGAAAATGACGTACTGAACTTTGTTGACAAAAGGACCAAACGGGTCAGATATGTATTGTCGTACCTACTTCAAGATAATTGAAGTAATCTTTTTTTCTTGGTTGAACAATGCTAACTAGGTATTATGTATATACTAAATACAGCAATATAAATAAAAGTATACCAAATTTCATCATACTTACAACTTCACAGCTATCAAAGGTATTTCACGTCTAGTAACTATACACAGAACCGGAAAGTGGAACCGTCACTTCAAGACGATCTACTTTTCAACTAGCCAAGAGAAACCTGAGGCGTGGCAGCCCTGGAATGAAGTGACGTAAAGCGCAGGAAGCGCGGCGATGAACGCGACTCAACCGTCGCGGGAAAATATATTCGACGCGACGGAAACGCTCCAAGTATCTAGCGCACTTAATAATAACATATTTTTATGATAAAATGTATGAAAAGAAAAGTAGAATTCATAGTTAGAGTTAATTTTATATTATTTAGTAGTAAGTTACGAGCATTGCTGCATTTATAACTATTTCGCGTTTTTAACCATATACCTAAAGTTCTCTTTAATAATTTCTAACTTGAATCCTGGATCGATTGATTCGAAAACGTATGTTCAAAAGATCCAGAAAATAACATAACATAGCATCACGCCTGCATTCCCCGAAGGGTTAGGCAGCGGTGTATCTATAGTACACCCACATTGTCGAGAGTTCTGTTTGTTGTACAGACTTGTAATTTTTGCAGTAAATATGTATGTAAATGTAATATGTAATAGAAATCGGATTGACGTTTTGCAAGGAAGAGACATTGCGTAAAATAATGCAATGGTATGGATCCTGAACATTATTAAAGCGAGCATATTTCATACACATAAGCTTCAATTCTCTATAGCGTGCCTATTAGAAATATCAAAGTAAACAAAAAAGTTGAGCAAAACAAGTAAATTAAGTGGCTAATAGATATTGATGAGCCCTCGCGATGATTTATCGAAGGACAGGCTCGCGTGGGGCAGATGCCTGCGCAGTGCTCACACGTCGCTGCTTGTACATAATGAATGTTATCGCACATCGGCCTATTACATAGAACGTGTGTTCTCAACGAAAGTTCAAGGATTTACTCTACTTGTTTATAGGAACGAGACTTGAAAGTGTGGGTTTATGCGCATCGTAAACCTACAAATGGTCACCACCTTTTTTTCGTGAGTGTCATGAAGAGTTACTTTGGGTTTAATTCGAAAGCATTGGCATCATAGGATGTGAAAAGTCCATTTGATAAACGTGTTACTGTGACAATAATATGGTTGTACTCTGATAATATTGGCAGAAAAGAAAAAGTTATAGGATTCATTCAAAATAGGCTGTTTTTGCACCTTTTGAACCCAATACGTTCGTCGTACATTACACAGCCCCCTAAAATCCCACTCTTCACCACGACTTAGGTACTAGATTGCCGCTCGTAATATTATCTGCTCCACACTGCATTTAATGTCAGCAGGAACTCTGTGAGCTCCAACTAATAGATTATTTAAATCTGCCATAACTTACTGCGATAAATTCAAATTGATGGCTGCAGGGAATCAATGTTCGAGCCATAAAGAGTGCTTATACTCGTATGCGTGGCCGACACGGAGCACATTCGGGTCATTTACATATATTACAGGATTCAGCCGATGACCTTGTAATGGCATCCGCAATATTATAAAAAAGCCCTTCGCCCTTCTAATGTGGAATGAATTGCTTCTGCCGGTGTCCGAAACGCCCTTTCTACCCGCCCTCACGCAACTACTTGCTGCCTAAACCTACCTTCACACTACCGTTATAAAGCTTACATTCCTATGATTCAGACGCAAGTGTAGAGTTGTCTAATGCAGTGCTTTGACTTTTCACTCCATTTCACAAACGTTTTTATTATAGTAATGTTGGATCCTCGTTTTCTGTTAGTCACATTCCGGGAATAAGTTTAGTTGTATCTGTTATGCAGCGAGGGCCCCTTTTATGGGACGTACGCAATGATGGCGAGTGCGGTATCGTGCGTGATAATCGTGGGGTCGGACTGCCAACTACCGATAAGGTCGAAAGGGCTTCGGATGTAGTTGTTGGAATATTAGGCTTTTAAAAGTCATGGATAATAATTATTTTATAAATATCCGCGTATTATTTGATTATTATAGCGGTTTAAATGTAAGAGGTACATTTTTATTAGCCTTTATGAATGAGGATAAATTCGATATACATCCTGTTACAGAAAAATCTGCTGTTCCCAATCCGAAAAAGGCAAAATTTTATCGAGACATGAATTGTTCTGTTCCTGAACTGTTTATTTGTAATATTTACAGAGGTCCGTATTAATTTATTTAATCCATGCATTTGAACGACTAAATGTCACAAATAAAGAGTCCTTGTGACCGTTCAAACAGACAAAACTAAATTCCCCAGCAGTGAATAAAACAATAACCCAAACATACTTTAATATCGAAGGAATGTATGGCCAATTAAATCCGTGACGGTTGTAATTAGCGACAACGCCCGGCCTGCGTCGAGTGATGAAGGGTTAACACGAACCCTACCGATGAGTGTGGTGTGACATGAAACAAAGTAGCGAAGTAGGCACCCGAGCGAGGGGGACGTGCGATGTTGATGGGTGACTAAAGTTCAATTGCCTTAATAGTTAAATTGGTCGGTATGTAGTGGTCTTGGAACAAACGAATTATTTAGGTGTGTAAGAAAGTGACAACAAAAAGTTCGGAGCAGTCGGAATTTTGTTGCTAAGCTAGATTGCGTTAAAGTTTGCAATGAACTTCAGTGTTTTTTTGGGGCAATTTAATTATTAGTTAGTTTAGATCACAGGTTTTTCAGGAGAATAAATAAGAAACCAAAACTGACCAACTTATGTTATAGGTATTTCAAGAATAACAAGTGTGACGTTTATCTATTCGTATATTCCTCCATTAAACATCTTTCAAAAAAAAATATATTACAAGTAGTAACATCTAATCAACCGTTAGGCTATCTCGCTCATTCATTTTTATGTAACATCTTCATCAGCCACGACTCAAGGACGTTCAAGGTCACGACAACATACGATACTGTCATCTGGAGTGAGGGAAAACATGCAGAACATGTTTTCAACAGGCAAGCGACAAAAATAGATGTAGAAGGACCAGTCTTAACAATACACTGATAATATTAAATTTATTTAATTTGCTTTAAATACGGTACAACATAAGGTGGTTACTAGAAATGTTAAACAGTGAATGCGTGATTTTACGTAGATGTATCCTTTCTATGGCGTTAAAAGTTTACAGGGATGTGTGTTTTTGTGACTTTAACATGGAAACGTGCCCATGTTAACTGCTTGTGATATTATTGTAATATTATCCTTTGACGATAGGTATACTATTGCCCAAGCTTAAATCATTGCATTGAACTGTTATGTTTTTATTTGAGTCTGTTGTAAAAAGTGGTCCTTCTGCTCGCATGTGTTTGAGTCCACGTAACATCACCGAGTCGCCGTCGCCTGTACGCAAGCACCGCTCTCGCCATTTATTACCGCCTCACACATTACCATCGATCCGGAAATTATTGCCGAACAAAAAACAAACAACTCGACTTTCGCCGGCACGTAAACACTGCGCTCTATTAGGAGCACAACATCCCATCTATATATCAACTGACAAACTAAAATCAATCTTGCTACCACGCAATAAAATTGATATTGGATCGTCGTCGAGGAGCACGTTTGTCTCTGTGGACGGTCACAGATTTAAGTTTAAGGGGACCTACTTCATTGGCGGTATTTGCATAAGTTTGTTTATGAAGTTCTCGTGTACTTTGTCAGTCGACGCGACTGCCACTTAACTGGTTATAATCTGTTTATTCAATGGAATGGAACGCAAACAGACTGGTGCAGGTGCCCGTGAAGTGTTAATTGTTTTTATCTGGGGTCTGTTCCGAGCAGTCAGTGAACTGGGGTTAGGAGCGTGCCTTAGATACATTTGGTTAGATAGATTGCGAGGCTATCGTCTACGTGCTTCAAAAAATCATTCCTCCCTCCATTGACTTCAGTATTCCGCGCGAATGACAAGTAGCCGATAGTAGACAGTATTCAGTTCTGTTATACAGCGTTATATGTATATAATGGTCGCAATAAGTCGCACGCATCTGTTTCACTGACAACGTCGCGTACAAACTTATGTATATTTGCGAGCATTTTCGTACTGCAATTTAAAACTCTGATTAAACAGCACGGCACGGCTTGCCGGAAGCTCGTTAAAAGTTTTGCACAACTCAACGCTCGACCGCCGTTTAAAAGTTCCACCTGCCGGACAGAGTGGCCTGCCAGCAGCGGGCGGCGCCGGACGGCACCGGACAGCCGGACGAATCTCGGTAAAACAAGGTTACGCGACACGCATACGCTTAACATTTGAGATGTTATGCAAATGTGCGCCCTAATGGAATGAACGCCACAATTTGTGCCGATTCAGTTAAGTGGGACATTTGTTTTTAAGGTCGCCCCAGAAACGGGTCAGTGTGTTCAACTTTCGATAAAATTAAGGTGCTTTGAATTCAGATCAGCATTAATAAATACTGTATTCATATATACCTGTGTTTATGTAGTTCAATGTTAACTAAACTTTCTATTATTGTTTGTTATCTCCTGTGCAGGGCAATTAAGCCTCTTGCCTTTTACGCCATCATTTACTGTCCTCAATCTTGTCCAAGTCTTTTCGACAAGCTTAATTAAACAAGTTTAATCTATTGCTTAAATTAAACTAACGAAAACTTTTCGGACATTCTTCTTAACTTCGAATTCGCTGACATTTAGGGCCAGAATTATCCAGCAATTTGAGCCCACAACATAAGTCTACGCAGCTTAACACAGCCTCAAACTATATCTCAACAAAAAGTCCAAGGGATTGCTCTATTAATAAAGATTATCACGCAAAGCCGTCTAAATAAGGCCGGCGTTAGTTTTTACGCCGGCGGCGACCGACGACGGCCCGAGAGCGCCCGGTCGGAGTGCGGGCGGCCGTAACATTTTTTGAGGCCGCAATAGCACAACACTACAGTG
Source organism: Xanthia icteritia (assembly GCA_949128155.2). Lineage (NCBI taxonomy): Eukaryota > Metazoa > Arthropoda > Insecta > Lepidoptera > Noctuidae > Xanthia > Xanthia icteritia. The sequence goes on from OX421932.2 coordinate 724,531, forward strand.
CACTCGTACGAACTCTAATGGCACTTTTTGCGGGTTGTTTTTATTCTCTTATTATATGGGGTCGAGTTGTGGGCTGTGTGTCAACGTGCGGTCCGAGTTGAATAAGGGGTTTAATCCTGCTGAATTTATGTTTGGCTTAAGTTCGGCAAAAGTCTATTATTCCTACCCAAAACTGGCCACACCAGTTTTGAGTAGGAATAATAGACTTTTGGCAATCTTTTACAACAGTTTAAAAATAAAATGTTGTAGGCTTAGAATATTTTGCTTAATTTAGGGTACAATAAGTTTATCATTGTACATAATATTATTATTATTTGTAGGTTGTAAGTTTTTAGTAAATATTATCTTGAATAAAGTAAATAAAAATCTTTAATCATACTTTAAGATTATAAACTTTTTATTGATTACGTCTACGTATTTTGATTACGTCTGTACAATTCCATCAGAGAAATTATATTACAAAACTTTTGACGAGCCATCCTATTGGCCTCAATCAACGTTCGTGTCCAAACACGGCGGTGAATCGCAGAGAAACTACCGAAAAAACACAAAACGTATTATGGAAGGGATACATTTCACATATAAAAGTCTTTTCCATACTAATTCAATAGTTTGTAGAGGAGTTCTATTAACAAGGGTCTCTTTTTACAAAATATTCTTTGGGAAGAACACACTGTGTATGTCGCTGAAACACGAGTGGTCCATTTTGTGTCCTCAGAAGAGATTTGGATAAAGGTTCACTCTGTATTTGTCTCTGTGTTTCTCTGTGTCTTTAATGTGTCTAGTCTCGCCTACATTTGCGCCTGTGTTTACGCTTGAACACCATTATTTTTGTGACTTTCTACCAGTCTATTATTACTTCTCTCTGTTTAGAAGAAGCACCCGTGTGTCCTAAGTGCTGTAATGCCGACATACGGCGCCTGAGCGCGATAATGCCGCGCAAGTGGCCCTATGTTATGATAACACCGCTCTCTTCGATCGTAAACGTATATCGTCTCATACTGCGATATAATTCTATGGGTTATTACAGTATACGATATTACAGTTTTATGATGAACATGACTCGTTTTTTTTTCCCGGATGCTGGTTGTTTATGAATACAAGTAGAAATTCATAGTAGTAAGTTTATTATTTGTGAATTAGGTGTGTTCGATCGCGGGTTTTCCCCTAAGCTCGATAGATGGCGTTGTATAATTTAGCCATATTTATGAATCGCGGTGTCGAGATTCTCCGCTCAGATTACATAGTGATTGAATAAAATATTTTTTTTTGTACTTGCTTTGGAAACAGATTGTTTTATTTAATATCAATCCTCGGGAAGTTGTCGAGTGCCGAACATTTGGTCCTTCGAGCCGGATCGCGAAAAGTGAAATCGCGTCGACAAGTGAAGTGACATTTTTGTGACGTCTGGTGAGGCATAGAAACCAGTGGTGGATCGCCCTGAAGTGCCTGTAAATCCCCGGTGTGTGGTGATCAGCGGTGTTCAGCAGCGCAGCAACGAGGCTTGCAGCCGGCTCCGCCAGGGGGCGCCACCAGTATCAACGCTCACTTCATACGGCAACGGCGACAACACTGCCCTTAGAGCGACGAGACATCAGCAACGTCATCAAGAGTGTCGTCACAGACCGTGACGACACACTCGCAGCAGTACCAGCAGTGACGACAACGAACTCGCAGCAGCGACGTGTTTGGAGAGGTTTGGCAGAAAAAACTGTGAGTTACATCCCAGTGCTTATTATTTGGTAGACTTGAACATTTCTCAGTGAATTTTAAAGTTCAACTTAGTGCAAATTTCAAGTGTTAAGACTTAAGTGTTAAGACTTTTGATTTAGTAGTAGTTTAGACTTAGAATAATTAGAGATAAAGTGTTGTGACGGGAAATCTATGCCCGATTCTGTCTAAAGTAAAACATGTTCTAAACACTTGTAAAAATTTACCGGTTTTTTGTTTATTGACTTTGATTTTTCGTCTGTTGCATTCAATTGATTTCATTATTTAAAAACTGTAGCTTTATAGGTATACAATGGAGTCCTTAGGCAAATTGCAATTAAATAACAAATTAATAATAGAAAAAGCTAGAATTAACTTTAAAAAATCACCTAAGGATCGGCTTACACAAGGTTACATTGAAACGAGAGTAGAATCATTAGAGGTACAGTGGAAACAATTTGTTGAAACGCATAGGCGCATCATAGAAAAAGCAACCGACGAAGAATTAAAAAAGAATGTTTATTTTACGGCAGAAACTTATGAGGTTACTGAAGAGTTGTACATAACCTATAAGTCTGAATTAAAAGAACACTTACTTCAAAGTAGTCCGCGCAAAAGTGCTAGTTCTAGTGAAAATAAACATTCTAATAGTCCAAATGTGAAATTGCCGCAAATTAGTTTACCTACGTTCGCGGGGCTCTATTCGGAATGGGTAACGTTCCGCGATTTATTTACATCACTAATTCATAAAAATGAAACACTGGATGAAGTTCAAAAACTCCATTATTTAAAAAGTCATCTCTCAGGCGAAGCAGAACAGTTGCTTCGACACATTCCTGTGACTGCGTCCAATTATAATGAGTGTTGGTCAATTCTAAACAAACGATTTGATAATAAAAGGTTTTTAGCTAACTGTATGCTTAAACGGCTTGTCTATCAATCGTCAATTACTAAGGAATCGTCGGCAAATGTTAAAACTCTGTTAGACACGACGGTTGATTGTTTACATGGTTTACGCAGTCTAGGTATTGATGTCAGCTCATGGGATGCAATTGTTGTATATTTAGGCTCCGAAAAATTAGATACCGAGTCCCGTAAATTGTGGGAACTAAGGATTAGTTCAAATACTAATGATGACTTACCTACGTTTGATGAGTTCAAAACTTTTATGGAGTCTAGGTTTAGAGCCTTAGAATATTTAGATCCTAAAGCAAATAAACAAAATAGTGCTCGTGACAACAATGCTAAATCTTTTCATGTCGCTTCTCAAGGTTGTGTATTATGTTCTGGAGATCATAAATTGTGTCACTGTAAAACATTTGCTAAGAAAAATTGTGACGAGCGTCGGGAGTTTGCACGAGCCAGTAAGCTTTGTTACAACTGTCTAGGAACAAGCCATTCCGTCTATACTTGTCGTCAGCATACAAAATGTCACCTTTGTAAGAAGAGGCATCACACACTACTTCACCCAAAATCAACTGCCAATTCGGCGGAAATCGTTGATGGTTCAGCAGAAACGAAAGTGGCGGCTGCTAACGCAGCAACCTCTTCCAGTCAAAGCGATGCCAAACCTGTTTGTTGTTTTGCGGATGTTCACAACCACGGTCTGTTAGCTACAGCCTTGGTCAACGTTGAGTCAAGAACTGGCACTGCCGTTGTTTTAAGAGCTCTGATGGATCAGGGCTCTCAAGTCTCTTTCATCACAGAGGCTGCAGTGCAGTTGCTCGGACTAAGGAAATCACCTGCTCGCACCGACATATTCCGACTAGGCGATGATGAGGGAAACTCAATGCCCTCTAAGTGGATAGTTCGATTCAAATTGCAATCACGTCTAGATCCTACCTTTATTTTATTTGTCGATGCTTATGTATTGAATAGGCTCACATCCCATCTTCCTGAGAAGAAAATCTTTCAAGTATCGGCTTCGTTCTCATCCTTAAAATTAGCTGATCCGACTTTTGATACGCCAGGGAAAATTGATTTACTATTGAGTACACGCGTGGTCGGAGAAATTTTATTGGATGGTTTAGTCAAGGGTCCGCCAGGATCTCCAGTCGCTCAGAAAACTAAATTGGGCTGGATCTTGTCTGGTGAAATCCCATCGTCGTCGATTTCTAGGCCAGTATGTTACCATACTGTAGTACAGTCAGCGGATGTCAATGACCTACTGCGTAGTTTTTGGGAGTTGGAGTCGGAGCCCTCAGTTCGTAGTGTGATCTTAACTGAAGAAGAACAAAAATGCGAGGAGTTCTACTCTAAAACCACCAAACGCGATGCGACCGGGAGGTATGTTGTCAAACTACCATTTAAAACCGATTCACCCAGTTGCACGTTTGGAGGATCAGAGGTCATTGCCCGCAGGCGCTTCATCAGCCTAGAGAAGAGATTGTTGAAGGAACCGGAATTTAGGACACAGTATAGTGCAGTCATAAATGAATATATACAACTAGGACATGCTGAAGTTGTCCCTCAAACAGAATTAGGTAAGAATGCGCTCTACTTACCACATCACGCGGTGGTGCGTGAGGATAAAAGCACGACCAAGGTTAGGGTCGTCTTTGACGCTTCTTGTTCAGGTCACAATGGTATAGCATTAAATACAGAATTAATGGTTGGCCCAACCCTACAACCTGATCTGCGTCAAACTATTATGCGGTGGCGCTGTCACCCCATAAGTTTGGTTGCAGACATCGTGAAAATGTACCGTCAGGTCAAGGTTGCAGATGAGGACGCTGATTATCAGCGCATTTTGTGGCGTGACAATCCAAACGATGAACTGAGTCATATTCGGTTATTGCGCGTTACTTTCGGAACGTCCTCTGCACCATACCTAGCGGTCCGGTCTCTACAGCAATTAGCTCGAGACGAAGGAAGTGACTTTCCTCTAGTGGCAGACAGAGTCCTTACATCGTTCTACGTGGACGATCTGTTGACCGGTTGTCAGTCTGTTGCTGAAGGGGAACTTGTTTATCATCAGCTGAATCAATTGTTAGATCGTGGGGGTTTCAACCTTCAAAAGTGGTCCAGCAGTAATGACGAATTGTTTACCAAAATGAACGACGGTACTGCTAGGCAGGACAATATGGAGCTTAAGATGGACACGCTCACAAAAATTTTAGGATTAACGTATCAGAGAAAGTTAGATGAGTTTAGATACACTGTGCAACTTTCTCCGCCCGAAACACCCATAACCAAGCGAAAGGTTATCTCTGATATCGCTCGCTTGTTTGACCCTCTTGGCTGGCTTGCGCCAGTGATAGTAACAGCTAAGGTTTTTATTCAACGCTTATGGCTAGCAGGATCTGAATGGGACGATGCACTTCCAGATCACCTGATAAAGGAATGGCTTAATTATAGAAATAACCTTTACCATCTTAGGGATTTCCGTCTGCCACGGTGGATACACACGAGTCAACTCGACGTCTTGCTAGAGTTGCACGGATTCTCTGACGCATCCAATGTTGCTTACGCAGCCGCTGTCTATGTTCGGTGTATTGATGTTAGTGGTCGAGTTCATGTTAGTCTAGTTGCGGCTAAGACCAAGGTGGCTCCTGTCAAACAAGTGTCCATACCTCGTTTGGAGTTATGTGGCGCCTTGTTGCTCTCAAAACTTCTGCGTGAAGTTTCCGACACCTTGGGTATCTGTAAAGAAAAAATACATGCCTGGACTGACTCGACAGTGGTGCTCGCCTGGTTGAGCAGCCACCCTAGCCGCTGGAAGACATTCGTAGGTAACAGAGTGTCCGAAATACTTACCGTTATGGAAAACAACCAGTGGTCGCACGTCCAGTCCAGTGATAATCCTGCAGATTGCGCGTCGCGCGGCGTGAATCCTTCTGAGTGCGCCGGCCTAGAATTGTGGATACAGGGACCTAAATGGCTGAAAAATAAAGAAATTAATTATAGTAGAAGGGAAATTAAGGAAACTAACTTAGAGGAAAGAAAATCAGTAGTAGCATGCAACACAGTAGTAAAAGAAACAAGTGAGGATTCTATAATTTCAAAATATTCATCTCTTATAAAACTAACCAGAGTAATAGCTTATTGTAAAAGGTTCTTAAAGTTTAAAAATAAAAATTACATTACTAAATTCGATAATTATCTAACTCATACTGAAATTCAAGGGGCATTACTTACCTGCATTAAACTATGTCAAAGGGAAAATTTTGAATCGGAGATAGATAGTTTAAAAACAAAGGGAGAAATAAATAAAAAAGGGGTACTTACCTCGCTCAATCCTTACTTGGATCAAGAACAGATTTTGAGAGTTGGCGGTAGGTTACACAGGGCGAACCTTCACGAAGACTCGAAGCATCCAATAATTCTTCCTCAAAAGTCGGGTTTAACCCACCTCGTGGTAGCTGACGCTCATGAGAGCACGTTGCACGGTGGGCCTCAGTTAGTTCTTAATTATATAAGATCCAAATATTGGATAATAAATGCGAAGAGTGTAGTCAGGCAATACGTCCGCAAATGCGTAATTTGCATCCGTCATTCCGCTCGGTCTGTACATCCTTTAATGGGGTCATTGCCCTCTGCTAGGGTCAATGCTGGCCGACCTTTCTTTAGAAGTGGCGTGGACTATGCAGGTCCTATTAGCATCCGTCCTACTAAGGGTCGCGGTTATCACTCCACCAAAGGTTACATATGTTTGTTCGTGTGTATGGCCACTCGGGCTATACATTTAGAAGTCGTCAGTGATATGACATCCCAAGCCTTTATAGCTGCCTTTAAGCGCTTTATAGCGAGGAGAGGCCATTGCGGTGAGATGTGGAGCGATAATGGCACTACTTTTGTCGGAGCTAACAAAGAATTGAAGGCGTTGTTCAACCACGAAAGGTCCGGTGTAGCTACTGACATTGCAGATTGGTTGGCGACCAACGGAACAACTTGGAGCTTCATTCCACCTCACTCCCCAAACTTCGGAGGGCTTTGGGAGGCTGGAGTGAAGTCAACCAAACACCATCTCAAAAGAGTGGTTGGTACAAGCACTCTCACTTTTGAGGAATTGACAACAGTGCTTGCCCAGATAGAGGCCTGTCTAAACTCTAGGCCTATTTCCACCATCAGTACAAATCCAGAAGATCCATGCCCATTAACGCCGGGTCATTTCTTAGTAGGCGAGCCTTTGCTCCTCGTACCCGAACTTAATTTTGAAAATTCTAATATTAGTACATTGAGAAGATGGCAGTTGACTCAACGCATGGTGCAGGACTTCTGGCGTAGGTGGTCGCGAGAATATCTGGTTCAATTTCACCAAAGGAACAAATGGGCACATCAAACCGTAGAACCGAACTTGGGTGACGTAGTGTTGGTTATGGAAGATGATCTTCCACCTGCAAGATGGCTTTACGGTCTTATTACCGAAAAGCATACTGGCTCGGATAAAATCACAAGAGTGGTTACATTGCGCTGTAAAGGTTCTATGATTAAGAGACCTGTGTCGAAATTAATTGTACTTCCTATCACCTCATAGATACGTAGTACTTTCATGTTTTTATATTTTTTATGAATGTTAAGGATAATTAATTGTTGCTTAAGTTACAATTTAAGTTTAACATTAAGTTTTTGTTTAGTTGTTATTATGTTGTTTACATACAGTCCATTATTGTTTTCACTTCCCACCAAATTATGTGTATTTTGTGGTGGGCGGTCAGTTAGTTTTTTGTTATATTTAACCCTAGTTCTGGACACGCTGTCCATGGTGGGCGGGATGTTCGATCGCGGGTTTTCCCCTAAGCTCGATAGATGGCGTTGTATAATTTAGCCATATTTATGAATCGCGGTGTCGAGATTCTCCGCTCAGATTACATAGTGATTGAATAAAATATTTTTTTTTGTACTTGCTTTGGAAACAGATTGTTTTATTTAATATCAATCCTCGGGAAGTTGTCGAGTGCCGAACAAGGTGATTTGAGATACAATATTTTGCTACCCGGCTTGGTATGTTATATTCTCAATTTTAGTTCTTGGCTAGATATTTATTTTAAACGTTTAGGTCAGTAATTAATATTTATTGAATAGAATTTAATTACCTTCTCAAGAAAATTAAATAACTAACAACATTAGGCTGAAGTGATTTGAGATTCTGAAACCAGTCGCATCTAACAAACATAAAAATAGATTGGTTATTAGTGTTTACAATAAAGATATTTGAGATATATTGTAAATGTTTCACGGAAACATTTACTGAAATTAATAAGTATTAGTGCGTAGAAAATATTCTCGTGATGTGGACGTGCTAAACAAAATAAGAATTTTCTAAACTCATGACTTCAAGTACGTAACGCACACACGACACCACCTTGTGTGTACAGATAGCTAGCAAGTGCTACAGTCTACAAATCTAAACTAATATTATATAGAGCTAAAGGCGATGTCGAGATAGAACTTACTGATAGATAAACAATACTGAGTGCCATAGGATTATTGACTAGTTTTGAATATTTTCAAAATGAAGTAGTACAAGTAGTAAGGCACCTACCAATAATTCCTGGTACTAAACCCATCATCGAGAATCTACTTAATAATCTCTTGTGGTTTTACTCAGAAGCTGTGATCCTATTAACTACAACAACAAGCCTATTAGGCAATTCTTGGAACTAAATACTGTACCTACTAACGTATATCAAAATTATTACTGAATTGGTAGAGTAAAGGCTCGTGCAGACTAGCGCTACTTGACGCGCGGCACGACACCGGTTTTGTTAGTCGCAAATCAAATCATTTATTTCTTTGCAAACATGGGTATAGTACATAGGTGTTTTTATAATAAAGTTCTCCATATTTTACCATCACGTGCATGCAAAGGTTTACAATTCAAAATCTAAAATGTCAGTGTGGTCACAGCAATAAAAAATATAAAATAAAATAAGACCATATAATGTCAAACGGAAACAAAAAGTAAGTGAACGACGATCATAATAATAATTGTCAATCAGAGTAACAACATGTCAATCAGTTAGTGAATCATCATTAAAAAAATCGTCAATCGTGTAATAAGTTTTCATAATTAAAATTTCGTTTAGCGCCCTTTTAGATTTTAATGTAGTCATATTTTTAATAATATTAGGTAATTTATTATAGAAGAGTGGGGCAATACCAAATAAACTTTTTTGCATTAGCGCCGTTTTACATTTTGCTTGACTTAATTGATTGATGTATTGAATCCGTATTGGATTTTTCCTGACCTCTGATAATTTTTTAAATAGATGTGGGTTACGTTTCACAAACAAAACCGTTTCCATTATATATAAACAAGACAAAGTTAAAAAATAATTCGATTTAAAATAGGGAATTCAGCTATCGGTTGTCGTAAGACCGCACATTGACCTGATGCATCGTTTCTGCAGTCTAAATACCAGCTCCCTATCAGTAGACTGCACCCGGAAAATAATGCCATTCCGCAAAACCGATTCAACCAATCCATGGTACGCTGTTAACAGAGCCTGACTGTTAACTTTCTTTGAGAGTTGAAAAAGAGCATATTATTATGCGGATTTGCTAAGTTTTTTACATAGTTCTTCAACATGAGGTTTCCATGTAAGTTGGCTATCAATTATAATGCCTTAGCCTTATTAGCTTCAAAATCACCGAGCAACACAGTAACAGAAGCAACTCTAGCGACTTACTTAAATGTAAATCCACGGCTCAAGATTCAGTTGACTACTGCAACAAATATTTCTCCTTTGTTGGCACAAATTTGGCAAGCCAAATTCTTAATTAGGAGAACCACTAGGGCTTACCTTTTTATGCAACCTACTGATGTATATGAGATTGACAAACTGATTGCTAACCTTAATGGTGACAGTGCTGCCGGAGTTGATGGTCTTACACCAAAAATTATTAAAGAAATAAGAAGTGAAATTTTAACTCCACTAACCTACATCATCAACCTTAGTCTAAGTACAGGTATATTCTCCGATAAATAGAAAGAAGCTAGAGTCGTCCCTATATTCAAGAGTGGATCAAAAGATAACCCTGTGAACTATAGGCCTATATCACTATTAGGAATCTTCTCCAAAATTCTTGAAAAGGTAGTGAACAAACGTTTAGTTTCCTTCTTAGAGTCGAACAAGCTGATCTCCAATAAACAATTTGGTTTTAGGAGTGGAAAATCTACTGAAGATGCAGTGAGCCGCATGACCAAACTAGTAACATCTTATCTAGATAATAATAAAAACTGTCTGGGAGTGTTTTTAGATCTCCTAAAAAAACTTGAGGTCATGGGAATCAGAGGACTGTCATTAGACTGGTTTAAAACCTATCTAACTGATAGACGCCAGTGTGTGAAAGTGGGTGAGAACAACAGCTGCCAGAAAAATATGATCTTTGGAGTCCCACAGGGTAGTGTTCTTGGCCCGACCTTGTTTATCATCTACATAAATGATATACATCGCACATTAAATCAAAATGCAGATATCATATGCTATGCTGATGACATGGTTATCCTCTTTCATGGAAAATCATGGGAATCTGTGCACAAAGAGGCTAAAAATTGTTTGACTTGTATCAAACGTTGGCTCGATTACAATCTTCTTTCCTTAAATATCGACAAAATAAACTACCTGTGTTTCCATAAAGTCCAGGCCTCAGCGCCTAAACTACCATTTGGTATCATTATACACTCTTCAACCTGTAACTCTCTCCTTTGCAACTGCCAGAAAATAAAAAAGGTAGAATTTATAAAATATCTGGGGGTTATAATGGACCAGCGGCTCTCTTTCAAGCCCCATATTGACCTGGTGTCAAAACGCACCACAAAGTTGATTCACATAATGAAAATGTTGCGTAACTCTGCCAATAAAAACACTCTTAACATGGTATATGTGGCACTATGTGAGTCAATTCTGTGTTACTGTATAACAGTATGGGGTGGAGTTGGAATCACCACCATGATCCAAAGCGAACAAGCTCAACGATCGGTTTTGAATGTCATGCTCAGGAAACCTTTTAGATATCCCACAGCCCTATTGTACAAAGAAGCCGCATTACTCAATGTCCGACAGTTATATATATACAAAATGGTACTGAAACAGCATAAAATTATAACACAGACACCGGAATACTCGCAGCTTCTCAAACATCGAGTTTTCAAGTGTCCTTCAATAAGGACATGTTCAACTTTCGCACAACACATGCAAGAATTCTTGATCAGTCACATATACAACAAAGCGGTAGTAACTCTGGAACAAGCCAAGTCAAAAAGATTGTTCGCAAATGGCTGCTAGCCCAATCATATAGTGAATCCGAATCTCTTTTAAAGGTAATTTCGTAATACACTAACACATGCCCACACTCACACACCCTCTCTCTCACCCTCTCTCTCACTCACAAACACTCACACACATTATTACACATAGTGCACATTGCTACAATAATCTGTTAACCTACTTTATCGTTTAATTTTTTTATTTTTTTTTTAACTATTTTAATTTCATTTTTAAACCTAGACAATGTTTTAATTACCCTAAAAATTAACGCTTTTTCATACGTATTCATGTAATGCACATTTTCACTATATGGTAATACCACCCATGAACTCCACGAGTTCATTAGCAAAATGCTCCCTTTGCGTCTTATTTTGTTTTTTGTAAACCTAGCTATTAATGAATGAGACTATAAGGAATCGTAAACACTGTTTTTGGCAAATAAACATTATCTTATCAATATCACAGCCCTTGTAATGCTAAGGTTTGGGTTTTCACGGCGTTGATAAAAATGCATGACTTTTGTTTTGCTCAGGTTTATAACCAAATTATTATTATCTAACCATCCTATAATGCCACTTAAGCAAGTATTAATGTCATTCTTATAACGACAATGTCGCATTTTTTTGCTTTAAATATGAATGATATTGGTTTCAATGGGACAAAAACATATTTTACAAATCAATTAATAAAAATAGCAAAATTATACACAAACTTAACTAAAACGATTGAAAAACTAAAATATAGCATCGAATAATTCATCCGCATCGCTGTCGACTGGTAATGTACCCAAGAGACTGGCCGCATTGCCACGTTGTATGGCAATGCTTAGCCTCTGCCCAAGGTAAAAACCAGCCCTTGTGTCACGGGAAGTGTCAAATAGCCGTTTTGATATTTCATTGAAGAGGCCGTGAGCAATCGGACCCCACAGCCCGAGGGTTTCAACCCTAAACGTCTCGAAAATATAATTACCTGTAAGGTTATTGTACTTACGCCGTTTGAGGTTTTCTGCAGCCGCAACGGCAGCACCAGCATAGCACGCCGAGCCAGGAAGATGGGATGGCGCAAGAAAGTCGACACAGGTTGCATCCCACACTAAAGGCCTACCCACCTTCCATGGAGATAAAGACATACCGTCCGGTCTCTTGCCATCGTCGCGTGCCAAGCCATTGGGTTCTAATATAGCTGGAACGCCGGCGGTAACAAGAGCTCGTCGGATGATGTCGTTAATGTTCGCGTGCCGCGCTAAGCGACCCGCACTTCGGCTGCAAGACAGGCCGTGATGTCCGAGGCTGTTGACAACTTCGCCACAGTGACAGCGATGAGGAGAACAACAAGGAGCTCCTAGTCGTAGGGAAGCAGCGAGGCGGAAGGTAGTGTCGTAGAGCAAAGTGCCTATGTTCGACGACGGTAGTGCATGAAGCCACAGACCCGATTCCCATTTACCCACAGCCAGCAGGCGCGCACGCTCCGCAGTGGTAGCAGACGTGTTAAGTAAATTGTTCTGTACTACTCTCTGCAGAGCGGCGGGAAGATGGATAATCGGGTACATCTGAGTTCGGGCAAGCGAGTCTCCAGGCATCCATAGCCTCGGTGAAGCACGGCACATCAAAATCAATCAGTGTGGAGGCTAGAATTTTCCTGATTAATTTCTCAGTGCCGTGGACCGAGGATATGAAAGCCGGTAAACTAATACTAGAATTTTTACTTTTCTTATAACATTTTATTAAAGCTGTACTGTCATTTGCAAAAACAACCATTTTGTTGGTCGTTGCTTTCGGTAGATCATTTATATATAACAAAAAAAGTGGCGGACCCAATACCCTACCCTGTGGGACGCCATATTTTACATATATTATTTCTAATTTAGTTTTAGGAGATACCCTAGAAATTTCCGTGCATTGAAGCCTATTTACTCCGGTATGATTTTATCGACTTTAAGATATTCCCTCTTATACCGTAACTATTCGCGTCCCGCTGTCGCGTCGCGCCGGTCAGCACGTCGCTTAATGCCATAAAGTCGGCTTTCAGTAGTAGAACACCCATGCTATCAATCTGTCAGTTTTTGCTCGTAAAATAAAATTAGTTTTGGTACTTTTCTTTATTATTTTGTCACAAATTAACGTCGTCTACAAAAATGTTATGAACAGCGGAGCTGGTTTACTCTAGAAAGGCCTTATTTCAATTTCCTCTGAAGCGAAATGTGTAAAATTCTTTAAGTGCCGAATATTGACTTAAACCTAATGGAATACTCATGAAAAAGTAAATAAACAAAATGTTAATGTAACGATGCCAGTTCGACATTTCTATGCTTCCCAATGAGACAGATCGAATGGCATTTCGTTTATCAAAATCCGCTTAGCAGTTCACGAAAATACTCGAGCGCCACATACATAAAACATGAATTCATGAGCCTCACTTTTGTTTATATCCGAGAAATACGAGAAGAAAATACCGTCCTTATAATAATAGACTTCGATGGGCATTGGAAGACAATCTTTGGCTAATCTTACTGCCGATGTCCATTACCATACCTAACTATAACGATCTCTTCCGAGTCATTCAAATGCAGATCAGTGGGACCCGGCGGGTTCCTCATATCTCGAGGCGTCAGCTACAATAGCATCAATGTTGATTGATACCGATTGATTCGGCCGTCCATCAGCTCCTACGATTGAACAAAAACATTGGATTGGTCCTCGATCATTTATCGCTAGAAGCGAACGCATTGACGGCTCGTCAATCTCGGGGAGCGACAATAAATTGATTGTACGTATCACGCGACACACATAAATATTTAGCGAGTGGTGATTGCAGTTTTGTATCGACCGTGTGTAGGTGGCCTAAGCCGGTATCGGTTCCGGTACCGATACCAACCGGTATGCGGGCCTATTGCCTTGTGAATGCGCTGTATGGGCGCTGGTGAATGCATGATTGCTCAGGGTATTGGTCCTTACTTCGGATGCCTTTAGCTACTGCCGCGATAGACGATTGTGAATATGACTATTGCAGACAATGTGGAGTATTGTACTTGGACAGGTGTCCAGTCATTTTACCAAAAAATAATTTACAAATTTTCACTTGACAAGTAACGATTGGTAAAAACATGATTTGTTATTACTTATTACATCATTGAACAACAAAAAATTTGCCAAACATTTCACATAAGAAAATAATTATCCAATAAACTTTTTTTAATAACTTATTATTTGACAAACAATTCATTTTTTATTCATGTTGTCTCATAAAACAACTTTGGGAATAAAAATGTTTTACAAATTGCGTTACGCAATTTCCTAAAAATGAAACTCATTAAATAGGCAAAAGGGTAATTTTAACTTATAAATCAACAAAAAATATTTAATTTATAAAAAAGTATGCCAGAAACGACTTGTGCTTACAGAAAACAATGTATTTGAAGGCAAAAAAGGTTAGGTTAGGTTAAAACTGCGACCCCCTACGACTAACTACGCCAAAAACGACTAGAGTTATATAGAAAAAAAATACTTTAGTGGGGTTAAATTTAATTAAATTATATTTGTGATTTTTCCAAAAGAATCTAAATATTAAATGACAAATGTATAAATGATTAAAAATCATGCGAAACATTTGTAAAGAGAAGCATTTGCTAAATAAATGCTTATAAAGTGAATGTTTATAAAATTAAACATTTGCGGAATAAGTTTTTGGTAAAATAAATAAACGTTGGTTATGAACTAAAAATTTGTCAATGGTGTTTTGGTGAAACATTAGTGAACCACTTGGACATGGCAGAGCATCGCTGAATACCTGCGGAATTTTGATAAGATGGCAAAAGGCTTTTAGTGTAGATAAAATTAAAACTTTAGAAGGGTTATTGAAGGTTAGAGCGTCTATCATTGTGCCACTATTTATCGTTCAAGGAAACGGACGTCGCATGGATATCATCTGCCATATTAAGAAATATGAATATAAAGCGGCGATTTGGAAATTACAAGAATGGTCGCTGGATAAAAGAATTGAGTCCTGAAGTTTGCGACAATCTTTGAAGTTTATCTCAATACCTACAAGTATTGACTCGACTATTTGATAGCTCTTCACTTCTTAACGTTATAGTGGCTTCAATCTTAGAAATTATTCATTGAAACGGTATCTTCATTCAAAAATTCTTGACCCAGTTAACTTAGTATACCTTCATAGTAAAGAAAGTAACTTGACTAAGTAAGAGGCATCTCACCACTTAATATAATTAAAATTGAAAATAAAATTATTAATTTCCTAACAAGAATTAAGATGTCTTTAGGGTTAATTAATCATTTCTAACTGCTCAATTTGGTTTTCATTTAATTAGTCTGGAAAAGATACTTCATGGAATCATGTTAAGGTCTACTCAAACTAACTCATATTATTAACGTTGATCATTAATTATTATAATTATACTCGCGTCAAATGTTAGCTTCATATGCCTCAAAAAACGTTATACTTGTACGTTCGTACTGTCTTATAAGTAATCTATATTAATTGAATCTATTTCGTAGAATGAACATTGTACATTTAAATCCAATTATAATATGCGTGGATTTTGCTATAAAATTGTGCTATTTTTTGACAGACAATTTTTTTCTAGGTCGGTATAATGTCTGTTTCTGTGATTTGTAACAAACACACGATACCCACCGGTATCTACAGATTACGAATAAAAAATATTTTTGTTTGCATCAACTGACGAAATTGTTTTCACAAAAACAAAAAAACTGTCATCGTTAACAAGTTCAAATTATTATTTCATGGAATTGTCGCTATTGTTCCACGGAATGGCAACTACAGAGCCCGATGACTTGTTATTAAAACATCGACCCAATACGTAATAGAGTTTGAGCCTAAAATTGAATGAAAGTGGAAGCTCGTTACTGTCGAGTTTCAAATGTAAAATAAAATGTAACAGCAAATCATCTTTCGTCTTTGTTATTGCTTTGCTCTGAGAATACAATTTATTTTAATGTTGAGATCTATTTGTACTTACTTACAAGAATATTCAGTTAGTAGATAAATAATCTGTAGCTCTGTGAAACATTGTTGGAAAAACCAGTATTTAAAAAAAAAATGTTTGCTTACGTACTTCAGGTTTTACAGGAGAACTTTAGGTAGAGATGTTGAAATATACGCTTACCTGAAACAATCAAATGAAAGAACATTAATAAAAGAACAATATAACAAAATTAATTATTACCTACAATGAAATGAAAACGCACACCACCGTAATAAAAACAATAGACAAAATAAAACCGGCCAAGTGCGAGTCGGACTTGCACACGAAGGGTTCCATACCACCGTACATTATTTAGCAAATAAATGAAAATATTAAACGAAGAATATTATTATTTTTCATCTAATTTTCAAAATCGCAAAGATAAATTTGTATTTCATAATAATACTATGAATTACAAAGTAGTTTTTGCAGTTGCAAAAAATCACTCATATTTAAATAAAATACCTTATGAATCGGCGTTTTTATTATTTGTTGATTATCAGTATACCTATAGTACATAATATACAGAAGTTTCGAAGTTGTTGAGATAGTTTGTACAAAAATGGTTTAAAACTGACAACTTTTACGGCCCCCTATTTCATAATTTATGAAGAAAATAAAATAGTTCTTTCAAATTTTTTTTTACCCTGACACCCCATCACATACCAGGGTTAGAGAGAAAGTTTGAACTTAAATTGACATGAGTTTATTTAGCCAGCAAAATTAACTAGAATATTAGTAATGTCTTCACCACATAACATCTCTAATTTCTAATACTTAGTTACCACAAAAATAAACTTATTAATGCTTAGACAGACATACTAAATGAGTTACTTTGAGAAAATTAGTGGTGATTTCTCATAGAAAGAGATTAATAGTAATAATTGGACTCATAAATCATAAAGTTAGTGTCGAAATAGTATTAATCATATTTTTGTTGGGCAAAGTCCTATTAATAATGGTTACCTTCTAGACTTAGATACACGTATGACGAGACATATTTGGACCAATTAATTACTGACTGAATTAAACATACCACACAAACCATCGCGGGTTTAACAGTGGTATGGCCAGAGACGGCAACTCGGTGCCACTACATATTATTAATTAATGAACCATTGGGTACACACATATATATACCCTATTTATTTTTTCCTAAATCGCACTGCAATCTAGAAAGTATCTTTTTAACACCTTTGAGCAGTTCTTTGCATTTATTAGATTACAGATTTCCACAGGTAAATCATATACGATGGTAGCATGAATTCCCACGTCCGTGCTCCATAAGCATTATTAGATTTAGGTTCGATAAATGTGGGTAAGTAGGCCAAACAACGCAACGACTTTAGTCTTACGTATTTACGAATATTACTTATATTATGGTAATTCTCACTTATAACGCGTAAACGAACCTTGTCAATTTACCCTTGTATAAATAATCATCCATTCTAACTCCGATCTATACATAATTATCTATAATAAAATCGTAGCGGAGTCAAAACTGTAGATACCTGTAGTGAATATTTTTTGAAAATAAGTAATTGCTGAGAGGTCTCGGAACGATGCTTATGACGCAATACTCCCGGCTAGATTCGGTTCGAATGTTGCATCGATATTCCCTATAAGTCTGGTCAGTCTGTTGGGTATAAATTATCACGCTATTTGCTATGGGGGATGAGCAATATTACATTATGTACGTATTCTTCTATAGTTTACCGCAAATTGTAAAATGGCACAATTTTACATTTACCTTTTGCAGGTTGTTACAGATTTAACCTTTTAATTTATTATCATCACGCTAAAAGTAGCGTGGAGTTAAACAGTAAATCATGATTGGGGTGGACTTTTCAGACGAGGCAACTAGGGGGTCTACTCTCTTAACGATTTCCGTAGTTGCGGCCGAAGTTACGGGCGTTGCGTTCTCCGTCTCACTTACAGACATACGGTAAGAGAGACGGAGTTCGAATCGCCCGTAACTTCGGCCGAAACTACGGGTGTCGCGTATGGATTAGGCCCCCAGGGTAGGTACAACCGCGGACAATTGCGGTCGACCACTTTTCACCCTTATATACCCTTGTAATAAGGTTAATAAGTGGTCCACCGCCAGGGCCCGCGATAGGTACCCTACAGGAAAACGGTCTAAGGATACTGACTTTCAGTTTTTGAGAAGCTTTGACCTGCATTCACAGATTTTGAAAAAAAATATATAAATGGGCAATTTTAACAAAAAATAAATTTTGTTGCTAATCGATCCTGTTTCTTAAAAGGACAAAAAACTCAATGGGAAGAACTGACATTTAAGTACTAGAAAAGTCAGAAATCGCAAAACTAACCTGTGGTAGTAAGTTCGATTCTATTTTTTTTTCATATTTTTATACTACCTAATGCTGGATGCGGGAGGCACAGAACCGGTCGAAGTGGCGGTGCTTGGGGGAGGCCTATGTCCAGCAGTGGACGTCTTTCGGCTGAAATGATGATACTACCTACTATATGATAGTTCATAGAACGCACACAGAAAAACATAAATATTTGCGCCTCTTCTGTCTTCTATGGTAATAATAAAAATAAGTAGGTATATCTATCGTTAGGTGACTGTTCATGAGAAATCCCGTGTGTTAACAATATACTCTCGTATTAAGTACCTATTCTAGTCGTTCGTCAGTAATAAAACTACAAACGTAGTACCTGTGCAGGGAACTTTTATAAAAATGTATTGTTATTTTAGTATTTTGGTGTCTTGACTGCCTTTTAAAGTTTTAAAAATGTTTTCCTTCGTAAGATTTGTTTTTTATTATTTGTGTTTGAATTATTATATATTTGCTAAAATGTATGATGATCTGTGATTGTTAAATGCTGCACCGGTTGAACTCAAGTCAGCCGGCAGTTGCGTAGCAATAAGCTGAGCGACGGTTGGCTCAAAATAGCCATTGATAATAGGCGCAAATAAACTTTTTCTTACGTTTAAGAATGAAAACATAAATACAAGAATGTTAAGAACGGCCTGCCTACGAATCATTATAGATCATACATTACATACATTGAATTTTCAAAAGAAAACTCTTGTAATTAATGACTAAAGCACTAAAATTGATTGAAGTCGCAACGTTAAAACTACTGAACTAGCTACGGCAAAAAATATCAAAGACTTAGAATATTGAATTTATTTGAGCAAAAAAGATTACAAATGTATCAATAATCCATATTTTAGACGCGATGTATTCAAATAAAATCCTATTGAACCCGAAATAGCCTACAAAGGCAGATAAAACAAGGTTTATCCATATCATTTGCATACATACATTATTGTATTTTTAACGTTTGACTTTACAAAAATACATAACGGGTTTGACCAGACAGTTTTACAGTTAGTAAAACCCACGTAACATATTGTTTGTGTGTGTCAGCTCTGCGTGTATGTGCTAATGTTACAGCAGTTTGTTGACGTCACACTGACTGTTACATGCTGTTACTTTTTTAAACAATAGCATTTATTTACTACGAAAGATGTTTTAGGGCGAACTTCACCAATGAAACTGAACGCGATCAGCACGGGATACCTTCTTTTCGCATAATGTTCTTTGCCCTAATATACTTCGGCATAACGATTTTGGCACAATTTGTTTTGGCATAATAATACTTCGGCATAATTTTTTTAGGCATACGTTTTATGTTGGCATAATCATCTTAAAGACTAATTTGTTTTGGCATAAATTTGATTCGCATAACGTTAGTAGGCCTAAGAACCGAATTGCTGCAAAACCGACTCCACGTAGTCTTGTTTGTCCTACCCCTAGAGTGTAATTTAAAATCGCGTAGGCGCGTAGGGGCGAGGCGGCCCGCGGGCTGAGGAGCAGGCGGCTGCGAGCGAGTCGCCGCGGCTGAGGCTGGCCGGCGAAGCCGGCCAACAAGCCGAAGCTGCGGTGGTGAGCGAAAGCCGTCTGCGACGATTAGCACGCGTGGGGCCGCCGGAGGCCCGCAGCGCCGGAGCCGTGACAGAAACCCTGCCTGCTGCATGTTGCATGCTCGCTTGAATGCTGCATGCTGCATGCTTGCTTGCATGCTGCATGCTTGTTTGCATGCTGCATGCTTGCTTGCATGCTTTAACTTTATGCTTAATAAATTTATGCTTTAACTTTATGCTTTAGAATATTATGCTTAATCATTATTATGGTTAGAGAAATTATGCTTAAAAAAATTATGCGTAAGCTGTTATGCGTAATTATATTATGCGAAATTATATTATGCGAAAATATAATTATGCCAAACAACATTATGCTAAGTTATATTAGGTCTTAAAATTTTATGCAAATGGATAGGGAACCGGTCAGCACATCCAAACCGCGTTCTAGACCTGTCCTGTGTGTGACCTGTGTGTTTCATTGGTGAAATTCACCCTAAGTCATTTGTTTGTCAACTAAAACTGCAAATAAAACCAGTATTTTATTGTATCAAGTAAAATAAACATAAATGTTAGGCCGCCCTGAAACACCTTTTTTTAGTTTTTTAATAATTTACTGATTACGAACCTGCAGCTGAAACATCATAAAGTATCTTATTAAAATCAGATTTTTTCATTCCAGTTCACTACAGCAACTTTTAAAATATAGCCTTTCAGTAAACGGATCCCCATTTAGCCGCACATATTCCGCGCCGCATTGAATCCGTTCCATTCACGGGCGCCATGATGCGGTGACGTCACGCGGCTAAACAAGTGACGGAGCCGCGGGATGCCTTTGAAGCACTGCGTCTTGTTTACTGAGTAATGTGGAACTAGTGTAACAGAAGAGAAAACATATAAAAACTGGTGCAGGCTGTGGGAAACTAGTGTGGCAGTTGTTAACGTCGTTTATGTGTAAAGACAAAAATCGGTTTTTAAGTTGTATTACAAAAATAATAGTGTATTTAAATTTAATCAAATAAAATTTACTTAACAACTCATGCCTTGAACTCTTCTGTAACAACTAAAACAATCGATATTGTTAAAATGTTTTAGTTTCCAGTGATTCAGGGCATGAACATTTGCTTCTATAATAATTTTTTCAAGAGGTAGTATCTGGAAGTAGAAGCCTCACGAAAACTTCCTTTTTCTTCGACATTTTATAAGATTTTTACACTAAAAGATGCTAAAAGACAACACTAAAGAAATTATCTTTAGTGTTGTCTTTTAGCATCTTTTAGTGTAAAAATCTACCTGAAAGAAAACTAAGAAACGATTTATTTTTATTAGTAGGTAGCTTATTAAAAAAATGAAGATATCCTCGTTTTAACTTTGAAGCGGAATTAACTCACTTATAACTTAAAGTAAACTGGAAGTAGCTTCATATTTTATTTTTATTCAAGTTTCTAGATTTATTTCGTGATATTAAGGATTACCACAAAAAATAAAATGCTCTCTTACAAATATGTAGTAATATTGCGAGATACGTTACTTCCTAGTTTTGATACAGAGAATTACCTACAATGATCACTCACTATCTTATTGCGTATGCCAGATTTTAAGCCATAAAGTAAAATTTTCCTCAATTTGTCTTTAATGTAAGCTATGACGTAACGATCACCCACCATTGGCACATGCTAGGTTCACTTCTACCGACCTGTAACATTACCTCAAACCTCAGCCAAAGCATAACAGAAGTAAAGTTAAATTTTGAACACTTAAGTAATATTTCACGAGAACGTCGACAACTCGGCTCGCCGGCTGCCACGAATTATTCACAGGCTATAAGAAAGGCTCCTTTCAGCTCGCGACTTAATTTATTAAGATTCGTATGCAGCTAACCTGCCGCATGTTATGCTGATTCCTTGTAATGCACCGCCGCGAACACTCGCACTTGTCAACACATTTGTTTTAGAGAAATGTGATGTTCAAACAAACGGGAAGGTGTTGATGTTATAATGTTAACACGTTCGTGTCTGTTTATGCAGCAATGATATAAAGCAAAGTGATGTTAAGAGTAAACAGGGAGAGAGGGCGCATTGAGTTGTTTTGTAGGCAAATTAATTATTTTAATTAATTCCCCGCTGGCTAGTGAGACATACAACACCCCCTAACCACATTCACTAACATATAATATAGGGCTGCGCCAACACAAAAGAATAATACGATTACACGTCTGAAGCGCTGCCTCTTAAGTAATGGACGCCACATTAGCCCAATAGCAACAATTATGCGAACCCCTCAGCCCCTAATCATGTTTGTGTGAGCACACCGAGCACACCGAGCACGCCGCTGAGGAAATCGCCTTCTATTAGATTTGCCTATAATAAGATTTCAACAAGGGTTTTTAACTTCGACTTCGCTTTTGGCGAGGCTCTTTATGACGAGGATTATCGAGGTCCCTTGAGCTCCCGAAAATGTAATAATGGGAAAAGTTTGGGGAGCGACGACACGTGGACTCAGTCTATCGTTCATGAACCGACAATGAATTTGTATGTACCCGGAAGTGATATTTAAATGCATTTCAGCTAAGCATTTTCCTGCGGGATAAAACGATAATCCCTCCGTCGCGAATAAGGACCGTAAAAGGCAAACGATTATCTCCCTGTCGCGAGTGAGGACCGTAATAGGCAAACGATAATCCCCCTGTCACGAGTGAGGACCGTAATAGGCAAACGAGAATCCCCCTGTCGCGAGTGAGGACCGTAATAGGCAAACGATAATCCCCCTGTCGCGAGTGAGGATCGTAATAGGCAAACGATAATCCCCCTGTCACGAGTGAGGACCGTAATAGGCAAACGAGAATCCCCCTGTCGCGAGTGAGAACCGTAATAGGCAAACGAGAATCCCCCTGTCGCGAGTGAGGACCGTAATAGGCAAACGATAATCCCCCTGTCACGAGTGAGGACCGTAATAGGCAAACGAGAATCCCCCTGTCGCGAGTGAGGAACGTAATAGGCAAACGATAATCCCCCTGTCGCGAGTGAGGACCGAGGCAAACGATAATCCCCCTGTCACGAGTGAGGACCGTAATAGGCAAACGATAATCCCCCTGTCACGAGTGAGGACCGTAATAGGCAAACGCGCCGCAACAGGATGATGGAGAATTAGTGAAAAAATTTGGCTTCCGACCAAGATTTCGTTCCGCCGATCCGTTCGCATAACGGCCCCTTTATTTCAGCGTGCCGTCGAACCTCTTCGTATATCTCGTGGAGACAGTTTCCACAAAAGCTTGTCAATATAGGGGACCCTTTGCGGACTATAAACTACAGCGGCGCGTACGAGGGGCGGCGACATCCCTCGCTGAAGTGTAAGAAATACGGTGGAGCTACTTGATGGGTGACAACCAGGCCCTTACTGCGCTCGCATCAAATATTCGGAGACGAATCGAGTAGCGCGCCACCTGACTGTACATTGCTTTTTAGATTCGCTACTCCAGAATTCAAGGCTCGAGAGAGCAATGAATAGTGACGGCGGTATGTGCTCGTACGGAGCAGGAGGAGGTGAGGAGCGGGGGCGCCGGGCTCGGGGCACGGGGCGCCGCCGTCGTCGCTCGCTCGCCGCTGAATATTTCATGCTCGCCCGATGTAGCGTCGTCGATATTTAATGCTGTAGGTGTTCGGACGTCTACAACTACTCCCAAATTACATTGACATATCGTCGGAAGTTTTCCTCATTTATTTATGCTAAGCGACAACATTTGTAAGTGCTAGAAAATGTTGGGAAACCAACAGAGAAAGAAAATTCAGTGCTTCTAAAGTAGCGTAGAATTACTGTGTATTTGCAGAGACATTTATCGCGAATGTAGTTACGATGTTTTATATAAATTTTGGGATGGAAACAAAAACATTGGGAACTCAGGTGATTCCAGAGACAATTCGTTTGTCCAGCAAGTTATATGACGGGAAGGGTCTGCCTAATGGTGCTCATGGACGAAGGGCGAGTAACTTATTCTCACCTGTGCCCTGTTTAATCTGCTCGTGTTTGTTCCGTAGGGATCACCTTTTATCTTGAGGTGGCAAGAAAGACTAAGTAATATGAACACGATAAATAATTTCAGTCTCAGAACGTCCTTTTACGGGTGTATTCCAGATCAGTCGGAATAATCTAGACTGATTAAGCTATGCTTATGCTAGCTATGAATAAATAGATCGTTACTTAGTCGGCTGTTTTGATCATTAGTTAGTCGCCGATGTGAGTTTTGACTTCTGGTATTTTATGGTTGCTGAAATCCCTTGATTAATTTTCTTGCCAGTAAAGGTGCTTTTCTGGGATTTTTTTTTATTAACATTCTTTTGATTATTTGGGAACCGTTTGCAAGTATATAAATTACGTTTACTGGCATTTTTACGTCTTGACATAATTATCTCCATTTTTGGCACTAACCTATCATAATTAATAGCGATATCTCACTTCTATTTCTCTATTGTTAGACGCTTTAAAATAAACATTAAATTATGTTTTAAATGATTAACAAAACATTTTTCACCCAACATCAGTTACAAAAAATTCAAATTCTGTTATTCCAATTCGACATGAAATCGCATATTTCAAGTCTGTTCTTTCGGTTTGCGACCGGGTCCAGTGCGATGTGTATATTGAAGTTACATCTGAACTTATGTAAGATAGCAGGCGCCCTCTGGCGGATCATTCTGTGTATCGCGGGATATTGGCCGCCCCGGGAATGTACCGAGATCTGTGGGACCCAAGCTGCGGGCTATTGGAACGAATTATGTGGGTTATTTGAAGTTTGATATTTGGCATATGAAAGATAAGATTTAGGTAGATTGTAGAA
Source organism: Xanthia icteritia (assembly GCA_949128155.2). Classification (NCBI taxonomy): domain Eukaryota; kingdom Metazoa; phylum Arthropoda; class Insecta; order Lepidoptera; family Noctuidae; genus Xanthia; species Xanthia icteritia. The sequence goes on from OX421932.2 coordinate 749,190, forward strand.
TCCCTTGTTAAAAAAAGAGTAATAGAGGAGAAAGCAATTTTCGGGAATATTATTATCTTCCTTTCTAAAAGTGTCAAGTTGAATCCAAGTTATTTCATAAGAGCAGTGAGTCTAGCCAACGCCCATAGTTGAACAATAATCTAATGCCAATTCAACCATAAGTTTATTTGACTTGGCATTGTAACACATTGTTACTAGCTCAAGTGGCAGTCAAGTGGAAGGGTGCAACACCCTTACATGAGGGTAGTCTCATCCTCGCGGGCGCGGTCAAGTTGATAAGTTGACCTGTATCAGACCTCAGCTTACACCCTGTTTTGAGGGCGAAAGGACCAAGTTTAGGCCGTATGGACCAAGTTGAAAGTTGAAAGGACTGTACATTGTAATAAAATTTTGAGGCGGGGTCAATAAACATTTGTATTTCTGAAGAAAGGAAAACTTATAGGATATAGCATTCGATATTAGTAAACTTACACAATAAAAGCACAATGTGCAGGTGTTCTAGGACAATACTCTAACATACATAGGGCCATCTTATAGTACAACTGGGAAGTGAATATTCGGCACTAACCTATAGCGATCCGTAAGTGACGAAGATTCTCTCTACACTTGGGATCTACACATGAGTTTCCTAATGCTACTGGCTTATATGCTTATAACTTGCGGCACGCAGGACCCACCCTCCGGGCCCGGCATCCGAAGCCCCAACACTCACATTTACATAAAGGGCTCGTGCCAGCAGATAGTGACTTATTGAGACGAGTGGACCGGTATCAAACTTCACACCTTTGTATATAGTACAATTGGGGAAAAAAGTTACTGAGTTGCAGAGAGTTCATAATTGTAGTTTTATCTAATTAGTCATTCCTTAAGGCCCGGCAGCCGAAGCCCCAACACTCACATTTACATAAAGGGCTCGTGCCAGCAGATAGCGACTTATTGAGACGAGTGGACCGGTATCAAACATCACACCTTTGTATATAGTACAATTGGGGTAAAAAGTTACTGAGTTGCAGAGAGTTCATAATTGCAGTTTTATCTACTTAGTCATTCACTTAAGATTAGTTGGAGCATAGGCCCGGTTGTTGACAGTTCTCCTAATAGCTGAACTATTGGAACTGTTGTCCTATTTCGGATTTCGATGAGTGAGCTAAGATAAGTCCCACCACTACCGACTGAACATGAGAAAATACAATACAAAAACAAATATAGCTAGCTGACTGCTCAGTAATAACGAGCTACAGCCTTACTGGCCGCTCAGAATGACCATGTTATGCGATCTTCACCGTCTATAGGCCATAAAATACTTGTCTCGATCCCGAATCGATCGAACCCTGGACACAGCTGGCGTTCTCCGTCAATGAGCCATTTAGGTCATCTACAGAACAATTCACAATATCACTCTCATTTTTATCGACACAATTAATATTGAATACAGTTTATAGAGCGTAGCATAGTGCTTGGATAATTGTTTCGTTTGTATAAATATGAAACGTTTTATGTTATCATATTTATTTGTTTGGCTAGTTAAATATTGAATGCTGTTTGCTAATATTTATCTATTTGTAGTTCACGTCATTTGCTCCGTCAATAACGTCGGTTGCACGTTTGACTGCAGTGGGATCAGCAGTGGTGTCGCTTTGGGTGATGGACGTGAATTATTGTACAATTTTGTGATTAACGCTCGGCTTTAATCCTATTCGGATTTAATTATAAAACAGATGTTTTGTGACATGACATATTACGTTGCTAACTTATTGATTTTGGAGATAGTTAGTTGCATTGGGCAGTAATAGGTTAATTGTGACTACCCCGTTGGTCTCGTGGTCGCAAATGCGACTGCTGAGCGTGGTCCTGGGTTTCGACTGCCGGGTCGGGCAAGGTGTTTTTGGGTTTTTTCTATTAGAAATTTCTCAGTAGCAGCCCGGAGTTTGGAAGTTGGTGGTGTGAAGCCCCATGCCTCGGAAAGCACACTAAGCCGTTGGCTGCGTCTGATCTCTCCCCGGTCGTATCGGGTTGCCCTCCCATCAGACTATGAGAGTAAAGGAACAGACAGTGCACCTGTGTTTGCGGACACACTTGTGCACTATAATACCTCCTGCGTACTTGGCCAATGTCCAAATTCGGTTGGAAGAATTTTATTTATATTTATTTAATAGGTTTATTGTGACAGTCATTCTATATTACCCGAAAATAAAGTTAGTTATTTTTCCAATTGCAACGAATTGCTCATTCGTGCCTGCTAATTCATAAACAACATGATTATTAGCAGTCACGAAGGGCGGATTACTAAATAAACTAATTCAACAAATCAAATAGTACCAAATCTAATTACAGAACACCAATGAAACATTAATTAATCAGTTAATAAGCGTTGGACAGTTTGATTAATTAACACAGCGGCACTAGCAAAGAGGTTTAACGTTCTCATTCAAACTCATACCATTTATTTCAATTAAACCATTTACAGGCACTTTAAATTGTCAAGGAATCGGTCAGTCAAAAATATGAAGCTAGTTGCCCATTCCAAAGCGTAGTAGGTACCTATGTAGAAGAACGGGAAAGAAACTCCACGGACACTATTTTAAATAAAAAAATTCATAACATCATACAAAATATTGGTTACATCATTCATGTTGAAATTATACATGTGAGAACAATGTAGAAAGATGTGCACGTTAAAAGGGTCCGTAATAGAAATAAAAATATTTTGAATTTTTTTGAATTGAATTGAAAGATAAAAACAAAAAACCATTTTAAAGTAAGCCATGGCAGCTAAGAGATGGCCAGTCCCAACTGACGGCGCCCGTTCACGAACATGACTCATAGATCAGCACCATTCAGCTCAACCATTTTGAAGGGAGCTAAATGATTCAACACATGTGCCACCATCAGGGAGACATCTGAGTGAGCATGACATACTCACAGCCGCCAGGGCACATTCAAGTCAATGAAAGACTTATTACCCGGTAAATTGTAGCTCTTTAGTACATAGTACTCACACCTGTGCTATGCAATTATGTAATACAAAGGAGATTGAGTTTATACAATACAAAAGTGGTCTTACAATCTTCAGCAGTTCCAACAGTATTATCAAAATATTAATCAATTAGTTGTGGTTGTGAAGCAGGACCAATCAATCGATCAATCTTTATTGTGGATCATAGGTAGGTAAATAATACAGCTATCTAATTACGCAACACATTTTAGTAAACAATTACGAAAAATTTGTTTAATTTTGACAGTTTAACAACATTCATTGCGTTATTTACGTTGTTGAGCAATTTTTTTTCCGAACTTATGAAGCAATGGATTAGAAATTTGTTTTAAAACGATTCAAATTCCGATTGATCGTATATTACGTAATTAGGGTGCTGGTCTAAAATAATAGAATTGTGATCAGCTATGTTCCGCCCTTAGAGCATACAATAGTTACACAGAAATTTTTACATTGTTATTACAAATGATTAAGATTTCACATAAACTATACAAAAAGAAGATAAAAATAAAACGGAGTGAATTTAGGTAGGTCCGCATCACTGGGACACTGAACGCATCATGGCTGTGGGGCACTGTATTGGAGAAGTGACTTGTGTGATAGGAAGTCGCTGAAAACCAGCGCTGGGGCTCTGTCTCGCGCAGGATCGCAGCATCATGCTGAGCGATGGCCGTTTTGCGTGGATGTGACGCATATTTTCCCTAAACTTGTTTCTTTTTAATTTTGTGTTCTTTATTTGCGTCATGTTTACCGCAAATAAACGTATTTTCTTTCTTTTTTTCTTTCTAAGTATTTTATAGAGTAGTAGCACTTGTTTACTAATAGATCATGAAGATTTTTTTTTTTTTTAATTATGCTAATAGGCTCCGGAATATTATTAAAAATGCGTGAACCTGTACAAAAGATACTTTCATGCATTAGAAGAGTCTTGCTAGCTACTGTGCGCAATTTGTCCTTACGCCGTATACGCGTGTAGTTATTATACATGTCAATATTATTTTTAACAAATACTGCGGCTTCAAATATATAGACGCATGGGAGTGTTAATACGTTCATCTTTAAAAAAATGGTTTACAGGCATCAGTTTCATATAAGTTAAATATAGCCCTGATACAACGTTTTTGAGCAATGCAAGCACGCTCCTTGTCTGTACTGTTGCCACAGAATACCAGAACCCAGTAATGAGCCAAGCATTAACTAATGAGCTCACTCACCGCTCAGCCGATGTGTTCAATCATTTAATTCATTTAATACAAATTTCATTCATTTAAATACCGCGAATTATATTAAAATCGGGTTCAATATCAAATTACTTACGGAGGTTGAATTTCGATTTACATTCGTATTCGGAATTTTAATTAAGTTAATCAGGTACCTCCGGATCTCTATGGATCTTTATAGCGTTCAACTTGAATTGTTTTTATTGGTATAGATCTCGATTAGATGAGCCGTTTAACCGTGAACCGGTAATATTGTGAGATCGGAAATAGAAATTGAATGCAATTTAACAGTTGAACAGTTTGGAAATTAATTCTTGCGAATATTACAGACATTGTAATAACTACTAATTCTCGGAGAATACTGGCGTGATGTTTTGTGTGTTATTTTTATTTAATGAGAGATTACAATATACCATAAAATCATACCAGAAGAAGTCAAAATCCATATTTTTAATTGATTGGTTTGGATTATTTGACAAACAAATTTACTATTAATATAATTATGTATTTTGATTTATCGCTTTCTGAAACAGGGCCTGCCAGGTAAATTACTTTTATTATACCAATAAATCATTGACATCACGGCCTTGTTTGTCCTAGAACGCCTACAACAGTAATTAGTCAACCAATAAATCAATAAAGCACTACAATAGTCTGCTAACTTCGCCACTTAGTGCTTAAAACTTCGCTATGTACACGTACAACAGGTTCACTGCACCACCGTGTATACACAGTACGCGTGCCCGCACCGGCCGCTCGTCTTTGTGATTCACACTCAAACGTGAGCTGTTTATTAGCTTGTATAGAGTGCAAATTACACTGCAGCTTGAAATTTAGGTTTAGACTTGTGTAGCTCTGTGAAATAATGTTATGTTTGTGATCGGTTACATTACTTATCTTATTATTCAAAAAAAATATTATGTCTTTAAAGCGACAGAAGGCGGAGCCGCAATAATGTGATTTTGAGTTTATCTCATACCCCCTGACCTCTTCAGTGTGGAACCATAAATATCGTTTAAAGGTCGAGGTACGAATTTACGACCTCGACCACATAGCCACCATTTTTCCACAGATAAAAACTACAGTGAGGTGTAGTCGACGTCGTAATTGCGGTATCACTCTGAGGATTCAGCCTTAGGGTCAGTTACACGTCTTAGAGCAACAAGGTCTACCTCAGTCAATTTTCAATTTACTGGGAGTTGTTGTCAAAAGTGATAAAGCACTTACGAGGTTGACTATACATAAATCGACATGATAATATTCGATTCAACCTCGCTCACAAACTTTTCCCCTCTTTCTTCCCACTCGGTCAGCATTTCACACATGATCTTAAGAACGTCCTTGAGCGCTGAAGACCGGCACTCCAGTGAGGGGTGCAACTGAGCCAAGGTCAGGGAAGTGACGCTCGGCTGCACCGAGGTGGGAGGGAGGAAGCACAATGATGTACCGGAAGGGGGGAGGTGGGTAATGGTTATGTGTGGCAGGATTGTGAGTGGACCAGTGTTTTTTGTTTTTTGCAAATGTTCCTGGTTTTGGTTGTCGTCCAGTTTTCTTCACAAAGGTTAGTAAAATAAGGGATTTTATTCAGGCCTGCGTACATAGAAACATTGAGAAAGGAACTAAAACTATAAGGAGTAAAATTATTAGATATCTATAAATAAAACGTTATGTTGTCTTTGGTGCCTCTTAACCTTTTAGAAAATAGAGCCAATTTTTTTGTTGAATATGTTTTGAATATTTTTTTTATAAAGCAATATACTATTTAAAGCAGTACTAGGAGTATATCTTTTTAGAAGAGTATATTATCTTGTTACAAATTTCCTACTGTAGGTAATTTATATTACTTCTAAAAAGATATTCACCTCGGTAGACTGTACCCAGAAATTATCTTCAGTAAGAATTCCGTGCGCAGTCATCATGGTGACATCGCTCTAGTGACTACGAGCCGAGTCGGGGCAATTACCGGTTCATTCGATATCGGGACTGCAGTCAAAGTAGTCGGGAATCGGGAGTTATTGAACTGGTTATCGGGACACGTTTAATCGGTAAAGTTGGGGAAGTTATTCTGTAGGTAGTTCATGTTAAGTGCGAGATTAGAAGTAATAAAACGTGTAAGTTTTTGAATTACGTGGTTATAACGGGTTAGAAATATTGTGAGTGGGGAACTGTACTGAACCCATTTTTTTTTTTTTTTGGGTGGGAAATTATCAAATATCTTCTCCCGCTCTGGGTGGAGCGGAAGGGCGTGTCAGACTCTTACTGACTAAAACCCACCTGTGTTCCTTCCGTTGCCTATACGTTGCCAGGGGCCACGGTATGCCTTTCGGACTTTCCCGCAACCCCGGCAGGCTGGGGCTGGACCCCTTAGCTGAGATTTCACTTTGGTATAATATTGCGGCTGTCACTTTTAGCCTCATACTTAGCCATAAATTAATTCTTAACCTTACTTTAATCGTTAGTAAAATGCATTGGAACATGCTATGAGCTAAAAAGTTCCAAAACTGAAAAACGAAAAAAAACTAAAAAACTGTATAATAAACCGTAAAACTGCTCCATTGCACACCGGTAAAATGATTTCATTTCGCTGCCATCAATAATAAAACACACAGACAGAAAACAACAATAAACAGTTCACTGTTGCCAAAATATTGCAATTCCTAGTATCCCGGGAGCCGAACCAACTCTCGGCACCGACTACAACTTTATAATTCAGCCAGCGCAGTGTTTGTCCGTACCGCTGCAGCGCTTTATCAGAGCGCCGTCTAGCGAGCGACAGCGCTGCGGCGCCATACGGGTCAGGCTCCATTTACTCGTAGTTTCGGATCAAAGGCTCACAGTTCTTGTTAACAAAGGACCAAAATAGATTGATATTTATTACTTTAGTGCTAAGCCTCTTGTTAATATTGACCGGTAATAAAATGGAAATCCTAATTCTTAAATCGTCTCGTACTTTCTGGTTAAATACAAAGAATAATTATGGTTTATAAACGCTTTAGAAATCTTAACTGTTAAAGAAACTTTTGTAATTAAAAATGAGTTAGCGATAGAGAATATAACGTTTTAGTTATGGCAAATTTATGGAGCGTTTATGAATATGAAAATAGGTCTTTTGCTGAGATAGTAATATTATAATTTTAGTGTTAATGGATTAAAACGATGTTGAACTAGTGCTGACCCAGAGTTTGGATCCTTACGGAACAGAGGTAGGGGAGGAGAATTTTAGGTATCTGGAATAAATACATTTTTATGTATCCTAAATAAATGGTATATATCGGGACAGGGGGCCCCTTGGAGCTAGAATCTTCACCATTGAACATTTTACTGGGGGTAGATTGTGTTGTGGGCGAGAAGACAAAGAAGTTGATTATTAGTTTTTGGGTTATAATTTGAACTTGACAAAATTTACAAAACGAAACGTTTGGATATTTTCTTGGCACTTGTTGTCCGTACGATGTCCGATGGCAAAAGGGCTGTGCCACGCCACCGCAGCGCCGTCGTCACGTCGACTCGTAGGACCTTCAGGCTAGATTTTGTCGAAGCGCGCACACTTCACACTTGTTTTTCGTTGTCAATTGACATCCCGTATCCTCATGACCCTTCCGATTTATAAATCGAATACTTTAAAACAGAGTATTTTTCATATTAATTCATTATCATTATCATTACTCTAACATTTCTGTCATTAAGTCAGTCTAAGTACAACAAACCACTCAGCGCGTAACTATCCACTACGTAATGTGCTACGCCACCGTAGCAAGCGTAGCAGTGGTGCCCGCTACGCCGTAGCACCCCGTTACTTTGAACACTACCTATTTTTTTAACACTACGGATCTTCGGTAATCTGTTACCTTTCAATCCCAGTCAATCTCCGCTCAGCATCCCTCAGTGTTCCGGCGATATATCAGGATGTTATCTGTTAGATAAATGATGTTTTTATATCAGCTGTAGCCGCCAGTGTATCCGGCCGCGTTGTCTTATGCTCGTAATACCACCATCAATTTGGGGATGTGTTAGGTTTGAGGTCAGGGTTTGTACATAGAGAAAATGTAATGTCGAAGAAGAATATTTGGTAGCAATGACAGTCCAAGAGCTGCTTTGCCACGTCATCAACCATAAGCAAAAGTGTAATTTATAGTGTTTATTTTCATCACGATTTCCAGATTCTTACTACAGACTATAAAATCATATAAAACTCTCTAAACAGCAACGTTTAATAAAATTCAGTCAATATTTACACATTACCAAAACCTTAACACTCAATTGCGCAACAAACGACTCAATTAACTCGGTACTTCACAAGGTATCTATAAAAGTACTACTCACACACACAGCTCAGTAGGTGATAGTCGATTTAACAACAGATTTAGTTCAAGTGCTGTAAACAAGGCCCCTGTGCCCCGGGCCCCGGGCCCCGGGCAGCGCTCGAGGTACATAACAAATCGACGCGTGAACTACATACCCAACATTTCGTTCATGTTAATGAGTATATTCTCTTGTATATTTAGGGAAACTTGCCTGGGATATGTACCTACATATGTTCATATTTTAGATACACGATATATGTTATAGATCTATTTTTGCCTGTATAAACTTTAATTGCTAAGAATCGCTACTAAATATTTTAAAGCTTGTACTTTGCTATTTTTAACGGGCGTAAAAAGAAGCATAACGAAGCCGGGAGTCACTTGTACTCCCCGTCATTGTGACTACTTGACCATGGCAATGCGCAATGTTTTGCGTAATTTACATTCCACGCTGCGTATATATATATATATATATATATATATACATAATAACTTCTTGCTCAATGTTACCTAGTTTGATGGAGGAGCATAATGCGTAGATAACGGCTATGTGATGGGTCTTTCCAAACCTTGTATACTAAACTTCTCTTACATTGATATATCGAGTACCTACATTTCCAGGCTGTGTTTGCGTGGCCGTCAGCCCTAGTGTCACGACACCGCCGACACTGCTGACACTGGCGACACTGTTTGCTCGATATGTTCTCGATCGCAACCATTCGTCTTACCTCTGTCGCTGTATTTATCATTGGACCGCGATTTGAGTTGACGTCGCTGTGAGTTTTAGTACTTTCCTTGTAGAGCGATATGTTTGTGTTATTTTTCATAGCATGTAGTTGAAAGAGAGGGTTTATGAAACTGATATTATGTGCCAGTGGGTGACGTATACAGTGGAACTCATCAGCTGCTTATCTTTTAAGAGTTTACGCAGGAAACTTTAGAAATTTTGACTTATAACAAAATTGTTCAGGCAAGCCAGATCTCATAGATCGAAGAAATAACATTTGAGGGACAAACGTTTTTTGAATGGTTACCGGCGTTGAATTAAAGGCCCAAAACAATACCTTCTATCACAAAAAGCCATTGTGAAAAGTGTTCATTGCAACATTTTGAAGATTTGTTCAGCGCTGGATATCATACAAGCTAATGATAACACAACTTATAATAAAATAAGATTCCTGTCTATACGTGTCGTATCTACTTCTTGTATAACATTAACCTCACAAGTAGCTAGTTATCGTAACTGTATTATAATTGTAACTGAATTCGCGCGGTCTAATGGGAATTGAGTGTTTAATATGTTTACAAACTCCCTGAGGCCGCGAGGGCTGAGTCAAACGCTCCTGATGTATAATTAATTACTTATGTTACTGCGAGTATTTAGAATATGCTTTGTAGAATCGAATAGTTACAAACTCAAATATATTTTTTTTACGGCCATGTTTCAGTTGCGTTTTTTTGCTAAAAAATTTCGTTATTGTTCTTGTTAATTTATTATCTAGTAGGTACACTAAAAACCAAGAAGGTTAATGCTCGCAATTTAAGGCAAATAATAAGCATATGTAACGTGGTCCTTATTAAAGATTTAAATAAAACGTCAATAAAAATCTGTACGATGCAAAATTGTACATACATTTAAAAATCCAATTAAAATTTAATCTCAAGTTCCTTAATTTTATACGACCTCATCTCCGAGCCATCGTATATAAAATCACACAAAACAAAAGACAAACGGCACTCATACACTCGTATGATCATTACGAAGAAACTTGGGAATAAGTCGCGATGACGAGTAATTACCAAGTAGGTACGTTTGAGCCTCCACAAATATGGGCGGTACGCAATGCATCACTCCGCGGGCCCTAATTGAATATGTTATGTGTACAGGGTTGCCATCGTCTGGGAATTAGTTAACTGAAAATTTGGTCTTTCGGTCCGCGATGGTAAATAACCGAATTGCAGCTTTGGTGGCATTTAAATCATTTCTTTCAAGAAGGCAATTAAAAGGCACTTTTAAACGTCAAAATGTACAAGAAACTAGAATTGATTCTAGGTGTCCCTTTCAAAAGGTATTTTTGTATGGAGGAGAATGGGCAAGAAACTCCATAGTTAATCTTTTAAAATGTTTTATAATATTTTGTATAGCCATATTAATTACAATTATATTATGTACAATAATAGGCGCAAAGCATGAAAAATTAAGCAATAACAGATAAGTTTATTATGTTGATAGACACATTGTGCTCACAATATTTACAAATAATGCAACCGTAGACGATTTTTCCTAACATTTTGAGAAATAATTAATCAACATGTGAGTTCATGATTTACAATTTACATAATACACATCAGACCTTTTTCAGAAATATATTTCTACGGATGGTCCATCCCAACAAAAATACTGAATTACAATAAAATTTGTATTATTTTTCACCTTTACCTTACTCCTTCCTTGCTCACATTTCAGCAAAGAAACTTTAAAGAAATTTCTGTATAAGAAGGTATTTTTTTGTTATTAATTTAGCCCTCCCTGCCAACCCTAGGAGACACTGTTGCGGGCTTATTGTAGGGGAAGCATTAAAACTACTTTGGTAAGTAATACCGCGGCGTGAGTGGAGCAACTTGCCAGCCGGAACTTTGTGACGTTCGTGTTGTTGCCGCTTGTTGATAGGCGCCGCCGGCAGAATACTGATGAGAAACTACATGCTCAGCGACAACACGTGATCGTGACGACTCTGGGTGTATTCTGGTCCTAGACTATCGGGCTTTTGATCCTAAATAATAGAGGTAGTCGTATTTCACGTTCTATTGCTACATCGTGGTCATCATGCAAGGCGTAGTTATTCGTATATATTCTAATTCCTAATACAAAAACTAATAATATTGAATAGAACAAATAGCATTCAAAAGCAATTAATTAATAAATCTCTGCTACGAATTTCGCTGTTCGATTATCGAGCTAACCCGTTAAAACTAAAGAAGTACGATAAAGAAAGCTTTATTTTATGAAACAGTTTCAAAGTGTTGATTAAATTATTTATGAGCGCCGTCCGTTCCTAAGTTAAGGTCCTTTATTACAACGGGCTGTAGTTTAATTTGTTCATGATAAATAAATAAATAAATAAATAAATAAATAATAATTAGCACATCTACTGATGAATTAGTGTTCCAAGAGATGAATAAGAAACTCGCGCTGAGTGCTGTGCTCAATGTACGAACAAGGTACGAAAATAAATAGTTTAAGAAAACTATCAAAATATTTTCGTACCTAAAGCATTTATTGTAAGATGACCTTTTTTACGTGAACCGTAAGTAGCTACGCCATTTCACGAGAAACCTACTCTAGCTTTTACCGGGCTGTAGGCCAGGGTTTACTGTTCTATAATAAACCGGAATTCATTACTTATGTAGGACAAAGTTCTATGTTACGTGAATGAAGAGGCAAATTTGTGTCCAACGACTATGTGAAATCACATAAAAATATACGATTTTCTAAGTATTTTTGCACCAAAAGCAGTTACGATAAAATCTCTCGGTCTCTTACGCAGCGATAACAAACTAGCAACAATATTTCAATCAAGCTCATCTCGCAAAGTGGACAAACACATCCATTCTGGACCTTTCTGAAGCCTCGAGAAATATCATAAATATTTGAGCACAAACACGGCGGTACATCGCCATAGATCAAAGGGCTGTGTGCCAATACATTGCTGGTACCGCTGACCTTCTGTCTCGCTCACTCAAATATTTATGAATGAAGAGCTTCCTTGTGCGAAGTCGAGCTGTAATCAAGAATGACGCACTATTTACTGGCCGAGTGGAGTATTGCAAGAATTGTCGCTGTAACTTTGGGAAAGGTTGACTACTTACGTATACGTATCTGATGGAATATATTCTGTGGCAGTGATTGGCGAATAAAGTAAAAGGATAACAAAATATTGCAAACAGAAAATACGTAACTTTAATTAATGTGCCAATGCCAAACAACGATTAGTTAATTATTTAGCATAACGTTTCTGGTTAAATATATAAAAATATGCACATAGTATAAAAAATACCCAAAACTTCAACTCCCTAGCCGAAGAGGAAGTAGGTGGTCGGCAACGCCAGTGTCACAGAATAGATAGGTACAGAAGGCTGACTGCAGACAACAAGAGAAATAACGCACGCACACATAGACACGCTTCATGTTTAATGATAAATGATTTTATTTCTGTAAGTAGGTTTGTACAAACACTTTTACACGATCAATCATTTTTTTTTTAACTCGGTGAAGTCGGCGTCTCATTTAAAGTCCAGACATATTCTTGGTCAGATCATATGAAGATAGCACATTTAGATTTGTATCTGAATTGGTATTTTGAGGAAAGAACCTTACAGATTTGAGTATACTTTCCAGTCAGAGCACGCATTTGTCAGTAACCGTGTAGCTCAACTCAGAACTTACGGAGCTCAACGATTCGACGAACAATACCAAAGAAGGGACATTTGGGTAGGCCGGAGAAATGCCAAACTGCCGGATTATTATTGCGAGGACAATGTACCTATGTGAGTAAAAAAAAACAAAATTATATTTACAGCCAGCCAAGCCTTTTAGTCCTTCCTCAATATAATCTTTAACGGTATAAAACGTTTTCTGGCGCAATTTATGTTTAATGAATTATTTGAATTTTGTACTTGGGCTTTATTATATATAGGTAAATAACATGTGTATTATAACTATTATCCAACAAAAGATCCCCAGCTCTTCAATTACTAAGTAGGTTGTTCATAGGTTCGTGCCCCCTTGTTCATAGGTTCGTGATTACGAGTTAAGCTAAATAGACGGATTGAATCGGGAAGAACACGACAGCCAGTTATATAATGGACGTGTTCGAAACAGTCATACCCAGTTTTTTGCTGAGTGGCCATAAGGAACTGCCGTAGTCGAACTCTGAAGGTACAAAGACATTTAAGATTCCTTATCTCCGATCCGAGCATTTAGCAGCTGTCTTGTGCGATTAAGTGGAGAGTTGCTGCGAGCACTGCCTACTTGCGCATTCTCTTCTATTAGCAATCCAGCTCAGTTTATTGCACGGGTAGGTCGGCTGCTTGTACTTTATAACTCCGAATAATAGACAAGCTAAGTGCAACTTACGCCGTGACTTCATCTTGAGGATAGAGTGCTTATTAAAGAATGGCGTTACGTGACTTCTTGGTGGGATTGAGAGGCAGAATCGAGTGCAAGCGTTTTGTACTCTCTGGATCAGTTGTTTAGTTCTTGCCAGTAGTCGAGGGTCAATAACTCTGTCCGCATACTTTAGATTGGACAGCACGAGTGACTCAACCAACTGGATCCGCAGCTCCTCTGATAGATAAGGCCTTATTTTATAAAGTACCTTAAGCTGGTAGAAACAAGTGCGCACTGACTCTGCCACGTGCGCTTCGTATCTCAACCCACCGTCCATAATCAGACCCAGACTACGTGCCTCATTGACTTGACTGTGATTTGGTTATTGGTTTCAAACAGCATGTATTTGGTTTTAGTGGTAAATACCAAACCGTCATTTTTAGCCCAAGATGCTATCCTGACCAGATCATCGTTTAGATCCTTTTTGCGTTGTCTAAGTCACTTGGAGATAGGAGGAGATATAGACTTGTGCGTCATTAGCATAAATATGGTACCTATATCGCTTCAGAGAATGTCTCCGCACAATACATTATAAAGATGATGCGGCCCAGTATTGGGCGTTGTGGGAATCCCCTGTAAACAGAAGTGAGTGACGAAATAAAAGATCAGCCATTACTTAGTCGTATTTCCACACGCTGCTGTGAACGCGACGGTTGGTGAGATAGCTTTTGAACCAGTGTATCGTATTTTGCTGAAATCCATAGTAGATTTTATACAAACAAATCTATATTTATGCAGCCAAAAGCTCGCGAAAAGTCAAGTAGGACAAGAAGTGTGTATAATACGTACCTACGTGTGCGTGCGCACTGTACTGTTCGCTCGTTGTATGGAGCCGGCCTTCTGTACCTATCTACTCTGTGGCAGTGTGCTCAACTGCCAGGGGACTCGACGTGATTGCTCGGTGAGTCACGAGCTAATGAGTCGGTCGGCATTAAATTGTCGTGAGCCGTATGACGGTATGAGGAACAAGTCATTGTGTAGTTGTGTTTTGTTGCTATTGTCTGTTTGATGAGTTCGGGAAGTACGCGCTGTTATGGCTTTGAATTGAGTTTCTATATTGCTGGTTGGGTACCGTTCGTTGGGATACTTCGTGGATGAATGTCATGTGAGAAAATTATAGTTGATGGGATGCTCATGTTGTGTATAAAATATAATGTCATTGTGGCTTTCAGAAAACTTAAAAAATAATGATGGAATGGATGAAATCCTATATTTTATTTTAAAATATATTTAATTCATTCATAATGAATCCTGTTGCCATGGAGCGGCGCGCATCTCTGGTTACATTGTCAGCATGTGTAACGTTACAACAGATAAACTTTAATTAAATGCCAGTGTGATGAGCGGCGGTTAATCAATGCGTCGTTACAACGTGGCCAGCCGCCTGCATTCTTTATCTTATACAGTTTATGGTGAATTAACGTACCGCTGAATTTGCAAGCTGTATGTAAGCTAACGATAACAACAAATACATATGAAATATTTATTATTAAAACAAAAGCGTGTTTTTAATAGAATCAATGCAATCTCGCATTGATTCTATTATAACAACGCTTCCAATCCACTTGAATTTCCAATCAGACTAAAGTGCCTTCCTTCTCAATTCACAAAGGGTAAGCATTCTCTTGGTAAACGCTTGTTATGTACTCAACTGCTTATTTCAGGTATAGCAAGATACATCTGTTCAATTTTAAACATCTTTCGGCCACTTCTGTCGGTTACTCCGCTGTCCCAAAGGATGCCATTTACTCCTGGCGTCAGTTCTTCTGTCTTCATGCAAATTTTCAACTGAATGCATTTAAATTATAAGTTTTAAACATCGTCTGCTTTACATCTAAAAGACTGAGCTAAGAAAAGTCATATTGGTACATACCCACGACCTGAAGTATAAGAAGTGGCTATAAACCCCCCGTACATCTCGACCACCTCGAGTTTTACCCCGTGGCCATCGTAAACCAGACAGTTAGTATGTTGCCTCATGCGCTATATATTTTTATTTACTTGCTCCGTATGCGGGACAAAGTAAACACAAGCTCAACTAGAATTCAACGCTTGACCACGGACAGAATTAAGTTTGTGGGACACTATATCTCGGCTGCTTTGCCGTAATCCCAGCGCTGGGCAACCGTCCCTCGCCGGCGAACAAACTCCGCCTGAGCTTACCTAGATTAGAAAACAAGCCGGCTAGTAAACAAGCTTCCGTTATGGCAGCTCCGAGAAAACTCTACACTTTAAGTAGTTTCAGCGAAATAAAAAGACTAACAAAATCTTGTTTGAAGGCTTTCATGCTTAAATAATGTGTTTGTGACGTCATACTGCGCCAATCTGAGCTGCTGAAAAGTTGATGTGAATCTGAGCTGCTGAAAAGTTGATGTGCAGCCAGGTTAGAGGTTTAGGTGTAGCATATTTAATAGAAACATTGCAGAACATTCGTCTCTTTCGCTGTAGGTTTAATTCCTGTGTGGTCATTACTTCAGATTGTCCAGTCGATCTAGTGTGTATGTGTGTACCATGTAACTTGGCATCCCTTTATTTTTCTTTTCTATAATTGCGTGCCTTACTTTTTCTTATGCTATTCGAATAAAAACTGCCCAATTGTAAAATACGTACTATCCTCGACTTTGCCTTAGACAGATAGGCCCCATATCAGGCCGCGTATGTCCCATCTTCCACTATAATGTACTCTTTCCTTGTTGAGCCTTTGACCTCTCTATTACGAGGGGCAGTCGAGAGGTCAACGGCTGATAAAGACGGGGTTCCTTCCGCCGGATATGACGTCACTCACTTGTAAATACTGTTGCAAATTACACAAGGAACTGACCATCAGATCCTGAAAGTCCAATAAATCTGATGTCAGATCTAAAGACTTAATAATGACGTACTTGGGTATTGTTAACGTCAATCAATAGCAATAACTTATTTCTTCTAAATATTAAAAGTATACGACGACCGCAAATTAGGCATCATCGAAAACGCTGATGAGCTTGTGTCTGTAATAGAGCTAAGGCCCATACCTCACTGGTCGGTACGTCAGCGGTGCGGGATCAGCATGCTCGGTATACTCGGCACCGAAAGCTTACTGAGCGCTTATATTTCAATTCATTGCAATTCATTTGCGTTTCCTGATCCTGGGGCGGGATCGTTTCGGTTTACCGCGTCTCGGTAGAAACATCCAGTGCGGTACCCACTCACGTCACGCGTTTTATAGCACCTATATTTCAATGAACTAAGCGGTACTGAAAGGAGTGCGGTATCGTTTCGGTATATCGGTATATCTAAACGATACCGCACTGGTTTCATTTTTCCTACTCCATGCTCGGGCATACTATACCGAAACTATACCGCACCGATCAATGAAGAAACGGCCTTATGATTATGAATTAGCGCAAATCGTATCGATATTAATTAATTACAATAAATTTACTACTTAGCTCCACTAAAAAAATTACTTGAAACAAATCAACTTTGTGAATTCATTGTTTGTTCAGTTACAGAAATTACAGATATAATGAATCCATTCAATAAATCAGCATGATTTATTTATTATTTATTAAAACTTTATGCACAAGTAAAAAAATACTGTAAAAAGGCGGACTTAATACCTGAGGCATTTTCTACCAGTCAACCTTAGGGTGGAGAGACAAAACATGGCAGGTACAACATAGTTGATAGTTATCTCGAAAAATAATAAATACTAATACACAGATACATAAATAAATACATACATACATATAAACAAAATAAACTTAGGAGAAATAAAGACAGGTAGAGGACAAAACAAATCCAGCAAATTAGCGCTGGGATGATTCTGCCAACTTCTTACGAATATGATCACGTGCTTTCACTTTAAAATATAACCGACTGGTTGCCGTCTTGATGTTCAGAGGGAGCGCCTTCCAAAGAAAGGCAGCCTGGGCGAAGAAAGAAGAGTGAATGAAACCAGAGCGGTGAGAAGGACATCGTAGAAGACGATTGTTGGTGAAACGAAGATTTTTACTATGGGCAGAGCATCAGTATTGAGCATGGGAAGTCAGGTAAGAAGGAGAAGTGGGTTTGTCGAGTATAGTAAACAACATTGACAAAGCCCTCAATTGTCTGCGCTGACGAATGGGTAACCATTTTAAAAGCAATCGATGCGCGGGTACATGGTCATACTTATGAAGATTGAAGACAAATCGAATTCAGTTATTGAGAAGACGGTCTAATAATTATTATTGTACGTTTATAGTTTTAATACTTTACCGCTATACTCAAAGTAACTATCATAAAATATATGGCCGTACTCATAGACGTCATTAAACATTGATGAGACATTATGATATTATGATTATGGAACGGATGGTGCGAAATATAGAACTATCAAAGACGTTTGAGATCAATTCCCACACATTTGGAAACCGTATTATTTTGCGAACGGTGGACTTCACTTTTGAAGTCCACCGTTCGCAAAATAATACGGATAAGATCCTTTGATCTTATCCGTATTATTTGACGTTTTTAAAATGCTAATTAACATGAAAAGACGTTCGTTTTTGGTTTTCATATTCTATTCACATAATTCAAATACTTTTGATACTTTGGATTGTTTCAACATTACAATATTTGATTGCGTGCGGCGGTAGATGTTACTTTATGTAACCCTTCGTCCGTCGTATGTCGGGACTGATATGTTTCAATGGATAATGGTTCGAAAATCCTCCGCTGAAGCTTAATTAAATCATTACGCCCCATTTGCCGAGTAGGATGAGCAGGGCTGTGAGTGGTTTTAGCGTACAGCGAGGGGATATTGTTTTAAAACATATTGTGTGTAAATATTTTTGGATTGGTTGGGGTGAAGTCTGTTTTGATCGACTTCCAAAGCTCCAAATTAGGTTAAGGTTTAAAGAATTACACTTTATGTCCTGATTTTATGTTTGCAGGAAAAAAGGGATACCTACTTTAAAAAGCTCTACTGCGTTGTAAAATAAAATTATCAGGGGGATGAAGAAAAGAAGATTCCACAAATTGTTCTGAAGTGGTGAAGGGTCTTTCCTGTAGTAATCGGATGCTATTGCCTGAAAAATCGATCTCTTATCTGACGATATGGTTGCATAGAAGGTACTTTTAAAAAAATCTTAGTAAATCATCACTTTGTAATCGAGCCCTCTGAAGTTTCGTTTTCGATCGCCCTGAGGAAGAAATCTTTAACCACCACAGTTTCCCTAAAATGCAAAACATCTAACGCGTCACTTTCAATTTAGCAAATAAACAAAACATCAATCAAACAATTTGGTTAAACAAATACAAAAACACGGCAACATGATCACGGGCATAAAGCAATCAGTAATTAAAAGTTGGAAGATTCAACCCATTCTATTAACATCATAATGAACGCCGAACCTATTAAAAACATAAAGTTTTCACTAATTAAGTTGGTACGAGAAGGGGTGACAGGGGGTGACGCGGGGGGTGAAGAGTGGTGGGGGGTGTAAACTCGTAAGCTGAATTGTATCAACATTAATTCATATTCCGTAATTCGTTTTATTGTTATAATTGAACTGAATTCTGCGATACACAGTCTTTGATTGAGTTTGCAAATGTTGGTGGAGAGATTCTGATTTATGCCAGAATGGGTTTGCTGTTATTAGTATATCAGCCTGTGAAAGCCCAAAGGCTTTATTAAAATTACAATGTAGCACACAGATTAGTAGACGTAAAATATAGATAATAGTAATTATATATAATAGCAAACATCTTGTGTCTGTGACTGCGACATTCTCGTCTATTTAGTCATTTTCTTTATAAGTGTATCTTAATTATTTATTAAGGGCAGCCCTAAAAGTTACTTAAAAAGTGAGTAGTAGGTGTAAAGTCTATTATAAGTAAAAGGGAGGGGAAGCCCTACAATACTTTTGGCATTTACACAAAGAACCCCGTGAGTTACACAATTGCGGGTATACAAAGAAATAAAGCATAAACAATTTCCTTTTTATTGATATATGGCTTATTTGTGTTGAGTAGGTAGACCAACTTTAGACCAACTTGCCATTCTCTCAACAGTACATTAATGTCGCGGCCTGCAACAAGGGCATTGACGGACGATCGTGAAAATGTGGGCGGTGGTGAAGCCGAGGCACACATACCTACGTGAGTCCATCAATGCCTGGTCGCGGCCAAGGCTTGCTTAGTACTTTTCTCAAACTAAGTAAATTAATTATAAATTCCAGAATCAATATATATATATATTTAATATATTTATTTACCAATATATTTATTTACCAATTTCACATATTAATACAAGTATTTTCAATAATACAGTCTTAAATAATAGGATAACTTAATCAGAATAAACTAATGTTTAACTAAAATATAACAATATTACAGGTGCAAAAAATGTTAACTTAGGATAATATGTAGCGACAGGATAATATGTAGCGACCTGCCTGATCTAGGTTTTAAAAACCTGTGTTTCAGGCCATCACTTGACTATGTGTTCAAAATGATGTTCTAATGGTGTTCTAAATGGGGCTGTAGTTATTTATTTAGATGTAATACATTCAATACATACATAAGTTCAAAGTAACGATATTAATATTATTTACATATCTCTAAAAGATTCTCTGTGTCTGTGTAATTTACATTCGCTAAATATTCTGACAACTTAAGACTACAATCAGTGTAACTATTAATATATATATTTAGTATCTTATTAAACTTGTTATACAGAAAAGACAAATGACGAGCAACTATAATTTTTCCAGCGCCAATATGTTCATTTGTTTCTTCTTTACTATAAACAGCTCTATTTGCAAGCCATATCGAAATTTTAATAAAATCTTTGATAAGTTAACTCCTTAGTTGCCATGTGTTGAAGTAAAAAGTTCGTTACATTTTTAAATAACACGACAGATACGACTTTTCATACCTAGTTATTTATGCGGCCGCTCAACACGACAGATATGGAATTTCATACAAATATTGCCGGCCGCGCGCTCGCTTGTATTCGACCAGTACCGCAATTACGATTTATCTCAAAGAAGGTTGTCAAAATAATGTTCGAATTTCCAAACAGTTTGAGAAAATCTAATTAACTTTTGTTAATGAAGAGTTTCGAGACATATATATTTCTGAGAAAACCGTGAAGGTTTTGTCAACAATTTATAAGTCGCCTGTCGCCCCTTTACCTGTTATTACTTTATTACTACACGAGGAGCTAAAAATAATAAATATGTAATAATTTTAGTCATTCGTCTGGTCTTGTATGTTTCCTTTCTTTTCTTTATATAGTTTGCTCATTAAAGATGTCTCAAGGACTGTTCTTCTCGTGAGGTGGCACAACTGAGGTAGGTACTTACTTATACGAATTTAGTTTATGCTGTCGTTAAAAGGTCGCTAGTTCTGACTGCACAGTCACTTACCTAAAGAAGGCTGAGCATCATGACAGTCTAA
This sequence comes from Xanthia icteritia, assembly GCA_949128155.2. Classification (NCBI taxonomy): domain Eukaryota; kingdom Metazoa; phylum Arthropoda; class Insecta; order Lepidoptera; family Noctuidae; genus Xanthia; species Xanthia icteritia. The sequence continues at coordinate 770,307 of OX421932.2, forward strand.
AAGTCCATTGCTGACGGTATTCCACTCCAAATAGGAGTAAGGAACGGTTAAATAAGTCTTACAATTTAGTAAATTTGTTACGACTATTGTTAGACCCGCAGACAAAATTCGGCTTAGGAGTATGTTTTAAAAATAAAGAGGTAACCCATTCTTGAAAAATTCAAATACTTACTTTTACTTTACAATTTAAAACTAAAAACATAAATCTTTTCAACTCTAAATACTTTCGCAAATCCCACTGCAGTTCTAGTGGCAGTAACACCATTAGACCAGCGATGGCACCGACTCCCCCCATCAAATTTTGTCATGAATACCCATCGACACAAGGGCAGCCAGTGTGATGCCCCCCATTGCCCCCGTTTGCCAATATTCGTGATAATATAGTCGTTATACGGATAGCTCGGTCACAGAATAGATAGGTACAAAAGGCTGGCTCCAAACAACCAGCGAAAACCGACGCACAATACCCCCGCTTCTTAACCAAACGCGATCGTCCTCTCTCGAGGACGCGATTGACGCGATCGTTTGTAAAGAAAGAAAAGAAAGAAAGAATAATATTTATTTGAACACAGTACGTGAAACACATAATACAAAAATAAAAAAATGTTTGTATGAATTATGACTTACAAACGCGACTTGATTGGCCGCGTCAGTATGTCATATTCATATAAAAGAACGCGAAGATCTCTTTTGGTTAGGACGCAGCCTGATGTCAGTCGCGATACAGAATGCACATCTCGTTGTACGGAGACGCGTGACTATGCGTGCGTGTTCGCTCGTTGTATGGAGCCGACCTTTTGAACTATCTATTCTGTGCCCCAGTAATGGCGATGGACAGTGTCGGGAGACACGACATGTTGCGTGATCGACACCAGAAATCATGTGTGTTGTGTGTCTATTTAAATTAACAACTAAATTGATTTTTGAAAACTTTTTGATTGTTTCTGCAGAAAGGGAATGTTACGATTTAATCTGTTTTTATTATACTACTATCAAACTAGAGGAATTGATTAAATGGAAATGATTGTTTTTGGGTTTCTCCTTATAAGTAGCTTGTAACCTGTCCATGGAAACTTTGATTGCGTCGAGTGGTCCTCGCCTTAGCGGAGGTCATTACCTTTTTCATCATTATTGATAGTTTACTAATGTTATTACGTAAGCAGGTATTAAGATATAATTTTGACTTCTATTATGTAATTGATTCGATATCGTTGTGATATTTTAGCTCAACCACAATAAGGGTGAACAGCCTCAGGCCTGAACAATAACAACAACCACCACCTTCCTTTATTAAAAACAATATTATTGGGTCCTGTGTACTGTACATAACCTATTCCCAAACTAGCCCTTACTCTGTAAACAGATACGGCAAACTAAGCTGTAAGTAAATAACTGTAAAGTCCTGTTTGCACTGCGGTTTAAATTGGGAAAGTTACGCCACGTAACCGCGATGCAAACTAACAAAGGGGTGCGGATAACATTTTATGGTAGTTTTAGCTTTGACTTTTGCAAGCTGATTTAGGAATAAGTGAAGGGAATTGTTGGTAATCTTGGATTTATAACCTTTTTTGTGGTCCTAAAATGTACGAAAACATCCGTGAGAATCCGTCATATAATAGTCTGGAAATACCAGTATGCTCTTTCTTTGCATGAGAGGCGAACCCTTCAGTGGAACTTACAACAATCTAGTATTTATTTACCTAGGCTACGTACATACTTCTCTGGAATACGGTACTCATGATTATAAGATCGTTCTTAAATCTTGGAACGGAGAGATTCTCTTGAAATCAAAAAAATACTTTTGAACCGTTTACTGCGGCATTTTGTTAAAAACTAGTATGTGTCAAAAAAGAGCTCGTTTATAAATTTTTAAAGATGTATAATCCTATTTGAACTTAAAAATATAGGTAGAGTTTAGGAAAAAAGCTATGAAGCTTCGATTGGCAATTTAGTATGCGAGTTAAATCCTTAATTCCTAACACAAGCTTGTTCGCTTCAGTTGGTTTCAAAAGAGCAAGCATCAGTCTTTGTTAAACAGTGAGCTCTAAGTCGTGCTAAGGCTGAGCCAAAGAGAATGTGTAGTTTTGTTGTAGTAATATCCGCAGCGAGCAGCTGTTGTGTGCTCCGTCTTTTTGATCTGTTTCTTTAAAGAAAACTAAAAAATATGAACGGTTTAATATTCTGAGTCGTTTTTATTGTTTCGTTATTCACGAGTACCTACGTCTAAGGTTATAAACGACGTGCTTAGGCTCAAGAGTTATTTGGTTGTCCACATTCCTGATATGTCTTGGCGTTACGGGCTTCAAATATACCAAGTCTTTCCTAATGTGCTTTACATTTGTCGAATAGTGACTTGTGACTTTAGAAAAGGCGTGAACACAGAAAACAACGGGCCACTCATATCAATAGCACAAATGCTTGTTTGAAAAGTACCGAAAAAAACACAACTTCTCTATTTGAAAGCATCAGTGAAACTGACAGAACAACAGAAGATCAGACGTGAAAAACATTATTCTTTGTTTTAAAACAACGTGCGCCAAAAACGTGCGGCGGAAACGGCGAAACCGACTTTTATTGTTCTGCTTAAACTTTGAAAAGGTCGCAATGTTTTGTTGAAAAAATACAACTGTGGTTGTAAAAAAGAAAATTATCGTGGTAACCGACCCTTTGTTTGTGTAAACGTTTATGAGTTTCAGCCGTTTTCACTGAGTTTGCAGGCGGCTACGATTCGTCTTCGTTAATGTTTCAAGGTTAAAGCTGTTTCGCTGTGATATAGTTGCTATGTGGGAAAAGTATGTGTGCTTTGTTTTCCGCTCAATGAGCGGGATATGTACCAACCCTTCACTGATGGCCCCGCGTGATGTATCGCAGCCCACTCCCTCGCGCAGAGAGGAGGCCTGTGTCCCAGCAGTCATAGCCTGCCAATAGGTAGGGGCTATGCTATGTTAGGGGGAAAATATGAATTATGTCTGCGGTGCTATGAGAAGACAGAGTGATAGAATTAATTTTATTTAGTATTAATGGCTAACTTGCATTATACTAAGTAATGAAAAATAACCGGCCAAGTGCATGTCAGACCACGCACATTGAAGGGTTCAATACTCAAGACTACCTACAACAGCAATGCAGTACCACTTCACCACCTCGATTGTTGAATATAGACACACTTACGCCGGCCATTTTAACCAAAAAAATTCTAACAAAAGACTTTTGTTTCATCCTCACATTTGATATGTAAAACCTTCCGACATCTACACGAAAAATCACAACATCGAGTCCCAGGAATAATAATTAATTCATTAATATTCACCTCAACTGACCAAACTGGACACACTTCTCAGTCCAGTCTTCAGCTAAAATGGGGTGTGTCTTTGTGATTTTTCACATTCGTTCTGGGTGAAGGGCACGGGGTATTACGGGGGGTGAAAGGGAGAAAGGGGGTGGTCAGTACAATGCGCTCGTTAGCTGTCGCCCCCTTTGTCTCGACACCACCAGGTCTTTTGTGGCGCCACTCACAGGGAAACCTCGCTACTGACCGTTTTGGGCGAGGTGGCGAGCTAGAGGAACCGTGTGAGATATGACAGTAGTAAGTGGTTATGCAGAGCACGACATTTATGTATAAGTGGTTATTCAGTGCACGACATTTAGATATATCCGTTGAACTACAAGAATCAAATTCAAAAATTCAAATTCAAATTCAAAAGTCATTTATTCAAACTAGGCTGAGAATCAGCACTTTTCGAACGTCAAAATTACATAAGACAGTCCCCCAAAACGCCCACCCTTCACCACTTCCTAGTGCTTTAGCTGGGAAGAAGAAGTGGCGCAACAAACTCGAAATTATTATGCAGTATCCTTCAAAGTAGAAACATAGTTAGCAAGATCAAATAAATAAACTCTAGTTGCAGAAGTCAGGTAGAGTTTTGATAATTCTTCTTTTTTAGGGTTCTGTACAAAAAAGGGTGCCAACGGGACCCTATTACTAAGGCTCCACTGTCCGTCCGTCTGTTCATCCGTTTGTCACAGGGCTGTATCTTTTGAATTTTCAGTGTGTATTAATATGGTCACTACAACACTGTGAAGGGTGGGCGTCAAAACGTCGACTTTTCGAACGTCAAAATTACATAAGATGTAATTGTGTAGTGCTGATTCTCAGTCTAGTTTGAATAAATGACTTTTGAATTTTGAACAACAAAAAATAAAAATAAAATATATTATTAAGTGTATATGTTTTATAATGATGTAGTGTTAAATATTGTTCGGTGGTACGGAACCCTTCGTGTGCGAGTCCGACTCGCACTTGTCCGCATTTAAAAAATCTCAAATCCACTCAAATTATTTGCTTATAATGTAGGTATACAGATAAAATGTAGTTTTTATAAATGGTCGCGATACATTTCACCTTACGGCATGCAACATTTCCAAACAATAGAAATACTTTAAAAAAATAATTTGATTTAAAAATTTAAAAATATGGAGTGTTCAATCACTATATTTTTCAAATAAAAAATATTCATGAATGCTTTTGAATTATGTGTAGCAGTATGGTTATTCTTGTCAATCATTCAAATAACCCGCCGGCAGGCCGCTCAGCGGTGTCCATCAATAGGAGCTATTTGTCAACAAACATGGACGCTACAAGAAGCGTGTTTTACAATATTTATCGTTTTATGGTTTTGAGTACCCAGGCTTGATCTTATTTTTGTGAAAATTCAAGAATCAATAGTGATGTTTTGGTTGGCTTCAGGTGAGTTTCACATTTAAATTTTAAAATTTACGAGGTTTTTACCTGCGAGATTGATTTACGTATGTAGTAGTTTAGCCTTAAGGGAAAACCATTCGGGGTAAAACCGGTCCATTGATTTTTACCCGTATGTATCAAATATGACCTACGTATTTTTATGTTTATTAATAACAGCTTATAACAGAATTACTTCTTGACAAGAGTCGAATCCGGATCTCATGCAATAAGCAGTTCAAGCCGTAGTTGATGAGGGGCAAAGGTATTTGGATGCTGCTTAGTCTATCCAGAATTAAAAATTATACTGCAAGTTTGATTCACCGCATTCAGATACAACTAAGGGCTGATTTCACCATTGAAATTGAACGCGATCAGCATTTCTAAAACGCGTTCAAAAGCTTTCAGTGTCAAAATTGTAATGGAATATTGTACAGTGACAGCTCTTGAACGCGTTTAGATGTGCTGAACGCGATCAACTTTTTTTCAACTTTGTACAGTATCTTTTATAGAATACGGTTCTGTGCAGGTGTCGAGGCATAACTGTATTAAATAGAAATTTTCTTTTTGGTGTTCTTTTTAGTTTAATATTGTAACTATCCGAATGATGTTGATGTCATCGCATACCTTATGAGACTAACTACTAATTATACTACTAATTATAAGCGTTGCTTGAATACAATTATGTTTTGAAATGCCTGAGCCCTAAACCCTTAGCTACGCGGCTCTACCCCTACATAGTAGACACTTCAACACATACTACTACCTACTTTACAGTTATCTTTCCAATCACCGGAAGCATTCTAATTAAGAGGGAACAGGGCCTGCGATTCTCCATACAAATGTATTCCTTTTTTTTCTTCCTGAATAATGACTCCAGAACAATCTTTTTTTTAATAAAATCAAGGTCTGTTGAAGACGCGTCCCTGTTATTTCTCCTTTTTCAGCAACTTGTTGGTAATGAAAATATGACCCTCCAAAAACTGCAAAAATGCCCCATTATAACGCCGTGATTATAGGACTACCAGACAAATTCAAAAAGTTTTTAATATAAAAGCTAATGATAGGAACCTAGACATACTCTTTCTTAATATTTTAATGTAAAAAATAATTGAATCGGTTCAGTTTTCGATGAGAAAAAAAGGGAATATGAAACGTCGATCTCGTCAATTTTTTTTGTGATATAATTGGTCTGAGCTGCAGCTGTCCTTATCGCACTCTACTGAGGCAGACTCGAGGTAAGACGACGGCAATAGTTTCTTCAAGTACCTATTTTTCAAATTCCTGGCAGGGCCTGTTCACCCTTAACTACTATATTTAGTGGCACTACGCGCATAATACTCTGTTTTTGATTAATTTCCATATTGTTAACAGACATTGCTTAGTTACAAAAACTTGAACATTTAAAAGACAGAAGAATTATTCTAGAAGCTTCTTCTAAATAAACGAAGCAATATTTATCAAAGATCAAACGAAGTTGCTTTAATTTTAATTCTGACAAGAATCTCGATAATATTTGTAAATGTCACTAAAGTCGAGTTCGTCGTGACTTTAACAAGATTCTGAGAAGCTAAGGTTCTTCAAGATTTTCTTATTCGTTCTAATCACGATAGCAAAACTATCAACTTACTTTTTTAATAAAAAATCTTTGTTATTATTAAGATCAACATGATTATTTCTAATATAGCGTTCTTTGAAGTAAATTCTAGGTACCTATCAATTTGTTTTTTACACTCAATTTACTTTTTATATATTCACGACAGAATTTAATGAAAGTTTTATTTATCAGCTCGCCTAGATCGGTAAAAACCTAAAGAAACATAAGGTTCAGCTTTTATAAATTACCTGAATGCTAATTAGCGACCGTTTTTGATTAAATCCAACACTATGAAAATATTCACTAGATATGTAATGTAAAGCCAGCGTTACCTTCAAAGTAAATTGTCCGGAGTTGTCGTTTATATTGCTTTAAACATTAAGTTATGATGTAGCGATTACAATAAGTACGGCTGCACGCGTGCGACTCGTCGCTTCCTGGGCGCGCCGCTGTCTGTCGCTTGTCTCTGTCGCTTCGTGTCGCGCTAGATTGATGACGTGGCGACACTTCGGGTTAGCGCACACGTGTCTTACCTGACGCTGTGTAAGTGATTGTCAACGGGAAAAGAGTAGGATCTGTGTTTGTCTAACAAAAACTAAACTAAATCTTTCCATGTGTAAATATTTAGATTTTTTACGGAGAATATGAGATACAACAGTAATATAATATTTAAGGTGTTATACGTATTTAATGTTTTTCAACAGAAAAATAAAGCAATTCTATGTTATATGTCTTTAGTTTCATTGAAAGGTTTACTACAATCCTAAGCATATGCACCAACCGGAGTAAAATTGTAGGAAATGAAATGAAATGAAATTGTTTATTCTGTAAATAGGATATTGCAATCACTTTTACACGTCATATTAAAAAAAAAATAAGAAGAAAATGCTAGATGAGTTCGGCGTTTCCTATCTGACTACTCTGAGAAGAAAGACCGAAACAAACTCAGAGGTCACAGTCTCTTTTAAAGTCCAGACATAATCTTGGTCAGGCCATATGAGGACCATGTAGATTAGTGTCTGAAATGGTATTTTGAGGAAAGAACCACACAGATTTGAGTGGACCTGTCCAGTCAGTGCAAGCATTTGTCAGTAATCGTAGAGCTCAACTCAGAACTTAAGGAGCTCAACTCGACGAACAATACCAAAGAAAGGACATTTGGGTAGGTCGCATAAAGTACTCAAACTGCCAGACCATCATTTAAACTAACTGAGAAAGAAAAAATTAAAGAAAGAGGAAAAACAATAAAAATAAAATATCCACATAGTCCTCACATTCACAATAATTAAAACAATATAATACTTTACAAAGTAATCATGTTATTTTGTATATAATTTTCAACAATGTCAATATGTATATAAAAAACTGGTATTTTTAATGATTTACATAATAATTAAAATGTCAAATTTTATAGTTTTATCACAAAGCTTAGCAGAGCGAGCAGCTCAATCCCACGCTTTTTTATCTTCTAAATAATCTGAAATTTTATAGTACCCTTTTTTACAAAGTTTGGTTTTAATACAGCTTTTAAATCGTTTAATGGGTAAGTTTCGAATATCAATGGGAAGTTTGTTGTAAAAGCGTATACATTGACCCATGAACGAGTTGCCTACTCTGTGGAGACGTGTGCGATGTACAGCAAGGTTGTGTTTATTCCTGGTATTTAAACTATGAATATCGGTCATTTTCTTAAAATTTGATATATTTTTGTGTACATGTAATAGGTTTTCAAAAATATATTGTGAGGCTACAGTCAGGATGTTTATTTCTCTGAATTTTTCTCGAAGGGAATCCCTTGGACCTAGGTTGTAAATGGCTCGAACAGCCCTTTTCTGTAGAACAAAGATAGTATGAATGTCCGCACAGGTTCCCCAGAGAAGAATCCCATAAGACATAAGACTATGAAAATAACTAAAATAAACAATTCTGGCTGTATCTACGTCAGTTATCTGTCTAATTTTTTTAACAGCATAAGCGGCCGAACTAAGCCTTCCTGACAATTTTTCTATGTGTGGGCCCCATTGTAATTTACCGTCAATAGTTATTCCAAGAAAAACTGTTGACTCTACAGGGTCCAACTCTATTCCATTAACTTGAACATTAGTAGTTAGCTGCCTGACATTTGGCGTTGAAAATCTAAGGAGTTTAGTTTTTTTTTCGTTCAGGAGAAGATTATTTACATTAAACCAATGCACAACTTTAGAGAGTGCATCGTTAACTTGTTCATAGTTGACTAACTGACGTTTGATTTTAAAAATGAGGGAAGTGTCATCTGCGAATAAGACGATCTTGTGATTATCCCTTATGTGGTAAGGTAAGTCATTTATATAAATTAGAAATAAGAAAGGACCTAGAATTGAACCCTGCGGAACGCCCATGGTGACCGCAGATCCTGCAGATCTCTTGCCATTAATATCGACCCTCTGAGACCTCTAGGTTAGGTACCATCTTTTTTATTCCTTCATTTATAAAGTGTAGGACACTACACTTTATAAATGAAGAACACTACTGCTCTGTGTGTGTGTGTTTGTACACAAAACACCTTATAGCGGAAAAATTCGGCATGTATACACCGTGAAATCTTAATGGCTGTTTTCCCGCGGCAGAACAACTTGCTATAAGGAGTACTTTCGAAGCATAGAGTAAAAGTAAAAAATAAAGATATTTTTGTTTTAAAATAATTAAAAAGATATTCATCAACTCGAAAACGTGAGAATCAATAGTAACAGGTAACTTGTAGCTACTACTCGAACCGCACGCGCCGCCCACAAAGGGAACAGCGATGCATAAATGTTCAAAGCAAAATAAACTCTCCCACGTGGTGATACGGCATAAACTAGTTTGCACGCAACAACACAAAATTTGTTTTCAAAATTGTTTCTAATATTTTATTTATTTATATAACGATTGTATTACCAGAAAAAAAACCATTTCGCTGCGGGGAAACAACCATTAAGATTTCACGGTGTATATATCATCTTTAGTTAAGCATAAGAAAATAGATAATTAATAATAACGAAAATAATCGGAGCGTCTCCTACATCCCCACACGGTAGGCCGCGCGGGCGCTAGGGGCGCGGCCGCTGTGGGCGGACGCGTATAAATGACGATATTATTTTAGTTAATTAGCGAGCGCCGCCGTGTCGTGTATTAGTTACTGAGAATCAGTATAATACATGTTGCTCAATACTACAGCGTGAGCAGGACCTTACAAGAATACAAAGCGAACTCGGACTTTGTTATGAATCACTTCCGACGGATAACCATCGTTTAAGCATTTAAAAACTCATAAATGTAAAATGTGAACCTATAGTATGTGTATTCTTGTAAAATAGCCACGCTGTCGAACAATCGGGAATATTAAAAAATATATTTATATTTAAAGAAATAGTTAGTTTTTGCACTGGCAATCATTTACCTACGATCTTCTTGTGATTTAAAGAAATCCTCGGTAAAGAACAGCAAAAATATGTGAGGTGTCTGAACTAAGGTTGGAGCCGACTCAATCAATCTTATGCTAGTGACATGCGACACGGCGGCCGTGTTCAGAAACTAAACCACGCGGCACATAGTCAGGGAGCTGGTGCGACCATTCACTTATTTACTCATCGTATTTAATTTGAATATCAATGTTACCTCAGTTGTAATTATAGTTCCCGTGTTTTGTGCTGTTTGTAGTATACCATTATAATTACATAAATTGTATAAACTGTTTTTTTACTTTCAGGAGAGTAACTACTTAATTATTTCTTCCTTTACAGATAAAAGAAAAACGAATATTTTTATATAGGATTTTTTTTTATTCATCAGATAAAATAAGTCTATACCATTTATTTAAAAGGCGAACCTATCAAGTTTTGCCTTGATTATTGGAATAAAAAGGTTCGAAAAAGACGTTTCCAAATCAAAAATAAAGCATTATAAAAATAAACTATAAAAAATAGAAGTAAATGAGAAAATAAAACAGAGTGAACAGTTTCAGTTGAGTGCGATTTAAAAAGTAAATTGAACGGAACGGTTTAACACTCGCAGTATTAACCGGTTCAGTTCGGTTCAAACTGCATAGTGGCCTTGCAATCTCCGAGCCGTTGCATCGAGCTATATCGATTGAAAATACGTTGTTTTACTGAAAAATATAGCAACATAACGGTTTTATAATAACTTTAGCAAACATATTAGTCGTTTAACGCATAGGTGGACAATCAACTAAATAAAAGATATATCGCTTAAAATAATCTCACTATGCAATCTGAGTCCAAAATAAAGTAGATAAGTACTCCCCATTGATATACAAATACCCTGATATATATCAATGGTACCCTCTCAACTCCCTGAAGCATCGTTAGGAGGCTCTAAAATCTCCTGCTTGGACAGGCAGCGGCGTCTACCTGTATTATAACGAAGTTACTATTAACCTTCCAGACTTGAGGATGGAAACATGCGTTAAAAAGAAAGTCTTTATAATGTAATCACAACGTGTACAATTGGTCTTTAGAATAACACTCAAATTCTATACGTTATTGGCTATTGAATGCAGTGTAGGCTAGTTGGATAAAGTTAACAAACGGTCCGAACCTTCACATCACATGTTGTTTCCCATCAAATTGCTACAGCCACACCTGGGTTCCTTCACATGCTAACACTGAAGGTCGCCTACAACTATACCTGGACAAACACACCGTCTATTTAGTATATCAATATTCAAGGCTGTACCTCCATATTTAGGATAACCCTACTATTCATAACGTAATACCCAGCCGACACGACGCACCGACGACACAGATTTTATAAATGAGCTACGAGGGCGGAATACGCGGCGCAAATGGCGATAGTCGTTACCAAAGTTACGTAAACACGCGTTACGTTTAATTATATAATTAAATTATTACAAGGAGCGTTCGCAGCGAGCATAAATTCACGTAGTAGTGCCTGAATTGTTAATATTGTATTTAAGACCGCCATTACGCTAAATATTTATGGTGCCAGATTTCCGCCGTGTTCAATGTCGATGTATGTGATTAATTAGTGTGTTTGTGTGTGTAGCGATAATTAGAGAAACTAAATGGAATATGCTCCTCCTCTATTTACGTTTCACAATCAAATTCGCTAAAAGTGAGATGAAGAATAGAGAAAGCAATCCTTGCTTCCAAGCAGCCATTGAGTGTTTACTTGGCTTGAAACCTGAATCAAAGCGAATTATGAAAAAATACGACCCAGAACCTTCGGCGGGAACTGTATGAAATTCGAATCAGATGCAGTAAATGGCACTACAACTTACCATTACATCGTTCAGAGCATATTTACTCGGATTGGACGCAATACACAACCGCCCTAGCCGCCATTATTCCGCACATTAACACTCCATTCACCCACTACTCCGCGGCCAATAATATGATTATTGTGTGTGTGTGTGTGTGCGAATATAATGTGTGTATCAGCTGCCGTTTCCCGCGCTGTTGAGCGACGGCTGTGAAATTAATTACGGCATGTAAGTAACCAGGTAACTCGTCGTTACGATACCTTTGAATCTTTGAACATGTTTTGAATTTTCGTCGCGATTCGCATGTGATTACGCGTCAAAGATTTGTCAGGTGTTGGGATGTTATACATACATGTCTAATTAGTACTAATTATGTTAATGTTATTATTGAACTAGCTGCGCCCCATGGTTTCACCTGTATAAGTCCTAGGACATAGCATGGTCTACACATGTGCCAAATTTCATCCAAATCTGTTCAGCTGTTTTAGCGTGAAAGCGTAACTAACTCACTTTCGCATTTATAATATTATAACTAGCTGCGCTCCGCAGTTTCACCCGCGTAAGTCTCGATCCCGTGGGAATATCGGGATAAAAAGTATCATATGTCCTATTTCAGGTCATGGTCTTCCTGTGTGCTAAATTTCATCCAAATCCGTTCAGCCGTTTTAGCGTAACAAACAAACAAACAAACTTACTTTCGCATTTATAATATTATATTAGTTAGGATAATAATAAGTTAGGATAATTACCGTGACTCTAACTGTGTACCTATGTATATGATGAAGCATTATTTTCAGGGCATGCGAACCGTTCTCGAGTTGCGCGACAATTAAAAAAAAACTCGAAAAAAGATCATGTAAAACAAAAAAACGCGATCTCTTTGACCACTGCTGAACAATGGGCCGGGCGGCACGGCGCGCATGCTTCGGGTTAATTCGGGAGCGTATCATGAAGCGGTACTATTAATACCAGACAATCTTCCAACGACGCACTGGGTAATTGCGAGAACATGTTATTTCTGTCTGTAGGAAATACAATGACTGAATTAAGCAATAGTGGTATATTGTGTACTGAAAGACTCGTCTTCCAGTACTAATTTAATATATATAAAAATAGCCTGACTGTTGCTGGAAAAGTGTCTGATTTACCTTGTTGTGAACGTAAAGTAGTATTGTAATAGTCGCAGTGATGTAGTCGTCTTCATTATATATATTCGTGGAATTACTAAGGACCTCGTTTTACCAATAGGCTGAAAGACAACTTCTGGGATGCCTAACTTAGCATTGTTACCTGTTATCAATGAACATAATAATGTCACATGATTACAACAAGGAGAGATAAAGTGGCGTTTAGTCACTCATGTTGCACGAATTACCTACAATATTACTTACCAGAATTTAAAAGTAAAAACAGTTTGTAGATAGCTTAGTTTCTGAAACCTAGCCTATCTAATCTACGCAGACTCCGCAAGTTACGACATAAAGGATACATTCCACAGCTTCATAATAACGCTGGAATTTCACCCGCTAAGGCTTTCACACGCGCGTATGTACGTTATGTATACGTAGGCAGATTTAAAGCGCGGCTTTGTCTCTTAAGCACGTAATCTCGTGTGAATGGGTCTCAAGTATTCAAACACTAAAAGAATTATCTAAATCCTTATAAACTGTTTTGGTGGGATCGGATAATGTGAAGAAAATCGCTTTGAATACAATCTTTGGTGTTGGTTGAACCTACAGCGATGTGCCGTGTAAAAATATAACAGTTATTTTCTCAATAGGAAGATCTTGTTTAACGCACAGGGCCTCTATTAAGAGATACGTCAAGAAATGTGGTGACGGTCCAAATTCTCTTCATCTGGCAAACTCTGAGAATTACTTTGATTTTTCCCTAACATAGCAACAGCCTTAGAAGCTGACCTTAAGCGACCAGCAAAGTTAAGAAACCAGTAATTACTTTAATAATGACATAATTTAAATGGCACCACCTGAACTTTGTCGTCGGTTAATTAGTTCGGAAACAACGTCAAAACAACCGACGACTGCCGAGCATTGACCAGTTGATAACCGAGCTGGTTAACCCACCAAGCATTCTGTAAAATTCATTAACATCAATGAAAACTTCACTATTCATTACTATTTAAATGTATTTAGTTTGTAGAGAGGAAAATAATTATTTACTTTTGAAATACAGAAATGAAATTATTTCTTTGTTTATTAATTGCTTTTCTATTTTACACTACATACATTTCATATTTCCACAGAGTTTTGATTTGCGAAACCCTTTGATTTCTATAAGAGAATTATTTAGCAACAGTCCCGTATTCAGGTGGTTTCTATTCACATCGGAAACAAAGGGACGCGTGAAATAAATTCCGTCGTTTATCCGAGTACAGGGTAGCGCAACAATTTATAACGTTTATAACCTTATATACAACAGTCCCATAAACAATAAATAAGAAACAGAAGGTGCAATCCTGAAGTTATCTCAGCGAGGAAAGTGGAATCTGGGTTTGGTTTCCAAAACAGAATCTGAGGTAGCTTAAACAACTAAAAGTAAAACACTCTACCATCATGATTACTAATAAAATAAGTCTTTAAAAACAATTTCACACACTTTAAGAATAATTTCCAGCTGCTTTTCGTGATTCTATTCGGTTTGCTCCCGTGGCCTCAGAATAGCGACAGAAAACCTTGACTTTTCAAATTGATGAAAATAGTTTCACCAATTTTACAAATCAATCAATTATTTTCTTCTCATAGGCACCTAGTTGTATCGACTGTACCTTCTGCATGTACCTACTCATAAATAAAAGTATGAGTGGACATGTGACAAATAGCGTCGGTAGCTACGGTAGGTAACGGGTAATTATGTCGTAAATGGATACAAGGGTTTGGGCGCGATCGCTCGTGTAGCCGGCGGTTTATTAATCGCCACGTTATGTCCGTGTCACATGTCCACCGATGTTCGGCAATGTTCGGTAATGCGGCCGATTATGTGATGTTGCGGTGCATATGTGCGGCTGGTGTTCAGGTTTTGATTGAATGAGCAATGTCTTGATAGATTAAAATGAATAGTGTGGGTTCACATATGAATGCACGTGAACAATATCAGAGTCGGTACTGGTTTTATTAAAACCGAACAGTAGCTACATAATCAAAGGTCCCTAAAATTAGTGCTTGTAACCTGCAGTTACAAGCACTAATTTTAGGGACCTACCAGCCAGTAATTAAAACAAAAACCTGTAATTGTCGTGAATGATTGCAACAATGAAATGTTAATAGGCGCGAGATTAGATTAAACTGTAGCGTTTGAAAATATTCAGCTATTAAGTGAGTTGTTTACACTTTAAGGCATAATTCCACTTGGTAATTACTTTTTAATTGAAGATTGTGGGATTTTAAACGAGAACGCTTTTACAGTTTTTCACTCTGTACTAGACGAAAACTCTTTAGGTGTCGTTGCAGTTCTGGTTTGGGTTGCGTTATATTCTTTGTGCCTAGATACATCGTACGAAGTCTGCCTGTATAGTTAGATTTAAACCCGATCAGTCGATAATTGAATGGTCCTACTAATATTATAAATGTGAATCCTACTAATATATTCCTACTTAATATTATAAATGTGAAAGTTTGTATGTTTGTGTGTTTGGATGTTTGTAACTCAATCACACAAAAACGGCTGAATGGATTTCCATGAAATTTGGCACATAGGTAGTTTATAACCTGGATTAACATATAGAAAGAAAATAAATAAAGAAAGAATGAACTACTAAGAACTTAGGAACACCGAACTGACGAACTTTTTATCCGGTAGTCCGTTCCCGTGGTACTTTCCGACATCCACGCGGGCGAAGCCGCATGCGAAATCTAGTATAAAATAAAAGTTACTTTTATTTAAAAAAAAACGTTATCTATTTCAATTATGCATCTCAAAGGAAGACGCAGATCTGAATAAAAGCAATAATGAACTAGCAATAATTAAGTAAATTGCAGTTATGGTAGAAACATCCAATTTAGCTGGAGTAGAATCCCACAGTTAAGCTTCTCTTGGTTAAAACTGAACACGTACCACCCTGACCGTACATATTTCACACTTCTAACATCCACACTCTCAGCTGCTTAGTGCTTCTGAAAGGGAGAGAATAACCACTTGCCACCACATTACGAAGCCATAGCCGCCATTTTAGGCGTGTGCGCGAATTTAGTGATGTGACAAATGCGGGGCGGGTTTGGCGAGGATCAGGCCGGGACGCTGGACGGGCGCGGGAAGGGCCCATTGCCCGATTTATGAATCCCAGGCTATTTGCGATTCAAGTGGCATACACCGCCTTAATAAAGAGTTAGGGCGCATTGTACTTAATGTTTTTGCCCGTATTTATGCTGTTAGCCGCTCGAATCGGAATCAGTTTAGAGATTTGCGCGGCGTACTGCCGCGTGCCCCTTTTGTGTTGGCCATCGTTATGATAAAATGCGGACGTAAGTGGCTCTTAAAGACGTTGTTGCTACACGCCGCAATTTGCGTGGAATTATCTGGTTCTTTGAAATGATGACTTAACTTTATTACTGACTTAGCTTCTGCTTTATTGGCATTGGTATTTTAACTTTTTTATAAGGATTTAATAGTAGATTATGGAATTAAATAAATGGTTCACTAATGTTTCACCAAAACACCATTGTGTTGTGGTGAAACAACGTTTCGTATACTATTTATTTTACAAACAACCTATTCCGGAAATGTTTTATTTTATATATATAATATATATATATATAGGCAAGTACTGAAGTTCTTTAAACCTAAAAAACTATTATTTTTCTATATATTCTATTCGTTTTCGGCACTCGCCGGCCGCTGCCGCGGCACCGCTCGCTCGGCTCGTGCGTAGAGGGTCGCAGTTCTATCCCATTTATATTTTTTATGTTAGCTTGAGCACAAGCTGTTTCTATAGTTTTTGTTGATTTATAAATAAATATTACCCTTTTGCCTATTAATTGAATGAGTTAAATTTTTAGGAAATTGCGTAATGCAATATGTAAAACGTTTTTATTACAAACGTTTCTTTATGAGATAATATGAATAAAAAATGAATTGTTTGTCAAATAATGTTTGTTAAAACCATAAAATTTTACATTTTAATTATTATGTAAATCATTAAAAATACCAGTTTTTTATATACATATTGACATTGTTGTAAATTATATACAAAATAACATGATTACTTTGTAAAGTATTATATTATTGTTTTAATTATTGTGAATGTGAGGACTATGTGGATATTTTTTTTTTATTGTTTTTCCTCTTTCTTTATTTTTTTCTTTCTCAGTTAGTTTAAATGATGGTCTGGCAGTTTGAGTACTTTATGCGAGCTACCCAAATGTCCTTTCTTTGGTATTGTTCGTCGAGTTGAGCTCCTTAAGTTCTGAGTTGAGCTCTACGATTACTGACAAATGCTTGCACTGACTGGACAGGTCCACTCAAATCTGTGTGGTTCTTTCCTCAAAAGACCATTTCAGACACTAATCTACATGGTCCTCATATGGCCTGACCAAGATTATGTCTGGACTTTAAAAGAGACTGTGACCTCTGAGTTTGTTTCGGTCTTTCTTCTCAGAGTAGTCAGATAGGAAACGCCGAACTCATCTAGCATTTTCTTCTTTTTTTTTTAATATGACGTGTAAAAGTGATTGCAATATCCTATTTACAGAATAAACAATTTCATTTCATTTCAATAATACGTTACTAAAAAATAGCTTATCGGATAATTATTTTCTTAAGTGAATTATTTGGCAAACTTGTTGTTGCATAATGATGAAATCACAAATCATATTTTTGCCAATCGTTACTTGTCAAGTGAATTTTTTTATAATTTACAAATGTACTTCGTAGTTAACGTAAATTTAATTACGTGTTTCACATTTTCAAAAAAATCTATTAAAAACACATTAAGCCCCAAAATACCGTAATTATCTCCCCTTTAATAAGCCGAATAAACAAATCTCAACAAACAGACGTAACCAAATCACTGCATAAACTCTGTGGCGCCGACTCATTAAACAATTAAAACCACGCACGACTCAGACCTATTCCCCATTAACAATTAAATTAGGAAATATCCCGGATCGCCACAATCTCATCGCGCCCTATATTGATGGGACTCGGTCAGTGGTGAAAGTTAAATAAAGTTCCCGGGAAAATTATGGAACTGTGCGCTTGAAGAGCTTCTCGCAAATTAATATTACTTTCAATTACATCAGGGTGGATGTTTATTAATAATGTCAAACTAAAAAGCTTGTTCAGCTTATTAAAAATACCTTATTTTAAAATTACCTGCCTTGACTTTTATTTACATTAATTTCCTTGAAAGTGTAACACTTATCTGTCAATGTTCATTTACCTGATTTAGATTTAACCCAACTGCCAAGCTAAACTACAAATACATTAAATCGTTTGCCAGAACAAAGCGCCGTCGTAGCGAGCTCAGTAAAAACCTAAACAGCGGAATTATACGAAACATTTCCGTGCATTGCGACTATAAAACGCGGCAAGTTCCTGCGCTCCGGTCACCGCCATGCATCACTCGTCGTGCACGGAAGAGACGTAGCCAAGGGAAAGTGAAAGTATCAAAGTGTGAAAGTATCATGGGGATCACATCTTATGTGGTGTGCCGAGATTTTTAATGGAGTAGTTTTCCCTATTGAGATATCAAGCAAGTAGCTAAAAAATTCTTTCAAAGATAGTTAAATTAAGGCTACCAATATAACGTTTGAATGCAGACTTTAAAGTTTTATTAGAAACAAAACAATGTGTTGAACCTCGCAAAAATTGTTGACCATTTATCTAATTGAAATGTTTGCTTTTGTGTAATAGGGTAGAGAGTATCTACTAGAGAGATCTAGGGAAGATAATGACAAAGTCTTTCATTAAATAGCAACGAAAATAATTAAATAAATAAAAAACACGATCTAAGTAGTCCAGGCGGCCCCTTAGAACGATGTCCTCAACATGCAAGTAAATCTAGATAAGTTCAAACAATGAATATATTAAAACGAAACAAATTGCATTTTAAAAAGGCATATTACACGAAACGTTTCCGTGTGTCGTAGCAATAAAACGGGGCGCGCTTCCCGGGGCCCGGGATCCCGGGGTCGTACATCACTAGCTGACGAGTGAGGAAAGCCGCTGTTTATTTATATCGCGAGTAAATACTGGTCGACTAACTCGCCTGTCTTCTGCTGTATGTGAAGAGACTTTGTACTTTGATTTATGAAAATAAACAAGAAATAAATCTGGATTATAGCACTTAAAAGCGTTTTACTGAGCGCAATTACTGTGTGTAGTGGGCAACTAGGGATTACTATAGAGCAAGAAAAATAAAAAATAAAAGGTCGTTCTCCTAGGCAAAATGATATTTTTTAAACGACCTACTTTTAAATGGAGCCGTACTATACCGTAGCAACGATATCTTTAGTATTTTTATAATCGAGAGATGAACGTTGGCTTTTTAATTCGTACATTATAGTTTGGACTCTAATTCACATGCATGCAAAATATTTCAGCGAGTTTGAAAAAAGTGCAGCACATAAATAATATTCATGAGTTATGGGCTCACGTCCCATAAAACTAGGTGAGTGAATTTTAATAGAATTTGCACTCCCTGCAGAAAGGGTTCAGTGATTAATAAACGTGTTCCACGCGAGCGAACGAGTAAACATGAACAAACTACGACCAAATATACCGTATAATTGATTAACTAACCATATTTGGGGTATATTTTAGACTCATAGCGATATAAATAGCGTCCTTAGTTTAATTACTTTGAAATTGATGTAGGGATCCGTAAGTGTAGTGAAAATGTAGGTTTGACAAGCGGATTTTTAGTTACAAATTGTTGATTAATTCGTGTCTCAAAAGCGATTGCGACAAGAATATACGAAGTTATGAGAAGTGAAACATTCCGTTGTGTGCAACATGCACGTGTTCTTTATAAGAGATAGAAAGGCTTCATTCAAATTAAAGTAGTAGTTTGAGATAAAATTTTGTGATTACTTGTTTATTTTTCAATGCTTGTCATCTCTTGTCATGTTCAAATTAAGAACACTCATCTATAAAGGAACAAACATAATACCACTGTCAAACATCAACAAATCAAGGCGAAGCATATCATATACAATATTTACGACGAATACTTTTGACTGACACTTAAGAAGTGCGTCAGACTCACAGATGTGACTAATTAGTGCCACAGACTGGCAGAGCTCCAAGACAGAGGTGCTGCTAATCGTGCGTTAGAGAAAGATGGCATTCTTGCTTGTGTTTAAAATTGTTATGATACCTAAGTGTTGATTGGCGCTTAGAAGAGGGATTTTTTATGGTAAACAAGCGGGGTCAACCTGATGGTAAGTGGTCGCCATCCACCGACTATAGACAGATATATGCAATATCTAAGGCATCACCGATGTGTTGTGCATGCCAAAGACATAGCTGAAACGTCTCATAAATGCCTGTCACTATTTATATTTGTTATATATTTCGAATAGAGAATTTTATTTAGTAACTATTATCTAATGCTTTAAACACAGCAAGTTCTGCTTAGCGACACAATTTCTTATAGTGGTAGTAGTTCCCCGGTCGAGCTCCTTAGCTACTACTGCTGCTACTGTGTTCTCTGGTATGCGTTTGATGCAATATCTTTTGTTGAGATTGAAAGGCTATTATTAGTGTTTCAACTGTTAACGCGGGATCACTTGTTTTCCAACCATTGTTTTGAATAGAATATTTTTCCATAAAAACCTTTTCTGTCTGGCTTAAGCACGAGTCGGGCTATCTACGAGTAGATCCTTTCCAAACGACGATGCTAAAATGTAGGTAAGGGACGTAGCAGGCGGCGTTCTGTAGTTTCTGCCTACCACCATGGGACGAAGGCGTGAGTATGTATGTGTATGTATATTATCAAGAAAACAATTAATTTCCCAATAAAGAAACCAACCCAGTTACTATTCTGTAAGGTCAACCACTGAAGCCGAAATACTTTAGAGCACAAAATAATATAGTTCAACGTCTGTTTGACAAGCTGTTGGCAATATTAGCAACGTGCTGGTACCGCCACGCCGCCAAGTAGGGTGGCAGGCCAAGTACAACGCCATTTGGGACGCCAGACTGAGTCATAAGCAAGTTTTACAATAATAGTATGAGGAAATTGCTAATTTTGAATGTGTCAGTTTCAATATTGTGCGACGTGGGTTCCTTTAAATGATTTTAGTGACAAAGAATAATGATTAACATTCAAAAATATTATTTTCTAGTATTAATGATCTATCTGTTACACCTGCCACTCAGTACCATGAAGTAAACCCGCAGGGGCCGCAGACTTACCTTGTCATGTTAGCTAGGGTTAAGATCAAAGACTGTTTGTCTCCAGATTTGACGAGAACCGTCTTCCAAGTTGTCACATGTCGACAAGCCCTCAGAGCAGTCAGCAGTTAACTCAACTGATAGATTATCAGTGATTGTATCCAAGAAGCGAGCTTACTTGAGCACTTAGTTAGTGTGTAGGTTCTGTTCGGTATCATGCGAAATACCCAATGTTTCCGACGAATAATATTGATTGTTTATGAAACATACCTCTGAAAGGCTCGCCCGAAAAATTCTTCCAGAAAAATAAAAAATAAGTCAACATTTATTAAGAACATTCATAAACCACACATTTTCCATCTCACACCGCGTTACCCACAAACAAAACTTGCATCTTTCACCCGCAGGAGCAGAAAAACCCCAACGTGTAGCTAAAAGTGAAGCACACGAGGACACGGCCAGTTCCCCACACTGGCCGTGTCCTCGTGTGCTTGCCTTCTGCCGGGGATTCTCAGAATTAGCCGTGCCTTGGTGTAGGTAAGTCGGGGAAAAATTGTATTTGCTTCGTAATTCCCGGACGCTTGTTAACAGACTTTTTGTGATCGTTTCAAATTGCGCTTCGTGGAGAAATGCGCCTTAACGAATCCTCCTTTGTGTATCATTACTAACGGCAATTATGCGCAATGGATGGATGGACTATTAAAAATTTTGTACCGATACAGAAATGTGATTCTTGCTTTATGATTGCTGTTGTTATAAATTGTTTGATTGTGTACCTAATACTATTTTATTTTTAGCGACACCCACTTTGTATATGTTTTGTTGGTATTGGTTTAATTAAAGCTACGATTTTTTTTATACGGATGACCACTTATAAAAAAAACTCGTAGCTTTAATTAAACCTTATAAAAACCATATAGACAATGGTTTCGGCCTAGATCCTTCCACTACATATCTATCGAGGCCCACACACCTACAAATAACTACAACCCAATTTTCATTTAACATTCATGTAGGGTAGGACGAACTCCCTTTTATGTTTTCATCGTGTTGTGTCCCTTTTACAAATTTTCAGGAATATAAGCCAATACAATTTAGTTATGTAACAGTAAAATTTTCATCAAAGGCTTTCGGAAAGAGATCGTTACGGTCTACAAATGTTAATGTGGTCGGAAACAATTGTTTTAACTGAAATATAATAAATAACACATAAGACAAAATAGTAGTAGGTAAGTAGGCCCAATTGTATCGAACTTCTGGGTCCCGCTACGATGAGAAAAAGGTACACACGCACATCAGTCACACGTTAGTAACAATACCAATAATAAATCATTATAAATATTATAATCGAAGCAATTATAACTCAAAGACTACATCGACCGGGCGTGAATAGAAAGAAAGAAAGAAAAGAAAAGAAAAAGTATTTATTAGGACAAGCACAAGAGATCTTAATTAAACTAAACACACACTCACTAAAAATAAAAATAAATAAAAAACAAACAGAGTAAAAATTAATATAAAGTGTAAATTCCTGTGCGAGGCCAAAAGGCTCCTATCTCAGCATGATGCTGCGACATTTAATAATAAATGTCACAGCGAAGGTATTCTGATAGGGCCTGCAGTGATGTCACAGACAGAAAGATTCATAAACATAAATACAAAATAAAAGTAATTAAACAGATGTATTAAATAGGTACATTAAAAAATAAAACATAATGTTGTCCGCGTGTCAGCACCCGACGTAACATCAGTTACTTGTCTATGCAGTCTTGCCAGAAGGTTATTTTTGTAACCTGTTAGGTGATTTTTTAACTGCATTGGTTACTTTTAGGTTACACTAATGAAAAGGTGATTTTTCGGGATTTGTAGAATTAACTTTTAATTTTTTACATAAAAGCAACGTGAAACGGAACGCTCCTTTTAGAATTTTTCATGTTGTTAAGCTTCGTTAGCAGTAGTAGAAGAACAAATTACATGCTCTGTGAGAAGAACAAAAACCTCTAAGAAGCCACAACTAATAAAGAAATTGAAATTCATATTTAGTATGTAAAAATGTAGTAGAATTCATATTAAGCGCGCTTGCGCGCGCATTTGATGGACCATATTTTAGCGATATTTCGATACTCGTTTAACTTCATATCAATTCTTAATGCATCAATTTTATTATAAAGGATCAATATGAATAAATCAAGAAATGCGGAATAGGACGCTAAAACTCTAACATTGAATATACGATTATATAAGTTACGTTGCACATGGGGTAGGCCTTTTCAGAATACCGGGCCGATTTTGTCATAAGGTACGTGCGTCCGTGATACGAAATGAGCTCTTTAGTCGAAACAACTTTTAGGGGGAGTGTTCCAGTTAGCAGGGGATTTTAATACATTGATTTTTAACGTTCAGAATCAGTAACAATACTGAGAAAAGTGGCCGATAAAATATAACAATGTTTCTTTTTTTCGCGTACAGGCGAAGTGCTCGATGGGATTTGCCATCGGCAAAATGACGATCTTCCATACAAACATTTATCCCCTTTAAATTTCAATAATGTTTTTCCTTAGTGCTCACCTTCGTTATAAAATTAATTTTAATGCAAAATCTCACGTTTCTAGACCCAACGGTTTAGCAAGTGCGTTGTCTGTCGATGAATTAATGAAATAAAGATCTATATGAACTAGATAACTACTAGAAGTTCAGGTAAATATAGTTTTAAAAAGTGCTCCCACGCCCTTAGTTACGTATTTTACTTTTATCCCAAAAAACAAGGTGCATTACGAAGTCACCTACTGTAAAGTACTGTAGAAATCTTATAATGCTATTATCAAACCAACAATTCTAGTTTACTTGAAAAAGGTCCTACGAAGAGAAAAGATAGAGTATTTCCTTTGTCAAGTGAATTAATTGGTAGCAAGCTAACAAAATAATATTTATGAGGAAGATGTGGAGCAGGGAGCAGCGCATTACATTGATCACGGCAACTTTGTTCCGAATACAACTGTTTGCTCTGTAAACTGCATTGAAGGACTTTGTAGAGAACGTTGTATGTTTATGAAAATTATAATGTTCTGGTTTAATATAACGTATCGTATATTTAGTTGGGCAGTTCATTTATGCACTAACATCAGTTTGTCAAAGTCTATTCTTGATAATTATTTGCCCAAAATATGGGTTGCCTTATCATAACATAACGTCACGCCTGTAATTCCCGAAGGGTTAGGCAGAAGTGTAGCTATAGTATCTACACCCAAATTTTTCATTATTATTTAACATTTAAAAAAAGAAGAAAGAAAATAAGTTAAAACCTAATTTGACAACATAGCATCTGACTGGCAATAGTACCTACGTTAATATACATCCCTGGACGAATTCTTATTCAGGGGGTTCTACTTCTGCTTAGGCCGTACATTACCTCTGCTCCGAAATGCAACACTTTTAAAACAGTACACACCTTAACAAATACCCATCACCAACAGCCTAAAAAATTCCAGTCTACCAAATCTGGCAAATCTGTGGACAATTATAGGTTAACGATGATTCTGGGGTTAGGCCAGGGTCTGACCGGCCAGGAGTCCCACATACCCCGTCTCGTCCCCCACGAGCGGCAGTGCATAAAGCATTTCTCAGCGACAAAAAAAGAAAAAAAAAGAAAATAAGGGTCTGACCGGCTCCGGTCGATAATTAATGCGCCCATTAGAAGGTGAGGAATATGTGTACCGAGCCGTTTGCCGTACTCGCTCCAAATAAACGAGACGCGTTTAAAATAATGCCGTGTGGAAAACTTTATACTGTGGCGTAAAGGAGGAACTAATAAATGACTGTTATATATTATGTAAAAGTACACTGACGGACTTATAAACTGCATCAAAGTTCAGGATTACTTTCGAATAGTATTTTTGATAAGTATGCATTTTTTTTAGATTAAACTAAATAAAAATGTCGAGACTGTCCATTAATCATAAAAAAAACAAAATTTAAAAATAGAACTGAAGTAAAAGATAAAACTATAGCCGGGAAAATAACATTTATGCCTAGTCTCAAATTCGTGTGGGGTGGCATTTCGATGATCGGGCGAACGGAACTTGTTTGTGTTCATCGACATGGTTCGTCTAAACGGTAGAGAGGATGTTTGACGGCACAACAGAGGTTTTAGAAGCTCACGTCCGTCGTACCTTACACGGAATGAATAGGCGAAAATTTTACTCTAATGCAAGATAATGCACGACCCCACGCCGCTGCACAAGTTCGACAATATTGCGAAGAGGTTGGGATACGAACCATGAATTGGCCAGCACGCAGCCTGGATCTTAATCCCATTGAGCATATTTGGGACAGTTTAAAAAAAGCTTTATATGCGAGAAATCCTGTGCCCACAACAGTGGCAGCACTAAGAACAGCGATTTCACAAGAATGGAACAATATTCCGCAAGACCGTTTAATAACCCTAATCAGATCTATGCGGAACCGATTAGAATCTGTAATAAGGGCACGTGGAGGCAATACACCTTATATTAAAAGAAAAAAAAAACCTATGCTTCAACTTTTTTTAAATTGTAATAGCCAATTTTTCCATAAAACTAGTTTTTGTTACATTTATCGTTTTTGTTCAAAAAAATTGAGTGGTCCTTTCCAGTATACAAACATATACTTAAGGATATGACACTACGCTATTATGAAGTTAACAAACCAAACTATAGGTTTCAATTTAAATTTGTATAAAAAGTTTGAATACTTGGTTAAAATGTTTATTTCAAGGCGTCTTGAACATTGATGCGGTTTATGAGTCCGTTAGTGTAAATATTGTATAAATATTCGGAGGTACATAAGTGGCTCAACTGCTAGGGAGATGGACTGGAAATGCAAAAGGACTGAATTTCATGATTTAAGGAAAGCGGTGTTTTATAAAAAATAACAAACCAGTATTGTCTGAATTCGTAGTAAAAGTAGAGTTTTTACACCGGCATTGATGACTGACAGTTCAGATGAAGTGAAGTTGATAGGGAGTTTTTGCAGAGGAAGGCAACAATTTAAAAAATATTTATTTGTTTGTTTTGTTTTATTCATAAAAGCGCCATACCAAAAACATCGAAAACTAATTTTTACATTTTCGCCGGCCTTACTGGAAAACTAGTGCCTTACCATTTCTATACCTGTACATTCAAAGCCGCAGCTCTTTCAATTGGGTTCCCTCTATCTGGCAGAATTTTGATGCTCCGAAATTTATTTGGCATAACACACTTGGCATAATCTTCTTTAAACGAATATATATATGGCATAAAAATCATTTAATATAATTATTGTTTGGCCGAATGTTTATATGTCCGAATTTACAAAGGCATACTTTTAAGATGGCAGAATTTTATTTGGCATAATTTACTTTTGGCAAAGCTTAATTTCGCATATTTTCGTTTCACATAACGTTTATTTAGAGCGACGATTATTTGGAATAATTTCACTTGGCATATTAAGAAGATGGCAGAATTTCATTTGGAATAATTTTATTAGGCATAATTATTGTCATTTCTATAAAATGTAATCATATTCTTAACCTTAAATTAAAATTAAAATATTGTCTTAAAAAGTCAATAAGTTGTACTACAAAAGTTAGTGAAGTGACAGAACCGAATCGCTGCAAAACCGACTGCACGTAGTCTTGTCTGCCCTACCCCTAGAGTGTAATTTAAGCCCGCGTAGGCGCGGAGGGGCGAGGCGGCCCGCAAGCTGAGGAGCAGGTGGTTTTAACGCTCGCCGCCGCGGCTGAGGCTGGCCGGCTTCGCCGGCCAGCAAGCCGAAGCTGCTGTGGTGAGCGTTACAACCATCTGCGACGAGAAGCTTGCGTGGGATCGCCGGAGCCCCGCAGCGCCGGAGCCGTGACAGAAACCATGCCTGCTGCATGTTGCATGCTTGCTTGCATGCTGCATGCTTGCTTGCATGCTGCATGCTTGCTTGCATGCTGCATGTTTGCTTGCATGCATGAACTATGAATTTTCCGTAATGTGATAGATGAGTCTTTCAATTATTATGGATATGAAAAGTATGCCAAAAGATGATTCTAACTGTAAACTTTCTGAGATATGATAGTTCTACCTTTTAATGATTATCGATATGAAATGTATGTATGCCAAAAGACTATTCTGACAGTGAACTTTCTGCAATATGATGGCTCTACTTTTTAATTATTATGGATATGAAGTTTATGCCAAAAGACGATTCTGACAGTGAACTTTCTGCAATATGATGGTTCTACTTTTTAATTATTATGGATATGAAATTTATGCCTAAAGATGATTCTGACTTACAAAATTATGCGTTTTTAATGTATTATAAATGAGTGTATGCCAAACGATTTTCTGCGAAATGAAGTTTATGCTATGCGCTGTTATGCAAAATAATATTATGACATAAAAAGTTCTGCTATAAAGGGGGGACCCCTTTCAATTCTCCGTTTTATTTGAACACAGCCCGAATTATTCAAAAACTCATTCAGAGTAAAGCAACTACGCCCACGCTCGCGGTGGTCCCAACTACATAACATTTTGGACACTCAATAAATCCTTATACCCTAACCCTTTTCGTGTACAAAAAAGCATATTTTTCCAAGTCTATGTCTTCCAAGTTGGGCCGCTAAGTTATTTTTATGATTGCCGCGCGATGTTTATGGGTACATGAAGCGGGCGGCGCCGGCCGATAAGCGTATGCCGCAGGCAAGGCGTTGCGTCACACATTTCATTTTGCTGATCTTGCAGGTTTAGCTGTATGTACTTTGTCGGATTCTGATGGACTTATTATGTTGTTTTCATAATAATTTTATGTTATATCGAGAGACAGGTTTATGGATCTATTTTTTATGTTCCAAGATGTGCGAAGACCACCTAATGATAATAGAAAGAAAATAAAGAAAATACGTTTATTTGCGGTAAACATGAGCTCGCCGTCCGATAAGGCCCAGGCCCGGGTCGACGGCGTGTTGGGTTCCACGCGCGCCTCAAAGAGATGTCAGCACAATTGAAGGGTCCGATAGGACCGATGCTCCGGAGTTGCGGTAGTCTGAAAGGGATACCGTGGCCCCTGGCAACGTACAGGCAACTGAAGGAACACGGGTGGGTTTTAGTCAGTAAGAGTCTGACACGTCCTCCCGCTCCGCCCAGAGTTATTTGATAATTTCCCAGGCAAAAAAAAAAGAGCCCATGCTCGATAACGATGTATAGCTAATTTGTATGACATATCTACTAGCGAGATTTTCTCTACAAGGCCTAGATCTCGAGATTAGATGAGATATCCTAACAATATAATATGTTGAGATATTATTGCATCACTATGGTTAGAAACACTGCCTTGGATCTTATTATTTCTTATTTGGATAATAGGATCCAAAGAGTGGACGTTAACGGCAAGCGATCCCCGGGTTCTTTTGTCACTTTATTTTTATTTTATTTCTCGTATATATTAATGACCCACCTTGCCTTGTAAAGAACAGTCATGAAATAGTGTTATTTGCAGATGACATATCACTTAAATTGACATATATAACAGACCGTTACCGACGATGTAAATAACGCTCTGTCTAAAATAGTGCATTGGTTTAGTGTTAATAATTTACTTTTAAACGAGAAAAATACTAAATGTATTAGATTTCTGACACCTAATGTTAAGCAGGTGAAAACCAATATATTAGTAAATGGGGCGGAATTGAATCTTGTGGACACCACTGTGTTCTTAGGTATTACTTTGGATTCGAAGCTTCAGTAGGGCCCTCATATAACCAAATTGTCGAAGCGGCTATAAAATCCGTCATTTGACTGAAGTAGAAACAGCTCGATTAGTATAAACGGCATTTTGTTGTGGGGAAATGCAGCTGACATTCAGGCTATATTTGTGCTGCAGAAGCGAGCCATTCGAGCAATTTATAACCTAAGTTGTAGGCATTCACTGAGGGATAAATTTAAGGAAATAAACATCATGACACGACTGTCATGATGTTTATTTCCTTAATTTTTTTTTTTTGTATTGAGATGCGACTATCTCAATATGTTTGAGAACCTGATTTATGTAAAAAAGAATATTAATCTATATTCTAAACACAGCGACATTCATAGCATAAATACTAGAAACAAAGATGTACTTATTGTGCCCAGGACTAGGCTCCAAAAAAATAGTAATTCATTTAAGTGCCAAAGTATACGTTTTTACAACAAACTCTCAAGCCAGGTTAAAGAACTGAGCCTCAATAAATTTAAATCATTTATTAAACACAAACTATGTCAAAAAGGTTTCTATAAAGTTAAAGATTACTTAGACGACAAAAAGGCTTGGGACTAGCTCCATACTACTCCATACTAATTTAGTTCATTTTATTTGACTGTATAAGTCAATTTATTTTAATTTTGTTTTCATTTATTATTGACGTAATCTACTCTTTACACAGTTTTTATTTTTATGAGTTGTTTTGTAATATATGGTCAGTTAGCGACCTCGAAAATTGATCATATTATTCTAGTCTGAGCAATCGGCAGCAAGTTCGTCATGCTCCCTTAGATGTCACTGCTTGCGGTAGCGTCGGGGGTCGGGTTGCCTCCTTCCCTAAAATATGGCGAGGGGGGTAGTGGCTAATCTTTGCGTTATGCTCGTGAACGGGTGCTACTTGTGGTGACTGGTCGTCTTGCTGACCATGGTTTTTGTTGTTGTTATTAGTAATTAACTGTTTATTTATTTTTACTTCGATGGTTAGCTAGTTCGCTAGTTTATCATTTGTGATTTCCGAGTTACAGCTTTAATTGCTATATGTAAACGGGCACGCCCTTTATGCCTGGAGGCTTTCATTCGGGTATTAAGTTTTTTTTACTTTTTTTTGTTGGTATATTGGCGTGTGCTAGATGACATATAGAAAATAATTTAATTTAATGTTTTGTGTTGCGTAAATACACACATCAACATGGTCTAGGGATATTTTTTAAAAAGCGAATTACTATGAATGTGTTAATTATTTATATGACATGTATATATTTAAAAGATACGTTATTTAATATTCTACCATTTTTTAATAATGGTTAAGGTACTTCGATTAAAATTTCAGGATTTTATTGAAAAAAAATGAAGCATAGACGGAAACCGTATATGAATTAACTTTTAGTTTATGAGTAAAAACTGAAAAAAATAGAAAAATCATTTAATTTGTGTTTATAAACTTGAAGTTAGTAGTCTGAGAAAGCGCCCATGATGTTCATAACACATCGGCAACGATTCGGCATGCTCAGAACAAGGTTGTCAATGTCTTGCTGCGGAATATTGTCCCATGTCCTTCTGAGGTGCGCAAAAAGTTGATCTTCTGTAGCCAGATTTTCAGGAACTTCCTTCAGAGCTCTTCTTTGCAGCATATCCCACGCATGCTCAATGGGATTTAGATCTGGCGATTGAGCAGGCCAGTCTAAGGCCCTAACATTGTGTGTATGTAACCAAGCTGCTACCGTTCTCGCCGTGTGTGCCCGGGCATTGTCGTGCATGAGCAGGAAATCTTGCCCCATTTGTGTTCTGTGGGGCAAGATTACGGGCCCCAGCACCTGTTGGACGTATCGTTCTGCCGTCATATTGCCCCGCACCCAAACGAGATCCATCCGTCCTCCAAGACGAATTCCTGCCCAAACCATAATTGTTCCTCCTTGGTATGGGTGAACTTCCTGAGGGTTCTGAAGACGGCTCCATCGTCCAGGAACTCGCCAAACACGCGTCCTTCGTGAATCTGGATGGAAGCCGAACCTGGATTCATCCGTGAACAGCACATTGGACCATTGCTCACGGCCCAAGTCCACGTGGTTCCGAACCCATTCTAATCGTCGTCCACGATTGCCTCTCCGTAAAGGTGGGACCAGTAGTGCTATTCTGTAACCATCTCACCGTGAGAACTTAGGTGAAGTGAGCACGGAGTGAGCTGTCATTCCACCTGCTGCTAGGGACTGACAGCTCACTCCGTGCTCACTTCACCTAAGTTTTCACGGTGAGATGGTTACAGAATAGCACTGCCGGAGTGGTCTACGAGAGCGTAGATTGCTTTCATGCAGTCGCTTTCTTACAGTTTGGTCACTCACAAGCACTTGGTGTTCCACTCGCAGCCTTTGGACCAATTGAGTCGCCGTTGCATTTGGTTGAGCTCGCGCAGTAATTTGCAAAAATCGATCTTGTCTGGGGGTAGTGATGCGACTTGGCCCCCGGTGCCTCTCCGCTACTTCACCTGTGGCACGATAGCGTGTCCACAATCTTGAAATTACATTTTGGTGGGTCCCTATGGCCTCAGCAACATTACGCTGAACAGACCCAGCTTCCAGCATTCCCACAGCTCGTAACATCTCCACCCTCGTCAAATGTTGGCGTTGCATGGCTACAATACCTCAATTTTAACTTTATCTTTCGTTTAAAAATGAAAAAAAACTGTAACTAAACGTAATTCGTATTGTTTTCTAAATTTCGCACAAATGAAAATTCCCTCTCCTAAAGACATTTTTATGCCACCGAAACAAAAGAATTTTCAAAAATTTGAATTTGGAATTAGTCTGAGATAAATTACAAACAAATCGGTGTATGAAAGATTACAATGCGGCCAGTACTTTTCGAGTTATTTAATTGAGTATGAAATATCCCTAGACCGTGTTGATGTGTGTAGTTAAAGTAAATTATTTTGAGTAAATTATTTTGCATAAGTACTATCGTATAGAATCAAGGTTTTCTATTATGACAGCTATGCTGCTGGGGAGTTTGTTGCGCCACTTCTTCTTCCCAGCTAAAGCACTAGGAAGTGGTGAAGGGCGGGCGTTTTTGGGGGACTGTCTTATGTAATTATGACGTTCAAAAAGTGCTGATTTTCATCCTGGTTTGAATAAATGACTTTTGAATTTGAATTGACATGGTAAAGAAATTTCCAAAAAACGCATTACTAGTCTGTACATTCAGTTACGATTCCCCAAAGTAGTCAATAAAAAAAAGCAAATAATGAACTTAACTTCTTACTGCCTGTGCATTGTTATTCACGAGGTGTTACTACTTTTCATGAGCTATTAGACATAACACGGATTATGTTTTATAAGACTTTTTTTGCAAAATATGTCATATCGAAACAGGCCTACCATATCCAAAAACGGTTCCTCGTACTAGCATAGCACTTTTCCCAGAAATGTTACACAGAGTCACAAACCGACGAATACCTACATTACGTAGAAATAGAAAAAAACATACTATTCGCATCGGTTCGCGAATCGTACGCCGTGAATTTTCTCACTAAACCCGCATAAATGGATATACCTACCTCCATTAGCTAGGTTTACAAACAACAATACCTGAATTTACAAAAAAAAACATTTGTAATCCGAATTGATCAGAATCTCATGCCATATCTTTCGCGCGTTAAACAGATGGAATCGGCCGCCATTTTGTTGCACGGACCTCGCATCCAATGAGTTTACATTCGATAAACTCATGCATACACTTGCAATAGCGCTATTCTATTAACCCAATTGTCGGAAAATCTTATATTCAAGGTCTTTTTCAACGGGGTGAGGGTTTAAAAAGCCGAGAATGGGGATAAAAATGGGTTTCTCAAAATACATTATTGCTCCCGTCTATTTATTTTTCTCTAAAGGTACTTTTAGTCTTCAACATGATATGACCGAAAACGAAACTGCTCTTACTTGAACTCATAATAATTATTATCAGCCTACAATGTTCCTACTGCTGGGGCGCCGCCGGCCTCCTCTCTTCGAGAGGGAGTGGACTGTAATCTACCAAGCGGGCCCAGTGCAGGTTGGTAGATGTCAATTTTTTCGATTTTTTGGTTCTAGGACATGCCAATTTCCTCACGATGCTTTCCTTCACCTTCTTGAGAGCAATGGTGATGAAATTATTTACCCAAAGTAAAGCGCCTACCTGGGTTTGAACCAATGACCTAGAACTCGGGGCTCGTAAGCCATGACTAGTAAGTCGGGGCCGATACCAGTGGGCTACCACTGCTCTCTTACTACTTACTACTCTTGATGATTTTTGCGAGGCTGGTCCCTCCGAATGTTTAGCGACTGAACATTGACCTTAAGAATAAATTAATGGCGTTGGTACAATGTCTATTTACTACTACTAGAGGTAATAGAGTACCTGGTAATGAAGTAGAGGTAAAGGATTGGACCATTTCGCCAAACTGACTAATTAACTTGGAATTCGTTCACGGTTTACATTATTAGCCTTGAAATTTGTTATGTAATATACTTAACTGTCCGTTATCTTCTAATATATAAATGAAAGTCATGTTAGCTACACCATATATAACCCAAGAACGGGTGGACTGATTTATATGATTTTTGATTTGTTGGATTTGCTTCCACCCCGAATAGCAGAATAACTATTAATAAAACATTGGAAAATTCACGAAAAAAGAAATAAATGAAGGTAAAATCATGTTTTTATAAATCTTAACAAAAAGTACCTAGGTACTAGGCTTGCATGAATACACGGCAAAATTTTTTTTTGAAAAATCCACTGGCAATGTAGAAAAGGAGAAACTGACTGACTGACATATCAACGAAAAGTTAAAAATAAACCTAACAAAAAGTAAATTTTTTATAATTTTTTTTGGGTGAGAATTTGTCAAATAACTTCTCCCGCTCTGGGCGGAGCGGGAGGGCGTGTCACACTCTTACTGACTAAAACCCACCAGTTTTCCTTCAGTTGCCTATACGTTGCCAGGGGCCACGGTATCCCTTTCAGACTTTCCCGCAACCGCGGCACCGTATGATTCCTAGCGACAAAGTAAATTATTTTAACTGCTTACTTATTTTGAATGATCTGCTGTAACGGTTTTTATGAAAGGTTTTAATTTACTACTAGCAGTGGATTAGATAATAGGCTCGCAAAATTTATCAGGAGATAAAATGATAATAGCACTTGTATAAATTATTATTATTATTTTAAATCATGTAATTAAAAATTAATAAATAAATAGACATAGTACCGACGTCATTAATTCGCACGTCAGGTGTTCCATCCCAATGTTCAGTCGCCAAACATTCTGAGGGACCAGGCTCGCAGAATTCATCAAGAGGCTGTGTACACTACACAGTACATCTCATTCACTCCGCCATCACATTTTACCGCTATAGAAATAAAATTACGCAAGTGCGCGAAAGGCGAGGCCGTCGAATTTACCTTTTATTTTACCGCCCTTTACTTTTTATTGAGCATGTCGTTTTTATACGAAGCCGCGTATTTGCGTACGTCCGATACGAGTGCTGTTAAACGTACATCTACTGGAATTGGTACTGCCCTCGTTGAATATTTGCAAAATATTGTAGCTATGGATGTTTACGCTGGACTGTGTTTTTATATGCTTCATTTTTTTTTGGAAGGTATTAGAGGTTGGTCGCGTTTGGCTGTAATTTCTTATTTTTGTAGCGTTCCATACAATTAAGTACGTATTTTCAATTGATATTTTTTTATGATGGTTACGGCGGCGTGTAATATCCCCAAAAAACTGAATTACTATGACCATATTTCCAGCAAATTGCGCACATAACTAAATAATAATTATAACGAAGTACAAAATGAATGTGCTGTACACAGTAAAACCTTATACTTTTCCACTAAAGCCTTAAAAACTGTAGCCGAAGAAATATTAAAGTTATTTACGAACCACCCACGCCTTAAGAACTTGGCAAAGATACATAACCTTTTTTACGCCTCCGCAAAATTAATGTTTGCACATAAAAAAACACATGTAATAAAATTTATGATGATAAAAATACAGCATAGTAAACCTAATTTAATTCTTAATGAATAAACATCAGTGTGGCGGAAGTCGCCGGCTTTGAGTAGAACAACTTCTGGTGGAGCTCGCTGGAAGCCACACGAAGCCTTTGAGCTGCGCCCCCTAGCGGCAGAAGTCGCAACTTTCTGGGTAATTAGGTAACTATGTATGTGACTAACGTGTTACAAGTTATGTTTTAGTAGTTGGGTATTTAACGACATGAGGTCGCCGACCTCTTTATTCCTTGCTAAGACTGTCACTACGATTCGTCGGGTATACGTAACATACCGCGCTGATGTTCGTGCGTGTTTACATGTAGTTTCCGGGAAATAGATGGACAGTTCCTTCCCGTTCTTATCAGAGAAAAATGCTAAGTAATAACGACAAGAGGATGGGCAGTGCCGCCAGCAGCGTCCTCGTATTCGCTGATAACCAAAAATTTTATTCTGGCGGCATAATTGATTCTGAATAAGATCAAAGTAACGGTTCATCATCACCACCATTCCACGAAGCAGAGAAACAAAACTTCTCTTTTTCGCCACATTTAAAATAATAACATTAAATTTTCGTCATCCTTAAAGGATCTAAGGTCGGTCCTTAGATCCTTTAAGGATGACAAAATCGCCCCTCAACCGTGCTATATACCATAAGACCAGGCATAAGTACTGCGCATTAAGCGTAGTCACACGGCTTAGGGCATCGTGGAGCGTATGCAAATGAGCTGCATGTATTGTCGACCTTCTGGTTTGCTCTCGACCGCTCGTTAAAAGTTAGTTATACCTTGTTTATGGTCTATGAATACAGAAGGTTATTAAAATGAGTCTTTGTAATAAACTATGAAGACGTTAGTGTTCTGTTTAAAGGTATCATTCCGTTCCCGACCGTAGGAGGCAACTGCAGGTGACGTTTCGCCGCGACACGACTGGTTTCTATGAATTTCTATGAAATACTTTCCGTAGCCCGACCGCAGACCAGTAGTGCCGCCAACGCTCGAGCGATAACACGTTATTCTGCCTTCTATCTACCGACTGGAATACGGGCTACTGCCGCCTGCGGTTGGGTTCGGAATCATCACTGCAGCGATATGACGCCGCGACATTACGCCGCGACACGTCGCTTGCAGTTGCCGCCTGCGGTCGGGTACGGAATGGTACCTTAAAGCTGACACAGATAAAGGAAAGAGTTCCCTATTTTATTTTCAGAACTAGA
Organism: Xanthia icteritia; assembly: GCA_949128155.2. Classification (NCBI taxonomy): domain Eukaryota; kingdom Metazoa; phylum Arthropoda; class Insecta; order Lepidoptera; family Noctuidae; genus Xanthia; species Xanthia icteritia. Next base: position 806,236 of record OX421932.2, read on the forward strand.
TAGAATCCTTCTTATTCTAAATGCGAAAGTGTGTTTATGGGTTTGTACTTCTTTTTCGCAGTAATGGAGCAACGGATCTACGTGTTTTTTTTTGTTAACTTCGTTTTATCCCGGAAAACGCACAGTTTTTGTGGGAAGATCACGCGAGCGAAGTATCGGATAAAAGCTAGTCAGGAATAATGCAAGCAATCACATAATGCCCACAGTCCGCCTCATAAATTTTCATAGACTGTCATAAATCTGCCTATTAACGTTCTTTATGAATATCAGGAATTCCGACTTACCTATAATTATTTTGAAAATCATTTTACAGTTTCATAAAATACAATGTCAGTGATGAACATAAAAATTCCAGAGTATTTATTATTAATCTTTCAACTCTCCTTGTTCCTAGCCACAGCTATTCACCTTTTCACAATACGATCTAGAAAAACAATACATTCGTTTCAAATACATTTTTTCTAAGAATTGACAGGTATTTTCAGCAATGTTCCGACTACTGAAATAGTATCTTTGATCACTTTCAGTTGACATGTAAGGATTGCAGGGAGAACGTCTTAAAATTCTAAGTAACTTCCTCGGTATATCGTATGATGTGCGAGGATTTCTACGAATACATAATTATATGTGTGTTATTCATATTTTTTATCAGATTTACATCATCTCTCTCAAAATACTTGACATCAAAGAATATTGCATTGTTATTCAATAGATATCTTAGCTTTTCAGTAAGACTGAAGCCACTAGATCAGATATTTCTGTTGGCGACGACAAGAAGAATTAGTAATTAAGAGTTGATTAAACAAATAAAAACCATTTTAGTCAGTAGTTCATTCACTATGATTGTTGCATAAGCATAGGGTTAGTTTTGATCTCCCATAGTTCTAAGTCTTATTGATACCTATGCCTTTTTTTTTTTTTGGGTGGGAAATTATCAAATAACTTCTCCCGCTCTGGGTGGAGCGGGAGGGCGTGTCAGACTCTTACTGACTAAAACCCACCCGTGTTCCTTCCGTTGCCTGTACATTGCCAGGGGCCACGGTATCCCTTTCGGACTTTCCCGCAACCCCGGCAGGCATTGGTCTTATCGGACCCCTTCATTGATACCTATGCCTTATATCAAAATAGTTAGCTATAAGTTATTGTAAACCAATAAATAAGAAAAGTAAGAAACGTAGCTAGCATCCTAACACATCCTAAAAGTAAACTGCTTGTAAATCACATGCATGCACATACAATGGTATCACCCACCAACAAATTATATATATTCCCCCAAATTGTTATTTTCGTGTTTTGTTCTTTCTTAGCGTCACGTGTACCGCAAATAAACGTATTTTCTTTCTTTCTTTCGTAACTTGTCGAAAAAAACTAGGCAAAAATGGTATCATTCAGAGAGCACATTACAAACTGAGAATCAAGCTCATACTTGACCGAAATATCCAGATACCTATTATTGGTTAAAAACTGTAAAATATTTATTTCTAGTCTAAGAACCACCCACTACTTGTACCAAAGTAAAATAGTACTTAAGCGACCCGAAAATGTAAAAAGATCAGTTTTCTAGTGCGCGACTCAATATACCTTAATACGAGTAGTGTTAATCAAAGTGGTGTTTCATTGCAAATCCCTTGCAATTTCTGATAACTCACGAATAAGATACGCCTCCAAAGACCAAAAAGGTTTTCCGACATGAAAAATACATGACGTCATTTCGAAAACTCATTCAAAACACACATACGTCACTAGCGTTATAAAGAAAGTTTTGTCATATAACTGTCAGAGTGCAGATGCTAGTCTTACGACATGGCTGTTCCAATAACATGGCTGATTTTATGAGACCCGTTAGATACCGAGTTTGTTACGACATACTATAATAACACTGCACTTTTATAACCTGGGACCTTGACACGCTTTGTGGGTAGTCAAATAAAAGTATATGTCGCTTATTTTTATGGTCTTTTTTCTATTGTGGCACAAACGAAACGTTTAGTGAAAGGAAATGGTGTTAAAGTGAGCAGTTATATATTTGAGTCAAGTGTAGGTACAGTCCTACATATGTGACGAGTTCGTCCCAGTTCTTGGTTCTCTCTTAGGCATACAAACCAGAATAGATGCCTGTACTCACTGAAATGAAACGTATTCTGATATCAAACAAAGACAAGTACGTATTCTACTTTGGGCAACAAAACAAAAGTTAAATTTCAAATGAAGACAGTAAAATAAACTTGATAACAAAAGTAATTTAAGGTTAAATACAAATAAGAAGAAAATTTGCTGAAACAGGAAAGAAATCCCGAATATAGCTCGCTTATTCGTCTCTCTGAAAAATTGCTTGGTAACGTAAATTGGCACGCTTATAATGAAAATGAGGTATTGAACGGAACCACTTGGAACTTACGAGACGTATGGACTGGGTCCTCACTCGTCCTTAACAAAGGATGTAACTCACGAGACGTATGGACTGGGTCCTCACTCGTCCTTAACAAAGGATGTAACTCACGAGACGTATGGACTGGGTCCTCACTCGTCCTTAACAAAGGATGTAACTCACGAGACGTATGGACTGGGTCCTCACTCGTCCTTAACAAAGGATGTAACTTACGAGACGTATGGACTGGGTCTTCCCTCGTCCTTAACAAAGGATGTAACTTACGAGACGTATGGACTGGGTCCTCACTCGTCCTTAACAAAGGATGTAACTTACGAGACGTATGGACTGGGTCCTCACTCGTCCTTAACAAAGGATGTAACTCACGAGACGTATGGACTGGGTCCTCACTCGTCCTTAACAAAGGATGTAACTTACGAGACGTATGGACTGGGTCCTCACTCGTCCTTAACAAAGGATGTAACTTACGAGACGTATGGACTGGGTCCTCACTCGTCCTTAACAAAGGATGTAACTCACGAGACGTATGGACTGGGTCCTCACTCGTCCTTAACAAAGGATGTAACTTACGAGACGTATGGACTGGGTCCTCACTCGTCCTTAACAAAGGATGTAACTTACGAGACGTATGGACTGGGTCCTCACTCGTCCTTAACAAAGGATGTAACTTACGAGACGTATGGACTGGGTCCTCACTCGTCCTTAACAAAGGATGTAACTTACGAGACGTATGGACTGGGTCCTCACTCGTCCTTAACAAAGGATGTAACTTACGAGACGTATGGACTGGGTCCTCACTCGTCCTTAACAAAGGATGTAACTTACGAGACGTATGGACTGGGTCCTCACTCGTCCTTAACAAAGGATGTAACTTACGAGACGTATGGACTGGGTCCTCACTCGTCCTTAACAAAGGATGTAACTCACGAGACGTATGGACTGGGTCCTCACTCGTCCTTAACAAAGGATGTAACTTACGAGACGTATGGACTGGGTCCTCACTCGTCCTTAACAAAGGATGTAACTTACGAGACGTATGGACTGGGTCCTCACTCGTCCTTAACAAAGGATGTAACTTACGAGACGTATGGACTGGGTCCTCACTCGTCCTTAACAAAGGGTGTAACTTACGAGACGTATGGACTGGGTCCTCACTCGTCCTTAACAAAGGATGTAACTTACGAGACGTATGGACTGGGTCCTCACTCGTCCTTAACAAAGGGTGTAACTTACGAGACGTATGGACTGGGTCCTCACTCGTCCTTAACAAAGGATGTAACTTACGAGACGTATGGACTGGGTCCTCACTCGTCCTTAACAAAGGATGTAACTTACGAGACGTATGGACTGGGTCCTCACTCGTCCTTAACAAAGGATGTAACTTACGAGACGTATGGACTGGGTCCTCACTCGTCCTTAACAAAGGATATAACTTACGAGACGTATGGACTGGGTCCTCACTCGTCCTTAACAAAGGATATAACTTACGAGACGTATGGACTGGGTCCTCACTCGTCCTTAACAAAGGATGTAACATGACCTCCTTTCGTTCGTATTGTATGGAATTGGTCTGTTATCTACATTCTATTTAGTAGTTTCCTATAGGATCAGTTTTATTGTAGTCTATAGACTAGGTATGCTTTAATAAATAAACAAAAGGAATGTGGCTGGTATTTCTTTAATCTATGTAAAGAAATACAGGACAATGCGATAGAGATCAAATAGCTTAAGTTACTATTTAAACCGTGCAAGACAGTTATGTATAGTATACTCGTCGCTTACAAAAGGATTGATGGTTATGTTAAGCTAAAACTAGAAACAGGGCTGGCTTATAAAGATAAACCTGACTAAAACATATTAATAAGTAATTATGAGACAGTTTATAGTTATCGGCTACACCCTGAAACCCTAGAAATCGAAACCAGTCAACAAGTAAACAGATACTTACAATAATATACCTATGTATATTTTGTACATAAAAGGTCGCGCTTAATACTCGGGATAATACAGGCAGAGATAATAAGCAGGCTTATTTATGGCAGACCCTAATACCGTCATTAAAATAATTTGGATACCTACTGTTGTTTCTATTGTCACATCACTGGCTGATAATGTGAGGACTTTCAAATTTTAAAAATATTTTAAATTATTTGATTACTATTTTCTATTTCTATCAAAACTTCTTTATTAGGTACTATCTTTTGCCCGCAACTTCGCCCGCGTGTAGGTCGGAAATTATCCAATTATCTCATTATGCCACGAGAACGTAGGTAGTACCCTTGTTTGTTATATCTATGGTACTACCGGAATAAAAAGTATTTTATGTCCTAGCCCAGGTCATGGTCTACCTGTTTTTAATTTCATCCAAATCCGTTCAGCCGTTGAGGCGTGAAAAGGTAAGAGACAGACAGACCGAGTTACTTTCGCATTTATAGTCATTATAAGTCATTATACTTTTACTAGCTCCGCCAACGGTTCCCTCCGCTGGCTCGATCACTGTGTTGTCACACAGGCTGCCAGACATCTGGTGACGAATGCATCCGTGTTGTACGGTGTTTACGTGTCGGACCACATTCCATTGTTAATAGAGTGTAACATTAGTCTGATTAAGCCTAAAATTATTGAATCCAACATTTCTTGTAACAAAGTTGTGTGGGGTGAGAGGGATTTAGAACAGATAAATGAGTATTTTGATTACTGTAATAACAACTTAAAACAAATAGACTTTCCTCCAGAATTTTGTAAATGTGCTGATAATATGTGTCATAAACCTGAGCATCGGGTGGTGATAGATAGGTTGTACAATAAAATAATTTGTATCTTGAAAAAGGGAGCACAACTCACACATGCTAGCTCTGTTAAAAAATATCATAAAGGAAAGTATGTAGTAGGGTGGAACAAACACGTTCGCGAGGCTCACCGTGATGCCCGCCTGTGTTATCAAACGTGGCTGTTATACAACAAACCTACTTCTGGATTTATTTATAAAAATATGTGTACATCGCGAAATCTTTTTAAAGCTAAACTAAAATATTGTCAAAACAATCAAGAGAAAATTAAAATGGATATGTTAGCATCTTGTCATGAAAGTAAACAATTTAATAAGTTTTGGAAATTAACGAATAAATTAAAACATAGATCGGGGATACCGGTGAGCGTCGCGGGCGTGAGCGACCCCACGGATATAGCAAATGCTTTTCAAAAACACTTTAACGTAAACTCGCGGTTGTGTGGCTACAGCGAACCGTCAAATAGCGGCGCGGGGGCAGCCGTGACCGGGGCTCCTCCTGTCAGGTTCTCCGCTAAAGAAGTTGCGAGAAGTATACAGAACATGGTGAGGGGAAAGTCCCCCGGTCACGATGGCCTCAGCGTCGAACATCTTAAATACGCTGGGGTACACTTAACGTGAGTGCTTTCTTTGTTTTTTAACCTATGTCTAAGTCATAGTTACTTGCCTGTAGAACTTAGCAATACGATCGTTGTGCCGGTAATAAAGAATAAGACTGGTGATGCCTCCGATATCTCTAACTATAGGCCGATATCGCTTGCTACTGTCTGTGCTAAGGTGTTGGATAGTCTGCTTGATAAAATTCTGGCTAAGCATATTGTCCTCGAGGATGCTCAGTTTGGTTTTAGACCGAACTTATCAACAGATAGTGCAATTTTATGCCTTAAGCAGACTGTCCAATATTATACTGACAGAAAGACTCCTGTCATAGCATGTTTCCTGGATTTATCGAAGGCTTTCGACCTGGTCAATTATGACCTGCTCTGGCATAAGCTTACTCACGACACTACTGTCCCGGCTGATGTGATATCACTGTTTAGATATTGGTACAATAGTCAAAAGAATATAGTCAAGTGGGCAGGCTCATATTCTGATATGTATGGGTTGGATTGTGGGGTGAGGCAGGGGGGGTTGAGCTCCCCCCGTCTTTTTAACCTATACATAAACAAACTGATGGGTAGGCTCAGTAGCACTAAAATCGGTTGTCACGTAGACGGTGTTTGCGTGAATAACATCAGCTATGCTGATGATATGGTGCTGCTGAGCCCATCTATCAGTGCAATGAGAGAGCTTCTTAAAATTTGTGAAAGTTATGCGGTGGCGCACGGGCTCAAATACAATACCGATAAGAGTGAATGGTTGGTTTTTAAATCGGGTACTTTAACATACAAACAGCTGCCTGAACTCTCACTCTCTGGGTCTCCCTTAGGTCGGGTTTCGAGGTTTAAGTATTTGGGCCACTGGGTCACTGATGACTTAAAAGACAACGTAGACATAGACAGGGAGCGTAGGTCGCTGGCTGTCCGTTGCAACATGCTGGCCCGCAGGTTTGCCCGTTGTACTGAACCAGTAAAGGTAACGCTTTTTAAGTCCTTCTGCCAATCGTTTTATACGTGCAGCCTGTGGACCAAGTTTACCCAGCGGGCATACAGCGACCTGCGCGTGCAGTACAATAACGCATTCAGGGTGCTTTTGGGGTTGCCGTGGCGATGTAGCGCCTCGGGGATGTTCGCGGAAGCGTGCGTCGACGGATTCGCCGCGATCATGCGAAAGCGATGCGCTTCCATGATGGTGCGCTTGCGCTTCTCCTCCAATAGCATCCTGAATGTGTTTACGGACCGGTGGGACTCTCCCCTCTTTCGAAGGTGGGTAAGTGTACAGACACACTTATCCAAATAAACTGGTGTACCATTGAACGAACAGTTCAATGGTACACCAGTTGTTTATTATTGTAAATTTAATTTAATACTAACATTAGGCTAACTTATACTACTACTAACAATATATGGATATTATTTCTGAATTAAATTATTTGAATTGAATTGAATTGAATAAGTGTGATTATCTAGGCCTGAGAGTAGCGGTGGCCCAGTGGTAACACCCCCGACTTACGAGTTGTAGGTCGTGGGATTGAACCCAGGCTTTACTTTGTTTAACTAGTTTCATCACCACTGCTCTGAAAATGGTGAAGGAAAACATCGTGAGGAAACTGGCATGTCTTAGAACCAAAAATTCAAAGACATGTGATATCTACCAACTCGCACTGGGCCCGCGTGGTTAAAATCAACTCCCTCCCACCGAGAGGGGCCTGTTTCCCAGCAGTGGGAACATTATAGGCTGAATATGATTTTTTGTATTTTTACATTTAGTTTTACATTGTGTCAAAAATTAAAGCCTGTTGTGTCAGCGACTCGTAATTTTATAATCTATAAAAAAATACAGTCCACATTTTGCCTACATTTTATGGTCCTATCTCACCGTAACATGAACACGAGATCTAAAACGAAGCAGCTGGCACAGCTCCGGGCTAGTGGCGAAATGCATTCAAAATCGGTTGCGCCCGTCGTGGGTGGGCTCGGTCGGTCCTTTGAATTGGACCCCTTTTCAACCGAAGCCACGAATACACCCACGGCAGTCGATCCGGTCTCCGCAGCACCTCACCAGAATCCCACTAATAGCACTGAACCAGCTAAATCAAGTTCTAGATCTGTTGTGTCAGGTTCCTCGCGGTCATCAGCAACACTATCAAGGCACGTAAGTTGATCGCAGAAGCACTTTTGGCTAGAATATCGCTGAAAAGGGAACAACTACTCGCAGAACGGCGGCTAACTCGCGACCAGCAGCTCGCCGAACAGCGGCTAGCTCGCGACCGTAAGCTCCTCCAGCAAGGAAAACGATTGGAAAAAAACAAGTTGTTAGTGAACCTGGCGTCGCAGGAGGCTGATGAAAAGTCAATTCGTTCAGTGAGTCAATCCCGTACTCAACCTTGGGGTTCACGACAGTCGTCAATTCCCGCAGAATGACCCACCGCAAAAAGACATGTTGACATCACGATCACCCTATTTTGTCTGAAGAAACTCATTTCATGGAACTGAATCATGATCTTCATGCAACAATTAGGCCCGTTGAAACTTCGTACCAAAAATTGACGAGACCTAAAGTTGTAATGAATCCAACAAACATAAATTCATACAGGTTTTCTCATAAATATATAGAAGTAATGCCGTTTAGCGGTAAGGCTACTGTGTGGTTAATATTTAACGCACTTATCACGACACTCAACATTTGTTTACACCTACAGAGACTCTCGCGAGCGCGCCCTGGAGAGTGTGTCCGCCCTGCTGTACACTGCCGAGCGCCTTGAAGCAGTAGTGGACATGCTGGAGCAAACATTCGCACTACCCGAGACTATTGTTTTACATGAGATTTCCCTCGTCCGGAATTTGCCTAAGATAACCCTTGACCAAAGAGAGCTTAATTCTTTTGCATGTAGGTTACGTAACTGCATAGTCGTCATCAATAGTTTGAACCAAAAAGAATTCTATTTTCAAGAATTCTGTATTCTATTGAAATATTCCATACTGTACTTAGCAAATTAACTCCAATTTGTACAGTCAGTGGAAAGATTTTGCTTACCGTAACAACCAATCTGTACCAAAAAGTGTTGTCTACAGTTTTTGATATTGAACCCGATAAACAGAATAGGTTCTGTTTAGTTCCGGATTACGACAAACGTCCTAATGCTCATCATGGCGGCAGTGGTTTTGTTCGAAGTGAAAGCATACGATTTGCCGATACTGTAAGAATAAGCATGAATTGAGCGAATGTAGTGATTTCAAGGCTCTACCTTTAGATGATAAGTGGCGTTGGCTGAGAGATGTTAGGATTTGTTACAAGTGTCTTAAATCCAAGGCTCATTGGTGGAAGGCATGTTAATCGATCAACTCACACTCGTTGATGCGACACCCAAAATTCTTCTTGGTGCTAAACATTGGTATTTGACAGTTAGTCGTGATGTGAGAGAAGGTTCTAAAAATCAACCTGGAGCAAAGCAGCTTTAGGATGGATATTGCACAGGAAATGTAGAAGTTGTACCAAGCCTGTCCATTTCGTGAACCACGTTTCTTTCGCTGACAACTACAATTTAGATAGTCTTATCAAAGACTACTTTCGTCGTGATGCCATTGGAATCAAACTTAGAAACTTCGTGTTCCAAGCAGGATAACTATGCTTTAGAAATATTTGAATCTACATCCGAGCGTTTGCCATCTGGTAGATTCAAAGTTGGTCTATTGTGGCGTAACGATATTTCAAATGCACCTGACAGCTACCCTCACGCGCTGATAATATTTTTAGGTTTAGAAAAACGTATGGCACGTGACGCCAATTTTAAAAAAGGTTACTGCACTTTCTTTAATAATATGTTGGAAATATGCGGAAGAGTGCCCCAAGGACACTTACCACAACGCGATTAATGCATCAAATTCAAAGTTCTTTGGTATTTACCACATTTTCCGGTTGTACATCCTCAGAAAATGAAATTACGAGTTGTCCATGATGCAGCTGCAAGGACCTCCGGGGTTAGCCTCAACTCCCTTCTTTTTCCGGGACTTCGCTTGCTAGAATCACTTCTCCATATTTTGCTAAGGTCGTGTTGCTTTGACTGCTAAAATAAAGGAGATGTTTCCTCAGATCAAAATGAGAGAACATGACCGAGATGCCGTACGTTTTCTTTGGAGAGAGGATCGTAGTAGCAAATTGAAAATTTTTAGAATTACCTCTGTAATTTTTGGTGCTGTATGCAGCCCGTCCACGACTCTTTAAATAAAAAATCGTAACGCACAAGAACTACAGACATTGTACCCTGCAGCAGCAAAAGCTATCATTAATGATCATTACATGGACAATTTTTTTGGCAGTACGGATTACGCACAGGAGGCTTCGCAGCTTGCAGCTGTCATTATCACAGTTCACAATTCAGCTGCAATGGAGATGCGTGGTTGGGTTTCAAACGAGCCCGCCGCACTCACTGGGGTTCCTGAAGACATTCGTGCTGCAACTCCCAAAAATATTCACGCATGGCCCGAGGACGTGGTTCAAACGTTAGGTCTTATTTGGCATCCTCAGAGCGACAACTTCAGTTTTCGGAACGGGTCCCATATTGATAGCAACGATAAATTAACTAAGCATAAAGTTCTATCTTATTTAATTTGCTTTTATGACCCCCTTGGTCTCTTAACTCTTTTTGTTTCAATTCAAGGACGTATATAATTTCAACAAACATGGAGAACAGGGATTGACTGGGATACCGTGTTACAATCAGACCTTGTCCAGAAATGGCTATTTTGGTGACGGCAGCTAGCCAATATATCCAAAATCAAAAATCCTAGAAATCACATTTATTCCAGATGTGATTTTATAGATAAAATAATTGGCGACAGACAACTCCATGTACTTGCTGATGCAAGTGAGCAAGCGTATTCCTGTGTCGCTTACTGGCGATTCATTTTTTTTGACGGTTCGGTGAAGCTGACACTCATTGGTGGAAACGCGCGCTTAACCTCTCTAAAGCCCACATATATACCACGTTTAGAGCTGCAAGCAGCTCTGATTGCTGCTCGTTTTGCTAATACAGTAATTACCGGTCACGACGTTCAAGTTGACCATACATACTTTTGGTGGGATTCAACCACCGTTTTGAGTTGGATCCGAAGCGAAGCTCGAACTGTCAAGGCATTTGTTTACTAATTGTATCGGTGAGATTAGTGAGTCAACAAATGTAAATAGTTGGAGATATGTGCCCGGTAGTTTGAACGTAGCAAATGGTGCGATAAGGTTAAAAGACCGTGACACTGACTTTAACCGTTGGTTATCCGGACTTGAGTATTTCTTATACCCACAGTCCCAATGGCCTAAACCATCACCAACTTTTGAAACCTCAATCGGTTCAGAGGAACTGAAACCCTCTAAATCGATTGTGGGTCTCACAAGTTGCGATCAGGTTCTTTCGCTGATAATTCCAAATCCCTTACGATTCAGTGAGTGGGATCGGTTGGTGCGTGCAACCGCGCGCGTCCACCAATGCACTTATAAATATCTCTTTTAGCACGTTTTAAGGGTCAACATTCAAAATTGAACACTAATACCTCTTCTTCCAAGTTTTCACCATTGACTGGTTCAGATAGGTATGCGGAAAGCAGAAAACGCCATTTTAAAGAAGACTCATATGGACAGTTTTCGCCCACAATTTTCCGTGCTGCACGACCCTAAATAATCCAAGATACCTAAAACGAGCAAACTGCACTCCTTGGCTTTGGTACTAGACGAAGAAGGCTTAGATAGGGTGGATAGCCGGGTAAATACTTGATGGTCGTCATTCAGCGGTTCGCCTCCTAATACAGTTCTACCACTTTAAAGCTGCTCACGCTTTTAGCGAACTAGTCTGCAATGAGCTAAAACAACGTTACTGGATTTTGAGATGTAGTTAGATTCGGAAGATATCAAGAAATTGCGCATTTTGCTTGAAACGAAAAGCAACACCTAAAAAGCCAGCTACAGCTACGATTTGTCTGATGTTTGACTTGATCTTTACAGTCGGCCATTTACCAACGTTGGTTTAGACTACTTTGGCCCTGTGGATGTGCCTATTGGTCGTCGTAGAGAGAAGCGATGGGTGGCACTGTTTTCATGTTTGACAACGCGAGCAGTGCACCTAGAGATTGTAGCAAACTTTTCTGCTGACGCCGCCATCTCCTGTTTACGTCGGTTTATGGCCCGTCGAGGTGTTCCACGAAAACTTCTGTCAGATAACGGCACTGCTTTTATTGGGGCAAACCGTCAGTTAACTGATTTTTTTTGCGACGCTGTGCAATATTTTGTTGCTAATAATCAAGTTGAATGGAGCGTCATTCCACCTGCATCGCCTTTTATGGGTGGCTGTTGGGAGAGGCTCATACGATCCGTGAAGACAGCCCTTCAGGTGACTTTAAGAGAAAAAGCCCCACGAGAAGAACTGCTACATACGCTTCTATTAGAAGCCGAAGCAATTATTAATTCGAGACCTTTGACTTAAGTTGCAGCTAATAATGAATATCAAGGCCTCACACCTTTTCCTTTTTGAATAGGCAGCTCATCGAATCAGCAGTTACCTACACCGCTGGACGACGGATGTTTTCATGAATGAAAAGAGTGGAAAAGGCTCTTCGCCTCTCTGAGATTTTTTGGTGTAGGTGGCTCAAGGAATATTTACCCCTTCTCAAGACAAAGAAGCTGCAAAGAGACAAATAATGTAATTTGATTGTTGACGACGTTGTCCTGGTCGTGGATCCCAACTTACCCGAGGAATGTGGCCTATGGGGCGCGTGACCAAAGTGTACCCGAGAAAAGATGAGGTCGTGTGCGTAGCTGACGTTGTCACTAAAGGCGGAACACTGAAGAGGCCCGCTAGAAAGTTAGCTGTACTGGAAGGTCTCCAGGAGCTGTGCAGCGGGGGGTACACGGGGGTTTGGTGTTGCGACCTTTTTATATATATTTATGTTTTTTTAGTCTTTTTACATTTTGTTTTAAATTGTGTCAAAAATCTTAGTCAGTTGTGTCAGCGACTCCTAATTTTATTAAATATAAAAAAATACAGTCCACGTTTTGCCTATAGTTATTTTAATAACCATGTGGTTTTATGAAAACATTGCCAGTGATGAACCACCTAGTTTTAATATTATTTATTTTGTCTAACAAACACAGATAATTGGGTAGGTATCAGTTAATTATGCATACAACCCACAAGGGAGAGTAACATGATAGATAATAATTGCCTTGGTTTCCCTAAACACATTAATAAACATTTTAATCAAACATTGACTGTTGTCATGTTACAGTCGTATTGTCATGACAAACTGGCTGTCATGGCCGCTCGCTTCCGGCGCTCAAACATCCGGTACGTAATAAGTAAATGATTGAACATTATTCATAGTCAAATTATTTCTGTTGTATGTTCCTGGTATTGTTCATTATAATATTCACGGTATGTTATATTATTGCTAGGAAATAATGAGGTTATATGTGTTTTTTATCTCCACACATATATATATACATGATGACATTTGAATCACAGTTTTGCTAGAACCAACGTTGTTCAGACCATGGTCTACTACCATTCTATAGCATCAAATATGTTATTAAAACAATCTAAACTAGGCGTTCTCAAATTAGTCGTATATTGCTTAAACGTGTTCAAACATTAACCGTAATATCAAAGTACTCATCGCGGTAGCGATATGGCATTCTAAGCAGTTATGAGGAGTTCACGTGGACTAAAAAGATTTCCGGCTAATGCGGGCCGAAATACAAATAAATCATTAGCCAATGACATGCAACCGCGCAAAGTACCGCTCCGCCCATTTCTTTTGTTGACTGCCTCCTGAGCCGCCCGGGCGGCAGCCAGTCTACCGAAATCTCTCGCGCGAGCGACGCGTATGCATTCGATGTACTTACGTCACAGGCACACATCGCGCATTTTTTGTGAAAATGAGTTCTTTCTATTCGGAGTGGAGTGTTTGGAAATGGTGCGTTTTTACGCAGCTGCTGGTGACAATCTGGCGGAAGCTAGGTGCATGTACTCTTGGAGTCAATGTTGTCTTGGTGCACACGGAGCTAACCCGAAGTCCGCCCCTAAGACGACCCACCACTGACCCGGTTTTGTGGTAAGTTTTGTTTTTGTCTTGTTCCTGTAATATCCTAATAAATAAATAATACTTAATAATGTTACGTTAAATACAATGGGTACCCGTACCTAGTATCTACAGGAAATAATTAAAACCATGTATGATAGTACCTACCGTAAGTTTGCACCTAGAACGAAATGATATTGATATCATTAGAGGTCAGCCACCTCGCCGCGTCAACGTCGGCACGGTGCGTCGCAGTCGTGCAATCGTGCATAGCCAGAAAATACCTACCAAAGTTTGCTATACCAAGCCATAAAAATCTGTTTTAAAGTAGCCACTTATCAGTGATAAAATACCTACCGAATTTAACTTTTAACTTTGGTATTTTCTAGTAAGATGTACAAAAATAAGTAGGTACATTGCTCTGTAGACAATGCTGTGTTCCGTGTGCCGCAACTACTTTGAGACGCGAGCGCCGCGCCGCAGTGTTTGTGTTGTAGGGAGTAACGATAATCCCGATCTTTTAACTTTGACTTTTTTGTGTCTTTTCAAAAACGAATGACGTTTTTTTTTTTATTGGATGCTGTATAATGGTAGTAGACCATGGTCTGAACAACGTTTGTTCTAGCAAAACTGTGATTCAAATGTCACCGTGTATATAGATATTAGTAAAAATTATCTCCACAAAATGTTTTTGCCATTTTATAAAGTTCTCATAAGTACTTAAAACCAGTAATTCCTAACTTAATCTCAAAGATATCTTTCCAATCTTTTATTCAATTCGCTTCATATTTACCGTTATCTTTAGAAATGGACCAGAAAGCTGAGTTTCAGTACAAAACACTCGAATAGCTAATAACTGTAGTCAGCAGTATTGACTATAGACCATAGAGTGTATGTTCCAAGTTCGCAAGCTCGGCCAATCGGCGGCCACTTCAGGAGACGTCATCTACAAACCAAACAGCCGCCGATACACGGGTAGGGTTACCAAACATTGCATTAGGTATCTGGGTAAAGGATATTAACGACACATAAAATATAAGTATTATGTAAAATATAAACTGTATTGGAAGAAGCTTAATGTCTATCAATTAAAAAACAAATTAAAGATACTGCTAGAAGGGAAAGCATACTACAGTATTCTAGAATTCCTTAATGACAAAATCTAATACCGTGTAATAACCAATATTATCAATACATCTTTGACATAATCCACATAGAGCAACATATTATTGCTATGATGATAATTTTAATTGACATTTAATAATTGTGACGTAACTATGACCATATATTTAATTTATTTGTTTTTGAAATTGACATTTATTATTTTGTTCTTATTTAATCTAATACTTCATCGAATAACTTTTATTACTGAAATTTAAATATTTGTACGCCACTAAGGCCAAACATGACTGATCTAAACTATAATGTGATTTAATAACTTGCATGCTCTGTATGTGTACTCATGTTTCCACAAATCAATAATCTTGAATCTTGATTCTATGTAGACTACCCAGAACCTTAGTTTAAAGCCGGATCCAGACGTGTGTAATGTAATGCAAATAGTGTGGACGGCATACAAACTCAACGCGAATCCTGTATGTGTTCTACTGCGAGAGCCTTTGTGTTTGCGCTAAAAACCGACAGCCGATGGATTAATGCCAGCCCGAGCGTTACATATAATGCTCGTAGTACGTCCACACGCAGAATTCGCGTTACATTACACGATACATTGTAGTACACAATACACACGTCTGGACCCGGCTTAATTAACATCAAGCCGGGTTCATTATCTTTATTATCTTTAGTACTTTTTACATTTTTTTTTGTTCTTATGTATTTGTAAACCTACCTTTTAATGCATGCCTTAAGTATAATGTATCTCAGTTTTGTCTATTACATATTCCCTGTAAATTGAGAGGTCTGGCTCTTGTGACACAGGAACTCCTGGTACAAGAGCCAGGGCTACACAGACATGTGTGTCTCTGTAAAGAAAAATAGATAAATGACTTAATAAATGACCAAGTAAAGCTTGTTTTTGCATTTTGAAAGCTTGTTCTGTTTTCATATAATCGAGGTATCAGGGTTCTGCAGCATCTAATCTGAATAAGTAGCCGTCCATAATCGTCTACATTTATGAGTTCTAGTATGTAACACTCAAACGCTTCAAATAGCTTGGTAACCCTACCGTCAGTACATAAGACATGTATCCTTGTCGTGTTGTCACAGGGACCGGGGGAGGAGGGGTGGCGCGGACCATGTCCACGGGAAATGGGCCTGGCCCACTCTACTCAACGTGTCGGTAAATAATGCTCGGTTGATCGTTACTATTTTGATGGATAAGCAGTATTTAGTGACATGGTTCATTTTGGGAAGGCGAGGAAAATATTACATCTAGTTTACTTTCTGAAGGATGTGTTTTTAATTTTATTTAGGACTAGCTTTTACTCCCGAATAATTTCTTTCAGTTTTCGTCAGTCAATCAAATCAAATTATTTAGACCATTTAATTCGCATTACGTTGATGTTCAGAATTCTAAGCAAATCGTCTAGGTTATAGAAACAGCTTTGATCTACAAAAACAGTTACATAAAAACGAGGCAAATAATTATTAAGTTTTAACTTTATGATCACTACGTCAAAACTTGGTACACCTTCAACAGAACTGTGTGAGTTATGAACAAGTTCAAGTACACGTCGTAATTTGACGCAGGTAGGTACCTCAGGGGACCCCGCAGGCGTATCAATAGTTTCAAACTACAACTAGCGAACAATTAATTAATTACTCGTTGTGTTGCATCCTACGTGAAACCTTGTGGTCATTTCACACTCATTAATATGTTACATACATACATATACACATACAAAGGACCAAAAAAGAAAAGTTTGTTGAATATAATTATAGTCATTAGTAGCACTGACTAAAGAGAGATTACAAAATATGCCAAAAATTCCAATTAAATGAATGAACTGTACCGAATATGTGAAACGAATGAAGTAGTGCGTGCACACATGATCCGTTCAAACGAAGCAATTAGCAAAAAAACATATTTGGTTTTTGCGCATCAGTAAGTTCTTTATAAAAAAAAAGAGTATATAGAATCGTAGTTTTAACCTATGATGAGAACTGCACGTGCAAACCATTTATCCACAAGACATATGAAGATGAGAATTTAGCTCCACAGGCGGTGTCTACCTATCTCTCTTAGGGTGATGCAAAGGTAGTATCAGGTGGCGTACGTGATTGTGGCATTCATACACTCGTAGCTGGTAGGTATAGGTGCGGTCGGAGACAAAATTAACACGAAACATCAAAATTTACACAAAATTGTAATGTGCTGTAGTTGTATTTCAGCATTTCCTATAGCAAAGTGTTAATATTATTTTAAGTTTACTTCTGTTCCGATTTAAATGAAATATTTAGCTCAATAATAATTAACATTGTAAAAAACTGAAATGTTAATCGACTTTTATGTCCTCCGACTCCGACTGTACCTATCGTATCATTGATAGGAAAACTCGCTTTAAAAGTAGGTCTACCACGAATGTCTATACGCAACAATATCGATGGTAATACCAACACCGTGCACCGCAATGCACCAGCTCCACACATCGCACGAAGGGATCGCGCTCGTTAAGATCCATAGCTGATTGGCGACAGCAACATGCACGCAACACCTTATGACCCGGATCTTCATTATACAAAGCTATGACGTCAGCACCACATAATACCTACATAGCACGAAGAAAAAATAAACTAGAAGTACTTCATAAGTCAAAAGTGGAGATATTTTTTTACGAATATTTCTGACTGTTTCATGAGGTCAGAATCGAAGTCGTCAATAAATCGAAAAATAATCTTTATCGGCTGAGTGTACCAAGCGGGCAGTATCGACGATAACATAAAAATAATATGCGAAAACTTTACCTAATAAGTATTTGAAATGAAATGCAAACCAATAAGTGCCTTGATAATGTTTTTGCTGGTTTCCCGAAGTAAGCTTTAGTAACTGTTTTAAAAATAAAATAAACATTATAAATGCATACTTCGTAGATGCTCTCAGTAAAAATATAAAAAAATCGTAAGCTTGGCAATGTTCAGAAGCTGCTGCGAGGTACCCGAAGGTACCTGAAACTAATGACAATCTAGAAGGTCCTTTGGTTACTCAACACTGAAGTGTAACAAGCTATTAATCGCTTCTCTACGATCTAGGCGAGAAAATTATTTTGCACTAAGGACCTCTTGACCTGAACAATATGCTAGCTGATAGGTACTAAAGTAATATGTGGTTTTATCAGAATAGTTCATAGAATCATAATATTTTTCTTAACGAGACAGTCTATTGTCTGAAATCAAGTGATCCTTATTCATTAGCTTTCAATCATTGGTTTTTGTGTGCATTTGTCAAACAAAGCTCCCCTCAGTTAATTACCGATCAATCAAATCGCGAAAACAGATGATCTCATAAAAACATTTACGAAAACCCGCATGCAAAGGGCGCGAGATCGAATCAATCAGTCGGGGGGCAGTGGCCTGCAGCGCAGCAAATTGACTGAACATTTTACTGTACAATTTTCTTTGTGTCTCCACTGAGCTGAGAGAGCTGAATTCCTACTTTTTGCATTGTCACTGGCTTTGTTCGTGACACTTCACTTTTGTCTACGTTGAAAATTGAGTTCCTCAACGGCAGTAATGTCCCGTGAATTTTCGCTCAAGTGCGCACAAAACAACCATGTTGATACTATCTATGAGTGTTGCTAGGAACGCTTTCTTTTAACTTTGTTATGTTGAACAAAGTTAAAAGCCTAAGACCAAGTGTTAGTAAGCTGCAGTGCAGATGAGCTGTTTAATTTTGACAACGCTTCTAACAATGGATTTACATTAAGCATATTCTCAAGTAGCCATAGGCTAAGTGTATGTAGATGATAATGCTAATAACCTGTCACATTAATTCACAGTCGTGATCTTGATGTTACAGCACTTAGCTGTAACAGTACTAAAAGTTATTTATTAGTAAATAAAAATCATAAAGAGACTGATTTGATACGTCCACATTTTCGATGCCAGGCATTTGCCTGAGAGTTTGCATTTGTTTGAGATAGAGCTTACTCACCTACCTTACATTGTGGGAGCTACATAAAACTGCTATGCCGTCATACACTCTAAAAATATAATCTGTACATATTTTCGTAATGACATGTTCTCACGAATAGAAATGCATTCGTGATCCGAGACAGTTTACTTGACGCGGCTATATAGCAACTGAAATTGCTTTAGAATATAATCAAATTGAGTACACTCGAGGGACGTGCGTGCCGATTGACGATGTATGCAGTTATGCTAGATTCACTTTTGACTTTTATCAGACTGTGTTGTAAAATACTTATTCATAGGATTTAAGAGTTGGCTTGAGTCATTTTAAGTTAGAGTCATTGGCATCGCTAAGAACGGGTTTCTCTCTGGAAGGAATTAGGAATTATTTTATCGATCTCTGATGAGAATGTAGGCACATATTTTGTGAGTATTTTTTTGTCAATATAATTTTAGACGCTGATAAAAATAAGAGTGATCTGTAATAGCCATCTGGGTCCTTCACAAAAACTATGAAGCCCGAGACAGTTCAATAACTTAGCGTTTGTGAGATGTCAACAAACTCGGTTAGATAAAGATGAAGATTTCTTCAAAACAGATTCCTCTCAGAAATGTAAAGCATCTTTCGGCAAAACTTGCGACAACACATAAATCTAAGTTGGAGATAGCTCACGCTTCTTACGCGGTAAACACAATTTCGGAACAGTATTTATCATTATAAGTTTCTTCTGATCTTACATTGCGTGATATGTCTTTTCTCTTCCTGGCCATGTACTTAATGACTTTAGACTTTAACTTATTTTGTGACTTCCATAACCTTGGAGACCACAATAAAACAATTAATACCATAGTATCTATTAGAGATTGCTGGTCTCATAGCTTTTTTCGTCTTCCTATCCATTGCCGGGAGTTGTGTTGATGTCATTACTTTCGTGTGCCTGTTATGTGTCTTTTCGTATCTACATTGAATATGTGACACAAATTGGACAAAAAGCTGTGAAGATTAGGTAAGTATGTGCATAAGGCGGGCTACAGGTTACCTTCAGCTAACTTTCTGGCCAAGCAAACTGAACCAAGCTTAGGCGTTAAATATTGCAGTATCACTTAAGTTATAACAGTTTGAAGCTTATCGCATTGTGCACCATTATACTCATAATCCAGTTTGTGTTTGACTTGGAGTTGCGCGGCGCGATAACGAGCTATGTTCTCCGACACCCTGTTCACGTGGCGGAACATTGGCGACTTTGTCTGGGTCTTGCCCTGAAGTCGGATTGACCTAAGTAATGATTTTCTAGTTTATTTCTTTGCCTTGTATTTGATTATCAATATTAATTTGTTCCATTTCTCAGTACAGCATAAGGAATTTTACTATGGAATGAAAATTATAAGTAGGCACCTGAGCATAACAAGTACGAATTGGAAGAAAAGTGAACGATAGCGTCAAAGTCAAAGTCAAAGTCAAATAATTTATTTCAATTAGGCACAAAAAAGGCACTTTTGAACGTCAACATTTACAGAAAAATAATAATTGCTTCTAGTCGCCCCTTCCAAAAGATAGTTTTCGTATGGAGAAGAATGGGCAAGAAACTCCACCGTTACTCTTTTAAAATGTTTTCACAATATCTTGTATATACATCAATTATGTAATTATATGTGAAGACGATGCACCTAGAATAAGATTACTATACCAGGATAGGTAAAAATAATGAAAGATTAAGGAATGACAGATAAATTAATCATGTGATAGATGCATGGTGCTCACACACAAACATTGTAAAATTATACGATATTCCTAACATTTTTACAAGTAATAGGTACTAATAAGTCAGTGTGTGAGTTCAAGTAATCACAGAATGTAAAATCAATATTAAAAAAAAAATATATATATTATACAATTAAATTAGCAACCAGTTAGATTTTGTCTAGATTCTAAATTGTCCTATGGAGCAGGACCAGCATGTTTCCAAGCATTTTTATGTTGGATATAATTATCTAATTTGTAATATGCTTGTTTACAAAGTGTATTTTTTATATGAGTTTTAAAATTTCTTTCATTAAATTCTAATATTTCACAAGGTATTCTGTTGTAACACAGTACCCCATAAAAGATGTATGTACTTTAGATAGTATGAAAAATGGTTGATTTATTTTATATTTATTTCTAGTATTAAAATTATGTCATCACTTATTTTGTTAAAAAGATGTAGATTTTTTCTCACATACATAATATTTTCATAAATGAATTGCCGTCATAATATTAATCTTTTTAAATAGTTCCCTGAGGGATTCGCGACGACGTAGATTATAAATGGCACTGACAGCTCATTTTTGTAAAATAAAGATAGATTCAATGTCGGCAGTAAAATGCCATACGACATAATACTGTGGAAGTAGCTAAAATAGAGCAAACGCGCGGTTTCTACATCTGTTAACTGTCTTATCTTTCTAATAGCATAAGCGGCTGAACTTAGCCGCCCCGCGAGAGATGTTATATGGGGTCCCCATTGTAACTTCTCGTCTAGCGTGATTCCTAGGAAAACTGTTTTATTAATAAATTCCAGTTTTTCTCCATTCAATATGATGTCACATTCGTTAGTTCTAACATTTGGTATTTAAATCTAATGCATTTGACGGCGTGACGCTAGACACGGGAGAATGGAAGAAGGAAACTTGTTGCGTCGACCCCGAGTACCATAGGACAAGGGCAGGATTATGATGACTTCAACATAAGAAGTTCACAATAAAAGATCAGAATCACTGTACCTTTATAAACTAGGCTACCTTCGAGTAAAATAAACAATCAAACCAGTCAAACTCTGATTCATGTTCTAAAACTGAAAACCCAGTTCCCGAAATAGCGCCTCAAAATACTAGCTCAATTTCTGACAGGTTCCCGACAAAATATTTACTCGTTATTACGAACTCGAATCCCAAACTTCAAAACACTGAGCCGAAACTGAACTTGTCACTCCAACAGTAGGAACGGGACAGTTGTCACGACCGCCAACTGTGGTCGCAGCGCGCGGCGACCCACTGCCGCACACAACCGACTTTCGACCTTGCTGCACTAAATATAAGGTAGTCTAAACCCAAGGTGGAAGGTGGGTAGTAATTCAGTTTGCAGTAAAGTTATTATAGGGACATATCAAGCGGGTGTCAGCGGGCCCAACGCCAACGGAAGCAATTTCGTTTTTGACGCCTGTTTGTGAACTGTTCTTATAAACAGTGTTAGGCAGACGTAATATATGTGGATTGTTTATGGAAGTAGCGTGTTTGAGTGTCTGAAGAGCGTGATTAATAGTTTTAATACTGAGATGTTATATTGCATCCGGCTCATATGGAGCTTTATCAGAAGTGCTAACACAAGTGCAAATGTTTAACATTTCAGTGCTTGTTAAAGTAACATGCAGTTAAAAAAAAAACTAAACATTCACGTCAAATTACAACGTAAGTTACGTCCATAGATAACCGCACTCTGCAACGTCGTGCCACAGTCACTCAACAGCTGCCAACATTCTACGATCGTAACTTACGAGCAATTTTTTTGCATTTTTCCGGAGAATTTATAAAATAGAATATCTTTTTTATGTATCAAATCGCACACAATCTAGTAACTGGCTTACAGGTATAGGATTCAAAATAAATATTTATAGTCCATTCGCACTGACAACGTTTAGCTAAAGTTTTTTTGATAAAAACCTCGACTCGTTTATTCCACGGCGTAGGATAGTGGTCAATGTAAGCTGTACGAAAAAAAGCTTCTGTTTCCGAACTGTTACATACATGTCGCACCTCACCAATCACCACAAAGTGAACTTCTTAAGCTCTGAAGCTCACTTTCACTAACACTAGACGACGAAAATGAATGAATGTCATCATTTGTATATCTCGATAGATATTCCTATTTATAAAAAGGTAATAATGATAGATATCCCTTTAATTAGTACCAAATACTTCCAATGAAGGCAATGTTAGGAACCTAGTACACGTAAACGTTAAACCCACAGCTGTTAATAAAATGTTCGCAGAATTCCGAGCACGTTACTAAGTAGCGACAGGGTACGTTAACCGCATAATAACCAACAGTCATCCAGCTTTCACAATTACGGCTACCGATTAGTTACATTCTAACGTCACACAGTGCTATCTGAAATAAAATCAGGGCTTGCAGCAGCGCGGGCGGCGGGCGACGCCGCCGGGCAAACGAGGTTTCATTTCAACATGTGCCACGGCACAGTTACTCTGCAGTTTAATTATATTTTCCAACTGTTTTATTACTCTGCTTTAGAAAATAGACGCGTGTGGGATGTGAGGTTGACTGCAATTTTTTGGTGTTACTGGGAACTTATGTTTGAACAGCGGTCGACGGAACAAGGGGTTTAATTGAATTGGAATGGGTTCTGTGAAAGAATTATGCTTGTTGTGGTTAGTGGTATTTTGGTGTTGAGGAAAGAAAGGAATTGAAGAATAATGGGTATCTTCAAGTGTATTTAGGGTTCCGTACCCACAGGGTGAAACGGGACCCTATTACTAAGAATCCGCTGTCCGTCTGTCACCAGGCTGTATCTCATGAACCGTGATAGTTAGACAGTAGAAATTTTCACAGATGATGTATTTCTGTTGCCGCTATAACAACAAATACTAAAAAGAGAATGAAATAAATATTTAAGGGGGCTCCCATACAATAAACGTGATTTTTTGGCCGTTTTTATGTATAGAAACCCTTGGTGCGCGACTCCGACTCGCACTTGCCCGTTTTTTTAAAAAATCTGAACCTTATTGTTGCAATTTTCATTAAACGAAACCTACATAATTAGGTATAATAAATAACAGTTCTAAAAAAATAATTTATACGTCGACGACGCTGACGTAACAAATATACAAGACTTGCATTTATTTCAAAAGCAAGATGCAAGTCTCAAAACTGAACAACATTAAAACTTCATAAACAAGTCTTCACAAAACAACGCAACCCCGTCACACGTCGTCAGCTGCCGGGAGTGAAGCCGGTCCCTCACCTCCGGCGACGCTGCGCAATATCGCAACCTATTTACATCGTGTAAATAAAAATGTGCCGACAAATGACGTCGGGCATGCAGCGCTCGCGTGACACCGGCGTTAAATAATGTGAAGGCATGAGCCCACGATTTATGATCCGGGCGTAGCACGCGCGATCAACACGCTATGACGAGCGTGCTCCCAGACCTGCGCGCCGTGCGCCGTGCGCCGTCACGCGGCGACGCGCGCCCTATTTATAGCGCACCTTGTTTTTATAGCGCAGTAAAAGCGGTGCAATTAAACTTTATGAACGTGACGTCAGATGATGTGGTTAGCAAACAAACGGCACAGTTGATAAGACGTGCCGCAGTCCCGGTTTATGTTGCTGATGAAGATTGTGTACCTGAAAGTGCTTCGGGATGCCTTCAGTCTACTTGTATGGGAGAAACTTACCTGAAACAAAATAAAAATACAAATTAATGCAATACGCAACATTATTGCTTTTTCAAAATCCTGTTTAAATATACCTTTTCCATAGCATTCCAAATTAATGAGAGTGGATTGGTAGCGAATTTAAACCAAAAGAACCGAGGAAGCAAGAACGGAAAGCCGACGAGGAAAATATTTTCTTTTTCAAGTAATTTGTCTTTACAACAAACAATAATAGAATGAGTGATCCTTTTTAGATGAATTACACCTGCCGTGATTTGTTGAAAAAAGCATATCAGATTTCTGACGTAAAACAAAAACAGCATACGATAAACAGTGTAAGATAAAAAAAAATTGGCAGTACATTTCAATTTATCATATTTTTATCTCATCTAATACATATATTATGCTGGAAGCTGTATGGTTTTACTAGAAGGCAGGCAATAGATTGTCAACCAGTAACAACTTGATATAGATAAAACCATGGATTCACAAACCTTTTATTTAAATTTTCATGCCAAAAGTAGATTCAAGTCAGGCTTTTCACATCATTAATAATTTCAAAATTTTTATCAATTTAAAAGCGAATCAATTTCAAACGTAGGCCTACGGAAGGATTGCCATGAAATTGTCATAATCCTTTTATTTGAACGCTTTCGTGCTTAAAGTACAAAAGAAATATATATGGACATTTAAATGAACATTTGTCTGTTTCTCTTTATTACGAATTTGACAAATGAGGTGTTATATAGTAACGGCTTACGTAAAAAGTGTTTCATTTCGCTGGCAACATTTAATTTAAGGGATGCCTAGTAATAAACATTTTTTATGCTCTATGATGAATATAACTTCTATAATGGAATGGCAAAGGAAGTTTTGTGTTTGCATATTATTATTACCTATTTACTCTTTATTGCAAGAATATAATAAAGTCTTTAAGTACATGTTTTAGTATTGTCTTTTTTATTTTACTATATTATGCATGTGTATTTCTGTAGTTTGATTGTGTGAATTGTGAGAGACGTAAAGAGGACGTATTGAAGAGGGAAGAAAGGACTAAGTATCTTCGGACCTCTCTTATGGGCGGCAATTTGTTGCAGAGAATATTGTGAGTAATTCTGTGTCTAGATGACTTACTAGCGTATCAGTGGCGCTAGACTGAAATTAGAGGCGGCCATCAAATAATTATGAGAATGATGATCATTTATCAAGTTGAAAGCACAATGCATGATTCACAATTCCAAAAATTCAATAGCTTTATAAAACTTATGGACTCTGTTATTTTAATTTCATGAATAAAATGGCACAAACCCAAAGCTAACAAAATCAACCGCCAAAACGCCTAAAGTTATGATGAAACAGCCGACACAGTTACACAGAACTTACGTTCATAAAGTTAAAAATATAATGAAACCGCGCTCTGCGGATGCCCAGTAAACTACCTTTCATGTGGTTAGTTGGAGAGCCCCCCTCCTCCCCCCTCACCTCCTGGCTTATATACGTGCACAGCAAGCCGTATTTAACAAACTTTATAATTACTGTGGCCACGGTTAAACTACATAACATACTTATCACTATATAGCCGCACTATGGTCCATCCAGGCATATATATTATTCAGTCTCTCTGCGCTTCATATATAAGATTTAGCTTGAATAAGTTACGTACATAAGTTATTCAGCTGTCTAGGTGGGCTAGGAATGTTATATCTTTAGATATTTTTTATTCATCAATGAATTCGAGATGAAATTTGAAAGATCGGAGCAAGTATAGCATCTTGAGGAACGCCGGTGATAAGTCGTCAGTTTAAATGGAGTGAGGTTTAGTGAAATTATTTATTAAAACGACGTAATTAATGATGCACTGTTATGCTTTTTTTTCGTCGAAAATATCTAATAACGCGGCAATATTATCTCAAAATTTAGTCCACCGTAAAAAGAAAATGACAGCACACAAAACAAACAAATAAAACTTTCTAGTGTAATCAAGCAGGAAAAAGCAAAATAAAATAATCTGCAAAGGAACGGAGCGGAATTCCCGCAAAAGAAGAAAGACAAAGAGAGGTCCTGAAACATGACTTGCTCTTTATATATTCAGTATTGTAAATGAAATTGAATTATCATTCTCGCAAGAATATAGGGTTTTCAATAAATAGAATAGCGAAATGCTTTTAGATGGTAGCGCGTGCGGTTATATCGCATTCACATTGGATTTTATCAGCGGGAATATATGTTGTTTCATTATTACACTGCATATTATTTTCTGTAGTAATACTGAAATCTGCTTATTTTTTTATGGAAGCTGAATGATGTTGCTTTTAACTTTTGATTTTCGTTTGGCTTTACTTTTACAGGTAGACGAAGGATGCCTGTAAAAGTTGAAAGTTAAATAAAGAAAATGGATTGTTTGTTGCTTTTATGTTGGCTTATCGGCTTTATACTGGGGTGCTCAGTTATTATTACAATTTTAGAACTTAGCACATTGTTGTGAGATGTTCAAAGTTGTGAAGCTAATAAAAGATAACAAGGAAACTTCATCGTTCTAAGATAACGCACTGGCGAGACAGGCGCAGACTTAGCAGATAACACGTGCTTAGTTGTGATCCCAAGACAAGACATGGCATTCGGTAGCTACATGTTGGAAAAATTATTGAAGAAACTGCTAAATAAAATCGAATTTACTAATTGCACTGCAAGATTATCTTCCAAGGATTATTTTATGATGAGCCTTACCATAATATTTATCAAGACATCAAAATTGAAGATTTAAAACATTCTGGTAACTTTTTCTTATTTAATAAGCATGAATTATCTTAAATTCATTGATTAATATTTATCCCCCTCAAAACGATAAGCTCCACAAAGCTCTTAATACACCATCGTAGAACATGTACCCACGAGCCGCGCCAAAACAAACTTGTTAACTAAAAACTTGGTTAACACGACACGCGGGTTATCACAAATTAATCAAGTCGTGATAAGTCATTAGTCTGGCGTCGTCGGGGAGGCTCGATCAAACTTGCAACTTTAATTAAAAGTGATCCGAGTAACTTGTAATGTGAAGCGGGGCCTTTTGAATTTAAATATTTATTGAGAGCGACAGAGGAGCGGAGACATGATGAAGACGTCGCGAGCGCCGCGGATGAACGTGCGGGGCTATACGAAATTAAATAAGGAAAATGTTCGCAAACGCGGGGATAAATGGGTAGTAAAGTACACTTAATTGTGAATTAAATTGTGCGTAGGTATTTATAAGCCTCTGTAAGAAAAACATGTTGATATATGATATGACACACGCCTAAATATTATTTTTTACCACTTAACCAAATATGGGGCAAGAAGTCTCAGAAACTGGGAAAAAATGGTGTAAACATTAGTGAAAAAATGATGCTAGGTTTAATGTGGGCGTTGGAAAAATGCAACATAAAGACTCAAAATGAAACTTGACGACAGAATAAATTAAACTGTAAAAATAAAGGCAATTCCAGAACGAACTATTCTAGATACCAACATAATTGAAAAGCTTTTAATCCCTAATGAGATGCAATTTACTGCAGTCTTGTGAAATGAAAATTCATTTGTGTAGTATTCTTCCTTAAGTATAAGTATCTATTAATATCTTTTTACGTGTACAGCAGTAACCAGAAAACGTAAATAATTAAGGAACATACATAGTTACAGTCACTGACTGCTTAGCACGGAATACGCGAAAATGTCATATTAATAATACACAGATATTTCGTGGACACCTCGCGGTATTTCCTTGAGTTATTAATAATACCCAAAAATGTAACTCATAATAACGGGGGAAGGGGGGATTATGACTGAATTATTGATTTGTGGAAGTATTTATTACACTTTAAAATGTTGTGAGTCGGTAAACGAAGCAAAAGGAGTACGTACTCGTAAGGATCGTAGCAGGTGGCGTTCTGTAGTTTCTGCCTACCCATATGGGAAAGGTGTGAGTTTATGTATGTGTATGTATTAGAGAGGTGTTTGAATGCTAACTAGGTTCATTGATATTATATTTACGAGTCTGACTGTAGATGAAGAGATTCGACTATCAATAGGGCCCAGGTCGAACAGAATGTGATTTGGAATTTCTAATTATTGGGAATCGGAGTTTGGAAAATGTTCATGACTCCTTTGATATAAATTACAGAATTTCAGATGTTTTTGATATAATTTTATTCTAGTTTTCTATTACGTATCTAATTCTTAACGCAATGGTAGATAATTTATAATAGAATTATATAAAAATAATACAAATATTCTTGAGTCAAACGAATATGTTTTTTCAGTTTTTGGCTTATAACTAGAGCTTTTTCTTCACCGCGTAATGTGTGAGATTTAAGCTCGTGGCCGATGTATTTATTTAAAAAAAATCTCAACCACAAAATTATTTCCCATAATATTCTATCACTTTCACCCTTTCGTAACGGATTAGCGTGTATTTGGCAGAGGCGCGGCGCGCTACCCCACGTATCGGGTAAAGTCAACATTTTAGCGCTTAGCGCACAAACAAATGTTTGCTCGGTGTAGTAACAGTTTTAATCTAAAGGAAATTACTATGTAAAGTACCCATTACTCTAGCTAATATGCGCAGTGACTGGCAGTTAAACTAGCGTGTGTTGCTATGAAGCCTGAGATTTACGTAGTTATTCCTTATTACGAGGTGAGCGTAGTTCCTTGTTGATTGAATAAATAATGTAATTAGATGTAGATGTTTAATAAACTAAGCTAACCTGACACTTGAAGGAGTTAGTTGAATGATAGCACTTTACTCGAACAGCGAATGTTTCAGCTCGCTGTCTAGGCAACGATATCAACGAATTTAAAATTGTGTAAGAATCGAATTCGCGACACAAAATACCAACGCAGAACCGTAATAGCGTAGTGGTACACAAATATATGGCTAAAACACTTCAGCATTGAGTTATTATCATATTAAAAGAACCAATAAAACTGTTACGATGAATTATAACATGAAGTACCTAACATTTATTATGAAAGGTATACAATTATTATTCCGGGAGACACGCTAGAGTACTAAATATGTGGCACTAGTGTACCATAATAATGGCATTAACCAGTTTAAGTGCCGGCCGGCGCCGTACAATGTGCGCCGGCGTTTCTTTGAAGCAACCGGCTAATATAGTTATAGCAGGAAGAACGCGCATTAACTACATTTTATTGGCATAATTATTCACCTGAAATATGTGGAATGGCTCATTGACGACGTGATTATTGTATTAATAAATTGTGGTATAAACCGAATAAATCAGACTTTATTTTGGCAAGGAATAGACATCCACTTCAACTGTCATCAATGTCATAGGCGCTTGACGCTTCAGAATTAAAGCAACTAAGAGCTTACGGATATATTTTGTGTTAAGTCAAATATATGTTCATGTGACATCAATTTGTTTATGTGCATTGTGCCTCATTGTGTATGTACAGGAGAACTCATAATCAAGTCATTATTTTTAGAGTTTCGCATTTAATAAGCTAGGTACTACAATTTGGCAAGTCTAGTGTTTATTATAGATTATTGGAGACAATTTTTATAGAAGAGTCCATATTTTGAAGGATATTTATTTATGAGATATCATATAAGTATATTATTAAGTTTTGACAGACTCAATTCAGACACAGAAACTTTATGATAGTTTTGATACGTTGGAGACAGTCGCAGTCATGTGAAATGTCTGTTAACCTTTGAAAATATAAAAATAAAATGGAAAAACTAAAAAATGCATAAAACTGAAAGTAATAAAAAGTTTTATTAGTTTGTAAATGTTGCACGATAACTCAGACAGACTGACAAATATTTCGCACTTTTACATCGCAGTCGAGCCATATTTAAATGACTCACTAAATCTGTAAATAAACTGAGTTTTCCCGTTAACGTTGAAAGAAAACTCGCTAGGAAAATACTTTAAAGAAAAACATTGAATAACTTAAGTATGTTCGTTGAAATCAAAGAAGTAACACCAACCATAACGGTATGCCAGGAAAACGTCGGTAAGTGATTCGCAGAAGTAAGCACGAAGGAATTAATAAGTTTTCTTTGGAAATGACTGGTCCCATACCTTTCAATTGGAGCTTTATTTAATCATTCATGGTGGCAGTGATAATCGAAGTTTGATTTTCAACGAATAAGTAACTTTTATGGTATTATTTTTAAGCAATGACCTATGGGAATGAATAATAATGTTCCTGATCAAGCATTTACCTTTTCAATTAGGTTTACCTTTGCATTAAATAAAGATACTGACTACCTAATTGCTTTGAGGTGCATGCAATCAGCGTTAACAACTTATGGCTGGTTTACACAGTGCAAACTGCTGACAGTAGACAGCTGCTCGCACTGTATACTCGCATGTCAGTAACTCGGCTTGCCTTGACTGTTTTCATTATGAGAGTAGCTGCCTAGTCTCGAGAGACGAAAAAAATGCAATACTGGAAGTTTAATAATTGGTTGGAATGATTAAGTATAACTGAAGACTGTTCAGGAATTTAAACTCCTACTAAAATTAAATTTTAACTCGTACTTTTACAGATTTTTAATCAACTGACGCAAAAAAAAATGTCAACAGCAATTTGTTCAGGAGTCTTCCATTGTCATTTGTCATAATTTATTAACGCCTTCCTTTGTTTTCACACCTGAAATGAATTTATAAACCAATTTCAAGACTAAACAATTAGCCTCAAAGAAGTCGCTTTTTCTGTTCCTAAAACAGTTTTTCTCTCGCAGAACAAGTCAAGGTCTGGTGGCTGAGATAAGGGCGGCCCTACCCTCGTCACGCTTTGTGGCTTTGTTTGTTTTTATCCGCAGCTCTCTAATCCGGAGCTGATTGTCGAGCCGAGAATTAACGTCATCTGGCGGGCACTAATCATTAAGGCGCGATTGTTTCGAAGCAGCCTGACAGCTTCAAGTGTTCGAACTCGTCTTAGAAGATTGTCTTTTGTGGATTGGGGGCCTGAGCTTATTAAAACTGTCTTTCCACGTTTAGGTTTTCGAACTGACACAAATAAATGAATGGTGACTATTACGATTCTTTTGTTTTTCAGTTTAGTGTCATAGTTTCCGGACTTGTTGATCTCATTAGATTGTTAATAGGATACATTAAAACGCCGCTGTTACGATATCTTTGTCGAATGTTCCAGTTGCAGTAGGATTATACTTAACGTGACCATACGTCCCGTATTGAACGAGGCCATCCCTTTTTTTGGTTCTTCAAAGTCAAAGTGAAAGTCAAATAATTTATTTCAATTAGGCACATAAAAGACACTTTCAAAAGTCAAAATTTTAAAAAAAAGGAATTGATTCTAGTCGCCCCTTCCAAAAGGTAGTTCTCGTATGGAGAAGAATGGGCAAGAAACTCCACCGTTACTCTTTTAAAATGTTTTCACAGTATCTTATATACATTAATTATATAATTATATGCACCTAGAATAAGATTAATATACCACGATAGGTAAAAAGAATGAAAAATAAAGCAATGACAGATAAATGAACATATATATAATTTACAAACATTGTAAAATTATACGATATTCCTAACATTTTAACAAGTTAAAAGAGAGAGTTAAATTAGCAACCAGTTTTATTTTGTCTATAATCTAAATTGTCCTATGGAGCAGGACCAGCATGTTTCCCAGCATTTTTATGTTGGATATAATCCTCTAATCTGTAATATGCTTGTTTACAAAGTGTACTTTTAATATGAGTTTTAAATTTTCTTTCATTTAATTGTAATATATCACAAGGTATTCTGTTTTAACATTTAACACAGTAATCCCATACAAGTTGTATGTACTTTAGATAATCTGTAAGATGGTTGATCTATTTTATCTTTATTTCTAGTATTAAAATTATGTCAATCATTTATTTTATTAAAAAGATGTAGATTTTTTCTCACATACATAATATTTTCATAAATCAATTGACAAGATACCGTCATAATATGAATCGTTTTAAATAGTTCCCTGAATGATTCGCGACGACGTAGATTATAAATGGCTCTGACAGTTCTCTTCATTCAATGTCAGCAGCCCGACCCCACAGTAAAATGCCATAAGACATAATACTGTGGAAGTAGCTAAAATAGAGCAAACGCGCGGTTTCTACATCTGTTAACTGTCTTATCTTTCTAACAGCATAAGCGAAATTAAATGAAACAAAATTATTTATTCTGTAATAGGATATTGCAAGCACTTTTACACGTCATATTAAAAAAATATTTTAAATAAAAAGAAGAAAATGCTAGATGAGTTCGGCGTTTCCTATCTGACTACTCTGAGAAGAAAAACCGAAACAAACTCAGAGGTCACAGTCTCTTTTAAAGTCCAGACATAATCTTGGTCAGGCCATATGAGGACCATGTAGATTAGTGTCTGAAATGGTCTTTTGAGGAAAGAACCACACAGATTTAAGTGGACCTGTCCAGTCAGTGCAAGCATTTGTCAGTAATCGTAGAGCTCAACTCAGAACTTAAGGAGCTCAACTCGACGAACAATACCAAAGAAAGGACATTTGGGTAGGTCGCATAAAGTACTCAAACTGCCAGACCATCATTTAAACTAACTCAGAAAGAAAAAATTAAAGAAAGAGGAAAAACAATAAAAATAAAATATCCACATAGTCCTCACATTCACAATCATTAAAACAATATAATACTTTACAAAGTAATCATGTTATTTTGTATATAATTTTCAACAATGTCAATAAGTATATAAAAAACTGGTATTTTTAATGATTTACATAATAATTAAAATGTCAAATTTTATGGTTTTATCCCAAAGCTTAGCAGAGCGAGCAGCTCAATCCCACGCTTTTTTATCTTCTAAATAATCTGAAATTTTATAGTACCCTTTTTTACAAAGTTTGGTTTTAATACAGCTTTTAAATCGTTTAATGGGTAAGTTTCGAATATCAATGGGAAGTTTGTTGTAAAAGCGTATACATTGACCCATGAACGATTTGCCTACTCTGTGGAGACGTGTGCGATGTACAGCAAGGTTGTGTTTATTCCTGGTATTTAAACTGAATGAATATCGGTCATTTTCTTAAAATTTGATATATATTTGTGTACATGCAATAGGTTTTCAAAAATATATTGTGAGGCTACAGTCAGGATGTTTATTTCTCTGAATTTTTCTCGAAGGGAATCCCTTGGACCTAGGTTGTAAATGGCTCGAACAGCCCTTTTCTGTAGAACAAAGATAGTATTAATGTCCGCACAGGTTCCCCACAGAAGAATCCCATAAGACATTCTTATGTCTTATGGAATTCAGCCAGAATTGTTTATTTTAGTTATTTTCATAGTCTTCTATGAAAATAACTAAAATAAACAATTCTGGCTGTATCTACGTCAGTTATCTGTCTAATTTTTTTAACAGCATAAGCGGCTGAACTAAGCCTTCCTGACAATTTTTCTATGTGTGGGCCCCATTGTAATTTACCGTCAATAGTTATTCCAAGAAAAACTGTTGACTCTACAGGGTCCAACTCTATTCCATTAACTTGAACATTAGTAGTTAGCTGCCTGACATTTGGCGTTGAAAATCTAAGGAGTTTAGACTTTTTTTCGTTCAGGAGAGGTTCTTTTTTTTCTTTAGAGAGTGCATCGTTGACTTGTTCATAGTTGACTAACTGACGTTTGATTTTAAAAATGAGGGAAGTGTCATCTGCGAATAAGACGATCTTGTGATTATCCCTTATGTGGTAAGGTAAGTCATTTATATAAATTAAAAATAAGAAAGGACCTAGAATCGAACCCTGCGGAACGCCCATGGTGACCGCAAATCCTGCAGATCTCTTGCCATCAACATTGACCCTCTGAATTCTGTTGTTCAGATAAGAAGAAGTCGGAAGGTCAAGAGACTTGTCCCTCATACCATAGTGGTACAGTTTCCTGATGAGTGTGTCATGATGTACGCAATCGAAGGCCTTGGACAAGTCGCAGAAAATGCCAAGAACATCTTGCGACTCCTCCCAGGCCTCGAATATGCTCTACAGTAATTCCACACCCACGTGTGTAGTTGAACGTTGTAAAACCAAACTGTTTCAGATGTAGTAAATGATGTGCATTAAAATATCCTAACATTTGTTTTAAAATTATTTTTTCAAAGATTTTGCTCAATGAAGGTAAAATCGAAATCGCCGAAAATTTGTGGGATCAGTTGTGCTGCCAGATTTGAACAGTGGAATCACTTTGCTAAGTTTCATCAGATCAGGAAAAACACCAGATGCAACACAAGAGTTCAAAACGATTGCTAAAAAGGGTGAAATAACATCAATTATCGAAGACACTTACTATACTATACACTTACTATATGTACTGATAATCCCCAAAGGTCAGCAGTTTTCTTTACATCAAGATTTCTAAAAGATTCTATAATGTTTTTAGCAGTAATAATTGTGAATTCAAAAAGTTTGTCACATTCTGGTACACATTCTTTAAGTATTGAGTAAGCAGAGGTGGAGGATGACGATGACAGAGTTTTGGTTGTTAAAATGGGAATATTAGTGAAAAAATTTTCAAACTCAGTGGCCACCTCCACGTCTGCCTTAATATCTACATCATTGATTTTTAGGTGGAAGTCACGATTCCGTACTGTCGTTCTTCCCTAGTTATTCTAGTCGGCTCAAAGATTATTAGAAGTATTGTACAAATTATATGACTTTAATAAAGTTATACATTTTGCGGCTGAGCTTAGCCGCCCCGCAAGTTGATGTTATCTGATGGGGTCCTCATTGTAATTTCTCGTCTAGCGTGATTCCTGGGAAAACGGTTTGATGAATAAATTCCAGTTTTTCTCCATTCAATATGATGTCACATTCGCTACTTCTAACATTAGGTAATTTAAATCTAATGCATTTTTTTAAAGTTAGTACCAAATTATTTACCGTAAACCAATCTTGGACCTGAACGAATTAAAAAACTTGGAATATTATTAATTCAGAAACGGGAAGAACGACAGTACGGAACTGTCGTTCTTCCCGTTTCTGAATTAATAATATTCCAAGTTTTTTAATTTTATTTCCAGAAGATTTTATTTTATTTTTAAAGTGTATGGCTTTTACTGTGGAACAGGCTCTTTTAAAAGTTTTTGAATATTTCTTAACGAATTCTTTAAAAGTATCATCATGGTTATTTGATTTTTCATGATACAATTCAAATAACCTCTGCCTACTTTTATAAATACCTGGTGTTGCCCAATCACTTAATACAATGCGGTCACAAACAGGCAATGTTTTTGAGGTGAAAACCTTCCTAAACTCACAATTGATGAGTTTAAATAGTGAAGCATAATCTTGATCTGGGTCATTATGATAAGGCAAACCCGGTAGCTTTTCCATTAAATTATTTTTAAATTGTCCTAAGCGACTTTTATTTACAGGAACAAAACTCACTAGTTTTCTTTGAGCTCTGACTGTTTTCTGAGGGAAAGTGACTAACTGGCCACAGTGATCAGAGTCCAGCTCATTTATAATTAAATGGCTAGAAGGTCTTAAGTTTGTAAAAATATTGTCAATACAGGTAGCACTAGTGGCAGTTATTCTAGTCGGCTCAAAGATTATTAGAAGTATTGTACAAATTATATGACTTTAATAAAGTTATACATTTTGCGGCTGAGCTTAGCCGCCCCGCAAGTTGATGTTATCTGATGGGGTCCTCATTGTAATTTCTCGTCTAGCGTGATTCCTGGGAAAACGGTTTGATGAATAAATTCCAGTTTTTCTCCATTCAATATGATGTCACATTCGCTACTTCTAACATTAGGTAATTTAAATCTAATGCATTTTTTTAAAGTTAGTACCAAATTATTTACCGTAAACCAATCTTGGACCTGAACGATAGAGCTATTCACGTCGTCAAGATTTTATGAAAGTCGGTTTATTTTTAAGATCAATGATGTGTAAATAACACCATCTTCGATTGATTTTGAAATAATTGGGGTAAATCATTAATATAAACTAAAAAGAGGAATGGGCTCAATATCGAACCTTGATGAACGCTCATTACCATTTCAGACCCTAATGAGTTTGTGCCATTGACTTGAACTTGAACTTTTCTATTTTTCAGGTATGATCTTAGCAAATCAAGAGCAGTATTCCTTATCCCATAGTGCTCCAGTTTCAGCAGAAATGTCCCATGATCTACGCAATCGAACGCCAGTGAGAGGTCACAAAAGATTTCAATGGCATCTTATGCTTCTTCCCAGGCGTTAAAATGTTCTTTATTAGGGTGACACCGGCGTCAGTCGTACAAAGCCCTTTGGTGAAACCGTACTGTTGATCATGAAAGATGGAATTTTTATAAAAGTGACGTAACATTTGATTGAGCATCAACTTTTCAAACACCTTACTGAGAACTGGCAGAATTGACACAAGCCTATAATTGTTGGGTTCCTTACTATCACCGGATTTGAACAAAGGAACTAATTTACTGTGTTTCATGCGATCCGGAAGGACTCCTTGGTCTACACTGGTGTCAGATGGCAACTTATTTACAATTTGTTTATGTACGAGTAAGTATTCACAATTACAAAAAATGAAATATTCGTCTCGGTGTCCCCGAAAATAACCTGGGGACGCAAAATTGTCCCGTTTTCAGAAACCGCCGTTCAAACACTTCCACACATCCAACACTTCCACTTGCCTTAACCATGAAAACTTTTGTATTTTAATTGAATAAAATGTGCCAATAGAAAGAGTATTTAATTAATTAATTGTGGACGACTGAAAGAACCTAGATACAAGTTCCGGTCCTTATGGTGATGTTGATAACTTACTTAAAATCGTCATCAGCTGTATTAAAACATTTTTTTTCTGCTGACAAAAATAAAAAATGACTAAACATTTTCTTGCTCAGCATTTCGTACCTAATAAATAATTTTGATAATTAAAAAAAAAAAATAAGATTTTTTCTTTTTCATTGAGAACCTATGCTGGTATTCTCAAAATGTTGTTTCCTCTAAGAATAGGCCCTACTAACTGAGATAAATAAACCGATGTCCCGTTTTGAGTCAAAAAATAAATGTTCACGTTAATTATACTATAACTTCCGTTCCGTCACAAAAATAGAACGTTATCATTCAACAATACCGCCTACGATAAAAAAACGTACAAATCGAATTACAAACGAACTGATAAATAGGCAAGATGCTGCTTCATCGCCTATAACGGTGCGGACGTGAGCTGCCCACATTCCCCGGGAATTGGCCCACATTACCCGGCTTGAACCCGCATTGACCGGTGCGACCGGCCGTTGCGTGCGATGGAAAATTTTATCTCTTTGCAAATGACGACGTCATTTGTCCTGCAAATACTGCGGAGTATTGAGATGGGGTAGTACCATGTGAGGTTTGTGGGGTTTGTGTTATTGATCAAATCAATAGGTTTATTTTTGTACATAGGTTAAAAAGATAACATTATAAAGCGGGTATCACTGTGTCCTGCCACATTAAGTTGGACGATAATATTACAAAATTAATTGGTATTTGAGGGATAAGGGCAAGAGAATAATTATTGAGAGCAGTGGTGGCCATGAGATGAGCTCCTGTAATGGCTTCGAACCCAAAGCACGCATGCACTTTACTTTATGCAGTTTATGTCATCATCATTGCTCTCAAAACATGCAGGTTCTCCGATGAGGCCTGTGCCGATGAGAGCAGTGGAAACATGCAAACTCTCCGATTAGGCCTGTGCTGATGCTCTCATCAGCACAGGCCTAATCGGAGAGGCACATTCACTGCTCTCAGTGGGAACATGCAGACTCTCCGATGAGGCCTGTGCCTATGAGAGCAGTGGGAACATGCAGGCTCTCCGATGAGGCCTGTGCCGATGAGAGCAGTGGGAACATGCGAGCTCTCCGATGAGGCCTGTGCCGATGAGAGCAGTGGGAACATTGTTGGAAGATTATGATGTTACTGTGAATATGCAAATTTCATATTTTATGATGATACTGTGCTCGCGGCCGCTATGTTTTCAGTGTTTACTCAACAACAAAAGGTAATCCATTACACGGTATGGCCAACCGCCCACATTTACTTTTTAACCGACTCCAAAAAAGGAGGTTATAATAATTAAGTTCATCTGCATGTATTTTTTTTGTATGTTCTTCGATATCGTTGTCAATTGTGGACTAATTTTGAATTTTTATTTCATTCGGTATAGGAAGCCTACGCGGTGATCTCATATAAATTTTATTAACTTAGCTTGCATAACTTTTGTGTTAGCTTCAATAACACGTATTTAATCCACTTTGTGTATCGTGATGATGTTCTATGTTCTATGTTCTATGTTAGGGGGTTTGGTTTCCGCACTTAGTCCGTCAGGTGGACCATTGTGCGTGGGCCATAGCGGCCGTTCGGTGGTTATTCCAACCAGCCCACCTCCCTCCAGAAGCTGATTAGGTCTCCTGGTCTGTTTAGAACGTCTGTGTATGATCTGGGTGACCCGAGGGTTTCTGTTCTAATCTGGGTGACGCCCGTACATTCGAAGAGTACGTGCGCAACGGTCTCCTCAGCCTCCATGCACGCCCTGCACAGAGGACTGTCCGTTATGCCTATTGTGTGGAAGTGCTTGTTTAGCGAACAGTGTCCCGTGATGGTCCCCGTCACCAGGCGCAGGCCGTTCCTGTCCAGGCGTAGCAAACGCCTGGTCAGCCTGCCGTCCAAAGATGGCATAGCCTCCTTTGACTGTCTGCAACCTGGTGTCGAGGTCCACCAACGTTCCGCTTGTGTGTGGGTGAACTTCTGCAGCCACCTGCGTATTTGGTTGAAGGGTATGGGTACGACAGGCTCGGGTCCGCAGACTGCCGTGCTGGATCCACGTCTGGCAAGTTCGTCAGCCGCGTCGTTACCTAGCGATCCGCTGTGTCCTTTTATCCATTGCAGTGTCACCGTGTTGCGGCTAGATACCGTTATTTGTTCTAGTGCATCGTGACATTCTAGTATTAGCTTCGAGGTAGTATATTTCTTCCGTAAGGATTGGAGAACTGAGGCGCTGTCGGAGAGTATGCGTATGTGGCTGTCCGTAACCCTCCTGGCTTCTAGGGCGTGGACCGCTTGTATGATGCCCACACACTCCGCCTGATAGACGGTGTTGAACATTCCCAGCGGTCTGGATATATTTATGCTGAGGTCATGTGAGAAAACTCCGACTTCGGTACCTGAGTCGGTCTTGATGATGTTATAATACTTCCTGTCACTGTTGTTTACATAGCAAGTTGTGGTCTACGAATTGGTGTGGGGTTGGTAGCATACATTTCGGAAGTCACCTAAAACAAATCTAAAAGACCTACAAATTACACAAAACAAAATTATTAAAATGCTTTTTCATTTTGACTACCTAACACCTACAATTAAAATATACAAAGACACGCAACTCTTGAACATAAAACAACTTCATGCATACTGCACCTGCATACTCATTCAAAAAATACTTAATAAAACCATACATACACAAATATCATTCACCAAAACACATCAATTACATAACCGCAGCAGTCGTAGAAAAGATCACATAATACTTCCTCGAGTGCGAACCACTCAAGGTAAAAGATCACTTGTTTATGAGGGAGTGCAACTTTACAATAAATTACCAGATGAGATAAAGGGTGCGAATTCGATCAATATCTTTAAAACAAAACTAAAAAAATACGTTATGCAAAATATCCATATTAATTAACTATAAATTAAAATAATATAATAAATGAAAACTTAAAAAAGCAGCTGTAAACAAAAGTTGTACTACTGACTGATGTATCTGTATTGTGACAGCGAAACCGCACTATTTATCCCAAGGCAGGGTAGTTCAATTTAATGACACGGTGATAGATTTTAGGGAGTACCCACAAACCCAAAAAATTATATAATACTAACATAAACATACTGTAATGAAACACGACATATTAATTGTAAGTCCGAGTGTCGAAGGACAATGATTAAGTTGTTATAGTTAAATGTGTTCTCATGTAAGTGAAATGTAAATTTCTTTATGAGAAATAAATGTCTTTAACCAGAAGTCAGTGGCAAAAAACTAAAATACATCCAAAGTCACCGAAATTAAAGTTGTTTTTTATAGTGTTTTTTTTATTTTGAAGTCTTTGTTTCCTTTTTGTACTTTTTTTTTTAAAGTAAACTGACTAAAGTGACTGCTTGTTTCAAAATCACCGTTGCTAAATCTCTTCAAAGTAGGTTTTTTTTGTTTAGTTTTAGTAGTTCTAATGTTTCTAATTTGATGATTATGTGTTTATAACACACTAGCTTCTGCCCGCGACTTCGTACGCGTGAAATTTCAGCCCCGACCCACCGCGTCGCATCGCATCGCCCGCCCGCGCTATTACTTCGTTTTCGGTTAGCGTTCTTTCCGACTTTTTTCTTTTTGCTCGACTCCTAAGGGTCGTAGCGTGATGTTAACTCTTAATCCTAACCTGACCGCCCTCAAGAATTAAGCAATCCAAAGCAAAAATAATGATTAAATTTTTCCAATCCGACTGGTAGTTCCGAAGATTATTTTTTTTTGTTTTTTTTGTAGTTTGTTTGTCCCCGACATACAAACTACAAAAAAAAAATTACCTCTTCATATTATTATTAATATGTAGACATTACCTGGAGCGGATGCTTCATATCGAGACACAAGACATGTTCCCATTTTTAATACTTTTTAATTTCATCGATATCTTCCAATAATAATGTTATTCTTCTTTTTAAATTAAATATTTAAAAAGAAGAATAACATTAATCATCAATGTCCGAAATTGTGGTTGTTTTCAGTAGCTTAAAATTCGTGGATCCAAAATTTAACAAAATCGACGAATAATTTTGACAATGTTTCAGTACTACAAACTCACGTACACAAATCGTTT
This sequence comes from Xanthia icteritia, assembly GCA_949128155.2. NCBI lineage: Eukaryota > Metazoa > Arthropoda > Insecta > Lepidoptera > Noctuidae > Xanthia > Xanthia icteritia. The sequence goes on from OX421932.2 coordinate 847,474, forward strand.
TTTTTCGGAAAAGCATTGCAATGTTATTACTTTTAATTGTTATTTTTAAACTGTACAAACATATTTATTTTACAAAAAGGCCTGTCACACAAAATGGTCTCAAAACGTTTTCGATCTCACTCGCTATCCAATCAAATATCGATAATGAATTACGAGAAGCTCTCGCCGGCTCTATCCAATCAGGTTCACGAACGATCAGGATTATTTCTATCTCAAACGAACCGACAGTAAGGTTCTGCCCTTCAAAAATTACCAAACCTTTACAAGTACTTATTTGGCCAACTTTTCTTTTCCCTTTTCGACGTTAAATCTTGAGTAAAAGATAGAATAATCTGATAATAGAGGCATCGCAAAAAATCTTTTACGAATAAAGGTTATCGTGGCATGAGTAAAGCGACAGGTGCGCAGGAATTGGGTGGCCTAGTTTTTTCTGGATGGATACCACATAATCTGTAAAGCAGAGAACTTTCCAAACCATATTATTATTAATTGAGATAATAGGTACCTACATTAAAAAAATGCATGAAATACTTAAACGTAATACAGCAAAAAGTATTTAGTTCCAACAACGAAGGGCTGTCCAAAGTCAATACTTCCGTAATCCAGACAAGAACAGGAACTTTAATAAAGATGTTCTATTCCGAAATAAAATGTAAATGAGTAAGATAAATGCGGGGACCATCGTTAACATGGCCTGATTGAAATATAAGGCGCGGACGGACAGGTGGACAGCTGGGGAACAGGGGGACAGGACAGCGGGGATGATACGCGTTAATTAAATCCTGCGACGGAATATGATGGATTATGAAATAGGAGTAGCTGCGTTTATAGTGACAGCTTTTATTAATAAAGTTAATAAAGTGATGGTGAAATTATTTGACATAAGAAGCCTACGAATTTGGGTAGACTTCTAAATCCCGAAAAGAAATCCGGAGACGAACAGCTTTATCTAGCTTTATCTATATTATTCCCTGATATCAAAATCGTTTAAGCCCACTACTCATACGAATCTCTCATACCCACTTATGAATAATTCCTAACAAGTTCGTTCAGCAGAGCGTTTGTTTCATCACTCATGTGTGTACTATTCGAGTTTAATATCGACGAGCTGCTCATTGGTCCGGGGCATGGCGCGGAAAATATTGTCCAATAACAGTCTATGCACGCACAGGCCGTTCGCAATAAATTTACGAAAAAAAAAGAAATTCACGCAAAAAGGTGCCATACGATTTTGTGGGTTAATCTTTAAAAAAATATATATCTGTTTTATGTGATCCGAGCTTTATAATTGTGGTGTTCATGTTGTTTAGAATTGGATGAATTTTATTATTGAATTCATTCGATTCATCAGGTTATTATTTTGTTTTCTGGAATATCGATAAAATGAAGGTAAGCACTCTGACATTGTTTATGAATTTAAAATATAACAGTGCCTTGTATATATAAGGAAGCACGTATCTATCTATCTGCATACGATTTAAACAACTTTATTACATTTTAGAACTATTCGAAGTCATAGTATGCCATTCCAGCCAATGTTTGTAGTTGATCAACTATGTGGAAGTAACCTGAGCGGTGTTGAACAACTGCGCAACTAGTTGTCCGACCGCAATCGCGACTTGTCGCAACTCGCTGCACTTGATCAAACTCTGCCGCACTCCGCCGAACTCGGCTGTATTTGTGTGTTCGAGGCTTTTCCCAAGACAATTAATATTGTGTCAGTGCGTCGGTTTATATGGCTTTGCTTGACAAAATGACTCTTTAGCACGATACTAGCATAATAGCATAAGCAGCATAAATAATGCTCCGTCTGCTGGGAAACAGGCCTTCTTTTGGCAAAAGGATCATAATCCACCACGCGGGCCCACTGCTGGTTGGTAGACATGGCGGTTTCCTCACGATATTTTCCTTCACCGTTTTGAGAGCAGTGGTGATGAAATAAGTTACAACAATTAAAGCGCCTACTGCGTTCGAAGCTACGACCTGCAACTCGTACGTCTCCAGCAGCTCACACACAATACTAATAGTTTACTAAAATAAAAACACCTTGTTGAATGTAACCGATAACACAAAAGTTCAACTCCACTAACCGTGTCTCTCAAATATACCAAACAAAACTAAACTAACTGAAGATAAAACATTAGAATATCGGGACACTCATACAATACCCTGCTCCTAGGCAAACACATAAAGCGGGGCCGTCGCGCTGCGATAACTAACTACCCGCAATAAAACTTTTATCCCCCCTCCTTAACATCCATCCTCTGAAAATAATCCTCACTGAAAAGTCAGTGAAACTGCATACTTAACAAAGGGAATTTGGCCGCCTTAAAGTTGTGTCTCCACTGACAAGGCTACGCTACCACGATGCCCCGCGATATATATATATATTATGGAGATTTTATGATCCCCTCTCTCCCGCTGCAAGGGTAAGACGCCAAGGCTCTCCCGTAATATATGCATTTTCTTACACAGATTCATTTTAAAATGTTTTTAGTATCGCTAAGTTGGTTTGGCAAGAGTTGCTCATTAAGTTAAGCTCGCCTCTGATTGCGGAAGTTACGCGGAACGACGTAAAGAAACTTTTAATTTAGTTGTCGCGCTGTTCGCTGCTGTCAATGCAATGGTAGTCTAATATAAAATTGTTTATCCAAATAAAAATACGGAAAGCCAAGCTTGAGGTTCTAACAGGAGTAAAACTTAAGTTTGTGGAGCTTTCAAGACATTAAATTAGGATGTCAATCAAAGCACTGGAATAAACTAAATGTAGAAAATTATTCTGAAATTATAATAAATTAAACTGAACTGTAAGACAGTCTCTTAAAGAATTTTGTTAGATTGTTGATTGGTTTTGTCAACGATTAATGTTGAAGATTTTCATTGTTTTAATACCTTTGGAGACAACAAATACCACGACCAGCACTAGATAATTGAATTATCCCACAATAATAAAAAAAAAACTGTTATCCCCTACCTTAACATGGCCCAGCATGATCTCTTAACTCCATGCTTCCCTACGCAACATCACTGCTAGACAAAGGTCAGAGTTTATTAGCCGTATCAGACCTCACTACGCCACAACTCTTGTTTGACTCTCTTGTCAGACCATAAACATTGCGGCACAATAGCGCGATGTCTATATTAATGTGATGTAGTAATTAAAGGGGCGGTTGTACGCAGTATATGTGGCATTATGATTAGATTATTATTCTTATACGTAAAAGAATGTTAGGAAAGGTCGAAGACATTACGGACTTCTAAAAAATGTAACGGATATGGGTAATTTATTTTCCTAGCTACTGTGTCATTAATTTTGGATTAAACATCTAATGAGAGATGAGGTCTTAAGCACTGCTTTGAAGAAATTTACTAACTCAAAACATGACACAATGTTGACTTTAAAACCTTTTCTTTGTGTCTCTTATAATTGCTTAAAAACTGTGATAGTATCCAAACGGTAAGTTGAACAATACAGTACCGCGTAGCTTCCACTGTTGTTGTGCCCTATACAGCTGAAGATGTAGTGAGTAGTTTGAGGTTCAAACTTGTGTTTTCAGTGAGTTCTGTTCCGACTGAAACTTCAGAGGTGAGTGGAGGTGCTATTTACATTCGTTTCCGTTTCCTTATACATATTCCGCTTTTCATAATTTTACATTCTTGTTTTTAAAAACATCCCACTGAGTTTTATAAGACGAATTTTAACATGAAAAACACGCGAACATATGTAGACTCTAGCATCTATGTTTCGTTTACCCTTTACGTTCACTCATACCAATAGGTAAATTATGTAAGTAAACAGACAGAGTGACACACACCACATTTCTCACAAGAACTTCGACACAGCGAGACACAGCGAAATGTAGCAGATACGTATTCACTCGACAAACAAAATGATTTGATTTGAGTTGACGTGAAGAACGGGCGCAAACAGTCTCCCTGTCACAGATGGATGCGAGTTTAAACGCAAACACCCTGTTAGTGTGGACAGGAAAGAACACACAGTGACGAAACTGAATCAATACATAACTGAATTGACTGAGATCATTGGGCATAGAAGTGAAAGACTTCGCCTGAAAGTTACTGTGATTCCAAAGAGTTTGGTTACCAAAAAGAACCGAGTGTTGTGATTTGTGGAAGAAGACTTACGAGATCATTTGAGATAACTACAGCAGCATCTTTTTTATGTGTCGTTAACAATAAAAGTCGATCGTTTAGGTGTTTCCACATTATGTGAGATATGAACGATCAAGTAATAAGACAGCTGACTAAACCTTTTAAGCCAAAAGTGGTATAAGTAGTAGATTCAGGTTTAGGTCTAGGTCTAGGGACTCGATCTTGAGCTACAGCAAATTGACTCTTGAATATGTTACTCAATGTCTATATATACGAACTGAACAATGTCTATGACTTGATTATCATTTTACATTTCCTGAAGCATTAAAACAGACATAAAGTATTTATTAGAGGCATAAAATTAAGAGTAAAATCCTCATTTGCTTAATTACCAGCTGTTCTCAATCGAGCCTCTATTAACGCCATTAACGAATACTTCAAATGTTCATGTAATATATTATATTTTAAACTCAACATCTTCAAAGAATACAAAACAAAATAAGATAATAAATTATCTAAGAGGAAGGGAAATTTATGTCGGATATTATAATGAATTGATAATAAATTAAAAGCGCTTCAGATTTTTATAGCGAGTAAAATAAAGCGGTAGGTACTTAAAAATATAAAAAGTAGAAAGGTTTTTTGATATTGTTCAAAGTAAAATATTAAGGAACTAAGCAATCTACCCGATTTGTTACACCATCTTTAAAAGTAGAAAGCAGACTGCGAATTATTAGCTAGTTTCATAAAGATAAACCTACCTTAAATAAAAGTACTAAACTAATCAGGCAATTAGGAGGTACCTACTATCTTCTATTAAAAGTATTTTACCAAAATACGTAGATTATCATTCGGACTGTATACCCATTTATTTATTTCTACCTGTACCGTACCTATAGGCACACGTCAAACTTATTTTGTCGTCAATTTTTTTCCCTTAACAATAACCACATGTGATACATAATGCTATCCTTACTCAAACACCGCCCCTCTATATGCTTACAATACTCAATGTACACTAATATTATAAAGAGAAAAGATTTGTATTATTGTTTGTAATGAATAAACTCAATAACTACTGTACCGTTTAAAAAAAATATTTTACTAGTAGAATGCTATATTAGCACTGAGTAATATATGCTATAATTTATAACGATATCACGCGGGCTAAGCCGCTGGCGGAAGCTAGTCCTCAATATTTATTTGCATTTCACAATGTGAACTTAGGAGGTAGGTTTTCATAATATGTTGTATCTAAGTCAAAGAGACAAAGGGTCTCGTGAAGCCACCCAAAGAGAATGTTTGACTGCGGCAATTTGTTTATAAACTTCGGTACCTCATGAAGACCTGCTCCGAAGAACACCTGTTACCTTACCTAGGTGAACTTTAATTTACTAGGAAGGAATGAAAAATTGATGCTAGAGAAACTGAAAATTTCTGCGCGTTCTTTTAATGCCTGAATAGTGCCGTGATATTATAAGTTTATTTCTTATCTTAAGATTTATTTTTAAACTTAGTTTAGCAGTTTTCAACTGTTAAACTAAAAAGTAAATATTACGTACACACGGCTATACATCAAGCTATACATTTCCAGAATAAGCTGACCTCGCATTGTACGGAAATCCTATACAATGCGAGATCAGTATAAACTGGAAATGTATAGCTTGATGTGTAGCCGTGTGTACGTGACTTAGTTTTAAGATGTGGTATTTAGATACGATAACTCTGATAGTAGAGAATCCGACCTGGGAACGACCTTCACCCATTTGTTTAATCGATGAAAAGTATTTTAAATAAAAAAAAGCCTGTCCAGACTGAGAGAAAAAAAAAAAGATTTTTTAAATTTTTTATTTAATCATACCCTGGAAAGGATTTTTTAGCCAACCCACTCGCGATATATTTTTTATCAAATCTATTTAAAAAGAGCTAGTTTATTCTTCGTAAACAGGGAGTAAATAGCTTTTTAATATTTAGGGACTAAAAGTGAATTTGGAATGCGGATATTGTTAGTAAAAGTTCCAATCACCAAAGAGATCAATCACGAACTTTGTATGAATAAGTAACAGGTTGGCCAGAGAGAAAGTGTGAATTTTGTCAAAATGAAAATCCTTTTCGTCATGGGTGTCGCTGTCATAGTTTTCTTAGGTGATAAAGCGGATAGTGAAGTCAAAATGTAAATCGAAGATGGCAACTGCGATTTTTTTTTAGTTTTAAATCATACGTGAGAGATGAGGGTCGGACCGCACACTTTTTTTTCTCATAAAGAGTGATAAATAGTAGAGTGTTCACCTCGGGAGCAACACTGTTTCAAGCTCGAGTGACGTACTTTCACTGTAAAAACACTTTACACTCTCGCCGTAAAAAAAGTTGTTTGCTCCCTAGGCAAACAATCTACTATTTTAACATACTAAATTTGATATACCGTGTCTAACTAGATGTCCTGCCCAACTCCATTTGAAGCGTTTCGTCCTGTGAACTTTCTCCTTTTTTTTATTTTTTCTTTTTTGGGTGGGAAACTATCAAATAACTTCTCCCGCTCTGGGCGGAGCGGGCGTGTCAGACTCTTACTGACTAAAACCCACCCGTGTTCTTTCAGTTGCCTGTATGTTGCCAGGGGCCACGCTATCCCTTTCGGACTTTCCCGCAAGTGAAATTTCATTTAGTTAAACAACACTGTCGTCAGCAGTGCTATGCAAGTCAGCGTAACATTTAAACGTGCAATCCAATTATACCAGACATAATGCCAACATTTTTCATATGAAAATGTTGAAAAATGCCAGCTTTTGAGGTCTGGACATCTACTTGAAAGAGAATTGTACTTAAGCATTAAGACCCCACTCATTTACTATTAAAAAAATAAAATCTTTTCGTTGAGAGCCTTTTTATATTTTGGCGACCGAAATAAATCGAATGAGACTCGTTTGTCAAAAGTGAAAGAAGGGTTTTAGACAAATGGTGCACTACCACTCAATTTAGTTATACGAGTATGTAGCTCGCTATTTTTTGTTTTCAATCGCTGATGGTATTATACTAGTTGACACGAAAATACATTATACCTACCTTTTGGACGCAAGATTTAAGTGAAGATTCGTATAGAAATACGGAGAGTCGTATCATTATTATTTTGATAATAACAATTGTATATGACTACTATGCAAACTTATCCCTTGATCTTCATTGTATTAATAAGTGCCTGACATTTGCAGTATGATATTAATGATGTCTGTGAAAGATCATCATCATTTTACTGTAGGTTAAGTAGAGACTAGCCATTAGGTAGGTAGTACATTACCATAAACAATTTAATTATCAATGCTATTTGAATATCAACATCCCACGCAGACGAACACAAATAGATTTTCCTGAAAACCGAAATTTATCCGACACAGATGGTGAATGAACAATTATTTTCAAATATTTTGCCGAACATACATAATACATTAGAGGGAAAGAAATAAAGGGAAAAGAAAAGATTAATCGATCAGATCATTATAGTTAATCGTGAGCCATCAAATACATTCCTTCCTGTGTTGACTTTTCCTTATTGTGACCTTCATTTTTCTGAAGCGGTAAAAAATCCGAACCATTTGACAATTGTTTTGTTAAGCGTTTTCTTTCATAAAGATAGAAAATGGCAGATATTTAGTGTCGAAAATAATGGTTCTACCGTTATTTTTTAACAAATGATTTCATGAGGACATATGGATGGATTTTTACAAGCTGAAAAACAAGTCACTTTTTTAATGGCCTAAATAATAAAAAGGCTAGGTAATAAGAAAATGTGAAAGTTGACGAAAAAATGCAAACAATATTATTAGGGTAGGAAGAAGATCAAGCAGATATTCCATTATTATAAAATTGAGATTTCAGCAGAAATAATCTCATCGCATGAAAGTGCAAACAAAAATGATTCCAACAAACACACCAAACGTTCTTTATTGAGGCAAAACCGATTTCTTTAACAAAAGTATGTCAAACAATTCCATTTTACCTGAATTTGAAGATCCCTACACAGAAACGATGGCTGCTTACACACATGAGCGGACAAATCCTTTCGTTCCACATATTAAATAAGGAAGCTGCCACTCGGCTGTGGTAATGAGCCCTAAGTAGGGTCCATATCCCTACGCTACCTCAACGAGCCAACCTACACATTTTGCCATAGATTTTGAAGAAGTATGCAAATAGTTTAGGATAACATAACCTTCTACTGTTATTACTGCTTCTTTAAATGAATTGGGACTTACTTCTTACCTAATAAAAGGATTCATATTATCAACATTAAAAGCATTTTCATGTAGAACATTCAATTTAAAATTATGTTCAATCTCATTAGGATACCTAGCTTAAATTATAATCAATGCTTTTAAAATTTTTGGGACACTGATTTCCAATTTTACTTTCAATAGAAATTACACTTTTGGTTTTCATTTTCATGCTATATTTTTTGAGTATTTTATAGCAATTGAGTAGCTTTAAAGGAGTATATTTTACTTTAAAATTATACATTTGCCCATATCTCGTGTTCTTATCCTACCACTTCCAATATTTTAAAGCTAGTCTCAGTGTCTCGTAAAATATATAATCCAGGTATAGTATCCAGGAAATATATTGGTCGAAGGTTTTAATTTTGTGTCGTTCATCCACAAAATCGTATTAATCTTCTACATCAATGACGTCATGTTTTTCTTACCCTTTACAAAATACATTCTACTATAAAATAACGGACCATTGGACTTGGGTCCGCGGACCTTAATTTCTTTTCCTAAAATAACACGTTCTTTTCGTTTTACCTTCCACTTTCCCCTTAACTAGATTTAAGGTTCATGTTTGATGTTCGTCGAAATATGTTTCATTTTACATTTTTTTATTATTAAAGGAGCTAATAGCAAGTTTTATAGTGCCTAAAAGCATATGATCCACTGCAGTAAACAAAATTAGGAAAATATATAATATTTTCAGAATATATTCTAGATAGATAGTGTATGGAAAACATAATAGAACTAATTTGATACGGTAGAAAAAAATCACGAAGATACCTGAAAAAAATTATTTTATCGATTAAAAACCATATTATATCATGTATGCAATTATTCTGTTTTTTTCTCAGATTATTCTACAAGCAACATATTAACGTAATAGTGTTTTAATTTTTTAGTCCATTCAATAGATTTTTTGTAAATAGATAATTGTTTCCAATTTTTCAATAAATTACCAGGGTAGTATCATCGCGGTTCGCTCTCTTTTCCATGCAATCCGACAGTGACCATGCTTTAGCTGTTGTCAGCCTCTTAACGTTAAAGCTTTTAAACTGTGTCATGTTTAAATCTTCGAAAGATATATGCAGTTGAATCAGGCAGACTAATCGTAAAGCTTAAGTGATTTTGAGGACGTAATTCCTTGAAGTTTCGATTATACTCAAACAATTAATTATTGTACTAATTTCTTTAAAGATAAAACTAATTGTTTTAAATGTTACCTAAGTAACACGATCCTCACCCGACAACAATAATTCACAACTTCGATTCAGATCCAATATTTCAGTTTCTTCGAAATTGTTTGCCAGCAATGGAAGGCTACATAAAATAAATAAGGGTTGGTTGAAACAAACGCGACATTTGTCTTGCGTCACCTGAAACAATTATCGCTGGCTTCGTTGTCGCACAACAATACCGCTCGTCGATCTTCTAGCATTACAAATATTTCATGGAAAAATAATTGACGAGCACCAGAGGTGATTCGTCTGGTATTTTGATGCCGCCATCTTTTTAATTATATGTATCTTCAAGATTTTTAATGATATCATTAGTATTGTATGTTTTATCATTTCAAGGGTAGACAGGTGTTTAAGCTGACGCGTTACATAATTGTACTTACGTGGCGAATAAAATACAAAGTTTTTTTTAGTAACGATATTGTTGTTTCTTGATATATTTGTTTATTTTTTTAAATATAGTTTATTAACACTTAATTTATTTAAAACTAACATTCTTTGTAGATTGCTCAATTGAATTAGACAGATAGAAACATAACAAGCTATTTATACCATGACAGTAATGTACGACCTTATTCTCGTCAAGCAAGCACGATAAACTTACAACCTACGCTTTCCAAAATTACTCACTAACTACACCATCAATAACAAAAACAAAGGAAATAAAGTTGAATAACCCCCCCCCCACCCCCCGCCCCTTTCACTCCTTTCAGTCCTTTGATCATAATCAGTTATAAAATTCAAAAATTCAAAATTCAAAAGTCATTTATTCAAACTAGGCTGAGAATCAGCACTTTTCGAACGTCAAAATTACATAAGACAGTCCCCCAAAACGCCCACCCTTCACCACTTCCTAGTGCTTTAGCTGGGAAGAAGAAGTGGCGCAACAAACTCCCCAGCAGCACAGCTGTCTGTTCAGTAAAAAAGATTCTATATAATAGTATACAAAATGATATTTACATTACGCAACACAAAACATAATTTAAATTATAAAATTAATAGCCATATGACAGCTAGCACACGCCAATATACCAACCAAAAACATCGAGAACTATACTCAAGCAGAAATAAAAATAACTTAACGAAAACAATATCTAAATAAAAGCCTCCAGACATAAAGGGCGTGCCCGCTTACATATAGCTGTAACTAGAAGTTAAAATTGATAAACTAGGACCATTGAGGTAAAGTAAAAAATTATCGAGGTCGCTAGCTAACCACATATTGCAATACAACTCATAAAAAAAAACATTGTAATGAGTAGATTATGTCAACAATAAATAAAGTAAAATTAGTAAAATTATAAACAATTATATAAACTCATATAACCTGTCAGTAAGTAAGCTAATTCTGGAGAAAGAACATTTAAACATTGTCTTGAGTTAATCACAGCGACCAACTATTCTTATCATTTAAGTAGTCGTTGATAGAATAGTATGCCTTTGAAGAGAGGTTGGATTTTACTTTAGTTTTGAACGCATTAAAAGGCAAATCTAGCAAAGAAGAAGGTAGCTTGTTATAAAAGGTTATACCAAGCCCAACAAATGAGTTATGAACCTTATGAAGCCGGTGAAAGGGAGTACGTAGTTTGTCCTTATTTCTAGTGTTAACATTGTGAATATCACTGTTTTTAGTATATAAGTGTATATTTTGCCTAATATATAATATGTTGGCGAAAATGAATTGTGATGCCACTGTGAGGATACCGATATCTTTGAAAAAATCTCTCAGAGAAACTCTGGCACCGAGCTGGTAAATTGCTCGAACAGCTCGTTTTTGAAGGACAAATATATTTTGAATATCAGCAGCTTTGCCCCACAGCAGAATACCGTAGGACATAACGCTATGAAAATAACTAAAATAGACTAACCGAGCTGTATCAACGTCAGTGTATTGTCTTACTTTCCTGACGGCGTAGGCGGCCGAACTGAGCCTTCCCGCTAGGCTCGATATATGTTGGCCCCACTGAAGTTTGGCATCTACTGTTATGCCCAGAAAAACTGCCGTGTTTACAGTTTCAAGTGACTCATTATCTAAGACGATGTTGGGTCCTAGATTTCTAACATTTGGAAGGGCGAACTTTACACATTTGGTTTTCTTGCTATTGAGAACTAGGTTATTTGACGAAAACCAATCCGTAACCATTGAGAGTGCACTGTTTACATCGTCAAAGTCTTGTCTATTCCTGTCTACTTTAAAAATAAGTGACGTATCATCTGCAAACAGTACAACTTCACAGATACCCTTTAAATAGAATGGTAAGTCATTGATATAGACTAAGAACAAGAATGGACCCAGTATTGAGCCTTGAGGCACACCTAACTGAACTGGCAGCCCGGAAGATTTCACACCATTAACATCTACACATTGGGACCTATTATGTAAATAAGAATTTATAAGGTTGAGAGCTTCATTTTGCACACCGTAATGACGCAGTTTACGCAAAAGCGTGTCATGATGCACGCAATCAAAGGCTTTGGAGAGATCACAGAAAACCCCAATAGCATTTTGCGAGTTCTCCCATGCGTTAAATATGTGTTTCAGCAGAGCAACACCCGCATCTGTGGTCGAACGACCCTTTGTAAAGCCATATTGTTCATTATGCAGGAGGCTATTTAAATTAAAATGGATTAGCAACTGCTTGAGTATTAACTTTTCAAATATTTTGCTAAATGCTGGTAAGATAGAAATAGGCCTGAAATTGCCAACATCATTTTTACTACCTGATTTAAATAATGGTATGACTTTACTACTCTTCATGAGGTCAGGAAAAGTTCCTAAATCAACACATTTATTAAAAGTAACAGCTAGATATGGGGCTACGATGTCTATTATATTGCTTAAAAGTTTAATGGAGATGCCCCAGTAATCACCAGTGTTTTTTGACTTGAGTGTGTTAAAAACATTAACTACATCACGCGGCGTAACATGTTCGAAGCTGAATAAGCGACTACTTTTAGACACACTACTAAACAAAAGGTTTTCAGCTTTAGACGGGGACGAATTTAAGGAGCGAGTCGTGGTTATAGGTATGTTTGCAAAAAACTCATTAAACGCCTCAGCTACGTCAGCTGCTTTAGTAACTAATTTATTGTCAACCATAATCTCAAGTTGTTTATCTTGCTTAACCGATTTACCCATTTCATTATTAATAATGTTCCAAGTGGTTTTTACCTTATTATTGGAATTTTTAATTTTATCGCTTAAAAATTTAGATTTAGCAAAAGCACTAACCTTTTTAAATAATTTTGAATAATTTTTGACATACTCTACGAAAGGAGTATCAAACCTATATTTTTTCAAACCATATAACTCGTATAGTCTCGCTCTACTTTTATAAATACCTGGAGTGGCCCATTGGTTAAAGCCAACGGAGGTGCCATTTATTTTAATAGTTTTAGTCTTGAAAGTAGATTGGTACTCTTTTTGCACAACATCAAAAAGGGCTCCATATATTTCATTCGGATTCTCGTGTTCTACTAGAGATGGTGTAATTCTATGAGCTATATTATTTTTAAACTTATTGCAACGACTAGCTGTATAAGGCCTACATTCTATTTTATGCGGCTTTTTATGTAATGGCATGGGGAAACTAGCTAATAAACCACAGTGGTCTGAGGTTAAGTCACATGACACTAATTTATTTTTGGCATCACAATCACTAAATATATTATCAAGACAAGTTGACGAAGTTGCTGTGATCCTAGTAGGTTCAAAAAACAAGTTAATTAAATTATAAGACCTAAAGAGATTAAGAAGTCTAGTACTTAAAGGAGTAACATCTAGAATATTAATATTAAAATCTCCACATAAAATTATACTTTTATTACTTGATTTTAACCTATTGAGTGAATCCTCCATTACCGATTCAAAACTAATAAAATCACCAGAGGGGGGTCGATAAACGCAAATTATAACGTATCGCTCGAGTTCAACACAAGACAACTCAATAGTGCGCTCAATGGAAAGATTAACTAAATCTAAACGTTGTTTACATTTCAACTTGTTTGAAACAAGAACTAAAGATCCACCGCGAATGGCGCTTTTTCTTACAAACGCACTTTGTACGGTAAAATTATCATCATTGATAAATACTACTTCTTGTTCTTTCAACCAGTGTTCAGTCAAACATAACACTTGAACATCATAGTTCTCCATAAATAAACTTAACTCTAACTCTTTGCCGGACAGACCCTGCATATTTTGATGAACAACATTCAATGTATGCGGCTCATCCGTTGTCGCTCCTAATAGTTTAAACTACAAGGCGTATCAAAAGTGGTGTTAGTACCACTACTAACAGTAATCGAAGGTACAGTACAGGTACCAGTGTCACTGTGTATATTGTATGCTAAAAGATTAGCAATTTGTCTTCTACAACTAGGTGGCAAATACATTGTATAATTTGTCAGTTTGTAATCAGTAATAAATTGATTACAATCAAAATATAAAATAGCGTCACTGTGACGACAAGTCCTATTATAAATTAACATGTTTATTGTAAACATGGAATGTTTGTTATAAACATGGAATGCCAATAAATGGCGATTGAATTAACCCGTGCACGTCGGATACCGGCTGATTGTAGTCAACAAGACGGGGCACGTCGTTAGTCTCAATGCGCCGGCACTGATTGCATGCCTCGACGACTTGGATGGGGTGACGACTGCACGGATGGACTTCGGCTAATTGTGGTAATTGTGGACTGTGTGTGCTGTATTGATGAAGGGTTTCGATATCGATACATTGGTCTTGAATACAAAGACATACAGAATCTATTCTAATTTTAAAGGCAGAAAGTTCTGAAGTCAAGCACTTGTATGAAACTTGGCATTAAAAATCCATGAGTAGCAGTCAGGTCACTGCATCAGTTCAAACCCGGTTGAATGATTGAAGTCAAAATTGGAAATACTGCAAAAAAAAAATTAGGTTTTATTGTTCGTGTACAGATGTACATACTACCCCATTCAGAAGTAGTGCTTCTATATTTCTCCATAGCTCAAGAGGTAGCCAGATTTTTTATCAAACAAACATAACCAATCCTAAGGAAAAGTAACCAAAACGAAATCGCAATCTAACAAAACCTATAATAATATTCCATCGAGATCTAAAAATGTCACGCTACTAACAAAACCTTGAATTGTAAGAATATCTAATGAAGGCTCACTCTGGATTAATCAGAAACAAATCACCTATTTATATTCTAAGAAATGATAATTCAATGTAACTTATTATAGAGGTATACCTTGAACTGATTACGGCATCTGATTATGAATGGTAATCATATTGTAATTAGTAGGGATTATGGTTGACTCTTTATTTTAGCATTGAAAATGCTTTTTCGATCGCTTCCGTTTTGAAGAAAAGTGCGACAGGAGGCTAGCGTCCTCAATTATTACGATAGAGAAATGAACATGGTATCAAAAGATTCGGTACTAAAAGGGCTACAGACTATACAATAAAAAAAAAAGGTAAATGTAAAAATATTTTTTTTTATAAAAAAGAAACACCAATTTTTTACCGAGTCTTTACGGACTTTAAAAAAAAAATCCTAAGCTTCTCAAAAACGAAATAAATAACGAAAGAATAAAAATAAACGATCCTGGAGAATTTAAAGGGCTTCAAAATGATACCATTCTGGTTTCGATAGGATTATAATTAAGGGTTGCTGTGTAGGCCATTTTGGAAATACCTTTTTGGTGATTTCACATATTCCGTTCAAAATCTGGCCATTTGTCATATTATATGTTGATAAATGTCTAGTTATATAATATAATATAATAATGATAATATATATATACAGTATGTTAACTAACGAAGGGCGTTCCCGCTAACCCGCAATAGTATAACGACCATACATGCAAAATAGTTATTTGTGCAACAAGAGAGCAGTTCCAGAATCCTGAGTGCAGCGAGGAATTCAAAGACACGAGATGCAAATAAAACTTTTCACCTCAGCAGCGAAAACATACAACATGTAAAAAACACCCTGTCCGATCCGAATAATATACTCTCAGTACGATACCTAACAATACCCTCATATTGTTAGGATCTTACTGAGAGTATTTTTATGTAGAAATTTTCAGGAAAAAAGAAATAAAAAATCCCCACATTTTTTTTCAATGGGGAATTTTACCGGATTATTACATTGGGCGCGGGTGGCCGTTGCGGTTAAGCGGGTGTCTAAAAGTCATAACTTATGACCCCTGTTGAAAATTTGCTTATTTTAATGGATTTGGGGTAACTAAAAATGTGAATTTTTTATTGGTAATGTTACTGTAGTACTTAGTTAGTAGTTTTTCTTACATGTTGTATATACCTAAAGATAAAAATATACATCATGATAAACTTCGTATTTTTTTCTTATGCGATAGCAAAATATAAACGACTATTTCGAAAAAAAAAACTTGTGCGGTCGGGAGACCCCCGTCAGGAACGAAGTTCCTTCTCACGTATGATTGCGCCTTATTTAGCTTGCATATTTAATACCAGTGTAGACCAAGGAGTCTTTCCGGATCTCATGAAACACAGTAAAGTAGTTCCTTTGTTCAAATCCGGTGATAGTAAGGAACCCAACAATTATAGGCCTGTGTCAATTCTGCCAGTTCTCAGTAAGGTGTTTGAAAAGTTGATACTCAATCAAATGTTACGTCACTTTAATAAAAATTCCATCTTTCATGATCATCAGTACGGTTTCACCAAAGGGCGTTGTACCACTGACGCCGGTGTCACCCTAATAAAGAACATTTTTAACGCCTGGGAAGAAGCACAAGATGCCATTGGAATCTTTTGCGACCTCTCGAAGGCGTTCGATTGCGTAGACCATGAGACACTTCTGCTGAAACTGGAGCATTATGGGATTAGAAATACAGCTCTTGATTTGCTTAGATCATACCTGAAAGATAGAAAGGTTAAAGTTCAAGTCAACGGCACAAACTCATTAGGGTCTGAAATGGTAATGGGCGTTCCTCAAGGTTCGATATTGGGTCCATTCCTCTTTTTAGTTTATATTAATGATTTACCCCAATTATTTCAAAATCAACCGAAGATGGTGTTATTTGCTGATGACACATCATTGATCTTTAAAATAAACCGACGGTCACAAAATCTTGACGACGTGAATAGCTTAATTGTTCAGGTCCAAGATTGGTTTACGGTAAATAACCTGGTACTAAATAAAAAAAAAACCAAATGCATTAGATTTAAATTACCAAATGTTAGAAGTAGCGAATGTGACATCATATTGAATGGAGAAAAACTGGAATTTATTAATCAAACAGTTTTCCTAGGAATCACGCTAGACGAGAAGTTACAATGGGGACCCCATATAACATCTCTCGCGGGGCGGCTAAGTTCAGCCGCTTATGCTGTTAGATGAGATATGCAGTTAACAGATGTAGAAACCGCGCGTTTGGTCTATTTTAGTTACTTCCACAGTATTATGTCGTATGGCATTTTACTGTGGGGTCGGGCTGCTGACATTGAATCTATCTTTATTTTACAAAAAAGAGCTGTCAGAGCCATTTATAATCTACGTCGTCGCGAATCTCTCAGGGAACTATTTAAAAAGATTAATATTATGACGGTACCTTGCCAATTCATTTATGAAAATATTATGTATGTGAGAAAAAATCTACATCTTTTTAACAAAATAAGTGATAGACATAATTTTAATACTAGAAATAAAGATAAATTAAATCAACCATTTTTCAGACTATCTAAAGTACATACATCTTTTATGGGGTACTGTGTTAAATGTTACAACAGAATACCTTGTGATATATTAGAATTAAATGAAAGAAAATTTAAAACTCATATAAAAAATACACTTTGCAAACAAGCATATTACAAATTAGAGGATTATATCCAAGATAAAAATGCTTGGAAACATGCTGGTCCTGCTCCATAGGACAATTTAGAATCTAGACAAAATCTAACTGGTTGCTAATTTAATTGTATAATATATATTTTTATTTTTTATATTTTTTTATGTTGGTTTTACATTCTGTGATTACTCGAACTCACACACTGAGTTATATTACTTGTAAAAATGCTAGGAATATCGTATAATTTTACAATGTTTGTAAATATGTGAGCACCATGCATCTATCACATGATTAATTTATCTGTCATTCCTTAATTTTTCATTATTTTTACCTAACGTGGTATAGTAATCTTATTCTAGGTGCATCGTCTTCACATATAATGATATAATTGATGTATACAAGATATTGTGAAAACATTTTAAAAGAGTAACGGTGGAGTTTCTTGCCCATTCTTCTCCATACTAAAACTACCTTTTGGAAGGGGCAACTAGAATCAATTATTATTTAAATGTTGACGTTCAAAAGTGCCTTTTTGTGCCTAATTGAAATAAATTATTTGACTTTGACTTTGATTTAAAATAAAAACAAAATTTTCGCTGCCACCATCTTAGATTTACATTTTGACCTCACTATCGGCTTTAGCAACCTCGAAAACCATAAAAACGATACCCATGAAGAAAAAATTGAAAATTTTCGCAGCCGCCATCTTGGATTTTCATTTTGACCAATTTCATACTTTCTATCTCTCTCTCTTTCTTTCTCTTTGAATTAGAAGAAGACAGTTGCAAGCGCCTTTTCGCGTGACGATTTCTACCAGTGCACTCATACGGCAAGCAACTTCGTTCCAAAAATATAAAACAGCATTCATGATTTGCAATTTTACTGTTTTATGTGTATCCGAACGTTTCATAGTTTCTTTCTTTTTTGGTATGGAATTTTAAAATCTAACTGCGAATGGACTTATTTCTATTTCCTGCTTTTTTCGTATCGAAGTGAAAGTGACAGAACAAAGTGAAGTTCAAATCTTTCAAATTTTGTGAGTAGACCCAGCACGGTTCTCGGCATTAAGAAAAATAATAATTAAAAAGTTACTTTGTCTCACGCTCGCAGCATAATTTAATTTTGCTCACTGTCTATAGACAACAAAACGACCATGAGTTCTGTGGATTTTTCTGCTATTCTATTGATTCTATGAATTAATTATGTTTAATAAGCCTAGAATGTCATTATACGAACTACACTATTTTTAGTAAAACAATCTTAGGTAAAATATTGAAGAAATTATAATTTCTACATAGATTGCATCTACCTGTGACAGTAGCCGTAGGTAGTACGTATATCTAGACCATCGATCGGAGACATATTTCCTTCACGATGCAATGCCATTCAAACAGTTACCTATATCGTATTAGATAAGCTAGAACTGTTTGTTGTCACAGTCTGTCTACATTTGTTAAATGTTATTGAAATGAAGGTGTTATTGAAATCAAAGTTTTCAAGCTTTCATTAAAGTGTTATGTACTGTTTAGAATACATAGGTTGTTAAGAAGGTATTAACAGGTAATATGAAGGAATACAAAAAAAAAACAACTTTTCTCTCTTCAAAAACATTTTCCTACTACGTTCCACAACCCATTTCCTCTAGACTTAATCCAAAATCCTTGTATATTAGCATTAATAACCGCAGCGGCGGGAGGTGCATTATTTTAACAAGCCACGAAGATGGCGGCTCAAAGGAGCGCCGTGAAACGTAGCGGTCCTTTGACATCGGCTTCTTGACGCGCCGTGCAAATTGCTCCGTAATCAGCGGCCGGTGGGGTAAGCACAAGTCCTGGATGGAGGATGAAGAGATGAGGAGTTTTAAGAGACCAGTTCATTAGAAAAGCAATAGATAAAAGTCTCAGCAGTAGGTCAAAACAAGGTTTTATTAAATTAAAAAGTTTTGTCTACTATTTTCTCAATCTCATCGTTTGTTTAGCTCTCGAGCAACAACACAAGCACTATTTCTGGGTGGTAGCATACAGGTTAAAATCCAATTAATTTAATTTATTGAATTTGAACGGGTGAAGGTTCATATAAACTTTGAGTGAGTTAATCTTGGACATTACTTACATCGGCGAAGAACAAACATCGTGAGGAAACCTGAACTTATAGTTATTATAAGTCTGAAACCGCCAACCCGTGTAGAGCAAGCGTGGTGATCAGAGTTCGTGCCTTCTCTGTATGAGAAGAGACCTTTGCTCTGCAGAAAATAAAAAGCTGTTATTTTTCCTTTTTTATTTGATTATTATACATATAGAAGAATGAGAATTTAAAACAACACTGAAATTTCAAACTCAATCTCAAAGCATTTATTTCAATTAAACCATTTACAGGCACTTTTGAATTTTCAAATAGTCAGTCAGTTAGTCAGAAAGTTGAAGATAGTTGCAATTCCAAAACGTAGATAGAGATCTTCAACCTTCTATGGAGAATAACGAGTAAAAAACTTCAAGGACACTCTTTTAAATATAGATATTACAAAATCTCGTACATTATTTATTCTTGTTGCTTCTATATGTGAGAGTTATAACTGGCTGACCAACTAATCGGTCAAGGTAACGCATTAAGCCATTCAAACACCTCTTGAACTTTCCCTCTTCTAACGCTAGTACGGTTATAAGTGTGAAACAAATCATGGATGATTAATCTTTACTGAAAAAGTTCAACACCTTATACACGCCAACAGTTCCTGAAACCGCGTGTGGCAGTCCTACTTCATGCCCACCTTATGTTAATACAGGACGCTGAAGGCAAAATTGCAAGCGGCGGTGATAAATTGTGCGGTAAATAGAAATGGCGCATGCAACGCTTTTATATAACATGATTTTCATGTCAGCGATCTCTATCGAGTTTTAAATTAGCCCGAATAGCCTTAGTTCACTAACTTCTACACAAACGCGATGTTTGCCTAGCCTTTTTAAAAGCACGGTTATGGTTTTTAAAAGTTTTTTACAGATATTTGTTAAAACTTTACGGATCGTTTTATTGAAATTTATACCGGTTATTTTTTATGATCGAATTCCCAAAGCCGTTTTCGCGACACTCAATGGTTTATGAAATAATTTTGTACAATTTGACAAATGAAATATATAACAAAACATGGCAGCTGTTTGTATAACCTACACTGGCCGCCTCAATAAGCTATCCAATGAAGCATCGATACGATTACCATACGCGGCACGTAGTGTACGGCGAGCGTGGCGAATGTCGCCACATAATAATGGAGTGGAAGGACCAAAGTTTATACTGGTGCATTATCCGACGCCCCCCCTCCCCCGCCGTGGCCGTGTCTCACCCCCTGCGGGGCCTGGCCCGCCCTGATATCACTTCAAATGATATATTTGGGGCCAAGTCCGCCTTTTTTCTTTGTTTGCAGTGAATTTATCGCAGTGTAGGAGCAGATATGCTTCCTCCGGGACCTACGTGCGTTAGCCGCGGATAAAACCACTCAGGCTTTACCAAAAACGAAAACCTAATTCTGACTGGATGGATTTTTAGTAGTAAATGGGCCGTGTAAAGTGTAGAGATTTTATGGAGAGCGAGTCGCTGTTGGCGAGTTAGGGACACTTTAGCTTTTAGCTTTAAACCGTTCTATTATTTTATGGCCCTAGTTTCCGTTGAAATGTTATAATAGAAAATACGTGTTTGGTTCTCAACATAATTAACAGAATTATAATAGGATTTCTTTAGTTATATTTTCCGAGAACTTTACATTGCTTACGATAATTTTACTTAAAAACATCGGTCGTTATTAAGCCGATTAAGTACAGTCAGCATAAGGAATAAAGATCATTAAAAAAAAACAAAATTAAACGCACAATGAAGGGTTCCGTAGTTGGGATGAATTTATCCCCAGAACAAACCTAATATCGTAGTTGAAAAACATGGTTCTCCCATATTGGTTCACTTGTAAAGCCTACTTAGATGTGATAGTTTTCCTTTAAACTTCGTTACTACTACAGCCGTGAATTTTTTCACATAATAATATCTGAAAACAACCATTTCGCTAGCACGGCGGGACATGCTTGACTCTAACAAAAATTTTCACTTTATAGCTTAATATTTCGCAAACGGATTTTTGAATCAAAAAATGGTTTTCACATACCCACAACACATACGCACACACATACATAATCTTACAATATTTTTAAACGACCTTTCCAACGACATCCCACACCATGGGATGGACGAGAAAAAAAAAAATCCCAGCTTTACGTGTATATAGGTGAGGTACCCTAAAAAGCTTGTTTTTCATGATTCTATTTTACCAATACGCAACACAAAGCGTGGTCATTACTTAAAAACATCAATCGTCCCCTTTCTTTATTTCTGTGCTAAGCGGCTACAGTTATATTTGACTACAGATGAATACAGATGGGACACTCCGCAGTTTAGGTGTGAAGCTACAAGTTCGCGGCGGGCTCGAGTTGTCGGGCCAATTCAGTGAGTGTAACATAGTCAGTAATAAGAGTTATGCGATAGAAAGAGAGGCAATTTCTAGGTGAATATAACTGTAGGTAATTAGTGCTGTGCGACCTGAATTGCACTTTATTGTATCTTAGTAAAAGTCGCTTTTTATTTAAATGATTTTGCGGAATGTACCATCTGTATTAATCTGTGATTTTACTTTCATTTAAATTTTCGTGAAAAAAGAAATCTCCGATTGAGATTGATTTATTATGAAAAGCCCCTTTTGTTTGGGTCATTGCTTTTAATTGGTTTTCGAACCCTTCCGTTTGTTTAAGAGCCTTAAGTCGTATTTTTACCAACGTTATAATAATTATACTGTAGATACGACAAAGTAGATGTTTACTTCAGGGCAGTAGATGTTTACATAGAAGAGGATGAAAGCAAAAAAGGTTTCTTTACTTATGGTGATTTCACTAACAACTTAAGGCGACGATAATCAACTTTTAATGATTTAATACTGAAGATCACGTCTAAACGAGTAGCGTTAATGATTTAGAAAAAATATATGTTAAATTAGAGCATTTTCTTAATAACTTTATATACGAATATTTTAGATTATGTTTATACTACATACTGAAATTAATTTGTAAAGTTATGTCTAACGCGGATAAAAAACTGAGAATCACGCTAAATCTGTCAAGCGTATTTTTCTGAAACCTTCACCATTTTAAAGATAATTTAATTATTGTTTTTTTAGTATACGTGTTTTATTAAAATACCTTTTTTTTATGTATAATAAATTAAAAATGCGTCAAACTGGGGACAGCGCTACTTGATGGGCGAGCCCTATTACTGGCTGGACGTACGACGCGTTGCGTGAGCTCAGTACAGAACACGCAAGCTAACCGTTCAAGGTCACTGGCATATATCTGCGTCTTAAGGCAAACATTTTAGGGAATAATGTTTGCATTGACAGTGGCTCAGCCTATTGAGTTTATTATTATCATGATCACCAATGATTAATCATTAACACATTATTAAATTTCCAAAATGAATAGGGTAAGCAAGTAGTAAAACCGATATTATGTGAATATATCATTCGGTTAATATGCCGCAAATAAAGCTCATAAACATTCAGAACTAACCAAACACAGCTTCTCCAAACAGATAATCCTCACGCTCAACATCTGCATATAACTCGTAGAACCAACATTAATAAGCTTAAAACTATCTTCAAACTCAGCAGCGAGCACAAAGTCACGTAAATCGCATTTTTAAAAGAACTCCGAAAAAACTCAATACAAATATCCGGAGTTCCGGACGGAGGTCGCAGAACCGGACAACTTCTAGGAGTTCTATAAAAGTTTGCGGCAACGATCGGGCAGATTAAAAACTATCGGATAACGAAGGTGGTTTAATTAAAACTTGCTACCTGCCGCTTTGGCGGGCAGGACTGCCTGCTTCTCTAGGCAGGCAGGACCGGTGGGACGTCAGGTTGGGTAGCGTTTCGCCAATTTGTCAGAACTTCACTTCACTCGGTTGTGAAATAAATTATCGATGTTATATTTTTTTGATAAATCTACGCTTTTATCGAAAATATGTGTAACGTAAGTAAAGATTACTTAAACGAATACGAAAACCTAATACTATGGCCTATTAAAAGCAAAGCGCCGTAGCTCCGTTGCACATCTTATTAAGGTTTTGCTCTTGATCAACCAAATTAGTTGATGGATACTGATATCCTTTTAGCTATATATTGGGGCTCCTGACTGTCCAAAATGTTCGTCAAAGACATTGGTTAGCACAAAGACTGATGCTCGAAATATTGATGCAACCAAAGTCATGCTCATTACGCCTACGTCGATGCCAGATGAGTACTCAACTTATATTTTTCACCAGTTTCAATATTGGAACTGAATCTTCAGATATACGAAAAGGCAATCCGAGTTCAATACGTACAGTCAACGAGACTTCGAAAACATTTCCAAAATATAATATTCTGCGAATGAAGTGAACTCTCCGTGTACATCACTACACTTTGCTTGCAACTAAGAGGTTGGATGTCGTTTGATATTCGCGTTAGTAGTTGCAAAGCACATAAGAAGCAACTGCAACTGCAAGCGAAGTTGCTCAAGTAGCGACCGCAACCGCGACAGACATGCGAGCGACAAATTGTGAGCATGTTTTAATTACAGTTTTGTTATTATGCGCGTCGTTATTAATTATTATTTAGTGTTTAATAAGAATATTCGTACAAATATCAATTTAATAGGAAAGCATATTTCGTTTTTAGACGTCTCGTTATAGCGCTGGCGCAAATAAACGATTTTCTTTCTTTCTATATCTCTATCAAATTTCTGAAAGCGCTAATGCAATATTTTTAATCTTTAAACCAAATAAACTGAAAACACGTACCAGCATAACAGCTTCAAACATGTTTTACTCAAAGCTTGCTTAGTGATGTAAACTCTGAGTAATCATGTTTGAATGTGCAGTGTTCATTTCATAGAAGTGCAGTAAATGCCATCAAACAGCAACAACTTGAGCACCGATTTCATCGCCTGCTCGTCTGTCACAATCCGCTTACTGGCCGCGCCGCCGCCGCTTCGATGCCACGCGAACTAACATGTTAACTACTATAGTAGGAAAATAGAAAACAGTTCATGTTTCTATTGGAAATATGGAGGTAGAAATATGATTGGCGTTTAGTGATAGTAGCGTTTTAATGGTCACATTTGGAACGGATTTATTATTAATTTACAAATGATTTATGGATTCCGTGTCTGCAGCTACAATATGAAACTAAACAAAATCTTATAAAAGGTAAGTACCACACATCCCAATCCCAACATTTCCTTAATTCCTTTGTAAGGACAAAAATAAAAATAGACAAAACATCAAGCCATTTTCACAGCCTATAAAATAATAAAAAAGCAGCACTAGTAAAATGCACAACAAGGAGATATTGTGGAAATACACACAGACACACACTTGTGTTTACTTACACTTGCGCACATCTGTGCACTGTGTCGGTGCACTATGCACTGTGTGTGATAGTGTGACTGCGATGATGAGGGGGTGTGACAGTGTGTGTCGCTACCCAGTGCACTGTGTGCTCCGACGAGCTCGGTGCACGGCGGCGTTATAAACGGATATTTTGTCGCTCTTTACCACGCGCAGTAGCCGCTTATAGTCGCGTCTCGGCGACAAATGTTTGGCAACATTTTCACTATGGCACGGAATGTTCTAGAAAACGCTCCAAACATTTTATTCTTTGTTTTAAACGCGGCACCGAAAGGATCACATTCACTCGTATGAAATTGAATTGTGATTACAGAAAGATTTAGTGGTTTTTATTTAGTAATTTCTTTTCTCGAGAATCGCTGTTTGTAAAGCATAGTAACAAAATAAAATCGGTTTCGGTTTTATAATAATCGTCACGCGTAAATTTTATGATTTTTGCCTTAATTACACGACATATTTAATTATAACGTTGTGACTCCAGTTATACGAAAACCGAAACCGAGGTTATTTTATGACTATGTCTTGTTTAGGTAGGATATCTTTTAAGTTTGCGTTTTTGTCGTAGTTGGGTTTTATTAATTATTTGTGGCAGTGGTTAGGGGATCATTGAAGGTTGGGAGCAAATGGAATTTGATACCTACGATTTGTTAAGCAGCCTACATAATATTTTAGAAGGGTTTTTAGTGTTATTGAAAATGTGTAAATATACATAACCAATATATTTTCAGAAAATACTCATAAAGAACTTTCATTTGAAAGCAAACACGATATTAATCTAAAACATTTTTTTTGTACCGCTATAGCGGATGTACATAAAGAATCACAAAAAAAAATTTACTTAAGCTTATAAGCTGCCATAGTAAATTTATTTGACGTCATGTAGGTAGCCTGAAACCCGCGGAACCACATGACTCTGCCATCGATACCGTGTTTGTCGAAATACGACGATACTATTACTATACATACATAGCCTGTTAAAATCATAACCTTCCTTTGGTTTAACCGTAGTTGGCTAAGAATGACTAAGTTTTACTATATCACTGGTATAAAATAGAACAATTTTACAAATTGACTTGGAAGGTTCCAAGTCAATTTGTAAAAAATATATGGCAGGTACCATAGATTTTTGAAATGCCCTTGCATTAAGAACTGCTATCAGTTCAGTTAAGCTATCTTAATAAGTCTGGCGGTGTTTCTGTCCTAAACAGCTGAACCTGGCTGCAGTATACACTGTACATCATTACTACATTCATGGCGGATTTGGAAGCCTTCCAAAAACTATGCGAAACGTGAAACACAATCTACCTGCTTAGTTCCCTGGAAGAGAGTCTGCTATGAGGTGGAAAGCGAGTTACTTTAAGTGTATCAGTTTTATATTTACTGCCTCCATTTTGTTACTATCGTTATAAAATACTATTATATTTCAGATGAGAATATTTGCTTCATAACTACTCTAAAAATCATCACTCTGCCAACATAGTCTAAAGCTCAATGTGCTGCACAAAACCATACTTCAATTTTAGGTAGAATTTAATATCAAACTTTATTCTAGAAACAAAAAAGCACACATGCTGGAAACCCTTCAATCACTCCGTACCATTTTTCGGCCGGCACAGACAAATACGTCAGAAACAAATTCACTTTTCGTCTAAACACTCGGCGATATCGATAGCACATTTAGCGTGCATGCAGAACTGTTTCTGTGCAAACGGTGCAACTGAAAATTGGCTCCCGTTCTAACGTTATCGATGGCGGCAATAAACTCGCAATGTTCCACAATAAAACTCTGTAAATTCGTACTGGTTACGAGTTCATGATCCAATTTTGTCGCGGGTACATCGCCGCGGCATACATATGGGTTGATTCAACTGTTGGTTTCTGTATGTGCTTTAGTTAAGCGCAGTTTAACTTGGTTATGTGAAATCCGGTTCGAAGGACCACAGTTTGTGGCGAGACGGTGGCTTAGTTTGGTTACTACCACTATTATTGCTACAGAATGAGTTGATTGCTTGAATATATTTTAAAGACAGAACTCATTAAATTTTACCTAAAAACTATTTTGCTGGCTGGCTCCAGCATTTAGACGACCAAAAGAGCGAAGACTTACTGGCACACATCGCTTAATATCATATAACACACACTTTCACACTTACATTGCCGCCTCACCACACCTCAACACACACAAAACACACAACACATACACACACGCCCACACACTCATCCACACACTAACACACGTAAACTCGTTCGCACCCACACTCATAAGCACAACCTAATCTATAATTATACAGGTTGGACCGAAACAAGAACGTCTTAAAAATAAAATTGATTCCTCATGTCCAGAGGTATTCGAAAATATCCCATGTATGTTCCGCGATTTTTTGTAGTTATTTTTGTGTTTTTGTAATTTCTTCAGTTTTCTGCCGGTGGAGCTTCAAAAATTCATATCTTTGTTTGTAGTGGGTATTTTTCATTTTATCTTTTTTGCGACAGTATCTTCTTGAATGTTATTTTCATACTTAAAATAATAAACTTCCTAACATGCCTGCAAGTTATTCAAAAAAGTATCGATAGCAGGAATTTATACTATTCTATCAACGACTACTTAAACGATAAGAATAGTTGGTCGCTGTGATTAACTCAAGACAATGTTTATGTTTCTTCTCCAGAATTAGTGTACCTACTGACAGGTTAGGTTAGTTTAGAGAGTTTATATAATTGTTTATTTTATTTGACTTTATAAGTCAATTTATTTTAATTTAATTTAAATTTATTGTTGAATATACTCATTACAATGATTTTTTATGGTTAGCTAGCGACTTCGACATTGATCATATTATTTTTTGCCTGAACAACCGCAAGCAAGTTCGTCATGCTCCCTAAGATGTTACTGCTTGCGGTAGCGGGAGGGGTCGGGTTGCCTTCTTCCCTCAAATATGGCGAGGGGGGTAATGTCTGATCTTTGCGTTATGCTGGTGAACGGGTGCTGCTTGTGGTGACTGGTCGTCTTGCTGATCATGGCTTTGTTATTGTTATTAGTAATTAACTGTTTATTTATTTTACATCAATGGCCCTAGTTTATCATTTATAACTTCCAGTTACAGTTATATATAGCAATATGTAAGCGGGCATAGTTCTTTTTTTTAAGGAGATATTTCGACTCTGTGTCACTTGAACGTATACAGAATTAATGATAGGAAGATGATTATGTTATGGCTAAAAGAATATTCCATAACAATGAAAATTGCAAAAAAAGGGTGTGAAAAAGCCATAAACTCCCATAGGAATTTCAAGAAATTTAAAAGAATATTATAGCTCGAAAACTATCAAGAATCGCGGAACATACATGGGGTACATTTGGATACCCTGGGCATGAGGAATCAAATTTTTTTTAAGACGTCATTATTTGGACCTCCTATTTTAAAGCATAAAAGGATTTTTAGCCTTTCTAAACTCAACTCAAACTCGAATCATTTATTTTAAATAAGCCAATGGCAGGCACTTTTGAATTTTCAAGGGGTCGGTCAGTCAGAAAGATGAAGCTAGTTGCCCATTTCAAAGCATACTAGGTACCTATGGAGAAGAAGGGGCAAGAAACTCCACGGATACTCTTTTAAATCAAAATATGGTTACAAAATATGGGTTACATCATTCATGTTGAAGTTATACGTGTGAGAACGATGCAAAACATTAAAAGCGTCCGTAAAGGAAATTAAAAAAAGAGCAATTCAAAAATGAAATTAAATTAAAATATGCCGTGGCAGCTAAAAGATGACCAGTCTCTACTGACGGCGCCCGTTCACGAACATGACGCATGGATTAGCACCATTCAACTCAACCATTTGAAGGGAGCTAAATGATCCAACACACGCGCCACCGTCAGTGAGACATTAGAGTGAACATCACATACTCTCAGCTGCCAGGGCACATTCAAGTCAATGAAAGACATACCCAGTACCTAAATGGTAGCTTTATAGTCGGTACATAATACTCATACATGTGCTATGCAATTATAAAATGCTAAGAGATTTTTTTTTTTTTTTTTTTTTTTTTTTCTTTTTTTTTTTTTTTTTTTTTTAAATAACGTTGCCCCACACTAGGAATTTCTCCTGTGTCGTGGGTGCGTTTACAGACATTTAAACTCACATACACAAACAGCCAGACCCGGAACAACTAATTGTAGGTCATACAAATATTTGTTCCGTGCGGGAATCGAACCCGCGACACGCAGCGCAGCAGTCAATCGCTTAACCACTGCGCCAACCGTGCCGTCAAGATTGAATTCATACAATTCAAAGATAGTTTTAAAAATCTTCAGCAGCTCAAACGGTATTTTCAAATGCTAATCAATTAGTAAATGCGCCCTTGTGGAGCAGGACCAGCGTTGAGCCAAGTATTTTTAGTAGCGATGGAATCCCCCAACTTATAATATGCTTGACTGCATAGTGTGCGCTTTATATAAGACTTAAATTTCGTTTCATTCAGTTGAAATATGTGGGGAAGTATTTTACTGTAACATTTTAAAACACTACTGTAACATTTTTTACCCCATGAAAGATAAGTCCACTTTA
The DNA here is from genome assembly GCA_949128155.2 of Xanthia icteritia. Classification (NCBI taxonomy): domain Eukaryota; kingdom Metazoa; phylum Arthropoda; class Insecta; order Lepidoptera; family Noctuidae; genus Xanthia; species Xanthia icteritia. The sequence goes on from OX421932.2 coordinate 876,952, forward strand.
GCCGACCTAGAAAGGGATATTAAATGAGGACCCCATTGAAGCTTTGAGTCGAGCGTGATCCCCAGGAAAACAGTTTTATTGACGAATTCTAGTTTCTCTTGATTCAATACAATCTCACAATTACTACTTTTGACATTTGGTTAAGAAAATCTTATGCACTTAGTTTTTTTCCCATTTAATACTAAATTATTAGCAGTGAACCAATGTTGGACCTGCTCTAGGGCGTTATTTACGTCGTCAAGTGATGCACGTCTATTAATTTCCACCTTTGAAGGCCGATTACAGCAAATAATAGAAGGTTAAGTAGTAACTTTTTTTAATGTTTTGGCTAGCTTAGGGACCTGCATAGTTTTTAACGGCAGCTAGAATCTATGGAAATTGAAGTTGAAAATTTCAGTCTTACCATTAGAAACATAAATTCCTACCATCGATACTTTTTTGAGTAACTTGCAAGAATGTTAGGAAGTTTATTATTTTACGTATAAAAGTAACATTCAAGACGATATACTGTTGCAAAAAATACTGAAAAATATATGAATTTTTGAAACCACACCGGCAGGCAACACAAAATTGTATTTTTTTAAATATAGGTACTCCTATAACTCGAAAACTACAAAAAATCGCGGAGCATACATAGGGTATTTTCGGATATCCCTGGACATGATCCGAAATCTTTTTTTTTTATAACGTCTATTTTTGGTCCATCCTTCCCTTTCTCCTACATAAAAGGAGAAACTGACTGACTGACTGACATATCAACGCAGAGCCGAAACTAATGGAACGTGAAATTTTGCACACAGCTTCCTTTTATAATTTAGGGAAGCATTAAGAAGGGGTTTTTGAAAATTCCATCTTTAAGGGGGAGAAAAGGAGAGGGGATTTCGTTTGTATCAAAAATCTTATTCCTTGAGTTAATAAACTTGAAACTTGGCACAAAAAGTACTAGGCTTGCATGAATTCAAGATAGTATTTCAATCATTAATTGTTGTGCACAATTTCTGAGCAGTAAACAAACAAAAAGTAATAGGCTTGCATGAATTCACGATGGTATTCAATCATTATGTTATGCTATTCATAGGATTTTGATGAGGTAGACAGATAGTTTATAACCTGGATTAACACATAGGATACTTTTTATCCCGGTAGTACGTTTCCATGGGATAATTTCCGACTTCCACCCGAGCGGGAAGAAGCTAGCTATATTGTTAATAATGTACGTCACGACATGTACGTTGACACGATCTCCGTAATGCTCCACGTTTGAGGACTGACTCCCAAAAGCCCTGGCTTAGTTTGGGTATCAGTTTCAGTATCTAAAACAAAAAAAATAATAATACTGTATCTATGTACCAAGTTCTTGTGAACGCCCTCATTATTTTGTAACTGAACTTTTTACTTTTTACCTTCTTGCACGCTGACCTATATAAGCCATGAAATTGTTTGCCGAATTAAGTTTAAGTAGTTATAACGAACATTAAAAATAAAATGTTCAAGGAAGTTTTGCTACGAAAGAAATAAACGTAATCAGTGTAAGCTAACTTGAAAGACAGCTGACTAGAAAACTTAAAAAGATTAGACTTGACCTGAATTCGTGGAGGCGCACATAATAGCCGACAATTTTATGTCAGAAATTATGTATAAAGAGGTTATTGGAGCTAACTTGAAAGGTTATTTTGCATTCACCGTTTGAAGTTTATTCCACTGAGTTATCGGCTTTCATCTCACCGTGAAAGGTTTAAATTGTTTGAAATTGCAGAATGAACTTGAAATAAGTCTTGAAAAGTTTCATGACAGGATAATTAAAAATATCCGCAGGTATGAGTAATGAAAATACCTATTAATAATTGTAGCTGTGTTGGAAATAAACATCCTGCATAGAAGAGAAATTATAGTTAGCTAGGTAGGAGAAGAACATTTATTTCGCAGTAATTGCGGTGTACAAAGTTGAACTGTTATAAAGAAATAGTTAGTCAGAGAGATCTCGGTGCAGTACGTACAGTACGTACTCCGGTAAGACCTAACGAACAAATGCAGACGTGTATTCAATAACAAATGTATCCCATTACCTCGGAGCAGACGCTTTTCTGCTGCGCGAGCACTATGTGGTACTACTTAAAGTTCAAATTGGATGGGATCGAACGCAATTGTAAGTTTGTAACGAACAATGCTGGATCCCGGCCGCGCTTCTTTCAGTTGTTTACGAGGAAACTTGGTTGGACCCGACCCGACCTCCCAATTCCCGGCTCTCAGCCCGGGTCCCGAGGTCCACACAGGTACACTGTCTCACAAATTCATGTTAAAAATCTTACTGTGAAATGAGGTAACAGATCTTATACTTTATTCAGTGTTCGTTGAATTTTTAAAAGTTAAAATGAAAGGAATTCTCGCGGGACTGGTGTTGACGGTTCTCATTCTTTTAAAGGAAGACAATTCTGATGAAATGAGTTTATTTGTGAGATCCGAACTTTGTTCAGAGTGCAGGAACTGGGTGGAGCGGATTTTATGTGTTTGCTTTCTATTATCGTGTAAATGTTCGTTTTCACACTAGTTCTTTTGGGTTTTGTCTGTGCGTACAACGTAATAAATGTTTGTACATGAGTGGCATAATCATAATGTTATATAATACCATTATAATTAGCTATTTGAGTCTACTTCAATCAAGACAACATTAATATTTCCATCGAGCTGACTGCTCTTCTCCGGATTCGTTTAAAAGTTTGATTCACAATCAGCAGGATTAATTGTTAATTTCTGTTAATTTCCAAACATGCTGAGTTAATCCCGCTTCATTTCGTCTGTAAATCAAGTCTAATTAACTCGTGTATAACTTCAAGTTTAATTGACGTTGATTGATCAACGGTAATTCAGAGATCGAGGCTCCTTTGATCAAAACAACGTGCTCGGAGCTCTTCCACAAAGAACTGTCGATAGCTGTCGACGAGTTCCCTTTTGAACGAGAAATATTACTCCTCCACTATGCTCCTATACTTAAACTGCAAGCTAATTTTAATCTTAATCCTTCAAACCACGGATCAAAATCCAATGTGCATTTTAATTTATTTGGATGAATAATTGTCACTAAAAATAGTTCTGAAACATGAATTATTTATTCTGGTTTGAACCAAAACTGTTGTGGTATCAGGTTGACGTTATATTGTAGGATATTCGATGAAAGCTTAAATTGTGCAAATATTTCAACAAAAGTAGATTTTAAATAAATAAATCTGTATTTCGCACAACAGCCATCCACGTGACCATTGAGTGCATCATGCCGGATGTCATTTCTAGTTATTGTATGGCTTTACTTACGTGTGTCTCTACTATCTTTAGTATAATCTCTAACAAAACAGCATACCTTTGTTAAATTATACTTAAATCATTTGATGCGCTATAGTTGTGGGTATAATCCAATATTATCACTTTCACGACTTTCAAGTTTATAATAATTTTGTACAAATTGTCTCTTTACATGACCACGAAATCACGCCCACGACCGCCACCAAACCACATCGAAATAGATTCGTGGAATATATTTCATCCCAGTTATTATGAGGTTCACACGAGGCTAGGCACTAATATCACGAAATATGTGCTTCATAAATCGCACAATCTAAAATCCAATTACTATAAAATAATTAATATTGGTCGTCGATACTAATAACATTTTTCGCCGCCATCGCCACCGGTCTTTATCAGAGCTTTCGGCTTTTAAGTGATTGTTATTAATGTGTGCCATCATCATTTCATGAGGTGTTGACGGGACAATTAGTCATTGCAAGGGAGAGATTGTGGTTTCCTACTATGATTCAGTTGCTAATAAAGCAAAAAAAATGCGTATACTGGCATTTTCACCATCATAAAGTTAATAATGATATTTTTAATTTGATCACTTTTATATCGCGAAAGTTAACCATCAATAAATTACTAAGCACGTGTATATAAAAGGCAACACACAAACTAATAAATTTTTATTTCCCAGAACACTGTAACAATTCAGTACACAACCAGCAAAACTAGAAAAACGATCACGTTAGAGCGCGTGCATCCATCTACCGGCTAACTGCGCCACCTGGCGGCCAATTTTTCTCCAAAATGGAGGCGTAAGATGGGATTGATAGGTGTGCCATTTAGAAAGTGTCCTCCGTTGCTCGCTTAATTAGTGCCAAGCGGCCTCGCAGGGACGTGACCGGCTCGCCAATTACGTGGCACGGTGGGATAGTACCACGATGGCACAGAATAGATAGGTACAGAAAGACGGCTTCATGCAACAAGCGAACAAAAATAATACACGTGTACGTGCAGAAGTGGAAACGCACTCGCGACTGGCATCCGTTTGATGTGATGAAAATTTAAGCAAATGGATCAGAAAACGTACCTGTGGATGCCATTTTGTAATGTCACATATTTAACCCGATGTTTCTAACTGTGCGCCAGTTAACGTCAAAATATTATAGTGTATATTATGTCGCAGCCATCTGGTTAATTTGTAATATGTTTGGCCGTATAGTGTGCGTTTTATAAGAGTCTTAAATTTCGTTTCATTCAGTTGAAATATGTGCGGAGGTATTTTATTGTAACAATTTAAACAGTACTCCATGAAAGACAAGTCCACTTTAGCCAGCCTGAAACCTGGTTGGTCTAATTGGTCGCTATACCTAGTGATATAATTGCACCTTTCCTTACGGACATTAAATTGAATGTATGTTCGAGTGATAGGTACCGAGTCGAAAGAACGATGTTTTTTTTTTTTTTTTTTTTTAACTAGGGCATCTTGCAGGTGACCACTAAGGTCGTGGCTGCTTAACCGGACTGTCCTGTGGCTGCCAATAGCTTCTACACTACGGGCCTCCAGCCAGGGGCATAAAACTATTCTAAATTAAAATTAAGCGAATGCTCGCTAAGGGCACCCCCTGTGGGGTACGAACCTCGGCTTAGGGCATTCGCTGAGGGGAGGACAGCAAGTTCAGGGACAGGCTGGATCAAGGATAGATCATTATTATTAGACGGGGAATTTAAAGCTACACGCGCAGCTGCGGCGCGGGCTGGCGTTTCATCGGACAAGGGAAAGAACGATGTTCATTTATGTCCTAATCATGTCCAGACAATTTATATTTTTAAGTATTCTTCATTAATTCAGACAAAATTATTGATAATAGTCTAGAGTTAATCAAAGTATTTGTTTAAGATTGAATAATAATAAATATTATTTGTAGTTCCGGTTGCATTTTCTGTTTAATGACGAGGATAAGTGAAAGATTACAGTTCATTCTGTTCATTCGGTCAATGTGATCAGATGAGTGGTTAGAATATACCTTATTTTTAAGGTAGGATAACCACAGAGGCCACCATTTTGCAGAGAAGTTTTAGTAACAGACAGTAGGTACTTGCGAATAAAACAGATTTAAATAATATGATTGTAATTATATCTAAGATAATAAGTAGTTGAATGCCTTTTGTAATTCAAATTACTTTTTCAAAAGCACATTCTTAAAAAGTTTGTGGGTATAAATATATAACTAGGTATCTTGTTGTCACTCGCTCATTCACTCACTTTTCAATCGTCGCCAAAGACACCTACTACGTTCAAACTTTGTGGTCTTTGCGTGTGTTATTGTTTGTTTGTTTATTTATTGTTTATTAAACACTTAGCCATACTTTTTTTCCACTTTCAGCTCGTTATACATATTCTAGTTTGTTTTTATATAGTTTGGTTTTCCTAATGGACTTACGATACGTGTCAGTTTATCGGTGAAATGTAATTGGATACGATATTGCGGTGCCCAAATGATTGAAACCGTACATCAATGTTTCGGTGCGTCAAATATTTTTTACGCGTGCAACGTATTACGGGGACGTGCAGTCAGTGAATTATCCATGCAACTGCAGGGTGAACAAAACACAATGACGACTTGGATCGTTCAATCTTCAAGGTGGTTAAGCTAAATGGTGCTGGGACAGGGTTGTCGGGACTGGCCGTCTCTTCAGAGATGTGCTAAGTTGAGCGATCGATCCAATAGGATCGTTTCATTTTCATAGCATAGTTTGGTTTAATTCTGCTAAAAAAGGATTAAATGAAACGAAGTACCCACACATAGTTTCGTAGCTTAGCTTCGCGGATTATCGACCTCACACATTCTTGATGGAAAAATTGCCTAATACTCAGCTTTTAAAAATATAGGTACATAATTCTCACCGCACAGTCTTGGTACATTTTAAGCTGGTTGCAGCCGCTGCCGGACCTAGTGGCGAGTTGTGCCACAACGTTTAGTTATTTATGTTGTTAAATATAGACAAGCCCTACTAGGTCACACCAATTGTTATTTAAATCGAATTGTTATTTAAATTCGATACTGAACTAATTGTAGTGTAGTGTATTTTTTCAAAGATATCGGTATCCTCACAGTGGCATCACAATTCATTTTCGCCAACATATTATATATTAGGCAAAATATACACTTATATACTAAAAACAGTGATATTCACAATGTTAACACTAGAAATAAGGACAAACTACGTACTCCCTTTCACCGGCTTCATAAGGTTCATAACTCATTTGTTGGGCTTGGTATAACCTTTTATAACAAGCTACCTTCTTCTTTGCTAGATTTGCCTTTTAATGCGTTCAAAACTAAAGTAAAATCCAACCTCTCTTCAAAGGCATACTATTCTATCAACGACTACTTAAATGATAAGAATAGTTGGTCGCTGTGATTAACTCAAGACAATGTTTAAATGATCTTTCTCCAGAATTAGCTAACTTACTGACAGGTTATATGAGTTTATATAATTGTTTATAATTTTACTAATTTTACTTTATTTATTGTTGACATAATCTACTCATTACAATGTTTTTTTTATGAGTTGTATTGCAATATGTGGTTAGCTAGCGACCTCGATAATTTTTTAATTTACCTCAATGGTCCTAGTTTATCAATTATAACTTCTAGTTACAGCTATATGTAAGCGGGCACGCCCTTTATGTCTGGAGGCTTTTATTTAGATATTGTTTTCGTTAAGTTATTTTTATTTCTGCTTGAGTATAGTTCTCGATGTTTTTGGTTGGTATATTGGCGTGTGCTAGCTGTCATATGGCTATTAATTTTATAATTTAAATTATGTTTTGTGTTGCGTAATGTAAATATCATTTTGCATACTATTATATAGAATCTTTTTTACTGAACAGACAGCTGTGCTGCTGGGGAGTTTCTTCCCAGCTAAAGCACTAGGAAGTGGTGAAGGGTGGGCGTTTTGGGGGACTGTCTTATGTAATTTTGACGTTCGAAAAGTGCTGATTCTCAGCCTAGTTTCAATAAATGACTTTTGAATTTTGAAATTTGTATATAAAAACGCCTGACAGAAAATTATTAGCAATCAATAGTTGAAGTGAAGTGTAACGAATGAGCTGTTGTGCATGAATTTTTTTATTTTATTAAGAAAAAAAAAACCATACAAAAAACTGCTCATTAAGTTAAATTAGAGGAATTCTTTCAATGTCTTGGTCTAATGTGCTTTTAAATGCACCATGTGTAGCTTTTGGACATGATCGTTTTGGTTAGGGTATGCATGTCCTATACATGCTTTGGCCATGGTCATTTCTAGTACAAATAAAAAAATACTACCTTGTTTCTAAATCATTTCAAAAATCTAGGCTGAGCCTTGCAGAATATGACAATAAAGTTGACTCGAAAATTTCGACTGTATAACTCGAACGGAAATTCCTCCTTTTCTATCAAAATTGTTTTATAAAAAAAGAAGAAAGAAGGGTATGAGGAACCAAATTATGCCGGGGTTGCGGGAAAGTCCGAAAGGGATACCGTGGCCCCTGGCAACGTACAGGCAACGGAAGGAACACGGGTGGGTTTTAGTCAGTAAGAGTCTGACACGCCCACCCGCTCCACCCAGAGCGGGAGAAGTTATTCGATAATTTCCCACCCAAAAAAAAAAAAAGGAACCAAATTATTTTTTTATGAGGTCACTATTTGGACCAATCTGTATAATAACAATAACAACTTAACGAATAATATAACAGAACGGGTGGAATTCAATACTGACGACCTACGACTTTGACAGCTCTAACCGCACAGTTAGAAAAATCGGGTTATACGAATTGAGTGAATTAGTGCTTTGATTTGATTATATTTTGAATAATTAAACCTGTTGGGGTGTGGGACGTGTGGGTGCATCTGTATGCACACCTGTGCCTAACCCTCCTGGGCGTGATGTTATGTAATTAAACCCGAAATTCTAATTTTAAATCACCATAAAGATATTTTTCATTCGACAAATGGGGTTAATTTTATAACCTTAATTTTCGTCGATGATCTTTCAATAACATTTTCTCTCGCTTTATGAAGCCGGCCGACCTTCTGTGCCTATAAGTTTCACGGCGGCACGGTCCCGGTGGCACGCTCGCCCGGACACACGTCGTGACTCTGCTACTCTGCAATTCACGTTGGCGAATTTTTTTTTCTGTTATTTGTGTTTGGGAATGTTCAGGATCGTTGTGAGGGTAAACGTTTGGAATTGTTAATGTGATGTAAGTACGTTGTTATATTTTAATGTAAATCATAATGATATAATGACATTGTTTTACGATTGACCTAGCTCACAAAATATGTTGATTGGAAAATAATCGTGTTTTCTAAAGCATTTATGAATGTATAGATCCTTATTTATTTTAAAGAATGTAAAACATCGATGGTACGAAAAAATCTTTAAATAAAATTGATAAATAAAATAACATTTCAACACTTTTTTCATGTTTTAAAATGAATATTATGCTTCAAATATTGAAATATTTTATCTCAAAATAATCCGGTTTATTTTCACTTTTATCTTCCATTGTGAAGTATAAAAAATAAGTTTGTTTTTCAAAGAATAATTTGCAGGAACCTTACCGCTAACGTTTGACTTTTGCATTTATAACAATATTTAAGTGACCCTTGTTGAAAAGAACTTCGTATATGTATTTTGGTATAATCTTCTAGTGTAGGTACCTACATAAATGTAAAATTGTACCTATTATTAGAATAGTCCCCTTACAAAATGGTTTTCATTACTTTCGTGAAACTTGTTCCATCCCATTTTGGAGTTTTGTTACTAAAACACCTAATCATCAATACAAAAAGATAAGTTAATACAGCCAAGAGGGAATTCACATCAGCTATTGTAACCACAAAGATTTGTCGAGTCGGGACGGAGCGCGAGATGACGACTATCTTTATCTAGAACAAGGTATGAATCTTAAGAAGGACCCTAATTAGTGTTACCTTAATAACGTCTCAGCTTTATTTTAAGTTGAAGAATAACAGCACTACTCTTTTATACCAAGGCTGTTGCAGGAAATGTAGGAATAAGACAAGATATAGCCAAGAAAAAAGTTTTAATGATAAATTGAAGAGGAGGCAAATAGCTAACAGAAAGGTTTTATTTAATATGGAATTCAGAAATAATAGATTAGGTCTCTCTTTAGTCAAGTTTAACAAAAAAAATAATCAGCGAACATTACATCTTTGAAAGTATTACCAAATTTTTTTTTCTTTCTCCCGCCTTTTTTCGGTGGAGGTAGGTTACTTTCCTCTTTGTCCATTTATATCACCTTCCCTCTAGGGTATTTGCAGTATATCGCAATATTTATCTGCTCAAAGCTCGGACAGAAGTGAGTCAATATTTGCGCACGCTTCGCTGCCAAATTAACACGTAGCTACAAATCGTCTACGGCTCTGATTGGAAAAGGCTCATCGTTCGAAAAGCTCTACGCAAAAACGCCAAAACGTACCTCAAAGTCAACACGTATGGATACTGTAGCAGAGGCAATATATTGATGACAGCGATCTCGAGTTTATTGATATACTAGCTTCTGCCCGCAACTTCGTCCGCGAGCCTATAACCTTCCTCAAGAATTGGGCTATCAAATGCAAAAAGATTTTTTCAAATCCAACTGGTAGTTTCGGAGAAATACAAACTTACAAACAAACAAATGTTAGCTCTTTATAATATTAGTATAGAATTATAGATTAGTGTGAAGTGCATGTCAATGCGCTGGCTATAATTATGATTTTTAAGAAAACTCTTGTGGCGTCACGCGTGAAGTGTGGCTAGACTCTTTCGCTTACACCTTTAAGGTCTTAGAAGCCGAGCATTGATGCGTGTACCTTTCTTCACACTAAAATGACGACCCACTATTACGATAGTCGAGAACTCAGCAAGTGTTTCGTGCATTCTTTACGAAGTCTAGTATTCGTCAAAAAGACTTCGTAAAAAGAGCGGTAGACTTCGTAAAGACTTCGCCTAGACGTGACAATTATCTACAGCCGCTGAATTATTCACCACACTGAATTTCGTTCGCAAACGAACATAATTTTGGGCGCTATTAGTGTTCTTTATTGTACTTTTTATGGAGGCTATCGTCAGAAGGTCACTGCAAAGATACAGTGTACCTAATACGCGCTCCCAACTATGCTTCGTTGGCAACATAAATTGTTACTAGCAATGTAATCAATTGACAAATATGGTATCTCAACCACACTTTGTGTTGTGTGAGTGAATGGATAGTCCACAAATGTGCGAACAGGAAAAGTTATCTTTGATCGTAGCAGAATCTTATTTTATTAATATTTTGAGAACCCTGTTTCCTCTAAAGCTTATCCATATCAAAACCCTACCGCCTTTTTTCTCCTAAGTTATAGACTAACGGGGTTAAAAAGAAACGTTATTACAAGTGCACACATACATAAATTACAACCACAATAGCGACCCATGACGTTATCGGACAGTATCACCCACCACCACTGCCCACATTCTGTTAGATTCTTTAGTTTCTCTCAGTAAACCAATATCGTATTTCCTCAGATATGGAAATAAGTTATTTTCTATTAGTTATATAAGTTTTCTATTTCCGATACAAATCCTGCATTCCCGTCTTTATAAAACCAAGGGACGCAACTCTAGATTCATTTATTTCTTGCATTTTTATTAAAAGTAAATTTTATTTCTGAATGTGAATCTATTGAGGAGTTTAATATAAAAACGTGCGGCCATTACGTTCTTCTTGATAGAGATTACCGCTGATTTTAAAATATACAAGTATTTTCTTCACTGGACACTTGACTATTGTTCTAGAAACACCCTGAGAAAAACCCTCTCTTAAAGATAGAACTTTAATTATCCATAATTACAGTCGACAACTCATTCTCTTTAACAAGGAGCTAGACTGTTTGTTCGCGAGGTTTCGCTTGTAAGAAATAACTGAATTTAAAGTTCGCACTACTAGTAACAGTTTGCTCGAGTACGTATAGGTTACGTGCAACATTGAGTTAACTGGTAACGTTAACTTTAAGTTTTATTACTGTTTGACGGCTTAATTGGTGAAGTAGTGTGGTCTGGCGGAATTTTATGATTTATATATTTGATATTTTTTGAATTACATTAAACATGGTATATAGTATGAGAAAATGCATTATTGCTGAAACTTCTATTTATTTTATAAATTTCTTGGAAAATAAGAATTCGTTTTTGTTATCAATCCACTTTGATTCTTCGAAACAAATTGGATTGCCGAAAAAAAAGTCGAAAATATTTATTAGACAAATTGCTAGACGCATTCTGTTCGCTTTGAGTTATATATCTCTGGAATCAATGTTGAGTGGCAGTTACGTGTAACTGTCATTCTACACAAGAAGAAGGGTTTCAGACTTTTCAATCTAGTTAATTTGTCACAGAATGACGTCAATCTTCTAACAGACAGTAGTAGCGTGAAGGACTTACGAAGGATATGTCAGCGTTGATGTGTAATTGAAGTTCCAAGCCACTTTAGGCCACAACTAAAGTAACTTAAGTTAGCAGACTAAGTTGGAACGTGGCCAGTCTTAAGTAAAGTGTGGAAGAATAAGTTAATTGCATTTTCAGTACACTTATTCCAGTACAATGAAGCGAACAGGCTGACAGGCGAGGAAGCAGGAGAACTAAATGAAAAGTAGACCAAAAGTGTTTTAAGTAGTAGGTCAGAATGATAAAGGAAAATTATGACAAACACAAAAATGATAGATAATACCTACTTATTTCTCTCAAACAATCTGTCAGATATATCAAATTGTATTTTACACTTACACAGATCAATCCTGAAAACACCTGTAACAATACAGGTCCACCTCATTCTTACCGCCAAGTACCATCAGCAACAAAAACATGTCAGACAGTAGACCGACTGCCCTCGAAGTGAAGAGTCACCGGCAGAGTTGTAGGCCGTATCGCTTGTTATACCATCAGCGGCCGATTGATACCTGACCTACTTGTGGAGAGCGCCGAGCTTCGTTTTAATTACCGCGGACTGCCGAGGGTGGACGCCACCACCACTTGACACGGCCCGTGCAGGGCTGATCCGGAAATATTGGACGTCTCAAATATTTTGACTTTACATTTGAGAGGAATTTGGGTTAGGAACGTTTGTTTGTAGAAGTGAGGAACTTGAATGGAGGGAGGGGAGATAACGATGAGGTTTGGAAGTCAAGGTTAAGGGCTTAAATTAGGAAACAAAGGGAAGTGATCACAAAATTAAATGAAACTGCAGGGACACAAGGTCTGTATTAAAATTATGTGTTTTGTATTGTTGTTCTGTTGTAATTATTCAATTTAATTTTTTACAAGAAGTAGGAACCATGAGAATGGCGTGGTGGGATCATAATCACGACGAAGAAGAAAATAGCAACGAGGAAATAGCACTTATATCAAAATTAGACTTCAGAAATTGTTTTGTGTTTAGACCAAAATTTAGCTGAAACGCCCAGCAGCAAAATACGCTTGAGAACAGTTTCTACATCAGCATGATTTAAGTGCAGCACAAGTAGCGAAGTTTTGTGAAATATACGGCTCTAGCACAGCCCTAGGACTGCTGCAAACGGCATGGAAACCTTGCACTTTGCTACAAATATACGTTGAAATTATTGCGCAGCTTGGCTTACTATGTGCATATGTGTTGCGTAAATCTCAGCACTTTGTATTAAGAACCGTCTTAGTTTCAAGCTGGCGAGGACTTAAAGAAAAACTTATGACTCTGCAAATATTTTCCGTTCTAGAGGCAGGATTGTCACAGATGGACGGATGTAATCTTGTTGTGGTGAATTGAAACGGGACAACATACATGTAGTTTCTTCCTGTTATATGCATCTACTTCAATATCATGCACTTTAATCTTCTGATGACGATGCAAATCGTTGACTCTAATATCTTGAGATTGTCTGCGTTACATGATCTAGGTTTAGATTAAGACCGTGTAAAACCTATCACGGTTGACTATGATTGGTCTAACACCGTATGTACTGTACCCACATAACGTCGGTGGATCTCGACTAAATTGCTCATTTTATTGATAAAATAAGAATGTTGGTTAGTATTCGCCGATATTCTGTCCAGTTAATATTAAAACACTACTCCATCTCAATAATATTATATTTACAAATTCATTGCTGATGTAAAAAGTTTTGACATCAATTGAAGAGACAAAATTCACTACAATCACGATGCATAATCTAAATATAATTTTACACTTACCTTTTTGTCATTGATCTGTTGTTTGATCTTTTTAATATCTTAAGAGACCTTTCGTCTGTATCTACTTAGGAAAGGATAAGTCACTGAGTTTGTCATACACCATCTAACACAAATTTCGCAGACACTGTTTAGGAAAGCAGTACCTACGCAATCATCCAATACCTACATCCATTGTTATTAGACAATTCCATATTCCATCATAATCATAACATTCATTGCATAATTATACGAAAGCGCCATGCTAATTGTTATGTAACCAGATGTCAAAACGTCATACAAATAGTTTTCTGACAGCTGCGCGCACAGATTACTCTAAGCCGACGCGACGGCGCGCGATTCGATTGCCGACTTAACGGAATGTTGCCATTTTTAAATATTATACTTTATTTATTTATGTAGAATTAATTATTGTACATTTATTTTATTTACATATCTTAATTATATTTCATGGTATGATGCACCGGTCGACGTCAGAACGTCAACGCCGGCTGTCGCTGAAAACCAGCGCTGGGGCTCTTTCTTGCATAGGGTCGCAGCAAAATGCTGAGCGATGGCCGTTTTGCGTGGATGTGACGCATATTTTCCCTAAACTTGTTTCTTTATTTAATTTTGTGTTCTTTTTTTGCGTCATGTTTACCGCAAATAAACGTATTTTCTTTCTTTTCTTTTTGACATGTTTTTTAGATGAAAATGCTTCACAAATTATTTGACTCCGAAAAAAAAAGATAATAACTAGGTTTCAGTATTTATGTATGCATTTTTATAATGGTTTGAATAAAATGAGAGGGAGGCAGTATCTAGAAACCTTAGTTGGTGTTCCGAAAGTCGTTGATGTAAAAAATCTGTACAATGTCAAATATACCATTTAATTTGTAAAGTGAAATTCACACGAGTTGTTCGTGTGAATTTCACTTTCGTTTAGTAATTAATCATTCCATAACTTTATTGGAACCAATATATCGGTGCTGATTTAGGATTAAACCAAAAATCATATAACAAAAGCGACACGTCCAATATCAGACACGACAGCTTAATGTGCAATACAACCGACTGACGAATATAAATGACGTACCATTCACTAGCAAACGTGGGGTTTACATTCAAACCAATCTCATTTACCCAAATGTATAATATAGCAGAACTTAAGCAGATGGGATTATAATATCGAGTGCCTCAGCTAATAATTGCAAAGGGATTTATTAGAAGACATTATGACAGGCGCGGCGGCCGGGCACTGCCGCCGGGTGTGCCACGGGGAATCGTAAACCCAAGTGATTTAGATGAATCACTGTGCACAATAGACAAAGGAATACATTATCCGGGGTGGGGTAGGCCGGGACGAAAGGGGGGCTACCTGAAAAATCCATTGAAAAGGAAAAAAGCCCCGCCTTAAATAAGGACAATAGGATGTCTACTATGTGTACAATTAAGCTAAACGAACCCAGATAAGTGAGAAATTTATCACTCTGCGAAATGGGCCAGCGAATTGTTTAGAGATGTTTTTGTTTAAAAGCTACGAAATTGCTGTAAACATTTTGGACAATACACTGGAGTGTTTACTTAGCGGAGTGGTGGGAGGCGCGATTTAGAACTCATTAAGTGTGTACACTGAGAGTTTACACTGCGGGGAGGGAGGGCAGGGAGGTGCAGGGAAACATGATATTTGTTGATACAAGATGATACATCGGCAGTGGCAAATAGTGTGACATTGACAGCAAATGGATTCAGAGTTATATTTGGGGTGCCATTATGATGTAACCATTGACATTTAGCTTCCAAGAAGATAGTTATATGAAACAATAATGATGTTAAATGATTTATGTGTTAAAAGTAAACTAAATTGTTTTACAGAATCACCAGTATCATAATCTTAAACCAATATAGACTAGTCTTAAAACAAACCCTATCTACTTTCAAGGCGATACGATCGATAACTGTTGCTAAGCCAACACTTCTACACAAAGTAGCTACATTACGGCAGATATCGGCCCAACGGCATTACAACACTACGGCACAACGGCACAACTTAATAGGTGCCTTTGCATTTACGACTCCGTTGAGATTTCAGACTACAATGTTTGACGGCTCGGAGGTAGCGGATAATACGGCGCTAGGACTGCGAATAAGAGCTTAATTTCAATGTAGCGGCGTATGTGAGGCTCTCCGAATAGTGACCTCATTTGTTTTGATATAAAGTGGAGCGTGAATGGGATTTGGAATGGCTATTGACACAAATTGTCAGTTTGTGTTTATGTGTGAATTTAGAATAGTGTTTTGAAGTAATAGGTTCTAACGCGTATATTATTGAAGGATAATATTAATAATACAATCGTGCATTGCATTAATTTTTAGAAGGTGTCATTGGTATTTGTAAGAATTTAGTTAATTCTGAATCTACTTCACCTTCGGGTTAGTATACGATACAGTCATGATGCCTAACCAACTAAGTGTCAATCATGACCTTGACGGTCATTTTACAAAACCTCCTTCACATAAAATCACATACTAAAATGGTACCCCCATTATGTCATCCGACATATCACCAACACATTGCCGAGCTAATGCCGCGCGTCAGCCGCGTGACGTCACTGCACGGCAATTGATTTACGCGCGCCGCACCGCCGATTATTGCCGACTCATGAATATGCCCTGATCTATGGCAGCCAACGATTTGCAGGTGTGATTTGTGTGACAAGCTTTGAGTGACAAATATGTTGTTGTTATTGCATTCTCGTGTTAATATGTTACCTACCGGCTTTAGTGGGCTTGATGCTGGGCTTCACGTTAAACGTGGGATGAATTTATCCCAATAACAAACTTAACATTGTAGTTGAAAAACATGTTCTCCCATGTGGAATGTATGGGAGAACATGTTTTTTCACAGCAAATTTAAGTTGGTTGATTATTACTCGTTAACCTGTAAAGCTTAGGTGTGATAGTTTTCCGTTTTAACTTTATGCGTTCTTTATACTACTGTTATGAATTTTCTCACAAATCCAAGTACAACCATTTAGCTGGCAGGGGGGGGGGCACATACTTGACTCTAACAAAAAGTCGCACTTTAAAGCTTAAATATTTCACAAACGGATATCTGAATTGAAAAATGGTTTTCACACACCCACAATATTTTTGAACGACCTTTCCAATGACCCCGTCTACCCCATACGATGGGGTAAACGGGAAAAAAAAACATCCCCACTTTACGTGTAGGGGAGGTCAAAAACTCAATTTCTTTTATTTTTGATTTTATTTTACCACTTTAATTAGTATGTATACCCATGCCAAATTACAGCTTTCTAGTACTAACTGTGTCTGAGCTTAGCAGCGGACAAACAGACAGACGTGGTGAAACTATAAGGGTTCGTTATTTACTACGGAATCCTAAAAAGAAAAGGATATAAAATATCGAAACATATTATTGAAACTTCCAGAAATATGAGTACCTAAAAGCCGAAAATGTAAGTCGTAAGGGAAATTATAATGAGCTATCAACATATTTTTATACACCATTTAACATTTTTATACATCCAACGCCCAACATAGTGATTTAAGGCTTTTTTTGGCAAAAAAGCGCGTGAAGACAAGTTCATTTATTTTTTATGATTTATTCATTATTTTTCTGATTTACTTTCATTGGCCGACACAACACAGAGCCTATGAATTGTATACTAACGCCAGTAAATTGCTCCGAGCGTGTAATATACCACATTTATGCCTCCTCTACGCGCTCAGAATCTCATTCCAAATCTTACAACATCCCGCTTGCGCCCCCACTCCATAACAGGCCGGATTAGTGACTCACATATTTTCCTCAACGAACAATACATTGCAGTATTATATGTTACAAGTCAATCAACGCAGTATAAATCATTCTGTTTCCCCTCTTAAAAAGCCAGTGATACACAGGGCCGTACATCACGGCAATCATCGCGTTATTCATATCGTCCGCGTGAAGATGCGCGCCAAATGTTCCATTACAGAAAATGAACACACATCCGAAATAAAATAGCATTCGATTAAAAAGGGCCGAGTCGCTGACGGGCGCGAGATAGCGCTGCGTCAAACTCGACCATTGTTCAGTTTTATCTCGAGAGGGCTTTGTTTCATTTGAGGCCTTTTATTGGTTGTTGGGGTGTAAAAATGCGGATAGAAATTCGCAGCGGCTCGCGTCCGATGCTATCCACGTCCGCACCAGATAATGAGGTGCCCAACAAAAAGCCTAGAGTGCGTTTAGGGTTGCCGTTCCATCCGGTTGCCCCCGAACAGCCCAAACATTTTTCGAACTCCGTAGTCCAGACCGTGGCATGGCAAATATCGCTTTGAACAATATTCCTGCGTAAAGTTTTCAAATGACCGACAAAATACTTATCACGCTTCCCAAAAATGTCCGTATGCCCGTCTGGCAGCCCTGCCGCGTCCCGAGCCGCACTATTGTACATTCAATCTTCGCCAATTTAGCCGGGTCGGCGTTACTGCCCCTTTCATTTCTCCATACACGTTTACACCGTCTAAAGTGTTGATTTGAAAACGTGATCCGCTAGACTGGACCATCTCGTTTATATTACTTATTGGATACGCTTCACTTGGGATTTGGATTATTCCTCAATTTGCTTTATTTTACTGGAATCTTGAGTGCATCAATCAAATTGATTATCATATTATTCATCTCATTATCACTTTCTTTGCACTGGCGTAATAGTTTTGGCCTTTTATTTACGCAACATTCTGAAAGTAAAAAGACTCTTCCAAAAGACTCTCTCTTCACGCAATAGACTCATAACTAATCTCATTTTTATTCAGTAATTCACTTAAATATTTTGCCTATGTACATTCAAGAACGTAATAGACTTCCCTGTTCTTGGAACCGACAGTTATGGTTATAATCTTTTATAAGGACTGCTACGTAAAAGAAAAAAAAGGATAAGTATTACTAATCGAGGTCAGACTTCAAATAATAAAATCTTCTTACATTCTTACTTGGACAGGAAATATATATTTTTCTATTTCGTAGCAATAGAGGAACGAGACTCAACATCCTTTTTCTATTAAAGCAGTTTAAAAGTTTCTATTAACGTTTCTTAGGTAAAAAATAAACCAAAAACGTTTAGTGAAGCTATTACCGTAACAAAAGCAAACGTCCTGGTATTTTAGCAGAACATAACACAACACAACAAGAGGCAGTATTTGGCGCAAGCTGAACGCTTGTCGTAGTGTCGCCCGTTAAGCTAAGTGGCCATAATTTTTGGAGCATGAAGCGCCTCCTGGTAATGACCCGTTGTCAACGTTTGCTTCACATCTCCTGTAATTTGTGACGGAATGCCTCCGCTGAATATATCCTTTTATTTGCTTCTTTGGCTTTTTAGTGAACTGTCTTATTAATATCTTGGGTGTAATTTCATTAGGCTTACGTAGTAATTTGTTTCGTTGAATTTTCATATTACATGTAAGTAGCTATAATTTCATGCAAACTTAGCATTGCTCGCTGAACATCTGATTCTCAGAAATATTACTCTGTAAAATCCATTCAAATAATTTATTTCAATTAGGCACATAAAAGGTCAAAAGTACCTTTTATCTGCCTAATTGAAATAAATTATTTATTAACGTAAAAATTTATAAAAAACAGAATTGATTCTAGTCGCCCCTTCCAAAAGGTAGTATTCGTATGAAAAAAAAAAATAGGTAAAAATAATGAAAAATTAAGCAATGACAGATTAATTAATTATGTAATAGATACCTGATACATGGTGCTCACATATTAACAAACATTGTAAAATTATACGATATTTCTAATATGTTAACATGTAATACTAATAAGTCAGTGTGTGAGTTCAAGTAATCATAGAATGTAAAATATTCTTATAATATAATATACTTATACAATTAAATTAGCAACCAGTTTGTTTTTTTCTAGACTCTAAATTGTCCTATGGAGCAGTACCAGCATGTTTCCAAGCATTCTTATCTTGGATATAATCCTCTAATTTGTAATATGCTTGTTTACAAAGTGTACTTTTAATATGAGTTTTAAATTTTCTTTCATTTAATTGTAATATATCACAAGGTATTTCGTTGTAACATTTAACACAGTACCCCATACGAGATGTATGTACTTCAGATAATCTGAAAAATGGTAGATCTATTTTATTTTTATTTCTAGTATTAGAATTATGTATACCAACAATTTCCACACATACCAACAATTTCCACACATCAAAAATACTTTCCTTTACACCTATCTTTAAAATGCTATTATTAATTATAAATGGCTTGTATAAATAATATCCTTGATGAAATTGATCAACACAGTGTAGCTACTTTTCAAATCTGTACCCCACGCGCATACACTTCTTTACAAAAGGTAGCACAATCGTCATTAAAAATTATTCACATTAACATTCGTAGTGTTCACAAAAACCTTAACAATTTTTTAATTTTTCTTGCCCAGATGCCTATCCAATTCGATCTGGTAATAATGACGGAATGCCGGCTGAAAAATGCAGGTCCAACCCCAACTTTGGATGGTTATACCGCGTATTCCACTATAAAAAACCCAATTCAAAATGATGGTGTAGTAATCTACGTTAAAAATAACCTACAATGTACTGTAACGGAACCATCCTTCTTTGAGGACGCAAATTGCTTAATCTGTCGTACTCAAGACACTGCAATAATTGGTATATATCGTTCACCTTCATATACTAACTTAACTAATTTCTATAATAGCTTGGAAATTGCTGCGTCTGCCTTAAAAAGCAGCAAATCTGTTATAGTAATGGGAGACTTGAACGTTGATATTAAACCCAACAACAAGGACCCACATTCACACGAGTATCTTCTACATACAGCGACACTGGGTCTTTTGCCAGCTTTTCTACATCCCACTAGACCAAGCTCAAATACTTGCCTAGACCATATCCTGCTCAAATCTAAATCCTCATCAAACTCCTTCGTATTAGAAACAAGCATTACAGATCATCATGCTACAGCCTTATGTTTAGATAAAATTAAAGTGAACCGAAAATTAGTTCCACAGACAACCACGCGTTTAAATTATTCTAATGCTGTCAAGGATGTAGAAAACGCTGACTTAGCCACAGTGATGAACGCTACTGATGCCAACATTGCTGCAGATAATTTAATCACTACACTCAAAGGCATTGTTCTAACCCATACCTCACTCATAAAAATTTCAAGAAAGGCTAGAATAATCAAGCCTTGGATGACACCCGGTCTCATCCGGTGCATCAAAAACCGAGATAGCATGCATCTTAAGCTTAATTCAGATCCGCAAAACACTACTCTCAAAATTACTTACACTAGATATCGAAATTTTTGTAATCGACTTATCAATAAACTTAGACGTTCTGATGAAAAACTTCAATTTACTAGAGCTCAAAATAATAGCAAAGAAACTTGGAAGGTCGTTAAAAAACTCACTCATACAGAGATAAATAAGCAGCCAGCCACGAATCTCTTAACATTGTCTACGGACCCGTTATCCTCAGTTAACGTAATAAATAATTATTTTGCTAATGTAGGTAAGACGTTGGCATCTAAAATAATTACTTTCCCTACAGACGGAGACCTAACATCCAAACACAGCACGCTTAACTCGATCGCGCTTCTCCCGGTTAGTGAAAGTGATGTGGAGTTAATTATAAAATCACTTCGGGATAACTGTGCCACGGGATGGGACAAAATACCAGCCAAATTAATAAAAATGGCTCGAAACGTCCTCGTGCCTCCCATCACTCATATCTGCAACCTTGCCATATCACAAGGGGTTTTCCCGAGGGCCTTTAAAACAGCGTTAGTAACACCTGTGTACAAGACTGGAGATAAAGATCAGATCTCAAATTATCGCCCCATCTCTGTCTTAAGCGCTTTGTCTAAAATCATGGAACGAGTTCTTAACAACTGCCTAACCAATTACTTGACCAAATTCCACATTCTAGCTAATAACCAATATGGTTTCCGACATGGCATCTCTACGGAAGATGCCGTAGTCGACCTTGTGCAGTCGGTAGCTGACAAACTGGACCAAAAACTGAAATGTTATGGCATTTTTCTAGATCTCAGTAAAGCGTTCGACACTGTTTGTATTTCCAAACTAATAGAGAAAATGGAAAATGTAGGTATACGCGGTCTGGCTCTTGAAATCTTTAAAGATTATCTCTCTGACCGTAGACAATCCGTCAAAATCGACAATACAATTAGCGCAGAGGAACGAATAACCTTCGGGGTCCCCCAGGGAAGTATTTTGGGTCCAACCCTTTTCCAAATATATATAAACGACCTTTGTAATCTGCCTCTCGTCAACTGTGATGTTTTCACTTACGCAGACGACACTGCACTAGTGGTATATGGTAAGAATTGGGATGACGCTAAATTGCATTCGGAAAACGCATTGCGGAGAGTAATGCATTGGTTAGCAAGTAATCTGTTGGTATTTAGTCGATTTAAATGTGCAAAAATTAATCGATTCTTATTTTTAATAATGGCAACACTGTCACTTAAGGATTCGTATAAAACCAACAACTCCTGTCTGTTCGCCCCTCTTTTTATATTCGCTGTGCTAGGAGACAGAAATAAATCCTTCCCTGTGTAACGTCAAGTAAAATATAAAGAACATTATTTAAATTCAAAGATTCTGTTTTTAATTCACGTCCGTAACCTGATTTCCTATAGGTTATGGGCCCAGTTACACTTTGTTAAGTACTGCACTAATCAAGTAAGTTTTTAATTTGATTCCCACTGACTGTTATATTTTGCAAATTTTTCATTATGGAGAATTTGAAAATGAAACGAAACATTAAGCCGTTCGACGGTGAGAAATACAGCGTTTGGAAGTTTCGGGTTCAAGCGTTGTTGACTGAAATGGACGTTATGAAAGATATCAACATGGAACCAGAAAAACGATCGGAAGTTTGGGTGAAGAGCAACCGAATCGCGAAAAGTGTCATTGTTGAATATTTGGCAGATTCATTCCTCGGTTTCGCGAAAGACGATTCTACGGCACGTGAAATCTTTAAAAACTTGGACGCATTGTACGAGAGAAAAAGTTTGGCGACTCAGTTGGCGCTACGGAAAAAGCTGTTGGGTTTAAAACTTCAAGGTGACACCACGTTAGTAAAGCATTTCAATATATTTGATGATCTAATTACGGAATTGCTGGCGGCTGGAGCGAAACTAGAAGAAACCGACAAGGTGTCTCACTTACTTCTCACGTTGCCAACTTCATATGACGGTGTTATAACTGCAATAGAGACATTATCTGAAGATAATTTGACCTTGGCATTTGTCAAAACAAGATTATTGGACCATGAGGTTAAATTAAGAAATGAGGGTAGTGATACCGTTACTAAAATTCTACACGTCGCAAACACTGCTCAAAAATTTCAAACAACTAAAATCAGAGCCTAAGAAACCTAAAAACCACCAGCAAAAGTTCAAGGCTAAGAAGAAGTTTTTCGTCAAGTGCCACCATTGTGGACGTAAAGGTCATGTCAAGAATGATTGTTACTACTACAAACGAATGAATCAACGTAAACCTGAAGACAAACCGCGAACTATTCAAGCAGTGGAACTTACAGAAGGGGCAACATTTACCAGTGCAGCTTCCGGGTTTGCATTCATGTTTGGTAATTACCCAGGTGTCACGAAGGGTAACCAAATAACTTTCCTGCTGGATTCAGGAGCATCGGATCACATCATTAACAGGGAAGACCTTTTCAGTACCTACACACATTTAAATGATCCTTTAAAAATTTCAGTTGCTAAGCACGGTGCTTTTATTTCAGCCACCAAAAAGGGCACCTTGCAAGTCATCAGCAACACTGGCATTCATGGTACGCTGGAGGACGTGTTATTTTGCCGCGATGTACCCTACAATCTCCTGTCGGTAACGAGGATGCAACAGGCCGGTATGACAATCACCTTCGATCAACAAGGAACCCATATCAGTAAGGACGGTAAAATCATAATGCAAGGTATGGCTGTGAACAATTTAATTTCTACTGATTTTGTAGTGAAGATTAATCGATCTGTTTCTCAATTATGCAAAAGTAATGATAATAACTACGATTTGTGGCATCAACGGTTAGGTCATATAAGTAAGCAAAAATTCATTGACTTGAGAAATAACTCTATGGTTGATGACGTGAGTTTAATTAAAACAGTATCGCCTGACAACAATTTGTGTGAAGCTTGCATAAACGGGAAACAGACACGATTACCATTTAATTCCTCTAAAGATAAAAGTTACATTAAACGACCGCTATTTGTTGTGCACACTGATGTGTGTGGGCCCGTCACTCCTTCTACAATCGATAATAAATGTTATTTTGTTTTGTTTGTTGATCAATTTACTCACTACTGTGTGGCATACTTGATACAATATAAATCAGATGTTTTCTCGGTTTTTAAAGATTTCGTAGCAAAAAGTGAGGCTAAATTTAATTTAAAATTGGTTAATTTGTATTGTGACAATGGACGAGAATACCTGTCCAATGAAATGAAAGAATACTGTGTTTCTAAAGGAATTTCATATCACTTTACTATTCCAAGAACACCACAACAAAATGGCGTTTCAGAGCGTATGGTTAGGACAATAACAGAAAAAGCCCGTGCTATACTTAACGGTGCTAAATTACCCAAGTGTTTTTGGGGTGAGGCAGTGTTAACTGCAGTATATTTAATAAATATTACACCTACCCGCGCTTTGAAACAAACTCAAACACCATTTGAATTGTGGCACGATAAAAAACCTGTAGTTAAATATTTAAAAGTTTTTGGTTCTACCGTCTATGCGCATAATAAGACCACTAAAACCAAATTTGATGAAAAGTCTTGGAAGGGTATTCTGGTAGGGTATGTACCAAATGGCTATAAAGTATGGAACATAAATAGTGAGAAATATGAAACTGTTAGGGATGTCATAATAGATGAAGTGAGTTTTCTGCAGTCGAGGCCTGCGTTAAAATTTAAAGGAAATGAAATCGAACATTTCCATAACAAAACTGATAATATGGATGTGACGTCAAAATCAGTGCCAATTAATTCTCAAAGTTTTGACAGTCCTCAATCTGATACTTTCAAAACTGATGGAACTAAATCCAATGATTCGAAATTGGATGGTTCAAAATCAGTGGAATTAAAATCAGATAGTTTAATAGTACCAGATTACAAATCAGATAATTTTAAATCTGATGAATTGGGTCGTTGTAGTAAAATTCGTAAGTTAAATGAACCTAATAACATACTAAAGCCCAATGTTGATAATAAACAAAGTTCTAATGAAACTTGTTGCACTGATAAAAATATCGATAATTCTTGTCAGTTAAGAAGGAGTGATAGGCTCAAAGGTCGTCCCCCTATATCCTATAAAGAAATGGCTGATGTTTTATTATGTGCTGAATCAATCAATTGCAAAATTCCTACTTCATTTCATGAAATTAAAAATCGGGGTGATAGAACTCATTGGGAAGATGCGATTAAGGTTGAATTAGATTCACTTTTAGCTAATGATACTTGGACATTAGTACCTAAACCTAATAATAAAAATATAGTTGATTGCAAATGGATTTTTAGTATTAAAAATGATGAATTTGGTAATCCATTAAGATATAAAGCACGTCTTGTTGCTCGGGGCTTTAGTCAAGAGTATTTAATCGATTACAATGAAACTTTTGCTCCTGTTGCTCGTATAGCCAGTTTTAGATTTATGATTAGTTTTGCGAATCAATATAATTTATTAGTTCATCACATGGATGTTAAAACTGCATTTTTAAATGGAATTTTAAAGGAAGAAATTTACATGAAAGTTCCAGAAGGGGTATTTAGTAAAGACCATTATGTTTGTAAACTAAATAAAGCTTTATATGGGTTAAAGCAAGCTGCACGATGTTGGTTTTCAATGATCTTTGTCAATGTCTTAAAGAAAAGGGCTTTGTAAATTCCTCAGTTGATAGATGTATTTATATTTTAGATAAGGGTGCTATTAGTAAAAATATTTACATTTTACTTTATGTCGATGACCTTGTTTTGATATGTTCTGACCAGCATGTAATGAACAGTCTTAAGAACTACCTTATGAGTAAATTTAAAATGGTAGATTTAAATGAAATTAAATTATTTCTTGGCGTTAGAATTACAAGACATCAAAATAAAATAACTTTAGATCAAAGTGCTTATATAAAAACAATTTTAGACAATTTTTGTATGTCTGATTGCAATCCTATAAGTACCCCTTTAGAAATTAAACCTAATTACGAAGCTCTAAACATAGACAGTAAATATAATGCACCTTGTCGCAATCTTATTGGATGTTTAATGTATGTTATGTTGTGTACTCGTCCAGATTTAAGTGCAAGTGTTAATATTTTGAGCAGATACACAAACAACAATAGTAAAGAGTTGTGGCAATGTCTCAAAAGAATACTTAGATATTTAAAAGGCACAATAGAATTAAAACTAACATACAACAGGTGTAATAATTTTGAGAATATCTTATGTGGATATGTAGATTCAGATTGGGGTGGTAATGATGTCAATGATAGAAAAAGTACAACGGGTTATTTATTTAAATTATTTAATAGTTGTACAATAACATGGAATACAAAGAGGCAAATGTCAGTAGCGGCTTCTTCGACTGAGGCTGAGTACATGGCATTATACGAAGCTGTAAAAGAAGCATTATGGCTAAAGTCTCTTGCAAATAGTGTTAAACTTAATATTGTCAGTCCAATTGCTGTTTATGAAGACAATAATGGTTGTATTAGTATAGCAAATAACCCGACTAGTCACAAAAGATCCAAACACATTGACATCAAGTATCACTTTTCTAGAGAGCAAGTTGAAAACAATGTAATAAAATTGTATTATGTACCCACAGGTAAACAAATAGCGGATGTGCTGACGAAACCGCTACCAGCTGTCACGTTTAACCAGCATAGAGATGGAATTGGTTTATGTAAACAATGATTTTATGTTTAATGTTGTGTTAAATGTTAATTGTCAATTGCATTAATTTATTGATTTTGATGAAATGGTTTGATTAGGTTTTCCTGGTTTTCCTAATCCTAGCAACAAATGTTGGACCATATATGTATTGTTATTCTCCCAGGAATCACTTGGAAGGCTTTTATGTTCTGATTATTTAGGTTACTTTATGTATATTGTAACAAATTAGCCATTGTTGTATTTGTGTTATTGTTGGACTCGATCGACTGGCAACACTGGTGACAGGTCGTGAAAAAACCGACGTCTTAGTTAAATTATTTTAAATTATTAATTAATTGTGTTTAATTAGTGTAAAATCTATTCTTTATCTTAGAATCTAAGTAAATAGTGTCACACTCAGTGTTTGTGCCGTGTTTTTGTGGAGATCACACATAATAATCGATAATTCGATAAGTCATCTACCGGCTGTCAACGTTTGGATTGCGAATTTGAATTCATCGAACCCGGGGAGTATTTTGATTTATACTATTCAATATTGTAGTTATATTTACACACTTTACAACACCTGTAAACACTGCTCAGAGTTATGAGCTACGTCCACTACTCATCGGCACCGTTTATGTCTCCTTTTGCTTGACAAATAGTGGAAGCAAAATCGACGACGAAAACACTTGCCCCAGACATAAAACATACACTACAAACTTCACTTCACACATATTTATCCATAATTTTCTATTTACCATTGTATAAAACTAATCTTATTGTCGAATTGTTGAAACTTTGTTAGGTACCTCTAATCTTAGTATGTCCTTATTTTTCTTAATAGAAACAAGCTATATAACAATTAAATAAGTACTTAATTTAAATGCTAATAATAATAAGTAATACTATTCATACAAAAATAAGAATTGTGATAAATCTCTGAATAAAAAATAAAAATAACTTCTTACTTTCTACCTCCATATTTTCATAATCTTATCTAAAACTTAATTTTTTGTTTTTTTTTTAGTTCTTGCTATCTATCATTTCTTCTCAAGTTACCTCATTTAGATTTTCATATACTCAGCTGTTTCTTATCACATTCCAGGTGCCATTTGGAGATATTTGTGAATATGATGACCCGCGGAGCCACAATTCGTGACATCAGTGACAAACTGAATGTTGCACTGAAGGAGCTAGAGGCATCAAAAAAACTTTCCAACCAGCTGCTGCAGGAAAGAGAGGACAGCGAGATTGAAGTCCAGAGGGTAAATGACAGAAATACTCAACTCAAGAGCCAGCTTGTAGAACTCCACACCCAGCACATGGATATACTTGACCAGCATCACCATCTCCGTCAACTAGTGTCAGACTTCCAACAGTGCAGTGACACTCATGACCAGGCACTAAAACGCATATCAGGTCTTGAAGCAGAATTGTGCAAGGCACACAACAAAATTTCCATCATCGATTCTCTGAAAGCTAGCGAACAGGTTGCCAACACAAATCATTTTTTCAATGAGCTGGTTGGCAGTGTATCCAGACAGGAGTGTGAAAAGTCCACCGGTACCATACACCTGACTGGGGAAGATACCTTAACTAAATGTCCCATCCTAACTAGTCATAATAAAATTAAAAAATACATTAAAATCACTAGAAATATTAAAAAATACAAAAAACTCTTGAAAACACATAATGTTTATAAGTGTAACATTAATCTTAGAAAAGAGCGTATCAACTTACAAACCCAATTAAATGTATGTAATGATAAGTTGGAAACTAGTCGACAAATGTATGATGTTGACATACAGAACCTTCAGAAGGAATTATTGAACAGGGAAAATTCATTAAAGGAAATCTTTTGTAAGTATGAGCATAGCCAACAAATGTTAAGTGAGCGCTTGCAAGGGGCATGTGAGTTGGTGGACTTGGTGAAGTGCGATGCAGAGAGGTGTCAGTCACTGACAAACAATCTTACCTGTAGTAATGCTCCCACTCGGCCACCTCTCATGTCACAGCATGTTGTTCCTACAGCTTTGCCCATTTTAACTCAAACTTTAGAAATTGTAAACCCTACTCAAAGTAATGTTTTGGTATATTCAGATAGATTAGGAGCAGGTTTTGGATCATTGTTAAATAATCGCTCTAAACATACTATAGTTAACTGTTGTTACCATAACCTGCACTTAAATGAGCTTGTTCATAAAATAAAACATACACCAATGAATGAGCAGACTACTGTAGTTCTTTTAATTGGAAACAGTCTGAGCATCACAAAAAGGGACATAGTTAATGGTATTGACACCCTACTTAAATTAAAATTAGGTAAATTAATATTATGTGCATTGCCATATTCCGATAAGTTATATGAGCAAGATAACAATTACATTTTTAGCTTAAATAACCTTATGCATATTTTGGCATGTCGTCATAGTGACCGTTTATTGTATTTTGATACTAACAATTTTGTTAGAGATTTTGTGTTGACTCAGGAGCATATGTTTTTACCTAAGAAAAGTCAACATATATTAGCTACTTTATTAGCCTTCAATATACACGCAGTTATTAATGTTTTAACTGAGACTAACTTAAGTGACGAAACAGTATTATGTAGTACTTCTAATAATACTGTAATAGATTCTTTAAACTTTTAGAATCGACAAAGGAGAAGCATAATAAGAATATTTTACTATATCACCAAAACTTAAATCGCTTCTCTGGCAAAATTCTAGACGTGGAAATGTTAATAGATAAATATCACATGGATATCTTATGTTTTTGTGAAACCTGGTTAAAACCAGATAGGATGTTGTTTAATATAAATAATTTTTCAGTTGCCAGTGCGTACAATAGGTCTTCATTAGGGGGGGGTACCTTGATATTATGTAATAGTTATTTCAGATATAAGGAAAGGAAGGATATCACTGCTTGCTCTGTTGATCGCTTATGTGAGGTAGCATGTGCAGAGGTTGAAGGCCATACTTTCTTATGTGTTTATAGACCACCAGCCTCAAACTTGTCATCATTTTTAATCATAATGGAAGAAATACTAACTAAACTTTTTAGAGATAAAAAAATAGTTTTTGTTTGTGGTGATCTAAATGTTGATCTACTAGTAAATTCACCTGAAAAATGTAAGCTCATCTCACTGTTCAAATCTTTCAATTTAAAAAGTATATTTAATGTAGCAACTAGAATAACAGCAACCTCAGCTACATGCATAGATAATGTATTTACTAATTGTAAAATAAAAGACTCGTTCCTAATTAGTGGCGTCAGGTCTGATCATACAGGTCAACTTATATCCTTTGAATCAGATAAAAAGTTACGTTTAAATAAAACTATTCAGTTAAGACCTCTGACTAAAAATAAATTGAAAATGTTTAATAATAATGTTCTTAGCAATCTTTCAACAGCTAATTTTGATTCACAAGACCCCAATATAAATTACGGTACATTATTTTCTACAGTATGCCAAGAATTCAATAAAGCATGTCCTGTAAAAAAAGTAACAATAAATACTAAACCAAAATTTAATGAATGGGCCACTGCTGGGATTAGAAAAAGCAGAGATATTTTATATAATTTATATAACGAAAAATCATTGACTTCTGATGAAGCTGTTCATAACTATGTAAGAAACTATTCAAAGATATTTAAAAGAGTCTGCGCCCAAGCTAAATCAAATTTATTAAGTAACAAAATTAGTATGTCTAACAATAAAATAAAAGCTGTGTGGCAGGTAATTAACAAAGAAACTGGATACACGAAACAGCGAGATCAAAATGAATTGTCTTTAAAAATTGATAATGAAACCATCTCAGATAAGTTTAAAGTTGCTGAGACATTAGAAAATTTCTTTACTAACATCCCAATAGAGGTTACGAAATCTCTCTCCTCATCATCTATACTAGCCGAATCTCTTCTAAAAGAAAACTTCAGTAAGGACATTCCAAGTTTTGAATTCCAACCCATTTCTATTGTCACAATTAAAAAAGCATTCAAAAGTCTTAACATAAAAAACACTGAAGACTTATGGGGGATTTCCGTTAAGGTTCTTGTAGATATCATTGAAACAATTGCCCCTGTCTTAACAGGCATATTTAATCAATGTTTAGATAGCGGTACGTTTCCTGATTTAATGAAACATAGTAAAGTAGTACCAATTTTCAAATCGGGTAGTAAGAGTGATCCCTCTAATTATAGACCTATATCTGTGCTACCAGCTTTGAGTAAAATATATGAAAAAATCATGCTGGACCAGATGTTGTCACATTTTAACTCTAATGGGATTTTACATAGTCACCAGTTTGGTTTCACGAAAGGTAGATCGACGACTGACGCAGGAGTGAAACTCATCAGTCACATTTTGGAATCCTGGGAGAAGTCCCAGGATGCAATTGGCATTTTCTGTGACCTCTCAAAAGCGTTTGACTGCGTTGACCACAATACACTGATCTGTAAATTACACCACTACGGAATTCGTGGACAAGCTGCTGACCTTGTTCTTGCCTATCTATCAAACAGGCAACAAAAAGTAAATGTTAATGGGGCGACGTCCTCGGGGTCTCTAGTTAAAATGGGCGTGCCTCAAGGTTCAATTCTTGGCCCTTTCTTATTTCTAGTCTATATAAATGACCTTCCTTACATGATGGCTAACTTATCGGATATAATTCTATTTGCTGACGACACTTCTCTAATTTTTAAAATACATAGAAAAGATACAGATGTCTTACATGTCAACGATAGTCTAGCTGTTCTTTCGAAATGGTTCGCAGCTAATAATCTTTTACTAAATGCGAACAAAACTAAATGTATTAGGTTCTCATTACCAAATGTACCTCAAGTCGGTCTAAATCTAAAACTTGATGGCAAAAAATTAGATGCAATAACAGAAACTATATTTTTAGGTATTACTTTAGATTCAAAATTGCAATGGGGCGCCCACATTAGAACTCTTTCAGGTAGATTAAGTTCAGCTGCATATGCAGTAAGAAAAATAAGGCAGTTGACTGATATAGCCACAGCTAGGTTAGTTTACTTTGCTTATTTCCACAGTATTATGTCTTATGGAGTTTTGCTGTGGGGATCGGCAGCTGATGTAGATTCAGTTTTCATTTTACAAAAGAGGGCTATCCGCGCTATATATAAAATGAGTCCTCGCGAGTCCCTTAGAAACAAATTCAAAGAAATTGATATACTGACTCTGCCTTCTCTTTATATCTTAGAAAGTATTTTGTATGTTCGCAAAAACTTAGGACTTTTCAAAATAAGAAGCGATTTTCATAATATAAATACACGTAATAGACATGAAATTGTGATACCCAAATTTAGATTAACTAAAACAAGCAAGTCATTTCTTATAAATAGTATCCGCTTTTATAACAAGTTGCCTAAGTCGGTTACAGAACTTAGCGATGGGAAGTTCAAAACCCACATCAAACGCGTCCTTATTAAGAAAGCATATTATAAAATTAAAGACTATGTTGAAGACAAGGAAGCTTGGCAATAATTCCTTCTGCACATGTGGCTTCCCTGGTACCTGATTAACGGCAAATTATGTAAGAATCTATTAACTGCTCCCAAATTACCATGTATACATTTTTTATTTTTATTTTTACATTCTTCTTTGACATAATCACCCTATTATTTGACATTATATACCTAAAATTTTATTTCAACTCTTTATTAGTGGCTTTTGTGGACATGATAATTATTGAGATTTGATACAGCCGTAATAGCAATCACGTCATTTCGTTTAAAATACGTTTTTATTTTTATTAATTTATTTATCTTTATATAGATTCTTCTCAATTTTGTGAATGTGAGAACGCTGTAGGCCTAGTGGACTGTAGATTTGATCACCATCATTTTTCTGTTAAGTACCTGGTACTTGTTGAAAGACCTACACTGTCCTCCCATACCTAATAACACTGTTATTTGTAAATATTGTAAAAGCCCATTATTTTTAAAAGAGTAACCATGGAGTTTCTTGCCGGCTCTTCTCCATAGGAAACAACCAATTGGAACCGTGCACCTAGCTTCTGACGTTTCATAAGTGCCCATGTAGGTTTATATGAAATAAAAATATTTTGAATTTTGAATTTTTTGAATTTTGTGATTAATAATTAATTTTTGAGGGGGCGTGTTGGTATTTAGTCGATTTAAATGTGCAAAAATTAATCGATTCTTATTTTTAATAATGGCAACACTGTCACTTAAGGATTCGTATAAAACCAACAACTCCTGTCTGTTCGCCCCTCTTTTTATATTCGCTGTGCTAGGAGACAGAAATAAAACCTTCCCTGTGTAACGTCAAGTAAAATATAAAGAACATTATTTAAATTCAAAGATTCTGTTTTTAATTCACGTCCG
Source organism: Xanthia icteritia (assembly GCA_949128155.2). Classification (NCBI taxonomy): domain Eukaryota; kingdom Metazoa; phylum Arthropoda; class Insecta; order Lepidoptera; family Noctuidae; genus Xanthia; species Xanthia icteritia. The sequence continues at coordinate 909,817 of OX421932.2, forward strand.
TAACCTGATTTCCTATATAATCTTTTAACCTTAAACGTTAATAAGACCAAATTTTTACGTTTCGTTCTACCGCATACATCAAAACCAGCTGGAGCAACCGGAAATCTAAAAGCCCATAACTGTCAGCGAAAGACAGAAGCTTGTAAGTGTCTCTCATTGTCTATGGTGGAATCCATAAGATATCTCGGAGTGTACGTCGATGAGAAACTAGACTGGACCACTCAATTGGAGTCATTAACCTCTCGCACCAGAAGACTAATTTATATTTTTAAAAACTTAAGGTTTTCAGCGGATAAAAATACTCTCCGAATGGTTTATTTGGCTCTGTGTCAAACAATCCTGATGTACTGTACCCCTGTGTGGGGAGGGACTCATAAAACTGAGCTATAAAAACTAGAAAGAGCTCAAAGGGCTGTGCTAAAAGTAATTCACTTCAAACCTCGTGACTTCCCTACACATATGCTATATTCAGAATGCAATGTCTTAACTGTTAGGAAATTGTATATCTTAAGATCCATCCTATACAAGCACTCTATGATCTTGTTCAACAAGCAGCTTGTCAGTCAGAGGCGTCGTGGTTTTCCTTTATGTCCTACTGTCTCTTGCAGGACTGCTTTCGCAAGACGTCAGTTTAATGGCCTAAGTGCTAGGCTGTATAATAAAGCCCACAAACAATTAAATATTTACGCTTTGACTAAGGGCCAGTTAAAAAACAAGCTAAACTCCTGGTTACAGGCATTGACATATAGTGATACCGAGGAGCTTCTAACCACTATACAGTAAAGAGATAGGTTTACACACAGAACACAACACATCCACTTACTCATACACAGGCATGTAAGCACTCCCATATACACACGCATGCGCACACACCCACACTAACACACACACACACGCCCATACACCCACACACACATACACAAATGTTTTTATTTTTATTTATTTTTCATCTTTTGTTCTTTTTATTTTTGTACTTTAATTTAACATTTAACATAAGTACTTGTTCGCCTACTGCACGTACCAATATTTTTGTAACCGTAATAAGACTCACTGGGAATGGATACTCTTTCCTAAGATACAGACAGATTTTCTGCCTAGTTTAGGAAAGGGAGTCCTATGACATTTTATATGTGTTGTACTGGTTCTATTTATTTATAACATCTCATTATATAAGACAACTCTGTAAACCGTGTACAAACTACTTATTGAATAAATTATTTAAAATAAAATATTTAAAAATGTTTATCACTTATTTTTACTAAAAATATGTAGATTTTTTGCTGACATACATAATATTTTCATAAATGAATTGGCAAGGTACTGTCATAATATTAATCTTTTAAAATAGTTCCTTGAGAGATACGCGACGAAGTAGATTGTAAATGGCTCTAACAGCTCTCTTTTAAAAAACAAAGATGGATTCAATGTCAGCTGCGCCGACCCCACTGTAAAATACTATACGACATAATACTGTGAAATATAGCTACTTCGTCCATCTCTCTGTACATCTGCTAACTGTCTTATCTTTCTAACAGCATAAGCGGCCGAGCTTAGCCGCCCCGCAAGAGATGTTACATGTATTGTAATTTCTTGTATAGCGTGATTCCTAGGAAAACTGTTTGATTAATAAATTCCAGTTTTTCTCCATTCAATATGATGTCACATTCGCTACTTCTAACATTAGGTAATTTAAATCTAATGCATTTGGTTTTTACGGCGTAAGGGGAGGATATGCCCCTCTACAAACTTCAAATCTGCTCTTCCTCAGAAGTTCTTTTGTTTCCTTGGTCAATTTTTATACAACAAACTTAATGTCACCCTGAATATATATCCCAAAACTAAAGCTAATTGTAAGAAATCTGTAATAACTTTCCTCAAAACACTTAATTATGAAAATACTGAGAATCTTTTAAAAATTGTAAAATAGCCCTCGTTCCTCACCGCCCATCCTCTCACCGGTCCTCTCTCCAAACTCGCTCTCGTACATTCTTCCACTCATACTTAGGTATCACTTGTCATACTCGCTCTTGTACTCTCTTTCTTATCTGTACATAACATAACTTACACCGTTACACCACAAATTACTCATTTCGCACATTTCTGCTTTTTTGTTCCTGTTTTTATTTTAGTTTTTATATTCCTTATATTTCTTGTTTATGTTCTGATCACGTTGCATGTTCTTACTTGCCTCACGCAAGTCTATAAGTGTTTAATTTTTTCCAAGGGGAGGTCCTAGTGACCTGTATCACAGGTCTTTCTACAAAAACCTATTTCAGGCACCAGTCTCTTACATTGGTGGATTATGGTAATACTTTTGTCTCAATTATATTAATTTTAAGGCAACCAATGTGAAGAGAAAAATAAATGTTTTTTGAATTTGAATTTGAATTTTATTTAGTACCAAATTATTTACCGTAAACCAACCTTGGACCTGAACAAAAGAGCTGTCCACGTCGTCAAGATTTTGTGACCATCGGTTTATGTCATCTGCAAATAACATCATCTTCGATTGATTTTGAAGTAATTGGGGTAAATCATTAATATAAACTAAAAAGAGGAACGGACCCAATATCTAAACGCCCATTACCATTTCAGACCCTAATGAGTTTGTGCCGTTGACTTGAACTTTAACCTTTCTATCTTTCAGGTATGATCTTAGCAAATCAAGAGCTGTATTCCTAATCTCATAGTGCTCCAGTTTCAACATAAGGGTCTCATGGTCTACGCAATCGAACGCCTTCGAGAGGTCGCAAAAGATTCCAATGGCATCTTGTGCTTCTTCCCAGGCGTTAAAAATGTTCTATATAAGGGTGACACCGGCGTCAGTGGTACAACGCCCTTTGGTGAAACCGTACTGTTGATTTAGCATCAACAATAGAATTAATAATAATAATAATAATAATAACACACACCTACACAGGCCTATAATTGTTGGGTTCCTTACTATTACCGGATTTGCACAAAGGAACTAATTTACTGTGTTTCATGAGATCCGGAAAGACTCCTTGGTCTACACTGGTGTTAAATATGAAAGCTAAATAAGGCACAATGGTTTCGATGATAGATCTACAGACTATTACTCTAAATCAGAACTAAATAAGAACTTTGTGTAAATAGTTTTAATCTTTAGTGGAAAAGTGTCAATAAATTGCTTGTTTAATAGCGAAGAGAACTCGGCGTAGAACTCATTTGGGTCACATATTTATTATTAAAACATTGAATACATAATTTACTTGCCAAAGAATTATTTAATTTTTCAAAATTTTTACATGTAATTGGCCTAAACCTTATTTGAATTTTTCATGTAGGAGCAAAATTGTATTGTTTGTCCACTGTGATCAGATGGCAATTTATTTACAAATTGTTTATTGTAAGTAATCACAATTACAAAAAAATATGATCTATACAAGTAGCAGAAGAAGCTGTCACTCGGGGTGCTGTCATTAGGTACATGTTCATACGAGACATTGTCTGTCATAACTTTTTGTTTATAGGTTATCTATCTGGGGACATTCTATTGATGGATGGGTGATAAGGGTGATAGGGGTACTTAAATGATACAAAATATTCCTTTATCTATTCTTTGAATATTCGAATCCTGAGAGACGTAACCTTTTCAATCTATAAACCACACTGCGAAGAAATATAATAATAATAAAGTAAAGATATAAGGGAACATAAACTGCTAATATGTAGTATGTATTTGTAATGGGGGTTAACCATAACATATGTAGGTACAATCTACTGCTTGATAAGATCACTGCTACTTATCCAAATACCAAACACGGTGACATCCAAATGCTAATTCATAATAAATGATCTATTATTCACATCAAACAAAAAACAGCGCTTGTTCATTTCAAGAAAAACATCCGTTAACTAAGTAAATATTAACTCAGCATCAACTACTGAGAAATTTTATATTTCAGCAAACTTTACCGAACTTAATTTATTTACCGAACGAATAAAACGAAATTTATTAAATTATAGCTATAAAAAATGGCGGCTCAAAATGACGTCATGTTTTCCATGCTGAAAAAATATGAACCCTTTTTAGAAACTGAAAAGGGTTTAAGTGAAACCGACAGACAACAGTGATTCAGTGTTTTTAGGGTGCCAAGGCATCATCAATCATTCCCTTTCATCTCAACCCTAATGATAAGCATCAACTAAGATATCATTATACTGTAAATTAAGTGAAAATTTAATATAACGCAGATTCTCCATTAATTTTGAGATGCACATAAAGCTGGCTTATATGTCAGAGCGTCATGTTACTTAGTAAATGATCGTAAATTCAATCAAAGATTCAGATGTGTAGAATTTAAAATAAAGAATCTATCAGAGTATACTTTCGTAATTCAAAGTGGATTCTCTAGACCAGTTTTAAGAATTACTCAATATTCTAGAAAGATTTTTCAAATTACTGTGTTAAAAGGTAAATCTTTATATAGCTCTGCTTTCAAGAAAATAAATCGTTATAATTAATATAGCAGAAAAATCGCTTAGTTTAATTGTGTTGATGAAATTATCTAATAGTAAATTGCTTCTTAGAATGGTTTTTTTTTTAAACTTTGCCCCACACTAGGAATTTCTCCTGTATCGTGGGTGCGTTTACAAACATTTATACTCACATACACAAACAGCCAGACCCGATTGACCAGATTGTAATTCCATCCATATGAGAAGCAATTATTCGCAAGTTAACTTGCTTACCGCCCATCAAATCCAGAAGTTTAGCTTCATCTACATTGACGATGTCCACTAGCGCACAAGATAATTTGAAAGTTCTGATGAGTCGCGATGGCCGGCTGATAGACTGAAGTTAATCTCGTTTTAAAACGACTTTCGCGAAAAGGAAATAAGATATTAATATTTGAAGTTTTCGGCCTTTGCCGCCATTAGTGGACGAATGTCAACTTTGACATCACGGAGCTCGTTACCTAATGGATGTCAGTAATGCTCGGATTACACTATTTTTTTTTTCATTAGTCCACACCTTGATCTTCTGATTTCAATTTTATTTTCCTTCCGTTTTATTTTGCTCCCAATTTTATTTTTCCATTTGTAGATGACATGTATATCTCAGACTCGGTTTTTCCCTACAGTTTTTATCTTAATATTTTCAATGGGTACTATTTTTTATTCTTAGATATAAACCTCTTAGAAATCAAGTCACAAAGACCATTCCACGTTACTATGCAATTCCACTATAACTACTTTCTTAATTACATAGTAGACTAACAATTTAGCTACGTAACTTCCTCGCAGACCACAAAAGATAAAATTCAAAAGCGTTCGTGCATTTTGAACCACTGATACTAGGAGCTGTCTAAAAAAATATGGTACGGAAACATCCAAACGATCTCTTTCGAAAAATAGGCTACTGCAAAAAGCAAGGTTATTTTGTTGCTGAGTAAACAATTGAAGCGCATTCCGTATTATTTGTATAATAGTGAATAATGAATTCTTCTATTATGCTTCTTATCCGTGCGTTCGACGGGACCCGCGTCACGCGGCCCCGATAAACTGGCAGATTTATTACCGCAGCGGTTCGGATACGCGGATATTCGGATATGTTAGCTGAGTGTGGATGTCGCTTTATACGGGACTTAAGTGGGTGGTGACGTATGTATCAGATCTTTGGAGATTTTGCCTCTTTTATTTTGCCTCAAGCTTTCCTTGTAAATTAAGAGTCAATCAAACTGGAAAATCACAGTACTTATATCTACTATCGGTGCTTTAGTACACGATTTCTAGTTAAACTTAAAATAAAATAATCGGTGATTTAAATTAATCATCGTTTACGGGCAGTAAACGATGATTAATTTAAATCACCGCCCTTAACTTACGACTCTCTATAAAAACTCATAGATACCTCCCACACAAATGATTGTCTTTAGTATTTCTGAGGAGAAAAATCTGAATTTACTTCACAACACAAGAAAATATACCATGACATAATCTTCCATTGACGTCACAACAAACACTTGAAACATCAAATATATTCGCAAAAGCAACCCATCACCCTGTTTACCAACACATCGTCGCCGTTGCTTCCATTGACAAAGAGTGTCCTTGGCCAAACACCGACAATTGAATTATAACACGACAGAAGAGTAATAGGATAATGTCGTAGAAGATAAAAGCGTACGCGCCGCAATCTCTTACGCAACTTTCGTACGTAAATCATGCAAGTCGGAACAACTAACGTTCGCGTAAACACTTCAACTTTTCCATTAAAAACAATAATACAACAGAAATTTGTCGAGAGTTGTAATTGTTGGTTTAATCTTGTATTAACTTCCTCTGTAGCGTGATTAATGTCAGTTGATGCTAGCGTTGCATCTTGGATTATGTTTAACAACGCTTTAATATTTTCTTGATGACATAGGTATACCTACTGGTTTGTACTTTATACCACCATTTCTATATCTCCTTTACTATATCTTCGTTATTTAATGAACTAGTGAACTAGTCGATCAAACGGTTAGTGATCAATTTATCTATATATAAGTTGGGTCATAAAGTATACGACGTTGTCCACGTATGGAGTTAATTCAGGGTAATTATGTTGTAAAATTCATACAGGCGACCGCCTATACTCGGTCAAATGAAAAAATAATAATTAAGAGCACGATTCACATGCTAGATCAGATACTAAAGTCATTTCTAATTGACCTGAGCACTTTTTATAACAATGTTCTAGATACCCATGAGATTCAAAATGTAATTCACCTAAATTAAAGTTCCATCCCACTCATTACCAAATACAGCCCACTAATTGCAAATTGACTCCTATATGAAATCTCGAATATTCACCCAAAGGTACCTGATATGTTAAATGTTTTAAAGTAAACATAACAGTAAACATGAACAGCATGTGCGGGAACACACTAACACACTAGTGGAATTGAATCCGGAACCTCCCAGTGAGATGCGAAACATAAGCTCCAGTAAGTAAACAGTTATAAGATACTTTTGGGACTACGAATATTGGAATAGATACTCTAATTCCATATAGAAACAATATCGTGAGTGTTCGAAGGAATTAGTCAACTAAATAGGAGTTGAGAAGGAAAAATAATAATTAAACAAACTACAAGTTTTGTTCTCCTGAGCAATTTGAATAATGATTATTGACTTGGGACGAGGATATTATCAAGTTAACTTCTACAAGATTTTATTGACCAATGTACTTAGACTTACGCTTATGATTAAAATAGTTATAAACTTTTTATTAAAACAGTTTTAGAAAAGGAGCGTTTAACAAAAAATACCAATGTTTGACAATCGAAAATAAACTACATATTATGCTAACCTGGATGATATATTTATTTTCTACGCTATTTTTACTAACACTTTTCACATCGTATTTTATACACCCAAAAATATCATTTTTCAAGCTTATCGTCAGTGATTTATAATAAAAAAAAACAACAAATATTAAACAATAGAAGTATCTTCCTCGCAGCGAGGAATCCGATATTTCCATTTGGAGGATTTGGAAGCATTCAATTTGTCTTCTCACTTACGACATTTGTTTTGTAATGGGATACACACATCAGCATACACAAATTTGCCTTCGTACACACCCACGTATACATACTCGTACGTATATTAGCGTATAAACAAACGTCCTCTTTAAATATGGATGCCAGAGCATTAACAGCACTTATATTTAAGCTTATTTATGCAGAAAGCTAAGAGAGTTTTTAGTGCCAGGCTCGCGCATGTCATCGACCTGGAACTTAGCCCAACCTTATTTTGCTCGCATGAAAATATGTTGGAAAATTTATAAAAATGTTGATCTTTTATAGGTTGGCTCTAAAAGTATTTATGATATTTGTAAAATTGTGATACATTGAACTGACACCATTTGAGCGTGAAAATTTCTTGACCTAACACTTTAAAATGCAGTGCTGTGCAAATAAAGTAAGTAAACATAATCCAACCGTTTCAGCGATGTAGAACCGTAAACCATTCTGAATAAATATTTTATTTCTAGTTTGTATCTGGCTATTTACCGAGAAATGGTTTGCAAAATGAATATATCTAGCTCGATGACCATATAGAAAATGAAATGGAAAGATAAAATCTTTAAGGTTAGAATTTCGGATCCTTTAGGTAAGTATATCGCAAATTAATATAACGAATGCCTATATATATATTTTTTTTTAAATACATGTTACGAACCAACGCCACACATTTCAGTTGCAATACTATTATTTTCTAAACAAACAACAATTCACACTTCAGCTGAACTACCTACATCATCCTCACATAAACTTTACAAAAGAGGCAATCCAGTGCGCCGTGTAAACGAAGGAGAGGCGATAATTCAGCGATAGAGCCTGAGAGGGCGGAGGTATCGATCTACGAGAGGGAGGACCTCTGGCCAGGTTCCAAGCGAGTCGGCTGACCAGCACGGTACAGATTTACCGACACTCTTGCGAGTCGTTTGGATGGAGATATTGTTTTACACGCAGTTTGAAGGGATACCAATTGATTTTGATATCCCTTTTTTTATTGTTATTGACTGGATGGGAATGGGATTAGTTGAAAAAGGCTTTTTAGTTTTTTGTCAGAATTGGACATACTAATCTAATAAGAACTGTAATTTATGTCACACTATGTTTTTGCAACATTACACGTTTTGCTGAGAGTAAATCTAATACTAAATAATTCTTCAACAAAACAAAGTACTGTTAAAGTAATAAACCAAGGAGCAAAATAATATAGTGCGCAAACAAAAGTAAAAGATACTAGAATCTTATCTCTTCACACAAGTAGTAAGCCGTAAAAGTAAACTTTTACGACTGTTTCTAAAGAAAACAGTGACTGTTGCGGTATTTACACAAAGGACAGGATAACGGCTCAAAAAGTATTGAACCAAATAAAATATAACGACGGCGGACCGTGAGCTTTCAATCGTAAACATAAACTATAAATAAGTACCTACGTATGTTTTTGACATGTGAAATAGAAATGGTATTAATGGAGCTTGAGAAGTTATGACCAATACTGTGAATATCACAATGTCGATAGTAATCACAATAGGTACCATAATAATTATGAACTATACCTACAACTAGCAACGAACACAACCACAGCTCACTAGATATTGAACTCATGCTCAACCTACCAGGGCCCAGACTAGCGCCAATATCTCGCAAACTGGCTAAATTCCGTCAAATTACGGAGAGGTTAATCCAGGGGCAGCAGCTGTTTGATAAAGCCCCTTGGCCAAAGCTAATGTAAATTCCGCGGCTTCACCGCCGAAGAATGCCCGAGTCCTAAATAAGTACACTTCAAAGTACGTAGCGAGTGCCTTTTCCGACACAAAGAGCCAATTACATAATACCACCCCTCACAGTTAATGACGTGATTATGTTCCACGAAAAAATTACGCTTCTTTTTTTCACCATGTACAGCGTATTCGGGGTTTCGTACGCCTGAAAGGAAATTTTTGAGTTATGGAATTAAAATTTTGGGCTATGAATGAGAATTAATTTGTTGTGGGAAGCTGCGTAATGAAGGAAAAGAAATGTTTGGCGATATACCGCTTTAAGTGAACTAATTAATTCTCGCAACCCACGCACTGTAAGACAAGTCACATGAATGTCGTAAAAGAAAAAGAGAAAGTAAGCATTCTAAAACGAGGCCATCTCCAGCAGCTGCCTACATTTATGACAAAAAGGCATAATTTAATAAAGGTAGGTTCTCAAACAATATCGCAGAGTCTACAAATTCTAAAGGTACGACACGAAATGGTAAGCAATCTCCGACGTTTTGTAAATAAAACTCACAAAAAATTGCTGCTCAATTTTAAATTTTCTACATAAAAGATTATTTTTTCTGTTACAATAAGTGCTACGTCTTAATTTATATTAAACGGCAAAACACCTCTATTCAGTAATTTTTAAGAAAAGTCTTTTGTATCGCGGTCTATTGTGGAAAATGTTTGATACATTTTGTAGAATAGAAGCTGTATGTATCGACATTGTAAGGTATTGTTGTCATGTAGGTCAATATTGATAAGGACTCGAGCTTGGATGATCCATCACGTATCTTACGAATACTGGGTGAAGTACAACAGTTTGTTACAAAGATAATAATAGGCTACAAATATTTTTTTCAAAATACGGTTCCTTTTGTGAATTCCTTATTTTGGCGCCTGCCTACAAACACCACTAACATATCGGTTCATTAACGATATATGTCGTCTATTACTGCCAGAGCGTGTTCGTGAAATAAACTAACAAACTCAAACACAAAGCATTTATTTCAATTTCACCATTTACAGGCACTTTTGAATTGTCAAAGGGTCAATCAGTCAGAAATATGAAGCTAGTTGCCCATTCCAAAGCGTAGGTTCCTATGAAGAAGAACGGGCAAGAAACTCCACGGACACTCTTTTACATCATAATATTGTTACAAAATATTGGTTACATCATTCATGTTGAAATTATACATGTGAGACCAATGTAGAAAGACGTGCACGTAAAAAGCGTCCATAATAAAAAGATAAAAACAATTCAAAAATTAAAATAAGCCGTGGCAGATAAGAGATGACCAGTCCCTACTGACGGCGCCCGTTCACGAACACGACGCATGGATCAGCACCGTTTAGCTCAACCATTTTGAAGGGAACTTAACGATCCAACACACGCGCCACCACCAGCGAGACATTTGAGTGAGCATGACATACTGTCAGCCGCCAGGGCACATTCAAGTCAATGAAAGACGTACTCAGTAAATGGTAGCTTTATAGAAGGTACATGGTCACAGTGCTCACACATGTGCTATGCAATTATACAATACTACGAGATTGAAGTTATACAATTCAAAGATAATTTATGCAATCTTCAGCAGCTCCGAAAATATTTTCGAATGCTAAAATTAAATTAGTTTATGCGCCCTTGTGGAGCTGGACCAGCGTTGAGCCAAGCATTTTTGTCACCGATATAATCCCCCAGCTTATAATATGCTTGTCAGCATAGTGTGTGGTTGTAGTATGTGGGGAGGTATTTTATTGTAACATTTTAAACAGTACCCCATGAAAGATGAGTCTACTTTAGCCAGTCTGAAACCCGGTTGAACTAATTGATCCCTATTTCTAGCACTATAATTGTGTCTTTCACCTCTTTTACTGAAAAGATTAAGATTTTTCCTGACGTACATGTTTTCATATATATATTGACAAGGTACCGTCATGATGTTAATATTTTTAAACAGTTCCCTTAGAGAGTCGCGCCTGCGGAGGCAATATATTGCTCTAATGGCTCTTTTCTGCAGAATAAAAATAAAGTCGATAGTCTGCAGCCCGTCTCCATAGTAAAATACCGTAAGATGATACTATGAAAGTAACTGAAATAGACTAGCCTTGCGGTATCTATATCAGTAAATTGACGGATTTTTCTTACAGCATATGCTGCTGAACTTAACCGTCCTGCAAGAGATGTTAAATGCGGACCCCATTGCAGCCTTGAGTCGAGCGTGATCCCCAGGAAAACAGTTTTATCTACGAATTCTAGTTTCTCCCTATTCAATACTATATCACAATCCTACTTTTAACATTCGGTTCAAGCAAATCTAAAGCATTTCGTTTTTTTTCCATTTAACACTAAATTATTTGCAATAAACCAATTTTGGACCTGCAGTAGGGCATTATTTACGCCGTCAAAATTTGATGCACGTCTATTTAATTTTATAAATAACACCATTTGTGGTTGGTTTTTTAATAAATGGGGGAGATCATTAATATAAACTAAAAAGAGGAAAGGACCCAAAATCGAGCCTTGTGGAACACCCATTTTCACTTTTAGGCCCAGTGAATTGACACCATTAATTTGGACTTGTTGTTGTCTATTATTTAAGATTTTACTAAACTGAGCGAAACATTTTCGATCCATTCAAGTTCAAACAACGTTAGGTAATTTGTCTGGTCCTAGTTCACCTTGAACTCATACTTTTATCATTCCAACCTTAACGTTTCCTCCATTATTTATCCAGCCTCATCATCTATTATGAACATTAATACACCTGCTCATAAATATGGCCTAGTGTCCAACTTTTTGCCTCACATTATGTAAGTGGCGAGCTTTGTGCGGCGGCTTAACGCTAACCGCCGCGTTCGTGGTTAGCTCCAACGTGAACGCACGCGTTTGCGTCCGCCGAACAAAGGGATTTCAGCCTGGAGGGCCTTTGATCTCGACCCATTAAACTGGGCTCACAAAACCGAGCAACACAAGTTTATATGTGATACATTACAATTAAGTCTTATTAGGACTAGGCTTTTGCTGGTTTTAAAGCAAAGTTTACAAGTTTACAAGTCAAAGTATTTCAAGGACTTTGGGTTTGTGTTAATTTTTTATAAACCTCTGCCTTTTGAGGCATAAAATATATAATGAACCCAGCCAAACTATGTAAACGTGACCACAAGATAAATGGAGTGCTTATATATCTACTGAAATGATCTAAATCAGACTTGTTGTAATTGAATGTAAAATTCAAAGCTAATCTAACTACATACAGCCTTGAAATAGTATCAGGTACTATTGTAAGGTTGGCGCCTAAAGCACAATACACACGGAGTACATTCGCGTCTATTGGCATTCACCACCCGCCGCCATTGTGCACTAATTGCGCTAACCTCTTTGATTAATGCCCTAATCTAGGAAATAAAAGTCCAGCTCAGAAAAAACATTAATAACAAACGCCCATTTAATACATTTGCCCGTTTCCTACAATTTATCACAATTTGGGTTTATTCTTACGGCATACGGTCATAATTACATTATTCAAATGGAATTTCCCCGTAGGCGTGTAATTATCCACTCTATAAATTAATTTGGAAGCGTTTTCCTATGAATTATTCAATTTCTATGGTGGCCTCGGGAGTGCTCCGGGTCAATATCGGATAACAATAAGATAGCAGATGTTTTCTTTTGTTCATCCTAACAGCTTTTATAGTGGTTCGCATGGGTATTGAATGGTAGATTTTCGTTGGGAAACTTCATCATTTTATCATAAGTAGGGGAGGATCAGACTCAAATATTTTAATAATGTATCGAAATTGATAGGTAGGTTTAGTTGCAATATTAAAGTAAATTTTTGTCTGTAACTACGGATACATTTGTATTGAAGCCTTTAGCACCAGCCCGTTGTTAATTGTCACTAGTCATTATTTTAATCCAGACAAGTGAGTCGCTAAGGTCACCGGACAGTGCGTGGGAAGCAGACGACTACATCATTAAATTAAACTATTATTAATTAATTGTACTCTAGGAAGTAGTTAGAGTTATTGCTCTCAGCGATCCATTAACAATAGGCTGTCCGATCTGTTTCAAAAAATGACGTAGTGTTTTGAAGCCTTTCCAGTACGTCATGATTTTAAAATAATAGGTGGTTGTTCAACGCATTAGGGGCAGCCATAACACAAGTGACATACGTATAAATGTTATCCTCTAACAACTTACCGAGTAATTCAAATTTTGTACATGTGCACGATCAAATACAGCTTGATAACATTATCGTGACCTAATCGTCTGTCGTAAGACTTTGGCAAGCGAGCCCAGCAGTGGAGGTCTGCAAGCTGTGGGTAATGGGTGAACATTCGACACAAAACCTTTTTGTTATGCTTTTCATCATCATTCTAATTTATTTTCTAAAGTTACGAAAACTGAGAACAATAACATAACTAATCAAACAATCGGTTTCGACACAAAATTAATAATCTCTAAATCTCTGTTTTAAAACCTCTGTATTTCACTTGATTAATATAATTTCATAAGCACAAAACGTGGGTATTAATTCCGAGCTCCGAATATAACATACGTTCCATCATATATTATCAACCGTCTCCACATTTTCTTACGTATTCAAACTTATGCATGACTTAAGATCTGCGTAGTCTGCTTAATAAGTTTAGTCTGGATCAAGAGCTTAGACTCTATGCCGACACTAATTGTGTAACCGCATGTATAAGAGGAAATAGCGTTCGTTGAAGCGATTATTGACTTTTATCCTGTATTCATAAAAGTAGATAAGTATGGTACCTTCCCACTAATTCAGTACTTTCTATAAACCAACTTAAGAATATGAAATGTGACTTGGGATATTATCGCGCCTGAACTACTAAATTGATTTTGATGAAACTCGACTGATGTAGTTAAGTGCCTTTAAAATTAAACTAGCTTTCAGGCGTATCCCGTAACGCGTAGCCCGTAGCCCGTAGCACGTAGCCCGTAGCGCGTAGCTCTTAGCACGTAGCTCGTATAGCGTAGCCCAGCGTAGCAGATACAATGCTAGATAGAATTTGGCTTCGTGCAGGCTAAGTTTAGCAGTCTTTCAGTGTTTTAAAATCCGTTTACAGTTTTTTTCAGGATTAACTGTTTTTGGTATTCGTAACTAATAATCGAGACACAGTCACACAAAACAATTTAAAAACGATAAAATAATGTAATAACCTACATTTAGTAAACTTTTTTTACTACTCATATCTTTAAACCTTAAAATACTATTAAAATACCAAACCGCAGTAACATTATTTCAGCATACAGTCTAGCTCGCAATCACTAAAATAAATCTGAACAGAAACTTCCAATGAATCATGTATGAATAATATTGAATGAGCGACATTTTTCCCTGGTACAATCAAATTCAATGACAAGCGACAATTTAACCAACACCGCTTTCATTTTACATTTACGAAGATACTTGCTGCCTAATATTTTTATATAATTTCATGATGATCTTAAAATTATATTGAATTACGTGCGTTTTGTTTCTGCAGAATAAACAATTTTTCTTTCTTTTGTTTTTCTTTGCTGTCGTAAAAGAAAATTAAAGAGAAATTAATGATAAACTTAAGTTGTTTTGGTCCAAGTATTAATCGAAAAATGTACACATTAATCTAATTTTATTTAACTCCAGTGTAATTCACATATAATTATTAATTATTATAATTATTATTGATGTATACAAGATATTGTGAAAAGATTTTAAAAGAGTAACGGTGTAGTTTCTTGCCCATTCTTCTCCATACAAAAACTACCTTTTAGAAGGGACGATGAGAATCAATTCTATTTTGTATTTTTTTTTATAAATGCTCAAAAGTGCCTTTTTTGTGCCTAATTGAAATATATTATTTGACTTTGACTTTGAAATCTATTCTGTTTAGACATATATGTCGCATCATGGGTGGCCGAGATGCGAAGCATCGGTTCTTGTTCGTGATCCGACACAGTTTTACTTTGATGTGGGCACTGTTGTGGGTACTCGAGTGAAACAGAATTTAAATCAAAATAACTTTATTTAAAACACTTAACGATTTACGAGAAACAAACACGTGCGTTGGTACTACTGAGCGTCTGCCTAGACTGTCGGAGTTCAAGTGACTGAACACTCAGTCCTTTCCCCAGTCCTCGCTGCATCCCCTCTACCGACGATCGTGTCCAAGCGGTAGGGCGCGCTTGCGTTTCCGGTAAACATTTATTTAGTTCTATAACGAACAAATAGGTGGCGCTGTCGGTTGCACTATGGCGCCATCAATCCACGACACGGCCATCCCTGACTAGCACCCGTCCTCGGGTGTTGTACCTGTGGACAAAATACTCACAAGAGTAATCTGGCTCGGCTATCCTGCCAATAGAAACAAGGGTTGATTCTTACAGGTACTTTATTTCCTCTGAATCTAAGTACAATAATCAACTTTCATGATTTACAATGCCCTATTATTAAGGCTACGTACATAGTGCTTCCTGCACAACATTAAACATTAAAAAAAAGGGTCCGATCAACAAGTTAACATAAGTTATTCTAGCAATTCTGTTACTCTTTACCATAATTCATAAGCAATGCATACTCAACTCCTGAAACTTTCATTGCAATCTGTGCACCAACACAGGCCAGAATCGCACCAACGATTCTTTACATATCTGCCACCACATATGCTACAACACATGAGGGGCTCTGTACACCAACACAGACATGAATCGCACCAACGATTCACAAGATCCAACGCAAAACGTGCTACAACACATGAAGCGCTCTGTGCACCAACACAGACATGAATCGCACCAACGATTCACAAGATCTAACGCAAAATGTGCTACAACACATGAAGCGCTCTGTGCACCAACACAGACATGAATCGCACCAACGATTCACAAGATCTAACGCAAAATGTGCTACAACACATGAAGCGCTCTGTGCACCAACACAGACATGAATCGCACCAACGATTCACAAGATCCAACGCGAAATGTGCTACAACACATGAAGCGCTCTGTGCACCAACACAGACATGAATCACACCAACGATTCACAAGATCCAACGCGAAATGTGCTACAACACATGAAGCGCTCTGTGCACCAACACAGAAAGAAATCGCACCAACGATTCCTTGTAGACCCATCGCCACATGTTACTCATGAGGTGCGGTCTAGAGTTTCGAGTATGAGTGTACAAGCCGTTCTTAGTCAGATTTGGTCTCACTACCACTGTCATCAACTATGACATCTAATTCTCGAGGAACTTGGTGATCGGGTATCTTCCTCACACGATCATGGGGGTATTTGTAAGTTCGCTTAGAGTCAAGAGCCTTTAGTAAGTATCTGTCCCCGTCTAACACATCAATAATTTTAAATAGACCTTTGAATTTAGGATCTAATTTTTTCTGATTCCTTTCCTCATTTTCAATTAAAACATAATCATTAACAGCTAACTTAGAAACCTGAGCCTTATTTTGATTAAATAGATTTTTATCATAACTTGCATTCTTTTCAATGTTCTGTGTCGCGTGCTCTCTAATCTCATCTAAATTAACTACAGTCAAATCATCATCAGCGGTCACTAAACTAAGCCTATAAGGACTAGGATCTACAAGCCTAATTTGCAACTGTCCTGTCGTAACACGGGATCTGGATACACCACTAGAAACGAAGATGAATATTCTGACAAAAGCTCAATTAATTGGGAACGAAATTCTGGCGGAACATCTGTGTCAACTTTATCGAAATCAATTTTATAATTAGAATCGTTCCTGAGCTTATTTGAAACATCACATAACCTAATAAACAAACTTATCGTGATAAGGTGACACATAACAACTGCTATCAGATGTCAATTTAACGTTAAATCTCTGATCTAAAATCTTATGCCCAATTAAAATGTCATGAAATGAGATCTCTAAACGTTAATTGTTAATCATAATCTCTAATAAAATTTGTAGGGTACTTTGCACACTACCATGACCAATCCCGGTTAAATTTACAATGTTATTTACACGCTTGCCACTAAACTTTGACGCAACACAATCTTTGATGAGAGAGCATTCGGCACCAGAATCATAATAAAATGGGTACGACTCACCCAGTATTCATCTGCTCGGATTACTGACATAGCAATCTTAAACGCGTCGCTCGCTATTCGCCATTGCCGCAGGCACTGGCCCGGAATGGCCTGTTGTGCTAGCACCTCCATCATTGCTTCATGGACATCTGCCGGACCCTTGATAGCTTCTATCAGGGACATCATATTCCGATTTTAGCAGCCAGCAGCGTACGAAGTAAATTCTCGTCGCACCGTGACGTCACGTCATCGCACTATTCTCTGTGTTTTCTTCCGCTCGAGTGAATCCCAGTTCTGATGTCGCATCATGGGTGGCCGAGATGCGAAGCATCGGTTCTTGTTCGTGATCCGACACAGTTTTACTTTGATGTGGGCACTGTTGTGGGTACTCGAGTGAAACAGAATTTAAATCAAAATAACTTTATTTAAAACACTTAACGATTTACGAGAAACAAACACGTGCGTTGGTACTACTGAGCGTCTGCCTAGACTGTCGGAGTTCAAGTGACTGAACACTCAGTCCTTTCCCCAGTCCTCGCTGCATCCCCTCTACCGACGATCGTGTCCAAGCGGTAGGGCGCGCTTGCGTTTCCGGTAAACATTTATTTAGTTCTATAACGAACAAATAGGTGGCGCTGTCGGTTGCACTATGGCGCCATCAATCCACGACATATAAATGAATAAATGTGTTTAGCTAGAAACTAATAAGGTGAATATGTCTTCTTTGTTTGAGAACAAACCTTTTCCTAGCAATAGAAAAGTAACAAGCATCAACATAAAAACTAATCTAGCGTTAGCATATAACCACAGATATTCATAATTCCTCACCGTTGAACTACCTCACTACCCTCTAATTATCTTCTCACAAATGTACGTTTACCCATTAAGGAATCTATAAACGATGGATACATACATTTGTATACATAATCCATCGTAAGGAAAGACAGAAAGTAAATACTCCTATTTACTTCCGTAAAGATAGCAAAAAGAACATTTTATTCGGCAAACTATTCTAGATAAACATAATATGAGTGAATGGGGTTGCCACCCTTCTTGGGTGATGTTAAAGAATTTCCCTGAGGGTAGGCAGAAATAATTAATCGTGTGTCAGTTTGTGTAGGGAAATGTACGGAGCTGACTGAAATATTAAGTGTCTCAGATGCGAAAATATTATCCATAAGTAAGATCATCGGTAGCGTGAAAAAGGTTTTAGTAACACTAGTACATGTGTTATTTTGAACACGTTTTAAGAGCGTTTATTCCAAAAGTTGGCAACATCGCAAATAGCTGTCAAATATTTATCTGATTTGATTAATTTCGCAATAATACTGTATGGAAATATCAAATATCGCTAACTAGTGAACTAGAACATTAATAATGAATTGCAATTATAACACTGAATTTGATGTTGTGACTGTTTTAGGTGTAAATATAATACTTCTTTATAAATCAAAAACTAAATATTCGGTGTTGCGATATTGATTATTGCATTTCATATTCAATATTTTAGTTCACTAGTTAACCATATTTCCAAACAGTAATATTGCCAAATTAAACAAAGCAGCGAAATGTTTAACATCTATTTGGGACGTTGCTCAATTTCAGAATGCACGCTCTTTACTTGTTATACATTACAGAATTTACTTGTGAACATTAGAGCTATCGTCCACGACGCTACTTATCGTGTTACAAACTCAAATCACCAAAGAGCAGCCTGACTGTCACAGCACTAGTATTTCAACGGCGGTCCGTAGCGTCGTGGACGATGGCCTACAAATGTTTTCGAATAGTGACGGTTGATTACTATATTTGTAGTTTTGAAGTTGGGTGTGATATACAAAAAAAGATCAACGAATGTTTATGTTTAAAAAAGCAGACACGTGTTGTTTCTATTTTATTTCCGGAAAACTACCTCGACCCATCCGTGTGTATTTAATGTGGTACGATTTAAAACGGAATTGTAATAAGTTAATAATATTTGCTGCATGAAAACAAATTGTTTTAATAAATTCATTTGCAGTTAACATGAACATTTTTTTAAATGTATTTTCAAATATAGCAACACGAATATCAATAAAAAAACTGCGTACAAAAAGCCACTCAATCAACAAAGCACATTACATTTAATGTGGGTGATATGAAATGTCATGTGTTTTGTTAATTGGGTGCACCTCCTAACAATTCTACACACTCCCTACCCATAATCCATAGAATTAACATCGTTACGCGTTGAAGATAACCTAAATCAACCCCTGGAATTTCAGGCAAATTACAATTTTTGGCACCTTTTTTTTTTTTTTTTTTTGGGTGGGAAATTATCAAATAACTTCTCCCGCTCTGGGTGGAGCGGGAGGGCGTGTCAGACTCTTACTGACTAAAACCCACCCGTGTTCCTTCCGTTGCCTGTACGTTGCCAGGGGCCACGGTATCCCTTTCGGACTTTCCCGCAACCCCGGCAGGCATCGGTCCTAACGGACCCCTTCACTTCTGCTGACATCTCTTTGAGGCGCGCGTGGAACACAACGCGCCGTCGACCCGGGCCTGGTCCTTATCGGACGGCGAGCTACCCATTGCTCACCGTCCGCAAGCCCGCGCCTACGGTGGCCGGCAATCGGCCTGCGATTCCCGACGCCCAGGGCGTCTCCTGCGGCGGCTAGGGGCGTGAGGGCGCGAAATTTGCCTCTCCCTCACGCGTTCTGCCTCCTCCTTCGCGAGCATTACTGCTTCGCAGAAGGAGGTGACGGCCTCCCATGCCCTCTCGCTCCGTACCATGGCCTGGACTAGGGCCGGACGCGAGAGATCCCCGCCGCCGATCGCCTCCACGAGGACACGGCGATGCTCTGCCCAAGCCGGACAGACCTCCACCGTATGCTCAACCGTGTCCTCCGGGCGATCCACGCAGTGATGACACCCGGGCGTTTCCTCCCGCCTGATACGAAACAGGAACCTCCCGAAACAACCATGTCCGGTGAGGACCTGCGTCAGGCGGAAGGTGAGGACGCCGTGGCGCCTCTCTAGCCACTCCTCAAAGAGGGGACTTATCGCCGCAATAGTGGCGTGCCCAGCACTGGGTTGCGACAATCGCACTCTCCATGACGCCATGAGATCTCGCCGGAGCTCTGTCCGCTGCGCCGCGATTTCTCGCGGCAGCGGAGTTACGCCCCGGCGTTTCGCCTCCTCGCGCCACTCCCAAAATTTGCGCGAGGACTTTTGCCTCCAGATCCCATGGCGGTAATCCGGCAAGGAGGCTCGCCGCCTCACCGGAGACCGTGCGGTATCCCCGGACCAGCCGGGTGGCCATGACCCTCTGGGACGCGTTCAACCGGCGGGCTGGCCGCCGCCTCAATGAACGCGCCCAAACCGGTGCCCCGTAAAGGGCCATGGACCGCACGACCCCCGCGTATAGCCTCCGGCAGGAGGCGTTTGGACCCCCTAGATTGGGCAGGAGCCGCTTCAAAGCAGCCCCGGCCCGCTCCAGTCTGGGAGCCAAACGTCGGAAGTGCTCCACGAAGTTCCACCGGCTGTCGAGGACGAGTCCTAGGTACTTCATCGTCGACTCGACGCCGATGTGAACTCCTCCTACCGTTATTTGGGAACCCGACGGTGGCGCGTTCCGAGGACCATGAAAACACATAGCCTCGGACTTGTGCAGGGCCACCTCGAGTCCCAATTGCCGGATCCTGTCCACGATTGTCGCAACCCCGTGTGTCGCTAGTTCGGCCGCCGCCTGGTGCGACCTCCCCTGCGCCAGGACCAACGTGTCGTCAGCGTAACAAACGACGCTGACGCCGCTAGGGAGGTCGGCGCGCAGCACCCAGTCGTATCCGATGTCCCAGAGATGCGGCCCCAGGACCGATCCCTGTGGGACACCGCACGACATCTCTTGCCGGTTCCATTCTCCCTGGTGACCGGGGTAGATGACGGCCCTGTCCGTCAAATAGGCCTCGACCACACGACAGAGGTAGGTCGGCATCCGGTGATACCGGAGTGCCTCCCTGATGCAACTCCAGGGCAGGGTATTGAAGGCATTGGCGATGTCTAGAGACACCGCCAAGACGACCCCACCCCGGGACACAGCGTCCCCCGTCGTGAGAGCTCGCACGCGCATGATGGCGTCCACCGTAGAGCGCCCCCTGCGGAAACCAAACTGGCTCTCCGCCAAATCCGGCCCCACCCGCACCAGCCGCCCGACGAGGCGGTCTGCAATGACTCTTTCAAAGAGCTTGCCCACCTCATCGAGCAGCACGATGGGCCGGTAAGCGGACGGAGAGTCCGCAGGGCGCCCCGGCTTCTTGATGAGGACCAGTTTCCCCGTCTTCCAGCGAAGTGGGAACTGGCCCCTCTCCAAGCATGCGCTTAGGAAATTTTTGGCACCTAGGGGTGCAAACAAAGAGACATAAAGTATAACTTATCTTATAATTAAATTCGACTTGGGGGCGTTAATTTTTTGCTGCATAGACAAGTTCCTGAAGGACAAGTGGCAGCAATGATAATAAGTTGCTGTAAAATTTTCATCTTTATTTAAATTACAAAATAACTCCCCAAAATAATCAAAAAGTGACACTTTTATAAACCCATAAATTTTACCTGTCCTTGTCATTTAAATATCAAGGGAGTGAGTAGGCGATACGATATAGGTACGCCTTTTGAGATATAAGTCGTTTATAAATATGGCGTTAAAGGTTATCCGACAAAAAAACAATAAAGAAAATAAACTCTAGTAATAAAGAAAAGTTATACAAATACAAATATTAAAATTAATACTCAATTCAATTAAACCAAATAAAAGCAAAACAACAATTTTAATTAAATTCAAAACTTTATGAGACCAAACAAGGAATTAAATATTAAACCATTCCTCGATACCTATTCTACCAAATAAAACAAAAGAAAATCAATTTCTCTATTACAAGTAACTAGTAATCAGACAACATATACGCTGTCTCAACAACAACGATATCTGCTAATGCCTAGCTGACAGTATACTCGATGTTCGTACAAATAAGTGGAACATTGGACAAACACACTGAAACACAAACACTGACCGAGACGGTTTATCTCTAGCATCTGTCAAATGTCGGCTGAAAGGTTATCATATATAGGTATATTAACACTATGGATCGCTAAGGATTATTGAGTGGCGTAAATTGGCTGGCCTATGTGGGAAACTCACAGAGATCGATAAAAATGAATTGATTTATACTACGATTACGTAAATGAGGTAAGTTTGTTCGATAAAAAATAGGACTCAAAGAACCAAAATATCAGATTTTATCAAAATAAAAAGAGTGCCATTTTGTCACACAAAAATGAGCACGAGAAAGAAAGCGGTGTCTTTAATATTAGAAACTTGGTAACAGTCAATTTATTAACTGTTTAATTATATCAACTTTTAAAACAACTTTTAACTAGAATAATTTGAACTGCTCAACCAGTTAGGGATAACAATGTTAAAATAGACAAAGTTTATCGCAATAAAACTTTACAAAAACAGCATTAATATTCTAAATACCCAAAACAACAAAGCCAGTTATCAGACTCGCCCTAATCCAGCTCGTATTCATAGCCTCTCCCAGACGGGAATATACACGTATTCATAGTCCAAGACAAGACTGGAATATAATATTTACCTACTTATTTACCACGATTCATTGTGTAACGCTGAAATGTAATTTTTACACGGCTGCGTATCAACTGTTAGATCGCTGCATGACTAAACTGTTTGTCTACTGTTGTCAAGATGGAATAAATACTAGTCAGGTCTTTATGTGCTTCGTGTGTACGATAAATCTTGGTGACAAAAACAGTGGGTTACATAAATCTCATAAGTTTATTCTTGTGCGTCTAAATCGTGGCCAAAACGCGTTCGCATGGTACTGTTTTATTTTGGGTGCCAATTCTTTATAGATAATAAAGAAAGCTGCAAAATCTTTCATGGGATCAACCACTTCTACGAATTAATTATACCTAAAGTTTTGTTTCCAGGAGCACAGTCAGCCTGTGATGTTCCCGCTGCTGGGACCCGGCCTCTTCTCAGTGAGACAGAGTTTGCCGCAATGCATAACGCGGGTTGGTAGATGTCACATGTCTTCGAATTTTTGGTTCTAGGACATCGCCTACTCATGATGTTTTCCTTCACCGTTTTGAGAGCAGTGGTTTAAAGTAATAGGAATTTATAACATGATAACACTTAATTAAAACCAACGCTCCATTAATTTTGTAGAGAAACAAACAGAAATTCTAGTTACAGTTTAATCTTTCCACGAGTTTCCTTAAAAGGAATTTTAAATTTCTACAGAAGTGTTCAAGTTCAAGATCTTTCCGCTTTAAGGCCTGGACAAAAGGACCAGGAGTACAGGCTTCCGACTCCTAGTAACGAGTGATCATCTTCAAAGAAACGTCGTTAAAATGGTCCTAATGGTTACAGTTCAGGATAGTACTTATCCTGAACTGTTTGTTACTTGTAAGTGGATTTCCTATTCTTAGAATAGCGCGTTTTTTCGTACACCTATTATTGTGAAACAGTGTCGTATTGAAAACAATAAGTAAGAGCTCGTCCACACCTGGCGGGGTCCGATAGGACTGATGCCTGATGAAAGGGATACCGTGGCACCTGGCAAGTACAGGCAACTGAAGGAACACGAGTGGGTTTTAGTCAGTAAGAGTCTGACACTACCTCCCTCGATTCGTTTGGTTTGGTTTATTTTTATGGCGGCAATGCTTTTTAAATGACCGTATTCACACGTATCACGAATCGTGAAAACTTACGGAAATGTCTTAAATCACGTATCGTCTTTTAAAAACCACGTTCGACTAAAAACATGAATCGTGATTTTTTTGTGCCGGATCCGCTGTAGCGCTCGTCCAAGATTGAACTCTGAATCACGAATCAAGTGTGAACATCTATTCGGATATTTTGACGAATCGCGAAAAAGCTCGTTTCCGTATTCCGTCATGACGTATCGTTTTTTTTGACGGTTCGTCAATAACGGTTCCCGTGTGAATGACCTGTAACGGAGACTTTGTTTTCACAATTGTAGTAGTTAAAATTTACTCCATTAAAATAACAACAACAATATAGAACAGCTTAAAATTTAGAGGAGAACGGAATGTTGAGAGGGCTGTCAAGCCAGCTCAGCTGCTGCTGATGTTGTATAGCAATCGAGAGTTTAGTCTCAAGTCTCAAGTTCGATTTCCAGACTAGGGAAAAAAAAATATTTGGTTAAAAAAAATTATGTGTGTCACAACTCCTCTGAGAATTCCTGTTTAATATACAGTGACACATGAAATTTTTGACTCAAATGACAACTCCTATGAGAATTTCGATAGAATAGAGGAGGTTACTGTATATTTAACAAAAAATTACAACTCCTCTGAACTAAACTAGAAACTAAATATCAATACAATAATGTACTGGTGGTGGTGGTGCTGTTTTACACCCACGTCATGAGAAAATACTAAAGAATATGTTAGTACCAATAGTGGTAAGCAAACTAACATACCTGATATTATTATACGCTAGCTGTTGCCCACGGCTCCTCCGCAGCGCCAGGGATGCTCCCACTTGATATGATTCTTTCCAACATCTTCAACAATCTTCGTCACATTTCAGCCAATTTAAACAATACCTTAATGAATTATACACTTAAACCTCTTCACGGATCCATTCCCTTCATTTTCCGTCCATTGGTGAAAACCGTATGAAAATCGGTTCGGTAGTTTTTGAGTTTATCGGGTTCTGACAGACAGACAGACGCTAGACGCGGCGGGCTCTGATTTATAATACATATGGTAGTGATTTATTACAATTTCTAAGTAGGTAGATGTTACTGTGTAAAACTAAATATTTGCGACTGATGACGTGTTTTAACTTTAAATTCTACTGGGAATCATTAGTAAAACGTTATTTAAACTTGAAATATATTTGACTGCTCAAGTGTTCACCGCATATTATTAAGTCCTCTGTACAGTGGGTACTGACGCAGGCCGCCGGCCGGTCTGACTAACCACAGCCGTTCTAAATGAGTCCTGGCCTAAGTGAAATATTTGAACAACTAACTAAACATTCCTAGCTTTCGTTTTAACAAAGCGTTACGAAATATATACTTATTTTTGTACACATACACCACTCGAACTACGTTAAAATAAAAAAGTTCTAAAAATATATTTTGTATTTTTACAAATTTACTAGCTGCTGCCCGCGGCGGCGGCGTGGACCCTATTTATTTTTCTAGAAATAAAAGTTAGTTACTCCTTACAACATCAGCTATCTGCTAGTGAACGTCCCGCCAAAATTGGTCCAGCCGTTTCAGAGATTAGATGGAACAAACAGACGGAGAGACAAAAATAAAATAAAAAATGTTTTTTTTATTATTATATACTTTCATATGCATTTGGTAAAGAGCTGTTATTTTGACATTACAAACAGACACTTGAATTTTATTCATTGTCTATGGCTTACAAATATTCTATTATTCTTTCACTGACTTGAATGTGCCCTGGCGGCTGAGATTATGTCATGCTCACTCTAATGTCTCGCTGGCGGTGGCGCGTGTGTTGGATCATTTAGCTCCCTTCAAAATGGTTGAGCTGAATGGTGCTAATCCATGCGTCATGTTCGTGAACGGGCGCCGTCAGTAGAGACTGGTCATCTCTTAGCTGCCATGGCTTATTTTAATATTTTAATTTTTGAATTGTTCTTTGTTTTTATATTTTTATTACGGATGCTTTTAACGTGCACGTCTTTCTACATTGTCCTCACATGTATAATTTCAACATTAATGATGTAACCAATATTTTGTAACAATTTTTTTTTTTATTTAAAAGAGTGTCCGTGGAGTTTCTTGCCCGTTCTTCTCCATAGGTACCTACTACGCTTTGGAATGGGCAACTAGCTTCATATTTCTGACTGACCGACTTCTTGACAATTCAAAAGTGCCTGTAAATGGTTTAATTGAAATAAATGCTTTGAGTTTGAGTTTGAGTTTGAGTTTATTATTGCCAGTGTAGGAAAAATATTAGGTATCGATTTAGTTCCATATTTTATGCAATAATAATATTTTAATGGTGACGCCTCCGGCCGTCGCACTCTGGCACCCGGAGGCGCCACCGATCCTTAACGGGTGCGCGCGGTAACTGACCCCTCCGGGTGCCGCTGGGACTGAACCGGTTAATTTGAATTTAAGACAAGACTGCAAGGCTGTTAATAAGTTTTTGAATAAA
This sequence comes from Xanthia icteritia, assembly GCA_949128155.2. Lineage (NCBI taxonomy): Eukaryota > Metazoa > Arthropoda > Insecta > Lepidoptera > Noctuidae > Xanthia > Xanthia icteritia. Next base: position 936,395 of record OX421932.2, read on the forward strand.
TATAATATTTTATGTGATGAACAGAAGGGGGTAGTGGTATTATAGGTAATATCCTGAACCTCATACAATCGTACCTTAGTGACCGGAAACAATACACGTAAATAACAAAAATTTGCGTCGAGACTAAGCGTGAAAAGAAATATTTATCTGAAATAGAGTTATCAGATACGGTGTACCACAGGGCAGTGTGCTAGGCCCATCACTATTTTTACTCTATACAAATGACTTGCCACGTTACATTCAGCATCCAATGATCTTATTTGCTGATGATAGCACCGCATTAATAAAATGCACTGACGTAAAAAAACAAAGAATTTGACATAAATAAGGACATAATAAATTGGCTTGACATTAACAATTTAATAATGAATGTATCTAAAACGAATATAATGCATTTCTATCAACGCTCACGGGTACAACAAATGACTATAGAATACGACGGTCAAAAAATTGACTAAGTAACAGTGGCGTAATTTTTAGGAATATTAATAGACAGACAATTAACATGGAACCCCCAAGCCGAAGAGGTGTGTAAAAAACTAAGCACTTCATATGTGCTATTCAATTTAAGCAAAACAGTGAGTACAACTACGACATTGGTAGCTTACCATGGTTTAGTGGCATCAATTCTGCGATTTGGAATTGTATTCTGGGGTAATTGTAGTATGAGAGAACAAGTATTTAAAGCCCAAAACCGATGTGTACGGGCAATGTGTGGCCTGAAAATGACATTCAGTTGTGTAACTATGTTTAAGTTCCTAAAAGTGTTAACATTTCCGGCATTGTATATTTTAGAAATGGCCATTTTTGTGAGAAAATATAAGAATTACTTTCTAACAGTGTCAGAAACTAGAAAAGGTCCTGTTAGAAGCCAATATAGAAACCTATTACAAAATGGTAGTTACAATACAGCTTTAATTACGAAAAGTGTTTTCGGCATGGGTCCCACCATTATAACAAATAACCAAATATTAAAAAAAAAATACCCAATCCAAAAATCCAAAAGTTTAAAAAGAAACTGAAAGCCCTATTACTTGATAAGTGCTATGATTTTTAAAATGACCCTACTCTTTCGATTTAATTATTGACATTGAGTATTTCTTTATTATTATGCTAGCTTTTTTTTTTTTCGCCCGTTTTAATTTAACTTTTTGATTTTCATTCGATTTCCTTGTAATAAAATTTACTTGCTATGTATGCCTGATTGGTAGATTGTACAGGGATCTCAACATTTTGTAAACACCTTTATTTATGTACCTACTTTCAAAGTAAATAAATGATTATGATTAAGGCGTATAGTGAATTTACTTTTTAACCGTCGAAAAAACAGGATGTTCACAATGTGTATGATTTTTTTTTAGTTTTGGAAACACATCCTTTATGTTCAAGAAATGGTCAAATCGCTTTATCTTCTTAGCCTAACACGGCCTGTAATCTTTGGACATAGTCATTAAATTAATCACAGGGCCAAACTGTCAATGCTAACTGACCAATAATAAGAGCCATTTATGTGCCAATTTTATCCTATATAAATAACCTTAATCCTATAATAAACCTTCAATCAGTTATGGCTTCATTTTAACCTAACTACCCATCATTAACCCAGCTTTGCTTCGAAGTGCGTGACCCATGGTCAAAGGACACTGCATTTTGAGTAACAGATATACTCGCAATGATCAAATTACTTTACAATGGTACCTACATTTGTTCACAAGCACTTTATGTCCTATCTAGGAGTGGCCACACTAATACAAGGTCAAAATGAATTAGCTAGGGAAACTCCGCAGACGTAATAAATATCGAACTATACATAAAAATGATTTAAAAAAAAAATTGGGCTCAGCTACCCAGTGTATAGTAGTTAGAGTTACTTGAAGCATCAGTTCAGTAAAATCAGTTAAAGTGTAAGCTTCGCATACGTGATGGGTATTAATATCTAAACAAAAAACTGAGTTTGTGAACTCTTATTTTAAGAATAGATGTCGTTGACCCCGATTTAAAAAAAATACTTGTATCATATTTTTATGGCTTTACCATAATATAAGATATTGATACCCATCACGTCTTAGGGGTTTCGCTAGCTTATTTAATTTGACCCTGTATATGGTAGGTAAGTATAGTGTACTGTTATGTTTTCAAACATAAATCATAAACATGCTATCATGTCCCTCCACACAAAAGCTTATCCAAGTACTTCCACATCCATCAACTAAATCGGTAACAATAAACAAAACAAAATTAATGCACAGCCCATAATTATAATGCGGTACACAAGTGAAGCTTCAGAGTGCGTGAATATTCATCAGATCATTATCATAAGCAAATACCCCCGGGTTGTTGCCTGTTTTCTTGTAGCCCAGTGTACCCTCCATAGGAAAAATATTTCGAGGGCAGGGTCGCGGTATTAAGGGTGCTTACAGCGGTATTGAGGAGATTTTGCTGATTAGTAATGCTTAATGAACCGTCAACAATTGATGCACAAGGGTTTTTTGCATAAATGTTTAAGTGTTCATGAATATTACATTTTCTAGTGAAAGGTTGTGGCGAGACTCTGTAGAGGTCAACGTCCGTCTGTGGCGATTGGCTTGTTTTATATAATTGGGAGGTCGACTTAGCTATTTTGGTATAACTACGTTGTAATAATATGGTGAAATATAATGCTACATTATGAAAAACAACTGCTGTTTATGCACAAACAAATCTGTAGCGTCAAACAAAAACGTCTAGAAAAAAAACGCTTAATTTTGTTTGTTCAAAAATAATGAAGACATAAATATATTCAAGCATGCATAAAGAACGTGTACTCGAAAGCGTAGTGTACTGCGCCGAGCAGACGAGCAGGCTCAGCGGTCTACCTCTACAATAATTATGCACGAACCACCAACACCAGACTTATTCCTTTACATTTATTCACCAAAACGTACAACCTCAGAAATATTGATTTAAATTCTCTTCACTAAGATGTTGTAATAATTTATTGTGCTACGAGGGCCAAACGGCCGTTAATTTCAATAATTTTGACAAATTATAAATGGCAATTAAACGCTATTTTTAAATATATTGTTATATATCAGCTTTTTAGCTTTTAGCAATATTTTATTTAGGTACAATAAAAGAGTACTAAATTTTGTTTTGTGGATTGGAATTATTAAAACTTCAGCTAATTGAAATTCAGTGACAAAAAAAAAGTTAATTGAAATTGTGTCCAATGTTCTGTAAAATAATATTATTTCAGTATTGTTCTACATGACACAAATATTTTTTTAATACACAATAATATTATGGAAATGGCTAAATGACTCAAGAAACTGTTTAGATTGAGAATCACATGTTTGCTCAACCAAAGGCTGAAGTCTTCAGTCAACACTGATTAAGTACGTACGAACCAATTTATTATAGCTATACCAAAGTATATCCTCGCCCTTCGCAGCCTCAACACATCCTTTCTTCCCTCCGCCGCAGTCGGGAGCGGAAGGAATGGCGCGTGCCGAGCGAGCGGAAGGCGACCGTCGCGCAATTATCGCGACTATTAGTCGTAGTCACGACGCGGCGTGGCGCGGTTATTACACGACCTCACGCTTAATTGCGATAGGTATCACTGAGAAACAAGAAAAGTGTAGGGTTCCGAGAAGAGGTATGCTACTTACTGAAATAGGAAAAGTGTAAGGGTTCCGAGAAAAGCTATACTACTTTCTGAAATAGGAAAAGTTTATTAAAATGGAAAAGCAAATGTCATAAGCAATCTGCCTGCTGCATGTACAGAAACAAATAACTAAATCTCTATTCACATTTTTGTTACAGAAAGCAATAGAAAAATATTTAGTTACTTTGCTTTCAAAGCTCACGCAGCAACGTCGTCGCTCAATTGTTTATGTCACAATTTTAGATATTAGGATGTTATTAACTTTCTTTCTTTTCTAGGTTTTCCAGTTTATTTCTCAAATATATGACAATTTCTAGGTAGGTACTCTGTTTGTCCAATTTCATCACAATATCAAAAGAATTCCTAGTCTATAAAACAGACTTTCTACTCAATTCAACATGGAGTGGGCCATAAATAAACCATTAGTAATATCAAAACAGCTATAGTATAGCTAGTCGTAACTCACAGTCCTTTGACCAACTGACCGAGTAACTGGCGATCTTAAGATATTGACTTGCAATATTGAGGACAAACTGCTACAGAAGTCAGAACTGTGCTCGCAACACGAGAGCAATATTAAAGGATATTTGGTAGATTCTGGTGGAACTGTGTGGACACTTACAATGACGGGTGACTGTGTTAAGACCTAGGGAAGCCTTCTGCTGGTCCCACATTTGGGATGTTAAAGTCTGTAAAAACGGATATTTTGGCTTCATAACATTCAAGCAATGATTTTCGTTTCGTGATTCTCGTTTTGGAAACACATGAACAAGCTGAGTAGTAAGCTTGGCCTCCCTGTGTGTGTCAATAGCGAGAGTGATCCCGTAGGCATTGCTGACCTCTTCAAGGAAAGTTTTAGGATAAAGTCACCACGTGGTCCGTATCAGAGCCTGATGTTGTTGACCGTGGTGAGCTTGGGACGAGATTCACAGCCAAGGACGTTAAACGTGTTATTAGCAGTACGTCAAGAGGCAAATCTTAGAACTTGAGGTGCTCGATGCTCAGACCATCGTGACCTGGACGATGGTCTGAGCATCGAGCACCTCAAGTTCGCGGGTCCTCATTTACCAAGAGTGTTTCCAACGTTTGACAACTTTTGTGTAAGTCATGCGCATTTACCTTGCCATATGACTAAAACTATTGTAGTGCCCATTATTAAAAATAAAACGAGTGATATCGTTGACTTAGAGAACTACAGGCCCATTTCTCTGGCTACGGTGATCGCGAAAGAGTTTGACAGCTTGCTTAACTTTGTTAAGCTGCACGATACTCAGTAGAAACTGAGAGTGCCATCTTGCTACTAAAGTAGGCTGTTAGGTACTACTCGGATAGAAAAACACCTACGTATGCTTGCTTCCTCGACCTCTCCAAATCCCTCCTCCTTTTGATCTGATCGCAAACAGTTTCCTCTGGAGGAAGTTAGAGGAAGCTTGAGTTCCTCCAGGTTTGACAAATACTTTTAAATGTTGGTATGCAGGCCAGATCAATCTGTACGCTGGGCCGGGGCCTTTTTCAGGGCCGTATAGGTTGGAGTGCGTATAAGTGAAGGGGGGGGGGTTGACTTCACCCAGGCTCTTCAATCTGTATGTAAGAGCGGGCCGACTGTTATACTGACGGAGTATGTGTAAATAACATTAGGTAGTTATTCCAATGATATGGCGCTGCTGAGCGCCTCGGTTTGTGGTCCTAGGAGGTTGGTAGCCATCTGAGCAGAATATAGTTTAATTCATGGATTGGTCTACAACGTCACTAAAAGTGAAGTCATGGTCTTTGGTGTCAGCGGTCGAATTTGAAAGAGAAAGGAGGGCGCTGTCGGTGAGAACTAATTATGATAGCTCGCAGGTATGCACTTTGCTCTAGAGTAGTGGAAAGAACTTAATTTCGTGCATATTGCACCTCATTTTACACGTGCAGCCTGTGGGTAGATTGCACTCAAAAATAACACAGCACCCTTCGTGTTCAAGATAATAATGCGTTCCGGGTATTGTTGGGGCTGTTCCGCTTCTGTCGCGCATCAGGGATGTTTGCTGATGCTCGTGTCGATTGTTTCTACGCTACGATGCGAAAAAAATGCACTTCCCTGGTGCGCCGGGTGCGGGCCAGCCCCAACAATATACTGCAGTGTATCGCGAACAGACTGGACTGTTTGTGTATGAATCGCCGCTGCAAGCTTTCCACATCTATGTTGAGCGGGTAGCACGGATTCGTTAAGTGTGTAGGTTACTAACATAGTTGTTAAGAAATTTTCACGTGAAATAACGATTGTAACTTTAAGACTAAATAACTATTTCACAATAGTAGATAATATGGTTTCGAGAATTCTGTATTCATACCACCACAAGATATTATCAACTAGCTTCTGCCCGCGACTTTATTCGCGTGGAAGTCGTAAGACACTACAATATACTAAGATAACTGTGCAGCGACTTCCAGGATTTGGAAACCGCGTAGATAATTGTAAGGTAATTATGCTCGTGACTGTACCGCCAACAGGGGCTCTTTGCTATCTGTCTTATTTTTGACAAACGCATGATCTGTTTTCATTTGTAGGTCGTGCCGAGACGAGAGAAAAATATTTGGTAATGATATTATGTTATGTAGTTGTCAAATGTCACAGTGAAATAAGAATATCAGGGATTTCGCGAAATCCATAAAATCACGAGAAATGTCGAATATTCCATTTTCTTTTGTGTCAAGTTTATATTCGTTTTTTTTTTTCAAAAAAAAAATTCAAGATAATATTTACATAATTTAGAAACTTACAGAATAAAAATTATAATAATAATAATTATGTACACGTATACAAAAAAAGGAGGAGAAATCTTCAAGGGCAATCATAGGGCATCAATGTATTCTTGTTCTACTGTTGTAAGTGCACGTAAGTCGATAATTAGCAGAGTAGTGCATCTTTGCTAATTTGTAATGAGGAGTAGCCTTGTGTAGTCTTTTTCTGTATATTTGTGTACTTGAAGTATAAAATAAACATAGGGTTATTTAGGTTATTCTGTTATACAGTAACTGGATTGTGGAGGTCAGATAAGCAGTTGCTCCATGTAAAATACTGTTATTCAACTGCAACCGGTTAGATAGCATCCGTTCCCAACACAGTTGGGAAAAGGCTAGGCTGATTGATTTTTTGAGGGTTAATTAGGTTGTCAATCAGGTAAAAAATAAAATGGATAATTTTATGCATCTATTTCTAAAATATCGGAAGCGGCCATCTCACAGTTTTGATTAAGGGAAATCGAATTAACCCTGACCTCGCCTACCGCACGAAAATAACGTACTATTGCACCGGTTATAGGTAACTGTTGACTTTCCTCTGGATCAGAAATAGAGCTAAATAAAGCTAAGTGTAAGTAAGTTCCTACATATCATTTAAAACGGTTAAGGTATTCCTACACCTAAAAAAGTTGACAACCGATTGTAACATTGTGTTGGATTGTATCATTGTGTTGGATTGTAAGATTGTGTTGGATTGTATCATTGTGTTGGATTGTATCATTGTGTTGAATTGTAACATTGTGTTGGATTGTACATATAAACCCAAGCCACTGGCATCGTGGAACTGGTGGTAACCACAATAATTTAAAACGTTCTCATATTTTTTTACATTTACTTACCTATATTTGAAATTTCATGTAGAACTTGTGAATAGTTGTAAAAGTTTGAAATTGAATACAAAAAGCTACACACGGCACGTTGAATTCAACTTTGAAAGTACATGGGTACTGTATTTATTAAATAACTAGAGAATAAAACAGAAAATAAAACTTCTGAATAAAGATAGAATTTACTGAAAGACCTCTTTATCCAATCGGCTTGATAATGTAGGTACCTATTACTGGTATTTGTACTCATAATGTAGGTACCTATTATTTATAGTAATAATGTGGGTACCTATTACTGGTATTTGTACTCATAATTAAAATTTCAGCTGCCTACGTAATTTTCCGGGAACTTCATAATTCCACGAGGTAAATAATTAACTTTCTAAAATAAAAACTGCATTCTAATTCCTAAATTTAAGTATTTAATGTATCATATGGCAAATAGGTATTATACACGGTTAGGTACACATTATCATCTACCTACAGAAATATTAAAAATAGCCTTCTAAACTAAACTAACCGTTCTGTTGCCCAGGTTCCGCACCCGGCAGCTGAGGTAGGCAGACTTGCCAACCAGCGCGGTGACGTTGCGCGGAGTGGCTGCGTCGAAGGACGGCGCCAGGCGTGCGCCCGCGCCGCCCGCCGGCAGAGAGTTCACCGACCCGGCCCCGCCCGCGACGTCGCATGCACCTGGGGAGAAAGATGAGGTGGTTAGGTATCAGGATCTAATGGAGAAACCAGCTTGTAAATGTGTTATGCAATTATCTTTCTGGGTGTGATCTTTATTGAATAGAAATTTTACAAAGTGTTCATCAAAACCTCCAAAATATTAAAATAGAAGACAAGTGTCAGCACAATACCAGCGCCCTAATTACGTAACACACGATCTGTCACAATCTGTTTCATTTTCACAGTTCAACAACATTCATTGCTTTATTTACGTTGTTGAGCAGACTTTTTTAGAAGCAATGAATTAACAATATCCTTCAAAATGATTTCGGATTGTGATTGATCGTGTGTTACGCAATTAGGCTGTAGGTCAAATGTTTGAAGACAGTACAGTGTTCTAACTTGTGTACCGCCGAGGCACGAACAACCGGAGTATCTCCAGGTAAGTGTTAGAGGTACTTCTAACTGACAAGACACTGCTTTCTGATCAGAAGAATTTGAGATAGAACATTTTCAAGTTTCTAAGTATAAAGAACTAGCTTTTTCCCGTGGCTTCGCCCACATGGAGGTCGGAAATTATACCACGGGCACGTATTACCGGGATAAAAAGTATCCTATGACCTAACCCAAGTCATGGTCTACCCATGTGCCAAATTTCATCAAAATCCGTTCATCCGATTTAGCGTGAAAACATAACAAACAAACAAGTCACTTTCGCATTTATAGTATTAGTTAGGATTACTCTGAGGACAAGCAAAACAAGATTTTACCGTCCTTTTTATGTGCACTGCTGATAAATATATGAAATATAGGTATCTATCACAAATCTATACAGTTTTAGATAAAACCTATACACAATAAAAATAACCCTGTTATTCATGTGCTATCATCACCATAGAAACACGTGTAACATCATCATAAATCCATCCAGCATCCGTAAAGTTTATGAGCGAATAAAATCTGTACTCGTCTCCATTGTGACGAGAGTATTTGTGTGAGACAAAGACGGCACCCCATTGTGGGCAGCATTCATTAAACTATGTGGAGACGATATGCCTTTGTTCAAACGTGTTTTTATTTTACTAAGGAAGAACAAACATAATATTGTGAAATTGGATTTGGTTTTTCAATGTAGGTCTGGTCTTTATCTATTGATTTTTTCGCGTCTTTGGATGTATTGGAATGAAAGTACTCTGTACACATATCACAAAAACATTTTGACCGTCACGATACTTTTTTTCCTGCACAACGATGACTAGGTGCTGTGAACACCCTTAATATGGACTTGCCAAATGTCGTAATTAATTACCATGGTAGTAGGTACTTTTGGTTAATAACTATGTAATACAAACGAGTGTGAGGCAACCGCTCTCAGTTATTTGAGACGGTTGAATGAGAACAAAAGGTTCTAAAATTAAATTAGTCTTCTATTTAGGCAACTAAGTACGAGTATAAAAAATCCTTTTAGGCTACTGTATAATGTAAAGCTTAATTTCATAGAAAATAATAAATTAGTTTTTACACTGACTATGAGAATATATCAAACCCACTAAGATTCCTTATCTTTTCTATTAAGGGCAAACTATAAACTTTCCTAAGTGATTCTTTGTCTGGCTGAAATTGCTTTTAGCGATTAGACCGCCTTTTGCACCGTTCATCTCATTTATGTAAATTCCCGGTGTACCTACTTTATTTCAGTGTATATTATTTTTATCTCACAAAGCGACACGCGCTTTACTTGTGGTTACCAAGTGTACAAACACGCTGTGACAATGGCGAAGCTACTGTCCGAGACAATGGCGAAGTCGGAAATGTGTGTTCGTCTGTGTGCGCGTGTGTGTTAAGTGCTCACGGTACTTGTCTTCACGCACACATACACAGCGGTTTGTACACTTGGTGACCACAACTAAAGCGCGCGTTGCTTCATGAGATAAATATAATGTACTATAAAATATCTAGCGTGTCTTTTTGAAAGCCACAACTTTTTAAAGAAAAAGGTTGAAATCAGTCTGTCTACGAAATTGGCTTCCAGTTATAACAAAGGATCAATACCCTTAGAGACAAATAGCAAGCACGGATATTGTCAGTTCAGCCAAGCATCATTATGCATCGGAGACTGGAACGGGCACGGATGTCAACGAGGAAATCATTCCGCTTAGCTCCTCGCCGCGCCGGCTAAATACTTGATTGATGCGCACACTAACCTAACTATTTGAATACCACAGAGTATGTGAAGACAGAACGCTCAGGTTTATTCTTAAGCTTTGTGCAGACTAGCGCGACGCGACAGCGCGACGCGACACCGGTTATTGTTATACCGTGAAGTTTTTTTAGAAATTGTATTGTTCGAGTCGCGTCGCGCCGTCGCGTCGCGCTGGTCTGTACGAGCCTTTATTCTTCTGTCAAACTTAGATGTACGAGAATAACTATATATGCCTTTGTGTAAAGAATAGATGACGTTATCGGCTTATCGTAATAAGTTAGTCATAGAATTATCATAGCAACACATTTAATCAGGTAAATCTTACACGTGCCTTTTTAAATTTCTTAATCATGTAGAATACAGTTATGACTTTTAGACTACTTCTAGCTCTTTGTGTTCTGAAAAACATTACTACAGTATTTAAAAGGTTTACCACCGTGCACCGAGTAGTATTTCTGTATTCTAATTTAAACACAACGATAGGGTTAGGGGTAGCGAACAAGACAATTTAACTTTGTCTCTAGACGTAGTACAACGCCGAACATGACCTAATTGGCTGTGTCCTACAGGCAAGCAGGCAGAAATGACCATTTCACATCAAAATAGATCCTCTTACAGTTTCGTGAAACGTTATTCACAGTAAGCCTTCTGTTCTTATGTACTCTGCATGTCGTTATGGAACTGCGCATCCGGGCTAATTCCGGGATAGATCCGGAACTCCGCTGCGGCGTGATTTCCATGATTGATATGCGTTTTAATGATATTAAGGAGCCTGTATTACTGGATTATTTATATTTAATAGCACTGTTGTGAATTGAGTCGATTGAAATTTGATATTTGATTAGGTAGTTTATTAGTATTTCATAAAGTTAATAACTAGTATGTTATGTTTTGGTTTTTGGGTTTTAGTCAATTTTAAATCTTTCCAACTTTGGCAACTGTTTACACTTTATGTCGATAGATAACATTTTTTAACTGAAAAAAGATAAGGTACTACCCAAACAACTGTTTGCGTTTGGGTTGCTACCATTTTTTTTTTTTTTTTTTTTTGTTCGGGGTGGAAAATCCTCATGGATGTCCTCCGCCCTGGGGCGGGCGGAGGGGTCTGTCAGACTCTTACTGACTAAAAACCACCCCGGTGTTCCGTCTCACACCTACGCCGGGGTCGCGGGAACGTTCAAATCTTCCGCGACCCCGACTGGTGCCAGCCCGCCTCTGCGGGCTCCGTCTCGTCGAGCGGGGGGAGTGAGGTGTTTGACTCCCCCCGCGACGTCTAAGAGGGGCGCGCGTGGAACACTACGCGCCGCCACCTCGGGTCCAGATGTATGGGGGGCGACGGACTTCCCCGGGTCCGTCGCCCCTGGATTGGGTTGCTACCATGTGTTAACCTCTTGTTAGCTGGCATGCAGTGGAAATACACTAAAAATATAAAAATATTTCCCTCGCCGATCAAATTTAATACACATTATATTTCATTAAAATTGCGATTTCAGCTACATAAATATGTATGCGGAGCGGGTAGTTCCCAATAAATAAATATTAATTAATAGCGTTTTTTCAATGGCCACCAACAAAACCAATCAATCTCAGGACTACACCAAAAAATGGAACGCAAACTTAATCAATGAGCCATCAATGGCCGGCCGTGATGGATGTACCCTTAATTAAGCAACAGAATAGATAACAGTACACGCAAATTCGACAAGCGAAAACATACCTTACATCTACATAATAAGGCGCACAGTAATCGCAAAATAAACGTTGTTCCGATAACAAGCAAGTGGAAACAGTATGCAATGTTGCCAAGCGAACTTCGTCTCTATTGTTCGAGTGATAAGAGCCGGTGTTTGTGTGAAATTATTCGGTAAATTCAGGAACAGATTGTGGGCGCAGACGAGCCAATGAGAATGATAAAGTGACCAGTAAACCAGCCGCCGTCAGTGTCAATATTGGCCGAAACAATAGAAACTAATTTGCACCTGTTACTTTACCATTATGGAGAATCATTCGTACTGCTAACCTGATTAGGTTATGGGACAATGCACATAAATTGCTTTTGTTTATAACTAAGTATTTATAGTTTGAATTTTCATAAACTGCTAGCCTCTATAGGCCTACAAGGCACCTACTGCTAAACAGCCTCCCAACCAATATACAATTAAAATGCAATGTAAAAGCAGTTAACACGATACTTCAGTACCTACCTGCTTAATAATAAATTATCTTTGGCCGTTTAATATCTACTCTTTAATACGATGCTTGGAAGCAAGACAATCATATTTTAATAGAGTTCCTTAATGTTTTCACACATTCTTCAAAAATGTAGACACTAGATTTGGAAGGAAAAATCAAATCAACACTGAAGAGGAAAAGGACGAGAGTTTGGTTAACAAAGGCCCCGATACCAAAACTTCCGTCGACTAAGTATAATTATTATTATTATATTCTTCTATTTAAGTTCCGTAAATTCTTGGAACAAAATTTCCGGGAACCTGAAGCTCGTCCGAAACCTTCCCTTTGTCTAACTTTGTAAAGTAATAATATTAATTGATACTGTGAGTTTGTTTATTTACAAGTAAACGTGAAATTATTGGACCCGTCTAAGTCTTCTTTTAGAAGGAAGTTGAATTAATTACTTGTAGAGAAAAAACAAGACAAAGACTTTCATCGGGTTTCATTAATTTTTTCACAAATAAATGAATGAATCCGGGCTGGGTTGTTTATTTTATGTTTTTCTATTGTGAGCATGTGTACACGTGCGATATGAATAGGCGACTATAAAGCTGTCAGTATTAGAGAGTAAGGGCGAGTGCACACTACACAACTGTTTATTTATAGAACGACAATGTGTTGCAATCGATAGCTAATAGCTAAGCCACAGAATAAATAAGTAGCAGTATTATATCTCGGCAGTGACCTTGAAATAATTACCTAATGCCCACACAGGCGGATTTTCCAATATTCATGGTCAATCTACGAAGTCAGCCATGACAGTCATGTGACACAATTTTTTGACTCTTAATAGTTTCTCAAACTCAAAGCACTTATTTCAAATAAACCAATTACAGGCACTTTTGAATTTTCAAGGGGTCGGTCATTCAGAAATATGAAGCTAGTTGCCCATTCCAAAGCGTAGTAGGTACCTATGGAGAAGAACGGGCAAGAAACTCCACGGACACTCTTTTAAATAAAATAAAATAATTACATAATATTGGTTTCTGACATCCAATGGCAGTTTATATAATATTTTAAACGAGTATTTTTAATACTGCCCTCTATTACAAAGTATCGTCTCTTACAAACATAACCATCGACTATAGTTTAAAATTCAGAATATTAAAACAAAAAAAAACAATAACGCTGTATTTTAAAAGTGTTTGGTGTCACATTAATCATGGATTGTGAACCTGAAGGTATGTATCTGTGTATTTATAATTGATTTATTAATATTTTTGATTGTTTATTTGAACCAGACTAAAACTAATTTATCAACTAAATGTTACATAAAAATAAATGTCATTGAGCTACAAAGTAATTAATTCATCAGAATCAGATTAGGTAGTTACAAATATTATAATGAAGTCACAAGTATTAGCTTACTATGTGTTAAGTATAGTTGCTAATATGTGATACTCTTCTTTTATTCCATAATTGAATATTAAAATTAAAAAACACAAAAAATAATTTAATTATTTATCTAACCATTTATGTACACACATTTAAAAAGAGACAAGAAGAAAATAACAGAAAAATAAGTACAAAAATATGTTTTATTTTTAGGTTCATCTTCTAAGAATGTCATTATACTTCGTCAACAATTAGTGGACCGCCTGTGCGCGGCCGGTTGGTAGATTAACCTTCCGCGTCCGTGCGTAACTGCCGCACACTCGAGACTGTTGCGTACTGATTATACACTGAGATTTCGAAGTCCGTCATTTCGGCCGTTTTCTATGAAGTTACTATATACTTGTTTATACTGTGGCTAAGCTATTGTGTTGTTTTTTTTTTTTTGGGACGCTTTTATATAAACTGTTACTACAGTGTGAGAGACATGCTTTTGGGCACGCCACAATTGCGGCGATAAGTCCCCTCTTTGAGGAGTGGCTAGAGAGGCGCCACGGCGTCCTCACCTTCCGCCTGACGCAGGTCCTCACTGGACATGGTTGTTTCGGGAGGTTCACTGCGTGGATCGCCCGGAGGACACGGTGGAGCATACGATGGAGGTCTGCCCGGCTTGGGCAGAGCATCGCCGTGTCCTCGTGGAGGCGATCGGTGGCGGTGATCACTCACGTCCGGCCCTGGTCCAGGCCATGGTAAGGAGCGAGAGGGCATGGGAGGCCGTCACCTCCTTCTGCGAAGCAATAATGCTCGCGAAGGAGTAGGCAGAAGTCAGGGAATCGCAGACCGATTCCCGGCCACCGTAGGCGCGCGTTTGCGGACGGTGAGCAATGGGTAGCTCGCCGTCCGATAAGGACCAGGCCTGGATCGACGGCGCGCTGTGTTCCACGCGCGCCTCAAAGACATGTCAGCAAATAAAGGGGTCCGATAAGACCGATGCCTGCCGGGGTTGCGGGAAAGTCCGAAAGGGATGCCGTGGCCCCTGGCAACGTACAGGCAACGGAAGGAACATGGGTGGGTTTTAGTCGCCCTCCCGCTCCACCCAGAGCGGGAGAAGTTATTTGATAATTTCCCATCCAAAAAATAAAGACATGCTTTAAGGGATTGTAGAATCGTGAAAATGAACAACTTTTACTACGGCACCAAACACTGAAATCGCGAAGTTGTTAATTTTCACGAGTATATTCCTTTAAACGAATTCCCTCGGTTACCCGAACACACTGTATAAAAGAAAGCAACATTTTTGTTACGATTATCACTAGACTCACAATCTATGATCGAAGAGGTCGCTTTGAGAACCTCAGAGGGTGCTGTTGGCAGGCAAACCTTTGTTTTCCGTAACCAGACGACCGTTCTATTTGCTATGATTATTATAAAAGTCAAGTCCAAGCAGTAAAGCCGTCTCAAGGTTTAATAACAGCCTTTAGGTAACCTTTACTGGAACACTAGATCGAGCACTATGTTGATATGTATATCCAACTATCATGTATGAAAACCTTTGTATATCGTACGAATTGTGTGCCAACCTACATTATATCTTTCATCCACGTTTCATTGCTGACTGATAATTCTTCATATGGGTACTTACGTGCCGGGGTTGCGGGAAAGCCCGAAAGGGATACCGTAGCCCCTGGCAACGTTCAGGCAACTAAAGGAACACGGGTGGGTTTTAGTCAGTAAAAGTCTGACACGCCCTCCCGCTCCGCCCAGAGCGGGAGAAGTTATTTGATAATTTCCCAAACAAAAAAAGAAAAAAAAATATATATAATTATAATAAGCTTAATAATCATAATCATCATTTATTGCATTCATATAGTTCACAAGTTGTTACAAGTATATAGGTTTCATACATGAACCCTGCTAGGGGCACGGCAATATAAATAGTTTAATGTGCTACAGTGTCACAATATTAAAAACCACTGCGCTAAACAAAAATACTAATTTTAACATGTTTATCAAATGTCCATCATTTGTTATTTAATAAGTAACTGTCATGATATAATATAGGATAGGGTAAGAACAATTAATTGGTCACCATTTCCATTCATAAATTAAAATAAGATAAAAAAATAAATTGCGATAACAATAATAATCATGAAACAACACATCATAACATAGGTAGGTAGTAAGTCAAAATTGTAGGTGTTGTGTGTATTTCAATGTCAAGATTTACTTATCGTCAAAGAATTCCTTTAGAGTGTAATACGATTTTAATATAAGGTATTTTTGGAGACTTTTTTTAAATTTATTTTCGTACTCTACATCCTTAATTGAATTTGGAAGTTTATTATATATTTTCACACACATGACTGGTGCTGAATGGAACATAGTCATTTTGAGCTTCGTAAAGCTAATTCATTTTTGTTTTGGCGTCTAACACTGCAATGTTGCGGAAGGTCCTTAGTGAGTGGGAATAGTGACTGAAGTTTTCTTACAAATTTGCCAACTTTTAAAATGTAGATACCAGTTAGTGTACGGACTTTGTATTTTTACAAAGAATAGCTTGCAACTTTCTGTGTTATTTATATTGGCAAGAATTCGTATACATTTCTTTTGTAGAATAAAAAGTCTGTCTTTGTCTACACCACTTCCCCACACCACGATTCCATAATTTAGCCAGGAGTATGCGTAGGCATAGTACCTATGCTGTTAGAGTAGTTTTAGAATCGGTAGCTCTTTTAAGCTCCTCCAAGGCATATATAAAGCTGGCTAGTTTGTTTGCCAATGCATCTATATGGGCTTTCTAGTTTATATTGGTATCTAGTATAGTTAAACCTAACAATTTAAACTCGTTTATTCATTGCAGCTTTATGTTGTTGTATGAGTAATAACTAATAATAATAATAGTGCCTCGTTTCATTAAACACGTCTAACGGGCCTCTGCGAGTTGGCTTCGGCCCCTCGTACGCCTTCCAAAGGACCGGGATTCATGGTCCCCAGAATAGTAAAAAAATAAAAAATGTTTTTTTTTTTGTTTTATTTAAAATATAATTCATATGTAAATAGTGCAATAAAGGAGATAATAAAATAACTAATAGTACACATAGTGTGTATAATAATTATTGTAAATAGATCTTTTGACAGATAACTTCAAAGGACATTTATGCATAGAACTAAAAGCTACTGAGCAGACGGTAGTTTCTAGGAACCACCATGCTCTGCAGATGAATAAGTAACCATACCTACCATCCTAAAAGAACTCAATCGTCACAAACCTCGATTGACACACATAAATTCCTACTGCTATGTTAAATGCATGCCGTAGCAGCCTTTAATTAAGGCTACACTATAAAATGTAAAAATAATATGTGTATTTTAACATGTATTTTTGGTGTATGCTTTGTTGGTTGTCCTTAAATAAATAAATAAAGATGTATGCTACTTACTCAATTATTCTAAAGATCGTTTTCTGTTATTAATTGTAACTAAGTTATCCGGTACTTGAAGTTCAAAATGAATTAATGTAACTTCCTGAAATATACACAATTTGAAAAAAAAAAGAACATTTACGTTTTTAATATGGGTATTCCTGTAGGTAGGTATTATATTATATTATAATTAACAACCTACACAGGGTCATTACCCAATAACACTCCTATATTTGCTTGATTTCTGAGATTTTCATAATAACTACTGACAAATATATTATATATCTAATCAATTCTTAGGCTCTTTAAATCTAAATCCCCTTCTCGTATTTGATAATAGCGCTCCACACAGGGACAACGAAGTAAAGAGGAAAAAACACGTCCAACCACCAATAACCTATCAACCAAATATTTAATGATGCAGAAGTCCTGATATTATGAGTGTTTTATGTAAGTCCATATTTTGACTCCTATCGGGATAAGCAGACCTCGCGGAAGTACGCCGGGGATATCCTGCTAGATATAACCCTGAACATATAATTTTACCGAATGTTGTATATCTTGATGTTTATCTATGTATGTCCTTCTTTCGGTCCTCATTGGTACAAGATAAAGCTTTTATTAGGAGAATAATTGACTTTTTACATTTAAATAGAAATGATAATATATTATGAGTCTTATACATAGGAACTTTGATAAAATAACTGTAATAATAAAGCCAATTAAAATTAAATCGTCATCATTTTTAATGGGATTGAAGACGAGTTCTTACTCTTTGAACAATTGAGGTGAATCGACCTCTGATACAACCGTACTTGGTTTGACTTAGTTGGAACTAATGATTACAAGGAACTTTGCGCGAAGATAAAGACATATATTATATCATGTTTACTGAGAATGGATTAAAGAAATATCCTTAACAAACAAACGAATATGCATAATCCCACATATAATAACATTATTATAATGCAGCTAGTAGCTTTGAAGGTTCTGGAGTGGCGACCGCGTTCCGGAAGACGCAGCGGTAGGAATCCGCAGGATTCAAGAAGCACAGAACCGGTCGAAGTGGCGATGCTTGGGGAAGTCTAAGTCCAGCAGTGGACCTCTTTCGACTATAATAATGATGTGTTGATGATGTTTGGCTTTGTTAGCGGTTTTAGGTGCTTCCTAGGGAAACTGCTACACGTGACCCCATATAAAAAGTATCTTATACTAGCTGCGCCCCGCAGTTTCAACCACATAGGTCTCGATCCCGGATAAAAGGTATCCTATTCTCCAGGTCGTGGTCTACCCACGTGCCGCTCAGCCGTTTTAGCGTGAAAGCGTAACAAACAAATAAACAAAGAAACTCACTTTCGCATTTATAATATAATATGCCAATTTTATCCAAATCCGTTCAGTCGTTAAAGCGTGATTGAGTAACGTACATACCAACGCACAAATATCCGAGTTTTAACATTTATAATATAATTATTTGTCCTTTTACATAATCGTCACATATAATCAAAAGAGCTCATAGGTCGCATTAAATAAACACCCTCTTCAAAACGATTACTACAAATTAGTGAGTCGCGTAAGACAAAAGACAGACGCGACTTAACGCATGAACAACATGGAAATAAACATAGTGTGCGACTCCTGATCCGACGTTGATGACGCCTGCAGTCGTCATTAGCACTCATCGCCGTAGCCCCAGACATTACACGTTACTTTAAGAAGGAAACATATGGATGGAGATTTGGGACCGGCACGCGGGATGTGGAATGTTTGAATCATTTTATAAATGAAATGAAATGGTTTATTCTGTAAATAGGATATTGCAATCACTTTTACACGTCATATTAAAAAAATATTTAAAAAAAAAGAAGAAAATGCTAGATGAGTTCGGCGTTTTCTATCTGACTACTCTGAGAAGAAAGACCGAAACAAACTCAGAGGTCACAGTCTCTTTTAAAGTCCAGACATAATCTTGGTCAGGCCATATGAGGACCATGTAGATTAGTGTCTGAAATGGTCTTTTGAGGAAAGAACCACACAGATTTGAGTGGACCTGTCCAGTCAGTGCAAGCATTTGTCAGTAATCGTAGAGCTCAACTCAGAACTTAAGGAGCTCAACTCGACGAACAATACCAAAGAAAGGACATTTGGGTAGGTCGCATAAAGTACTCAAACTGCCAGACCATCATTTAAACTAACTGAGAAAGAAAAAAATAAAGAAAGAGGAAAAACAATAAAAATAAAATATCCACATAGTCCTCACATTCACAATAATTAAAACAATACAATACTTTACAAAGTAATCATGTTATTTTGTATATAATTTTCAACAATGTCAATATGTATATAAAAAACTGGTATTTTTAATGATTTACATAATAATTAAAATGTCAAATTTTATGGTTTTATCACAAAGCTTAGCAGAGCGAGCAGCTCAATCCCACGCTTTTTTATCTTCTAAATAATCTGAAATTTTATAGTACCCTTTTTTACAAAGTTTAGTTTTAATTCAGCTTTTAAATCGTTTAATGGGTAAGTTTCGAATATCAATGGGAAGTTTGTTGTAAAAGCGTATACATTGACCCATGAACGAGTTGCCTACTCTGTGGAGACGTGTGCGATGTACAGCAAGGTTGTGTTTATTCCTGGTTTGGATTTAAACTATGAATATCGGTAATTTTCTTAAAATTTGATATATTTTTGTGTACATGTAATAAATATATTGTGAGGCTACAGTCAGGATGTTTATTTCTCTGAATTTTTCTCGAAGGGAATCCCTTGGACCTAGGTTGTAAATGGCTCGAACAGCCCTTTTCTGTAGAACAAAGATAGTATTAATGTCCGCACAGGTTCCCCAGAGAAGAATCCCATAAGACATAAGACTATGAAAATAACTAAAATAAACAATTCTGGCTGTATCTACGTCAGTTATCTGTCTAATATTTTTAACAGCATAAACTATATAGTTAGTAGGTACTGCTGTTATGATGCTTCTCATTGAGGGTTTAAAATCTATGTGACATAAGGCTTAATCGATTCAATTATAGGGAATGCTGCAAGATATTCGCATAAAATAATTATAGCTGTTTATAACAGTGTTGTTCAAAAGTTTTCTGGTAAAAATTGCTTCTAAAGACGGTTTATATTACTATAGGTATACCTTAGTATGATGCTATAATTTTGGTTTTCATAATGTGTTGTGAAGATCTTGTAGGTACATTCTGACTAACAGGTCAAGTACGCAAGTTTACTGAAATCCTTTTAGTGAACCGGCGAACTGGAAGAACACAAGAGCAAAGAAGATAATAATAGCGTCTTCTACGGTCGTCTCCACCGAGAGCGTTACACACCGCTTGCTTTTATCATTAACACCCAGCGCCGCGACCCCTAACACCAAGGAGTCACTGTAATCTGTTCTGTTAAGTGAAAACATATGGACGAGTAATGACAGATACACTTTAATTTACTAAACTGATTTCAGGAGTTCTGATTTTGTTTATATATATTTTTTGAAAAGCATTAGAAATGGTTTCCAATGTTTTATGTTCTGATATGTTCCTATGTTCACAAATATTACGATTATCGTATTTTATTTAAAACTGTCCTGTCATTGTAAAATATGTGCAGGGTGCGTCGCACTCAAGAAAGTTATTTTTGATACACCCTAACTAAAACATTTGTTTTAAAAAACAACAATTCTAGTTGCTGAGCACTTAATGCAATAAGTTCTCCAACATTATTCCCAGCGCGTCCACTCCGGGCCGCACGCCCGTATATTCCGACGGTCTGTTTCAGTTTGTGTTGGCAACTCTATCCAACTAGCTCTGGGTAACTTAAAACTTGTGTATATGTTGTTTTAGGCGTGATTTATATTTGGGCATCCCCGGCCGAGTCCGCGAGGTATTTTTGTTAACCGTCTATCTGTTCAGTGTCTGTGAATGTGTTAACAGTTTGTTGAGTGCCGTAATAAGGGATGAAAGACGGATTTGAATGTATTTTGAAGTGAAAGCGTGTGTTTTTTTTAGTTTCCATACGATTTAAATGTTTTTAAACAATAGTGAAGTTGTTTATGCCACTGTACACACCGTTTAGGTGCTTAGACTGAGGCAGAATATTGTAGACAATAAGCAATATTATCCTCCCGAATATCACGTAAACACAGCCAAGATTTTTCTTTCAAAATTAAATTTCATAATCATTCAGCTATCTACATTTTTATCTCATCGCAGCTCAACCCTTTCGCGCCCACAATTTTACTAAAATTACACATTTAACGTAAATTAGCGCGCATCATTACCCGAGCACGTATCATGTGTTGGATGCGCGAGCCGAGCCACAAATAAACAACTGCGAGCGACTCATCGATCATTGTCGGGAGAGTGTCGGTCGCAAGCGACTGCGCAATGCGTTGTGCAGCTGAGTGTGTGCGCGCTCTTGAATGAATTAGCTATTTGCATATTTTATTGACATAGGTCAATTTCAACAATAAAGATTTTGGTTATATTTTGCAGTCGTTAGCCTTAATCTGTTTTTGTACAGCTACAGTATCTAGTAATTTGTGCTTCAGACAGTTTGTTACTGTACAATAAATAATTTCAATCAGGAAAATAACGCCACTATTTTTATAGCAGGTAAAAAGAAAATGTGCTCCTGGCCAAGTAATAACAGCCGCACGGGTCGATCTATCAGGTTAAGCTACGCTTGCTGGTGTTGGTCTGTGGATGGGTGACCATCTTTACATACCGAGACTCCACCGTGCCTCGGAAAGCACGTTAAGCCGTTGGTCCCGGCTGTCATTCGTGGATCTTTGACAGTCTTTACGGTTCGTCAGAAGCCCGAAAGTCAGGCAACCAGTGTTACCAAGGGATATCGTATTACCCAGTTAGTGGGTTCTGGAGGTCAGATAGGCAGTCGCTCCATGTAAAATACTGGTACTCAGCTACATCTGGTTAGACTGGAAGCCGAACCCAACATTGTTTGAAAAAGGCTAGGCAGATTGATTGATTGTAAGAAAATGTGATTTTCTTCGATTATGCCACCGAAACGTAAATACACGCTATATGTACACAATTCAAATATTGTATGTATGTTGTGTCTGTATTGCAGTATTCAAGAGGTTAACCCGTCCCACTTGCCAGTACAGAATTGTTCTTTTTATTTCGTTGATTAGGTACTAGGACAACATTTAAAATTCAGAAATCCATCCCCAGAGACACCGCGCTTTTAAAGCATTTTTTGACAGCAAAATACAACGATGAGTTGCCGCCACACTCCACCGCAAACACATGCACTACGTCACAATGCGCCACGCCACAAAAATCTCCGCATTCACATGAAATTCTCGCCAAAAACAATAAGCAGTAAACTCATTCCACACACACAGGTAAATATTAGTTATAGGATAATAAATTTGAGCGCGGCCATAGTTTCGCTTTAATATCCTGCTATGCGGATGCGGAGATGACGCCCCTCCTCCCCTTAATTTGAGAAGTCTGCAATCTCCGAATAGTTGGTGTTGCTCGGTGTGCGGTGTGCGAGAATGAAGCTCGCTGTAACCTCGTGTTGAGACTTGAGAACTTGTGATTGTGTGCAGTGGAGGGTTAGGTTATGCCAGTTATTTGATGATTGCATGCGGTACGGTATCTGCAGGGTTATTCATTGTTTGATAGGTTTAAAGGAGCGTTTGGTTCCGATTAAATACTGTTTTTTTTCTCACTATTCAGTCCGATCGCAGTTGTGTACAGAATTGCTTTTTAAATGAAGATGACAGTATTTAATTAAGTGTTTGGCATTACGACTCAGATTTTAAAATATTTCAATTAAATTTCATTTACTCGAAAAATATTTTCGGTCGAAGCCATAAGTTCCAATTACCAATTAAACATTACCTTACAAATTCAAAAAATAATAGTCCTGTCAAAAACAATTCTACCAACTTGTTAACTGGCTTCCTGCCTTCTTCGCAAAACTTAACAGAAATAAAATAATTTGTTTCCGAACATTCAGTGTTCATTGCCACGCGCTGTCGTGGCGGCTTGTGGTGACTGTCCAAGTCTTTGATAACAAACATTTTGTTTCGTTCGCGGAAATTAAGTTTGATGACAACACAAATCACTAGTGTTTAGTATTAATTTCCGAAAAGCCTTTTTAAAATTCAACTGCTTTTTTTGTTCATTTATGTGGCGTAAAGATGAGCTCTATTTTTCTGAAGAGGTAAAATGAAGAGACAAAGTGTGTTTCATGTTGTTTAAATTACTTTTAGTTTGCTTTATACATAATTAATATTATTTTCTAAAACTATAAAGTACACGGCAGCAGTAGTTGTGGTATGGCGCACCTGCCGCTGCCGACCAACTTGCTCCATCAATTACTAGTTAATAGGCGACTATACAAGCGATAACCGCTAACTAAACGTTGAATATGTTGGAATAGCACCGTCCTACGTGTCACCTTCCACAATGGACAGCTAGGTATCTAAAAAGGCCTTAATAAAATAATGTTTATACATTATGTATTATGAAATTGGTGACTTTAACAAAGCAGTAAATACGTAGAAGACAGCACGCGACACGTGATTTTAAGAAAAATAAATACTTTCAGTATCTAATGCGTACTGAAAACATAAAATGCTTGCACGTTCGTGTTACACGGCTATAATCATTTATTATCAGAGGCTGATCAATTCCTCGTCTAAAATGCTATGTATAACCGAATAACACGTTTTTCTAAAGAAAATAAACTGTAAATCGTACGTCTGAACCTCGAAAGGTTTGGATTAGCCGACCATGAGAACAATCACAAATTGTCGCACAAACACAGACGGCGGTTAACTTAAACCTGTCAACAGTGACCGTAACATTCAAAGTTTACTAATAAGTATTAAACATGGGTTTTATACTTGTCGGCTTTTCTCCAGGGATTAGTGCCCGGTTCTGAGGTGCTCAGATAAACTCTTAACAGCTATTGATTCGATAAAGTTATCTAGAAATGTCAAGATTTCCAACCAACAGGACTATAATTTCGGTTGGAGTATACTCAGTAGATTTTCGTAGTTCTAGTAAAGAATAAAAGAAGCTGGCTGGCTGGCTGGGACGACAAATTCAAGCAAAGATGTGAATCGGAATGGACGAGAGAAGCAAGAGATAGAGAACAATGGAGATGATTAGGGGAGACCTATACGCCAAAGAAGCGACTTCCATAAATATCAATTAGAGAGTACTAAAAACAAATCAAAATTTATTCGTTAAAAACAATGAAAATGATGATTAAAAATGCTTATTTAGATAAATACTAAGTACTTAAAATCCTATACTATTAAAAGAGCAATATTTGTATAATATATATATATATATAATTAAAACCCGTTTAAGAAGATTTCAAAGGGACCAAACAAAAAACGTGCCTTACGCGAGAAAGTGTATTATAGAATAGAATAGAAATATTTTATTTCAGACCGGAGTCCATAGGGTTAGTAACAATTTTACTTAACTTCTAATGTTAGTAGGTTACATACACAGATCAAAATATACAATTAAATTTCAGCGTGTAGCCGCATCCACCTCCGCAACATCGGGGAATCCCACCGATCTGCGAATACACTGAGAATACTGTTGGTGCTGCCGCGAACACGAGTCATCAGGGATGCACATCTGTTCCTAATAATGGCGGCAAAACCATCAATATTATTATCTGCAAACATCCCCGACGCACTACTACGCCACGGCAGCCGCAGCAGCACTCTCAGTGCATTATTATATTGAACGCGTAGGTCGCTGTATGTCCGCTGAGTGAAGTTGACCCACAAGCTGCACGTGTAGAAGGACTGACAGTAAGCTTTAAAAAGCGTTACTTTAACTGGCTTCGTACAACGTGCAAATCTGCGGGCCAGCATGTTACAACGGACAGCCAGCGACCTACGTTCCCTTTCAATGTCAAAATTATCCTTAAGATCTTCAGTGACCCAGTGGCCCAGATATTTAAACTTGTCCACCTTTCGCAGTGGCTCTCCACAAAGTGCCACAGTTGGGAAACACGAATATATCACACTGCCTGCCTTAAAAACCATTAATTCACTCTTTGTGACTTTATATTTGAGCCCATGATTCACCGCATAGTTTTCGCATATAGCGATCAGTCGCCTCAGAGCACCGATCGATGGGCTCAGCACAACTAATATTGTTAATGCACACCCCATCAATATGACATCCGACATTGGTGTTGCTGAGCTCAAGGATCAGCTGGTTCATGTACAGGTTGAAGAGCCGGGGTGAGCTGAGCCACCCTTGCCTCACCCCGCACTCCAAACGATACACGTCCGAGTGCGAACCATTCCACTTCACGCGATTGCTTTGACTACTATACCAGTACTTAAATATTGACACTATTTCAGATGGTAACGTAGTGTCACATTCTAGTTTACGCCACAAAACATCGTAACTCACAAGATCGAATGCCCTTGATAGATTCAGAAAACAAACAAAAATAGGAGTGTTCCTGTCTGTGTATTATGCGGGATAGGGAAAATAAAACGTATTATGTACTAGTTTCGTTAGAAAGTTATTATAACGTTAAATAGTGTATTATTATTTATACTGATTTTCTGATTTTTCGGATTCATGTGCGTAGATACATACCTAACTCCTTAAATCGTTAACTGCTAATATTGCCTGGGCGTTTGACAACATCGGAGTTGACTCCTCTTCATCTTCATCAATTAGGGCGTCTCGCTCAGTCAGTCGCTGGCCGCTGTCGCGTGAGATAACACGCGTGTACAGATAGCGTATTAAACGGCATGCCGAATCGTATTAAGCGTAATAAATGTCTTTTCTTTTCTTTTTTTTTATAAAAACGTTGTCCCACACTAGGCATTTCTCCTGTATCGTTTACACTACGTTTACCTCTAAACTCACATACACAAACAGCCAGACCCGGAACAACTACTTGTAGTTCATACAAATATTTGTTCCGTGCGGGATTCGAACCCGCGACACGCAGTGCAGCAGTCAATCGCTTAACCACTGCGCCAACCATGCCGTCAAAAATAAAAAAGTCGCCGTCGTAAATATGTATGAAAACATTCCTCAAGTTGCAGGGACTGACGTAAAATGGCATATT
The DNA here is from genome assembly GCA_949128155.2 of Xanthia icteritia. Classification (NCBI taxonomy): domain Eukaryota; kingdom Metazoa; phylum Arthropoda; class Insecta; order Lepidoptera; family Noctuidae; genus Xanthia; species Xanthia icteritia. The sequence continues at coordinate 962,618 of OX421932.2, forward strand.
ATGCGGGAAATCGTATTAAGCGGATTTTACTGTATATATATATATATATATATTATATATGTATATATATATGTATATATATATATATATGTATATATATATATATATATTTGTAATCAAGTTCTCGAAAACGGGGATGACGCGGGCGAAAAATCGATCTAACTTGGTCTCATATCTGGGAAAATTTGTGTCCTCCGTATTTTCACCCGAGCAGAGCTCGGTCACCCAAAGATTAGAACAAGATGGCTACCTTAGAGTAATGAACTGGTTAGTATGCACTATACATGTCAAAGTCAAAGTCAAATCATTTATTTCAAATAGGCCCTTATAAGGCACTTTTGAACGTCAAAATTTACAAAAAAATTGAATTGATTCTCATTCTGAATAGTCGCCCCTTCCAAAAGGTAGTTTTCGCATGGAGAACAATGGGCAAGAAACTCCACCGTTACTCTTTTAAAATGTTTTACAATATTTTGTATTACATTAAATACCTATAATTTACATGGAATTAGTATGGACTATCCTGTACAATTAAATGAGCATTCTCTATTTTCACCCGAGCAGCGCTCGGTCGACCAGGTACTAATGATTAAGTTATAAAAAATAATAAATAAAAACTACATTTTAATGTGTAACAGATAAGATTTATCTTAAACAGCAGTCATATTAAAAGCAATTTACATAATTGTTCTTGTAAACAATTATATTATTATAGAAATACATTTGCATGCAGATATTATCTGCATGCAAACTGCTTGAATGATTGTATTTCTAAGAGAACATCTTGATGTACTTTTACTTTTAATTTATGCTAGAAATAAAGGCTTTTTATTTATTGCTTCTACAGTTTTCGGGGTCAAGGTAGTATAAAATTATACTTATTATAGTAAGTAAAATAATGATATATTATTTGTGACCCCAATAATATATTTCTGTATATTATTCGCCTGTCTGTTACTAGGACCATTAATTCAATTCTCAGTAATTATCAAGTCACTTATACCGTAAAAGATTTTTTAATAATATTCATTAAACCATAGTAAACAATGGATGATCCAAACAATCTAATTCTATTTCCAATTCACGTCTAAAACTGAACGGAAAATTGCACGAAAGAAATGAAAATATTAACATTTTAGTATTGATTCAGACCCTGAAGTTATCTACCAGTGTTAGCCAGAAATAAGTTAGCCGAAATAGCACGAAGGCATCTCCGAGTTCGGTCGTTCCAGGCCGAACAACAGGCTGAACCTCAGGTTGACCGTGAGATTATTTGTGTCAGACTATTTCTGTTTATCAACTCACAATAACGTCCAGTATCTGGAATTTAGGAAATTATTTTGTGATTTAGGAATTGAGAATTGGTATCTACCTATTTGGAAATAAAAGTTTCTGTTAGTGTGTTTGTGCCTTTGCATTATCGAGCATGAAGTTCCGTGACTGCTACTTAAATGGAAAGCATCCCTGCTCTAAGGATGTATTTTAAGAGAACTTTGTTTAAGGTTTTCAGGAATTAGTGTTTTGGTTTGAATGCTATAAAATTAAGCCATTTCCACTTCCTCGGTTGGTAACGCAAAACCCTTTGCTGTTGTAGGAGTCTATGAATTGCTGTCATCAGTAAAGACTGTGTATGTATGTATAAAAAACCTTTTTCAATGAATAATAATTATACGTAATCAAGCCCAAATCTTTCGACATTAAAACTCGTCTTTATTACACACGAAAGTCTCTTCGTTTTCAAGATTTGTGAGCACATAGGTAATTTACATTTAACTTAAGGTTAACCGAAAATTCACAGCAAACGTTCAACTGCGACATTCCCGAACCCGGCCGAAAATGTACAACGAGCCAAAAACAATAGAATACAATTCACGACTACGTTACGATAGCATGGTTAGCAAGCATAGTTGGCTAATTATTTCACCGTGCAAGACAAAGGAGCAGGCAACTCGCTCAGACAAGAGGCATAACTTCAAACAGCAATTAATGTTGCTGTTGAATGAGATTCTGTTGTATTTGCTGTTCTATTGTCGATCGCATTCCCGGCAGGAATCGTTTGGGGGTTATGTGTTAGTTTCAGTGCTTGGTTAACTCTGAAACTGGAATGGTTATGGTTCCGTAATCAATAGGAGAACTTTACCTTTACAGATTAATTAATTTCCGCCAGTATAAAAACAAAGTAAAAAATGTACTGCTTCTAAGTCTGAAAACACAGCCTTTCATCAGAAAAGTTGAGAATATTCAACAAGTAAAAGCAAACTACATACCTGATAGCCTTGGAGCCCAGTAAAAGAAATAAGCCATGCAATGCATAGCTGCACTCCTCTAGATGCCATTTAAAAATCAGAATAAAAATAACTTGAACAAAAACTGCACGTAGAATTCTAAACAATCTACGCCGTACATTTGAGATATATTTTAAAATAGGGGTCGCAACATGAATTATTATCACAGTTTCATGCGGGACCGAGACAACGCTATACGACCATGTATTGCCTTCTCTCTTGCCCAACGGAACAATTATAGTTCTGACACTTCATTCATTGTACGTTTATATCATAGCCCCAGGACGGTTAAAAATAGAGTAAGCAGAAAAGTTGCCGTGAAATGTGTTTGTGTATTGTGTTAAACTTAAACAAAGAAGGATCTTACGGATTTAAATGTAGCTTGAAGACAAGTAGCTGTTAGGAAAGTAAGCACTATTTAGTTTATGCTATTTTAAGTATTATTAGGGATGTCTAAGTTTAGAGATTCGCTTGTAAGTTGTAAAATAGTGTTTGTGAAGTTCATATGAGTCAGCCCTGATTCCTCAAAGCAAACTTGCCATATATTTCTGATGAAGAGTTAAAGCTAAAGTGAATCTGGTTAAAGCTAAGGTAAATCTGAATAATACTATTTTAAACATATAATTTACCACAGATAAAATTACACCATCTTGTAAAGAAAAACAAAAGAAAAGAGGAAAAATGTTATATAGGTCTCGATAAAACAATCCGACTCCAGCACAATAATATCATATTCTGTTGTCATCCAGTTTTATGTGTATTTATTATGTGCACAGAACATGCCATTATATCCAGGTATACGGTGGATCCGATCCCTAGTTACAACCGTCGAAGATCTATAATTCATAAGAAATCCTCATAAAATGCTCGCTGACCAGAATCGAGCGCTGCGTGGACTACCTAGGTATGTAGGTGTTATTATAATTTACTGAAGGAAACACGACTTCATTTATTAAGAAATACGGGTCAAAATACTTGAATTTGATCCCTAGGTGACCTACGTCACTCTCACAACATGATACGTACGCATAGACATTGGTTTCTCCACCGTACACCGGTCAAAACAAGGTTAATACAATTTATATGGGACCACAGCGTGAGTTTCCTCTACCAAAAAAAAAAGAATCAGAGAGATCGATGAACATGTAAAAATACATACAGACGAACATAGAACCTCCTCCTTTTTGAAATCGGTTAGAAATCATATATTATTGTTATTATTATTTATTTATATTTCAGACAACATGATCCATTTTGTTAGTAAAAATAGTGCTTAAAACTATGTTGAAGAATAAGTAATACTATGTTGATGTAGAAAAGAATGTTTGAAGAACGGACAGTCATATGATACCTGTCCGCTATCACACTCAGGATGCTGTTGCTACTCACACGCAATCTGTGCAGCAGTGACGCCGCTTCCTTGCGTAAGATTGCCGCGAAACCATCTGTGCGTGCCTCTATGAACATGGCGGACGCGCTGCAAAACGAAGGGAGCCTTAGCAGCATCCTGAATGCGTTATTGTATTGGACCCGTAGAGCATTGACGCTCTTTGCGTATAAGCTGTCCACAGACTGCTGGAGTAAAACGTCTGACAAAAGGATTTAAATAACAATATTTTTACCTCTTTTTTACAGCGGGCAAACCTGCGGGCCAGCATATTAGCCCTTTCCATGTCACTTCCGTCGTTCAAAGAGTCTGTGACTATATGCCCCAGATATTTGAATTCATAGACTCTTCGAAGTTCAGTCTTACATAACATAACCGGTGGAACCTTATCCAATCTCCTGCATCTAGAAGCAAAGACCAAGAACTCACTCTTTTTCACGTTATAATGCAAGCCATGGCTCGCAGCATACGTCTCACACATTTGTAACAGTTCTCTGAGTGCACTGATAGATGGAGCCAGCAGTACCATGTCATCCGCATAACTGATGTTATTTATACAAACTCCATCAACATGGCATCTGATAGGCCTCCTGCTGAGTCCATCTATCAGATTATTCATGTACAGGTTAAAAAGAAGTGGAGAAGATATACCCCCCTGTCTCACCCCGCGTCCTAAACTATATGGTTCCGAGAGCGCCCCGTCCCATTTAACATAATTAATCTGCCTATTGTACCAATACCCAAGAACAGAACATAACTCCTAAGGCACATTGGCATCACGTAACTTCTTCCACAGGACATCATAACAAACCATGTCAAAAGCCCTGCTCAGGTCTAAGATACAGGCATAGACCGGCGTTTTTCTGTCCACATAATATCTGACTGTGTGCTTCAGGCAAAGTATCGCAGTCTCTGTGGACAGGCCAGGTCTAAACCCGAACTGCCCATCATGTAGAAGTATATACTTAGCTAGGTGGTTATCAATTAGCCTTTCCAGGACTTTTGCTATGATTGTTGCCAAAGATATCGGCCTTTTGTCGGTTATGTCACCAGTTTTGTTTTTAATTAAATTAATTACTAGTTAAAGTTTGCACCTTCTTACGAACTAGTTTCAAATCACAATAAAGTTCCAAAGGCAGATGATCTGACCACATAACATCATAACATACCTTAACGTCCTTGATAATGTCCCATGCAGACTGCGTGACGACACAATGGTCTAACCATCGTCTCGAGCCATGTGCATCACTCGAAACGTAAACTCACTTGAATTAATACCTAACTTGGCTGTATCCGCACAAACACACGATTCATCGGCACAGAAAGATTCCAGTTCATTATAGAATAATTCAGCCGGCTGTGCATTAAAGTCACCCAGAATATAAACGCATTCCACTCCACTACTGTCTATAATAGCACTAATTTCACTCAAACACTGAGTGAACTCTGCCAAGTTATCAACACATTAAGTCGGCATGTAAACGCTAATCACAATAAACAACCTGTTTTCTATCTCGAAACGTACGGCCGCTAGACGCACACTCACACAGTTAATTACTGTTACAGAGTTTATTATATTTTTACGCCATAATATCGCGACGCCGCCGTACGGCCTACCGCGCAAGATATCTTCTGAGCAGTCAACTGCCAAATTTCCAGTATATTCAAAGTCAGCATGTAATGATCCGAGGAATGGAATGTCATGAGGCAGCAACCATGTCTCTTGCAGAGCTATAATGTCAGCAGTGTCACATATTTGACTAATAGTTAGTAAAAGTAAAAGTTCATTGCGGATCTTTTAACCGACTTGCAATTGAAAGTTACTATCTTGCACACATCCATGGTTATTATTTGGAACTATTAAACTCGTTTTTTGTAGTTAAAATCTACAAACCGGCGATAGACTACTCCGTTAGGCCAGAAATCATTGTTCATAAACATTAAGCATCTGTTTAGGCACTAAAATCTTGTATGATTCATAATCGTTCGATTTATTCTGAACCATTTTTTCAACAGATACGGGTACGTCGGTCTTACTTGCAATGTATTTTGAGATATCACTCACGGCGATACCCTTCATGACATTATAAAAATAGATAGGAACTTTTGTTTCCGCGGCTCTAAAATTCATTTCTGGATCCATTATAGCCTTGCCTGTCCTACCCTCAAATAGATTTCGATGCCGTTTTTTATGTTTTACAATCCAATCATCACTTTGTGTGACAGGTTTCCATTCTCCTACCTTCACAACCTCTGCCATCGTTTTACACTTTTCTAACCCCTCGTTGCTTGTATTTTTGGGCACCGAAGCATTAACGATCTGCTGCGTAATCGGCTGTGACTGAGACGGATGACTCAGACTCACGATGCACTCATTATTGTTGTTACTACAATTATCGTTTGAACTTGAGGCAGTGCATTTCTTCACAACGGTGGTTATTTTTGGTGGTGACGGAGATTGACATTTTGCTTTCAGAGGCGATGGATTTACACTAGACAAGTCGTATTCATGATACTCAGGAAGCAATTCCATCGGTCCACTGCAGTGTTCAAAACTGTTCAACAAGCAGGCACTTCGCTTTTTGTTCACGCTACCGCCAGAATTAGGCTCCATAGTTTTCTTCAAATTTTTTTTAAGAGATTGTAGATCATATTTCACAGTATCCAGCTGATCCATTGTTACGCAATTTTCTTTAATATGATTGATATCTCGTTGCATTCTCAGTAAATATTTTAAGATACGCGTAACGTCGACGTGATCAAACAGAACGGGGGGTAATTTTTCAAGGTCCCGTGCAACAAAGACCATATACCACCAATATTCTCCGGGTCTGTTTCCTTCAGAAGACAAATAATATCATCGATATTCCGTCGTGTCTTTCCATCACCTTTTCTCTGTGTCTTCTTCCTCGTTTTCGGTATTGACGTAAACAGCAGGTTCTTGGCATTATCTATATCAGCTTCCGAAAAAACACTAACACATATTCGGCTAATACTTTCCTCGTCCATAACTTGAATTTTGTTATTCACAAACGCAAGCACTTCGTTTATTACAAAATATATATATAGTATGAATAAGAGAATTAAGCAACTATGTATAAAAAATGAACACTTGTCGAAATCATTTCGCATGTATCACAGTCAAAATACTATTTCAGGTATCACCATACGTTCCACGTGTAGTGTGTTGGTCCTCAAAAGCAAATAGTAACATATTTGAACTACTCTGTTATGTATATACACAGTGGTCGGTGAACCCAATTCGCTGAAGGGTTCAGGAGGACTCGTTTGTACAAAGTTTGTACATAAAATCGATATAACACTAAGTCCTTGTTTAATACTTTAGTTTTATTTTCCCTTTGTTTGTCGTTACGCTGAATGATATTTAGAAAAGTGCCTTAGAAAGTATTCCTTGAAACCTTTATAATGCAGGAAATCGAGTTTTAAACTTTATTCGGAGGTGCCAAAATATCGCATTTTGTATTGACATGCTGCCAAAATATTGTTTGTCGAGAAAAGTGCTTTTAAAGTTAGCATTATGTAACAAAATCCAAGTGATGACAATCTGAATTTCACACTTCTATTTATTTGATTATTGTTCAAGCGTACAATTCTCTATTTTTCCATACAATTCTCTATTTTTCGGTCAATTTTGCAGAGTGAAAATTGGTAGGTGTTACATGTATTTCAGGCAATTTATTACAAATAAAAATATTAATTTTGTAGGGTGTATAATCCATTGTAAAGCCACCCTGCATTTTTGTGACAGCAAGTCACAAAAACACAAGGTGGCCTGCATTTTTGTGACATCAAGTCACGAAAATACAGGGCGTCAATCAAATAAATACTCAATTACTTAATAATTGGAAAGGAGAGTTCACATCAAATTATCCGCTGATAGAATTCAATATTAATCGGTGCCTGTTCACTGTTTTTTTTTAACTTCAATAGCCCTATTGAAAATGTGTGCCTACCCAAATAATACTTTCGTGCAAGACTCCCGAATACAAGAAACGCAATGTTATTTGCAGTAAACAAACGTAATGGAGCAGAGTAGTACATACTGCAGCTGTAGGAGGGTTTTACGACATTTGCGTATAATTGCACGTGCACACCTGCACCCGTATTACATGTGCCGTGTTTGGTCCCGTTTGAGACAATTCGCTTTCATTCTAGTTTGTTTTTTGATATCATTATTAGTTTTATCATTAGTAGGCAAAATCATAATAAAAATATGCTAAATAACCATATGCATTTATTAGTTGATCACTATAGTCACAAACTTATATTTTTTGACACCAAATTTTTTTTGAGAAATTAAAATCGACTAGGAATACTGCGTTTCAGCCTATTAGTTTTACACGTCAAATATCGTGGATAGTAAGCTTTTAATATAAACTCAGACAAGTAGTATATCAAAATCTTGTGTATTTAGCACCAAAAATTTTTTTTATAAAAAAATAAAATAAATAAATTTATTCAGTATTAAAATTCGTAAAATATTTACATAAAATCTTGAAATAATTTACAAAGGTAGTATAATGTTAGATGCCTGTACTAGGATAAACCTGTATCACAGGCGGCATGAGCTGTCACTTTATGGTGATTGAAGGACAATAAAATTCTTAACAATATTTAACATTAGAAGTCTTGATGTAATGACAAAATGTAATTACCTAATTCATTATTTTATACTTAGTTTACTTAAATACTAATATAAGCAAGAGCAAACGTGCTCAGTAGGAAGTATTTCAGTAAGTGCTCGTAGGGATCTTGACCATCTTCCGGGCTCTAGGATTGTTCTGAAAGCCGTGGAATATGTCTCCACTCTTTAAGCACCTCAGGACATGTTGCCCCCTTGTCGCTAGGTCACTATGTGCTAGCGACAGTTTTCGGGGCCCATTATTGAAGTCACCCCCTGACATTTTATCCTTGTACATATAAAGCAATAATCAGGCAGGGGCCATAGTTCTATAGTTCTAGGTAACCAATCAACTTTAGCCACCCAAGCCCATCCATAGTCCAATATCTTGGCTTCCATATCCTGTAATAGTCCTACACCAACCACGGGTTGTACTTGGGGGGTGCCCTTGCGTAGTGCGAACAGGGATAATCGTCGGTTGGTGCCTCATTCCATTTAAATTTGTCTAACGAGGGCGTACGAGGGCCCGAAGCCAACTCACAGAGGCGTCGGTGAGTTGCCTTCGGCTCCTCGTACGCCTTCCAAATGACCGGGATCCATAGTCCCGAGAATAATATTAAGGTGGTTAGCAATAATAATTAAAACTAGTAAGACAACAGAAGGTACCAATAACAATATTGTTAATCTCACCATCAACAAGGTATCTTCGGGTACTCAATTAGTTAAGCCGTATAATAATATGAAAACTTTTAGTAAGTATACTGCTACTTACTCTAAAACTTTAAAAAATATCTGCAAAGCAGCTAAAGCTTCTTTCATTAGCAACAAGGTTAAATCAGCAGACAATAAAATAAAGACAGTTTGGAAAATGATTAACAATGAAACGAATAAGAACAAAATAAATAATACTGATTACACACTGGACACTTCCCACGGTCTCATTAGCGATAACATCGATGTTGCTCAGGAATTTGCAACTTTCTTTACCAATATTCCAATTAAAACTACAGGAACTTTAAATTCCTCCCCCTTACTTGCTATTGATTTATTAAGAGCGAATGTTTCAGCCTGTACTATGGAATTTAAATTTAAACATATAAATCCTGTGGTCGTTGCAAAAGCTTTTAAGCAACTTAAGATTAAAATTACCGCAGATATGTGGGGTATGTCTACTAAAGATTTTCAATCAATTATTGAGACAATAGCACCCTATTTAGCTTTAATATTTAATTTGTGTGTAGATAAAGGGGTATTCCCGGATTTAATGAAGTACAGTAAAGTTATTCCACTTTTCAAATCCGGGGACAGCAAAGACACTAATAATTATAGACCCGTATCGGTTTAGCCGGTTTTGAGCAAGGTGTTTGAAAAAGTAATGTTAAATCAAATGCTCAATTATTGTAATCGTAATAACATCCTACACGATTAACAGTATGGTTTCACCAAAGGACGTTGCGCAACCGACGCCGGTGTCACCTAATAAAAACAAATCTTTAACTCATAGAAGAGGCACAATATGCAATAGGCATCTTTTGTGACCTATCCAAGGTATTTGATTGCGTAAATCACGAAACACTGCTCTTGAAACTTGTGCATTATGGATTGGGTAAACCAGCTTAGTAAAATCGTATTTGAATGATAGACTACAGCAAGTTCAAATAAACGGTGTAAATTCATTGGATTTAAAAGTTAAAATGGGTGTACCACAGGGCTCGATATTGGGTTCATTCCTCTTTTTAGTCTATATAAATGATTTACCTCATTTACTGAAAAACCGACCACAAATGGTGTTATTTACTGATGACACATCACTGATTTTTAAAGCAAACAGACATGCACAGGAGCTTGAATGACGACGTAAAAACGCTATGCTTAAGGTCCATAATTGGTTTACTGTAAATAATTGGGTATTAAATGAGAAAAAAACTAAATGCATAACATTCACGTTACCGAATGTTAGAGACACTAGAATTCGTCGAATAAACGGTTTTCCTGGGGATCACGCTTGACTCAAAACTACAATGGGTTCCTCACTTAACATCACTTGCAGGGCGGCTAAGTTCAGCCGCTTACGCTATTTGGAAAATCCGCCAACTAACAGACGTGGATACCGCGAGACTGGTTTATTTTAGTAATTAGAACAACATCATGTCTTACGGTATTTTGCTGTGGGAACGGGCTGCAGATATTGATTCTATCTTTATTCTGCAAAAGAGGGATGTCAGAGCCATCTAAAACCTCAGCAGACGCGAAACTCTAAGGGAACTGTTTAAGAAAATTAACTTCATGACGGTACCTTGTCAATATATTGAGAACATGATGTACTCGTATGTTCGAAAAAATCTACCAATTTTTAGTAAGATAAGTGACAGGCATAATTTTAACACTAGAAATAGGAACAAAATGGATCGACCACGTTTCAGAATGTTAGTACCCATAAAAGAAGTGTGTACTAAAGTAAACACATAGTAAAATATTATAATAAAATACCACTCGATATTCTGCAACTAAATGAGAAGAAATTTAAAACATGCATTAAACGCATACTATGTAGACAATCATATTATAAGTTGGATGATTATATCGTAGATAAAAATGCTTGGCTTAATCCTGACATTACGAACTTAATGTTTATTTTTTTTTTTTATTTATGCAAGTTTTAATTGTTGAATACTCCAATGGATAATAACGATTTTCTTTCTTTTTGGTAATAAAATTCTATAAATCTCTCAAATATATTGCAAACTATAGTATTGTATAATTTAGAAGCCCTTTTTTTTGTAAATGTGAGTACCATAGAGCCGTTTATTATGTTATTATGCCGTATGTTGACTTGAAATAGCATGGCAGTTGAGAGTATTTCATGCTCACTTAAATGTCTCGCTGATGGTGGCGAGTGTGTTGGATCATTCGGTTCCCTACAAAATGGTTGAGCTGAATGATGCTGATCCACGCGTCAAATTTGTGAACGGGCGCCGTTAGTTGATGCCAGGGCTTATTTTTAATGTTATACTTTGAATCGTTTATGATAAAAAAAAATACTTTGTTCTCACATATAGAAAAGCAACAAGAATAATGTACCCAGGATTTTGTAATATCTGTATTTAAAAGAGTGTCCTTGGAGTTTCTTACTCGTTCTTCTCAATAGAGATCTACGTTTTGGAATGGGCAACTAGCTTCGACTTTCTGATAAACTGACTGACTCTTTCACAGTTCAAAACTGCCTGTAAATGGTTTAATTGAAATAAATGCTTTGAGTTTGGATTTGTGCCAAAATAAATGTTAATTAGTTTTATCTTAAGCAACTTTAATAGACCCTTTATTTGTCTTACGTCTCGTAATTAAAATAATCAGAGTTCGACAACCCGCACCTAGCCATAACAATTGCTTCCACTCGATTGAGCAAAAATCTTTGAAATGTAATTGAATCAGAACGATCATTTTATTACAAATCGAGTAATAAACGGACTCCTAATAGAAAACATAAAAACGTTCAAATTCAAATCTTAATTTTATTTTGAGCTACCTATTATATCGCTTGAGCAGTTTTACATGAAAACGTAATCGAATTATTATTAACTCTTCATACAGTTGAATAAGAAAAAGATATTCTTTTTATTATGAAAGGTATTGATTGTTTTTGAAATTATAAAATAATAATAATTTGAAATGAAAATTAGAAACCTAATCGGTACATATATTTATTTAATAAAGTATTTTGTTCTTAAACTTAACATTTTTGGCCAAACTGAAAAGGTACCTACTCCACTAGGTCAAAATACAAATGACTAATAGGTAGTAACAATAATGACTCTCGGATTCTATAAACCTTGGAGCCCTCTCCGCATCCGAAACCTATAAGTATTTGGGTATGTCGGAATCGTTTGGGCATCAATGTTACTGACATGAAGCAATCGTTGAAGGAGCGCTTCTTTGGCCGCCTGAAGAAAGTATTTAATAGTCTTCTAACAGGCGAAAACAAGGTGAGCGCCTTCAACGGTTGTCATGCTAGTTTTGATGTTCTCTTTCGGCATACTCAAATGGACTCAAACGGAACTCGATGCCCTGGATAGGAGGGTCCGTACGCTGCTAACTGCATATCGAATGCATCACCCACCGTCATCGATAATGAGACTGTATATCCCGCGAAATTGTGGAGGTCGAGGCTTTTTAAACACTAAGACCCTCCACAATAGCGAAATATACAGTCTCAGGGAATATTTCCTAGAAGCCGACGTGGGGATGCGTCGAGATATGGTTGCGGTGGACAAGGGCCTTACCCTACTCTCCTTGGCTAAAGAGAACTGGCGCAAGCCTGTAGTGCTTGACACTAACGATTGCAAGGAGGTATGGTAGAGCAAGAAGCTTCACGGGTGCTACTTCCGGGCCCTACATGGCCTGGCATCCGTAGCCTGGCTGCGTTTTGGTGACCTGTTTGGGGAAACCGAAGGTTTTTTCTGTGCAATTATGAACGAAGTTATGATGACGAACAATTACCGGAGATTCATTGTGAAGGACGGCACGGTTGACATCTGTCGGGCATACCACCGTCCAGGAGAATCAATCCGACACATTATATCCGGGTGTTCTCGTCTAGCTAAGTAAAGTCTAACGAAGAGTACTTTCATAGACACCACCTTGTAACCAGGATTATCCATCAGCAACTTGCTCTGAAAAACAGCCTTGTGGAATCGAAAGTACCGTACTACAGACATGTGCCCGACCCAGTTCTCGAAAATGGAAATATCACATTGTACTGGGATCGATCCATCATCAATGACAGGACTATTGTTGCCAATAAGCCAGATATAATGGTGGTAGGTCGAGGAGAGCAGTGCTCAATGATTATTGACATGTTTATGTTTCTTAATCAACTGTTATCCATTTGTATTTGCTGTTGGTTCTCCTATTAATAAATAAATAACGGTCCCGCATGGCGGAAACCTCGTGAAAGCCGAGAAAGATAAACAAATTAAGTATCTGGACTCAGCGATCATTGTGCCGATAGTCGTATCAGCCAATGGCTTAATTGCCAAGAGCCTCGACCAACACCTAAGGAGGCTCTCGTTGGGCAGTTGGATTAAGGGTTTGATTCAGAAAGCGGTACTCCTGGACACGGCTCGCATTGTTAGGAGGTTCCTCTCTCTGGAGCCCTGACCGCCGGTAGCTGGACCCTGTTCTCGATACCAGTGTATATATTTTAATATGTTTTTATTCTAATATTTAAAAATATAATTTATATGTAAATAATGAAAATAAAATAAAATGACAAAAAAAAGACTGTATAACTTTTAAAGGTGCCTTCTTGTGTAAATATTGACATGAAACAATGTTTGTTCATGCGCTTAAGTAAAGCTTAATACCGTGATATGAAGACATCAAAAGCTCGTAATCATTACTATGCTAATGTCTTCAGTCTTTTATAGCTAATGGCAATCTACGGAAAGGGTTAGAATATTTGTTGTTTTGAGTTGCTGTTGGGCTATACATAGGTAAGTTCAAATATTTGACAGAGTGGTAAAATACCTACACTAATTTATTTAATACTAGCGACCCGCCCCTGCATCGCACGGTTTTTACGACTTGACAAAACATCAAGATGTCTTCATTATATTTAAGTTTTAATACATATAATATAAATTCGGAGTAAATACTATAAATGATGGTGAAAGCCGCATCAAAATCTGTTGCGTAATTTAAACGAACAACGCGATCACACGGCCAGACACAAAAAGCTTCTTTAATTATTTATAATACTTATACTATATATATAGGTGAACATTACTTTCAGCCAAAGTAAATATGCATTTATTTTAATTCTTCTTTTTGTCTTTCTTTCAAAAAGTATCCATTTCGTTTAATTCTTGGTTATGTCACCAGAAAACCTATCACGTCACTTATTCTAACTATAATGATAAAATAGCTACCTACATAAAAGCTATGACCTTCACGTCAAGCCTAATATAATGATGTTTCAGTAAAGCACTCTGATTCATAAATGACTGAATCTATACTAATGGTTCTCCGCGGCCGCATAAAGCCGCTGAGCTTCACAAATGTATCAAGGACAGCCACAAAGCAGGTAAGCTTTACTTATTACTTTTGTATGGAGTTTCGGCAACTCCAACTATGATGAATATGACCGTGAAGTTACTGGATAAAGGTGTTACAATCTACACAGAGGCTACTTGCTTGTTAGAGAATTTGACACCATTTTTGAAACGAGTCTATTAATCTTAATTAAACATAATTATTAGTGTTTTTTTATTAAAACGAGATATATAATGATACAGTAACTTGTTTGGCGAGCCATTTGCCATCAACTTCGTACAAAAAATAACTTGTCTTGTAAACAATGTTTGATGTGCATAACCATAACACATCAAATTTCACTGTTTACAAGACAAGTTATTTTTTAGTTTATTCAGTGCAAGTGTTATTGGGTTTTGCCATCAGGAGTTTCTTACTAGCAGCCCAGATTCTGTATTTGTACGAAGTTGATGGCAATTGGCTCGCCCCCTATTATATAGGACTTGAACATAACTGGCGAAACGTGGGTGTACTATAGGTACACCTCTGGCTTTGTCTTTGGGGATTACAAGCGTGATGTATTGGTGTTTTCTAATAGGTAAAACGAGAGAGAGACTGATTAAGTTTATAGACATCCAATTTCATGATTTACAAGCTTTCTTTTAGTTTATTCGGTGCTACGCCCAAGGAGAATAATAAATTATGCCAAACTTTTGACTTTATATTTGTAACTATTAAACCTAAGGAAAATATATCAGTTCCACATCATCGGTGCAACCATCCACCGACGTATTGTTAAATTATTTTACCATCAATTTTGTGAAACCATCGTTATTAAACGTATCATTTCTGAAATTAGGTAAACTTAAATTGCGATGCTCTAACTTGAAATACGATGCCTCATGAAAACACATAATTACTTGGTAATCAAGCTAACGGCCGGTAATCAGAGCAAATGACACGCTCCTATGTAACATATTGTTGTTATAATGATGTATCATTAGTTCATTACTTACGTTTGTTCTTCTCGTAATGATGTTAACATGACAACGTCTGCAATTGTCAACATAAATATACAAAAATTCACGCCTCCCCATGGGGTAGGCAGAAACTACAGAACGCCACTTGCTACCATCCTTACATACTCTTTTTGCCTCGTTCACGTTCATACATCTGGTCACACGCACGCCGGTGGCGAGTACTACGCACCTGACCTTTCTGAAGGACATCACTAATAAGGTCACTATAATTATGTCCTCCTAGAGCGTCCCCTCCTAGCGATTCGACTCACATCTGCCATTGTCAAATAAGGGAAATATTGCTTTCTGTCCTCGTTTCTTCGACAGGTAATGCAAGAATAATAAATATGTTTATATTTTATGTAACATTCAGAATTCAGAAGTATGTGTTACTTATTTTTTCTGGGTAAAGCCACAAAGAATCCATCTCTTTATAAGTGATGTAATATTCCTCGCCCTACATCTACGGAATTTAACAATAGAAACGTAGTTTTAGTTCTTATTCTTAGCGATGTATGCCTTATTGGCGTTGGATACAAAAACAAATAAAAAAGCACTCGAATAATCTCTGAAAGATTTTCGTTTTATTTTTCAGAATAGCGTGAACTAGAATTCGTACGTTGTGCGTGTGAGTAGGTGTTTTAATAAGGTATGCAAATCTTTAAAAAAAGTGTGACCTCGGCAAAAAAGTGTTTAGCAATGAATTTCTTTAAAGCTTAAATTCTTTAGACTTTGTTTTTATTTTTTATATTGAATTTTTAACATTTTGGTTCTCATGGGAAATAACCTGTCGCAATTATGTTGGTTTTTACATATTTTAGGTGATGATCTACCTGCAAATTTTATTTTGTATATTTATTTTTGTTTTTTTTTTGGCAATATTTGGCAGTGTATATATTTTGTTCTACAATACTTTTATACCAGACAAGCTCTAAACGTGAAGACCTGTAATTGGCTGTCAGATTATCATACTGTTATTTATCACCATTGTATTTAGCTGCAAGTCTTCCAAAGTCTTTAAACAAATTTAATAAAAAATAAATAAAAATTAAATTAGAATCAGTTTTCAAGACAACATCTGACAGGACAAGGCAAACACCACATCCCTTATAAACTTGAAGACAAAACTTAACTAAGTACTCCTAATGTATCCTATAATAGTTGGTATTATCACCCATCCGGTGAATGAACTCTGTCGGTAATTAGCCACAGTACTAGCGGTGTAATCAAAGGCTCAGTTGGCGGCCACTGTTAGTGCCTAATTGCGTTTCAATATATCAATATGACCCGTCACTAATCAAACCCTCTCGACTGGCCATAACAAGGGGCAATTAACAGCGTCTCTAAGTGTTGCTATGACAACGGACTTGAAACGCTTAGCCCGAAGAGAATTGGTCGTAAGAAATTCAAATATTCATATTTATTCAAATAAAGCTCCGTATTAGCACGCTTTGGAGGTCAAAAGTAACGAAAGACAGCCCCCAAAACGCCTTTTCTTCACCACTTCTTACTGTTTAGGAAGAAGAAGTGGCGCAATAAACTCCCGAAAAGACGACTTTGTACATTTAGGTATAAGAATTTTTAGTCATAAACTTAAGCTCGTTGATGTTCTGTAAAGCTGCATAGGTACTATGTTTCACAAAGTCTGCAGAACTTCAAACGCTTGTCTAAACTTCGTGGCGAAATATTCAAACGCATTCTACAATGTTTGAGTCAGCAATATGTGGAAACAAAGGAAAAAGAAAGATTTACTTACGTACATAAGTTCAATAACCAAATTAGGATGAATGAAAACTTAATAATTATTAAACTAAAAAATAAAGTGCTCCATAACATAAGACTACAGAACATAAGTTTCATACACACATTATAATTAGTTCAGCCGATAAGGTATGGTACAATTTATTGGACTTATAGGTACAAAGAAATTCCATCAAACTGGATATCATTTTACTCATCAGTTTCCGCTGCGCAAATAGCAACTTCGCCTCCCATTTCCAATTCCCACCGAATTCATTATCAAAACCAAACTCGACGTTAACTAGCGAAACACTGTACCGAGCTTATAGCAACACCGGCCCCTCCCGTTCCCCTCCTTCTCCCGCCTAATCACCGGAATCACCCGGTTACTAATCACCGGCCGTCGATTGAGATTGATACGTCATAGATAGTGCTTAATGTAATCCAGTTGTGACAGGCTCCTGTACGCCGTGCACACAGCTTAGCTGCAATTATCCCGACAGGCACTAATATGGGTCATTTAGTTGCCCAGAAACGTTTGGTGCAAATCTTTTGAGCTAGTATGAAAGAATATGGAGAAATTGTGAAGCCTTCTGGCAATATATCCTAGAATGTGTATAGAAAAGTGCACATCATTAAAGAGAGCTAAATTTTATGCCATTTGCATTTAATTAAAATCATCTGCATTTATGAAATCTAGGAAACACGTTTACTCGGAATATCGGAAATATAGATTGCTTTAAGCAAGAAGTGTAGAGCTTTTACAAATACTTGGAATAGAAAACAATTTTTAGAGTAAAATTTTCTGAAACCGTCAGTGCCCCAAAAAAAAAAGATTATTAAGTTATAAGCAGTTCAAACACTTCTAGACCTAAACCAGTCCAGTGCAAACTGCGTGGTATTAAAGGAGCTTCCATAATCAACCCCATTCAATTTCCGCCGCCGCCGAACATGGGCACTTCCCATAAATCATAGAGCTACCATATTAACGGTGAAATTATTATAGGTACTCAATAATTCTTGACGATTTGAATGGGTATTCGTGTGAACTTGTGAGATTCAGTTATGTTCGAATCGGAATTGGGAATCGAATTAGTTACCATGGGTGCTGTAAGCCGTAAGTGTTGAATTACTAATATCGCATATGCCATAGGTTATGGGCAGACAAATGTCTGAATGTTAAATAAAGAGGAACACAGAACACAGTGGAAAGACAGGATGGTAGTCATTTCAACAATTTCAGGTAGTCAAATCATTTCATAATCAAAGTGATGTATCTTAGAAGGTTGAAAGCCGACCCCAACATACTCGGTGGAAAAAGGTTAGGCCAATACGACATGCCTTAAAATAAAGGCTTATAAAAAAATTACTCTTTTTTAAGGATCATTTTCGTGGCGCTTCGTATACTACGCGTACCGCGACCTACTTTTACTAAGCTGATTAAACAGGTATCTAAGTAAGGATTCGATGCTTCTATCCTTAGAAAATCCATTTGCCTTCTTAACTACGCCCACATACAAACGTGAAGGTCACTTTATTTAATAGGTACGAAAAGTCACTTTTCTTATCAAAACACTCTTACAAGTTGACATGACCTTCATGCAACCTTAGGGGCACCATCAACAAATCGAATCAGCAATAACAAATAACCATAAATATTAAAGGGGGACCCTAATCAGAGCAAAATACCTGTCAACCGTGGCCCAGCCATCACGCCAAACTTGTCTAGTTAGAAAACGATAGAATTAATTCGTCCTACCCTCCCCGGGGCCCGGGGCCCGGGGTGCCTGGGGTGCCTGGGGTGGCTAATGATCGGGCCGCGAGATTCACCCGTTATTTCAATACAAACGTAAGCTTATCGACGAACCCTTTGCGTAATGATCTAGACAACCCTAAGTTTCTTCAGGGTTTATTTCTAATATAGTACTTTGTGAAATGCTGATTAATTAAGAAACTGTTTTACTGTATTAAGAACAGTAACGATCCATTTGCAAATTAATATTGGAATCGATACGCTAAGGACACTTTCTTGCTTCCTTTTTGTTTTGTTGGCTCGTTCCCTTCGTAACATTTTTTTAACCTTATTATGGAAGTAACCTTGAAAGGACTTTCCATTTACTCATTAGATCGCCGAATCAATTTGATTAATCGCAATTTTATGATCGAATTCCGGGAAGAGAGTACAGATAGAGTGTTCCAGGTATCTACAGAGACTATCACTACATATTTTAAAACAAAGTCCCCCTGCTGTATATAGACGTGTGTGAAGACGCAACAGGGGGACTTGTTTTAAAATTCGAACGGATTTTCATACGGTTTTTACCAATAGATTCATTAAAATTTTGTGAAAGATGTTGAAAATAATCATGCTGACTGGGAGCTTTACTGGCGTGCGCCGCGTAAATCAAAAGTTATATGAAAATAATGTATTACGGAATTATTCCGCTTAAAAAGATCTATTGAACTGTAGCAACGCTATATGTATGTCACCGTATTATTATGAACATCGTTAGTTCATAATCTATCTAGCGAGATTATAAACTATCGAAAAAGTGTGAAAAGAAACGAAAGAAGAAAAGTGTAACGAATTATTTTTCGATAGTTTATAATCATGGGAAACCGACAAATTGTGAACTGGTATCAAACTTGCATGCGACGAATGCACCTTACGCTAATACTAAATTGCCAAGTAACTGCGGCCAATTTGGAAGAAGCGCTCACTCGGCTCGCGCGCGGTTAGCACAGTTCTAACCTAAACTAACCCACTTGGTCGGGGTGCCCTAGCTTAGTTACTGCGACCAATTCGGCTACTGCCAAGATCTTCTAATCAGGGTCGGTTCACTATTTTTTTTTTTTTTTTTTTTTTTTTTTTTTTTTTTTTTTTTTTTTTTTTTTTATTTAAAGAACGTTGCCCCACACTAGGAATTTCTCCTGTATCGTGGGTGCGTTTACAAACATTTAAACTCACATACACAAACAGCCAGACCCAGAACAACTAATTATAGGTCATACAAATATTTGTTCCGTGCGGGAATCGAACCCGCGACACGCGGGTTCGATTTTTTGTATTTTACGAGTGATAAAATCGGAAAGATTATGAACCCTGTCCATAAGTGCAGGTTCGTTCACAATTTGACGATTTGACATTGATAGATTATAAACTACCGAAAATGAATGCGTCATATTGTAACAGTTCACAATCTTTAGATTGTGAACTGTGTCAGTTTATAATCTCACAGTAGTATAAACATAGTATAAACTAGCAGTGCTCACAAACTTTACCATTAACTAAACCATTTACCGGGTAGTGTCCTTCATTGACTTGAATGTGCCCTGGCGGCTGTGAGTATGTCATGCTCACTCAGATGTAAAGAAAAAAAAAATAGAAAGAAAATACGTTTATTTGCGGTAAACATGACGCAAAAAAAAGAACACAAAATAAAAAAATAAACAAGTTTAGGGAAAATATGCGTCACATCCACGCAAAACGGCCATTGCTCAGCATAATGTTGCGACCCTATGCAAGACAGATCCCCAGCGCTGGTTTTTAGCGACAGCCGACGTTGACGTTATGACGTCGACCGGTACAGCATACAGTGAAATATAATTATAATATAAAAATAAAATAAATATACAATAATTAATTCTACATAAATAAATAAAGTATAATAAAAAATGGCAACATTCCGTTAAGTCGGCAATAGACTCGCGCGCCGTCAGCTTAGAGTAATCTGTGCGCGCAGCTGTCAGAAAACTATTTGTATGACGTTTTGACATCTGGTTACATAACAATTAGCATGGCGCATTTGTGTATGCAATGAATATTATGATTATGATGGAATATGGAATTGTGTAATATCAAAGGATGTAGGTATTGGGTAATTCCGTAGGTACTGCTTTCCTAAACAGTGTTTGTGAAATTTAAATATCTTAAGTAGATACAGACGAAAGGTCTCATAAGATATTAAAGAGATCTCTCGCTGATGGTGGCGCGTGTGTTGGATCATTTAGCTCCCTTCAAAATGGTTGAGATGAATGGTGCTGATCCATGCGTCATGTTCGTGAACGAGCGCCGTGGCTTATTTTAACTTATTTTATTTTAAAATTTTTGAAGGGTTCTTTATTTTAACTTTTTATTACGGACGCTTTTAACGTGCACGTCTTTCTACATTGTTCTCACATGTATAATTTCAACATGAATGATGTAACCAATATTCTTGTATCAAATTTTTGATTCAAAAGAATGTCCGTGGAGTTTTTTGCCCATTCTTCTCCATATGTACCTACTACGCTTTGGAATGGGCAACTAGCTTCATATTTCTGACTGACCGACTGCTTGACAATTCAAAAGTGCCTGTAAGTGGGTTAATTTAAATAAATGCTTTGAGTTTTTGAGTTTCACCCAATTGTGAAGTCCACGCAGATAAAGTCGCGGGCAGTAGCTAGCATATTATAACAACACTCTATTGTGAAATACAACCTAACTATCCTAACTAATATTATGATTGCGAAAGTAAGTTTGTTTGTTTGTTACGCTTTCACGCTAAAACAGCTCAACAGATTTAGATGAAATTTGGCACACGGGTAGACCATGACCCGTACCCTAATAACGTAACGTTCACGATCAATCGGAATTTGAATCGTTAGGAAAAAAGTTCGAAAAAAAAATCTGCTCAACAACGTAAATAACGCAATGAATGTTGTTGAACTGTCAAAATGAAACAAATTTGTCGTAATGGTTTACGAACATGTGTTGCGTAATTAGATAGCTGGAAAAGGACATAGGATACCTTTTATTAATCTTATCGATCAAGACTTATGCGGGTGAAACCGCGGGGTGTAGCTAACTAGGGGTAGTAACTTTATATACTGAACTGTACACGGTGCAGTCTTATCTATAATATACTATTAAATGAGCAATATTTGTATATAAATATAATTGTAATCACGTTCGCGAAAATGGCTCTAGCGATTTCAATGAAAATTGCAATAAAAGGGTTTTACGGGGGCGAAAAATCGATCTAGCTAGGTCTCATATCTGGGAAAATTCGTTTTCTCCGTATTTTCACCCGAGCAGAGGTCGGTCGCCCAAAGTTTAGAACAAGATGGCTACCTTAGAATAAGGACATGGCAGCATGGAATTAGTAAGTACTATACATGGAATTAGTATGAACTATCCTGTACTATTAAATAAGCATTCTCTATTTTCACCAGAGCAGAGCTCAGTACTAGCTATTAAAAAATAAAAATGGAAACTTTTCATATACTCAAGTCTTTCAGCCTAGATCTACTAAAATGTTCAAAGACAGAAGTCATTCGACAGTCCTACAACAAACAGATTAACTCTATAACGTTCGGCAGAGCTCGGTTTCCCCATCAGGATTGAGCCGTACAGATCCGAGTAGAACAGTATTGTAAAGTTTCAGCCAATTAGCTAGGCGTGTGTCTGCCATGTACAGGGCTAAACTGTGGCTGCTGCGGTTAAAGGTACCCAACAGGGCTCCGTCTAGACTATGATGATGTTCTTATTAGGATTTCAGACTAAAATTATAAACCACAGATATAAGGTAGGTATATTTTAGGTACCTATTTTGTCTGTATGGATTCCTGTCCTATTGAAGGAATTTAGGGATAATATTCGAATTTCGAAGAGTTTCAAGATGAAATTGAAATCTAGGTATTTTTCCGACCAAATTATAAAAAAACTGTACCCATAACTGTAACCATAGGTAGGTACAAAAGTTCAACAATACAAACTATAAATAAGAATAGCGAGTATTATGATTCAACATTCAATCTACAGACGAACATCAAAGAGATTCTGATCAAACCATCAGAAAAATGGCGGCTGTGACGTCACAGTGAGTCGAATAAACAAAAGTAGTCCGGCGGTGGCAAATTGAACTACTGTTTGTAGGAGGGACCGAGGGAGGAGAGTAGGCGGTCTGTGTATGTGGAAAAGTAGGAAACGTTCTATGAAAATATTTTACAAAGTTATTTATAGAGAAAACTTATCTAAAGGGCAAGATATCGATTTGGTATTAAACACAACGGAAAAGTACAAGAAACTGTACTCTCTTTTGTAACTGAATTGAAAACCATGCCTAACAGAGAATGGAATTGAATTTCATTTAAAGTTTCGTTACCATTATAATTTGATCCTAGGGATGTTTGTAGTAACACCTTTTTTATTACCGGACAACTAATTCCTCTGAAAGGAATTAACGTTATATGCACGGCTATCAACTTTAGCAGCCAAGTTTTATTTATAATCAGCCACGCTTTTATTCAAAACAAAAAACATAAATATCTCTATCCAAACTCTCCGCTAATCTGTTCAGCAGCCAAAGCCATAAACGAAACAAGTATTCTCCCACCATCTTATTGCACATGAAACTTCGCAAAACCTCTCATACACAAGTTGCAAGTTGACTTAGCGTGTTTCGAAGCACGTCACTACATGTCGGGTGCACGTGTCTTTTGAAGCCACCGACGTGAAATTGAATAACTTTAACAATATTTGTGAGAAAAATGCCGTCTTATCTACTAGGTATGTGGTTTGAAATTTTGTTCATATGAATCGGAAGCTAAGTTTGGAATATAATAGTTAGAGTTAAAGAAAATAGCGTGTTCTTTATTATACTTCTAGTTTGCTAGGTCTTTGATGAACCTTTAAAATTTATTTATAGGAAATCGAAAGTCTTAATTTAATCAAGTATGGGCGGGCATCAAAAATAATAATGCCTTGTTTACTAATATTACAGCCTACTTATTCTAACGATAAATGGATCTGTAATGTCTAATAGGTACGTCAGCAAAAACGTTGGTATTTACTCTCAATATTACGCAAAACAATCAACTTAATGTAGTACGCAGAAAACATTATAAAATACGATTGCAAGCAAAGATTATAAACTGATAAAAACTCCATTACAAAACAATCATCGATTCAGAAGTCTTAACACGCCGCTATCATCGCGTCACTTGAAACCACCGACGTGCAGTAACTCACACAAGTATTTGTTAGGAAAGTTGCAAGCGAGACAGAGCAACTGAGCAACTGAAGCGGTCTCAAACTGTGGAGCTATTTATTTAGCAAGATTTATGGACGTTCTGTTGGTTCATACGAAAATCGAGCAAAACAAACGGTTGAGTTTTGATTTCTATCTTTTATTTGGTAAAAGCTTTTAAATCAAGTTATGACGAAAATTCTTTTATTTATACCATTCTAGTTTATCCAATTTCTCTGAGTTTTCTTTGCCAACTGAAGTAATTTCCTGAGCATCTAAAGGTCGAAGACGGTTGATGGTGAAACAATTACTTACTATGTATAGTTAAATATCTACTTCATAATTATTTTATTCAAGATTAAACATTGTTTTATTCAACCAATCTAACAAATCAAGACTTTTATACAAAACAACAGAGTCTATTTAGAGAAAACAGGCTCTGATTACCCGACCTAGTAACCGCCAGAAGAATATCCTAATTATCTTTTCGTGAGAGGCCAATAGCCAATAATTGCTTACGTGTTTATTACCAAATCATATGTTATAGTCAACAGCATGACATTGGTCACCAACATTTTGTTCAACAACTTGCGACCGAAGCAGCTGAAGCGATTTCAGAGCACAGCAGAGCTATTTATTTTCAAAGATTTATGAATCTGCCTTTTAAAGTCATTGCTTTTCTTTTTTCTTTTATTTATTGAAAGGGCAGACCAATGCCCAAGTGATTGTTTTTGAAACATAAAGATTAATGTTACTTTAAGCTTTCGATTTGTTGTGCAAATTGGGGCCGAAAAGCTAAGTGTTTTACACGAGTTATTTGAGAGCATTATTTACTATAACGAGACTGATAAATTGCGTTTAGTAACACATGCTATGGATAGTCCCTCGCTTAAAACACTTTTAGAAGATTTATTAAAATACTCTTACCTACTAAGCAACCTTTAAGTAACTCTTTTTAAGTGGGTAGCTCTTTTAGTAGTAGGTTGGGTATATCCTAACCGAAGGCCTTAGACAACATGAAGTGGGATAGAATAACTTGCAAGAATATCTGTAAAAGGAGTAGATCCGACATCCGATTTCAAGACATCAACTCTGCACAAATATCAACCATATAATCTGTAAAGAATTATAACACTACCTCCAATATTTGCGGCCCCACCCTCTCATCAGCGTATCATTTGGAAGAAATAAACACGCCAACTACGGAACGAGCTCGCTATCATTTGAGCACGTCAAGTAAACATCGCGCCCCGGACACGCTCGGTTATAATCTACTAATTGACAGCGTGACAATGAACTGACCTTGAATTAATTCTGTTTTCCTTGGATAGGGACATGTTTTTGATTTTCCTAATTTGACAGGAGCTTACCGAGATTCAAGGTCAAACACGTCCATCACTTTCTTTCATATTATGGATTTGGTATTTTTGCTGGTGTTATACCTAGACTGTCAAAGGGAGGACCGCGTTGGACGTCATTGGACACGCTACGCAGTGAGCCCCGCTAACATCACTGGTAAATATTATGACCAAGGCATGAACTCACCTCGTAAAAAAATAAATGATGCTGGTTTACCAGTACCTACTGTAAGTTCAATTTCCAAAAACATGTTTTGAATAGCATAATACAAAACCACTGAACTACAAAATAGCTCGAACCAAACAAAAACCTAACTCCATTGAATCCAGCAAAACTTCGGAAGTGTACAAAAAGTTGCAAATCCGTGGAAAAAGTGCCGTTAGCTGTTAGATCTACTGCAGTATTATAACCGCTAAACCGAATTTGATTGGGTTTGGCTCGCTGGATAAACCGAAACCGCCGCCCGGCTGCTCTGTGGGCTTTTTTAGTTATTTTCAAGGGTTTTTCTCTGTGGCGGAATTTTTTAATTGGACGTAGAGTCGTATTTCGTTAGACATGTTGTTAAAGGACCTTTGTTTTTTACTGAATCCTATGACAGTGATAAACAATTAACCACTAACAAAAAAAGTAAGCGGAAAAACGAGATAGAAAGTTGATAAAACGAAAAGGAAGACAAATGACGTCGTTATAACTTTTCACGGTTGCATTTTCAGCATTTATTATGTCATTAAGGCAGTGCCAACGTTTCTGAAATCTTCGCATAAAATTAATGCTTGTAATTTTTCGTAAAATTAAGTATGAACGATCCGTTGGGAGGTCTACCCTCAAAAGTGGACGTTAGTGGAACTAGTAGTACAGTTGTATAAAGCACAGTTACACACGACTACGCTATACTTTTTGACTCGTAATATTATATTATGTCGAAAATTTGTTAGATAAACCACTGTAAGTTTAGATAAACCACTTTTTGGAACTCTTTTACTTAAAACACGTACGACAGTAAATACGTTTACGAAAGCCAAAGCCTTTTTAAAATAAAAACTTGAAACCAGAACCGTGATCCTATAAAGCCAACTCATCTCAATTCTAACCCTCTTAATCTAGGAGTCGGTTTAAACCTCGCACTTTACACAAGATGTGGTGTTTAAACCTGAGCTTTTACAACTGAACGTGACTACTCTCAGCACGCGATGCTGACACCTAGCTTGAAGGTCGAACACCTTGAAAAGTTAAAGTCTAACAGAAAATAAAAACTGAACAGATTAAAACCAATTTGAAAATGCAAAACTAAAGCCGGAAAAAGCTAGTTACAGCATGAAATTAATCTTGCTAATTGCAGTTCTGATATTGTGCTGTGTTCAGTTAATATTAATACCTGTTTTTCCATTTGTTATTTTTGCCGCAAATTAAATATTGTTATTACCTACTGCGAACAATACAGCAATGTTTTTCACCGGTACGTTTGGTACGTGTGGCGTAAATGTACCGACTTTAAAGCTACCATTTAGGTACTGGCTATGTCTTTCATTGACTTGAATGTGCCCTGGCGGCTGAGAGTATGTCATGCTAATGTCTCGCTGACGGTGGCGCGTGTGTTGGATCATTTAGCTCCCTTCAAAATGGTTGAGCTGGCGCCGTTAGTAGGGACTGGTCATCTCTTAGCTGCCACGGCATATTTAAATTCAATTTAATTTTTGAATTGTTTTTTTTATTTCTTTTACGTACGCTTTTAATGTTTTGCATCGTTCTCACATGTATAACTTCAACATGAATGATGTAACCAATATTTTGTAACCATGTTTTGATTTAAAAGAGTGTCCGTGGAGTTTTTTGCCCATTCTTCTCCATAGGTACCTACTACTCTTTGGAATGGGTGACTAGCTTCATATGCGATAGCCTGTAATTGGTTTATTTGAAACTAGCCTTTACCCGCGGCTTCGCTCGCGTGGATGTCGGAAAATGTCCCACGACAACGTACATATTACTTACCCTAAAAGTACCCTATGTGTTAATCCAGACTAAAAACTATATGTGTGCCAAAAGACCACGGGCTACTTTGTATGGAGTCTGGTCCCAACTCTCAACAGTGATGAAACGTATGCCATGTGAAAGCTTTTGGGGACTTATTTAATTTATACTATGGCAGCTAAGTTATCACATCAACATCCAAAAAAGGTTTAAATTTAATCATCTAGTACATAATTTTTATGTATCATCAATAGTTTTCTCAGCGCGCGCCAAATAATGAATTTTTTAGGCACAATTTTGCTACTGTAGGTTACATTACTGCAATTTTCTTAAGGACCTCTAATTTTTTTGAAAATAAATTATAGCCTATGTTACTTCCCGAAAAAATCTTTCCTCTTTATAATATTAGTATAGGTAAATAAATGCTTTGAGTTTGAGTTTGAAATGTACACGAGCAATTATTGATATACGACAAAATCTGATTCCAAAACTAATCGATGTAATATTTTGTATCAACAAAACCATCGATAGTAATTCGGAGAGTAGGTACCTTGCAAACCATTCGAAGTAGAACACAAACAAAGCAATTCTTAAAAATAGTTATATTCAATAGTTACGGGCTTAGTGGGTGAATCTTATCGAGCTCAACTTAATTGACAAGCATGATAACCCTTACAGTACCGATACATAAGAGTTTTTACAATATAGATACTGGAACATGAGTATGTACCCGAATATCGGATCGCAAAAACATTAGACCCTTATTGAACATAACTTTTTCCGATAAGACTGTTTTTGAATTGATTACCTCCACACTGAAAACGCTCTAATTTATATCAGTCGTAACACAATCCTGATGTATGCAATAAACGCGTGAACGTTTCCGACCTCCTTGCCTCCTCCCGGGCCCTCTCTCGCCACCACTCATTAAGGAGGTTTTATTCCCGTTGCCAGATGTTAATATTTCTGTTTATTTTACTTTCCCGTGTTTACGCGAGTTTTTAAAGGGTTAAAGTTGAGAGAGTGGGGAAGAGGGGAAGAAGGGGTAAGGTATAGAGCATTAATTAACGAGTTTTTTTGTTGTTTGTTGCTCACGGGGATGGAAATAAGGGCCGGCTGAACGACCCGTTTTCCATTCAGCCTTAACCTGATTGTGCATTCCGTTTTACGGGTTGCCGACATTATAAATAAATCATGGGCATACCGTTACGGCGTTGTTCAAGGTCTATTTTTTAATTATCGCTACAGGTTGTAAAGCGAGAGGATCGCAATAAAATTGGCACTCTGTTATGTATTAGAGAATCGCAAATTAGATTTGTCAATATTTTATTAGCAACACCTGCGTGAATCATTGAGAGGGTCGTAAAATAACTAATCAGAATTCCGACTTACTAACGAAACAAACCCGTATAGTAAACTTCAACAGCCGCATAATAATAAACGCACAACAAATAACTCAACATCACCGGAGCGAACTCAACAAATAATTTAATTCGTCTAATTATATTTACAACAACAAAAGTCCTGCCCACCAATCTTGTGTGTACAGCACGTTGGCACACAGACAAACAGGCTGACGGCGAACGAAAAATATCTTTAATTAACACCTCCCCCTTAACTGAGGGTGAGCTCCCACGGTCACTGGCTCAAAGAAAGCCAGATATTCAAACAAGCAGCAAAGAAGCAACTTAACACGACGTAGAAAGTTTTTCGGTATTTTTTCCTCTGGCAAAGTTATTTCAATTTGAAGTTGGCAACATTAGTGGGCTGTGCAATTAACTTGCTAATTAAATCTGTAATTCATTCTCTCGTTTACTGATTACGGGTGGTGAGAGACGTGAGTGTCAAGCTTGTTTGAATTTTGATGTAATTCTGGTTCATCAACTGTTTATCTTTTAAATTTGAGAAGTTCCAAGTTAATCATCTGATGACGTCAACCGTCGGTAATACGGTCACAGGAAACGCATTGGAACTTTTATCGAAGATTTTAATAACAAACTATTTTAAAATAATTTTGAAAAAGACTTCAAATTGTACTTCAAGAAAACGGTACGCAAGGATTCATAATATCTAGAGTATGTGTGAAAGGGGTAAAAAGGTTCGTTAGTTTCCACATTCATGGTTCATTAAAGTTGTATGAAGGTTTCAAACGGAGGCACAAGTTGGACCCTTTCGATCGAGCCTGGGAGTTGAATGGCACTGGCGCCGGCACTGGATATCGATCTGATAGCAGACGCTCGGGTACCTATAGTGACGTTGGCAGCGAGTGTACCAACCTACAAGTTTCAATAGCTCTCATAGACCGACGTAGGTGAATGCATTCTGCCTGTTTACCTTTGAGCATCGCGCTGCGATTGCAAATCTGCCTGATAGCTTGCAACTATATAACTGTACGGAAAAGGTCTCTTCTCTTTGAAAGTTTGAACCGATTTGCCGGATTGTGAAGGTTTGAATATCGGTTTAGGAATCAGATACATCGACCTCCAAACGACCATGTCCACAAGGCCAACGATGATTGATAGGAATCATAATTCGGTCGCTAAGTAATCTTCAAAAGAAGTCTATTATTAAACAGTCGATAATTAAAAACTATAATTATTATGGAAAGCTTCGATTAACTCATGAATTTATAGTGCAACCGCCTCCTAATTTACCAAATTAATTCCAAAGCTAGCGCGTCCTAAATCTTAATCAGCGTTTGACGCTTGACACGTTTGACAAAATAATATTACTTTTATCAACTAGATTGATTAGTGTTCCAAAGTGTCGCGTCACCATTCTAACTCCGGTTAGCAATATTAATAGTGCTGGTAACGATGACTGTGTAACGTTAACTAATAGTTAGCCGTCACGGTGCCATCGACCCCGCTGTTAGTTTAAGTTCACTGACAATGGTGGGTTCATTTTTATGACTGAGGAGTTAACATAGTTTTCGGGTCTAATATAATATTAATCGTTTTTCCGACACAATAGACATTTCGAGGTGAATAGTAAATGTAACGGCGTCATTTAGTTACACGTGAATTTTATTTGTCGACTTTTAGTAAAATATGGTCCGTGTTTAGTTATATTTTAGGGCTACTAACCATATCACACGCACACATGCGCACACACACACTATAAATATATGACATGTATTGAGGAAAACGGAAAACAAACAAGAAGTTTATCTCATTCTTCTCAAATTGACGATTATGCATAAAAAAACATCGAATATTGACAGACATTATTACGTAACCTCTCAGATTTCTCAGAAAAAGCCTCACAATCAGTCAACACAAACTCGACGTGAATGGCTGACGGAGCCGAGGGCCGCTCAGCCGGTCGGGCAACGAGAATGTATTGTATGTTTGTCCCTAGGGCTACACTTGGGACCCATTGTACGATGGGCTGTTAAGGATATCAGTGCGGGTAGATATTTTTTCTTTATAAGGAAAAGATTTGAAAGGATCATGCAAAGAAGGTAAAATATATCTGTTGACAAATTATGGCTAAAATTTGGCACTTATCTGTCTATTGTATTCATCTATATTATTGCAAGACCACAAGACAAAAATTAGACGTTTTCGCAGTGCTGCACCAATTTTCGGAACCGCCGTTTTCAGTATAAATAAGTACTAATGATAATAATAAGATCGATTTATTTAAGTCTTTTATTCACTTTATGATACAAGTACAAAAGGCTTTTAGTATAAGCTAAAATACAATCAACATTCCTGCAGAAGTTTTGATGGCATTACATTTCATTTAAAAATTCATCAAAATTCTTTCTAGTTTTGT
Source organism: Xanthia icteritia (assembly GCA_949128155.2). Taxonomy (NCBI): domain Eukaryota; kingdom Metazoa; phylum Arthropoda; class Insecta; order Lepidoptera; family Noctuidae; genus Xanthia; species Xanthia icteritia. The sequence goes on from OX421932.2 coordinate 993,838, forward strand.
GAAAAAAAATCGAAACCCTTAGCAAAATCTGACAGCTTTTGCAACCAAAAAGATCAGACCTACTCAATATCCATTTATAAACCATCGCTACAACACCAAAAAGCCGGCCCACCATATCAAAGGCTAGTCAGTTCTTGGAGCTCTCAGGCTCTGCAGTTCTCAGGAGCCCTGAAGCTTGTCGGCTCATTGTAACTCTCTCCGGAAAATCGTTCTTGTGTGATTTGTGCCTCAACTACATATTACCGTCAAGGACTTGCTTTGATCCTTTTCATGTCATATAATGACAAACTGACCCACAATGGCGGACAGGTATTTTGTTGGAGCCGCGGAGCCTGTTGCGTGGGGGTAGTGCAAATAATTGAGGGTAAGTGGTTTGGTTTGAGCGAGATTTTCTATGTTATGACCCGTTTTTTTTTGTTTGGCCGTCAATGTTTTGTGTCGGTAGCATTCAGAGTGTGTCTTTCATCAATAGGTTGTAGACATTATTATAAATCTGTAAGTTTCGCAACTTCTTTTTATCATTTTCTAGTCTAGAAGATCACTCTAAATAACAATATTATTTAACAATAAAACCGGCCAAGTGCGTGTCGGACCATGCACAATGAAGGGTTCCGTAGTTGGGATCAATTTATTGCAAGAACAAACTTAACTTTGTAGTTGAGAATCATGTTCTCCCATACGGAATGTATGGCAGAACATGTTTTGCAACCGAAAATGTGGGTTGGTCGATTTTACTCGGTAACTTGTAAAGCGTACTTAGCTGTGATAGTTTTCCTTTTAATTTCGTTATATGTACTATTGCCGTGATTTTTTTCACGTATCCAAAACCAACTATTTAGCTGGCAGAGGGGATACTTGACTCTATCAAAAATTAGCACTTTAAAGCTTAATATTTCGCAAACGGATTCCTAAATCCAAAAATATTTTTGAACGACCTTTCCAACGACATCCCACACCATGAGATAGATGAGAGAAAAAAAACATCCCCACTTTACGTGTAGCCTCCCCCCTCCCCTACACGTAAAGTGGGGATGTTTTTGTTGGTTTTTTTTTTCATTGTTTTATTTAACCACTTGTCGGCGTAATTAATAATGCCAAATTACAGCTTTCTAGTACAAAGGGTCTCTGAGCTAAGCCGCGGACAGATGGACAGATAGACAGACGGACAGACGACCATGGCGAAACTATAAGGGTTCTTTGTTTACTACGGAACCCTAAAAACGATGGTTCCAGTAACCTAGTAACCTTTTCTTCTAATTGGCATTTTCCGATACTAAATACTATGAGACTACCTATAAATAACTCTCGTTAAAATTATAACTACTAGAAGAAAAAGTTTCAGAGAAAACTCCCAGAATCATTTTCTTCTATAATTGTAACGCTTAGATTTCAAAATAATTTATCCGTAGTCTCGAACAATCGAAACCCATACGACACAACTCATTTTTTTCAAGGATTTATTTTTCTGAGAAAGCTCTCTTGAATTTTAATTAAAATTTGAAAACTAAACAAATGAATGGTTATTAATTTCCAGCGTCAGATCACTGCTCTCTAAGATTTATCCCAGCTTTTCTTGTTAAAATAAAGCCGAAATGCTAAGACACCTAATGAAATACCTAGCCCAGTATTAAGTGAAGATTCGAGACGAAAAGCGGGAAGGAAAAAGGTGAATTTTATTACTTCAGGAAATGGAGGGTGTTAAATTATATTGTAATGGACCGAATTAATACAAGTAGGTAAGGTACATTCAATGGGGACCCCCCCCCCCCTCATCAGTTATCTCCATTTGTCTTAGAAACAAGTAGAAGAGTAAGTAATGTTATGATAAATGCAATTCTTTTTTGCCCAAACATTTATTCAAATACAAGTTTCTATGTCATCATAACAGTCACTCTTGTGTTTCATCCTGAGCCCCAAAGAAGCCAGCAAGTCTTATTTATGTGTAGTGGTAACATCACAAACACTATAACAATGCTTATCGTAAATCGTAATCATGCTTTGCTCTCTTGTCCTAAAACCACAGAGTAGATAATAAAAAGAGAAGAAGAACTCGATGTTATGATAGCTAACGGATGATGGACTTATACAAGGTGAATGTTGCAAAATTGTTGGTAGAGCAAATTGCAATTGTAATCATTTCTGATTATACTTTTATAGGTTTATGTATCGACTCTGACATTTCAGCTACTGGATGGACCATCCATTGTCGAGCCTTGATTAGGTTGCCTTGTCGTATGACGTAGTGAAGCTCGGCAACCAAGTTACTGGTCAATATTCTTAACATCTTTCTTTTCTAAGCCCTTAAGGCGGCAGTGAACAGTCGTGGACTGGTGACTGCTTTATTTTCAGTTGTGTTATGTTAGCCTTCTGTTTTTATTGTCCTCTGTCAGTTTCTTGCAAGAACTGAATAAGAAAATAGAGGGATTTTTTGGAAAATAGTCATTCTCATTTTGGGGATGAAAGAAAACATGATTGATGTTAGTTTTACCAACTTCAGAAGTCATTCACGGTTTGTCCATAAAAGATAAGTTTTATTGTTTTACAAGCGCCATTGCCAAATGCATTTACATCATTTGCAATAAAGGGGATTATTTTTTTGGATTCTGTTCGCAAATGTAGGTATATCTCAAAATAACCCCAACAAAGAATGTAGCATGCATTTAGCATTAAAGATTAACGATATAAATCCAATATTTTGTATAAATTGCAAGTTATATCAAACAAATGACACGTTAACTTCTTTCTTTGACGACATAAAATATTCAACGAAACAATTTTGTTGAAACTGTAAATCGATAAAACTAATAAGCTTGCTACAAATAATTCCACGTGTATGTGAATTAAATCGATAGTTTTGTTAAAGGTCAGCGAATGTTCAGTAAGCCCACGTTCGCAAGGACGTAATAAAATCGCGGCGGAATAAAAACCCCTAGCGCGAGTATTTCCCGCCTTCAACAGAGTGTGCGAACGAGCGTTAAAAAATCACTTGGAACTGACTCTTGGTGCAGTGCGGACGTATGATGGGTTTCGCAAAATTATTAGCTTTAGCTATCTGTGAAGCCAGGAGACCACAAAGAAAATTTTCGATGCAACCCTTGAATAATGAAATATATTAAAAGGCATTTTTTTTACGCCATACAATTATTTTAGGGAATATCCTGAAAAATTATAATAATGATCAATTAAATAGCATGTTTCTTGTATTGTATTTTCTCAATTTAAACCCGTTTAATGTTTACTTATTATCGCCTTGCTCGAAGAGTGCGGACGTGCCACGTGGGCACGGCCGCACTCTTCGAGCCGGCGCGCCTAACTGACCAACGAACGCGCGCGATTTTTTCGCGTCCGTGAGAACTACTGGGAACTTCGAACAATCAACGCCAGCAGGGCTAACATGACAAGCGCGACAACGCTCTTTTTCTCGTTTTGTCGAAATTTGTCTACGATTCTGACGTCATTCTAATCCCTAACATGACCGTAAACGACGAGTAAACTCGAATAAGGCACTTCTATATCTTTTGACACTTCTATATCTCGCCACGAGAGACCGATGTTGCAAGTTATTAAAAACAAATGATTTTTATGATAGCAACATCGGCTTGAGATTTCGTTTCATTCATTCAATGGTGCCGATTTCCTCGTCACAAACACCTATAAACTAGACTAAAAATTATCAAAATTTAGATTATTCCTGTCAAGCGACGATTTCCCATTCTGAAATAGACTAAAGTGACACATCTTAACTATATTTTAGTTTGACGGCACTAAGATGGTACTGAGTTATTAATTTAGTGAAAATGGCAATTGTGCTATTCTGAATTTTACGTTTTTCATCTAAAATTCTGATTGTCTAAGTATTTAATCGCGATTAAAAAGGTGTGGAAATTAATTTTCATGAACTAAAATTCACACCAACACCTCGACTTTTTTTCTTTTCTTTTGCTTATATCTCGAAAATGGTGTGTCCTATAACAAAAATAATGAAAATTTCTACCCCCTTCAGGAAACCCATAAAACCCTAATACCCAACATGTAGGTAATAATTTTTTATATTTTCCATACAAAAAAGGGAAAAAATCCATATAAAACACGTCGTTCCAATATAAATAGTAGTTAAAAACTAAGTATTTTCATTATTAATATATTGTAAAATAAAATGATGACTAAAATAATTACAATTATGAAACTGCCATGTTATTTTGGAGTTTTTTTTGTACCATAATTTTGTCTAATCTTCTCGTCGTTCTCGTCGTCAAAATCGAGGACGAGTAAATATGACTTAATGACAAAAGAATCGGAGATTATCTCGTGTTGAATTGTCAAAAATCGAGATAGCTAAGGTGCCATGTTAGGGTTTGTCGACAAAACATAAAGTTTGACAGAAGGAGTCGACTATTTTGTATGGAAGCGCTGTCAGAAAACGAGAAAAGTGACAAAATAGACAAAAATTACTCACGCGAGAGCGAGTAATTGTCGCGTGCGTCATGTTAGGCCTACTGGCGTTGAAAATCGAACACCGTGCGATAAATAATCGCGGCGGGAAAAATCCGCGGTCTTGCGAACAGATGTACCGCTTTCTATTTGTTCTATTCCAAGTGCGGCACGCAATTTTATCCCGCCGCGATGTTTTACGTCCGTGCGAACATGGGCTAAGAGGACATCAAAGCTGCGGGTCTCATCGAGCGGACCTCGGCGGAGGGTCACACTGAAATCACATAAACGTCCTTTGCTTGTATTCGGTAACAGAAACTTTTCCCATTAATAAACAAGTGGCGCAGTTTGATGTTGTGACATTTGATGGGATTCTGCATCATTAAAACCCTCATAACTTTCAAACTGCCGAGTGCTTTAGTCGAACAACTTCCCCATAACTTATTTATTAGAATTCTACATAGAATTGATCAACAACGTCGGTATTCGGAGCAGCGGAGATTCCCGAGCGGTTCACTGACGCGGCAGAACGCCTGGCTCTTCCTCTGACGTCAAATGGTCGATCCTAGCGCCACCTAACGCATTTATAGCCGCTTCGTCACACTGCCACGTTTACGATTTAATACTAAAATGATATTCTCAAAGTTAAAGCATAACGAATTTTGCCGATGTAATCAGTTAAGTTTTATTGTCCCCAGTTTGGTAGTATCCCGCAGTTGGGGCCGTGACGCGGCTCGGGCGAGCCACGGGGCCCTGGGGTGCTAGGCCCCTGGTCGTCCCGGCCGTATCTGAAGGTCCGCGGCCCCAAGTTTTTACGATTAGGTAAATTTTATCGAGTTTATTCATAGAGCGGGCTCTCCGCGCCCCACTAGCAAACGCTTTTCAATTTCAACAAGGATCGCCCTTTCTATCGGCGCGGTGAGGAAACTTTGGAGATAAAACAATTTTTGGCCGGTTGAGCATCAATTCCGCGTTTTATTGGCCATTTTAGAGCCGTGCTCGGCAAAATTTGAACATGAAACCCTTATCGTTCGAGTGTTTTGTCGTTACGACAAATAAAACCGATGAATATGAAAAGGCTGGATAATATTTTTTGTCCGTTTATTTTTGTGGATATTCATGTATTATGTGATGACACGAAGGACAGTCCGTGCGAACTGTCGCACACAATATATCAAAATAATTTATTCTGTGAATAATTCCCTCCTACATATCAGTAGAATAGATTTACTGTGATAATGTAATGCTGACATATTGCTGGTTTCTTTATTTAGAAACAACATTTTCCTCAGCGAATTATTCCTTTATGTTACAAAAGGAAACCCGACATGAGCACACAAGGAAAGAGAGCCGAATTGTCAAAAGACAGGAAAATCAATCAATAAAAAGCCACAGATGACGGCCTCACAAAAGCGACCCCTTGGGCTTTCTTCAAGAAAAAATATTGAAGAGAACAAAGGCTCTTCTATGATACGTCTGTAAAATTCAACCTCGTAATTGATTACCCATCTAAGGATTTGAGGATAGCAATAATATTGGTGTGTTTACGAAATGTAATCATTTCGTTATTTTTTAAAACAACTGAAAGAATTGGTTTTGGAGTTTTCTTTCTTATATTTACTAATCCTTTTAATTACGCCATTCGTCGAATTAGTATACCAGTATTCACGCTTCACATTATAGTAGGGTGTGTGGAGTAAAACAAAACTGGTAAGCTGCCGGCACGGTGTCGTGTTGTGTTGTGACGCGGGATCGAAAAATCAAATTAATCAGATCAGGACTACATCATATCACAACGGAGTTTAGTTGGCTAAAACTACTTCCGAATCCAACTTTAATCACTGACCTGGCGGCACTAGATGCGCGAGCAGCAGCAGGGCGAGGTGCGCGGCGTGACGTGCGCGCATGTCGCTAGCGGGGCGGGCCCCGCGCGCCCCCCCTGCTCATGCCACGCCCCTGCGCGCGCGCACACCCGCGCAATACACTCGTGTTCACACTCGCACTCTCACTCGCGCACTACACTGAGACCGCACTTACTGCTGCTGGTACCGGATATCTGAAATGGAAAATAACAAAATTATTAGTGAACATTTTAAAATAAAACTGATGAAGCATCATAAATGACATTGTATCGGTGTGAGAATGGCTATCCACTGTAAAACACTGGTATAATTTGACTTCTCAATCATTAATAGGCCGCATGTCCTTAAAATTACACCAATAAAAACTATGTATGTGTATGTGAACTATGACGAAACAGAGAAGGTTATCATATCTTTTTCGTAACATTAAAACCCCTTCTGTGCAATCATTGACACACACACATACATACACACACACACACATACACATATATATATATACATACACTCACACACATACACACACACTTCCACAAACACTCACAAACTCAATACAGGCTTCTTCTATCCGCATTTTGTTGCTACCATATTCTTTTTATTTTTATTAATATTTTTGCATAAGATTCTGTAATATCTCCTACTGGGAGAGGGCACTGGCTCTTGTAACAGGAGCACAGGAGTCAGGGACTTCACACTATTTTGTAACCACTCTCTTGTGTAATAAAGATAAAGATTATTGATGTAGTATGTGATCCTGTGCAAGAAATGACGACGAGATTAGTTTATTTCGTTTCATTTCTTCCGGGTATCATTAAAATTATCTTAAATTGGATTTTTGTGGTAAAGCTTACTCTGGAAACAAAAACCGTACGCGTGAAAAATTCTTAAAAACTGTCGACTATATTTAGAAGCGACCAGAAAAGTAATTCTCAAATATATCTCACGGGCAAGAGCCATTGAAAGCCGATAAGCATCCACGTGACTGATCAGGTCATAGACCATTCCAACCCAAACCATATTGATTGCTCATTGAGTTGATCCTCAAAGAAAATGATTCAATCCCATTATCGGCGTAAATTATAATCCCATACTCGATCTTTACGTCATTTACAAAAAGATCAGAGCTTACCCAGTGCAACGACCCGAGAACATTTTGGATTAAACAACTCACAGTACCATTTACCGCTATTATTATCTATTTTGATAGTCACAATTAGGCTGAAGCTCATTCCTCAGGTCTTGTTTATCCTATGCCTATGTTATTAATCATTCCAGAGTTAAGCCAACAAACCTGAGTACCGAACATTTAACTGTAATAACAGCTGGACCATGAAATACGTAGGTATAACTTTATGAAACAATAATATGAACTGATTATTATTCACGATGAACTCCTGCCAATCAACGGGTATTGTTGCTACTTTTTGGTGCGATCAGATCAATATCACAACTGTATCTATAGAAATAATAATTTGAAGAATGCCTTCGTTATGCTTATTGTTTTTCGTTTTTTCTGGGGATTACTAGGGTTGAAACAAAAACAGTTTTTATTTTATAAAACAAACAGCTCAAAATGTTTTAAACAAGAGATTTTCTTCTTTTTTTTTCTTTTGGCCGATTTTTAATATTTATTATCAACACCGTTCCGTTCCGTGTTCCGTGTGGTGCCGGACTTAAGGTATAGCACTACCCTATTTCTTCCCATGGGTGTCGTAAAAGGCGACTAAGGGACTTACTATAGAATGGGCAGCGGCGTTCTCTATGCATTTTTAACACCATACTGACTAAAAATGACTAGCACCAAAAACAAATGGCCCCTAGTGCCCGGTTCAACCGCTGGATGCGGGAAGCCCAGCACCGGTCAAAGTGGCGGTGCTTGCCTATGTCCAGCAGTGGACGTCTTGCGGCTGAAGTTATGATGATGATTATCAACACAAATCCACCAGGCCTAATATAATTAATTTCTAGAATATTTTAAAATAAACCTGACATTTTCAAAAATCGATCATAATAACATACTAGTTATAGTTAGTTAGTACTAACTAATAATTGTGAAAACCGATACCGATTATTATTATTATTATTAAAACCAAACTTAAATACATAAACACTATCATAACCCACAAAGTTTCAGTAAAGTTCGCAAGTATAGCGTCGATACAAACTGCGCGATCATAAAAGTGTGAGATGTGCAAGTTCGCCGATAAACTGCCCCTAATGGTGTAAACACTCCTTTACTGCTGATACAACTGAGCGCTACCGACAGAAGAACTTTCTGCGGTATCGGTAATAGGTGAAAATGTTACATTAGATGAATGGGTATCGTATATTTAAAGTTCAGTTTTATCGTCTGTGAAACAAGTCTCATTAAGGGGTTCAAACTCCTTATAATAACTATGACGGCACGGTTAGCGCAGTGGTTAAGCGATTGATTGCTGCGCTGCGTGTCCTGGGGTCGATTCCCGCACAGAAAAAAATATTTGTATGACCTACAAGTAGTTGTTCCGTGTCTGGCTGTTTGTGTCTGTGAGTTTAAATGTTTTTAAACGCACCCACAATACAGGAGAAATCCCTAGAATGGGTAAACGATAAAAAAATAAAAATAAACTATCCAGTGAATGATTACTATGATTAGTTTTATTTTCCTAGAATATACTCTGCCTTTTCAACATAGGTAATTATGTATGTAGTCATAAATATAAATAGTTAGTATAGTTAGATATAATTTACTGAATTGATTACATAGATTATTAAGTATAAAGTTTTTTTCTTCTAATAAATCAAAATGTTGGAAGGCCGGCCACAAGGTGGACCGAGGACCTGGTGAAGGCCGCAGGACTCCGCTGGATGTGGGAAGTACAGAACCGGTCGAAGTGGCGGTGCTTGGGGAGGCCTTAATGTCCAGCAGTGGACGTATTTCGGGTTAAATGATGAAAACACAAAATAAATAAAGCACTTATAAAAACTTCGAATCCCGTTTCACGGTTCCACTTTCTCGGTTCTTTAGGATAAGAAACTGTAAGAAGCTTGAAGTAAGAGGCTGTAAGACGTTTCTTTGGGATAAAGAGTAGATCTATGGTATAAATTTGCATAGAATGATGCATATTTAAAAAAAAAATCTCATCCAGCACCTTTGTAAAATTTAATATAAACAAAAAGCAACTGTGGCAACGTTGCACATTTCCAGACCCCACGTTTGGGCCATCCCTTGCGAACCGGCGAATAGTGCCGAAATGCTGTCACAGAGTAGCCGAGAACAGTAGGCCCACTACATGCGTAATAAAACGCCGCACATTGGCACCAAGTGAAACAAAGGTGAGTGCAAACTGCGACGGCAGTCTTCTGAAACAATTCCGTTTCAGTTTTTATAGCTCGCAACAATTTTGATTAGCTTTGGCAGCGTTGCGAACTAATTTAAACATGGATATAGAACGCTTGCTCAAGCTTCTAGGTACCTACCGGTACAGTTGAGAATCGTCAGGGTTTTTACGACGCCTTTTGTGTTTGGCGATATCAGCACTGTTCCAGATGCAATTCAGTCCAATTTGATTGACAAGCAGAAATCGATTAAATTACACTATCCTGAGGCGATACTCCTACTTTCAAAGGAAACATCACTCAAATCATCACATCGTCACCTTTACCGTGTCAACATCGACTGTAACATTGCCATAAGTCAAGAATCACGGCAAATGTATGAGAATGGTTGATCAAGAATACGTTACTAAAACATTACTTAGATCCCTATAGGGTCTTGCCAGGAATGCCTCAATCATCTAGCATAAAAGAAGTTGACATTCTGTATCTTCCATACTGTGGCGTATGGTTCTGCTATAAGGAAGCCATGTGTATAAATTGCAGCTTCCCAATGATGATAGGTTACTGAGTTTTTGCCTACCTACTAGGTAATAAGCTTTTCCTTTACTCAAACTTTTTCGGAGAAAAGGTAAGCAGTTTATAGATAAATCAGTTTTGTAGATAAATCGACTGTGTTCGGAAGGAGGTTTCTATTAGCTAAATTACGGTACAGCCTTTTCTTTCCTACTACGCTACGCGAACCTGCTTCGCTTTGGAATGGGCAACTAGCTTCATCTTTCTGACTGACCGACCCCTTGACAATTCAAGGGTACTTGTAATTGGTTTATTTGAAATAAATGCTAGTATTTGAGCTGAGTTTGAGTTTCAACGAAAACAAAGTTTGTATACCGAGATATACAACTTTTATGGGACTATTTATATAAGATTCTCTCTTATATATACGGTTTGCCGATATTGCGATTACTTAAGTATATTATTTACATCTTTAGCAAATAGATGAATGGCAAAATCATAACCTTTTGTAAAGGCAGACATTTCTAATAACATATCCTAATCGAATTTAATATACTTTTCTTCGTCATCCCACATTGGAATCTCCGTTAAAAGTGCTTGCTCCTAAAAGCGGGGGCCGGGGGTACATTCGCGCGGCCATTAAGTTCACACAGTGGCGACGACGGGTTATGGCGCGGAGGCTGCCAGAGGCGGCCAGTGGCGGCTGACGTCAAGCGCTGAAATAACCATATTGATCTCGACTAGCGAATGGCGAGAGTCCGTGTGGAACATGTGGGCAGTACGGAGTTTATAGTGGTAGGTACGGCGGTCCTAGTGGGTTCAAAAGTGATGTGGGGTGTACCTTAGTCCAAAAAAGTGAAGTGAGTATTGCAATAAAAGAGCTTCAGCAGTGACGGTTTAGTTAAGTGTACCCAAATTTGCTTGCTAGATAATATTGTCACTATAACTGTAGCCAAAACGAGACAAGATGTCGATATGTTTTAAGGTAGAAATGTACTATGTATCCACTACAAGGATCACTGCCTAAGATATCCTAAGATATAGATATGTCTAATTGTCGGGCACAATGGTAAACTAGACGTTAATTTTAAACAAAAAATAAAATAATATTTAAGTAATCTGTTCGATTTATGCCCTAACACGTGTGACTCCGGATTTTTAATGTCTGTCTGTCTGTGATGTCTTGTTTATACCTTTTTAGTTGACTTTGTTGTCGTAGTTGGCTTTTAGTTTTTATAACTTTTATTTTAATTTTAATTATTTTGGTGTTATATTTTTCTTTTTTTTAAATGTCTAATTAAGCCCTTTTGTTTAACACCCAACTGGGAATCATTTTTTTTTTAGTTCCATTCCTTATTTCCTCTAGAGAGCACCATATTTAATTTAATTTAACTTAACATAGCCTATAACCAGCGGACGATCAAGACGCGTCCAACAATACCTCATTTGTCAAATTATGATGAGAAGTTTTGAAATTATAATAGACAAATGAACATCCATACACACAGTCATACATACATACATACCAGTCAAAATCATAATCCTCCTTTTTGCTTCGCCGTAGTCGGGTAAAAATATTGATAAGATCTCACGCTCTAACTCAAACTTAAAGCATTTATTTCAAATAAACCACTTACAGGCGCTTTTGAACTATCAAGGGGTTGGTCAGTCAGAAAGATGAAGCTAGTTGCCCATTTCAAAGCGTAGTAGGTACCAATGGAGAAGAACGGGCAAGAAACTCCATGGACACTCTTTTAAATCAAAATATGGTTACAAAATATTGGTTACATCATTCATGTTGAATTCATACATGTGAGAACGATGCAGAACGTTAGAAGCGTCCGTAATAAAGAAGCAAATTCAAAAATTAAATTAAATTAAAATAAGCCGTGGCAGCTAAGAGATGACCGATTCCCTACTGGCGGCGCCCGTTCACGAACTTGACGCATGAATTTGCACCATTCAGCTCAACCATTTTGAAGGGAGCTAAATGATCCAACACACGCGCCACCGCCAGCGAGACATTTAGAGTGAGCATGACATACTCTCAGCCGTTAGGGCACATTCAAGTCAATGCAAGACACAACAACCTCTTACAAAACATGTAACTGATTTAAACAAATAACAAAACTCTGTGCCTCAAAAATACAAGTCAAAAAAGTATTAATATCCCCCTGCCGGGCCAGTTTATCCCAAAACAAGAACAACAAAAAATGAGATTACTACGAAACTATAAAAGAATGCGCAGAAACTTCTTCAAGTGAGCTCCCAAACTATGACCCAATAAACTTCGCGAGAAAAACTCCCGAACTATATGCTATACCTAGCTAAATATAGCAGTAACGAACATGTCCGGTATGAGGGAACTTTTAGCTTCCAAAAGAACTCAAGTATTAGCGGGATCAATGGATGTGTGGAATTGCTGAGATTATGTGAGTTCCGATTTGTAAAGATTGTTAGCGTGTTTGGATCCTTACAAATTAGGATCAGCGAAGGACGTCTATACAGTTTCAGCAAATAAATTCATCGCTACCCTATGTACAGCGCGTGTAGTTTAAAAATGTTATAGCCTTATGAATCAACCCAGACACTACGTGACCCTGTTTTATAGTTCTCAATAAACGAAATACGCAAACTAGACGCAAAGACAATTCCCATATTTATGTATATTTACGAGCAGACAACCGCACAGCATAAATTTAAAATATTCGAATTGTATACGTTTGAAATGCCACAGTGCGGAATGTTGCAGCGGAGCACATTCGACTCGTCCCTGACATGATGTAATTGTATGGTGCTTACAGCTACGCTGTGTGCTCGCGACTTTTTTTCGTTTGCTGTTTCATAGGCCGAGGATAGGCTTTCAGTAAATTAATTAATATAAACATTCTGAAGGCGTTAGACTGTTATAGAAACTTATAATCCTTATGTTTTATTAATTAAACCTGTTTATTCAGACTTGTTAGGAAAATTTTCAAAAGAAAAATACGATATCTCAGGGATAATTAGTAAAACAAATCATAATTACTGAATAAAAAATTCTTAACGCATATTTTCCACGAAATGTGTTTTCATGTCAAACTTTATGAAAAATTCCGACAGAAACACTACATTAATGAATTTACTAATTACAAAGTATAATGTTCGGCCTCATTTCAACAAAAAATACTTTTAGCTTTAAATCATTAGTTAAAAATTAAATTCTAGGAGAAAACTATTCTGTTGCTTAATTAATTACCATTCATCAAGTGAAACATTGATTTACGAAAATAAGTCGGTCAGTAGTGCCCTAGTCCTGTGCCCTAGTCCCGCTGTGCTCGACTCGTAATATATCTCGTAAGATTTCGCTGTGGCACGAAATCATATTCGCGGGCAGAGATGAAGAAAACTGTTATAGTGTAATATTTTATTTAACCATTTAAAAAGTAAATTATGAAAACCTAGTATTTAACTCATATTCTTAATCATCATGAAATGTATTAAAACAGGTCAAGCTTTGCGCTTGTTGTGAGAAGCATGTGCCGAACTGGTTTCAGGGTAACCATAACAATGAGTCCTTCCGCGATTCATTACATGTGCGTAATACACGATCAATCAGAATGTGAATCGTTTTGAAACAAATTGCTAATCCATTGCTCCATAAGTTCGAAAAAATCTGCTTAACAACGTATATAATGCAATGAATGTTGTTCAACTTTATGATGAAGTAAAGAATAATGAAACCAAAACCTAATTATCGAGAAAGAAATGTTAATTTTATAGTACTAATAAATTGATTCTTATTAAAGTCTGTAATTTAAATAGTAATAGTCATATCTCATTCTGTGATTTAAATAGTAATAATTAACTCAATAATTTATTTTTTATTTTTTATTAGTTGATTATTTGTGTAATTAATAAGACTGAAATATTATAAATATAGGTGATTTGACTTTGAGAACGGACCTTTTATTTACGCTCTTTGTGTAGTTTTAGTTTTGTGCCCGCGACTTCAAGTATATGTTGATTCAGGATTTGAACTATCTGTGTAACAAATTTCATCCCGATACGTCCAGCCGTTTAAGCATGAGTGTGTAACAAACATTCAAACAACTTTCGCATTTATATGTAATATTAGTAAGATAGGATTTGTAAGTCGTTAAATCTTGAAGGTCCAATATTGACTTACAGCTCTATTCATAAACATTTCTTAACTTAAAATTGCTTTGAAATTATTTCGTCCTTATCTGTCATTTTGACTTTAGGGTCTGAAATGGTAATGGGCGTTCCTCAAGGTTCGATATTGGGTCCATTCCTCTTTTTAGTTTATATTAATGATTTACCCCAATTATTTCAAAATCAACCGAAGATGGTGTTATTTGCTGATGACACATCATTGATCTTTAAAATAAACCGACGGTCACAAAATCTTGACGACGTGAATAGCTTTATTGTTCAGGTCCAAGATTGGTTTACGGTAAATAACCTGGTACTAAATAAAAAAAAAACCAAATGCATTAGATTTAAATTACCAAATGTTAGAAGTAGCGAATGTGACATCATATTGAATGGAGAAAAACTGGAATTTATTAATCAAACAGTTTTCCTAGGAATCACGCTAGACGAGAAGTTACAATGGGGACCCCATAAAACATCTCTCGCGGGGCGGCTAAGTTCAGCCGCTTATGCTGTTAGAAAGATAAGACAGTTAACAGATGTAGAAACCGCGCGTTTGGTCTATTTTAGTTACTTCCACAGTATTATGTCGTATGGCATTTTACTGTGGGGTCGGGCTGCTGACATTGAATCTATCTTTATTTTACAAAAAAGAGCTGTCAGAGCCATTTATAATCTACGTCGTCGCGAATCTCTCAGGGAACTATTTAAAAAGATTAATATTATGACGGTACCTTGCCAATTCATTTATGAAAATATTATGTATGTGAGAAAAAATCTACATCTTTTTAACAAAATAAGTGATAGACATAATTTTAATACTAGAAATAAAGATAAAATAAATCAACCATTTTTCAGACTATCTAAAGTACATACATCTTTTATGGGGTACTGTGTTAAATGTTACAACAGAATACCTTGTGATATATTAGAATTAAATGAAAGAAAATTTAAAACTCATATAAAAAATACACTTTGCAAACAAGCATATTACAAATTAGAGGATTATATCCAAGATAAAAATGCTTGGAAACATGCTGGTCCTGCTCCATAGGACAATTTAGAATCTAGACAAAATCTAACTGGTTGCTAATTTAATTGTATAATATATATATATATTTTTATTTTTTTATATTGGTTTTACATTCTGTGATTACTCGAACTCACACACTGAGTTATATTACTTGTAAAAATGCTAGGAATATCGTATAATTTTACAATGTTTGTAAATATGTGAGCACCATGCATCTATCACATGATTAAATTTATCTGTCATTCCTTAATTTTTCATTATTTTTACCTAACGTGGTATAGTAATCTTATTCTAGGTGCATCGTCTTCACATATAATGATATAATTGATGTATACAAGATATTGTGAAAACATTTTAAAAGAGTAACGGTGGAGTTTCTTGCCCATTCTTCTCCATACGAAAACTACCTTTTGGAAGGGGCAACTAGAATCAATTATTATTTAAATGTTGACGTTCAAAAGTGCCTTTTTGTGCCTAATTGAAATAAATTATTTGACTTTGACTTTGACTTTGACTTTGACTTTATTGATTGTAAAGACGAGACAAAACAAATTTTAACTTACAGACGCTTACGCATGTACGAATAGCGCTATATTTTTTTTAACTTGCATTGAAACACTTTTCTTTCCAACTGTACCTTCTATTGTTTACGTAGAATCGCAGAATTGCGTGCATAGCGAAACTTTTAAGTAGGTATTTTTCGAGTCGAGCAGAGGGGGACTAGAGCAGAGAGGGACTAACCGAAATAAGTTTTCTGATTTACTCTTTAAAAACTCTGCAATTAAAACTAAAAAGGTTGATCGTTAATTTTATTCTAGATTTCAAAGAGATTTTTTGATACTCTAATTAATTAACGACTGTTATTAAAAAGCGCTATTTAAGATTCAAACAAAATAATTCAAACCCACACATTACATTCCAAGTGTTTTTGTTGACCTGACTTTAACATGTCGTTTAAAGTTTCACATTTGAATGGTATTTAAAGTCATCAACGATGCACCAGTAAGGGCAAACCCCAGTTCCGGAACGTATTATCAACTGGCCATTACTTTATCCACAATTTACAGCTCGTTTTAAGCATGGTGTAAATTGAACGCTTGCAACACAGTTGAGTCACTGCGCAAGGTGCACTGTGTCCATCAGCACACACGGCGCACTCTCATTCGTCCGTCCCTTTCATCCTCCAAACGACGCTTTGATTAAACAATTTCGTTGCGCACCAAAATAAAAAATTTAATCTTTCGATGTGGCGGATGTGACGTCAGAGAATCGAGGCCAAACAAAGACTCGAGAGTTGAATGTGATGGTTCTTTTTTTTTCTGTGCTCTGCGTGTCGAAGGATTGGATTTGGGTGGCATACCTGATTGTATGAGAAATACCTATGTTTGTTCACGCTGTTTCAGAAACCCAAGGAAATGTTGTTTGGAAACCAAGGATTATGGACAGTGCGTTACTCATGTCATTACATGTTACAAAAATTATGTTTAAACGACAATTTTAATAATAATTATGTCAGCATGAAATTGCATTAAAATGCTAGAATAAGGACGTTAACAAATTAATGCAGGCGTCCGTACGAACTTCGCGAAATACTTCCAGACTAAACTAATAAATGTAACGTGCCAACTCGGAGGCAGAAGTAAAGTTTGATAAAAACCAGGTGTCGCCTAGTTAGCAGATAACGATTTTTTACAAAGTTTCCGATCGTTGATGTTCCATCCTATTAACAATTTTGTTTTTATGATTTATCGCATGGATAATGAGATCGACAGCATCGTCAACGATAAATGCGGGAAGGTGGAGTTTCTCGAAAGATTTTCAAATCAGATGTTTCTTAGGATAAAGTTAATAAAGATTCCCATAATTAATGTGGCTACACCAAGAGGATGGCTGACGCCTTGCATAACCTTTAGGTAGCAGAACTACGCGTGACTATGTGTTTGAAAACTGCAATATCTTTAAAAAAAAAAACTAGTTCGTATTATGCTCAACAGATTAACGCTTGCTTACTTGTACCAAGCCTCATATTTAATGGTTAATCAATATGTCTGTATCCAAAATAAACAGAAAAAATATATCCCGTTAAGTAAGCGCTAACACAGCTTCATTATCACAAAATTCAATAAAACAAGACATAACACTACACACTATTACCAACACCTCATTCGTTTCCCAAATTGCCGGGGTAAGTACTGTTTCAAAACAATATTATCGTCAAAATAAAAAATATATTGAGTAAAGTTCAACGTCGACACATCGATACAACGTACTCTAAGCAAATATATTAGAGTCTTGCGTTTTATGACCTCAATTATTCTTTTATTACTTATGCATACAACTTTGCTTTCACAAAAGCTTTCTTACAGCCCTCACAGGCCCATTACGGTACCTATAAAGACCCCATCGCAGCACACAACTCATGGGGGCTGTTCGGGCCCCAAAACCTTGGGAGTTCTAATGGGCATCGATGTCTTTGGATGAAGTGATGCTGGGCGTAGAGGTGGGAAGTTACGAGTCGAGTAGAATCGATTTTTTTCGGCGATTCTTGAAACAATGTGAGATTTGGTTTCTTCAGGGTGATTGGTAATTGGGTGCATTCCGTGAAATACTACTAGACCTAATTTACAACATTTTTGTAGATAACGCTTATTTTAAAGTTTTTATTTTTTATTCCCCACTTTTCGACCATAAACTGCTCATTGTGACAAATCTGCTCCGTTTTGGACTCATACTTTTCTAATAAATCATGAGCGAATCAATCCTTCGAAAATCAATTTTCCAACAAATACCCATGCCTTTAGAAAATATAAGCGCGTTTAAATAAGAGCGTTTGTTTTTCGTGGCACTTTACTCAAAGTAAATAAATGTATTGCACTTAGTGTACAAATTACAGGAACGTGTTTGAATAAAAGAACAAATGTTGTTCCAAACAGAGACAGACAGGACAGTATTTTGATGGTACACACATGTTTCGATGCACGCCTTGCTTGTTGCGAATTTCATTGTTACCGGTATGTGATGTTGGCTGATTGCATTAACTCTCTGGTTTACGATTGTAGAAAAGAGTTTGTATAAAGTTGGGCAGCAGGCCTATAGTTGCCGATGTCTTTAGGGTCTTCTTTTTTGTAGAACGGGTTGATATTATTGGATTCAGACCACTGTGAGGGTGTTTCAGAGGTTTCCAATATCAGGTTAAATAGATGTAATATGATGCCTTTGCGGCTGTATTTAGTTCGATCATGTTCTTCTAAATAAATCCATGGTTTCTTTGTTTGTAGTAATTTATATTATTTTTTCAGGCTTCCTTTTTCTTCTAAATATTAGTGGGCGCGGTTCTTGAAGCAATAAATACATATATATATATATATATATATTATGTATAAGTATGTAGAGGAAAAAATTAAATAAATGGAAGAACTCATTGGGCATCAAAAAATTGGTCCACATCGCTGTCAGTGGGAAAAGTGCCCTAAAAATTCAAAAATCATTTATTCAAACTAGGCTGAGAATCAGCACTTTTGGAACGTCAAAATTACATAAGACAGTCCCCCAAAACGCCCACCCTTCACCACTTCCTAGTGCTTTAGCTGGGAAGAAGAAGTGGCGCACCAAACTCCCCAGCAGCACAGCTGTCTGTTCAGTAAAAAAGATTCTATATAATAGTATGCAAAATGATATTTACATTACGCAACACAAAACATAATTTAAATTATAAAATTAATAGCCATATGACAGCTAGCACACGCCAATATACCAACCAAAAACATCGAAAACTATACTCAAGCAGAAATAAAAATAACGAAAACAATATCTAAATAAAAGCCTCCAGACAAAAAGGGCGTGCCCGCTTACATATAGCTGTAACTAGAAGTTATAATTGATAAACTAGGACCATTCAGGTAAATTAAAAAATTATCGAGGTCGCTAGCTAACCACATATTGCAATAGGTACTACTCATAAAAAAAAACATTGTAATGAGTAGATTATGTCAACAATAAATAAAGTAAAATTAGTAAAATTATAAACAATTATATAAACTCATATAACCTGTCAGTAAGTAAGCTAATTCTGGAGAAAGAACATTTAAACATTGTCTTGAGTTAATCACAGCGACCAACTATTCTTATGATTTAAGTAGTCGTTGATAGAATAGTATGCCTTTGAACAGAGGTTGGATTTTACTTTAGTTTTGAACGCATTAAAAGGCAAATCTAGCAAAGACGAAGGTAGCTTGTTATAAAAGGTTATACCAAGCCCAACAGATGAGTTCTGAACCTTATGAAGGCGGTGAAAGGGAGTACGTAGTTTGTCCTTATTTCTAGTGTTAACATTGTGAATATCACTGTACCCTGTGTGTACCGTACCCTGTGTGTGGTGTATCACCTAACCCGAGTAACCTAAAGGGTTGAATTTAAAACATCTTTCTTTGTGCTCACTTTCGCTATTTAATGGGCTCATGTGCAAAATTTCATACTAGGCTATAGGCTCAGCGGTTAGACTGTTCGTTGTCTGTTAGTGATGAGCGATTTAAGATTTATACTACGTAGATTTTTCCAGCTGGTCGCTCTTGCAGCGACATATAGGCAGCTATATATAATATTGTATTATATTACAGGTGTGTAATAACGGATATTAATTACATTATTGGTTAATTCTATTAGCGATTGCCAGATAAAAATAAAATAACGAAAGTTGAAGAAATAAATTAAAAATAATTTCCATAAAACAGACTGAAAACGTCATTAATTGACAAATCACCACCGAAATCGTCGCGTTAATCGAATCCCATTCGATTTGGCATGCACCAGGAATCGATTCGTAATTTATTACGATAGCCCTGACCCGAACCCCGAAATTGTGCCCAAGACGATAATTTTTAAAAGTTTCTCCCCCCTCGCTTTTGTGGCAGCGATCGCATCACAAAATCGTTTTACGCACACAACGGGCCTTGAATCTTTGTCCAAGTTCGGGACACGATAGAAAAACTTGTTCCGTTATAACACTCATAGCGATAATGATCGATCATCGGATGTCGAGGACTTTAATAACTGAGTAAAACAACCTTAAATTAAACCTAGAACTGAAAATTACAAGATAAGGAATCCTCGTGATATTACTCGAGCCTTGATTCCAGTGGAGATAAGGATGCTTACGTCACAAAATAAAAGCCTCTAGACTAAAATTGGCGTCCGTAAAACCAAGGACAGTGAGCTTTTAAAGCCGGGCTTCCAGTTGGGCTAGATTTTTTCATTTCTTGTATTTTTGCTTATGAGCGTATCCGTGGCTAAGTACCAATAGAATTTAACTCTCTTATTTTTCGACTCTGTAATATCTATTTTTATTGAACAACAGTATACCTGCCTTCGAAGATTAATAAAGATTCGTCGAGTTAATACCCTTTATGTCCGGGTTCTTTTTAGGGTCGTGTCGTAAAACAAAATCTTTTATATTTACAAGGTGCTGTCATTGAAATACTTTTATTAGGTAGTTACGGACAGACCAACATCCAGCAGTGGAAACAGTCATACACATAACTAACGTTAAATTAAGAATATATAACTGGAAGACTCAGTATTTTTCCTACGATATCAAAGACAAATAACGTGATGTTCCACCCATTCCCCTAATAACAAGTCTTGTCATCTAATTTGAACTCCTCACCCGGAAAAGTCAATTTCCACTTGTACCTCGATCAGGAGGCGGTAGGTACCTCATAAAGACGCGTACAGGAAGACGCGCCAATAAAAACGTTCCTTTATAATGCGACGTCACTTCTCAATATAGGACTCACTCAGGGAGGGATCGAGGGTGAACCTCCTTGTATTTTAATTGTGTCGGGAGGTACATTCAGCAATGTAAGTATAGCATTGTTTCTAGGTTTAGTAACATTTTGGACAAAATCTTTTTAGTGGAATAATAGTAAATTATCAGCTATTTTCAATTACAGGATTACTAAACTAATTCACCGCACATTTTAATCCACCTGCCAAGCATCGCTGCATGGACGAGCACAAAATCACTGGCGTATTAACGACATAGCTTTATAAAATAATAGTTCAAAATGTCTGATTAAATAATTATTTAAACTTTGATTACTTAGTTACAGTAAATGTAACGTTAAATTAACAGCTGTTACATATTTATTTCACGCCAAGCAATTTACGCGCGCTAATCCTACATTCCTGTCAATCAGAAAGTCACGAACATTTCAAAAGCCCAAACATACAGCAATCGCTCTACACAAGAAATACTTCATACAAACATGGAGTGTTTAAGTACCTCACCAACCACGGGGTCTTAACTACACCGTAACCACACTGTAAACCAATACGTTTACGTTTGCCAACGGAAACGCAAACCACGGGATAACTTCCGTTACTTAGTTTTGATTTTAAAATAGTTAATCGTTACACGTGTAAGATATTAAAGTTACATTTGGTGGTAGGTACTTGGAGCCGGATATTACATTTCAAGCTGTAAAGTGAATTAGGAGAAATGTGCGGTTACGTTATGAGCACTGTTACTGTTTATTGCTTTAAAAGCGATTACCGTAAATATTATATCAGTTGGATATAAAGCAATGAATATGTTAAAAGGGACATGTACAACCGATCTGTTATGTTAATCTTCCCTGGCTGATATTGATCCATAGATGACTGTACAGTTCTAAACATCTTAACCTCTGTGTCTCAGCATGGTAACCAAAGAAATCATCCTTAACAGTAACTTAAACAGTATCATTAAGCATTTCAAATAGAACTTAAACTACCTGCGCGTAAACTTCTTCCACCTTCACACAACAAAATGTAAGCCCTTTTACACGCTCCTAAGCTAATAACTAATAACTCTGAACATTAAATCAGCTTTTACGACAAAATTTAACATAAACACTAAAGCATTTTAATTATGGGGGCCAGAGTTGGAGGAAAGTGCCGTCTATTCGGCGGTATCTTGATCCAGGGACAAAGATAACGGCCTGAAAGGGGATGCTGCTAAACAGTCAACTCGGCTAACTTTACTTTGTGTACCATTTTAATTTATTTTGGAGTTGACTGTGTCACCGGATCTTTGTTTTCCTGGTACCATAGGTCAAGGTAAGGTCGACCTGTTTATTTGTAGATACATGACTAAATATCGAATACTATTTTAAACACTACAATTTATAGAAAACTACAATTTACTGAAGAAAGTAACAAAAGTATCAGAGTGTCTCCTTCACAAAAAAGTAGAAGTTATAGCTTATAATTTTTCTAGGTAAACTCACACACTCGTATCATACTTCTATAAATGGTAGCTCAAATGAATTCGTTTTATCGCACCTGCATCTATTATACGACTAACTAGGTACGGGCAGTACCTAGTTAGTCGTGTTTAATTATGCATGAGACAAAAATGTCCATGAAATAACAAATAGACTGGTAACAAACCAAAAATGTACACATCTAACCCTCTCACGAGATACATCAACAAATCAAAAATACAATTTAACTCTTCCAATTTGTAAAATATAATATGTATTCAAATTCAAACTAAAATGCAAAAAAAAAATCTCATTATCGAATATAAACAAGTCTAGAGAAGATAACATCAAATACATCACTCATTATTCAAAAAAACTTTTGAGATAATACTTAATATTTATGGACATTTTTAAACAGCAATTTTTATTTATTTTTTTGCAGTACGCTAAAACCGTTTGACATATTTTAAACATTGCGTCTGTGGCCGTGCCCGCTAGCATCTCACGCATCCACCTAATGTACCCTTATCCACCTCTCCTTCCACAATATTAGTGTCGTGGCACCAGTAGGTACAATAATGTATGTACTGTATTTAATTCAGTCGAAGTATGGTTAGTTATTGACAGCAGTTAGCATGCAAACGAGCGCTAAATACATAATAGTACTACGCCTATAGGTAGAACCAGGTGTGGACTACGATAATGTGACTAAAGCAATGTCGGTATAGCACGTGGATCAAATACCTACTCATTTTCCCAAAAAAATCCGAGTGAAGACACGTCTAGTCGCTAGGGCTCGATAAAAATATGCGCGAACAAAAAACGTTATGAAACAAATTGGTGTGAACAGAAATAAATTAGTCGCAGAGCCCCGAAGAGACGTATTTGTTTGAAGTTTTTATAGTAAATACAGAGCACGCCTAATAGCTTGTGACTAATGGTTCGCCTTCAAAATGACTCTTGAACGTGTCTACTGTCTACACTTGTCTTACAAAATCAATTTTTCATTATTTCTTATCTTGTAAACAGACATTGAATACCTACCTCAAGTATACATACAGGGTTTTAGCTTAAACGAGAGACATAATTTACGGAAGTATTGCACTCATGAAAATGAACGAATTTTATTGAGACCAACACTGAAATATATGAAACAAAAAGAATCGTTGGATCTTTTTGATCGTGTGGGCACTTATTACACTTTGGAGGAATGGGGGAAGCGAGGATGTCAGCCATTCATTTTTCATTCATCCATCGTCTGCCCAGCCTATCTGAAATATGGTTTCAACCAGCTGTAAAAGTAAATGTTAATTATTTAAGTGTTATTTGAAAGTCGAGCCTTGCCCGCACAATGGCTAATTTTAACGCAATACGAGTACACACATAATATTTTGTTTCAGATAGTGATATTGTCGAAAATATTCAACTTTCTCTAGAAAATATGTATTTTATTGTTTATTTAACACATCTAAAGATACACAGACTCAGCTGTAGAAACCCAACAGCAGCACAGTGAGCAAGGGTAAAGGATAATGAATTCTAGCGGCTGCGGACGATCGACTGACCACGCCCATTACTTATGTACTTGAAGCCCTCTGCTTTACATACACCACGGTTCAACTAACTGCTACATCGCGGGGGTGAGAACTATTCCGTGTTCCTTAAGCTCAGTGACCTATTGTGCCTTTATTTTATATTATTAGATTAGTTATTTATGGATGGATTTTCTCAATACTCAATTCTTTTCTGCACTCCTCTAGTTAGAAAGCTAGAACTCACGCGACATACCATAGGCCAAACATTTATCAGAGATAAGCCTCGAACCAAACACAGTGATGCAAAATAGGTAGATATAATTAAAAAAGGTAGCAGTACTTTCCCAGACAAACTCAGTCTTAAGCACCGCAAAAATAGCAGTAACCAAAATTAAACCGACACAAAATTACCATTTTAAACAAATAACCACCTACATTAATGTATTTAAAAGCGCCGAAAGCCATAAAGCATTAACAGTGAGGTATAAAAAGAACACGTGTGTAGACCGCGCCCTGAGCACACTCGGGCAAATTAATGACAATAGTATTCATGGCGGCTCATAATGAAGGGCCGAAAAACACGGGTTACATCCACAATTGGCTGCTCGGATTTACACCTGCCTTGGAACAGGACTGTAACTGGCCACTTTCATTAAACCTTTTATGTAGTCTGGATAAATATTAGTAGTGTGTAAGGCGGAATGAATGGAGATGGTGCAATCGAATCGCTCTGATAACAAAGTCAAGTCATTTTAGGTACATCTGAAAGTCAATTACGTCTAATACGTATCACCCAGTCATTGAAATAAACAGGATACACACTAAACAGAGTTATTTATTTTCAGACATAATTTCTGACATTCGTCTAGTTAGATAGGATGTTTTTCTGAGTCGTTCTCTCTGAAATTTGTGTTTTCAGAGAGTACGACTCAGAGAAAAAGTACCATGACAACGCTTTACTAATGGATTAGCGATTGCAGATTATATTAAATACCGATACACCACAACTACCCATCCAACGAAGAAATAATAAAAATGTATATTCGCTTCTAAAATTTAGACTATTACCTATCAACTCCCTATATCCAAGATAAGAATGCTTGGAAACATGCTGGTCCTGCTCCATAGGATAATTTAGAATCAAGACAAAATCAAACTGGTTGCAAATTTAATTGTATATTTTACTATTATTTTTTATTATATGACATTGATTTTACATTCTGTGACCAATTCCTCGCACACTGACTTATTAATTGTAAAATTTTTGGAAAATCGTCTACTTTTACAATGTTTGTAAATATGTGAGCACCATGTTTCTATCACATAATTAGTTTATCTGTTGTTGCTTCATTTTTAATTCTTAATTCTTTTTACCTATTGTGGTATAATAATTTTATTCTAGGGGCATCGTCCTCACAATTATATAAGAAATGTACTATAATTATACAAAATATTGTAAAACATTTGAAAAGAGTAACGGTGTAGTTTCTTGCCCATTATTCTCCATGCGAAAACTACCTTTTGGAAGGGGCGACTAGAATCAATTCAATTTTTTTGTAAATTTTTGACGTTCAAAAGCGCCTTATAAGGGACTATTTGAAATAAATGATTTGACTTTGACTTTGACTCCCTCCACAACCGAGGGTAATATAGTATTTCAGTTGAAATTATTCTAAAGCCACACAAAATATGGGAAATCGATAATAACCATTAGTATTAATTTAAGTACCTATAGCGATAACTTTTAATTTTATAAAGCAGCAATTATATTTTCATAATCTAAAGCGATTTTATAAATAAATGTATTACGGCAGACTTTTGAAAATTAAATTAATGGTTTGGAATTTGTAATTTAAAAGTTATATTGAAAAATACTATCAGACGGTGTATTGTAAGGTTTTAAAAGTTATTTATTTATTTAATCAGTTATATTTTCGATTTAGCAAAAATCAATTTGGGTATATTAACATAAATATTTTTCAAGAATTGTTTGGTCCCTAATCTTGAAAGTTACCTACTCGTAGTATACTTTGTTGAAAGAAACCATTCTTAACGAATCTTTCATCCAAACATTAAAATAACTTAATAAAGATAACACTAAAACTCGTTTATGGTAACATTAATTTAGCCAGAACAGAATGGATATCAGTCTAGACTTTAAATAGTTAAAAATTAAAATCTACCATTTAGATTAGCACTAAGGCGATGGCATGGCAATATATCTCGGAGTTGGGCAACGATTGCCAACAATGGGCAACAATGAGCAACAGTGAGCAATTCAGTGTGAATGTTAATTGCCGTGTCGTTGCTACGGAATTTCCTGCAATTTGACTGCATTCAGACGTCGCGTCACCCGCCGAGAATTTTGTACGAGAAAATAAATTCGTAGTTAAAGAAAATTGTGTCAAAAGAAATTTAGCGAACAGGAATTTTTCACGACGTAAGGCAAGGAAATAATATAAAATGATAATATTATGTTGGTTCACAACTTTGGAGGCGCCTATGTACAGCCGTGATTACATTAGGCCCATTCAAGCTTAGCTGAAAAAGAGAGACCGTTCTCTAGGCGTGTAACAGAAATCTTTAATCTTTCTCAGTAATTTATCATTCGAAACGACGCCTCGTACTTTCAAAAGCCGATAGTTCCAAAGTCAATTCAAACCAAATTATCGCTTTCTTACTTAAAGACGTTTTAACAACCTCCAAGTTAAAGTATTTCAACTTAATTAAGGCTATAAAACTAATCTACGCGTAATATTTTCTCTTTGAGTTCTAGAGAGCGAAGCAACAAGACGAACACACTGGTAATTAGCTTAATAAATCAGGTGACGCTCACAGTGACGGACATACAGAAATACCGACAATGATTTATATGGCACTAACTAGTGGGGACCGAATAACTGTATTAATAGAGATGTGTAATATGCGAGTCTACACAGATGAAGATATTATTAGTCATTGTTGTTTCCACATTGTTAGGTTCAAAAGAAGTTGAATGAATTGGTACATAAACGCGCTTATAACACAGTACAACAAAGATGAAATTGTATTGTCGTGCAGGAATGGACCACCTCGTCAATAACAGTGAAAGAAAAACAATTGTTTGACACTAGTGTGACATAACTGCCATGATGATAGCGCAAAACATATGCAAACTGGAAAAGCTAAACTTAATAATACATTTTGGGACCTTTTCAAAGATTTTGCAAAAAAAAAAAAAATGCTTAAATTACAAGTAAATGCTTAAAAAAACAAATAAATGCTTAAATTACAAGGAATGTGGACAAGAGTCAACTATAAATAAGTTATTTATATGATATTGTTAGTTGATATAAGGAAGCTCTGAATAGTGATGATCTCAACAGCCACTAGTCATTTTGACTTGAACTCCCTCGCCTCTTTGAGTTAAAAATGTGAAGTTAATGACTTTTAACTCGTTTTTAGTCGTCGCTAATCTCAAGATAATGGGGCAGCTGTAATAACATCAAATTGAACAGCTTTTTAATTAGGACACCGTCTGATTTTATAGCTTCAGACAATACGGGCGTGAATGAATGAGGAGAATATTGAGTGCCGATGCTGCGGAGATTATTATTGGGATTGTAATGAATAGCTGCAAGATACCTCTGCCAGACCGATATGTTCAGCAAATACAGAAAATAGTAACGTCAATACTGTATTAAAAAAACAGCTTGGGCGTTAGTTGGATGCGAGAAGACCGAGGGTTTTGGATTTTCTAAAGAGACCGATGCACAGCATTGGACCACGACAGATTATATCTGTACCTATAGTTTGATACGAACCGACGATGGTGATGACCAGATCGAGTGCAATGGCGTACGATTAGATGGTCCATATCCAGCTAGGCCTGCTATAGATGGTCCATATCCAGCTAGGCCTGCTATAGATGGTCCATATCCAGCTAGGCCTGCTATAGATGGTCCATATCCAGCTAGGCCTGCTATAGATGGTCCATATCCAGCTAGGCCTGCTATAGATGGTCCATATCCAGCTAGGCCTGCTATAGATGGTCCATATCCAGCTAGGCCTGCTATAGATGGTCCATATCCAGCTAGGCCTGCTATAGATGGTCCATATCCAGCTAGGCCTGCTATAGATGGTCCATATCCAGCTAGGCCTGCTATAGATGGTCCATATCCAGCTAGGCCTGCTATAGATGGTCCATATCCAGCTAGGCCTGCTATAGATGGTCCATATCCAGCTAGGCCTGCTATAGGCTAATGATGATGGATACAAAGCAGTACTAACATGTACTTAACACTGAAATAACCCCAAAAGATACAAATATAAACAAGAACATTCAACACTTGAAAGTATTTATGTCGCCTCAAAATAAAGCGACTATTAACCGCACATCGCTTGTTCGCGCGAACACTTCATTTGCGTCGCACGCGCATTTAATTGCTATATAAATAACGCACACACACTAACATTCACGTTGTGTGTATGCATTGCCACTTGTTACTTTCAGGACTTTCGTTTTTCATAGTCAATAGTCCACGACGCTACTCAAAAGCAGTGTGTTACAAACTAGTATTTCAATTATTGTGGTCCGTACACGACGTGACTTGCCGACGACCGCGTTAATATCTAGTTTGTGATTAGTTGCATCATTGAAATATTAGTGCTATGACATTCTGGCTTCTCATTGGTTATTTGACCGACGCGACGGACCTTACATTCATTCAAACTTAACATTTGGAACGCTACGTAACAATGGCTTGTTATTTTATTTTTCAAATGTAGTTGGTAGCTGTATAGGGCACAAAAATTTAAAGTAAGTCTATCGATAAAGTTATGAAATATATTCATAGATTTGATTAAATCCTTATTTCGGTTGTACAGTAACGGACATAATCTACAGATTAATAATAATAACTCATCGTCCAGCGTTCTTTTGGTAGGTAACAAAGGTTTTTCCTTTAATTACATTATTTCTATAGTAAAAACCTTTGAACTCGCTCTGAGTATCGACAAATACTATCTCAAGTTCGTTACCATGGTGATCTCGAAATGAGAAATGCTTGAAGGATGCTTGTGTAAGGCTATGATGTCTATAATGTTTCAGCATCACTTTTGAAGTTGTGAGAAAACATGGAAGAACAAGAAAATTCAAGATAAAAAAAACAAAATGAAAATGTATTTCCTTTCAATTATTCTAACTAACTAATATCCTACTTAGAAACTCCTTAAGATTTTCAAAAACTTTCGATCTCAACTTATTGTTTTAATCGTTACATTTCTACAGTCAACAATTCGTCTTGTAATCAAACCGCTAATAAGACAATAGAGGCTCTCTCCAGTGCAAGTAAAGCCTCGTCGGTATGCAGCTCTTTGGAAACTAGAGAACATCGCACAGAACATTCGATAATACTCTCAATGCAATTCGCAAAACAAAAGCTTATGCTGGCTGGATCGTACTCAATACAAAGATACTTAATTACACAGTGGCAGCACACAAAAACAGCCTTTATTGTACACGAAATAAGGTCGAGAGGTTGCGTGGTAATATGTGCAGTAGCAGAGGCTTAATGAGTACAATCAAAATGAGGCGTGCAGCGCTCCAGCGCTTGTTATTACTCCCATACTTTGTTCTGAAGCGCTTTTCGTTTTAAGGTCGCTGTTATTAAATAACATTTTTATAAAGTGGATAATAGAGTGATATATCATGGTCGATGCCTGAGTCTACAGATTATGTCGGTTTTATTACTAAGGACTGTATTCAGTTAAATAAAATATACCGTTCGTTAATAAATCTTTCGCAAAAATTACCTATATTATTTCTTTTAATAAACATATGGGTCACTTTAAGTATTAAGGGGCAATGAGAACTTTGATTATGGTGAATAATATTATCATTCATTCATGAACCACAACCTCAAACTCAAAGCATTTATTTCAAATAAACCAATTACAGTCACTTTTGAATTTTTGAATCGTCAGGGGGTCGGTCAGTCAGAAAGATGAAGCTAGTTGCCCATTCCAAAGCGTAGTAGGTACAGTCGGAAGCAAAAATCCATGGACAGTACAGAAATAAAATCGTGTGAAGCGAGAAATGACGCCATCTAGCGTAAAACCAGTTATCGACTAACAAAATTTACTTATGCTGTTACTAGATGCCATTGCTTTGCTTTAATTTATAAAATATTTGTGTAGTTTCTTTTTGTCTCCTTAAACATTCGAATAATTTATAATTAATAGTTTCTTTTTGAACTATGTTAAAATTGAATATCAATTTATGAATATCAGATTTTCTAAGTTTTAGTTTTCAAAGTTGAGAGGGTAGGTTGAACATGGATTTATAAATAATTGGTAGGTAGTATAAATAATACTTACTCGTAGATCGAAGAGTTATTACTAAGCTCAATTGATCATTCGCTAAGTTCATTTCGATTAACTCGTTCGAGTGCCTTTTGTTCAGTTTTTATTTTTAATCAGGTGAATTTGTTATTTTACCAAAAATGAGTACGCGTTGTTATGTTGATTTCGTTACAAGAGCACAAATAATTGATTTGCATAATCAAGGCAAAAACGTGTCAGAAATAGCCAGAGAGACCGGTGTAAACGTAAGTAGTTTTATTTTTGCACTTTTATTTAAAAAGCTCCATTAATTTTTAGTCTACATAATTATCATTATTGGGTATTATATATTTCTGTTTTATTGTTGCAGAGAAAAACAGTTGTTCTATGGGTACGACGATTTGAAGAGGAGGGTTCTTTGCAACAGCATCAAAGAACTGGTAGACCACGACTTATTAACACATTGCAGCGTCAAACCATGATAAGGTAGTATAAAGAAAATGGATTTCTGCCGACGAACCACTATACCGGTTTATTTGACACTGTCCGTCGTGCTCTTCATAGTGACGGGCTGCATTATCGGAAGCATGCTGTGAAACTCTTGCTCACGGAAAATTTTAAAAGGGCAAGATAACAGTTCGCTTTGGATCACATAAACTTCGATTGGAGTAATGTCATCTTTACAGATGAAAAATCTTTAAGTCCAGTAAACACAGACGCTTATGTTTGTGGCGTCGAAATAATACACGATACATAAGTATTACGTAGGGCCCAATATGCAATCTGGTCATATGACAGTGAGCATGTGGGGATGTATGAGTGCAGCCGGTCCGGGAGAACTAGTCAGACTGCCAAGTCGAGCGAATAGTGCAAATTAAATAGAACTGTTGGAGGAGACCATGTTGCCTACCGTTTGAAATGTGTATCCAAGAGAACAATTACCAAAGATAAAATTTGTGCAGGATAATTGTCCGATACACCGTTCGCACAGTGTGCAGGCGTGGTTTCGTCAGCATAATGACATTTGCGTTATTCCTTGGCCTGCTAGATCACCGGATTTAAATCCCATTGAAAATTTATGGGGTGTTATCGTTCAACGGTGGAATAATCAAAATGATCGTACTCCAGATCCGTTAGAGGCTCATTGTTTACAAATATGGGAGATTATTCGTGGTTCAGATTTATGTAAAAATTTAATTAATTAAACGCGTTCCCGCATGCAAGCAGTTATCGGCCAGAATGGTGGTTACACGAGCCATTTTTTTTTTGATAACCTATTTTGTCCCACTGCTGGGCAAAGGTCTCCTCCATACTTTTCTAGTCTTCCAAAATAATTATACTTAATTAATATTATTTTACTTTGTACTGGAGACGTATTTTTAACACTACATAATTTAGTACTTAGTATTTTTTTTTTTTTTTTTTAGTTTTATATGTTACCATAAAAAATTAAAAATACTATACTACTACCCTTTTGATATGTTTTTGTGCAATTTTGTAGTTTTTAGTCTACCTATTTAATCCATTTAATCCGTTTGACCTTTGGATAAAATAATCATACGATAATTAATAAACTGACTATTAAAGTAGAATAAACTGTAAGAAATAAACCTCTATAATTTTTTAATAGTGCCTTTTTGTTTGGTGAGCCTGTTTACTGCGATAACTGCTCTTTTTGCCTGTTGCCAAGTAACTACCAACTCGAATATTATTC
This sequence comes from Xanthia icteritia, assembly GCA_949128155.2. Classification (NCBI taxonomy): domain Eukaryota; kingdom Metazoa; phylum Arthropoda; class Insecta; order Lepidoptera; family Noctuidae; genus Xanthia; species Xanthia icteritia. The sequence goes on from OX421932.2 coordinate 1,025,961, forward strand.
GAGTACCCTCAAAGTCGTTAGCTTAATGAATACGAGTATATATGTATATTCCTATCGGGTTCTTTTTTTATGTTTACCATTTAAGCTTCGTATGCTAGTAAATTTAATGCTGCCGGACACTCATTGAAACCATTCAGTTCAACTATTTTGAAGGGAGCTAAATGATCCAACACACGCGCCACCGCCAGCGAAACATTACAATAAGCATGACATACTCTCAGCCGCCAGGGCACATTCAAGTCAATGAAAGACATACCCAGTACCTAAATGGTAGCTTTATAGTCGGTACATAGTACTCACACATGTGCTATGCAATTATACAATGCTAAGTGATTGAATTTATACGATGCAAAGATAGTTTTTAAAATATTCAGCAGCTCCAACGATATTTTCAAATGCTAATCAATTAGTTTATGAGCCCTTGTAGAGCAGGACCAGCGTTGAGCCAAGCATTTTATCAGTGATGCAATCCCCCAACGTATAATATGATTGGCTGCATAGTGTGCCTTTAATATAAGATTTAAATTTCGTTTTATTCAATTGAAGTATGTGGGGAAGTATTTTATTGTAACATTTTAAACAGTACCCCATGAAAGATGAGTCCACTTTAGTCAGCCTGAAACCCGGTTGAACTAATTGGTCACTATTCCTAGTGATATAATTGTGTTTTGCACCTCTTTTACTAAAAATATGTAGATTTTTCCTTACGTACATAATATTTTCATAGGTATATTAACAAGGTACCGTCATGATGTTACTATCTTTAAACAGTTCCCTTAGACTGCCCGTCCCCATAGTAGAATACCGTACGACATAATACTATGAAAATAACTAAAATAGACTAGTCTCGCGGTATCTGCATCAGTAAATTGATGGATATTTCTGACAGCATATGCTGCTGAACTTAGCCGTCCTGAAAGGGATGTTAAATGAGGACCCCATTGAAGCCTTGAGTCAAGCTCATCCCCAGGAAAACAGTTTTATCGATGAATTCTAGTTTGTCTTGATTCAACACATCTCACAATTACTACTTTTGACATTTGGTAAAGAAAATCTAATGTAAAAATTTTCCATTGAATACTAAACAATTAGTGAACCAATCTTGGACCTGCTGTAGGGCGTTTATTTACGTCGTCAAGATTTGATGTATCTAAGTGTCAGCAAATAACACCATTTGTGGTTGAGTTTTTAACAATAAACACGTATATTATATGTATCATTACTACAGCTGAGCGTTTCGAAAAGAAGATAATTTTACATAACCGCTTTGTGCAAGCAGCGATCATAGAGTTTTACTTAGATTGATTGTACCTCTTTTCACCAATTGCATAAATGGTTGAAGGTTGTATACATTTATTAGGCAAGGTACTTCGGGCAGTTGAATACAAGCTGATGGTAATGAGACTGCAGTAGGCATCGACAGCAGAAAGATATTTCTTTAAAGTTATGTTATATTATCTTAGGGTAGGTTATTTATATACGCTTTTATTATTAATTGAATCGACGTTGGAACTGGGCCAATTGGGTACAGCAATAACGTTTACAGGGTAATAGATATAAAGTTTCAACTTACTCCAGGTACAATTTTAGTATTCTAGTTTATTCCAGTTTATTCAACACTTATCTCCCATAAAAAGTGGACAAAGTAAACCCAAAAACCAACAAAATAACACAACAGTGTATGAGACAGTTTAAATATAAAATGAAGCAGTTTTATTTGGGCGTCGTAAAGCGACAGGAACTGGGAGGTTCTCGTTTGTCGCAACTTTTTAATGTTGCTCGTAATCAAGTTTGATTGTGTTGTCTACATTGTTAATGTTGGTTTGTTGTTGGAATGATGTGATACAGTGTTGGTGGAACTAGTCATGTAGGGTATGTGGGTGGCTGCACTCAGAAAATCTGTTTAATTAGAAGGGTTAAAAGAGCGTTTTTTTTTCTACCTTTGATTTGATTTGCAGTTTTACCATAAACAACTAGCAACTGCAATAAACAACTAGTTATCATATAATTTCATAATAAATGTATTCCAAAATGAAACTAAACACACCTAACCCAACACACAACAGTCACAGTAAACAAACATGACCTCAAATATATCTGCACACAAACTCTTTAAAACGCAAAACAAATACCTCTCATATTAATATCTAATGTTAATACGAAACGCCGAAAAACCTTGAGAAGCCCTGACATCCGCGCAGGGCTGGCACAGCACGAACTCATATAGTATTCATTGAACCCCGACGAGGAACAAAGAGGCTCGTACCGTGCAATTTATAACGCGAGCATTGGAGCCCTAACCCTTGCCGGTTTGAAAAAAGAACGCATCAAAGGAGAAAGATTGATTAGTATTGTATTGAAAAGGTCAGACGTTGTCAATGTGAGGATGGATTCGGTTGTGTTAGTTGTGTAAGAATTCAGAGACGTTGAGTGTGAAACCTGCTAGTGAAATAATATGAAGATCATATTTTCGTATGCTAAATATAATGATCAATTTACAAAGGGAATGAATTTAAGTGAGTGTAATCAAGCGGACGAGAATAATTTTGAATGAAAAACAGGCTGTATCCGAGATGGCTTAGAATAAAGTTATTTTATAAAACGAAAAAGGAACTTATCGCTCGGTACTGCCTAAAGATAACAAATTCCTTTCAATTAACCATTCAATCATAGCAGGAAAGTATACTTCAAACCACAAAGAATTAACAATAACCCAGATACAAACCTCGGACTACTTGAAAAGGCTCGAGTAACAAAATAAGAATAACAGGCACAAAGTTCTCGAGTGCTGAGCTGAAGAACCCTTTCTGATAAAACTCGAGACTCTTGACACGCAATATTTACCTGAGAAAGCTTTTCGGAAGCTACAATATTGGAATTCCAGCCCTTATCGGCTTCCTGTTTCTGGAAACGAGATCTTAGTGTGTTTTAATGGAAATAATGGTGCTTCTAAATTAGGTATGCGACCTCCAATAAAATTCAGCTAAGGCAAAAGAATCACAACGTCGTCGCGTTCCTGGGCAGCACTAGTGCTGACGCGCTGACAAGGGGTGCACTAGGAAGTGACATGAATTGTAATATCTACTATGAGGACCTTTACACTAATTAAAAAGGTATTGCACTAATAAATATGTAACGAAACTTCTGTAATTTAAGTTGAAATTGAGTTTTATTGGTATTTCCAGTTTGTCAAGCCAAAATATTCCAGAACAAAACTCAATCAAACGCTGCTCAAATCAACTCCCTCTCGAATTCCTACCATTTCTCCATGAGGTCGTGTGACGTAACAGTGCACCACACAAGAGGGGAGCCGTCGAGACAAATCTCTTACGATTTGTATCCACCAGTCAAATGTTCGGATTTATCCGCGCACGCTGCGACGCATCGCCGGCCATTTGTCATGTACCGTACGTCACTGGCGAAAATATATCTTACCAAGTCAATGTACAAAGTGTGTATTTGAAGAAAGTAAGAATATAAAACAAATAAAAAAGAAGTTAAACAAAGTTATAAGTAATTTATAATGTACGTGTGTCTTTGTATGTGTGTCATGTATGTACGCGATCGTTTGTCATGTATGTAAGTTATATAATAAACTCAAACTCAAAGCATTTATTTCAATTAAACCATTTACAGGCACTTTTAAATTGTCAAGGGGTCAAATATGAAGCTAGTTGCCCATTCCAAAGAATAGGTTCCTATGGAGAAGAACGGGCAAGAAACTCCACGGACACTCTTTTAAATCATAATATTGTTACAAAATATTGGTTACATCATTCATGTTGAAATTATACATGTGAGAACAATGTAGAAAGACGTGCACGTAAAAAGCGTCCGTAATAAAAAGATAAAAACAATTCAAAAATTAAAATAAGTCGTGGCAGATAAGAGATGACCAGTCCCTACTGATGGCGCTCGTTCACGAACATGACGCATGGATCAGCACCGTTTAGCTCAACCATTTTGAAGGGAACTTAACGATCCAACACACGCGCCACCGCCAGCGAGACATTTGAGTGAGCATGACATACTCTCAGCCGCCAGGGCACATTCAAGTCAATGAAAGACGTACCCAGTAAATGGTAGCTTCATAGAAGGTACATGATCACAGTGCTCACACATGTGCTATGCAATTATACAATACTACGAGATTGAAGTTATACAATTCAAAGATAATTTATGCAATCTTCAGCAGCTCCGACAATATTTTCGAATGCTAAAATTAAATTAGTTTATGCGCCCTTGTGGAGCTGGACCAGCGTTGAGCCAAGCATTTTTGTCACCGATATAATCCCCCAGCTTATAATATGCTTGGCAATAATACCTATTAGGTATAGTTTCTCAGAAAAGGTAGCTACTAATATACCTACTCTATACTTATAAACCACTAGATACATTTTTAATTCTCATATTTTCATGCAGCAATACAGCCCCTCTTATTCTGCTTACTCCAGCAAGGATATACCTAAGCGCATAATAAATCTCCGGGAAATCCGACGTTACTTTATTCATCTCGAAAAATAACCTCTTCTCTTATTCAAATGAAAATTGAATTCATAATGCTAATATTTTTATACGCCCCGAGTTAAAAAGTAAGTTTACTAAAACTTCTCCCTTTACTTGAAAAATTCTAAATGTATCTACATAGTAAAGTCGGGGCGTTAAAATGTTGCTAGACTTGCACATCTCTAACCGAAAGTTATAAGTGAACGCTTTCACAAATAACAACTTATAAAAAATTCGTATTCGAACCGTCTACGAACGAATTAAAGTTTTAGATTGAATTTGTATAAAAAGTAAATTGCAGAATATTATTGGTTCGCTTCTAAAACTATCGTCCAATCTTCAAAAAGAGGTGAGATTCATTTCTTTTTACTTTAGTTTTCAGAATTAGAGAGAAAAGGTTTTTGTCGTGTGGAATGAACTTGCAATTAGAAATCTAATATCAGCTTAAAAATCCAGCTTTTAAAATGCATTAAGAGATTTAGATTAAACGTTTGAAAAGGAAATGAAAAAGTTTAACTAAGAGATCACATATTATGGATAAGTTTAATTAAACTTATCCATAATTTTTGATCTCTTAATTAAAGATTAGATAAGTAAAAGATTTTAGTTAAATTCTATTTAATTGTACTAAAATCTTTTGATAAAATTAGGATATTGCAACGTTCTGTGGCGTGATCGCTTTGAAAACAGAATCACTATTTAATTATATAGAACATGTTTGAATTCACCTTCATGTACTTCTCTAACGTAAAAAGTACGTACCTACAGCATTATTATTGACACACAGGGGATGTCTCAAACATTTAACATTGTAAACACTTATTTGTCACGCTCCCAGCGTAAGAAGCGTGCCCCGGGACCGGGACGTTAGGCACCTAATTACGCAGTGTAACAACCTGGCCCCACGCGAGTATTGGGACGTGCCGTGACCTGCTAGTGAATATTACTTTACGTTTGTCACGGCACACCGGTACGCTGACAGCGTGACCGTGAAAACTGCGGGCTTTTGAACGATATTTTTTTTATGTCAAGTATCGCGGTAAAATTAAGGTAAATACGTCATAAGCGTGACATACTTGTGATATGACATCTCACGGGACGTTTGGCAAATAATGTAATGTTTACATTGGAATAAAAAATTCTGGTAAAAATGTAAAAATAGGAATCCTAAAGATTATTCTAATGGATGACAAGCGACCTAGAAACGTGACGTTTGCGAATAATTTATTTAAATAATTAATACGGCTTCTCTCTCGCTTTGAATAGCTGTAGCCAACAACGTGATCGGAGACGTCGATTTTTTAAAGATTTTAATTATTTGGATTATAGTATATCAATCCATTTATACGGTTTGGCAGCGAATCAAGCTCAATCATTTCTTCAGATATGCGCAAATTCTATTAGGCTTTCACATAATGCGAGCTTAATAAGATTACCTATTGGAATTGTTGTAGGGACAGAATTTTCTGGTAGGTAACCGAATCGATAATACACCCAACACAGCCTTCTTAAAAACAGTGTGACAGAACACACGGGTATCTCGTCACGATCGATCATCATCTGCGTGACAGCGGCACAGGTGCGTGATCACTCAGTGTGCGCAAAGAATCGACTAGTGTGTACCGAGCAGTTTGAAGGGTCACGCCTGTTACCGCTGAAAGTGACATGAGAGATACATTTGTAGGTTTGTGTTAGTTTACGCAATCAACGATTTTCTTAGGTGCCTCTTAAAATACCTAATCATAGCTTTTACAAACTCAAGTTATTCTGAAAATTGATCAAACTTCGCGGGCTTGGAAACATATTGTTTTTTTTTGCCTGAAATCTACAATATCCAATCACGCATTGTTGTGGTGTGTGATTTACAACATTAATCAACGCAATTTAATCTCATGGAAAATCCTCACCCTGTCCTGTTTCATTTCATTGTTTCTAAACATTGTTATATTAAATGACATGTATATAAATTGTCGTTTGTGGCAATATGTACCGTGGCTGTGTCGTGTAAACCAGTGTAATTGGACAAATTAAATGGTATCGCCTGAAATTGTACACGAGCGTTATTTATGGACACGTTACTAACACACGGTTCGGCTGTAATTATTATACTGTGGTCACAATACATCTACTATTACTAGTATTTAATTTGGGATTAGTGTGGTTTGTAGTCACGGACAATGTTTCAGCTAAAATCCGTATTTGATTAAATAACCCATTAGATTAATTTAAATATTTGATTTTATAATAACAAAATGTGTAACATAATATTCGCGACTGACTAACATCGTACGATTTATTACCTACGTAGCACAAGCAACAACCTACATAATTTAACCAAAGCTCGAGGCGTACATTTGCTTTTGTTTCATCAGTTACATCGTAACCAATTTGTATACGTTTACTCAACATTTATCTCGAGAGCCTGATGCAATCAGCGATCTCCGACCATTACCGGTCGCCGATCTCGGGGCCCACGCTTAACCCACCTCACGCTCCACAGCGCGACTGTTGACCTGCTCAGCGCTCGGTGCCCCGCGGTGCCCGACGTCCGGCCCACACATCCACGGATAACTCCACGAACACAAGAAATAATAAAATATTTTCCACCAATCCAACTATGCAAATCGACACAAAAACTTTTCTAATAAGCGTCAAGACTCCTTTGTTTTTTCTTTTAAAACATCTTAAATTCACAGATGAAAAGACTCTCAGAATTCCGAAACTACAAGGGGGACACCTTTTCTTTCGGCGAGTGTACGCGCTTTATCTCCCATTGTTGAACGTTTAGGTGACAAAAACAATAGAAAAGATTTAATTTCCTGTCGTCCTCATAAAATATTATTTTAATCCGGGCATAGCTCCGATGCTGAATATTCAATGAATGCGGGCCGGCCATATTTTATTTGAGAGTTTTTATGCAAAATAATACGGATCCGAACCGGCCGTGCACACCGGATATTTTTAATCAACCCCCAGTGGTTCACGTGCGCGCCGACGTCACCGCGCGCCTGTTGGACAAATCACTACACATGTTTCCTCGTTCCGTCCTTTTTCTACAATCTATTAACATTTTTACGTTGTATTAATGTTAAGAAAATGTAATGTATATTCATTGATATTGGATTTGTATTTGAGGCCACGCTGCAGCGATCCAACGATGAACTCTGATTATACGTGTACTCATTACTCCATTGACTAAAGAAGGAAATGTCGCAACAACTGAACACTGCACGCTTGTACCTTCTGGTATTGTTGAGTCTGTGGTTTAGTTTCAATCTCACAACACAAACGAAGGATAACCGAATAAAAACCGCGCATAGTAATAAAAAACTTGCATAAATCGTGATTCGTATGCATTAAAACGTTTTCCGTTTCAAATCAACGTGGCAAAATAAACAGGAAACATAACCCTAAAAGCGTCACCGGAACTGATTTATATAGGGAGATTATCGACGCAATAAGTTGGTGTAGGCGCGACACCCGCGGAACCTTTATAAAAAGTTAAATCAAAAACGTGAGGTGGCGACAAACAATTCGAAGGGGAAGTGGGGGGGAAGGAGGTGCAGGGGGTGGAAAGCAGAAAAAGTGTCCGCACAAAGATTTATCGCGTCCGCAACGCTCGCGAGAAGCGCGGCGCGTGCCAAGCGCGCGAGGTCGGGCGGCGACGGGTTAGCAGCGCCTAGTTAGGGCTATTAACTTAAACTTTATCTGCATGTGCATCGTTTCAAGATTTTCGTACAGTCTGTTGTGCACCATTGTTTCGTTGGTTCAACTTAATTAAATTGTGTTCTAAGATTTTTGGACTACAATTGTACGAAATAGAGAGAGTAACTTGCGAGAATATTTGACTCACTCGCTTGTACAAAACTCATCTCCAACAAAATAAAACTTCGCTACGCTTGCAAGTATGTCATTTACAAGCTCAGAGGTAGACACGAACGATTTGTAAACTTAGAATATTTTCCAGACATTTTATGAAAATTCATCTTCGTTTGATAAAGCCTAGGAACTACGAACGTCAAATACACGACACGTAGCGCTACGAACTGCGTAGCTTCGTAGCGACGTAGCGTCGTCGTAGCACGGCGTAGATATAGCCTACAAACAGTGGTGCTACGTGCCCGCCGTAGAAATAACCCACGCGTGCTACGTCGCTACGACGCTACGAATTCTTATTTTACATATTTACTTACTTGACATAATAAAAGGCGTTTATACAGTTAGTTGCTTGAAGAATTTCTTTATACTCGGTTTTTACCTACTGTATTTTAGGATAAAGGAAAATTGGATAAATTGTGATCCGTGACTTATTACGAGAACTTGACAGCTACTTTTCTTTGTGTAACCTATAACATAAAGGTAATGACTACATAGAAGCTGATCGTGCAAGCAAATGGTCCCAAAGATTTAATTACTTCCTAACAAGTTTAATTAGTAAATGAAACGTTAGCTTTGAAAACTGAGTACAGAAAGTATAAAGTATACAGAAAGTGTGAAAACCGCGTCAGAGATTTTAATCGAAAAATAAAGAATAATTTTCTTAAAATAAGAACTTATTTATAAACAAAATTAATTACTTTAGTTTGTAGTGAACTATTTACTTAGCCGATTGAATCACATAATAAGCTTTTTTTAGAAGAATAAATAACTAGTATTAAAATAAAAGCGTCGGGCCCAGTTATTACTCAGTCGCTAATAAAATATAGTTGTGACAAATTCATTCGGCTTTAGCAATAAATTACCGCATTATAAATAGGTACAGTCAGCAACATGAGTTATTAAGCTCAATAAAAAAAGACTTTTTATTTCATAACCAAAGTTGAAATAAGTCTGAAAATATTTTACTGATCCAACAATAGCCTAAAATTAACCCGCAGGCTACTATTAGAATTTCAGTTTTGCAAAAATTATATTATCGTCTACAAAGTTTGAACCATTACAATAGAAAATGCCTTAATTTTCAATATGTTGTTGACTTATTAAAGCTGTTATAAAATCATCTTTTCACAAAATCTGTTGAATCTGAATTTTGATTAGCTATAATTATGGAAATTCTAGAAAAGCGGTGTTATTTTTCACTTTAGGCATGTTTAGCAACTTCAGTTGCTAACCGTACCTACTCTGGTTATAATAGTGACTTGGTTATAGTAATAACTTTCAAGCAAACGCTGTTATTAATTGTAACTGACTTGCTATAAACAAAGCCTTGTTAATATCCCGGTCGTCAGCCTTCTGAGCATAAAAACTCGGCTGGGGTAATAAACTACTTATTTGAGAAGATGTTTTTACATTAAAAACCTTTTGTGAATGCGTGGTAAAATTTGTAATTTCGGATATAAAGAAGGTACCTTTATGTATCATGCGACCAAACAACTTTTTTATTAAGTTTCGGTAGTTCAGCCGTAGTCGTGCCGACAAGACGGAGAAACTCAGTTGTTAGGTAATACGGGCAACTCCACGTCAACGCGCGTATTTTGCGTACGGGAGTAACTGAGTTTAACATTTATAAGTATAATTAATAACCCACTGCCCGAAACAACACAATATCCCAAATCCAAAATGATGCTCATAACTGCAAAGACCCAAAACCAAAACTCAAGTTTCTGACACCATTCAAAACAGGTGAATATCGGTGACAAGTCCATAAATATTGTTAGCATCTTTAATAATCTGTATAGAACACACCGATGTACCCACTATCTCAACTATAAGACGAGGCACTTACTGAAAGCTAAGTGGGCTCAAAACATTACATCCACATCCTAACTAATAAGTTATTGACAGCGCTCCCAAGTGTCCAGGGAGGGCTAAATTATGCACGTTGGGTACAAGGCCTTATTATACGCAGGTAACCGACGGTTTCAATAACGTTCAGCGAAAAAATGCATATTTTATGGAAAATGATGGCGAGAAAGCTTAGCTCGGTGCGCTGGAGTCTGGGATGTTATGTCGCTGATGTTTATTGGAAACTGCTGCGATATTTTAAGTAACACTTAAAATATCGCAGCAGTTTCAGTTCTATTTTGAGTGGATATTATGTCCTTGATGGTTTCTTTTAACAGATTCTGGTAAGAGTCAGCCTATGGACTGGACCTCTGTGAATTCTTACAACTACTCTATGAGAGCCTCAAGAGCTTAATGCCTTATCTATAAGGCACTAAGCTCTTCCTCTCTAAAGCACTTCTAAGGGTTGTTCCTCTAGGAATAACCCTTAGAAGTGTTAGGGACCGTAACAATATTATACTACGAAAGCAGCTACATTTCAAGTTTAGAAGAAAATAACTACTTGTCAATAATGTTGATTACTTTGTCATCAATATATTTTGTTACTTTAGTGATGCAAACAGGTTCTTTTTACTGAAGTAATCGTAAATGGTAAAGCAGTTTCTCAAGACAATAATTTTCCAAAGCAATAAATTACATTTTCTCTAATTCACGAATCAACATGAACGCAAATAAAATTGGTTTTATAAAAGCTAAAGCTTTTCAAAAACGTTTGAAGGAAGTTTTACGCTTTTAGTAGAAATAATCTGTAGAAATTAGATTTGAAAAAAAAAACATAGAAAAAATGAAAAGTAAACGTTATTTTAGATTCTAATAATATCATGCTGGTATTAACTAGGGATTAAGTTTTATTAATTAAGTAGTTATAAGTTGTTATATACCCATATATTTGAATCGTATTAAAGTATAATATAAGCAAAGGGATTAAGTAGATATCTAAGTAAACCTCGGATTCACACCCTAGACCTTACGCTCGACAGACCTCAAGACCTCAAGACTAGATGAATACTTGCCTTTGTTATAAAAATTGAACCTTTTGTTAAACTGAAATGCTCATTGGTAAAGAAATGATCTGTGAAGTGAAGATATGAAAGCATTTCAAAAGTTGATCGATGGAACCGCTCAAAGATTCTTGAGGTAACCGCCTCATCGGTTTGTTGTCAGCACTTAAGGGTTGGAGACATTTTAAACGAGTGTTTCCTTTTAAAAGTTAATGTTATTCAGACAAGAAGTTGACGAGCAATAGAAGCCATTTTCTTACAAGTAGATAAAATAATGTTACGACACTGGGGTGGGGAATTTGCTAAGAATAGTCTTTTTCTAAGTTTCTAGCCCGACATTGACAAATTATGGCCGATACAGGTAAAAAAGGAAACGTTTCTTTGTGTGCGTTTCAACGATAAAAGGTTGTTAGGCCTAGATATTCTTCCCATTAATATGAAGTGTAAGAGATGGATGATCTCTGGTACTTTCAATCAACCGCCCACTCATACATTACCTTAGAATTCCATTTATTCGTAAATAATTTCAAGAAATAATAATTCAATATGCATATCATAAGTACTTACGTCTTCTAACAAAGCAATAGAGAATCGCTACACATTATGCAAATCTTGTAAACTTTGACGTAAGTAAGGAATTCGCCGAAACTTCCTAGTCAGACTAACACAATAATACCGGATGCCTGATCATGTAGATTCTATTGTAATTGGAATCCTGCTACATCCATATTAATGACATTAAACCACGAAGTTTCAAATAGATAATGTTATGCTAGATTGGCAATAAGACCAACAACGGTGGGAGTTTGACTTTGTATTCACCCTTTCGAAATTTCGAAATGAAATTAATGCCTTATTTATGTGTCTTTACTATTTGCAGCACCTGTTATACCCCTGAGATGCCAACATACCACTAAAGGGAGGAGGCGTATACTCGGCAGCGGGTGGAACAAGGCTGCCAATTATGATGGTGATACCCCAGATCTTTTTTACTACTCTCATGACCCCTCCACACTTTTTCATGAGCAAAAAAGAATATTAGATCTACTTAACAAAAACTTCTGTATGAATAATCTGCTATTAATTTAAATCTCATTAAATACCAACGTCAGCACGAAATAAAGAACAGGGTGTGTCACAATATCGAAGATCAAACGGTAAACTTTACATGAAAACCTTCGTAATTTATTAAGGATCTTACAAAATACCGTAAAAAGAAAGCTAACTAAAAGAGAAGAATATTATATTAAACAAGGAAAATTGTTTCAAAGTACATATTTACAGAGAAAGGATTAACTTCTCGAGTACAAAAGTCTTTTAATTATCACCTGAGTAAACTGGTCCATTACAAATATTCTCAGCGACTGTCCCAGCAGGATTACATCTCTGTGAGACCCTTTGTACAGTATGCATAGCAACAAGCTTTGCTTTTGAAAAATAAATTAACACAGAAATGAGACTGTCAGTGCTACTCAAATCTGATAAGGTTACCTTAACAGATTTGAGAATTATTATTGTTTTTAATGAAAATTATTTCTGTAAGCTTGCAAAGTAGCTTACAGAAATAATTTTATTTGAACTTAAAACATCTTTAATTAGTTTAAGTAAGTTTTAGCTCTCGTATACGAGTGTAGGTACTAAGACGTTAACGTCAGACAAACTTTCACCATCTATGGACAACCAATTTCGTCAAAATTATGTGCCTTCTTGTCAGTAACAGTAAACTAAAGTCAGACTACGAACATTTAGTTACTAACCAAAACAAATACACAGAAACCAAAGTCGAATCATTTGTCGACGTCATGCTTCATCATCAATAATGAGGACAAATGTGTGTATTTGGCATCGGCAGACCACAAGACCCTGACAAGACCCGTGCCATGTACCACCGACCACAAATAGACCAAAATTGTATCTGAATACTGGTTGCTCTGTTTCGCAATGTCCACAGGCACTATCTAACAGATAAATAAACCATTGGAACAGAGCTTGTATGAAACAGGCTATAAAAGTTGGAAAAATAACTGTCACAGCCCCAAATCTCCGCCTATCTAGGCAAAGATTTGAAAAGCACTGATAAGTTTGTGTTACCTCGTCTGGCTTTAGTGGTACCTCGACTTGTTAAGCAGCGGCTAGACTTAACAAAAAGATAGCTATTTTATATAATAACATTTTCAACTTGCTACCATGTCCTCTTAAACACGTACTAAATCAAAGAATATTATGCTGAATTGAAACTTCAAAATCATTATACGCGACACGTTAAAGTTTACCGCTTGAAAACAATGTGAATTCCGCATTTTATGAAATCGCTGACTGGGGCGGAGGTGGCTCATTCTTAGTCAAAATCACACAGGATTCACGTACGACGCAGTTTTTACTACGAATAACCTACTAGCCATACCTTTCTATTTTGGGCTAGTTTCAAATTGGTCTCTGCCAGATCTTAGTATGTATCGAATATAAGTTTTCCGAATGACATATCGAAAATAGTTCTAGCGTTAAATAATACAAATAGTGTGGGTTATGACGGGATCAATACAAAAATACTAAAAACAGTAGCTGATGAAATAAGTCACCCGCTCAGTCATATTATAAATCTGTGTATAAGTGAAGGTATTTTTCCAGACGCATTAAAAAAATCGGTAATAAAGCCGTTGTTTAAAAAACAAGACAGGGAACTAATGGAATGTTACAGGCCGATTGCATTAATACCGATATTCTCAAAAGTAATTGAATACTATATTTATAATCAACTTAGTTTTTATTTAGAAGTGAACAATATACTCTGTAACGAACAAAAAGGATTTAGGAAAAAGAAAACAATAAATATGGCAGTTTATGACTTTTTGCACTCGATTATGTCAAATATGGATAAAAGTACTCCAGTCTGTGCTATATTTTGTGACATGACTCAGGCGTTTGATTATGTGCAACATGATATTTTATTAAAAAAACTTGATGCGTACGGTGTTAGAGGGAATGTACTTGAACTCATAAAATCATATTTGCACGACAGAAAACAAATTACCGAAATAAGTAGACTGAACACTAAAACCAAACATGAAGAAAACATTCTATCGGAGGAACGAACCGTTACCTACGGAGTTCCGCAAGGAAGTGTTCTAGGACCTCCACTTTTTACACTTTACATAAATGACTTTCCAAATTCAATTGACCATCCTGTAACACTTTTCGCGGATGACAGTACTATATCTATACCCTGTAATAATAAATACCTTTATAAATATGACATTAATAATACATTGATCAATACTATACAATGGTTAGACAATAATAATTTAAAAATCAATTTAAGTAAGACAGTAATTATGCATTTTAGCCAGCGTTTATTGACACTTTCCAATCTTGACATAACATATAATAATAAAACAATTGACACGGTTAATACAACTAAGTTTTTGGGACTAATTATTGACCGACATTTAAATTGGAAGGATCACATAGATTCTCTGAGTAAGAGAATTAGTAGTAGTGCCTATGCATTGTACTTGCTGTCACGAAGTGTCAATAGGGGGGCGTTATTAACAGCTTACTACGGTCTGGCTGAATCCGTTCTCAGATATGGTGTTATCTTTTGGGGTAACTCGACTAATAGAGAAGTAGCATTTAAAGCACAGAAGAGATGCCTTAGAGCAATGTTTCATTTGAAAACCACGGACAGCTGCAAACCCTATTTTATAATGCACAAAATTTTAACATTGCCATCCATATATATTCTTGAAACCGTTATGTTTGTCAGGAACAATCCTAAATTATTTTCGCGCAGAGCAGATCAATTTCCCAGGAACAGGCGGGACCAAACCCAACTATGTGTACCTCCCTGTAGGACTGCACTTATGCGTAAAAGTGTTTTTCATATGGCTCCAATTGTTTACAATAAGTTGCCTAAAAGTTGGAAGGAGCTTAATAATGTACACTTAAAAACAAAACTCAAGACATATTTAGTAAATAAAGCATACTATAACATTAACGAGTTTCTAGAGGAAAGATTTGTATTGACATAATAGCTTATTTGATTTGATTATTCTTTTTCTGTGTTGTTAATTTACAATGGAATAGTTTAATTATTTTGGATCTTTTATTATTTTTTATTGTTGACCTGATTATTGTTTAACAGTCTCAATAACTTATTTTTTGTTTTTAATGTTCTGTTTGATTTTTATTATTTTAAATTTATTACAATATTGTTATTAGGTTCTCTTTAATTACTTAATTTATTGTTATTTTATTATTTCAAATGTTTAAATTAATAATATTTCTTCACATTTGCACGTCACATCATGTGGCAAACATGGCCTGTACCTAAATATTGTTACCACCCTGCATGCATGTATTTTCTTGTATGTATGACACATGTTTAAGCAAATAAATATTATCTTATCTTATCTTATCTTATCTTATCTTATCTTATCAAAACACCCAGATTATTGATTGTAGTTTGTTTTGATTAACCAATCACAACAGCACACTAGAAACTAATCAGACACTTAATGAGTCTTTACGCATACGGGAACATTATCCTACAAAGAAGATTACTACCAATATCACCTTGATATTGACAACATCAAACGCCAATCACCTGACAAAACGCCTCTACCTAACCCTTTGAAATAGCTGCCGTTATAGTTATGTCTTAACTGCGATCACCTACAGCTTCTCAAGCGGAGTCAACTCGACTATATCTCGCAAATCGATCGTCGTAGCGGACTATGGGAGCCGAGGGCTAGTTATACGTTTAACGTTGGTTATCGAGATAACTTGGTGTATACTGTGTCTACTATATTCTAAACTTAACGTGTTGCTGAGACTAACTTTAATTAAAGTACGGTTGTGGTTAAGGCGTCGAACTGACGATCAAGTGGTAGAGAATATTCTTGGACATGGAACTACTAACGTGAACCCTATCACAAGCTTGTTTAACTCACAGGGGTTGAGAAGAGTATTCTAGTGATCCGTTATACAAATTAGTGGAAATATGTTTTAGTCATAAACATCATCATTATTTTTTCGAGAGATCGAATACCCAGGATCTCCACAATAATACAAGGGTTGTGCTAGTTTAGTCAAGCGGCTATCCAACTGTTATACACCAATCAATAATAAAACTTAATTAATTCAATTTCTAATCTCTCTATACAAACAGTCTCGTCATCAACGAAGCCTAAAAACCCTCCAGATGAGATGAACGCGATGACGCCGCCGGTAAAAACACAAAGATCCAATTTACGAGGGATAAGAATAGGAAACCTCTTGCCTTATACAGAATACCTGATCCGCCCAGCATCCTGGGTCTAAAACCTAACGACTTTAATAGGGCTGACTCTACAGATATTGACATTCTCAACACACGTATTATTACTTGGCATTTTGTAGTGAGTTGGATTTCGGATTTTATCCGAAATCCGAAGAATGGTGGAAGGTTCAACCCTATCACTGAGATTCTTATCACATAATAACTTGTAACTTTGCCTAAGTGTAGTTTTACAGGCAGTTATAAGTTATAACTGCCTGTAAAACTGATTAATTATATCATCATATTTATGATTTTATTTCGATATTCGTTTGTCTAATCGTTAGTTAAATGGCTTCTCATTGCTGGGAGCTGGCGAGTGTGGCACGCAGTCGAGCTCGGTGCCGCGCGCCGCCAGACACAACTCTGCCACTAATTCCTCCTAAAAACCTAATAGACCTTTGCCCTACGCAGGGTTGCCTACCTGCGGATAACGGCAGATATTTGACAATACGTCAGCACTATTCACAATTTTGCGTAATGGGTGAGAGCTGATCATGAATTTCATACAATATTAGTTACTTTTACATAGAAAGCGCGTTCCGCATTAACATTGCATATAAATGTTCAAAATTACTTGTTTAACATATGAAATTATACGAGTTCCTCGAAATAAGGACTCTACTTCTGCTCCCTTCATTTCATTCTTCGTCAGTTTCCTTATAGCGTCAATATAAGTGAAGGTAAAATTATTTTCAGACAAATTGTTCCTGTACCGTTTCCTGCGTCACCCCACTGAAATCATAGCGATTTTCCTCTTACTAAGTCAGTATGTACAGCCCTGAAATCCGAACACTGAAATACATTTCTTCGAGACGTTAATTGGTTTCTAAATCACGCGAACGTATCGTAAATCTCCGTTTGTTATTTACAATAATATTTATTTGTTCATAACTACTAATCACGAACGCCTTACGTAAACATACGGCCAATTAATGAACATGTAGTCTTATACTCATCCAGCGTCGGGCTGCCCTCATGCAGGTTACATAGATGGGCACATATGATGGCAATTCTCACAGCACACACACACAATAATATGCATATTTAATAGTAACACAGACACGGCGCGTGTACTGTACGTACAGCGGTGATCGTGGTGAGGGGCGGCTAGGCAGGCACACACGGGCGGTCGCGGCGGACGGCGGGCGCTCACTGCCGGAGCCGGCGCCCTGAGCACCCCGCCTGCCCCGCGCCCCCGTCACTCCGCTGGAGGCTGAAAATCCCTTTCAGGCGCGAGTTTCGCTGAATTCGCCCTGTAATAAATTAAAAATTATGTTACAAGTACACTCTAAAATTAATCAATGGCTATTACTACCTGGGGCTAAATTGGCCTGTCTGTTTTTTACGCTTTTGAATAATTAATTATATTCAGGATGTTGACTGTTGTTTACCTGACACATTTCTTCTTTATATATTTATTATTACATTATAACGTATAAGTTAGTATGAAAATCAATATATGACATAAATATCAAAATTTCGGATTGGCTTGCAAATAGAGATGTTTAAAGTAAAAAAGAAACAAATGAACATATTCGCGCGTGAAAAAATATTGTTGTTTGTCATTGATTCCGGAATTTACAATTTCAAATAAAATGTTCTACATATTAGTTACTTTCGCGCATAGTTTGAGAAAAGTACCATATAAGTCTTGGCCGCAACCAGGCATTGATGGACTCACGTATTTGTGCCTCTTTTGCAAGCCACTGCAGTAATATACTATTTTACACAAATTCGCATTAAAATCCATTTAAAAAATTACATTCAAAGAGCCTCTATCTTACATCTATTACCTACTAGAAAAATCTTTAGCAAAGAGCTAAACTGAATTCTAAATTCAAAGCTTGAAAGCTGTAAAAATTCAATAGGCTTTTAACCCACTGAATTAATAAGTAAATCAGTGAATTCTGTCTCATGAAAACATCGGTGAAGAGCTTTTAAATTTAAATTAAGTGGTTGTTTTGACCGTGGTTTGACAGTGACGTCAGTGGGCAACGAGCTAGACTAGTCACGACAAACATGTAATTCCAGACTGCTTAAGCCGTGAACTAGGGCCGAGACTTCATTGATGTGTCTCATCCTTTAATAGTAACTTAACGATCCGAATCATTGATGAAATACACTTTACACCAGCTTTTATGAAAATATCCGATTGGATCGAGAAATCAAATAACACTAAACGTATCAGTTAAAGTTGAGCGCAATTTACAAGGCAACACACTTTGTGGACATTATTGTGTACATGATTATATTTAGCTCAACAGGAATAACAGCATTAATCTTAAAGTTAGTGTTATAATGTTTGAGGATATACCTAGGTGCCTGCCGCTGTCTATATAACATAATATCACGCCTGTTTTCCACGAAGGATTAGGCAGATTAGTGTACCTATAGTACCTACACCCACATTTTACCAATTCTATTAAAATTCCATGTTAAATCAATTCGCGTTTTAGACAGGAACCAAGGTCCAATGATTTAAAAACCGTTTAAAATCCTTACTTTCCTAAACTACCGCTCTTCAAAAAGGTCAAATATTTCAAATTCAAAGGTTACCTAATTTCACATATTTTGTGAAGAAATTCTAAAGTTTCGTTGATTGTGGCAATTAAAATAGTTGCCTCTGTTTCAGAGGTCGTTAGGTACTCAGTCAGGCTTCATTTATAGCCCAGCGTTCAGTCTGAACTAGACCTTAACCTAACTTGATATTTAATAGTGGAGCCGTTAAAAGACATCAGCGCTGAGCTGGCTCTGTTAGGCACTGGGGCAAACAAGACACGTTAGTTTAGATCTGTGAAACTGCTTTACACAACTCCACCATTTTTTTGTGAAACCATTTCTAAAAAGTTCGTTCTTCGAATAGAATACTTTTTATTATGTGCACGTTAAGAATTACATTTATAAAGTAGAAATTTTACACAGGGTGACAAGGCAGTCTTATCGCTATAAAAGCGATCTTTTAAAGTCAACCTTTGGATGGATTTAAATGGAGAAGGAGAGACAATACTGCAGGTATTCTGTGGTTTGTGGAGTGGTTCCTATTTAGCAGTCTACTTATTTCCTTTTTAGTTGTTGCGCAATATTCTTATAACGATAACCCACATATTTTTATGATATTATAATATATTTTTTATCAGCTACTTAGTTGGATTATTTTTAAGCTATAATAATACCTATTCAAATCTACACATGCAAAGTGCTTTCTATTTACCTTTAATATGTTCTACATTAAAGCAAATTTTCCAGGAGTCTCAATATTATAAATCCTGAAAAATATGTATCTTAAGATTTCTAATGGGTTTAAGTACCTAAGAATAATAATCTTCTTCAAATGTGCGTTAGGCTGATATTCCACCAGAGATGTACTTGTACAAAAGAGGATATTAAAATTTAGTCATATTACAATGAACGTCGGTAAAAAATATACACTACAAAAAAATGAGTCCTCATTAAATCATTATTAAAATTCTTCTGCCCCTATTCCCAATTTATTAGTGGTTGACGCAACATGTCCCTTTCTTCCATACTTCTCTATTTGTCGTCATCTCGGTAGTCACCCTCTATCTAGCCATATCATCTTCCACACAGTCCATCAATCGTTTCTTTGGTCTTCCCCTACTCTTATAGCCATTCATATTCATACTCAAAACTTTCCTAGAGTCCTCATTAAAATGTTCATAAAATTATCAAAAAAATACAAAAGTTTCGTCAGTCTATCAAAGAGGAGTTAGAAAATTACGGCTTTTCACAAAACTTTTCATGAATACGGGGAAGGTTATTGAAATAGAATTGAACGTCCTAAATCGGAACTTTTAAAAGTGATAGAAAAGTTATTATACATTAAACTCGGTTTTAAATGTAAACTTAAAAATACATTTGGTGTGTCAAAATCTATAATTATAATCAGCAATAACCAGATGTTCACCAGTAATATATAAAGCATGAATAACTCCTTACAATAGTATGTAATTCAGTTATCCAGTGTTATGCACGACCAGTTGATCACACACAATCACAGTTAGCCCACGTTCGCACGGACGTAATAAAATCGCGGCATTTTTTTTACGTGCACTGGATTTTCAACGCTTTGCTTGGCACCGAGAATTGAAAATACAGTATACGAAAAAAAATCGCCGCGATAAAAACATGTCCGTGCGAACCTGGGCTTAAGAGCCAAAATAGTGTTAAGTGCAGCTAACTCATTGCAAATTATCGAATGCTATTCTTTACTTTCGGGTCACAGCAATGAGGAATTAACTATTATTATAATATTAATTAACTATTACGGTGGGTATTGTGAATTTAGAATTTTTATTTTGTGTGAGTGTTACTGGCGGCCTTATATATTGCAATGTCAATAGTATACATAAGGTAATAAACTGGGCATGTAGTGACAGGTATTAAATAAAGTCAGTATAGCTATGTATTGTTTATTGTGTGAAGAGCGTTGAACTATGGCGATATTGCATTTTTTCAAACTATTGTTTTGAGTTTAATCGGAAAACGTTAACTGAGAATTCCGAAGGTATTCAAGCAATAAATTCAATTATAAGGTACAGTGTTGGTTGCTTTGTGTTTATTTCGGTTTATTTCGAAATAACCACACGGTATTGAAATACGTATTTGTATATCAGTATACCTATGTGTACCTATATCTCCAAGCTGATTACGGCAACGCAATTTCGATGTAAATAACAGTGTTTTCTGCTTTGAACAGTTAAATAGAACGTGATGCCTGATTAATCCTAAAATTTTAATAAGCATCGCATAGATTAGCAAGTTTCGAGGGACTTGTGACTAAATGATAACAGCCGCACGGGTCAATCGATCAGGAGACCCATCCACGGACCAACCGCGTCCGTGGATGGGTGACCATCTTTACATACCAAGACCACTTCATGCCTCGGAACTCACGTTAAGCCGTTGGTCCCGTGTCGTCAGAAGCCCGAAAGTCTGACAGCCGGTCTTACTCAGTAACTAGATTGTGGAGATCAGATAGGCGGTCGCTCCATGGTATTATAGAATATTGGTATTCAGCTGTATCCGGTTAGACTGGAAGCTGACCCCAACATTGTTGTGAAAAGGCTGGCAGATGATGAGATTAGCAAGTGTCTGAAGTTTTTCGGGTGTGGGGCGGTATGCTCGATCTTTTCACCAGGTGGGGCAGCATGCTCGAACTTTTCACCAGGTGGGGCAGTATGCTCGAACTTTTCACCAGATAAGGCGGTATGCTCGATCTTTTCACCAGGTGGGGCGGTATGCTCGAACTTTTCACCAGATAAGGCGGTATGCTCGATCTTTTCACCAGGTGGGGCGGTATGCTCGAACTTTTCACCAGATAAGGCGGTATGCTCGATCTTTTCACCAGGTGGGGCGGTATGCTCGAACTTTTCACCAGATAAGGCGGTATGCTCGATCTTTTCACCAGGTGGGGCGGTATGCTCGAACTTTTCACCAGATAAGGCGGTATGCTCGATCTTTTCACCAGGTGGGGCGGTATGCTCGAACTTTTCACCAGATAAGGCGGTATGCTCGATCTTTTCACCAGATAAGGCGGTATGCTCGATCTTTTCACCAGGTGGGGCGGTATGCTCGAACTTTTCACCAGATAAGGCGGTATGCTCGATCTTTTTTTTGTTTCTCATGATACTCGTAAGTTAATTGTACTTTTTTATAGTTTATGTTATAAATATTTACTGCAAAAATATAAGTGCTGCATTATTTCGGCAGCTGCTTTATTATGTTAAATAAAGTCCATTTAAACAACGTCTAGCCCATAAATCGTAATCTATCACACTTGCCACACTGGAATACCAAGCAATTATGCAAATGATTGTTTACAAAATAGTGCAAGATTCGAGCTGAGCACGTTCAGACGAGTTTATCTTACTATTCTATTATCTTCTTAACGTTGAGGTTCTTGAGTTAAACAAGGCTTTAAGTAAAGCGTTATCAACATTATAATAATGTAGCCAGCTTACAATAATTAATAGGGCAATGGCATTTTCTATACAAAGAAGAAGCCACTCCTAAGAAGAAACTAGACGTGAATGTTATGTCTGTTCCAAAAGTGTAAACAAACCCCGTTCAGGTTAAATTCTTACGCAATCACTCACTCAATTTAGTATTATCCGCTTTTCTCAGTAGGTACCCGTCTGTTATATTGGGTATAACGTGCCAGGAGCTGTTTTTGTTTTAGAGTAATTAACACTTTTAAAAGTGAAACACAGTTTTTTTCAAACAATTTGTTTTGTTGTTTTAGGCTTGATTGGTGCGTAGAGCGATGAGAGTGCGAGCGAGAAGTGAGGTAGAACGCAAGGATCAAATATTTCAATGGGCGAAATGGATCATTATTTAGGGTCGGAGCGTAAACCATGATACATCAAAACTTTTATGCAGCAAGCTTTTACAAAAATAAAATATTTACCTTAGTTGTGTATCAAGCAGTTCCTAATACCGTACGCTTTCCCTTTTCCTTTTCGCATAACAAATGTAAAACCCTTCGGAGTGAATACAAAGTCATATGTCCCGTAAGTGATTCCTGCAAGTTGGCACGACGGCACAACGGCACAACGGCACAACAGCACCACGTCCACAATATATGCCAACCGGTCCCATGTGGGCGCCACTAAGAAACTTACTCTCTACGCAGAATAAATTGCACGTACGAACTTACGACCGTACAAAATATAATTAAGGAAAACTACAATTTTGGATTTAATGTTAGTTTTAAATCGTTTCTTTTTATGTACAGAGGTAAATATGATATGATTCAGATAGATTCTACAGAAATTATTAAAAATACGAACAAAAAAAACAAATTAAAACAAACAATGAATGAATAAACGACGATGATGTTGAATGTTAAAGAAACAGTACTAAGCACTGGTTTCGATCTTGAAATTGGAACATATCAAACGATACTATACAAAAAAGAAGCACAAACCGCTATATATCGCACAAAATTGAGACATTTAATGGTTACTATACAAGCAAATCGACAAAAACCGGTGCCAATTATTTTAACAACGCAATTATATTGTCAATCGAGGTCAATGACCAAATTCACATAAAGACCTATTTGTAAAGAGGCACAATATGAAACCTTTGAACTAAGATCACATACAATAAATATAACTTTATTATTTTTATATTCTTATTATGGCGGTAACAATAAAAAAAAAATCGAAAGATCAAACCGTGGATAAAAAAATGACGGCCATCCCTTCATCCGCTAATTGGATGTTAAACGTTGGATATTCCGCGGACATACCTTGACGATTGTTATTTTTACATAGACGGAAAATTTGTTTAGAAAGATTTTGAAGGGTTTTCAAGTGGTACTTAATATTTTTGAAAGTATTTCGACTTTAAAGACAGGCTAACTTCTAATTCACAATGCGTTTTATATAATACATTCTTCGTAAAGTTTGTAGGAGCTTTTATTTATTATTTTATATCATACAGGTAAATTAATATAACTCGAAACAGTCCAAGATGATAGCTAGTTGCAAAGTCTTTAATCTAATTTGAACCACTGTTATCAACCAGAAACATTCAAACCACGCAAGAGCAAGTTCAGAATTAATAGCACAGACAACTAAAGTACATTCCTATGTACCTACTCATTCATCCAGAATAATCTCAAGCTACCTTTGTGGCAGACGATAACAGCTAACAGCATCCAATTGAAACCACACACACACAAAACAGACACAACCATTAGCCTCCCACCTCACTGACAACCCTACGAAGGTTTAACATCGAGTATAACTCGGAATCGAGACGAAATCGTAATCAATCATCGATTTAAATCGGAAAGTAATTAAACTAAGCGAAGCTTTGAACGTTACTCCCAATGTTGAAGTCGAATCATTTCATCGTTATCGATAAGTAGCAAATAATTGTAAAAAGGTAATCAATTCTGAATATAATGAATCGAATTTTGAAATTGTAATAAACTTTGAAGATAAATTAAAGCAATAAGTAGTCGCAAATATAATATTGAGCGTAATTTTGTGAGGTATATTATAGTTAGTTCTCAGCTTTGTTCGCTACGATAGAAAGTTTGACAAAATATGACTTCTAGAACTTTACATCATAATGTACTTACTGTAAAAAAACATTGTATAAAAACTTAGGAGGTTTTTAACATTCAAAGTTTAGACAAATATCTTGGGATAGGTAGTCTAGAACTTTTAATGAAAATTTCTATATTTGAATAAGTTTCAGTAACCTAAACAAAAAAATACAACTACAAAATATTCCGTAACACCAGATTTCCTACTACCTACTTACTTGGTTTCATTCATGTATGTTTACCATGTTTTGCAAATAATTTTGTTTTACTACAAACATTGTCTTACGTTCAATACACTATAATGCTGTATGAACATACATACCTATATAACATTGCCTCAATATAAAAACCTACCTCCGCTTTTCTCCACAAACACGTAGATAAACGCAATAATTTAGTGTTCCCGTCTTACGTGATCCAATTAGGAGCTGGCCTGATCTGCAGGAAAAACATCAGCCAAGAGATTGTCTGCCGCACCAGTCGTAAAGGTTCTTCTGACATCCGAACTTATTATGTTTTCAGGGCATTGTAGAGGTACCTGTTTTTTTTGGGTCTTCCTAAAATAAGAAAAGAACATACGTAAGAGAACATTCTATAATCAAATTGTATGTAAAACCATGTAATGTAGTTTTGTAAATGCTGAATTGATTGATATGGACCATCATTTTATGGCAATATCGTTAACACAACACGCAAACTTTAATGAAAAATAAATTGTAAGTCTAAACACCCGTCTCAAATACATTCTGATTATACCACGGGTACCAAAATAATATTATTAAAAGAAAAAATACACAAAATTTGCATCTAAATTAAATGTTGATAGAATTTGGAAGGCAATCTGGATTTATTAATATTCATCCTTCCAAAGTATAAAATAAAAGGTAATCCAAATTAATTAAAGTTCTCGTAAACAAAGAAATCCCGAAGGAGAGTAGCAACGGTTGCTACGTTACGTCTTACGGCGGTTTTAGGAATCAGAAATAATAACTATGATTGCTAAGAAAATTATACATAAGAAACAAAGAAAAGAAAGAAAATACGTTTATTTGCGGTAAACATGACATAATGGTATTTAAATGTATACAGACTTTTTATCAGGACCAACTCGGAAACCTGACGGTGCTCCTTTGTAAGAACGTACATTATGAGTTTTTAAGTTGGAACAAACAATTCCTCTAATACATAGACTCGTCGATTACATAATCAAAGGTTGGAATTTCAATTTACACCTATCAAGTATACTAGCAACAAATCACTAATTCTCCACAACTAAAGTGACAGGAGGCGTCATGTGTCATGGCGATGGCGGCGTCGTGACGTCATCAAGTGCTTGTAAGTGCGTAGTTACAACTTTGGCTGTAACTTCCAAGGTGGGTAATTTCGCATAACTACAAAAGTTTTAAGTTCATCTTGAATTAGTTATTCTACACTGTGTTTTGGTAACGGCGTGAAGAGGAATTCAAAAGGGGTTTATACGCAGATTCACTGGTTTTGGAAACTAGGTTGATCTGATTTATCGTCTACGTAGGTGTAGCCTTTTTCTTAATTTTCATTGTAAGGAACCTAAGCTATTAAAAAAAGAAAATTTAAACTCCATAAAAAGCACGAAAGTTTAAAACATTAGATGTTCACAAGGCCATCAAAGAGTTGCGGTTAAAATATTCCGTTTTTACATTTTTATAATTCAGTGTGCAGAACAGTTTTAACTTGAAGTTTTATGGTGATTAATGAATAAATTAAAGAAGCTTCGTCTAGTCTGCGAAGAAAACACTTAGGTATATTTGTACAAATTTAAAATTAAAATGTAAGAATCGAGTTTTTTTTGTCTTCATCTGTAGTAATACGAAAACAAATAGGGTGGAGGTAAATCTCAATGCTAGGCACACGACTGCTGAACGAATTGACATGTAAAGTTAAGCTGTTCCTATCATGTGCAGTCTGCGAATGTGCAACGATCCTTTACACATTGAAAGCAGGACACTCAGTCTGGACGTCGGTATTATCCGCTCCATGTTTTGGTACCTACCTGTTTAGTGGCATCAAGTTAAACCAAGAGACCGACCACAACATAATAACTAACAGGCCAGTATTATCTACAAAAACCATCTACAAAAGTTGGCCATCCATTCCCAACTCGCCTCTAATCTATTTCATACAACTGAACCTTGCATAATACTTTCAAAGGCCGGAACTAATAAAATATAATCGTTTTCCACATGAACTGTAACTTCGGGATAACTTGGGCTTCATAACTTGCCCAGTTAGCGCTCGTAGCACGGGCGGGAACGGTTCGTAGTCGAAACGTTACGGTCCGTAGTACGGAGGGTTCCAGAGGTAGGGAGGATGTTATGTGCCGGTTTATGCGAAGTCATTCGCGCCACTCAAATATTAAACAGTACCGATCTGTGTACTGTAGTGTTACGTAACGCAGTGGAAACTGGTTTTGTATTAAACGCAGTGGAAACGTGCTGGGAAATTGAAGATTTTGAAAATATGTTGGTGTAATGGATTTTAAGCAGGTTATGCTAGTGGAAAGCACTAGTAGGTAGTACTTTTACAGTTCTTGGAAAAGAGAAAGAAAATGGAGAAAAGAACATGGACGGCCAACATTTTCCAATGAAACACTTGACAATCACTCACCAGAAGCAATATCTCGAAAACAGTTCAACGAAGTTCAGTGAAAATAAAGCACACGTGTTGGTTCAATTAAAGACGTGAACACGTTTTTATTCGGGGATTAGTTAGTTACATGTTACGTGTAAACGAAACAAAGATGACATATTATTTTGACGACCGAATAAATAGTAACAACCATGAAGTATGCCAACCATTTCCGTCCTCTACATAACATTCCAAAGCACCTTTTCCTTACACTTTAAACGCAAACAACTCGTTAATTTTAACAAGGCACTCACTCGTTCAAAATCCTATAAAAAGCTAAAACAAAAGCATGATAAGTGCCAATAAAACGAAATACGAGCGTTACCTGTCAATATACAGTGTATGAACAAATAATCCGAATTAAAAGCGAGCGAAATGTAACGATTTTTAATCTAATAATTTTATACTTGATTACTTTTGAAATAATTTTATGCTGCGGGTGATCTGGCACATTACATTATCAACGGCGATCCGGTATAAACGGTGTTGATAAACGGGTGGAACTATACAGGATGTTTATCTACAGGATCGTGTGGATAATTATTTTTAATTAATACGAAAATATTACTCATGGATAATTTCAGCCTTTTATCACGGAAAGTTCCGATATCCTAATTATAACAATAAGGTGATGTCTGGGGACAGAAGTGGTTAAGCATTTGAGTGGTAGAACCATTTTTTTTTCTACACACCTAGTTAGGATACCTGTACTCAACAAAGCCCTACCCTTTGGGAAATCCCACATGAAAATGAACACTCAAAAATCTATCCATAGCTTGATGAGAATTAATCAGAACTGAAACTCTTTAGAGACGTGGCTATAATTTAGTAACAACAGCATCACGACGGGCTAAACCGCGACTACAAAGTAGTTTGGTATTCATGAAGTGGCTAATTATTTTCGACACTCGCGTTGTTTTATAGTCGTATGGTGTAACAGCGACTGCGGTTGCGTAGCAGTTGCTTTCGCCCCAACTTTGACTTGGCGAAAATGAGTTTTATTTCTTGACGCTGATCATGCAAGTATGAACCTACACAACCTACTAGGTAGGTACCTATTAGGTAGGCAGTGGCATTCACATCGCTGAAGAGATGCCTACAAGTGAAGATGTAATATAGGCCAAGCTCATGGTACACTCAGATACAGTCAGTTATTTCCCATGTAATATAAGTACCAGCAAATATTTAACTGAGTACAAATCTAGACTCCAGGCTTCAAATAGAATTTTCTAGTGGAAAAAATTAATAAACCTATACTTAGTGTTATGCTTACTGAATAATTAATCTATTACAAAACCTGCACAACAGTACTCTAACGCTAACTGTGGAGGTTTGTAAATGGCTTGTCGTGAATTACCTACCTCGCTATTTCTTTTGTATTGTTAGCTGTAAGCCACCAAAACACAATAAATTAAAAAACACGACTGCCCTGACCAAAAAAACGTACAAAAAGTAAAAAACAAGTTGTATTAGTTAATCTGTAGCGTCGTGTTTTTTATTTTTTATTGACAAGTTCTTTATTTAAAATATTCAAATTATATAGTTTTGTGCTCATCAAGGCCTTAATTTGATACCCATTAATTTGTTTTTTCACATTTGAAAACGAAGCCGTACTGCCGCTACGTCTTTTCAAATAAAAAATTGCCTATCTCACTCGGGATTATGTAAGGATAATTATAGCCCCACCCCATACATCCAAATCTGTGAAGGCATTTAAAAGTTATGGTGGAATTAAGAAACTCACATAGATACAAATACATACATACATGAATCCGGAAAACATTACACTCCTTTTGGGCAGTCCTATAATAACACTTGGTCGTCCAAGGTACGAACCCTACGCTCAAAAATCAGACCAACGAGGTTGTTAAGTTATTCAATCTGAAATTAAATGCCTCACTAACAATGCAGTTGTATTATTAGAAGGGTACTCTTCTAAACCCTTATTAGAAGGTAAAACAAACGCCCTGATTCCACTACACTCATTTATAATTTAGTGAACAATAAAAGCGGCCCAACTAGCCCTTACTTCAAATAAATTAGCTGTAAGGACCACTCGCGGTAACCTCATATTATAATTTTGATTGTTTTGTAGTTAATGTGAACCTTTTAAGTGGTGGTGGTTCAGATCCTGTGCTGATTTTATAATTTAAAGTTGCCTATGTTTAATTTCGTTTTAGTTTATGGATTTTAAATGACTGTATTGTTATTGCTTATCCCAATAAAATTTGTTGCTAACTAAATAGTTAATGTTTGACAACGATATTATCAGAATATTAAAATCATTTCCAAAACGACCGTCTGCAAAGTAATCAAGTATCCAGCAAACCTTTGATTTCACAGAAACTTATGTAATTCCTATGTGAACGGACCCTAGATTAATTAATCATTCGACAAGCTAGACGAGCAGTGGTGGCCCAGTGGTAACGGCTAAGACTTACGAGTTGTAGGTCGTGGGTTCGAACCCAAGCAGGCACTTTACTTTATGTAAATTATTTCATCACCACTGCTCTCAAAACGCTGAAGGAAAACATCGAGAGGATACCGGCACGTCCTAGAACATCCGCCAACCCACAATGGGCCCGCTTGATGGATTATGGCCCACTCCCTCTCACAGAGAGAAGGCCGATGTACCAGTGGTGGCAATATTATAGGCTGACAGCGACAGTCGCACGACAGTTGACAGTCCAAAACACGCACTAAGCTCAGTGTCGCCACACTCAGAGCCCTCAGACCGCGTTCATTTATCATTTACTCCGCCGTACAGCGAGCCAGACTCGACTTCAACCCGTTTGTTCGAGGCTACGACTCGTAAGCTATTGTAGATCTGCTCTGTCCCTGACTCGGTGTTAGTATTTCTATTCTTGATATAAAGTTTCTATTTTAGCTTTGAACGGAAACATTTTGCTCCGTCATTGTAATAAAAATGGTTGCCAACTCGACACTTTATCTTATTAGGTATTCCGTCTAGAAATATTTTACTATAGGTAGGTTTAAATGCCAAAATGTGCAGGCATTCTTAGAGCACCGTAATCTTGAAATAGATGGTGGGCAAAAGTTTTACCAATTTCCATAACACGTAAACACTAGGCACACAAATTAAAGAAGCATTCAAAAAAATATGGTTATCCTTTTCACTTATTTTTCACAATATTATTTTCGCCATTGTTTTATTAACTAAACGTTCACAATAATTGGACAAATTGGATCTTCTGTTTCAATCATTTTTTCTCAGTAAAAGCAATACCTACTTTTTATTGTCCGTTAGAAATGGAAATATTGTTAGTTAAACAGTTTGTTAAAAGCAATCGTGTTGACAGCAATCTAAACTGGACCCACTGTCCAGAATTTGGCTAAGAGCGTAGCATCCATCAGTTGCTGGAACGTGCAGACAACAGGACCCGCCGGACAGGATATTAAGATTCCCATCGTTTGTGGAACAGCACCACTTTAAAACTCTAGGGCGGAGTCATCTATGAATTTCTACCTGAGCAGATATGTTTGGTTTCGATCGACCTGGGTCCGGACCCAGGTCGACCGAAACCAAACATGAACAGTACTTCCCTACCCAACCCAGTCGTGTTAGTGAAGTACTGTTCATGTTATCTCATGTCTTAATATTTCAAGTTGTGTCATGTCATGCTATGTTATGCCATGTTGTGTTATCTCATGTCATGTTATACTGCGTCATGTCTTTTGGCTATCTTATTTTTATCAAACGCGACTATGAAGTTTCAAAAATGAAAACAACTTTTTGCTTTTTTCGCTCCGTTATTGGCGTCATTCGATAGTGTACGTTCGTTAAGAGCGGGCCGAAAGCAAAAATGACTGACTGACTTAGGTATGAAATAAAAATAATATGAGTAACAACATGATATTTCCAAACTTTTTCTGAAACAGAAATAAATTTTTCTCGATAGGAAAACATCACGAATTTACCTAAAATTTCCACGCATTTTCGATTTGTACTGAGAGGAGAGAGAGGACTTAATAATAACGATCGAAGGTTAAGCTACCCTTGCCGAGGTCGGTTCGTAGATGGGTGACCATCCATTAGATATCAAGACCGCTCCGTGCCCCGGAAAGGACGTTAAGCCGATGGCCCGGCTGTCATTCGTAGATCTTTGACAGTCGCTACGGGTAGTCAGAAGCCCAAAAGTCTGACAGCCAGTCTTACCAAGAGGTATCATATTACCCAGGAACTGGGTTCTGGAGGTTAGATAGGCACTCGCTCCATATGTATTATGTTCATTCGGTGAATGGGATAAGATGGGTGGTTGGAATTTACCTTATTTTTGAGGTAGGATAACCAGCCACCATATTATCACAGAAGTTGAATGGGCAATAATTTTGAATTAAACTGAATTAATTAATATTGAATTATAATGAAGGTAATAAAAAGTACTCGAATGCATTTTATATTACCTTTTCCAAAGCCTTCTATTCTTGTGAATTGTAACTGGATATGATGTGGCGTGAAACGTAATAAGAGATATGCAGTCAGTTTGTTTGTCAAAATTGAGCTTTGCGGTTCAAGAGACTCGGTATTTTCTCAAGCGGCACGTATTAAACGTACCTTTCTATTGGCAGACTATTGGGCTAACTTTTCAAAACAATTCTACTAATGACATTAGGGAAGCGAACATAACAAGTAAATGAACGTGATTCCATTTATTTTCAACATTGAGAAGATCTTAGCAATAGAATTAGTGATAATGAATTAATAACATAGTATATAAAATGATATTCGAAACGCTTGATAGTGAACCCAGTGTGCGCTTTCATAATTTCTAACGTAAAGTTATTATCGGGACGTCCACATCCATAAAATGTATGGAAATACGTGCCGTTTTGACGTTACCGTAGACAGAAAAAAAACGACTGCATTATGTTTCCATACATTTTAGTTTTCTGTCATATTTACATTTTTTTTAGTGTCGCCGCGGCGTGGACGTCAACGATAATATCGTCACGTTAGAAATTATAAAAGTGCATAGTGTGTACATACATATTGCTTGTCTATGTGCACTCTATGTAGAACAGTGGACATTTACCAAACAAACTAGTTGAACAAAACTTAGTTCTTGCTTGTGTTTCACAAACTTGTTCAGTCAAGTCCAGCTAGATTGGTAATTTATGCTTTGTTACCACCACATCCACAACACTTCGGATAGAAATCTAGGTTCAATAAATTCAAACTATCTAGATTGTAACGTTTTGGTTTCGAAAGACGTAATGAATGTGCTGAATGAAGAAATGAATCGAGCCTACCTATTTTGTAGCGTTACTCAAATAGAGCCTTGCCGGACAAACAACCTGGCCTACGTTGATCAACAAATCCCGTAGACCTAGGATAGTAATAATCACATTTTTTGACATCTAAATCATGGCAGAAAGCGAATTCTTCGCCCGACACCACACAACTCTGGCGTTATTTTTAGATAAGCAATCAATCTGCCTAGCCTTTTCCCAACTATGTTGGGGTCTGCTTCCAGTCTAACCAAGTGCAGCTAAATACCAGTATTTTACACGGAGCGACTGCCTATCTGACCTCCACAACCCAGTTACTGGGTAACACGATACCCCTTGGTAAAACTGATTATCAGACTTTCGGGCTTCTGACGACCCGTAACGACTGTCAAAGATCCACGAATGACAACCGGGACCAACGGCTTAACCTGATTTCCGAGGCACGGAGGAGTCTCGGTATGTAAAAATGGATTTAGATTATTTTTAGATAAGCGTGAAAGTTAAATTATTTGTCTTGAAATTCATAATGATAAATAGTAAGCTAAGAAAAGTATTCACATGCTATTCTTTTGTAAGGGCGAGGTGTGCGGGCGCTAAGTAGGGCTGACAGAACAGATGATTTTTGTACTTTATTCAGAAAACTTTACAACTTTTTAACATTGCAGGTTTTACCAACTTTAAGTAGAGTCATTTATTTACGCTACGGGAGTGTCTTTGTAATGTTGAAAGTTATGTTTTCTCAAATTCTCAGTCCCTAAAACGGAGGACAAATTTATGCCTTTAGAAGTTTGGTGTCTCTGGTTTAATAAAATTGACTTAACTTTCTCAACTTATTTCTTTAAAAATGATTAATTAAGGCATTATCCTCTGAAACAAGTGGTATAACGGTAAAAGGCAAAATTATCATGACTGTGCTTCAGAGCGTGAATTGATGTTCATGGTAAAGCCTTGCGCATCGCACACAAACACAATGGGAACAAAAATTACATTTTTATTGTGCAATCTATTCAGCAAAAGCCATAAAGCTATTCTACAAAGCATTAAAACAATTCCCAACGATATAAATACCGAATAAAACCGACTATAAAGCAGGCAACCCTAGACAAGAGGGCAAGAAATGTAAGCGCTACTCATTAAGAATTAATTCCGACGATAAATCCGGGGATGTCAAGGTTGCCACCCCTATCCTCGGATAAGCTGCTCATCTGCATACCGGCTGAAGGCTGCGCATGAAAGTTTTTTGGCAACCTGCTTACTTCTGTTGGAGAAATGTCGCTTCTTTAGTTAACTTGGATTGGAGAAGAATGGCGGAAACTGGTGAGTTATTTAAGTTGTCTAAGTAATACATATTTTATCAAAAGAAAAAAAAACCTATTTGAAAAGAGATAAAAATATTCTAGGCGTTATTTAGACCTGTTGTTATATTATGTTAAAAATATTCTAATAATGGACTCATTTTCTTAAGACAAAGTTGTGGTAAAACTTTTAGCGAAGAAGTCTAACAAAGAAACCACGCGGATCCAACTGGTTGCGGCAAACAAATCAAATTTGTAGAGGCGTATGAAATTAAAATTAATTATATTTTTAATTGACTTTCCTCTCACTTTGTGCTAAAGCCGTTAGAGGTCGACCCGTGGAGTCAATAGCACTAGATTATCTAAGACGTATAAATCCTAACTTATATTATAAATGCGAAAGTGAATCTGTTTGTTTGTTGGTTACGCTTTCACGCTAAAATGGCTGAACGGATTTAAATGAAATTTGGCACATAGATAGACCATGACCTAGATTGGAACATAGGGTACTGTTGATTTCTTTATTCCCACGGGATTGAGACTTATGCGGGTGAGACCGCGGGGCGCAGCTTTTAAATAATAAATAAAAACTTTATTCAGTCCAGAAAGAAAGAAGAGAAGAAGAAAACACGGTATAATATTAAAAACTAGTAACAGATTACATAGGAGCCTTAGGTGTTAGATTTTTACAAATTTCCAGCCACTCTAAGATTCTCTGTGTCGTGGGGTCCAAGTAAGGCAAACATTTCCATTTATTTAGGTGATGGTGTACTAGTTAATGTGAAAATATAAAAACAAAACATGAAAAATATAAACACAAAAGTAAAAAAAAATAAGTACAATGTAATAAAAAAGTACGTAAAAGTAGTAAGTAATTACTCTGTAATTAAAAATGCACGATACAGCTTGGTAAGGGTTCATAATTATGTTGACCATTTCTTATTGCCTACTCTAAAAAGCATTGTACCAAGAAGCTGTAGATTATATTTTACGAAGAATTTATCTGACCCTAAATCTACTTTACAAGAATTATCTATACATATAATATAATAAAATCGTAACGAAGTCAAAACTGTAGGTACATTGATATTTTTGAAAAAAAGTCATTGCTACAAGGTCTGGGAACGATTCTAATGCAAAAAAAATAGTTTTAAGAATGTTTGTCTGTTTATTTGTTTGTCTGAATTTATATTCCAGCATCACCCAAACTACTTTATTTTGGGTAGCCTGCGTTATACTACCAAATAAATTAGCATTTATGGTGAGGTGACTGTTAATGTTCAGTTCTGGTACCATGTGGTATAACGCAGGCGTTCATGAATTCATTAAAAACGAAAAACTTTGCAAGCAATGGGAAATTGCAAATGAAGGCTGCGGGTGTCGATCCTGGACGAGCTGCTTCTCACCAAGACCACTGTACGTCGCTTGCTCCCGTGTTACCACTCCTGATTCTCTTTATATTTTGGCAGCTGAGACCAAAACTACAAACGTCGGAAAGTTTTATAAAATGTGATTGTTATTTTAGTATATTGTGGTGTCTTAAGACTTCCAAGCGAACGAAGTTGCGAGCAGAAGCTAGTCTTCAATAAAGTATTTCAAGTTCAACTTGTCAACTCCCTTTACGTAGAAAAAAAAGAGATAAAGGAGCTGTATGACAATTTAACAGTTTTACTATGTAGCATCACCATCAGGCAGTCAGTCTTCATAACGGAGCGAGTTTTTAAAACATTCGAATAATAAAAACCACTTAACACAATCCGTAGTTTACTGGAAAACTAAATCCCAGTGCCACCATTAATGTAAATGAGTCCTTACAGTATTAAGAAAGTGTTTAATAGCAATCAGTTTGAAGGAACGGATTAGATAAAATAAACAGTGTAATGATAGTAAACGTTAGACGTAGCTCAGAAGCGAGAAGCTATGAATAAGTCATCAATTATAAAGTTAATTTCAAAGCCTAATTAGTTTACTTAATAAACCATTTGATTTTTTGTCGCTATATTACAATATGTCAAATGCAGACATTTAACGCATTTTTAAATTGAAATTGGTGTTTATTCATATGATCTTTATTTTCCCTCAAGCTACGAATTAACGTCATCCCTTTGATAAAAAAGAGGCCTTGTGCGTGTCGGACCACGCACAATGAAGGGTTCCGTAGTTGGGACGAATTTATCCCAAGAACAAACTTAACATTGTAGTTGAAAAATTAAGTTGGTCGATCATTACTCGTTAACCTGTAAAGCGTACTTAGCTGTGATAGTTTTCTTTTAACTTCGTTATATATACTACTGCTGTGATTTTTTTCACCAATCCAAATATAACTATTTAGCTCGCAGGATATGACTCTAACAAAAATTTGCACTTTAAAGCTGAATATTTCGCAAACGGATCACTGAATTGAAAAATAGTTTGTACACTCCCGCAATATTTTTGAACGACCTTTCCAACGACACCCCACACTATGGGATAGACGAGAAAAAAAAATCATTCCCACTTTTCATGTAGGTGAGGTAACCTATTTTTTTTTCTTTATTTTATGTTACCACTTTTTCGGCGTGATTAATATGTATACCCATGCCAAATTACAGCTTTCTAGTACTTACAGTTGCTGAGCTAAGCCATGGACAGACAGATAGATAGACAGATATGGCAAAACTATAAGGGTTCCTTGCTTACTACGGAACCCTAAAAATAAAATAAATATTTCTAACTAAACTGAACTGACATTTAAGAGGTTATCAGCTAATGTGTTATTTATTAGAATGTTCAACAATGGACAGCAATGCCTAATGTATAAGATTTATTGGTAGGGAACGCTGACAAATAATCACATGATTAATTTTAGAAAAAAAGTGTATACATACTCCAATACTCAATACATTTATTGCTTCCACATGTGAACTTAGGTGGTGGCTTTACAAAAATATGATCATTGTGGACCCCGTCGGGCACAGCACAGTAGGAGAGGGCTTTTTATTTTGACTACTTAGTTGTTATTATTTTATTTATCTATTGTACTTATTTAATAAAACTTGTAAGTTAAAATTTGTCATTTAAATAATCAGCATTTAGATAATAGAAATTGTTTAAATTTATTTATAAAAGTATTCAATTTTTGTTGTTTTTTAATTAATTCTGGTAATTTATTATATATTTTAATTGACATGACTAGTGTACTTGTAAGTTTAACCAATTTTTATGGCGTAATGTATATTTGGACTGTCTGTTTTCTCTTGTCGCGTAAAAGTGTTGGTAATTTCGAACGAATTTGCATATTTCTAGAATGTAATGGCAGGTTTGAAAATGTCGGTGTCTTCTATATTTTCAAGGATTCTTATTAGTCTTTTTTACAATGTGAAAAGTGTTGGTGCATCTGTCTCCCCACAATATTACGCCGTAGCTGAGCCACGCATATGCGTACGCATAGTAGGTAACAAGTGCAGTTTTAAGGTTAGTGGTTTTTTTGACTTCACGAAGGGCGTATGCAAATTTGGATAGTTTTGATTTTATCTTTTTGATGTGTTATTTCCAATTAATGTTTGTGTCTATAGACAGGCCAAGTAAAGTAAATTCAAGAACGACTTCTATTGTTTTGTCGTTGTAGGTGAAGTTTATGTCTAGTGGGGTTTTTTGACGCGGGTGGAAGGACATTATTTTAGATTAAGAGAAATTAATTTCGAGGTTATGGTCATTCATCCAAGTTATTGATTTATTTAGTGTAGTGGTTAGGTCCTCGCTCAAGGCTACATTGTTCCGGCATGAAGTTAGAAGCGAAATATCATCACCAAACAACACGCATGGTTCCCCTTTAAACCCTTCTATGGTTTTTGGAAGGTCGTTTATGTAAATAAGAACAAGCAGGCATCCAATTACACTCCCTCTATTCTCCCACGGAGGCGTTAATTGCTTTACTGTCACCGAATATTTTGTATCTTTTTGGTATTTACATTATAAAATTCTATTTCGACCTGGTGTTCTCTATTTGTTAAATACGATTTAAACCATTCATGAGTTTTACCGCGGATCCCTATACCCTGTAATTTAATATAATGTCATTCTGCCC
The DNA here is from genome assembly GCA_949128155.2 of Xanthia icteritia. Classification (NCBI taxonomy): domain Eukaryota; kingdom Metazoa; phylum Arthropoda; class Insecta; order Lepidoptera; family Noctuidae; genus Xanthia; species Xanthia icteritia. Next base: position 1,063,924 of record OX421932.2, read on the forward strand.
TTTATCGTAAGCTTTGGTCATATCTAATAGTAAACTTACGGCGTTTTTTTTTGTTATTTATTATATTTAAAGCTTTCTGTATGTGTTTATAGGAGAATCTAGAATCTACACAAAATCAAACTGGTTGCTAATTTAATTTTATATTTATTTTTATTTTTTATAAAAATATATTACTTTGATTTTACATTATGTGATTAGTTCCTCACACACTGACTTATTAATTGTAAAATTTTAGGAAAATCGTCTATTTTTACAATGTTTGTAAATATGTGAGCACCATGTATCTATCACATAATTAATTTATCTGTTGTTGCTTCATTTTTAATTCTTTTTACCTATTGTGGTACAGTAATTTTATTGTAGGTGCATCGTCTTCACATATAATTATATAACTAATATACCAATACAAAATATTGTAAAACATTTTAGAAGAGTAACGGTGGAGTTTCTTGCCCATTCTTCTCCATGCAATTTGAAAAATTGCTAGACGAGTTCGACTCCATCTGCGACTCCAAATTTTTTGAGAAAGCAATGTGCAATCGCGTCTACTCACGATTGCTTTCTCAAACATTTTGGAGAGGGTTGGTAGAAGAACTATTGGACGGTTATTGCTTGGATCCGATTTCGAGTTTTTTTGATGGATTGGTTTTATTAGTGCTTTCTTTAGGTAGTCCGGGAAAGCAGTGACTTCGAAAGATTGATTTACTAGCAAGTAGAATGGTAACGTAAGTTCGTAAGTTCTCCCTCTTGGCTCTCCCTGTAATGAGTACTGAGTAAACGAGGGATTGTCCTTTAATTTTTTATACATATTTTATGGTTTATTTTGTGGGTCATTGGTTAACAAGTTAACTAATTACCTTATGTTTGAATTGTTTTAAGTATTTCAGTGAAGGTTATTAACAGTCTAAGGTTGGTCAGGTTTAAAATAGTTAACCTTATTGGGGTGACCGGGAATCGTTAGCAAACATAACTCTAGTTAAGAGTGGTGCCTACAGGCGTGAATTATAAATACGGGTTTATATCATAGTCGCAGGTACGGACTGCAGAGATGAACGTGTGAAAATAAAAAAGCCTAGATTTTGACTCCTCAGTCTATTATTGTCGGTATAATCTTTATTTTATGGTACCTATAACATTAAAGAATACCTATCAGGTGCTGCATTTGTTAAGACTCCTGAAAAACAGCAAATTTAATGGAACACCAGAGTTCTTTGCAGCATCGATCATTTTATAAAAGTAGTATTCGTAAAAAAATTGATTTGTAATAACGAAAATTAAATTACAACTCACTTTTGATAGACAGACTTGAATTACAATGAACAGCCTGAAGCTAAACCATTTTCAGCCATGTCAGGGAAACATACAGCATTGAAATTCATAATAAAATGTAATATATGGTTTATTTTAACAACTATTCAGAAACATACTATATTTTGTCAGTCACAAAAAATATACAACTACAGACCCAAAAATATCCTCACTATCTAGTCTTCATACTCCATACAAGCTTAGGTCTCGCACAGGTTGAAATCTAATAGATTTTGCTTGTATTTTATTCCGTGAACGACGTCAGAAACCAAACACCACAAAAAAGGCTTTTACTTAAATCAATGCGCGCGTAGAGTGACAAACGGTTCGAACCGGCACGGTACGGTGCGGCACGCTGCAGGCCGACACGGTACGGTGCGGCACAGTGCAGGCCGGCACGATAATTATGGCGCGGTTGTCGCACAGCTAGACACAGATAAACAAAGTGCTAATCGCAGTTGAAGCTTGTGTCGGGCTATTCGGACAACAGTCGATAGATAGAGGAATGACGTTGCTTGAATCCTAACGTGACAAGCAATATTACGAGTTACAACTTCCTTACAGTTTGTGTTTGAGAAGATTTTCCTGAAAGCCTTCTGTCATCGTCCGCTATAATAAAGGAACGTCCCCAAAAGTTGCTAATGAGTGGATCATAATCTTCATCTTTTTCTGGGTCAACACAAAAACGAATGCCTTGTGACCTTTGAAACTTTGTAAAAGACTACCTTTTACTTGAAATTGAGACCAGTTCCAACACACCCACACAAAACGGAATTTCAGTTATTTTCGAGTAACAAAATCGCATAAAATCCATCACTCGAACACCCTTCACACATTATCGGACATCACACCATCAAACCCCCAAATTGTGAACCACAATGACCGTAATATCCTTCCAGCTGACAATGAATCAGGGGCTGCACGCGCCGCCGTGACACGCCGTGATCAATACCGCTAGGAAATGGGAGATTCATCCTAGTTGACGGCCGGCGCGCCCGGCACCCGGCCCGGCCGATCCGATCCGTTACACTCCCAATCGTCTTTAACGAACATTTGAATTTAGAGTGGGGATTTAATTTTCGACGTTTTGGTGATTAGGTACGTGGGGAACGGAGTGAATAGGTAGATAATTCGAGTTCAGTACAACGCTTCCTGAAATACCTGTAGAATAGCTGGATTTACTTACATTCCCTCTCGCAAATTTAAAGGAGCGTGAATTCCCATGTCCGTTGCGAGTAAATGTAATAGACTCGCATACCCTAAGCTCTCGGAAATTCACGAGTCAGCCCGAGATTTTAGCTGTCTAAGAAATTCACTAAGTACCCGTGGAGTAGAAACTTGGGCTATGAACAAGCTGTCAAATATAGATAGTTGATATCCTTCAGAGTTTTAAAGAATAATAGACAGCATCTCTTTGGAATTATACAGCATCGAAAACATTGATAGATCATCTGATCAGTTTGTAGACGTCCCTTACGGGATTCGGATTGCATCGGATGAACAGTGGTCCATTAATCTTAAGTGCATTAAGTGCAGATCGGAACACTATTGAATCACTAGGCTACGTCTGCGGACTGATGACTTGAATGTAAACTGCATCAGAGATTTTCAATCCAAAGGGAGCTGTAATTTAGCTTTAAGTACGTCATAGGTTTTGAGGTACACAAATCTTTCTTACGAAGAAATCCTTTAAAAAAGTCCCATTCAGGTTGAACTTCACCAACAAGCTTTACAATTCTGCTACCCCTTAAAAGATGGTACGTTCTATTTTATAGTCATTATACACACATCAAAAAAAAATTGCGATCAGTTTGAAAAATCGAAATCTTTTTTGTTACGGCGGACTATATTATAATTTCTTCTTCTTTTCAAATTGTTTACTTAAAAATATAGAATTGGAATATAAAACAAAAAAACAAATTCAATTAGTTTCCATATAAAAAGAAATTCAATCCAAGCTTACGCTCATTCAGAAATCTGTCTTAGTCAATTTTAACGGATTTATAATATTTTTTCGAGGAAAGTTGTAATTGATAAAATGTCAAGAGGATTATCAGAAGTTTCACGAGCAAGAATTGTAACTTTGAGGAAAGAAGGATATTCCACGAGAGAAATAGCACGCAGAGTTGCTGTATCCCAATCCTGTGTCGTGGCCACGTTGCAGAGGTACCACGGCAGGGATAATTTAGCTGACTGACCCCGCAGTGGTCGCCCAACTATTCTGACTGCTGCTCAGAGCGCTATATCAGATTGCTGGCAGTCCGTGACCCAACAATCACAATAAAAGCAGAAGTGTGCGCCGCCTCTGGACTTGATGTTAGCACTCAGACCATTTGGAATTGCTTACACCAGACTGGACTACGAGCACGGAGGTCACGGGAACGTCAGCGACGGAGACCGCAGTGAGCTCGGCTCCGGCAAAATGAGGAAGATGAGGAGGAAATCATTTGGCAAAACTGTCTCTTCGTTGACGAATCGCGAAGCAGGACTCATCCAGATAACCGACGTGTCCGTGTCTGGAGAAGACCTGGAGCCTCTGAAAAGCAAAAAACTGCCACTGGAACCGTTCAGCAAGGCGGGAAATCAGTGTCCTTTTAGGGTGGAATTATGATTGGAGCTAGAACGCCTTTGATCCCGTATCGAGGGTCCATGACGGCAGATAGGTACAAAACAGTCGCTATTGATGGAATTGTCAGACCATTCCATGGTCACCAATTCGTACTGGTCGATGATAATGCGCCCGCACATCGAGCTCAACGAGATCAGGGAAGCCGCTATTCAATACTTAGCTTAAAACATAATTCCTGTTGAGCCAAAAATATTTTGGGTATGTGGGTGGTTTGCGCACTATTTAGCTCATCGCTAAGAACAGGTTTTTGCGTGGACAGTTCCTGTTGTTTCCTGATTGTTTTTTCTTTGGTTTTTAATTCATATTTAATTCACATTTTGATTACTAATCTGCGTTCGTAATCTGTTTGCCAAACTTGTAAGCAAACACGAATTTTGGGAAAAACAACTGTAATAACCTACACATAAGGTTCAGTTTGCGCTACAACTTCATATTATTTTTTATGAGTTTTTCAACAGTACTAGTCAATCTAAAATCAATTTTGTTTACACTTACATAAAGTTGATGTTTGTTTGGGTGGAAATAACATTGATTCGAAACAATTATTTAAATAGACCTTATGTAGTTTATTTATTTATTTATTTAGAGGTATAAAAAGTATGTATTAGGTATGTTGAAACTGTTGGTACTCCCCGTCACTTGTCCATAAGGGTTCATTAGAAAACCAGCGTCAGACAGCATTTGTCTGGCATTAATGCTGAAATGAACCTTTTTGGCGCAGCCGTGAGGCACACAATTGTCGCTTTATGATTATTTTCACTTTTTTATTTTTATTTTTGTATTAGGTATGTGTTTCACGAACTGTGTCCAAATAAATATTATTCTTTCTTTTCTTTCTTTCTTTAAGAATGCTGGATAACTTGATTCTCAGCATGCCCAGGAGGATCTTCGCATGTGTGCGAGCCAGGGGAGGAGTTACATTAATAAATTGTTGTTTAACCAAACTTATGTTTGGTTAAACGATCTTTTTCTTTCCATCAAATTTCTGTTACAATTACATCAGAATTGAATTACACAACTTTCGATATTAAAAAAATAAAAAAAGGTTTATGTTTTTATTACAAACTGTGTATTTCTATTTTTTTAAAGATATAACGTACACTCTTTATCTTGATAAAGTAAATTTTAAAAATATATCAGATTTTGCTAGTGATCACAAACTTTTTTGATGTGTGTACCTATGTATGCGTTACCTGTCTATACAATCAAATACCATATTAAAAGAGACAAGCAAATATTATTAATTGACTAATTAGTAATTAGAACAGCTGGCTGATTGATCGGCTCAACACTAACACAGGAACAATGGTTATGTCTACTAGTACACAGTACTACACGCCGAGGTAATCAGTTCAATTAGTTGACACAACATAGATCTTGAAAGGGCGATGCGCTGTTGTAAACATAGATCAAGCGAAACAGAGCGTATGGCTTTAGGAAGTTCACTTGATCCTGAAATTAGTCGCTTTCTTATAATTTGACTGTGGGATATTAACAGAATTGTTTGGTAAATTAAAAAACACATTGAAACAAACAATCAACAATCAGAGTTATTTAAATACACTAACCTTAGACGTCTAACGCGTGCTACACACATGTTCGGGTCGGCAAAATATATATTGAATTTTCTCGCCCGGCCCGTGCCGAATCAAGCCGACCGTACAAGTGTGTAGCACGCCTAATAAAAGAAAACATCGTGTGGAAAACGACTTAACATTCTGAAATCAGCATTACGTACTGTACCAGGATGCTGATCAACAATTATTCTATGAGAAGAAGCCTTTGCCCTGCAGCTGATACATCAAGTGTGTAGGGATCAAGTACATTTTTAACTACAAAAAATTATCCGATTAATATTTACCTAATCTAGTCTTCCAGACTGGCTTCTTACTTTAATTCCTATGTTTAAGTTAACAACTTATTTTGTAATAATTATGAAAAATTGAATTTTTGGTGGGAAATTAATCCAAGTTAATGTCGTCAATTAAATGGCAAAAAAAGGCAAAAAAGAGGATTTTTTATTTTTTTTGTTAAGATAAAAAATTAATAATTTGTGCTTCCGTTCCATTAACATGAATCACATAATCACAGCTATTTGGCATGCTTAAAATCAGTTCATCAAAATCGCTTTGAGGAATGGCCGCCCATGTTCTTTCTACAAGTCAAAAAGTTGTTGCGGGGTCGGCACGGCATCCATACTTGGCAGAGCTCTTCATTGGAGCATATCTCATGCGTGCTCAATTTAGTTGAGATCTGGCGTTTCAGCAGGCCACGGCAGGAACGGCAAGAGTACGTGTTAAGACTCTAGGTGTGTGGACGCGCATTGTCGTGCATTAGACGAAACGAATCACGCAACCGGCTTCGCAAGGGTATGATCACGTCAGAAAAAATCCTCTCCGCATAAATCTGAGCATTGAGGTTTCCCCTGATCCAAATGAGATTGGTTCTTCCACCGATCCAAATTCCAGCCCAAACCATTATTGTTCCCCCTCCATATGAATGAACTCTGTAACAAAATTGCAAACGTTCTTGACGTCCAGAGGTCCTCCAAATTCGAGTATGTCTTGTATCCGGCCTCATACCGAAACGAGATTCATCGGAAATGCAAACACAGCGCCAGTCTTATTCCTCTTAATTTCTGTGTTCGGGAGGCCATTGTAAACGGGCCCTACGATTGCGGGGTGATGGGTGGAACTCTCAGCGGCCTTCGGGAACGCAGACCCACTTCTATTTCGTATGGTTTGGTTGCTTATCAGCAAGCCTGAAGAGCTGAGCCTCATAGCCAACATCATGGCGGTCATGGTACGATTCCGTCGAGCAGTATTTTGGATGTACCGGTCCTGTCTGCGAGTGGTGATGCAAGATCGTCCTCCATGTCGCTTGGCCACGCTGCCCGTCATACGATAGCGTGTTCAAAGGCGGCTTATGACGCTCTGTGTAGTGCCAAAAGCAACATTGACAGTACGTTGCCTAGAACCAGCTTGCAACATTCCGACGGCTCTCGTGATCCCTTCTCGTGTCAAATGATGTCGTCGCTCCATATCGATGCAATTTTTTTCAGTTCCGATGCAGAAATTGTAATGGTTTTTGTAAAAACGCTGTTATAGGAATCCTGATTGACTGATTGATTTTCAATTTTTTTAATCAAAATATAAAGACAATTCTTTATTCAAATAGTGAAATTCACTAAAAAGAATCAATAACGATCCAACAAATTAAAATAGTAATCCTCAATTGCGGCGATACTCTAAAACCTACTTGATCCCTAGACACTTTTGATGTGTGTACTTAGATTGATACAATTTTATTTTATTTGTTTTGATTTGACGAGTTCGGCTTATTAAATCTATCCCATCCCTTTGTTGACTACATCACTACCACATACCACCTCTGGCTTACACCACGTATACTTAGGCACTTAGATCAGCTTTTTCTACGTACAACTGCAACCTACTCACTTTTGTTTCACCGCAAACCGTAGGTACGTACGTAACACAGCGAAAGTTCCCACTTTACAATTTGCAATACAATAAGAAGTTACACACAGCCATTATAACTTCAAACGGCACTATTAGTCCCACAGGTGGGCAAATCTCGAAAGTCGTTTACGGCATCGTTATGATTTTAGTAGGGCGAAGTAATTACCTCACATATTGCGGCGCCGCGACGTGAGCCGCGTACCAGTGTGCAGCGACCCTAACTCGTTAAGTCATAGATGTGACGCTAACAATGCTTATAAATATTTATGATGGGTAAATATTAAACTAATAACTGTCTTGGAATGATAAAAAGATAAGTTTGATGTCTGTCACGCGTGATAATTATGCCTTTTAGCCTGTTTTAATAGGGGAGAATAGAAACGGTCTGTACAAGCAGTTCTCAGTAACAAGAGTATGCTTGTTTATTTTTTAAATTTCTGACAAATTTAAGAGGATTGACTACATGCCTCGTATTTTTTGTGGATAGGTAGGTAGGTAGACAGGCATTAAGTATATTAATTTAGTTAGCTATTTTATTAGTACCTACGAAATTCGTGGAATTTTGAGATTGAGTGAGACTTGTATTTTCCGCATATCACAACTCAAAGCCACGTTCGCTATACTTAATTCAGTAACATTAAGACAGTAAATGAATGAATCTACATCCAATCGCTTCATACGAGTAATGGTGATGGCGCTCAGCTCAACCAACGACACACACAGCATCAATCACAGATCAACCAAAATGAATTCTCCGAACACAAAAAACATGCGACAAACAGCGCTGGAACACGATTTATCACAATATATCAACACAAAGGGAGCTCACGTCACTGGGGGCGGAGCTGAGCGAGCGATCACGAATTTAAATTAAATTATGTTTATTTTACTCCAACTCTAGAACCGTCAACATAACAGTTTGGTATGCAGGTAAGTAATACATTGAAATTGTTTCACTATGCGAACGGCGTCTTATCTCGGAGAAGTCTTTATTATATTCATTCAAATTGTAGGCGTCACTGTTCAGAACAGAATCGATCCATGTGAAATACTGACACAACGTAGCAAAAATATGTTACAGTGCCTGCATACCTATCAATTTTGTTGACTGTACGTAGCTAAGTAGTGCCCGGTTCTTTCAGTAAAGTTAAATTGGAATAACAGCCGTCAAAGAATGAATGCTTACTGCGTTAACTTTTACATACATTCCGTATTTAAAAGTTAACGCAGTAAGCAATGGGCGTGCGTGCGCAGACATCAATTACGAGAAGTTGTTTTTATTTGTTTTCGGCAGATGATAATTAATTTTTAAGACTTCAATTATTTGCATGCTTTTATAAAAGTAAAATATATAAGTCACTGACGAGGGATAGAATCTACTCAAAAGTGCCGAAGTGTCCTTTCTTTGAATTCATATTTGTGTATAACCTTATGACCAAAACCCAAAAAGCCTTTTAACTCAATCAGTGCACTTCAAAATACTAGGGCTTCATAAAAATAGTGCAACAATATCGAAATCAGAACGGCGGTATGCAGGCTTATTGCCAAGTATGCAGCTGTGTGCAGTCGTGTACCTTCGAGCCGACGCTGGCAGCATTCTCGACGACCTCTTGAAGTCGCCTGCATTCCTGAGCACACAGCATCAATATTTTGTTACCTACGTAACAACTAGGCATAGCTGTGAATGTGAACTAAGTACTCTAACTGTTACGACGACAGATTTAAGAAAGCGGTTCCTTTGAAATATCTAATTAGCCTGTAAATGTTTTAAATATTGTTAAATATTGTGAATACGGCCTTTTCAGTGACCAGTACTATATTTACGGTTAAATGGATGTTCATAATCACCACGCGCGGCACACGGATCTTTATAATCGTAGTTCGACATGAAAGTTACTGCAGGAATAGTTGGCAATGGGGAGCTTTTTAAGCCGGAAAGCAGTGGTTGTAAGGAAAACCTCTAACGTTAGATTCAGAGCGCTAGATTGAGTGAAAAATCAGAGTTTATATTGACATGAGAAACTCATCTCGAATACTCTGCTGTGACCCCAAGGCTAAACTCACTATAGTATTACCGCTCCATAAAAAAACGAACTTAAGTCGGTACGTGATCTAATTAAAAATTTCCCTTGCGAGTCCACAAAGTAACCTTTTTAGCTGAAAAGAAAACTTGTAGACACGAAGATAACAGAAAAGTTGTAGCGTGGAGGCTCCGCCCTCGGTAAATGGTAAGTGCCGGGCAGACGGGCCGGGACCGGTATCGCACATCGGCGCTCCGCGACCCACGCCCCTGATACCGTGATACCAGGCCTTTATTGTTTAGCGTTTGTTTGCAGCCGAGCCAACGTTGAAAGCGTTACTCTTTTAATTTAGATTTCCCTGCTCGATGGTCGTTAATCAGCTTGTAAAAGCTAAGTTTTCGAATGAGGTGTCGGAGCTTATGCCCCGTTCTGTTTGCAAAGTTTTTTCTTTATTTATTACTTTGTACCTTGAAATGGCGAGAGTTTTTGTTTTTGGCATGGGAATAGGTTTAGGTATCGCGTTTTGATCATTCTGGAATTTATGCATTAATATGATCTTATCATTAAATCTTTCTGTGGTATTAGAGTAATACTAATTGCATGTGTTTTTTGGGGCAGTTCCTGTTCCATATTTGTTTTTATAAAATTGTAGTTCTCAATAATAATTTGCTAATTTATCATATTTAAACAGGATGAGTTTCCGAGTAATAACGTCTTTAATAGACAATCTTCACATCACAAACATCCACTCAAACGCAACACATTTTCTCTTCATCTCGCATCAGAAGTGGTTCCCCATGCATTTCGTTCATACTTCAGCATACACTTAACATAAAAGAGCTCTCGAGAACCGTTGCCGGAAAGTAAACGTTAAAAATAATGAATTTTGGCAGAAATGCATCCAAAATATATGGGACACGTAGATGATGTACCGCTGCCTTTAGTGATGAGGACGGCGCGGGAACTTGGCTCCTATTGGGGGATTACATTATGCATGGTCGTCCTACTTTGCTATGGCTACTGTTTATTTTTTATTTTTTATTAAACTGGCTTTATTTTTTTTAATAAACTGTGATTTTCAAAGAATTGATGAAGAGTTTTATTTTTGTCTGCTAGGTATTTTTTGTCTCTGTAAACAGTCATTAATTTGCATCATATTATATCTATGTTATCACATACGTAGGATATGCTATTGTAAACAGTATTCCAATTATTTCAGTAGACTAGGTAGAAATTAGATGAATAGGATGGGATTGTACAGCAAATTGACAATTCAAGAAGGTAGGGGAACGTGTGCTGTAGCTGCTACGAAATACGATTTCTCGTAGCGCTATTATATAAGTTAGTGCTACGAATAAAATTTCGTAGCGCTACGGATAGTGCTACGCATCACAATCTTGCGTAGTAAGCGGGTATTTATGGTATTTGAGTCAAAGTTCAACTAAATCATAAAAAAGCAAACAAGATAAGTTATAATAAAAAAAACCGATATAATTACTATTATTACTCTTTAAATTGATATCGAATATAATAACCGTAAAATTAAAGTATGCAAACACAATATAATTAAACAAAATACCTGCATTATCCTCAAATCTATGAATATTATTTAAAGTCGCTTTTCATGTCTGTCTGTACGCCACGAATTTTGATAGGGTTTTGACCAACATTTAGAAAATTTACCTATTACGGAAGGCTTAAGTGTTTTGTTTATAATATAACACTAATATCAAACCTACATATAAAATTCAAGAAATCTCGATTTTTTATCAAGTCGTAAAAACCGTGCGAAGCAGGGGCGGGTCGCTAGTAAATTATAAATAAACACTTTTAATATGAATTTAAAAGACAAAAGATATTCACAATAACTTGTATTTTTCGAAACACATAAAATAATATTAATTGATACTTAACTTCAATGGCTTGTTCAGTATCATAATGTAAACATAAGGTTAAATAAAAATGTATTAATATTCAAACGCCCTGGACTGGTCTGGGTTATAAAAATTCAGAGACACGATTGACAATAAAATTGGGATTAGTAAAAAATGTGTGAACTTCTAAAGTAATGAGGACCCTCGAACAACAACAATAATAATTTGCTCATGCAAAGTTAGCCAGGCACCTGCATACATATTATTATGTATGACCAAAGCATTAGTCACACAAATGTAACTACAAAGTATTGTCCTGGACAACATTTTTTTTCTTTAAAATAAAGATGAGATTCTTCTTGTTCAGTTAAAAAAGTAGCCTGCAGTATTAGTAAACTCTAAGCGAGACAGTTATTTGTACCGCTCTAAAATTCTTGCCACTAAGACAAGCAAACGGGGTATCAATGTGTGTGGTACCGGTGCCAATCTTCTTGACACCATTGTTTTATGTCAGCAACGGGGCTGAAGCAACCGACTGTCCCTTTCAACATCAAACACCAGCCTATAATTGGTCTCACAGAGAACAATCGAGCACTGATCACCGCGCTTGCGCATTGTATTTTATTCAATCAAGTCCTCCCACTTTTCCTCACGATATCTTCCTTCCTGACAGATATCGGTTCGATCTATGTTACAAGCGTTACTTAGCGGATTGGTTCCTATCTCTCCAAGTTTACTTTTCGCTGAGAGCATGTTTATCTTGAGAACGTTTAGTATGCTCTTGTGAATAGTTGGCAACTTTGCCATAGTTGAGATGTATGTGGAGTTGCTCTCCAGTCAGTACAGGAGAGTTCGATTTGTGGAAAGTATTTTGGAGTGGGCAGATGTGGGTTATTCAACCTTTGCCTTTGAGTCCCGTGAAACAAGAGGGTTGAAGTCCTGTAAGTAGGCCGCACGTCAGTGGTAAGAAAACCAGTTTAGGCTGACCTCTTATTCTATTGAACCTACGTACTCCGCTAGGCTAGCTAAAGCTCAGTGTTACCACCCACGTGCGGCTTACTGTAGGTTTATTTTCAGCGGCATTTGTACCCACCACAGCAATGTTGTTTGGCAAGTACGACATGATTATACCTCCGAAAGATCAGTTTCACAAAGCAGTACTATTACTATTGGGCTTTCATATCGGCTGACGAGTACCGGAGAGAGAATCAATAATGACGTGGCACTGTTTGATACATAACGTGTTGTGCAGCAGCTGCAGCAGCTCCTCACACGAGTAGGTACGCTCAGGTTAATTGAATCAGTTAGTATTAATATAATTATTTTTTATGCGGCATAAATTGATAATTCAAATGAAATTATTGAAATTAAAGAGTACAGATTGTGTGTGAATTATTACAGTTAGGTAGATGTTTAGATTGTCTTCTTGCATAATTTTGCAAAACCCCTGATAGTTTTCTTTTATCACGCCAGATTTTTCATAATCGTCATAAAAAATATATAAATACTATATTAACGTCAGATATTTGAGAATAAAGCAGGTGACAAAATACAACGAAGAGCAAACGTGTTTCTAACTGCCTCATATTTTTATCTTATTTCACCAACACAACACAAAACGATACAGCAGGCAAACGTTCTACAAACACACACACAGAACAGAAACAACAGAACGTCACGGGCTAAGTGTACGATACTAGAATTATTAAATCCCATAGTACACGCAAGAAAATATTGTAAGTATTTTCAATGAAAACTGAACAGACTGCTGTAATTTTCATTGCATTACAATGTTTTGCTCAAGATACAAGATGCATGAATGCCGCTGCGAGTGCCATAGATGTGTATTTTGTATTTCATCATGCTTTGATAAAAAAATCTAGGAAACAAGTAGCTTATGTTCTTCTCCTATTAGTCGTTCATAACGAACGCTTATGTGCTTTAGGCGTGAAAAGATAACAGATATAGTTTCTTATGGATTAAACTGCTCGACAAACTTTCTAAGAATGGATTCTCTGCTTCTTCTTCTATAGTGCTACAACTCTTAACCCTGACCCAATTAGAGTTCCTCGTGAAGACAACAAGCACTGCCTAACCACTAGAAGACGCGACGTGAAGGTCGCCCCATACCACGGAAATAGGCGCGAAGTCAAACAATAGGCAGCGACCGAGAACATTATGTTATTGTAGAGAAGTTAGGATTATCTATTACTAGTTATAACATATTACATATCACACTCGGCATTCATGTAGTTTCCACGAGTGAGAAAGACTTTTTGTTATTGCATAAGAGATATCCTTTTATGAACATAGGCATAAACGAACAAGTTTACCTTTTTATAATATTAGTTTAGTTTAGGAAACACTAACTTTTGCTGAAGTAAAGTATCGTGACGAGTTTAGATGTTCTGAAATCACCAACGTCAGTAAAATATGTGAATCAGTGTCAGTGTATTCGCTGATTCCTATAGTCCAACGAGGCGAACGCTAGATTGTGAGTTCTGGGGCCTTATTATGAAGTATTAATGCCATCATTATTCCACTGCGAAAAAAGGATGGTGCTAGCGGCCTTGTATAGCTCCGTCTCTCACACTGGAATAATGGTGGCATTAATACGTCATAATACGGCCCCAGGACCCTACGTGTTGCACATTCATAGCACTCAGCAGAAGCATGTTACTAAGTTGGTCCACTAGTAATAAGTAAACCCAGATTACATGCAATGTCTTAAAAGAAAATGTCTTTAGAGGTAAGAAAGATTTTTTTGTCGGCAGTTACAGCCTGATATTATTATCAAAATTTACGTGCCAACGAAGGATTATAATAAAGATGTTTACAAAACAAAAAAAAAACTAAATGGCATTGTAGTATTTTGTTTGTTGGTAATTGAGGCAGTGAATAGCAGCGGTGTTTGCCACGGGAAATTAAACTTCCGCTGTGTTTTCCTGAACACCTTCCACATTGAGAGCCGCACTTAATTATTACTGACAGACGCCTCATTTCAATTCAGTTTTGTTTTGAATTATAGCTTGTGTATTGAATTTGACTGCTACGGGATATGGAAATCTTTTTGGAAGTAGAACGCTGTTTTGTTTTTAAGCTTCCTGGCATGGAACAGTTCGCTGCTTTCCCGACAGTGTTGGTGGTGATTGAAAAGGGAAATTAGGAGAATTGATTCCATCGCAATGTGAGACTAAAGCTAAGCTAAAAAAATAATACGAACACGACGGAAACAGCAGTGGTAGCCTAGTGGTGTGACCGTCGGACTGCCGAGTCATAGGTCTCGAGTTCGAACCCAAGGCACCCACCTCTGACTTTTCGGATTTATGTGCGTATTGTATAATTATCACTTGCTCCAAAAACAGTGAAGGATAACATCATGAGGAAACCGGCATGCCTGAGAGATATATCTCGACGGTGGCATGTGAAGCCAAGTCAGAGGCCCATGGGCGGCATGAAAACTCTGACACCAGGTTAGTCACCAACCACACGAAAAAGAAAAGAAAAGAATAACATAAAAGCCTGTGGAACATGGTGATTACGACAATGGTTCCTTAACAGTTTTGTCTTACCTACCCATAAGTTGCCCATTTTTAGCAGCTAGATCAATTAATTAAAACATTTAATAGGTACACTTAAGATGAAAATTAACAAAGATTTGAAATGTAAATTAAACTAAATGAATTATTCATTATTAAGATATGGGCTGAGCTGATAACAAACAGATAAGTACCTGACATTGATTATGTATATTTAATCCAAATATAATTATAATTCAATACTGCCTCTGTTAAACTTAGTTAGATTATATCAATATTATTCATTTGATCTACGATTACGAAGAAACCATTAGGACTAATAATAGATAACTTATTAGAAATCGATGAATTTAAGAAATAAGTAGAGTCTGACTGAAAATGGATTAATATTTTCGGCCGGAAACGAAAACGAAATTCGGCTTGATTTGCATATTCCGCCGAAAACCTGAAAAAAATCGAAAAAAAAAACTGGCCTAGTGCCGTGTGGGTTCCGTAGTTGGTATGAATTTATCCCAAGAACAAACTAAACATTTTAGTTGAAAAACATGTTCTCCCATACATTCTCATTGCAAATGTAAGTTTTACGCACAATATTGAGAGATTTACTACGTTGTTTTAAGGCCATAGCTGACTTCGTATAGCTTTTCCTATACGAAGCCATAATATTCCGTAATCTATGAGTAAAGAACCGTCCTCCGTATTTTTTTCAAAATTTTAGGCTCTGAATGGGAATGGTCAATTTTCATCAATTTTCTTTAATATCTTTAAAAGTACGTATTGACACATTTGGATAAGGAATTAACCACGTTGTTACAACGATTTATTCTATCGGATTTGTAATAAACTAACAACTGAAGACTTCAGACCGTTATTATCCTTAATAGCATCGCTATAATCAAGCTTTTAAATCTAAAAACAAAGAAAAAGTCCAACAGTAGTAAAAGAAAGTAAAATAAAACAAAGCTAAAGAGGAAGTTGGAACAAACAAGTATTTCAATAAAGTTTTGTAGTAATAAAGTAAAAAAATAAAACAATTGGAAGCGTTTACTCGAAGCCTTATAATTGAGAACACTCGTCTGCCGTGAAAAAATAGATAAGTTTTAATTTTATATTAAAGCAAATGAGATCTTTCTCGAGTTAAGGCACAGAACTAGAGGTCCTCTTCAGAAGGTCAGGCTGAAAAACTAATCAAGATTCCTTTCAAGATCGCCTTGTTGCCGACATATATTTTTTAACAACACATTTTTTTTTTTTATCTAGTTTACTGTGTCACGCACTAGTATAGATAGGTAAAATAATGGAAATAATTTGTGTATCAAATTAACTGCCAATTTAAATTGTTCGTAATTTACAAATTACAACTGTCTACACTTTTATTAAATGGCTATAACACGGCAATTCGAGGAAATACGTCAATTTGATAAATAAATAAGGTACTAATGATAATAAAGGTACTTTACTTTTCACTGTCAATACTTCCATCATCACTGTTTTTGTTCTACGTTCATTATTGCTAGTCCCGACTCACGATTTCAAAATTCGTGACTGACTGATTTCATGGATGAAGACAGCAACGAGCAAATCACCAAATCAAAATATTTTTAAGGAAATTGTGAACCTTTTTAATTGAGCCATAATTAGAAAAATTCCTAAAATGTTCTAAGAAAATCATGTTAACTAAAGCCTTTCCAAGAATAACTTATTTTCCAACTTGAAGACATTAAACTAAGTTATAACTTAAATGACCTATCAATTCTGAGTAAATTATATACAATTAAATTCAATATTGTAAGCAAACTGAATTTGTTATTTAATATGACAAATGAAAACGTGGAGCCTTAAGCATCTCGGGCGAGTAATTAACACAAGTAGAGTGAAATTGAATTGAACGAAATCGTCGAGTCAGCTCGCCACTAGTACACAACATAAAGATGTACAGAAGGCTCGTTTGACATACACAGACATACATATTTTTGCGTCGTTTGTGTTCGAGACATCCCACTAGGTGCCTGTTAGACGAACATTTCAACTTACAAACCGTGCCTCTTGGAAACGTAGGGACTGCGTGTAGGACATGTAGTTGCGTTAGTGTCTAACGGGAGTTACGCGCATATAACATCACGCCGGTATTCCTCGAAGGGTTAGGTAGAGGTGCACATATAGTACATCCACATTTCGCCTGTTATAGGTAATATAATGCAAGAGTCAACTTCAATTCTATTCACAACTCTCAATCAAAGGTAAGTTGACTACACTAGCCATAGCATGACCGACACGTTCACACCAACGTATCAAACTTGTACTCTACATGGTGTGTTTACTGTTTTCGTTTATCGTTTACTAGATGTAAGTAAGTTGTAAAGACTATAGATGTGCAAAACTTGTAGAAAACAAAAAATGTCAGAAGTGCTAAAAACTTGAAAAAAAATAGTTAGCAAGACGAGTCTGGAGCAACGTCAATACATGTATGATACCTACTCACATGTTTTATACACGACATGTTTTTGACAAGTCTTTTACAAGAGTTGAAGAAAACAAGTATTACAACTTGTACGCAGATCCTAAACGCGGGGCGATGATCGCTGTGTGAAAAACACGGAACTTTTATGTTATATAAAACGACAGTAAATTGAACAACAGCATAGAGCCTCACATAATATGAGAAACAACCCTTCAACAATTCGGTTATTAGTCACAACAAAATCGTTTTCCCCCGGGCCACACGGGTGGACGGACAAATTCATTACATATTTATTTGAACGCACCACTTTAATACATCCCTGCCTATACCTCTGGGAACTACCGTGAGTTTAGTTAGTTATGAATTTTCAACGAAGATTAATGATATTAACTGGGCAAGCTCCCGCGTGTGAAAATGACCCTAAAGTTTACGTGTCCTAGCTTGTAATATGTTAATAAAATATTAGCCATGATCTGGTTAGCTATTAGTCAATCAGGGAATTTAAGCAGGTGACTAACGGCCCCGACTTGCGAGTTGCAGGTTGTAAGTTCACACCCAGGCAGGCACTATACTTTCATCACCACTGCTCTCAAAAACGGTGAAGGAAAACATCGTGAGGAAACCGGCATTTTCTAGAACCACAAGTTCGAAGTCATGTGACATCTACCAACCCGCACTGGGTCCGCGTGGTACATAACAGCCCACACCCTTTCGAAGAAAGGAGGCCTGTTTCCCAGCAGTGGGAGCAATATAGGCTGACGGTGATGCACTCGACTTCCTGAAAAGCAACTCTGATATCTCTCACATCGTAGTGATTACAAAAAAACCTAAATATAGTTCATAGAAAAAAGTTTCGTGTTGGAATCAAACCCACGCCACTTAGCGACGTATGTCACCTTTCCTACGATGGTTGCACTCAATGCTTTCCTAGAATCTAGTCCTGTACTAGATCAATTTCCTGATGAATGGAAGCTGATAATGTTGGAACATCTGTCGATTTGCAAGAAGACTAAGTGAAAGGTTTAATATCCTACTATCCTACTTCCTACTAATATATATATTGTTGGGAATAAACAGTAGCGGGTAGCATCACGCCTGTGAAAGGAGTGTCAAACAGATGACAGTCTGGCCCTGGCTGGAGGCTTTGAGTATAGTATGGCAGCCACAGGAAAGCCCGGTTAAGTAGTCATGACCTCAGAGGTCAGCTACGAGAAACCCTAGACAAAAGACGAAAAAAATGACAGCCCCTTTTTGCTCGTCAAACATCGAAGCGTGCACACGTCTCGGCCGTGTCGTATTTTAGTTGCATTAGAGTTTCCTTATAAATATGTTTGTGTTCTAATTATTAATATGTTCTGATTGCATTAAAAACGTTATTTCTTTTTTTTTATAAAGTCCACTTCTGGTTCCTAAAAGTGGGATAGGATCTGCACACAGCCTGACCGTTTGGACTATCCATTTTTCAAATTTATTTAGGACGCGTGGCGCGACTCGATAAATCTATAACTCTTGTACCGCGCGTAATTTATTTAAAATAATGGGCAGGTCGCGGCGTCTTCGTTCTCGTAGTCGATCACGTGATTTTCGTGGACAGGAAAGATATTCCAGTGATAGTGATAGGCATCGCTCGCGGACTAGATCACGGTCGCATTCCCGCGTTATGCAGAGGTCGCGTGATAGGCATAGTACTAGTCGTAAACGTTCTAAGGACCAAATGTTACTACGTTCTTTAAATGTAATCCTGGCGCGATTGAACGTGTTAGAACAAAATAAGGGTCATGCAGATATCGTCAATGCGGATGCCTATGTCGTCAATATATGCCTAGTACTAGTGGTGTACATAAAAATAATGATTGCCAGTCCGCGAGCTATAACTCGCTCGAATTGTACAGACGCCAACAGGTCAACCTACCCAAAACTGTCAAATTTCCCCAATGAAATGAAATGAAATGAAATGAAATTGTTTATTCTGTAAATAGGATATTGGAATCACTTTTACACATCATCTTAAAAAAATAATTAAAAATTAGCTAGATGAGTTCGGCGTTTCCTATCTGACTACTCTGAGAAGAAAGGCCGAAACAAACTCAGAGGTCATAGTCTCTTTTAAAGTCCAGACATAATCTTGGTCAGGCCATATGAGGACCATGTAGATTAGTGTCTGAAATAGTCTTTTGAGAAAAGAACCACACAGATTTGAGTGGACCTGTCCTGTCAGTGCAAGCATTTGTCAGTAATCGTGGAGCTCAACCCAGAACTTAAGGAGCTCAACTCGACGAACAATACCAAAGAAATCACATTTGGGTAGGCCTCATAAACTACTCAAACTGCCAGACCATCATTAAAACTAAATAAGAAAGAAAAAATAATAATAATTAAAAAATCCACATAGTCCTCACATTCACAAAAATTTAAAAAATAAAAAAAAAATACTTTACAAAGTAATAATGTCATTTTGTATGTAATTTTTATATAATACTGGTATTGATTTTATGATTTTAGCACAAGGCTTAGCAGAGCGAGCAGCTCAATCCCAAGCTTTTTTATCATCTAAATAATCTAAAATTTTATAGTACCCTTTTTTGCAGTTTGGTTTTAATACAGCTTTTAAATCGTGTTTCGAATGTCGATGGGAAGTTTGTTGTAAAAGCGTATACATTGACCCATGAACGAGTTGCCTACTCTGTGGAGACGAGTGCGGTGTACAGCGAGGTTGTGTTTATTCCTGGTGTTTAAACTATGAATATCGGAAATCTTTTTAAAATTAGATATATTTTTGTGTATATACAATAGGTTTTCAAAAATATATTGTGACGCTACAGTCAGAATATTTATTTCTTTGA
Organism: Xanthia icteritia; assembly: GCA_949128155.2. Classification (NCBI taxonomy): domain Eukaryota; kingdom Metazoa; phylum Arthropoda; class Insecta; order Lepidoptera; family Noctuidae; genus Xanthia; species Xanthia icteritia. Next base: position 1,084,078 of record OX421932.2, read on the forward strand.
ATTTTTCTCGAAGGGAATCTCTCGGACCTAGGTTGTAAATGGCTCGAACAGCCCTTTTCTGTAGAACAAAGATAGTATTAATTTCCGAACAAGTTCCCCAGAGAAGAATTCCATATGACATAAGACTATGAAAATAACTGAAATAAACAATTCGGGCTGTATCTACGACAGTTATCTGCCTAATTTTTTTAACAGCATACGCGGCCGAACTTAGCCTTCCTGACAATTTTTCTATGTGTGGGCCCCACTGTAATTTACTGTCAATAGTGATTCCAAGAAAAACTGTCGACTCAACAGGGTCCAGCTCTATTCCATTAACTTGAACATTGGTATTTAGCTGCCTGACATTTGGCGTTGCAAATTTAATGAGTTTAGTCTTTTTTTCATTCAGGAGAAGATTATTTACCAACTTTAGAGAGCGCATCGTTCACTTGTTCAAATCAACTTTGAACCTTATGTTTTAATAATAAAGTTGAAAATCTATTAAAGAAATTTGACAGATTGTAGTAGGTTGATGTGCTGGCGTCTGTACCTTAGAGCTAGCTGAAGCATTAAAATCTATAATCACATCGCGATCTCAGTATTACGTTTCGAACTTTGACCCCAGTATTCACAACATATGTAAATTCGTGGTGCGAGGTAGTCGATCTAGCACGGGATTCGAATAGCTGGAGCGACCGAGAATGTTTGTCACGCGTAGCACTCAAACCTCTTTGCCCAAGTAAGCTCGACTGCTAATATACACACATCAAAAGTGTCTAGGGATCAAGTACGTTTTATAGTATCGCCGCAATTGAGGATTATTATGTTAACTTTTTTGATCGTTATTGATTCTTTTTAATGAATCAATCAGGATTACTATAAAAGTGTGTTTTTGCAAAACCATTACAATTTCTGCATCGGAACTGAAAAAATTTGCATCGATATGGAGCGACGACATTTGATACGAGAAGAGATGATGAGAGCCGTCGGAATGTTGCGAGCTGGTGGTGTTGTGTAATGTTCCGATGCAGATGCTACTGGATCACTTAACTGACACACTGAAACAAGTTTATTCTGTAAGGCCTGTAGCAGTGTGTAGAGGAACTTATCCTCGCAGTAAAAGGTTCCTGAAACGCGCGCAACGGTGACTCCAGCCCTGTATGGTTTGTGTTTGTTAGCGAGACGTCTCTGTACATGGTGATTTATCGTTGATGCTGGATTTATTTTGGAATTACCGTTTATTTTGAGATGGAAATGAAATGTGACGTATGAATTAGCTGATTGAGAGATGAACACTTGAGTTGCCCATAAAGTTGACTATCAGGTGTTATATTTGTATTATGACTTTCAGATGAATCTGATGAAGAACTACACGGGAACATGACGCACTGCCTATACCAGGACCCAGCAACTGATCAGATGCGGTCGAGGACGACGCTCAATCAGGAGAGGCCGTGTTGGGAATGAACCGTAGCGGGTAGCATCACGCCTATAAAGAACTACACGGGAACATGACGCACTGCCTATACCAGGACCCAGCCACTGATCAGATGCGGTCGAGGACGACGCTCAATCAGGAGAGGCCGTGTTGGGAATGAACCGTAGCGGGTAGCATCACGCCTATAAAGAACTACACGGGAACATGACGCACTGCCTATACCAGGACCCAGCAACTGATCAGATGCGGTCGAGGACGACGCTCAATCAGGAGAGGCCGTGTTGGGAATGAACCGTAGCGGGTAGCATCACGCCTATAAAGAACTACACGGGAACATGACGCACTGCCTATACCAGGACCCAGCAACTGATCAGATGCGGTCGAGGACGACGCTCAATCAGGAGAGGCCGTGTTGGGAATGAACCGTAGCGGGTAGCATCACGCCTATAAAGAACTACACGGGAACATGACGCACTGCCTATACCAGGACCCAGCAACTGATCAGATGCGGTCGAGGACGACGCTCAATCAGGAGAGGCCGTGTTGGGAATGAACCGTAGCGGGTAGCATCACGCCTATAAAGAACTACACGGGAACATGACGCACTGCCTATACCAGGACCCAGCAACTGATCAGATGCGGTCGAGGACGACGCTCAATCAGGAGAGGCCGTGTTGGGAATGAACCGTAGCGGGTAGCATCACGCCTATAAAGAACTACACGGGAACATGACGCACTGCCTATACCAGGACCCAGCAACTGATCAGATGCGGTCGAGGACGACGCTCAATCAGGAGAGGCCGTGTTGGGAATGAACCGTAGCGGGTAGCATCACGCCTATAAAGAACTACACGGGAACATGACGCACTGCCTATACCAGGACCCAGCAACTGATCAGATGCGGTCGAGGACGACGCTCAATCAGGAGAGGCCGTGTTGGGAATGAACCGTAGCGGGTAGCATCACGCCTATAAAGAACTACACGGGAACATGACGCACTGCCTATACCAGGACCCAGCAACTGATCAGATGCGGTCGAGGACGACGCTCAATCAGGAGAGGCCGTGTTGGGAATGAACCGTAGCGGGTAGCATCACGCCTATAAAGAACTACACGGGAACATGACGCACTGCCTATACCAGGACCCAGCAACTGATCAGATGCGGTCGAGGACGACGCTCAATCAGGAGAGGCCGTGTTGGGAATGAACCGTAGCGGGTAGTATCACGCCTATAAAAGGATGTCAAACAGATGACAGCCCCTTTTTTGCTCGTCAAACGTCGGAGCGTCCACATGTCTCAGCTGTGTCATATTTTTGTTGCATTAGAGTTTCCTTATAAATATTTACGTGTTCTAATTATTAATATTTTCTGATTGCATTAAAATCGTTTGAAGCCGTTGTTTCTTTTTTTTTTGTAAAATCCACTTCTGGTCCTAAAAATATATCCTTACATATTAAATAACAAAGTCCCCAGCCACGTCTGTCTGTCTATCTGTCTGTCTGAACGCGATAAACTCAAAAACTGCTGAACGGATTTTCAAACGGTTTTCACCAATGGACGGAGTAATTCATGAGGAAGGTTTTGATGTATAATTCATTAAGGTGTTGTGTAAATTGGCTGAAACATGCTGATTATTGTTGAAGATGTCAGAAAAAATCATGTTAACTGGGAGCTTTGCTGGCGTGCGCCGCGTAAATCTTTAGAGATACATAAAATTTATGTTCTAAATATTTGTACATCTTAAAAAGTTCAACAAAAAAGTCTATCTCCTAAGGATGACCCACAGTAACCATTATTATCTTTCAGAATTTGATAAAAATTTCATTGTTATTTCCGAAGCTACGAGTTTTAACGGAGTTATAACGGAGGTCTTACAAAAAAAATCTGCTCCAACTTAGCGAAGCTTTATTAAGGTGTAGATATAATACGAAGTTTCAAGTTTTAACATTAAAAAAGTTTTTTCGATCGCTTCATTGAGGAGCTCGTGGCTAAGTAATAATAGCCGCACGGTTTGATCCATCATGTTAAGCTACGCTTGTCGGGGTTGATCTGTAGGTGGGTGACCATTTTAACAGACCGAGACGCCTCCGTGCCTCGGAAAGCACGTTAAGCCGTTGGCCCCGGCTGTCATTCGTGGATCTTTGACAGTCGTTACGGGTCGTCAGAAGCCCGAAATTCTGACCACCATCACACTCACACATCCATCACTATCGTATTACCCAGTTACTGGGTTGTGGAGGTCAAACAGGGAGTCGCTCCATGTCAAATACGGTATTCAGCTGCATCCGGTTAGACTGTGAAGTCGACCCCAACATAGTTGGGAAAAGGCTAGGCAAATTGATTAAAATTTAGCTGACCTGCACGCGGGTAAAGCCCCGGGCGAAAGCTAGTATATAATAAAAATGAAATGCTGGTTGGCTATTTTCTGAATCAGGTTCTTACGGAAAGAAAAATTGGAAAAGTTTCCAGGAAAATGTTCAAATTTGGGAAAAACTGGACGAACGTCCTTTTTTATATGAACTGATGCCATAGTCTGTCGGGTCAGCTAGTAAATTTATAACAGTGCGTTACTTACTTATTGTGATACCTACCTAATGTGGAATACATCATATGTAATTGGTTTTATATAATTCTGGTTTAATAAATAAATAATAAGCGCACAAACCAGTCAATCGCCAATAAAGCAATTCGACGATCTAAAGTTAAAGGATCGATAATTCCCATCGCCTGTGCCCAGCATTCCCATCGCCTGTGCCCAGCATTCCCATCGCCTGTGCCCAGCATTCCCATCGCCTGTGCCCAGCATTCCCATCGCCTGTGCCCAGCATTCCCATCGCCTGTGCCCAGCATTCCCATCGCCTGTGCCCAGCATTCCCATCGCCTGTGCCCAGCATTCCCATCGCCTGTGCCCAGCATTCCCATCGCCTGTGCCCAGCCAGGCAACTACATAACATCACGCCAGTATTCCCCAAAAGGTTGCGCAGATGTGTACCTACATTACACACACATTTTTCCAGTTATATAATAGGGGGCCATGTAACAGGCGAGCCTATAGCCACCAAACAAGTTCCGGGCTACTACCTCCTGTGACTTGCTAAGCAAGTCAATCAATATACCGTAACAGATATCTATGAATGAATAAGCTTGAATCTTCTCAAGTGGGGCTAAGTTCTAGGAACAAGTTTATCTATGGAGGCATAAACTTGCGCTGGTTTACAAGTAGTAGTCAATGTCGTGGTTATAGACTGTCATAAGTGTCACAACCGAAGCGTTCGACACTTTGGTTAGCAAGTTTGATGTCATTCTGGAAGCGTCCATATTTGTAAGTGTTTATAGTAGTTATTATTAAAGGACAACAATAAAATATAGATAAATAGAAATCCTCCTTTTCTATTTATCTAAATAATTAGACGAGAGGTTATACAGGAGACAGCAGACTCTGAAATCTGGACCTGTCAAGTAGTTACAAGTTCAACCTGAATTGAGATACTATAAAAATTATAGTTCTAGATAAGAACCCAATGGCTGGCTTGATGAAGTCAGATAGGCAGTCGCTTCATGCAAAATAGTGGTAAGCAGGTTTCATCCGGTTTGACTGGAAGTTAACCCCTACATAATTGGGAAAAGGCGGCTGATAATATAATATGCTTTTGATAAAATCCTAATAAGTAACAATAACTTTTGCAATGAATAGTTAGATGAATAAATCGAAGGAAGTCCTACATAATAAAATCCCGTACAGGCCAGGATCAGTTTAAAATATGCCATTCAAATAGCAGCTCATAGACGGACGAACCCTCTAGGTGTCACTATACCTACATGCACACAGTAATGTATGCACACACGCTATTACTAAGTGTAATGTGGCCATAAAGACCCTCATTATAGCCGGGACAGCGAGCTTCGACGCAGGGCTACCGTGGGATAGCTATTTATAAAGATGTCCGGAGAACGCAAGTTTCTTTGAAGTATGCCAAAAGACTATAGAATAAGAAAAATGTTTAAAAAAACACTATTTAGGTTTGAGAGCTAACTAACCTTACCAGGCTTAACCTTAACTAGGCTTACCCAAAAAATCAACGTTGGACCACGTACAATTAAGGGTTCCGTAGATGAGATGAATTTATCCCAAGAACAAAATGTGTAGTTGAAGAGCATGTTCTCCCATACATCCTAACTGCGTGACCCCCTTATTCAAAATTCATTTATTTACGTTACGCTTCCGTATTTGAAAAATTCATCATACACAGAAATTCATATGTGTACCAAATTTCAAATTATTCGGTTTATTAGATTCGAAGCAAATTGACTGTGACAGGCAGACAGAGATTCTTGATACTTCCTATACTGGGAGTATAGGAAGTATCTACAATCTCTCAGATAAGCAAATCAGCTCATAAAAAGTCGACTTAAGGTTTTTATACAAGTATCTAGTGAAAACCCTATACCCGAACCAACATAATAATAACGAGGACATTAACATAAAATTTTACGCAAACACTTTAGACCCGAATAAGATTAGTAACTGGGAACTGGGCACTGGGGCGAGTACACGAGCTTACCGTAGACTTTTGTAAGCTATAATCAAATCTTTAATGTTCAGCTATTTCACAATTTCATGACGTTACCAGAAAGAGTTCGATCGGCTTAGGATTGAGGCACATAGGTACTATGATCGTTTCCTAATATCTTGTTAATCGTAAACATAAAAAAAATACGATTTTGGCAACTCTGGAAGGAGATTTAAAGGGAATCATTAGTGATTATTATTCTATAAATACAAAATCTATTTGTTTCGGTAGCGAATCATATTTTGATCAACATATTATAACCTAACTGACCTGCAAACTGCAAAAAACGTTAGAAAAATTGAATTTCATGGACGATGTCCCCTTTAACAATCCCTTGACAGGACTACAAATACCCATTTCGCTAGAGATTTTAACTACTTAAGTGAATACACCCTATTTCTTGGTACTACTAAGTTATGCTTATCTATAGTACGTTAAGCTTTAAACATCCGGTGACCTACATAGGTACAACATAGGTAAACAGTTGAAGATCACTTCTGAAGGTCAACCCCCGCCCGACACGCGCCGCCCCCCACTCCCTTCAATTATCCCACAAGAGGTAGTTGATCACATGCCTAATTTAATTTACCGTTGTATAAGTAACATAAGTATTATGGCTAGTTTGTCAGACGAGTTTCGAAGTAATATCGCCTAATCAGCCTATTCAAGTGGATCTATTCTTATTGGTAACACGTATTTCAAATTTCTCTGAATGGCGATTATTTGATGAAGTAGGTAGGATATTGGTTTTATGTTTCTCGTTATTATTGTCCCCTGTTATTAATTTTTACCAGGTGACGGTTTTATAAAATCCACAAGCTAATAAAATGTCATCCCAAATATAATATCTATGCGTCAGAACATAAATGTCACAGTGACAGCCATTTGAATTCGAAAAGTCGTCGAATGTGTGGATTTTTGACCCAGTTCAGAATTTTTTGTAAATAATGTCGAAATCACGAAAGGTAAGTCGTGCTATTTTTTTGTAGATCATGAGTTATTCTAGTGATGTTACCATATTATTGTGTAGATTACTGGATATATTTTTTACAACAGCCTCTAAAAGTATGTGGGAGAACTGTGTCCATTGCCTAACCAGGTGACAGACATCATGGGAGATATATGCCCCCATCCTGACAATACTTTTTATTATAAATGCCGCGTAAATGTTTTTCATTTTAATTTTAATTCTAATTTTGATTTGAAATATGATTTTAATGTTGATTGTAATTTTAATTCGAATTGTTATTTTAAATGTATGTGTTTTTTATGGATCATGTGGTCTGCAATAAAGATTTTTATTACTATTTATTATTATTTCAAGGACCAGTAAAAAACCACGAAATTGAAAACTTACCTACTCCAAATTTGGCAGTCCGAAGAGGAGAGCTGTCGCGATAAGAAACATTTCTTTTTTGATAAATTTACTATTACAAAATATTTTTTCTTTCTAATACTTACCAGCCTAGCGACAACCTGGTGTATATACCAAGGGTGATTATTATTTAAAATATTTAAAGTCATAGTAATTTTATCATTTATATATACAGAAAAAAAATAGTCAATTTTTATAGTTCAAATAATAAGTAGTCGCGGTGAAATTCTCCATTCTCTTGCCAAGCAAAGGGAATATGTTTTCCCACATGATTTTATCTCTTGCTACGCAAAGGGATCGTGTTTTCCTACATCATTTTCTTTACTTTTCCATGCACCTTTCCAATTTTCACCGACTACAAGTAGTACAAGACGCATATAGTAAATGAAATCCATAGAAACCACTTGCCTAGTAGCAGCTTTTCTTGGGCCTGGTTAAGGGTTAAAATTCTAACTAATATATAAATTGGAAAGTGAGTTTGTTTGTTACTAAACGGATTTGGATGAAATTTTGCACACGAGTAAGCCAAGGCCTGGGTTAGGACACAGGATAGTTTTAATCCCGATATTTCCACGGGATCGAGACTTATGCGGGTCAAACCGTGAGGCGCAGCTAGTAACCAATAAGCGACATTGATGCAATGCTATCTTAAAAATCGCCCAGGATGGAGGAGTCCTCAAAAATATGAGTTATGACGTCGAAGTCTTTATTTATTTATTTATTTATTTATTAAAACTTCTCGCACTCAAAGAGGTACAATGGCGGACTTAATGCCTTAGGCATTCTCTACCAGTCAACCAAGGGTGGTGAAGAGATTAGATGGCAGGTGCTCTATTTGAGAGGAACAAAGAGAAAACTATTAAAAATATATGATAATACATACGAACTAAAATAGTACTAATTACACATACATACATATTTACAATAATATAATATATCTATATTATATATATGTATATATACATATAATATACGAATTCAAGAGAGGGAGGTGCTGAGATGACTCTACTCTATTTATTTTGAAAATAAATCTGCAATTTCCGCTTAAATGCATACCGACTGGTGGCCGTTCTGATATCAAGAGGAAGCGCATTCCAAAGAAGAATGGACTGAATATGAAAGGAAGAATGAACAAAGTCAGAAGTATGAGAAGGACAGAGTAGGAGAAGATTATTAGAAGAACGCAGATTCTTAGAGTGTGAAGAACATAGATATTGGAAGTGAGACAAAAGATAAGAAGGAGGAGAGGGAGAGTTGAGAAGGGAGAAAAGCGTGGTCAAAGCACGCAAACTTCTTCTCTGGCGAATGGACATCCATTTGAGCTCAGACCTATAGCACGACACATGATCATATTTTCTGAGGTTGAATATGAACCGGATACAATTGTTGAGCAGTCTGTCGAGCTTATCCAGCAAAACCGCATTCAAGTCAAAGTAGCACACGTCACCATAGTCGATGATAGGTCTTTATCTGTGTGATTGACTTTCGTCACTCCAAAATAACTGAACAGAAGCACGAATATCAATAAAATAGAATTATCATTTCATGGTATTTTGATCCAAATAGGTTTACAAACTTATGGGAATGGCTAGCGAGAAACTCATTTCGTAACATAGATCCATAACAATTTTCGAACTACCTACGAGAATTCAGTCCATTTGTAAACTTATTTTAATTCCAGTTCTGCAAATCCGATAACCCTGAGAATGGCGCCACCCATCATTACGGATCCCATCAGGGCAATAAATGGAATCATCAGCGCATCGCGTGTGCGCATCTATTGGACATTTTGTTATCAAAATTAATAAATCCGGCTTATACGGGCCGTTACACGGAATCTATCGGTTTTTATCAATACATTGTTAGGAGGAATTTACACTGATAGGTAAAACATTAAAATAGTTTAAAATATATAAGACCAGCGAACAAATATAAAAATCTAAGATCAGGTAAACTGAGGACGTCAACACTAAGTAGGTCAGCTGTTATTACCTATAAAAATAGATATAAAGAAGTGTATTTTTTTTTATTTCTATGCCTATAAACTATACTATTCAACTTAATTATAATAGTAGCATGCCTCATAAAGTAGTAAGCCTTATCATTATTAGTTACGAAAGAAAGAGATCTATTCAAATAATTCTGTAATACTCTGACCATCAGACATCCCGCCCACATTCATAGACATTGTTGGCTTACCTAAGTAATTGAGCTAAGATAAAAATAAACCCGTAATTTACCTTGTTTACTTACTACAACGTGTATTATAGGTTTATTTTTCTGAAAAACTTATATCATTCAATACTAAGTACCAGCTATGTACATTGCAAGGCGGCAAAAAAATAAAAACGTCTAAGGCTGATTCTACACATGCCATTCGTGTAAAACTAGTGAGCTCACGCCACTGCACACTGGTGTACATGTATGTACTGAGTGGTGTACACAGTACACACACTGAGCCGGTGCATACCAACCGTAAAATGTAGTGCAGGCAGTACGAAGAGATTGGATGTGACAGCTTGAAAGCTAGGAATTTCATACCGATCTTGAAGTAAATAATACGATGTTTCTTACGAAGAATATATCTTTGGAAATATTCGATGCAAGAAAGACCGCATCCAGCGCCAATCAAATACTATCCTAACAAAAATAAGGCACAATTTATCTCAAAATTCTCAGAAAATGACTTGTTTATTTCCACAAATAAGTAGCACGTGCCCATGACATACCGTTCTAACACCGCGGGTGTCAAAATACCCAACTATCCAGGAGTGAACCCCATTTCATTTCTGTACAACACTGATACAAATTTGACTTCCGCGGTGTTGGAACGGTGCTATTCCCAGACCAACCCACAAAATTCTGCCACGCAGCAAAACAGCAACAAAAACATGCTACCACAACCAAAATTAAAAGCAAACAAAAAATATACCGTATCTTTTCCGCATCCTACGTGGAGGTAGGGTCTGAATATCGCCATCAGATATTAAAATCAGGCCGACCCTCGGCTCTCATAAATAATAACGGCATCTAAATAAAAATCACTTTTATACGCTTTCCGTGCCGTAAAATATAAAATACACTGATTCAACTTGCATAGCTGTAAGTCTCACACGCACGTTAGCGCGCAGCCTTATAATTAAAATCTGTCGGTACAGTTTTCATTACTGTGATTATGGAAGAATGTTGTTTGAGTAATAACTGATAGCATTACGGCTAGTGTTCTGTTATTTTTTAATGTGCGGGTTTCATGGAATAAGTCCCGTATGCCACATGAAAACAATGCTGTTGAATTTCGACATGACACCTTCATTTTCACGGAGCAATGTTGTTGTTTTCATTTAAAATTGTATGTCTGTTGAATTGACAAAAGAGTTCAGTAAGCAATAATTTTAGGCAATTAAGATTGTGCTCACTCGGCACCCACTTGAAAAACCCAGCACTAATCGAATTTACTTCATATAAGAATTCAACGGAGCAGAATTTGAAGATCCAATCACAGTCCCAACCTCCACCCGCTTCACTATCGCCATTTCCCACAGAAATTAACCCAAAAATACAATCGTAAAAACGAAAGAGCCCACAAAGTTGTTGAAATCTATTTAACACTTTCATCGCTCAGCTTTTTCAGGAGTGGTCGGTAAAAATTACAGCTGAATCGTGTATTTTAGGCAAAAACGGGGAGTTATCTGACGGGCCTGCCTAATTCCCATGAATTTATAGTATGCGGGCTATTACACCGGTTATTATTGCGACCCCGGTTCATTATTTGACCGGAATAGGGTTAACATTTTGTTATTTTTGCAACAAGTCTTACCGAAGTAGAAATGGAGAGTCATTTTAGCGTAAGATTTTCTAATTGAAATGTACAATATCGGGGTTATTTATAACAATGACAACAAGAGACTAGTTCATTCTTCTCTCGTGACTTTCTCATCTCTATACGGTCAGCAGTTTTGAGCGCGGTTGATTGCCCACACCCAGGGTGCAACAATTGTCGTGTGGTTACACTTAGCAATACAGTACTTATAAATATTTCGTCTTTTCTCTCTCTAGGACCCGCAGGACGTAGGGGCGTTCCCTTGTATACCTACAAGTAAGCTTTACTACATCATTGCATTAAAGTAAAGCTACAACGCAATTTCATATTCCCGCCATCTTATGATTACCTAGCTACTAGATGAGCCAGGGAAGCAATCTCGTCGCGACTGGAAGGCTTCTCTGCTGATTAAACGAACGAAGCTCTAACATTCATTCATTGAGTACCGGACAGGATGGAGAGGACTCAATTGACACGCTCAGTACTCCAAATAAGCAGTTGGATATATAGAAAATTCTCTCTTGCAGTGGACATCTTTAAGTGACAAATTCGCTGTATTACCTGCGTATAAATAATAAGATTAAGCTTTCTCTAAATGTTTTTGTGAACTAGTCGTTGTAGTGCCATAATAAACAAATAAAATTACGTTTCATGAATTAAATAAACCTGAAGTTTTTTTTTGCAATAGATTGGGATGTTGGTCTACGGAATTGCTAATGGAAACTGGTAACGCCGTCTCCGATAACTGTAAAAGTAAGGGTTTTTTTTATTAGTTTGCTTAAACAAAGCTTAAATGATACTGTATTTTCTTATTATATTTCTTTCAAATAGGTAGGTATTCTTCAAATTTAGAGACTGAAGAGATTCTGAAATAACAGAAACTCGTAATTCCTAAAAAGGAACATTTGAAACACAGGAACCTACCAAATCCTGTTGAGAGCACCCATCTCGAAACTAAGGATGGCCTATACAATTTCGTCGCTCAAGCCTATTCCTACATAAGAACACTAGTTCTCCTACAGATTACACAAATCACACATACACAACTGTATCTTAATTAGTGATGTGTTCAAAAGCGATAACTTGGAGCAACTTTGATCGTAACCCGCAGTAACGCTTAGCATAATTATTGTCTTACGAACAATTATATTAAAGTTGCGCTAACGACACTTCCACGCTAATTCACTTCTTATACGAAAGAACTTCGGTTTTTTTCTGCAGTTGTAACTTACGAGTACACGGTAATCAGGGGTTATAAGTATAACTAAACTATTAGGTACTCCATTAAAGTTACAATCAGTAGCTATAATTATTATATAATTATAATCTTCTGAAGATAATTTTTCCGAGAATTAAGTTTGAGCAACTAGCTTCAACTTTCTGACTGACCGACTCTTTGACAATTCAAATTGCCTGTAAATGGTTTAGTTGCAGACGCAAACGACAGTTCTGCGTTTAATGGCAGCGACAAGACGCATGCTAACGACAATTCTGCAACCAGCAGCAGGCCTAAAGCTTCGTGCAGACTAGCGCGACGCGACACCGGTTATTGTTATACCGTGAAGTTTTTTTGAAATTGTATTGTTCGAGTCGCGTCGCGCCGTCGCGTCGCGCTGGTCTGTCCGAGCCTTAAATTGACGCACGCGACAATTACTCGCTCTCGCGTGAGTAATTTTTGTCTATTTTGTCTCTTTTCTCGTTTTCTGACAGCGCTTACATACAAAATAGTCGACTCCTTCTGTCAAACTTTATGTTTTGTCGACAAACCCTAACATAGCACCTTAGTTGTCTCGATTTTTGACAATTCAACACGAGATAATCTCCGATTCTTCTGTCATTAAGTCGTATTAACTCGTCCTCGATTTTGACGACGAGAACGACGGGAAGAGTAGACAAAATTATGATACAATAAATATCTCCAAAATAATATGGCAGTTTCTAATTGTAATTATTTTAGTCATCATTTTATTTTACAATAATGAAAATACTACTGTTTTAAACTACTATTTGTATTGGAACGACGTGTTTTATATGGATTTTTTCGTTTTTTATATGGAAAATATGAAAAATTATTACCTTCATCTTGGGTATTTAGGGGTTTATGGGTTTCATATTTTCATTATTTTTGTGATAGGACACACCATTTTCGAGATATAAGCAAAAGAAAAGAAAAAAAAGTCGAGGTGTTGGTGTGAATTTTAGTTCATGAAAATGAATTTCCACACCTTTTTAATCGCGATTAAATACTTGGACAATCAGAATTTTTGATGAAAAACGTAAAATTCAGAATAGCACAATTGGCATTTTCACTAAATTAATAACTCAGTGCCATCTTAGTCAAAGTCAGAGTCAAAGTCAAATAATTTATTTCAATTAGGCACAAAAAAGGCACTTTTGAACGTCAACATTTAAATAATAATTGATTCTATTTGCCCCTTCCAAAAGGTAGTTTTCGTATGGAGAAGAATGGGCAAGAAACTCCACCGTTACTTAGTGCCGTCAAACTAAAATATACTTAAGTTGTGTCACTTTAGTCTATTTCAGAATGGGAAATTGTCGGTTGACAGGAATAATCTAAATTTTGGTAATTTTTTGTCTAGTTTAGAGGTATTTGTCACAAGGAAATCGGCACCATTGAATGAATGAAACGGAATCTCAATACGATGTTGCTATCATAAAAATAATTTGTTTTTATTAAAAACAAATTATTTTTATGATAGCAACATCGTTTTCTCGTCGCGAGATATAGAAGTGTCAAAATGCTTTATTCGAATTTACTCGTCGTTTACGTTCATGTTAGGGATTAGAATGACGTCAGAATCGTAGACAAATTTCGACAAAACGAGAAAAAGAGCGTTCTCGCGCTTGTCATGTTAGCCCTGCAGGGCGAGCACGGCCTTGTGACATGGCTCGAGTCATTCATTTTATTGAAATAAATGCATTATTTGAATAAATGTTTTGAGTTTGAGTTTGCATTACTTTACTCCGTTTTGTTAATGAGGGGATTAAAGTTAAAAAAAAAACCGGTCAAGAGCGAGCCGGACTCGCGCATTAAGGGTTCCGTACCATCATATATGTGTATAAATATTTTGGATGTGTTACTTTAAGTACAGTCCTTCAAAAGTAGGATAGATTGACAGGCGGACAGGTGGATGGGCGGAAAGGCGGACAGGTGGAAGGGCGAACAGGCGGACAGTACTTTGCTATTAGCTTCATTCATATAAGTACCTAAATAGTTCTGTGCCCAGAAAAAACTACAACTGTGCTTCACCCAAAGCAAACTGCGAGTAGGTAGGAAGGAAGACATTTTGGTTATTAACTGTGAAATGTTTTTAAATTTTCATCGACAAGGCCTATATTCGTCAGAGAATTTTAACACTCCAGTGTAGAATTTTTAGGTCAGCGCCATCTCTTGACCAACAGTGGAACTAGTGTATTTTTTGTTGATGATTTCTGAAAAAGTGTGTTGTTTAGAGACATCGTTTTATTTTTCCTGTAATCTTTATATAAACATCACATAGAGTAATTTCAGATTTTTTGTTTATGCAAACTTCGGAGATAACGTTTTTTTAAAAATGTTCATCAAACTCGAAAACTATGCCGCCTAAAAAGAAAAGAAAAATGTTTGAATGCGCAAATAGCTCTCTTTCATATGATATCCCACATGCCCTAGTAGCCCCACTTCGAACTTTTAAGACCCCCGTTCAGTCCTTGTTGCAAAGAATAATATTTTTTTATTTCTTATTTGCAAAATAGTTGGGCAAACGTCATCTAAAACTTTTCCGAATTTCAAGTTGATAGCATTAGTAGTTCTTGAGATATCCAGCTGTGACAGACAGACGGACAGGAGTCGCACCATAAGGGTTCCTTTTTACCATTTTGGTACGGAACCCTAAAAATGGCTTTACTTACCTTTACACGTTATCCGTAATAGAACAAGAGGTTATACACTTAGGTTTTTTTTTTTGTTAGTCACTAGTTCTGATGGGCAGTCACACCGTGTGAAGTCCGATGTTCGGCTGTATCCGGTTGGACTGGAGGCCGGCCCCAGCATGGTTGAGAAAAGGCAGATTGATTTTTGAGACTTTATTCTGGCGCTTACTCATTAAGTCATTACCCTGAAAGGCCGTGCCGCTATGTATCTTACCAAGATACAACCTGACAAGATCTCTTGGGCAACAATCAAGGCTGTACTGATTTTTAAATTCTCCAAACCCATGATGATGGAAGACTTTCGACCAGGTTATCAAATTTTAGATCGATAATAAGGAAATTGCAGCTGGAGCGGGTATGCATCTGTGGCAACTCCTTGAGAAGATTCCAGAAGCAAATTGGCCAGAAAACGTGGTGAAGGAATTTGCCATCTCTATTTTGTCTCAATTTGACTATAAAATTAGACGGCATTACCTCGAGTGTCCCGAGTATGTTTGCGCGGACTGATGATTTTTTCGCGATCATACGGAAACGGAGCGCTTCGCTATTAAGACGCCTACAAAACAGCTCGAACAGCGTCCTGAAGGTATTGTCCAAGCGGTGGGATCTACTTCTGTTGCAGAGGTGGATGCAGCTACATGTAGCGCCTCCCCTGGTATTATGTAATATTTTTGTGTTGTGTTTTATTTTATTCGTTTTGGTTGACATGTGTATATATTTCAATTTTATTTTATTTGTTATGTATGACATTTGCATTTATTTTATATTTGATTTGATTGACATGTGTATGTATTTTAATTGTATCTGATTTGAATGAATTGAATGTTTGAATAATATTTTATTAAATATGTGTTTTAATATTTTAATTTTATGAAATGTAATATTATGGACTTTGTCTGAATTAATAATAATTATCGACAAGCACCAACTATACCGTACTTTGAAGCGAAGAAACGAAAAACTAGTCACCACTGAACTCAAAAAGAACCCTTACATTATCTGCCTTTCGCGAATGTTGCAATTTCT
The DNA here is from genome assembly GCA_949128155.2 of Xanthia icteritia. Classification (NCBI taxonomy): domain Eukaryota; kingdom Metazoa; phylum Arthropoda; class Insecta; order Lepidoptera; family Noctuidae; genus Xanthia; species Xanthia icteritia. Next base: position 1,100,225 of record OX421932.2, read on the forward strand.
GAGGAAGAAGGTCATCGTGATCTTGAGTGGCGAGACGAACAGGAAGTCGTCTCAAACATTTCCTGCAGCCAGAACCAAACAACCAAAACCCAAACAACCAAACCTGTTTCCAGTGAGCAGAGATATATAGCCAACGCCTGCCCCAAGCACTGGATGAAGGAAGAATCCACACGCGAGCGCTAGCACCAAGCAAGCGAAACTGAACTTCAGAGCAGCTCGTGGAATATGAGTATGTTAGATAATTGGTACAGATCAGCCTATTATATTTGACTCTGGATCATAATTTAACCTTTAAAATATAATGATTTAAATCTAGTTAAAGGTGAGCAAATGAACAAATGATCCTAAAGGGTATATAGGTTGACACCTATAAATAATACTATACTATACTACTTTACCCACGTAAAGTAGCGTGCCCATTACAACTTAAACGTCCAACCATGGTACAAACCACGTGCTTGAGATAATTCACGTTGTCTTTTCAGGATTGGGTTTTACACCATCATCGGTGATTAGGTGACCAAGATATTCTAGGTTTTGATTATTATTGTTAAATGTTGGAAGCTGTTTTTGAGGCTTGGAAAGGACAGGTTTATTTGGTTTAGAAAACCTTTAATACTTTTTGTCTTTCTGTTTAGAAAATTTTCCACTGGTTGATTTTTCTTAAACATAGACTGTTGAATTCGCTCTTCGTTAATAGCATAATTTACGGCCTCAATTAGGTTTTCTGGAGACCTGCATCTCACCATATAAATATGTAGGTGATACGTGATAGAAGGGAAATTTCTCGCCCTGGCGCCCCTAGCCGCCACTGGAGACGCCCTGGGCGTCGGGAATCGTATGTCGATTCCCGGCCACCGTAGGCGCGGGCTTCCGAACGGTGAACAATGGGTAGCTCGCCGTCCGATAAGGACCAGGCCCGGGTCGACGGCGCGTTGTGTTCCACGCACGCCTCAAAGAGATGTCAGCAAGTGAAGGGGTCCGATAGATACCGTGGCCCCTGGCAATGTACAGGCAACTGAAGGAATACGGGTGGGTTTTGGTCAGTAAGAGTTAAAAAAAACGTGATAGAAATATGTGGGTGTAGTCCCAACATGAAATGATGGAGAGGCGGAGAGCTAAGTCTTCCATTGCCACTGTGCTGCCAGGAAGTTCTTTAACTTTAACCGTGGATAGTGACACTTCTGTAAGCAGATGTGAGAGACATGTCTCGATTTTTTGTGCAAACTCGTTAACATTCTCTTGCGGGCCTTGTTTGCTCTCTTGGAGTTCGATAAGAAGATGGGCGTAGTATTTTCTGTCACAGAATTGAATTTTTAGGAATTCTTAATTAAACTCTTTTATTGAGCAACAATTTCCGCTTTTCTTCGAGTCGGCTTAGAATGTATTTAAATAAGATAGGTTTTTGAAATTCTGAGGCGAGTTGATACGCGTTATTGCAATGCTGGTGCGCGTGTATATGGCGTAATTATATATGTGTAATCATACTAAGTGTGTAACCGAAACTGTCGATACTTAATGGTCTCTGACAATAAACATTGAGTGCGTTTAATACTGAATATCATTTGCCCGACCCTCTTGCCTACCCCTGTTGGAGGCGTCTACTCGGACTCCAAAAGAACTTTAATCACGTGGCGTAAAACGCCACGAATACAACACAAAAGAGGCCTCCGACGTAAAGCGGCGTAACGCCGGACAACGTTACCCTCCGGGAGAGGCCTCCGCCGTCACGTATGACGCTGATGCAGTCCTCCCGCTAGCGTGAGGCGCCGCGAATCACTTCCGCTATCTACAAATTCTCACACCCTTCTCTCCGTTCGACGGGCTGGATAAATCTGCTCCGTGTCGCCGCAGCTCAGCTCCTCCACGCTGACTGACTGCCTGCCTGCCCGTCTACCTGGTCCTGCCTCCCGCCTATCCCGATCATCCCATGTCCTTTGAAGCCGTACTTTAACGTCCAAAACTTATTCTTTAATTTTATTATCTTTTTTTACTTTTATTTTTATTTTGATCTACGTTTAGCTCCGTGGAGGAGATACGTTACGTTACAACTTGCACTTGCACTTGTTTTATAGGATTTTCACTGGTTTTTCCGAGCAATTCTTCGGTGGGATGGAGACGGATCGTGGAATTAACTTTTCAATCCCTTAAGCTGCCACCAATGTTAGGCCATGGCCTTGCGAGAGTTTAAAAAAAAGGTAATTCGTTTTACCTAAAGTATATTTAATAAAATAATGAAAATATAAATTACACAATTTGGAATTAGAACGTGTGTAGCTCTTTCAGAAGGGATAATTCTTGTCGCAGGCTCGGCCCGGTGCACATGTTGTAGCGTTTAGATATTGAATTTATTGTAGTCTGAATTAAAATAACCATTGGCAGTATAATTTAAATTAGTGTATTAATATGCTTTGGGAATAAAAAAATATTTCTGCTATATTTCTTACTTTCATTTTTGATGTTGATGTTGGACCCTATACTTTTTAGTGTGGTTACTACTACTATTGTAATACTTTAAACACTACGATGCATCATCGTAATAATTACCAGCACCCATCACTCCCCTCTTTCGAAGGGAGTGAACGACCATCGAGGGCTGCTGGTAGGTCTACCACCGCCCGCCTCACGCTCATCAATGTGGCTCGTGAGGACTAACATATTGTGATGTGAAAATCTCGAGAAGAGAATGCTATAGAAATGATGAAGTTCTTGATTCGAATTTATTCGAAATACAAAAATCGATTCACCTCATTCATTCGCGGAGACTCTTAACACCGCGATTCAGAAAAACGCGTCATGGGCACAGCGATATCTAGTGAAACATTTCAAAACGTTTAGTTCCTATTAGATACCTTTTTTTTCGTCCACCCCTCGTTCGTCTGATTTACAATTCGACAAGTCTTGAATACAATATTTACCTTACGTGAGACAATCAGACAATGCGTTTTGTCATTTAATCTAGACAACCTATTAATAGAATGAAATTATTATTTTTGCAATTTGATCAGTATCTGCTAAACAAATTAAATAATAGTTAAGATAACGAGTATCTTAACTATTATTTTCATAACTATGAGTTCTTGTAGTACTGTAGAAAATATTTGTTCCGTGCAAAAACTTTGACAAGCGTATTATGTCAGACAATATTTCTTACATCACAAACTACCCGCAACAGAGACGATTATCAATTTGAACAATTATCAACCTTTCTTCTAAAATCACCGATTCGAAGAGATTTGATTACTTTCTGAAAAATTAAAAAATATCTCAGCAGAGGCAGCTTTACCTATGGTGCAGTAGGTATGTGCAGCGCACACAGGCATAGGGTCTGAGAGGCCGCTGAGCGCCGCTCGCGACACCTACAAAGAGCATGAGTCAAGACCCTGCGCCCGTGTTAAGGCTCGTACAGACCAGCGCGACGCGACTCGAACAATACAATTTCTAAAAAAACTTCACGGTATAACAATAACCGGTGTCGCGTCGCGCTGTCGCGTCGCGCTGTCGCGTCGCGCTAGTCTGCACGAAGCTTTATGGACGACGCTGGGCACGGTAGCAAAGCAAGGCGTGCCACGAGCGGCTCCTTTACTTAATGCTTTCCGAAATAATTTAAAATTGCACAATTTGCACTCGAATTTCCGTTCACTGGGGAAAATATAACTAAGTATTCCATTTTGACCGAACGCCTTACAGGGGCATGGGCGAATTAAGGGGGGCGCACCGGGCCGCCAGGCCTGGGGGGCCCCAAAGCTCTAGAAATACTTTTTATCAAATCCCATAAAAGACCAAAGCATCTTCAGTAAGTAAAAGGCAGTTCGTAGATGGGGCCCCCGTACACATGCTAAATATAAAGTGGGGTGTGATTTTGAGCTCGTTTCGCTCGCTGTTCCATTTTACATTCTCTTTTTTCTCAGACTTCCCTGCGTAAGTTGACAAAGTAACTGCTATTTATATATGAATAGTCAAAAGAAACTTTACCTACCACTCGGCTCGCAAGGGTGCATACATTTTCGAGCTCACTTCTCTCGCTCGATCATCCTTTATTCGCCTAATGTTCTAGCTTTACAGTTGTCGACAAAATATTTCCTATTTCTGTATCAGTAGTCAAAACAAAACCTGACCTTATATGTATATTCCGACGTTCCCCCCCCGACGACCCCATTTAGTTTTACCATCCCGGGCCCCAGACTGGCTTAGTCCGCCACTGACTAGAGGGCGCCAAGGTATTGATTGCACGCGGGCGCTACATGGGCTAGAGCCGCCTCTGTATCTCAGAGCGGTTTTATTGTTAACTCATTACTTATTATCTAGACTTTTCTTTGTCCTACTCCTTGTCAAAGGGCTCGCTTCATTCATTCTACTTAACTTTGACCCTATGAACAAAATAAAACAAATAAATATATTTTAACAGATTTAATATATTTTTGGAGTAAATTTCATATAAATATAAATGTATTAATCCACGAAAATGGCATCATAAAAATCACATAGTTTAAATTAATAATATTAATTTTGCGTTCTCTCTAGCGACATCTAGTGGCGCTTATAAGAACAAAGGCACAGAGCAAAGCACGAGTCAAGTTCCGAAACCTAAAGCTAGGTGGGCCTGTTAATGTTTAAGAATGAACTTACTACCAATTTTTTTTACAGATTTGACTCCAATTATTAAGCATAGTTTACTACCTAAACTGCTTTATAGAGTTTGCACCATAAAATCAAGGGATACTTTGGCCTTATTCTAATAGAACTAAAAAAAAACCTAGGTAAAAAAAAAACAGTAAGTTTCTCATTGATAAATGCAAGCTTGACTGGTAAAACACACCTACGTCCAAAATGTAATTATGTGCATTATAATAATACTAGCTGCGCCACGCGGTTTTACCCGCAGAAGTCTCGATCCCGTGGCAATATAGGAATAAAAAATATTGTTATTGTCTACCCCTGTGCCAAATTTTATACAAATCCGTTCAGCCGTTTTAGCGAGAAAGCGTAACTTCAAACAAACTAAATTTCGCATATATACATTATTTAGAATGTGACATATTAATACACAGAATTAATTTGACTACATTTACGAACGCCACGATAAAACCCATATAAAATTTTTTGAGATTTTTTTTTCTGATAACCGATTACAGTTACTTCGGGTTACTCTTATTCCTTTAGTTTTAATCGTTTTAAAGTATGTCTTTTCATTTGTTTGTCAATATGTTATCACTCCAAAATGATTTAAGACGATTGGAGATTCGATATTCCATACTTTTTCTCTATAAAAGACTAAGTCATCATTAGCCACAGCAGTCCACTGCTGGACATAGGCCTCTCCAATCGCACGCTATTCAACTCGATTTTCGGCAAGTCTCATCCAGCTGCTGCCAGCCACCCTGCGGAGATCGTCACTCCACCTAGCCTGAGGGCGTCCTACCTTCCTTACGTTTGCCGATTCGCGGTCTCCACTCAAGAACACGTCTATCCCAACGTTCACCTGTTCTACGTATAATATGGCCGGCCCACTGCCACTTCAGCTTGCTTATACTGTGAGCTATGTCGACAACTTTGGTTCTCTGCCGGATCACCTCGTTTCGGTTTCAATCCCTCAAAAAGACTCCAAGCATAGCCCGCTCCATAGCTCGCTGAGCGATCTTGAATTTATGAACCAGCCGTACCTTGAGTGTCCACGTTTCAGCTACTCAGTCAGTCATAACAGGCAGGACGACAGGCAGACTCTTTAGCTTAAACTCTGGCTTCACCCTGGTCAAGAGCGGTTGCACACTTGTGCCATTTCTTTCAATTGTAGGTGTTGTGTCCCATCTTACGAGATAATACATAATAAAAAAACATTTATATAAATAAGTACTTAAGTGCGTACATAAAATACAATGTAAAAACATTTTAAAACAAGTTGTGCGCTAGCGCTCCCTCACTTGCCCTCGTGGAATCTGAAGTCCTGGAAAGAAAAAAACAATAGTATAGGTAATAATACATATAGGTAAATAATATAATACGGTATATGGTATTGTTCATAATCACTTCGATTCCATTGATCTCACGAGTAAGTTGTGTTATGTGGTCCCCCGCAATGTAAATAAGCGTAGTGTCCGTGCAGGTACATTGTTCGCTGTAAATACCTGTCGGACTAATTCAGGATTGCGTTGCCCTGTTCGTCGTATGGTGGAATCCTATAATCAATTATTCAAGAATTCCAAATCGAAATTGAAGTCCAATGTTTTAAAAATCTTATCTAATGATAATAACAAATGGTGTGAGTCCTTTATTCCAAATTTAATTTATTTCAACCGTTTCAATAATTTTTATTAATTAATTGTATTGTCTATTCCTTCTTTTTTTAAATAATTATAATTCTTATTTGTGATGATAAGGAACAATCTGTTATTTTTTTTTTTATCCTAAATTAATATTAATATATTTTTTTTAAATAATTAATTGAATTAATTGTATTGTATCAATAAATTAAATTATGTTTTTTATTTTATATTTCTAGGTCATGTTAATCTGCAATATTGTTAATACCCCTTATGGGCTTATATTATTGTTATTTGTAAACATTTAATATTGTAGCTGTTTATTGTCCCATGATAAATAAAATAAAATATATACTACTGCTGTGAATTTTTTCACAAATCCAAGAACAACCATTTAACTGGCAGGTGGGGGGGGCACAATTGACTCTAACAAAAACTAGCACTTTAAAGCTTAATATTTCGCAAACGGATCCCTGAATTGAAAAATGGTTTTTACAAACCCACAATATTTTTGAACATCCTTTCTAACGACACCATGGGATAGACGAGAAAAACATCCCCATTTAACGTGTAGGGGAAGTACACACAAAAAAAAATCTCTTGATTTTATTTTACCATTTGTCGGCGTGATTAATATATATACCCATGCCAAATTACAGCTTTCTAATACTAATCGTCTCTGAGCTAAGCCGCGGACAGACAGGCAGACAGACGGACATGGCGAAACTATAAGGGTTCCCTGTTTACTACGGAACCCTAAAAGGACTCTGTAATGCTAGATGTAAAATGGAATTTTAATTATTTCTTGCCCTATACGGGTGGACTCACGCTTGCTAGCAAGCGAATTGCTTTCGAATTTATTAAAATGTATGGATTCAGTTACTGCAATGATACTGGTAACAACCAATCTACTCTGCTAGTGCAAGGCCAGGACTGTAAGCAAAGATAAGACATCGTGATATTACCTTGCTATTTAATATATTAATTACCAAAAAAAAAAAAAAACTTACAATGTAAACGCAGGCTACGATGACAGCTAGCTTGAATTGCACAGCGAGATCAGCGGGGAAGCTGATGACGTAATCATCATTGTAGGAGAACAGCTCGTCTTGCCATCCGCGAGACTTCTTTTGTAGACCGCCTATGACAGTCTTGGTGTTTGTCTGCAGCTGGAATTGAATATAATAAAATCAAAACTCAAACTCAAAGCATTTATTTCAATTAAACCATTTACAGGCACTTTTGAATTGTCAAGGGGTCAGTCAGTCAGAAATATGAAGCTAGTTGCCCATTCCATAGGTTCCTATGGAGAAGAGCGGGCAAGAAACTCCACGGACACTCTTTTAAATCATAATATTGATACAAAATATTGGTTACATCATTCATGTCTAAATTATACATGTGAGAACAATGTAGAAAGACGTGCACGTAAAAACCGTCCGTAATAAAAAGATTTAAAAAAATCAAAAATTAAAATAGTATATATAAATTAAAATAATATTTTATAATGTACAAGCCACCGGCAAAAATTACGAAGTTCCATACAAACTGTAATCTAATTTAACCCCTTCAGGGGATGAATTTTCTAAAATCCTTTCTTAGTAGGTACTCACCTTTGTTATAAAACTCTTGTGCAGTTTCATACTTCTAATAGGTCCAACGGTTTAGTCTGTGCGTTGTCTATCAGTGAAGGAAAGAATTTCAGATTGTTGGGCCGTTGTCAAATTTTGTACAGGTAAACTGTACCCTAACTGCGTAATACACGATCAAATTTTGATGAATAAAAATATGTCCTATGTCTATCCTATAACGGGACCATGCGGTCCCGGACCTTTGGATGGCATACGAGGCGCCAAAGGAATATAGCCTAATTACCTCAAAGAAACCAGTGCCCTTGCCCTTGAGCCTGATGGTGGGGTTGTCCTGTGCGTCGTGGATGCTGAAGATGGCCGTCATGAAAGTGTTCTCTTTGTGTATAATGCTGACCAGCCCCTCGTTCATGTACATCTCCACTTTTTCAGTAGTAAATAAGCTTCCGGTTGGACGGTGGAACGACAACATCTGAAAATGTAGCAGATTGATAAGGAATTTGAATAATCTTGAAATTCGCAGTAACAGTATGGACTTTTAACCAGCTAACCGGTTAAAAGTCCATACCCTCCCGGAGAATATGAAAAGAAGAATATGGGAAGAACTGCGCTAAAACGTCACAAGTCCGTGGGTGACAGACATTGTTTAGAAAATTTATCGTTTTCTGCTTTTGCGTGTGAGTTGGTATTGAGGTAGGTACAGTAACATAGTATATTATAATCATTTTAATTCAAACGCATAAAATAAAAAATAAATAAATATAAAAGCCATTGTTCGTGGCGGAGTCGGCAGAGGATGAGAGGTTGGCGTCATGCCAACGGCATGATATTATGCCACAGTGCAAACTTTGAGGACGCTAATGCCATTAGTTTGTCGACCCCTCAAATAATAGTTCCCGCTGCCTCACTGGCCCTGTGCCATAGGGTCAGTGACAGCTCGGCCCAAGTCAACTCAACCCAAATAAAATATCAGATATTTCACTCCCAATTACGGGGTCAAACAGAAAATAGATATTTTAAAATAAATCATTTCGAAATTATAATTTTGTTTTCCGAAGATTTTGGTTTTTTATTTACTTACAAAGCAGGAAAACATAATTATCTACGACGCCTTCTTCAATAATGATACCTGTTTCAATAATGATAGCCTATTTTCATTCGTTTTTTTTTAATGTCTGGACTAAAAAAGACCAGCGTTCTTTTGCTAAGAAAATGACACACATCGGATCTGATGACAATAGAAAAGTTTTCTGTCTCACTCTTGCACATCAAATTTACAATAGTCTAAAACATAAAAGACTAGAAGGGGATTTCTGCGATTCTGATTTCTTTTTCGAGGCGATATGAATAAGTATTTAAATAAATAAAAACAGTCTTTATTGCAGAACAAGTTCATAGCATTCAATTTCATTTAAAATAATTATATTTTTTACATTTATTCATATAAATTTAAAAGGGCATAGGCAAGACGTAGCCTGAGAGCCTCAGATCGGTGGAGCCAAGGTAAAGGCTGCTGATTAAAAGGCCCAGGTACTGACCACACGTGCCTTGTGGAACATTCTGCTTTGGATCTATGTCTGCTTACCTTCCGCCCTGTGTTATCTACTCCGTCAAACTGAAACCTCCTGTGGCTTCCAATAGCTCGAAAGAAGGTGTCGGGGACATTTTCGTTCAGGGTTAACAGGACCTCCTCCCCACCGCCGAGGACGGTGTAATTGTTGCCTTTGTAGCCTGAACTCGTCTGGTGGACTAGGATGGTAGCCAGCTGTGACAGGCGCTCCAGACCAGGAACTGTAATTTTACACGATTTGTGGTTTTATAGCACGACGATTCATGTATTATAAACCCTTAAATACAACAGAAAATAAAATATCATGGGTGCGTCTCATTTCATATAAAGTTATTTGGTATACAGGGTGTGGCGTAAATAGTGGTCCACCGTTAAGGATTAGATATACCAGATGATTTACTATAACATATTACAATTTTAACCATTTTTACCCAATGGTTCTGAAAAAAATGTTTTCTTTGGTTGTAGTTACAACAAAAACTATTATTTTTTCATTTTGTTTTCTGTTAGTTGCTGCTGAATGCTAGAGCAATCGTGAAAAAATATAGTTTTTGATGTAAATTTAGAACTTTAGAAGAAAAAGTCAGTTTTCCTGTATTTTAACCCTAATTTTTACCATATCATGCAAGTTCAAGGCAGATTTTTGTAAAAAAAATGTACTACACTGTCAGTGCCCATTTATTTAAAAATATGCCTACTAAATACCGATTTCAAAATGGTATCACAATGATAGATCATATTGTTTAACAGAAAGATATCCAACTTTATTTGAAGAAAAGAAGATTTTCATTGAATTACATTTTAAAATTTGGTTGCGTTAATACTTACGATTTTTGTAAAAATAATGTTCTACACTGTCAGTGAATGGTCTTCATTTAAAAATGCTACTAAATACCGAATTTAAAATAGTTTACTATTTAGTAGGTGCCATTAAAAAAAAATGACAATTTTGGTTTCTACTGTTGCAGAGTGATTTAGGCCTAACTTGTTAATTATTTGAACAAAGCATTAAAAAAAAACAAGTCATAGTAGTCATCATTTATTAATAATCTTTGACATTATTACAAACACTAATATTACACCAAATGTTCAAAATGGCCCCCATTAGCAGCTATACACGCTCTGCAACGTCGAATAAACGACCGTTTAAGTCGTCGAGCAAACCCGCTTTCGCTGATTTCTCTTGCCGCTGTCTGGATTCTAGTCCTCAAATGGTCAATATTAGTGATTTCCTCCTTGTAGACTTTTTCTTTCAGGCAACCCCAATAAAAAAAATCCAGGGGATTTAAGTCTGGTGAGCGTGGTGGCCACAATATTGGACCTAAGCGCCCTATCCACCTATTTGGATACGCTGTATTTAAGTGCTCCCGTACTCTAACAGCATAGTGCGCGGGACAGCCATCGTTCTGCAGCCACATGCCTTCTTGGACTTCAGGAGCGACATTTTGTAAAAGCAAGGGCAAGTCAATCCGCAAAAAACTTAAATATCTATTTGCGTTTAAAGTTTCTGGCAGCTCGTGTGGACCGATTATCTGTCCGTTAATGATTCCGGTCCAAAGGTTTATTTTTAATTGATACTGTGATCTGTCTTGCCTTATGAGATGAGGGTTTTCTAGCTGCCAGTTATGCAGATTGTGTAGATTTAAATATCCATCCTTTTTGCAGGATGACTCGTCGCTCCATAATATTTTATTAAAAAAGGTTGTGTCTTCTCTTATTCTGCGTAGCATTTCTCTACAAAATCGGACTCTTAATAGATAATCTCTGGGTAGCAATGACTGTACCCTTTGATAGTGGTAAGGGTATAATTCATGTCTTTTCAGTATTCGGTGTACAGATCTACTGGATATGCCAGTTCTGCGACTTAAGACACGGACCGATACTATAGGATCTTCAGTAACTAAATTCATTAACTCTTCGTCATTGTGTACTTGCGGTCGTCCATCACTATGACCGCCTACACCTGTGCCAGGTATCCTCCCCTCGGTGTATGCGTTATGCACTCTTCCAAAAACTCGATGGTCTGGATGTCTTCGATTGGGATATCTCTCCCGATAAAGTCGAGCTGCCTCTCTACCGACACCTCTGCATTCGCCATAAATAAAATGCATGTCAGCATATTCGCGCGGTGTGTACCGAGACATTTCCTACTAATCACTGCACTGCACGTTTGTCCAAATCGTTGAGCAAGTCAAAATCACCAGTATACGTAGCCAATATCGCAGAGATCACCAAAACAACAAATCCAATCAGTAGGCAAATTAAACAAAGTCCGGGGTCAAGGGTAAAGAAACGGCGGAGGTAGGAAACACAGGCTGAATAAAAACGAAACGTATACGACGCACGAGTGACGAGATCGTACTAAATCATTGCGAGATTTTTAGAGATTTCAATATTAGGAATGAAAGAGATAGCATTCGTTAACCATATCCTTTCCTCATCACTCGTATTGTGCGTTACTCGTTTGGCAAGCCCTTATAAATATAGCGTTATAAACTTCATTTTATAATAACGTTTTATTTAGTCATGGTACTAAAGCTAGTACTTCTGTGTTATTGGGTATGGTTCCCGCACTCAGTCCGTCAGGTAGACCATTGTGCGTGGGCCATAGCGGCCGTTTGGTGGTTATTCCAACCTAGTTCCAAGCTAGTACGTATCCCAGTACCAAATTTAGACCGTGTATTAAAATAAGACGGAATAGGTTTTATATCTTATGAGTGATATATCAAACCATTTTATATTGAATGTATGTTATGCTTATAAACTTATTTATTTTAATTAGTTATTTTAAAATTATATCAATCGTTTATTATATTAACTGATCATTATATCAAATAAAATTATAGATGCAGTTGTTATATCTTGTAAATATTAGAAATTTTGTAATTATATCAAATTATTATAATACTTACCCTAAAATATTGCCTCTAATATTATCACATAACAGGATTGTATCATTAGGTATTCATGTGTAACTTACCTGTGACTAGGGCAGCAGCCATTGTTTACCAACAAACAATCTAAAATCAACACACAACTAGTCCTATAAAAATACCAGAAAGAGGTACTTCAGTACCCTAATTGCGTAATACACGATCAATCACAATCTGAATCATTTTGAAAGAGATTGCTCATAAGTTCGAAACGATATCCGCTCAATAACGTAAATAACGCAATGAATGTTGTTAAACTGTCAAATGAAACACCGAAAACGTGTTACGCAATTAGATAGCGAGTCACGTTGACAAAAACACTGCTGATTAAAAATCGCAAAACAACTTGATATTTACACTACCACTAACACATTTACACGGCCTTCAGAAGTCGACAGGTAACAATAAAAATTATATTGTGTCTCATTAGTGACATTATACTCATATCAAATCAAACTCAAGATCTTAAACAAAACTGTTATATGAACAATTTGAGACGATAAAAATGTACACGTTCACTAAATTTCGCGACTGTTCCGTTCAAGGCCAGACGTCTGACTGGCGACTGCATGGCACCTATCTACCAAAAATTTCTAGTACACAACTTATTCTGTCTAACACTAGTAACCATCCATAGTAAGTCTTAGATCATTTTCGGGCATCATGTAGCCAGAAAACCACTTTGCATTCATTTCGTCAAACATGACAATGATCGCGTGGCTTTACAAAACGTCATGCGAATAACTAATATAGAACAAGTTGAATGTGCTCACTTAAATATGAAAGTCAAGAACATGTAACAAAAAAAACTTTTTTACAGTTTCGTTTCAATTTGAATAAATTCTAAAATAATTGATAAATCGCGTGGTTGGCAAAAAATGTCTAGAACTCTAGATACTGCATACTAGCTGGGACTACCACACCCGAAGCGGCCCACGTCATGAGCTCAAGGCCATTGTTAGGTCTCACAAAATTTGGTGGCTCACCGCAAATTTGTGTGATCCATAGTAATAATAAGAGGAATTTCATGTGGTTGACGTTTCAATTTTATATTACGTCATATTCAAACATAGTAATCGCGTTATTCAAATTGAAAAGAAACTGTAAAAAAATATTTTTGTTCTTATGCTCTTGACCTTCATCAGTGAACAAAATCAACTCGGTCTGTATTAGTTATTAGAATGACATTTTGTTAGCAGTCCACGAAGCGCTGCCATTTTTTCCTGTTCACTCCTAACGGAAAATCTAGCGCTCTACAAAAGTATTGACATATTGATATGTAATTAATTAAAACCCATTATGCATTTATTAATTACCATTTTTGACGAAAAATAATGGTTTGAAAAAAAAACAATCAATATGTTACAATAAAATTACGATCTGCTGATCACGTATTGAGACAAATTGGCAGTAACAAAAAATATATATTGGGGTTAGCGCAGCGTAATATAGATACCATAGAACCACAGCCAGGGCCATCTGGATCTGGGAATCTTCAAAATCCATCAACAAAAGCAACCCACGGCGACGATGAAGATTTGTCGGTTGACTATTGATCTTGTATTGTATTGCATTTCTATGCATCTAAAATTAATTTGTTCAATGTTATTTTTTAAATAAATTATTTATAAATATTTCTATTAGTATTTCTAACTTCTTATTTTAAAATAGCATAGTCTAGCGCTTTTTAAATTTCACTCTTGACTGGCGTAATCTAGCGCTTTTTTTGGGTGGAGTTAGCGCCCAACACTCGAATGGATCTGGCATCACTGCGTCATGTTTGTTTGGCCTTGAACGGAATAGTCTCGTATCCCGGCCTCATTCGCTTAGTTTTATCAATAATTCGAGTTTAAAAGTTATTATATCTTAGTTATATTAATTAGTTATATTAATAATATGTGAAAAATAAAAATGATAATTTTCAATATCATTATACAGGGTGTTTGGTGCATCGTGTGCCAAATTGAAATGGTCGACTGAAGGGGTCATCTGCTAGCCTTTCAGACCCCTTAACACCCCTCATGTCCTGTGGATTTTTTTTATCGACTTTTTATTGTTTTACTAAAAAAAGACCCAAATTTTACATTCAAATACAAATTTCAAAAAATATACAAGGCGTAGAATTTTAATTTTATTTCGATGTGTATTGTTTAAGAGTATTTTTAAATACAAAATTAGTGACATTAGTCACCTAGTTTTTTTTTAATTCACTCGCAAAGGTAAAATTTAAATTACAGCTGTACATGTTACAGCTTTTTATAAGGCTACAAAAAAAAAAACAAAAGTGACCGGGATCTTCCAACTCCCTCATTATTTTTCCAGTCTATCCTCTTGCTAATGATGTGCCACATGCCATAAAAATCTTTTAACAACTTTGTGAATATAGCGCCCCTAGCGGTCACAGAAAGAATTGAAATTCGTACCAAGAGCACTATAGATTTCGATACGTAAGAAACCTAACATAATCTATTCGATAGTCACTAACGTTTTTCAGTTGTTACCATACAAAACGGCACCATGAGTCACTAATTCGACAGACGCTACCGAAAAATACGTTTGTGATAGTAGTTACGTAGCTCACTAGCATTTTGAGGTGTAAAACATGTTTACATTAAAAGTAAATACGTTTTTGAGTCTATTAAAGTCAAAATAATGTCTGGAAGAGCTTATTTAGCGTGGAATAAGTTAGTGGCCGCTAAATTTGGAGACCAACGACGTGAACCACGTGAATTTCAATAAAAAAACAAATTACATTCCTTTACAAAATATTCTATTATTGTAAACTTTTTTTTTGTGTATGTGTAATTATCAAATAACTTCTCCCTCTCTGGGCGGAGCGGGAGGGCCTGTCAGACTCTTAATGACTAAAACCCACCCGTGTTCCTTCAGTTGCCTGTACGTTGCCAGGGGCCGGTATCCCTTTCGGACTTTCCCGCAACCCCGGCAGGCATCGGTTCTATCAGACCCCTTCACTTGTGTTGACATCTCTTTGAGGCGCGCGTGGAACACAACGCGCCGTCGACCCGGCCCTGGTCCTTATCGGACGGCGAGCTACCCATTGCATTATTGTAAACCTTAGACTAAATTTTAATATAAAACCAAGACAGAGCGCTGCGAAAAATATACAGCATGCGAAAACTACACCGCCGCTGTGCATACACGCTCACAAGCACACATTTACAATGACACGAGAATCAAACTACACCACATGAAGTGCAAACGTGTTTACGAAACCGGCTTCACTTCTATCACTGGTTGACAGCGCTCTGTCTTGGTTTTTTATTTATTCTGAGTTGTAAACGTAGTTCATTTTAAATTTAAATAAAAAACGCCGCGAATCACACATCAACAAAATTACCAAATTAAATAGACGTACATAATTATTATAAAGAATCAAAATTCAACAACCCCTAAATACCATAAGTAGTCCACTAACCGTCAACCTTTCTATTTAGTCGGATTGTTTCATGATATTGACTGTCATAAATAACATTGTTTGTTACCATAGTGATACTACTACGTTTTGATCATATGAGCCGTTCTCTCTTCTTATTACTGACAAAGAAAGAAACAAAACATAAGAGTGAAGTTAGCTAGACGACACGATCTATCGAGCATACCGTAGCGCCTGCGTAAGACTCCGTCAAACTCATGGTGCGAGCATTATCGAAATCTATTTGATCCACGTTAAAACTTCCGACTCCACCCACTTTTGATAGAGCTCACACGCCATGCCGCCATACATATTGGAAGTGAACCCTCCGGGAGGGTCACCGGCATTACGTTTGCGCTAAAGTTTAATATCGCGGACGGTCAACGGCATTAAAACCGTATTATAAAACACTGTAAAACGAAGTAAAATAGTGTTTTCAGAGGGTCTTGTCGCTACACGTAGTTTCCAACCTTTTAAATTTTTAGTGAATATTTGTGCCGTGAACAAAATGTTTTTTTGAAAATGAAAATGCTTGGGTTTTAAAACCAACGCATGTACTAATAAATCTTGTTAAAATAAACATCAAATTTTATTTTCATGCTGTATTCGCTAAGAAAAACCTACATTTAAAATTAGCCCTCCGCGAGGGATCCCGGCATCTCATATGCGACTAGGTGAACCCACAAGGAGGGCTCCCGGCACTGAACGTGTTAATACGCTAGCGCTAGCGAGTAAGTTTTCGATGGCAACTCATGGTAGAGGTACTGGTCCCACCTAAGTTTAGGTTTAGGAACTTGATGTGCCATAGATTTTGTTATGAGCCGTTTTTAAAGAGTCACTAGATGTCGCGAGTGAGGACGCACAATGAATTTATTATTAATTAAATTTTTGTTATTGATACATTTTCGTGAATTATATACCTACTAAAAATAAAAGTTTGTAAGTACTTATATGAGGTTTTCGCCAAAAATATATTTAAACTGTTAAACATTTATTTGTTTTATTTTGTTCTTATGGTCTTTAAATAATAAGCAGAATTGGCGGAAAAAAAAAGTAGTGAAATAACAAGCACAATGAAATAAATTGACATCGTTTGAGAATAACTAAATGAAAAAAAAGGTGTTGTCACGGTCAGCATGTTACACTATTTTCGGTCCAGCTCTCATTCGCCAAGTGTGCAGAGTACTTATAACATGCGTTAAGGAACTTCGCTCCGTAAGATCTAATAAAATTATGATTAAGCATTAAGAGTTGGCGTGGTTATCATCACTTTTGTGAACAAATGGGGAAAGGTAAGGAAAGGCTGAAACATAACTGGCGAAATGTGGGCGTACTACAGGTGCCCTTCGGGGAATACAGGCGTGGTTATATGTTGTTGATGTTGTAGGTACTATCTTGGCTTGAATGGCTTGAAAAAGATAGCCTCGTCTGCCCGGGGCTTAAGAGGGAACAGGGCCTGCGAGGAATTTGAACTTAATAGGTATTTGATGAAACTATTGCCGTCATGTGACCTCAAGTCTGCCTCCGTAGAGTATCCGTATCACAATAAAAATTGACGAGATCAACGTTTCGTATTCCCCTTTTTTCTCCTGAAAACTGAGCCGATTCAATTATTTTTTGATTGAACCGTTGTATTTTCTCCAGGATCCAGGTCTTCAGATTCCACGAGTACAACAATTGACGGAGCGCTGCCGTGTCGCACAAGTTTTTAGGATTTGTTTATTTTTATTTGATTAATAGGTACCTACATAGCTACTTAATAGAATAAGTGTTTTTTTCTTATTGGGATAGTAAGCAACACGAAACAAACCAGCTATATTGTTATAACATACGAGCTTCTGCCCCCGACTTCGTCCGCGAGCCTATAACCTTTCTCGAGAATTGGACTCTCCAATGCAAAAAGAATTTTTCAAATCCGAATGGTAGTTCCCCCCTACATACAATCTTACAAACAAACAAACAAATTTTACCTCTTTATAATGTTAGTATAGATGATAATATCATATAATATATAGATAATCGCATACTTAATAGCCGACGAAAAGGTCATCGACAGTTGTCCTAGCGCTGCGCTCGCCGCCATCAACCATAGTTATTTTGTTACGCGTAATTTTGAATCTGTGATATCTTTTAAAGTATTCATTTAAATGGTATGAGAACATGACATCACGCCTTGTTTCCCCGAAGGGTTGGACAGAGGTGTATGATGTGAAGGCATATTTTTAATTTAAATTAAATGCCTAAATTAAATAACATATTTTATTGGATAAGGATTAATATACTTAATACCGGTCAAAATAGCTTCGGAAATAACAATGAATTTTTTGTAAAATTCTGAAGGATAACAATGGTTACAGTGGGTCATCTTTGCCCGGGGTTGCGGGAAAGTCCGAAAGGGATACCGTGGCCCCTGGCAACGTACAGGCAACGCAAGGAACACGGGTGGGTTTTAGTCAGTAATCTGAGTCTGACACGCCCTCCCGCTCCACCCAGAGCGGGAGAAGTTATTTGATAATTTCCCACCCAAGAAAAAAAAAAAAAAAAAAGTGGGTCATCTTTAGGTTAGAAGATAGACATATTATTATGCTATTGCGGACTTTTTTGTTGAATTTTTGAAGATATAATCATGTAGAACATTAATTGTATGTATATCTAACGGTTTAACCAAACGCATCAAGAATCATAGAATGTGCTATCTCGCGCATGTTCACAGGCGCCGCAAACCACACCTGTTACATGCAATACAAGAAAGAAGTAAATCACAAATCCAAGAAAATAAGCTGACCTATTTACACATGGAATGACAACCTAAAACAGGACATGACGTACTTCGACAAGCAAATCAACTTGGCTGAAGACCAATATAAGATTAAGAAGGCTGCCAACGAGATTTACAAGAAACCTGAAACGACACAGCACAACAGTGATATAGAAAAGAGCTGAGAAAATAGCGTAACCCCGCCAAAAGATTCACCGGTGCAGATCGACCTGAACCAACAAGCGGCGAGCGACGTCGTAAAAAGATGCTCATCCATAGATATATATCACCGTCTCTCCGCTATTCCATTGCCTACTGCTGCACCCGAATTGCGTAACACCATAGCGTAACACACAATCAATCATAATCTGAATAATTTTGATGGATATTGCTAATCTTCTAAGTTGAGCTCCTTAAGTTCTGAGTTGAGCTCTACGATTACTGACAAATGCTTGCACTGACTGGACAGGTCCACTCAAATCTGTGTGGTCTTTCCTCAAAAGACCATTTCAGACACTAATCTACATGGTCCTCATATGGCCTGACCAAGATTATGTCTGGACTTTAAAAGAGACTGTGACCTCTGAGTTTGTTTCGGTCTTTCTTCTCAGAGTAGTCAGATAGGAAACGCCGAAATCATCTAGCATTTTCTTCTTTTTTTTATTTTTTTTTGTTTTAATATGACGTGTAAAAGTGATTGCAATATCCTATTTACAGAATAAACAATTTCATTTCATTTCATTTCAATCCATTACTCAACAACGTAAATAACGCAATGATTGTTGTTGAAATGTCAAAATGAAACAGATTTTGATTGATCGTGTGTTATGCCATTTCGGTGCAGCAGTGACTTAATTTCATACCATAAGCCCAAAGGAGTGTCTGTGCGACGCGCGACGGCCGAGTACGGCCAAGCCGTACATAGCGGCAAGGTTTGTAGAACTAGGCCTTGTAGAGAGAGGGGCTTGGCTCTACGTTAGACCTGATAACTTTTTAACAGTGAAAGCGTTATATGTTAATCTTGGCAACCTACTTTACATGTTTTTGGTGTCGGAAATGGTTGGCAAAAAAAAGCAGTTAGGTACTTACTTAAGATAGTGAATACGAAAAATTAAAAACAGGATTTGCTCAAATCAAGACGACAAACACTGAGTCGTGTCTGCAGCACTTTGATGATATTTGTAATTTCCCGAGAATGGAAATGGGAACCTTTTACGAGCACTTGCTACCCTGTAGCGACATAACTGCACTCGCGTGGTTGGCAACAAGCGTCTAGAATTCTAGACAGAGCACACAAGGTGGGACTACCTACCTCGCCCTAAGCGACCGCAAACGCATCAAAGGTGACGAACCCAAGGCCGTTGTAAGGTCTAACATTTGGTGGCTATGTGTGATCCAAAGTAATAAACAACAAGAGCTGTTTTTTGTGCTTGACATATCAGTTTCAAAATCTACGTGATGTTCAGTTCAAACATAGTAATTACGTCATCCAAATTGAAACGAAAAGTATTTTTGTTTTTATGCACTTGACCTTCATAAAGTACGAATACCTACATGAGCACGATCAACTCGTTCAATATTAGGAATCATGTTTTGTTTGTTCTAACGAAATGCATGCAACTACTTATTACTTTAGTGTTAGACAATATGAATCATGTATTAACATTTTGGTAGTTATGCGCCCCGGCGCGCGGCGCCCGTCAGTCGCCAGTCAGACGTCTGGCCTTGGACGGAACAGTCGCGCAAATTTTCATGCAAAGAATAATAACTGCCCTCGTTCGCGTAGTTTTATCAATAATTTGTTTTAATTGACCCATATTAATTCGTGTTTAAAAGTTATTATCATCTCAAATTGTTCAATTGAGAATTGCATTCAACTATTTTGTTTTAAAATTATTGTGTTGGATAGTGCAAATAGTTGTTTTGCGACTTTTAATCAGCAGAATGTGTTTGTGAATGTAACCATAATGATATTGAAGTATCTTTCTGTTTTTTGATAGAACTATTGACTAGTGTTGTGTTAATTTTAGATTTGTTTGTTTGTAAACAATGGCTGCTGCTCAAGTTACTGGTAACTTATAACACATGAATTACCTAATACTACAATGTTGCAGTGTGTTTTACCTATATTAAAAAGTACTCTGTGGTTTTAGTCCATATTTTTACGGTTTTTTATACTTTTGGCTTCATGTGATGCAAAAAATCCAAAATGTTGTGTCTTGCTTTTCGTGTGGGTATAAATCAAGGAACATTATTGTAAGGGATTTGCAATGAAAACACCACTTTGATTAATACTATTGAGATATATTGAGTCGCGCACTAGAAAACTAAACCTTTTACATTTTGGGATTGCTTAAGTACTATTTCACTATGGTACAAGTAGCGGGTGGTCCTGGGACTAAAATAAATGTTTTACAGTTTCCATCCAATGATAGGTAAGTAAGACTTGGATATTTCGGTCAAGTATGAGCTTGATTCTCGACAGGTTGTAACCTGCTCTCTGAATGATACAATTTTTGCCTAGTTTCTTTCGACAAGTTGAGACTTGTTCGTGAATTATGCCATCTGCTTGGTTTATTTTACGACAAGTTGCGACTTGTTCGTAAATGATGCTATTTGCGTAGTTTCTTTCGACAAGTTACTGTTTGTTCGTGGGTGATACCATGTCATGTGTATGTATGTGTGTGGGATGTGTTAGGGTGCTAACTACGTTCTTTATTAATAGGTTTATGATAACTTATAACTAACGATTTTGATAAAAGGCATAGGTATCAATCAGACTTACAAACTATGGGAGATTAAAACCAACCCTATGCTTATGCAACAATCATTCTTATTTACGTACTATAAAAAAATGGTTTTTATTTGTTTAATCTAACTTAATTTCTAATCAATTCTTATTGTCGTCGCCAACAGTCTCCCCCTCAGTGCGTTGCACTCCATCTCGTTGGGGCGACGTTGCAGGTACTATCAGGACTAGGCGTGATGCTGGCCGCCGTAGGGTACCCGCTGCTGTTCGTACGTCGACGATCCTGATTCTTCCGTCTGGTCCGGGATGAATGGCGACTATTTCGCCGCGTGGCCACGAGTATCGTGGCAGGGTGTGGTCGACAATCAGGACTATGTCGCCCAATGTCGGGTCCCGATAGTGAGGACCTTGGTTGTAGCGAGGCGAGAGAGTTGGGAGGTACTCTCGCAACCACCTTGACCAAAAATGATCGGCCAGGCGTTGGGATGTCTTCCAGTTGGGAGAACCGATGAGCTCCGTGTCGTCGAAGGAGCCAAAGAGGGTGGCTCCGCATGACCGCCCGATGAGAAAATGATTCGGGGTCAAAGCTTCTTCTTCTTCTGGATCGGTGCTGACGGAGAAGAGGGGCCTCGAGTTTACGATATGCTCGGCTTCCAGAAGCAATGTATGGAGAATTTCTTCTCTAGGTTGCCGCTCGCGTAGTGTAGCTGAGAGAGCGACTTTTACAGATCGCACCATTCTTTCCCAGGCTCCACCCATGTGGGGGGCTCCAGGAGGGATGAACTTCCAAACGATGCCCATCTTGTTCATTTCTTCTCCTAGGCTCGCGATGGCTTCAGTGATCTCTCTGTTGGCACCGATGAAGTTGGTTCCATTGTCGCTCAGGATGATCTTCGGAGTTCCTCTTCTGGCGATCATTCTTCGCAGTGCGAGGATCATGGAATCGGTTGATAGGGAGTTAGCCAGCTCTAGATGGATGGCTCTCGTGGTGAGGCATGTAAATAACGCTCCCCATCGTTTCTCCGTGCGTCTTCCAATGGTGACAAGCATGGGCCCGAAGTAGTCTACTCCTAGGCAGGTAAAAGGAGGGCTGGTCTTCGTTAGACGTTCAGGTGGCAGATCTCCTTGAGGTGTGATCTGTGGCGTCTTTTCCGAATTCCACACCATCCGCAATCCCGTGCTACTTTCTTCACCATGTTCCGAAGCGATGGTATCCAGTATTTCTGCCGGACCTCGTTCATCGCGGTGTTGTGGTTCCCGTGATTGAAGGCTTCATGGATGTACTTCACTAGAAGCTGGGTTATTCGGTGATATTTATCTAGCAGAATCAGATTCTTGTATGAAGCTATCAGGTACTTGGCTGCTCCGATGCGGGTGGATAATCTAATGAGCCCGTCTTCTAATTTGATTGTGAAGTTCTTCAGATTGGAGATCGGATTGAGGTCTTCTTTCTTTCGTAAGGTAGCAAGTTCGTCCGAGAAGCTGTCTTCTTGCACTCTCCTTATTAGCAGCTGTTCCGCCTTTTCTACGTAGAGTGACTTTGGTAAGAAGGCCACTTCTTCTCTGCTTGGTCTCTTTTCCGATGGTTGTGTCTTCCGTTTATGTGTCTTCTTCCAAGCTGGGTCTTGTGTTTTTCTGGTGATAAGCTTCGTGATGTTCACCTTTTTCTTAATTTTTCGCTTGAAGACATCTATGGCTTGCAAATATCTCGCTGTCGCGTGAAGTAGGCGCGTCCAACTGGAGAACCTTGTTGGGTCGGGCACGATGACAGGGATAACTTTTCTAACGCTTAGAGTGATGGCGTTAGGTTAGGTTAGGTTTCTTCACCTGTGTTGGTGATGGAGACTTTCTTCTCCTCTGTAGGCCAATTTCTGGGATCTTCATGCAAGAAGGCTGGGCCCTTGAACCATCGGTGTGTTATGTCGAAATTCGATGGGGTCTCTCTGTTAGCGTCGTCGGCTACGTTGTGTTTCGTTGGAACCCAGTGCCATTCCTTATGTTTTGTCAGCTCTTCTATTTCGGCGAGACGATGTGCGACAAAAGGCTTGAATCTCCTAGGATCCGATTTGATCCATGTCAATGCTGTTTTGGAGTCGGTCCAGAAGTATCTTCGGGTTGGAGTCAGGTCCATTTCTTGACTCGCGCTATTGGCCAAGCGACTTCCCAATAGACACGCTTGTAGTTCAAATCGAGGTATTGAAGTTGGCTTGAGAGGCGACACTCTTGCTTTCGCTGCCAATAACTTTACTTCTACTCGATCGTCTGGATGTTGGGAGCGCCAGTACACCGCGCAGGCGTACGCCTTCTCGCTTGCATCGCAGAATGTGTGCAGCTCCCCCTCAGTCGCGTCATATGTGAGGCAGCGAGGGATTCGAAGATCTTCAAGTTTTCTTAGATCTTCAAGCCATTTTTTCCATTCTTCTTCTCTGGGTGGAGGCAATCTTTCGTCCCATTCTAGGCCGGACCTCCACAAGTTCTGAAGCATTACTTTTCCCTGTATGGTTATGGGTGATACCAATCCTAAGGGGTCGAAGACCGATATCACTGCACTTGTCGCTTCTGTCTTTGTTGGTGCGCGTCTTCCTTCTTTGGCTTCGTCGGGAGTGTTGCGCAGACTCAGAGTGAAATGAAGGCTGTCTTCATGGACGTTCCAATTGAGTCCCAGGGTTTTCTCGACTTGATCCTTTGGTTCTCCTAGTACGATGGAGTTTGTCTTGCATCCTGTGTCGGTGAACTCTTCGATCGTTGATGGGTCGTTGCTCGCCCAGCCTCTCAGGAAGAAACCTCCTTTCTTGTGGATCTCGTTCACATCTCTTGACACTTTGGTAGTTGTTGTCACATCAGAGAAACTTGCAATATAGTCATCCATGTAATGATTTCGGTTTATTGCTCTGACGGCTTCTGGACACTGATCGACGAAGTCTTCTGCATTTCTGTTCTTTACGTATATGGCGGTACATGGCGAACAGGCGGCTCCGAATATTAAGGAAGTCATTCTGTATTCCTTGTTCTTCCAGAGAAATCGGAGGCTATCCCTGTCTTCTTCGTTGATTTTAATCCTCAGGAACATTTCTTTGATGTCTGCGACGACGGCTATTGCTTCTTGGCGGAAGCGGAGCAGAACACCGAACAGTGATTGTAGCAAATCGGGTCCAGCTATCAATGCGTCGTTCAGCGATTTTCCATTTGATTTAGCTGCGGCGTCGAAGACTAGTCTCATCTTCTTCTCCTGGGGGTGGACAACAGCGAAGTGGGGCAGGTACCATGTTCTTGAGGAAGTGGGTTCGTCTGTTACTTCCTCTGCATAATCGCTGTTGATCAGGTTTTCGATTTGTTCTACATATTTTTGTTCAAATTCTTCGCCCTTTGAGAACTTCTTCTCCATTCCCCTTAGTCGTCGTGCTGCAGCTGCTTTGCTTTCAGGTAAACTTTCATCATCCGTCTTGCAGATCAAGCCTGTGCTGAATCTTCCGTCAGGTACTCTTTTCGACGTGGAATGCAGGACGTCGAAAGCCCGCTGGTCGATGTCGCTGGATGGTCTCTTTGGGGCGACTCCTAGGGCTTCGATGTTGAAGTGGTCTCTGATCATCTTCTCGAGGTAATCATCTTTTCCTTTAGGCTGCGTCACAAGATGATTCACTATTCGTACCGGAGTATTGTTGCTTGATTTGGTTCCGTGTAAGACCCATCCCAATTGGGTTCTAGAGGCTACTGGTTTGCTTCGGTCGCCAGTTTTCACTTCTTGAGACACGATGAGATGCCAATTGTCCTGCCCGATGAGTACAGTAGGACGAGCATTAGGGTATTTCAGTTGCTCAGCTATCTCTTCTAGGTGTTGGCAATCTTCCAGATCCTTGTTGCTGACTTCTTGGGGGGATAGGTTCAGGGTCTTCACGGTATATCCTGACATCTTTTCTAAGTTTCGCTCGAACTTTCTTGACGATCTTCTTTGACTTCTGATCCATTCGATGACCTCCTACGCCCTCAATTCTTAGGTCTTCCTCGGGACCTTGGGCTCCAATCATGTTCACGATGTCATCTTCTATTAGGGTCACTGTTGATCCTTCATCCATGAGGGCGTAGACTTCGGCTTTGCCATCTGGTCCCCATAATTCGACTGGCACGATTTTCAAGTAAGCTCTCGATATTGTCCGTGTTGCGTTCACTGTCGAGGCTACAGCTTGGGTTTCTTGCATGGTTGACTTCGTTCTTTCTTCTTGGTGTAACATCACATGATGACCTCTCTTGCATTTTCCACACGGCTTTGCTTTGCAACTGAATCTTCTGTGTCGTCCTAGTAAACATTTTGAACATATGAAGGCTCGCTTGGCTTGTTCCCATCTTTCATCTATGGAAGAGTCAATGAACTTTTTGCACTTCAACAGTGCATGTTCTCCTGCACATTCAGGACAAACAGTTTTCTCTGGCATCTTTGTGTTGTCCTTGCATGAACAAACTGTTGCTGTTTGTAATTCGGCTTGCTCTTCATCTGAATCCTCTTCGCTCGATGAAAGTTCATCTTCATCGTGCTGTGTGACTCTAGTGGCGTTCACGCCGCGGGAACCTGAAGATCGCATGCGGCTTCTCATTATTTCTTTCTTCACCTTGATCCCCATGAACTCGTGCATCTCGAACTGATCCACCATCTGGTTGAAGAAGTTCATAAGGCTGATGAGGATTGGTTCATCATCCTCTTCTCTGGATGCTCTGTAGTCGTACCACCTGAATCGCACCAGGATACACATCTTCTCAATTATTCGATTCGATATATCACTTGAGTGTAGATAACTTTGTTTCTTCATTTGTTTCACAACGCTGACTGTATTGGCCACGGCTCCAGCGTATCGCACCAACTCTCTTGCATCTTCAGACATAGGAGGTAGCTTCTCTATGTTTTCTATCTCGCTTCTTATTAGGTAAGTGGGTCTGCCGTATCGACGTTCTAATGCGGTTATTACTTCTTCTGGATCCACTTGTGTATAGAGGAGGGACTTCACTGCTTCCTTGGCTTTTCCTTTGATTGCTCTTCTTAATCTTCCCATATTTTCGATACCACGGAAGAGAGCCTGTGAGTCTTTGTATGTTACTTTAAAGGCCATCCAGTCGTTTCTGCAGTGTGCGTCGTTACCTTACTGGTCTCTACTTCGACGCGCTCTGCTTCCTTTGACTTTGATACCCAAGCTTCAGTGGCCTTTTCAGCAGCGGCTTTGGTTGCAGCATCCTCTTCATCGTCACTCAAGTCAGTATCATATTCGTTGACGCGTTTTAATTCCAACTTGGTATTTGCTAGCTTGGCTTTTATCTTAATCTCTTCTAATTGTAATTTCTCTAATTCCTATCTGGCTTCTAGTTCTTTCTTCTTATTGTTTGCTCTATTCGAAGTTGACTTTGCATTCTTCTTTTTCTTTTCTACCAAGGTGGCATCCGCTTCCTCGACCACGGTTGTGTCTTCAGTACGCGCGCTGCTATCCGTCACCTCCTCGGAGGTGGTAGCAGACATCTCCGTGGTTTCTTCTTCCGTGGTCGAGCGTGTGCTATCTCCTTTACGGCTTCGCGTCATCATTATTTATTCACTTTCACAGCACTTATAGTCAATATTGTTCAGTGACTTACTAGTGTTTATGTTACAATCCTTCAGCAGAGGGTGCGTCAAGGTGTAAGCGTACACACCCTTTGACATACACAGATAATACTTCACTAAACAACGTTCAATGTTCCTTATGTACTCACTATACACGTTAAACGTTCCTTGTGTACTCACTAAACAACGTCCAATGTTCCTTATGTACTCACTATACACGTTAACGTAACACTGCAGCACGCAGGGCTTCGAGTGACACCGGGCTTCAAGAGGGCGCGGCTTGGCTTGTAGTCGACCCTCTCAGCAATATTCTTCACTCAGCAGGTCGTGTGCCCACCAACAGGTCTTCCGTAGAGGGCCTAGCTTCGAGAATAAGCGATCTTCCAAGTCGCCTATTCCCACCAATATTCTTCAGGCACACGTAGGGCTTCAAGTGATACCGGGCTTCAAGAGGGCGCGGCTTGGCTTGTAGTCGACCCTCCCAGCAATATTCTTCACTCAGCAGGTCGTGTGCCCACCAACAGGTCTTCCGTAGAGGGCCTAGCTTCGAGAATAAGCGATCTTCCAAGTCGCCTATTCCCACCAATATTCTTCAGGCACACGTAGGGCTTCAAGTGATACCGGGCTTCAAGAGGGCGCGGCTTGGCTTGTAGTCGACCCTCCCAGCAATATTCTTCACTCAGCAGGTCGTGTGCCCACCAACAGGTCTTCCGTAGAGGGCCTAGCTTCGAGAATAAGCGATCTTCCAAGTCGCCTATTCCCAGCAATATTCTTCAGGCACACGTAGGGCTTCCAGTGATACCGGGCTTCAAGAGGGCGCGGGTGATGAGTAGTTAGTGTGCGGCTCGTAGAGATATTCTTCTCGTGACTTATGTAGTCTTCATGAAATACTTCTCGTAAACACTGCTTGAAATATCGATGTATATTCACGTAGCTTATGTATTCTTCACGTATCTTCAGACTCAGGCTTCAGTTCTTCAAATCCGGCTGCAGAAGGATCAATTCTTGTAAGGGATTTGCAATGAAAACACCACTTTGATTAATACTATTGAGATATATTGAGTCGCGCACTAGAAAACTAAACCTTTTACATTTTGGGATTGCTAAGTACTATTTCACTATGGTACAAGTAGCGGGTGGTCCTGAGACTAAAATAAATGTTTTACAGTTTCCATCCAATGATAGGTAAGTAAGACTTGGATATTTCGGTCAAGTATGAGCTTGATTCTCGACAGGTTGTAACCTGCTCTCTGAATGATACAATTTTTGCCTAGTTTCTTTCGACAAGTTGAGACTTGTTCGTGAATTATGCCATCTGCTTGGTTTATTTTACGACAAGTTGCGACTTGTTCGTAAATGATGCTATTTGCGTAGTTTCTTTCGACAAGTTACTGTTTGTTCGTGGGTGATACCATGTCATGTGTATGTATGTGTGTGGGATGTGTTAGGGTGCTAACTACGTTCTTTATTAATAGGTTTATGATAACTTATAACTAACGATTTTGATAAAAGGCATAGGTATCAATCAGACTTACAAACTATGGGAGATTAAAACCAACCCTATGCTTATGCAACAATCATTCTTATTTACGTACTATAAAAAAATGGTTTTTATTTGTTTAATCTAACTTAATTTCTAATCAATTCTTATTGTCGTCGCCAACAATTATTATGTAATTATTGACTCTAGGGAGAAGAATGACAAGTACGTACACACGGCTGCACATCAAGCTATACTTTTCAAGATTATGCTGATGCATTGTATAAATGCGAGATCAGCATAAGAAAGAAGAAAGAAAATACGTTTATTTCTTTCTTTTCTTTCTTTCTTTCTTTAGATCAGCTTAAACTGGAAATTTATAGCTTGATGTGCAGCCGTGTGTACAAATAAAATGGTACAGTTTTTGGCACCTCCTGGTGGACGCTTTAAAAAGAAAGTGCTGAAGGAATGCATTTTCATCGGACCACGCACAATGAAGGGTTCCGTAAATGGAATGAATTTATCCCAAGAACAAACTTAACATTGTAGTTGAAAAACATGTTCTCCCACTGTAAATATAAGTTGGTCGATTATTACTCGTTAAGTTGTAGAGCCTACTTACCTGTGATAGTTTTCCTTTAATTTCGTTATATTTAATTCAGAAATACGTTACTGAGTTGACTAATCGGGACGCTAGTGCCGCCCGCATTGTGGCGTTCGATAGAGTCTACAACGTAACGCTCGGACCGGCCGCCAGCCGGGGCTCAGTAGAGCACACTTCATAGATGGCGGTCAAGCAGTGAACACGTTTAGAAACTGTCTCGCATTCCGAATAGGTGTGTCGTGTACCAACAGTGTGTGCATTGGTAGCGTGATCGTAAATTATAATTTGATCTGAACTGAAAACGGTTTTTCTATTGCGCAATTACCAACACTACCCATAGTTCGCCCACAGTCATTAAAATATGCCTGATAATATCGAGAGACACATACCTTCCTCCGTCATATACTACTGCTGTGAAAATGTCCACATATCCAGAACCATCCATTTAGCCGGAAGGGGGGGACACTTCTGCCGGGGTTGCGGGAAAGTCCGAAAGGGATACCGTGGCCCCTGGCAATGTACAGGCAACGGAAGGAACACGGGTGGGTTTTAGTCAGTAAGAGTCTGACACGCCCTCCCGCTCCACCCAGAGCGGGAGAAGTTATTTGATAATTTCCCACCCAAAAAAAAAAAAAAAAAAAAAAGGGGGGGACACTTGACTCTAACAAAAATTAGCGCTTTAAAGCTTATTATTTCGCAAACGAATCCCTGAATCCAAAAATGGTTTTCACACTCACTACTCAATATTTTTGAACGACCTTTGCAGCGATGCCCCACGCCATGGGATAGATGAGAAAAAAAACATCCCTGATTTACGTGTCGGGGAGGTACACTCAAAAAACTTTATTTTATTTTGAGAACACTATAAATATGTAGTGTTAAATATTGTACGGTGGTACGGAACCCTTCATGTGCGAGTCCGACTTACAATAGGTCTGTTTTTATGGTTAATATGCTGTTTTTTAGTTGCATAGGGTTGACTACACTGCAATGTTGTAAGTGATAATACTGATAACATTAGGGGCCATATTTTAACTATTGTATTTAAGTGTTTATAATGCACTGTTGAAGCTGTGAAAAATCGTAAAATATAAAATTAAAGTTCCAGGTCTGGAGCGCCTGTCGCAGCTGGCTAACATCTTGATCCACCAGACTAGTTCAGGCTACAATGGCAACAATTACACCGTCCTCGGCGGTGGGGAGGAGGTCCTGTTCACCCTGAACGAGGTTGTTCCCGACACCATCTTCCGAGGTGGAAGCCGCAGGGCGTTTAACTTTGACGGCGTGGATAGCACAGGGAGGAAGGTGAGCAGACAGAGATCCGCTGTAGAATGTTGCACAAGACTCGTGTGGTCAGTACCTGGGCCTTAACCATTCTCCTCCACCGATCTCAGGGTCTGTCTTGCACAGGGCCAGAACAATTTTTTTTGTCATCCTGCCACCCAAATTATAGGGACAAGGAAGGGAGAAAATGAGGTTCTTCTTTATATAGGTATTTTTTACGGTTCCGTAGTCAACAAGGAACCCTTCAAGTTTCGCCATGTCTGTCTGTCCGCGGTTTAGCTCAGAGACTCTTAGTACTAGAAAGCTGTAATTTGGCATGTTTATGTATATTAATTCCCTACACGTAAAGTGCCGATTTTGAACGACTCATATTGCGAAGCATTAGTGCTATGTGATTTTTCAGAAATTGATTTAATGCAGCAGAAACGAAAAAAACATCAATATGGTTTACAAAAAATCCCGTCAATCAAGTGTGAAACCTGAAAACATTGTCGTTTGCGAAAAAATAAATTAATCGAGTAATATTTTTTAATAGCCTATTAAAAAATATTCTTATTGAAAATGGCTCTTTTGTTCAAAGTAGTTTAATTATAATTAATTACATATAAGACATTATATGTAAATAATTTATAATTATATGTGAGAACGATGTAAAAAAACGTGCACGTTAAAATATTGGTGCGATAGCGATATAAATGCAGCGAAATTTCTCGTTCAATTGTACAGTAATTACAATTAATAAAAACCTAACTAATATAATATCTATATATTATATTTCCAAGTTCGACCCTCTTTCGTTGCCTAGCAACCAACAAAGCAAACCTAGAAAAAAAAAAGTTAAATAAATAGTCTTTGACAGTACGTAATGTTTGCGAGGTGAGAAATTTTACCCATATTGATGGGTAAAAAGCAGCCAAAACATACTTCATGAAAACTCGTTTAAATAATTTTGCTTTTACAATTTTTCTGTTATTGAATGAGCGCTCTCTTCTTTCCCATAATCCGGGGTGTCGTTGGAAAGGTCATTTAATGTCAAGTTTGTTCTTGGGATAAATTCATCCCAACCATAACCCTTCATTATGCGTGGTCCGACACGCACTTGACCAGTTTATTAAGTATTTTTGTTGGCCCTTCCAGTGCAAGCTATGTAGCGGGTACCTCCTAAACTTACCGTGTGTCTGTCTGTAAAAAAGTGTCTTTTGACTGTCCTAAAGTAGAATGTCCCGTATATGTGGCAGTTTTTGTTACCTACGTGAGGGGTCGACAAACTAATAGTATTAGTGTCCTCAAGGTTTGCACTGTGGCATAGCGTCATGCCAACCTCTCGTCCTCTGCCGACCCCACCACGAACAATAGGCTTTTATAGTATTGTTGTGATTTTGTCTCATTTGTCTCTGTTGTGTATTGAGTTTGTATGGTTAATCTAGATTTGTCTAGATGCGTCATTTTAGGTGTTCGAGTAATCCTAACTTATAATATATTATTATAAATACAAATTGTGAGTTTGTATATTTTTTTGTTACGGTGTCACGCTAAAACGGTTGAACAGATTTTGATGAAATTTGGCACATGGGTAGATCTTGATCTGGAGAAGGGCTTTTCATCCTGGATTGCAGACGAAGTCGTGGGCAACAGCTAGTTTGTTATTATATACAATGATTGTTATATACCTATCCCTACCTAAAAAACTCACACGCGAATGCATAAAGACAAAAATTTCCAAAAGAATATCCGTCGCACAAGGACTTGTGACGTCTTAGCACAGTTCTTCCCATATTCCTTGGTACTATCAGGAATGTAAAGCACTGTTCATTAAACTCTACATAACATCACGCCAGTATTCTCCGAAGGGAAAGGCATATAACACACCCAGATTTCATCAGCTTTATTATTAAAGTCTGAGTATATTGTCACTAGCCTGTTAAAAATCTAACTCCAGATTGTAGTTACTGCGAATTTCAAGATTATTCAAATTCCTTAACAACCTGCTACATTTTCAGATGTTCACGTTCCGTCGTCCAAGTGGACGAATATTTATTTCGGATACGGTGGAGCTGTTCGTGAACGAGGAACTGGTCAGCATTGTCCACATGGCGAAGACTTTCATGACGCCAATCTTCAGCATCCACGACGCACAGGACATCCCCACCATCAGGCTCAAGGGGAACATATTTCAGACTGCTTTCTTTGAGGTAAAAGATACAATGCTTCCACCCCTCGCAAGCCTTCCAAAGGTCTGGGACCGAGTGGTATCAAGATACGTAAAGACAACCATACTAATATTATAAATGCGAAAGTTACTCTCTCGGGCTCTCCGTTCGACTGTCGGTTACTGTCGGCGCATCACATAAGCGCGTGATTCACTGCAGGGTACCGACCGAACCCGGTACTAACGGCCGCTGCGCGCCTGCCACTCCACTCAGCCCACAGAGGCGCTCCACTGTGGGCATTTCTTTGTACTGTCTTCTTTATCATGTTCTTATGGTATAAGGCGTCGTCCCGTCCTAATTGGCTAACGATCGTACGAGGCAACAATGCGATTTCGTCGCACGATGAAAATGATCGTGCAATGGTCCAACAGGTGCCTGCGCATCTTTTGCTCGTACGATCGTAGCCAATTAGGACGCCACCTTACACCTATTTTAGTGTGTTTTTATTTTGTCCTGGGTTAGCACATAGGACACTTTTTATCCCGGCAGCATGTTCCCGTGGGATAACTTTCGACCTCCACGCGGGTGAAGCCGCGGGCAAAAGCCAGTAAGTACATTATAAGTAATAGGTCTTTACCTATGAAATTGCCGTTTTGTATGAAAAAATTTAAACGAATTTTTTTCATGTATTTTTTATTTGTATTAATCGAAGTAATCACCCATGCAATCAATGCATCTTTGCCAACGCAGTGGCAGTTTATTCAGCTGGACGGGAGGCAAAAAATTCTTCAAAGGCATTTTGTACTGCTTCTCGGGTATTGAATTTTTTTCCCGCCAAGAAGTTATCCAAATTCTGGAAAAAGTAGTAGTCTGTAGGCGCAAGGTCTGGTGAGTAGGGCGGATGACGGAGAGCTTCCAACCCCAGTTCTTGCAACTTGGAGACCGTCTGCTGTGCAGTATGAGGTCGCGCGTTGTCGTGCAGGAGCAGCGGAGACGAGCGATTGACCAATGCTGGTTGGAGATGTGCCAGTTTCTCCATCATTGTGTTCAGTTCTTCACAGTTATACACATCTGCAGTAATGCTCACTCCGTTTGGTAAGAAGCTGTGATGAATCACACCGGCGCTAGACCACCAAACAGTGACCATCACTTTTCTAAGGGTAAGTTTTCGTTTAGGGCACTGTTTAGGTGCTGAACCAGGATCCAACCAACTTGCTGAGCGCTTGTGGTTATCAAACAGAATCCATTTTTCATCGCAGGTAACAATGTGGTTCAAAATTCCTTCATTTATGTGATCAGCAGTGCAAGGCACGTCTCGACGCGTACTTCGCGCTGGCGATCATTGAGTTCGTGGGGCACCCATTTGTCAAGCTTTTTTACCTTGCCAATTTGACGCAAATGGACCAATAATGTTTTGACGCTAACGACGAAAGCTGCTGCTAATTCAGCCGTAGATTGTGTATCATCAGCTTCCACAATCGCCTTTAATTCGTCATTGTCGACCAAAGTCTTCGGACGACCGCGAGGTTCATTTTTCAGGTCGAAATTTCCAGGAAGCGAACAAACCAATAACAGGTGGTGCGTTGGTTTGTAGTGTTAGCTGCGTAAACGTCGTTGATGTTGCGTGCCGCTTGTGCCGCGTTGCTGCCACGACGGTACTCATATTCCATAATTACTCGAATTTTTAACGTATCTATGATGACGAAAAAGATTGAAATGCGATGAAAATGTAACACTAATCAATAAACAAATGACTACGTTTGGAAAAAAAATACCATATTTTTAAAATAAAATTAATTTGAAATTAGAATTCTTAGCCAAACAAAAATTATTTTGATTTGAAATGGCCAGTACTGCAGAACGGCAATTTCATAGGTAAAGACCTAATGTATATAATTCTCATCTTCAATTCCAGCTGCAGACAAACTCCAAGACTGTCATAGGCGGCCTACAAAAGAAGTCTCGCGGATGGCAAGACGAGATGTTCTCCTACAATGATGATTACATCATCAGCTTCCCCGTTAATCTCGCTGCGCAATTCAAGCTAGCTGTCATCGTAGCCTGCGTTTACATTGTAAGTTTGTAACCGATTTTTCAAGTAATATTTATTTATTTATTTAAACTTCTCGCACACAATGAGATACAAAGGCGGACTTAATGCTTTAGGCATTCTCTACCAGTCAACCAAGGGTGGTGAAGATATAACGGCGGGTGCTCTGATTGAGAGGAGATAATAATAATAAAACATATTTAAAACATATCAAATGCATTATAAATAAAATAGGTACACAAGTACATAAAGTTTATAAACTTATGATACATATTATATACCTACATTATATATATATATATAGGTAGGAATTTACGGAATCGAGGGGTGTGGTGAGCAAGGTCCGTGTTGAAATCGCCCATGATCACGCATAATATCACGGTGTCCTATCTTTGCTTACAACATATTGTGAACAAACTGATATTTAAATAAACATTATTATATAATATAATAATTTATTTTACCAAAAAAGATTGTACAAAAACAACTTAAAAACTAGTAAGCTATTATAAATACAATAAAAAATAGGAGCATCTGCAGCCAGTATTGTTATTTAAATATTTATTTATTAAAACTTTATGCACAAGTAAAAAAAAAATACTGTACAAAGGCGGACTTAATGCCTGAGGCATTTTCTACCAGTCAACCTTAGGGTGGAGCAGAGACAAAACATGGCAGGTGCAACATAAGTAATAGATAACTTGAAAATTAATACTTACTAATACATACATACATAGATACATATGTGTAAACCGAATAAACTATGTCAGGAGAAATAAAGATAGGTAGAGGAGAAAACAAATCCAGCAAATCAGCGCTGCAAAGATTCTGCCAACTTTTCACGAATATGTTCACGTGCCTTCAGTTTGAAAGATAACCGACTGGTTGCTATCCTGATGTTCAGAGGAAGCGCATTCCAAAGAAATACCGCCTGGACAAAGAAAGAAGAGTGAATAAAACCAGAGCGGTGAGAAGGACATCGTAGAAGACGATTGTTGGTAGAACGAAGTTTTTTACTATGAGCAAAGCATAGGTATTGAACATGGGAAGTCAGGTAAGAAGGAGAAGTGGGTTTGTCTAGTATAGAATACAACATAGACAGAGCCCTTAATTCTCTACGCTGACGTATGGGTAACCATTTTAAAAGCAATCGATGCGCAGATACATGATCATACTTTCGAAGATTGAATACGAATCGAATGCAGTTATTTAGAAGGCGGTCAAGTTTATTGAGGAGATCTGCATTCAGGTCATAATAACACACATCACCATAGTCGATTATGGGAAAGATTAGGGACTGTACAAGCATTGCCTTTATGTGTGATGGGAGAAGGTTTTTCAACCGATAGAGCCACCGCAGCGTTCCGGTGACTTTTTTACTTACAGTCGTGACCTGCTTACGCCAGTCAAGACATGTGTTAACATGCAGATCAAGATCCTTAACATCGGAGCTAAACGGGATGACTGAGTTGTCAAACATTACAGGTGGCACAGTTAAGCCATTCAGCTTACTCATACTGTGGGTGCTCCCTACAATGACAGCCTGACACTTGGTAGGATTAACCGCCAACCCAAAACGATCAGACCAGTTTTTAACCACACCTAAATCCCGGTTTAACTCCTCAATCGCATCGGATATGTTCTCCACACTTGCCTGGCAGTAAAGCTGCAAATCGTCAGCATAAAGATAATACGCAGTTCGAAGTTCAGTGGTAATGAGATTAATAAAAATTGAGAACAAAAGAGGAGATAATATACCGCCCTGAGGGACGCCAGCTGCAAGTTCACACCAACCAGACGAAGAGTCTCCAGCACGAACAGACTGCTGACGCCCCTGAACATAAGAGGAAAACCATTCCAATACCTCCCGAGAGACCATAAGATAGGAAAGGATGGATAAAAGGACTTCGTGACTGACGGTATTAAAAGCATTGGAGAAGTCAATTAACACTAAGACTGTAACTTTAGTGTCTTCCATTCCCCGCCTTATATCGTCAGTCACTTTAAGGAGAGCTGAAACGGTACTGTGCCCAGGCCTGAAACCGGATTGAAATGGACTGATGAGGGAGTTGCGGTGAATAAAGTGGGAGAGTTGCTTATGAACACTGGCCTCGAGCACTTTAGATAGAAAGGGAAGGATGGAAATTGGGTGAAAGTGACTAGGCAGAGAGGGATTGGGTATCTTAGGCAGAGGCCGAACAAGGGCTTTACGCCAGAGGGAAGGGAAAACACCGGTGTAAAGGGAAAAGTTTATGATGTGGGAGATTGCAGGAAGGAGTTGATCAAGAGCCGCTACGATCATATGGCGGCTGATATTATCGCAGCCCATAGCTTTGGATTTAATGGAAAGGATTATCTTTTTGATCTCTCCCGGGTCGACAGGGGTGAAGACAAAGGGGTTAATATTGGGACGCGTCAGACCAGCAAGGTAGTCTAGGGTTTGACATTTGGTTAGACTATCTAGAGTGGGGACAGTGAAGAAATGGCGATTTAGATCGTCCAAACCAATTGTGTTAGAAAGGTCCGAATGTCGCGATTTACCGATGCCCAAAGTTCCAAGGAACTTCCAAATATCGGCAGGAGAAGAAAAAGTGATATTATTTAGGATGTGACGGCGTTTAGCGTTGCGTATCATCTGATTACACCGATTCCTAGCAGCCTTAAACAAGGCGTAATTGTCATCCGAGCGATCCCTTTTAAACTTCCGAAACGCGCGGTCCCTCCGTCGCATTGCCATCCGAACTCCCCTGTTCATCCAAGGCGCAGGCGGACGCTTCAACTTGATTTTCTTGATAGGGGCATGGGCGTCAAATAGCTTGACCACAACATCGTTGAATAATTTTACTTTTTCCTCAACTGAAGCAGCTGCTTCCAGAGATGACCAGTCAATATTGGACTCATCTTGTTGGAGCCTCTCGCCATTCATACGCGCAAAGGCACGCCTGTACTGGAACATTGGTTTAGGTTTAGGGGGTTTAAGGACATAGGATAAGAAAATAATGTCGAGATGGGAAAAACCAGGAGCATCGTGTTGACCATATGAGGAAACTAGGGAAGGATTAGAGGTCAGAATCAGGTCAAGCCAAGTATCATCACCGACTATATTGTGATGAATGAATGAAATGAAATGAATGAAATGAAAATGAATGGTTGAAGAAGCAAAATATGCAGACTTGCTGACTCGACTAAGTGCAGGAGTTTACGGGACTGAGGGGAGTTGAGGGCAAGGAGATTGGTATTAAAATCTCCCATAACAATGTGATGTGCATATTCCGAACCCAAAGATTCAAGTAGGTACCGATTCGAATTCAGTGAAGTAATCAATGGAAAGGGGGGCAATAAATAGACTACGCCGAGGACGGCTTTAACACCTTTGACACAAACCTAGAGTAAAAGAAACTCTGCGGATTCATTGAAAGAAGAAGAAGCTAGAATTTTAAATGTATACGTCAATCTTACTCAGTTTGTTCTCAATTTTTTTTACTTAGATCCTTTTGAGAAATTAAAGAAACACTCCATAATTATACAGCCAATTTAGCAAAAACGACTCAAACCCACATTATTCCCAATAACTCGTAAAATTCATCTGTCTATGCAATACAACTTGACTCATAAAAATATAAGTAGGTATGCAATAATATTAAAATAAATATTCTAAATCAACATCATTGCTGAAATTATCAACGATACTCAAAAAATATTTTTTGTGGGTTAGGTCGTTTCTGCTAAACTACGCACATTGGTTCAATAGTTCCTGCCTTGGTTAAAATACTAGCTAGTCATCAAAGTGTTAACTGAAACGATTCACATAGTTTGGGTAATCTTAGCCGAATGCAAAATCGGCTTGTTTCTTCGTAAATCAATTTGTCAGAAACGATCCACACAGTTTGAGTAGTTTTAGTTGCATAAAAAAATATACCAGTTTCTATGAAGGTAATTTAACTAAAACAATTTAAGTGTTTTGAAACAATTCTGCGATATTGAATATAGACCGACTTCTTTCAAGTTGGATTTATTCAAAACGACCCAAGCAGTCTGGGATATTACTTTATTACAGTGGTTTGTAAAAAAAGTCACATCTTTGTGTGGGTTGGTTCCCATCATTAAAAAAACAACCTTATCGTTATAGTATTAGGGATCTTTTTTGCTGAGTGAAATAGCAACCTTTAGGACCTCTTTGGTATATACAACTCATTTTTGACCATAATATGGGTGTTAATCTACGTCCACTTGATACTCATAGGTACATTTATTGCATTTCAGTGTTTATAAATTGTAAAATTAATGTGTACTTAGGAGGTAACTTTTGGCGACTCACTGTGTGGTTACGAGGTTGAGCATGCAGATTTGAGTTGGATAATAATAAACCATTGTTTTTTTCTTTCCAGGACTTCAGATTCCACGAGGGCAAGTGACGGACTGGTATCGCACAACTTGCGACTACTTTTTATATTGTATTAATATACAGCATGTAACAAAAACCCTGTCCGATCCGAAAGAGGGCGCATAGGTACCGCAATAATATGACGAAAGAGTAAATTATTATTTTTTTTTTCATGAAGAATTTATTGATATTTAAAATTCACGTTTTTTGTACCAAAATTACACCAATTTCATAATAAATTAGCAAATTTTCTACAGAGGTTATAAGTTATGACTTGTATACTCCCGGTAAACGAAGGTCGCCTGCGCCCCATGAAAAAAAAATCGCCAGTATTTTTTTGTTTTTTCCAGAAAATAATCACATAAATAGACTCAGAATGATTCTTAACAATACCCTCACGGATCGGACAGGGTTTTTGTTACACGCTGTATATTTATATTGTATTATACTAGTTCACTTATTACTTAGTATTTTTTTCTTATCTAAAGAAGATGGAACGCAACGATTGGTCGCTGAACTTAAACATCGCATCATCATATTGTTATGAAATATGAATGTATAAAAAATTGTCCGCCTACCATGACCCTGAAACTGAAAGGAATGGCACAACCGCTCTTGACGAAGCTGAAGATAGTCTATTATATAGAAAAAGTATGGAATAACGAATCTCCAATCATCTTAAATCATTTTGCTGTCATAAGTGTGATATTGATATTATGATTGACCAAAACAAAAGGAATAAGAGAAACTCGAAGTAAGTAATGACCTGCGCAGACTGGCGCACGGGACGGTAGATGATTTTAAATGTATCTATTGAATTTAATACTTATCCAATTGGAATAAGATATAAGTATATTTCAATACTCGGTGATCGACCTTGGAGCATCGCAGCGCAGTTTTCTCTGGAGCATCGAAGAGCACGCTGAGGGATACCGCGGTATGCGCCGGTATGAGTCTGCCAGTCTGTCACACTCTTTCAAAAGTAACTATTCGACTGCGTCGCCGCTAGTGGAATAATCAAATCCCTGCAAGCGGTAGCTACTCGGCGGATGCCGCGGCATACCGGCGGATGTTCCGGTAAGCTGGCGGACGCTCGCAGTATCGCAGAGGATTTTTCTTGTCCGATGTCGGATAGAGGAATCCTCCTCGATGCTCTCCTCTACCGTCCGCCAGTGTACGCAGGCCATAACTGTAATCTGATATCAGAAAAATATCTCCATTCTATATGGCTTGTATCGTGGCGTTCATAAATGTACTCAAATCAATTCTATGTACTTTTAATAATGTCACTTAGTATTATAATGCACATCATTACATCTTGGACCAGCGTATTTTAACCAGTCAACCTTGCATTTATTTAGGACAAACTTTATGATAGGTATTTGTCTTTTTTTACCCAGGTTTTCGTAACTATTATATCCCCATTGGAATAATGACAAAATTCCTTGGTTTATGGTGTGACTTTCCATAAAAACAATTAAGGGAGTCAATTGTGTAAAATTATGTGATACTTAGTACGTATGTTTCCATTCATTAAAACGATAACAGCCTAGTTTTTAGATCTAGCTTTAGGTTTCGGAACTTGACTCGTGCTTTATTCTGTGCCTTTATTAATATAGCTTTATTATATAAGCGTCACTGAAGAGGGCGGAAAATGTATTTATTATTACTATTAGATACATTTCGTGGTTTCATATATACATGAGAATTAAAAAACGATATTAAAATTTAAAACTGTTAAATATTTATTTGTTTTATTTTGTTATTATGGTCAAAGTTAAATAAGAAGAATGGGGATGTAAGAATTGTAGAGTTAGGCCTTGTAGAGTGAGGGCTGGCTCTACATTAGATCAAAAAAATATAATTTTTCAACAGTGAAAGCGTTATGTAAGACTTGGCAACCTACTTTACATGAAATGTTGGTGGGATTTCATTTCTTTTTGAAGGGACCTCTATATCTTTTTATTTTAGCGATGATATTATACTGATATTACACATCTTACATGTTAAAATCATAGCCCTGATTTCTAGCATAGTCGGGTAAAAAAGGTATTTCGTCACGCCAGCAGTTACTTTCTTCACAGCCAACGAAAAAGTTTCTTCTTCGTTATGTAGATACATACTAATCTAGCTTTAATAACAAACCAGCTGCGCCCCGCGGTTTCACCCGCATAATTCTCGATACCGTGGGAATATCGGGATAAACAGTATCCTATGTCCTAACCCAGGTCATGGTCTACTCATGTGCCTTTCACCCAAATCCTTTTAAACATTTTAGCGTGAAAATGTAACAAACAAACAAACTCACTCTCGCATTTACACTATTAGTTAGGTTGAAAATATAAAGGTATGAGGAACAGGGCAGGGTGTACAGTTCACTCATCCTCTATAGAAATATGAGGATGCTCCGACCAGACTGGTGTCGTGTCTGGTCGGCAACTGCCCGACGATTGATGTCGGAAAGTTATACATATATATGCTGATCGTGCGGAAAACTGTTTGCGCGATGCAGGATTTCGCATGATGTCATTATGATGCATAGTTCGCATGTGGCGATGTAGATGCCGCCACAGAAGTAAGTATACCTATTATCCGTAAGAAACAGAGACTTACACCCCCCTTTAAGGGGGTTGGAGGGTGAAAGTTACAGATTTCTTAATTTTTTAGGTTCCGTACGTCCGAATGAAAAAACGAAACCCTCATAGGATCACTGTCTGTCCGTCTGTCACAGCCAATTTGCTCCGAATCTAATCGACCGATTAAGTTGAAATTTGGTATATCTAAATATAAATTTATGTAATCCGAACACAAGCGTGTCGTAAATAAATGAATTTTGACTCATGGCTCACTTTTGGAGGACTAATTAGAAATAAAAAAGAAGGTTTACAAACTGCACCGTGTGACTCATTAAATGAAAGGGCTTACTGTGAGGGTATCAACTTTATTTTTAAAATTTAAAAGAAAATTGTTTTAAAGTTATTTAACAAAATAGGTGAAAATTTACCACCTTATCTCTCATATAAACTATAATAATCATTTTTTTTTTTTTCAGAAAAGTTCTATACTTATAGATTACAGGAAAACCAATAAGAAGACTATGGTCTTAAAATAGCATGGTGAATCGCTCAATACAAACTTACATTTGCAGTTGGAATGTATGGGAAACCATGTCTTTCAACTACAATTTTAATTTTGTTCTTGGGATAAATTCATCCCAAATACGGAACCCTTCATTGTGCGTGGTCCGTACATGCACTTGGCCGGTTGTTTTATAGTTTGTTTGCAAATCCTAGCCTGCATACCAAATTTCAGCTTTCTAAGACTTCGGGAAGTGCCCTAGAGGTTTTGATGAGTGAGTGAGTCAGTGACCAAGTAGACGTATTTTATGTATTAATAAAATCCAAAGTATAACAGCTAGTCAAATGACACTTAGTCTGCTAACGACATCTTATCCTGAGAATTTTAGCTCTCTAGTATTATCCAGGCCGAAGTAAAGAGGGTTTCAAAATACGACGAAATGCTTCGACAAAAGGCAGGCTGCTTGTTGTTTTTGGCTCGTCTTGACGGGGACTACCGGCCCCCAGGTATTAAACATAATTTTAATATTTGATTTGTTAAAGATTTCTATAACTTTAAACTTACATACCTAAAAAAATTAAATACACTCATTCTATTATGTATGTAGGTACCTAATAAAATAAAAATATGAACAAACAAATCCTATAAAAACTTGTGCAGCATCGCTCCGTCAATTGTACTCGTGGAATCTGACGTCCTGGAGAGAAAAAACAACGGTTTATTAATAAGTATTATAAATAATTAATAATAATTTTGGTGAATGTTAATTGTCTGGTGTACTTAAAAGTGGATTTGGCACCTGTGGAACCATTTAAGCCCCGGATAGACGAGGCAAATTTTTTCAAGCCATTCAAGTCTTGATAGTAAGATAACGTTAATAAGCTAGCAGGCTATACATATATTTTACTGCATTGACCTAGTCACTGCAACGATACTGGCTTCAAACCTGGCATCGGGTAAACCACTCTAGCTTGTGCAAGGCCGGGACAGCCAGCAAAGATAGGAGACACCGGGAGAGCTTGCTACTACGAAATGCACTTTGTAAAATTAGGCTAGTGCATGCCGACTTCCAAAGTACTTACTATGAGAACACAAGCTACGATGATGGCTACCTTGTAGTGCACGTCGAGATCAGCGGGGAAGCTGATATCGTACTCATCGAGGCGGGATAGTATCTCTTTTACCGAGTCGTGAGTCTTCTTGTGGACGCTGCCTATAGTTGTCTTGTTTTTTGTCTGTAGCTGAAATTGAAGGTAATTACATTTTACTATGGCGATAGCGGAGTCTAAAGGACTTGCTTGTAAAGCACCACGTTGCGAAGTTCCAAATCTGCGGTGCAATCAAGTTTCTTATTTAATGATAAACATAGTTACTATATTTTTAAGCGCATCTGGGGTGTAATTAACTAACATGGTTTTCGGGCGTGAAGCCGAAAATGAGGTCGAACATAAAATTAAAATTAAAAATGGCGGCCACCAGTGGCGAGGCGTAGTAAAACAAGTGAGGTAAGCCGGAGCATAAAAAAAAAAATGCTTTATTAATCATTGTTATGACGTCACTTCAACTTTCATCGTGGCCGCGAAAAGTTACTTCTTGTTTACCTAAGAAAATAACGGAGTCAATAAACCGTTTCATTAAATTCCTATGTATTTCGATCTACGTTTCTATTATGAGCTTCATGCAAATTAGTGAAAATAATTCTATTCCTACCAGTCCCAAACTCCTAAAACAGTTACGAATATGTTTTTCAGTCCGCACATGTTTTTTGATGAATTCGTCAGATTAAAATGTAAAAACTTTATTCCATAAACTACTAGAATCTGAGAAAAGTAAACACGGGAAACAATATATTTTATTTAATTTACAACTGCCAGTCAG
The DNA here is from genome assembly GCA_949128155.2 of Xanthia icteritia. Taxonomy (NCBI): domain Eukaryota; kingdom Metazoa; phylum Arthropoda; class Insecta; order Lepidoptera; family Noctuidae; genus Xanthia; species Xanthia icteritia. Next base: position 1,144,006 of record OX421932.2, read on the forward strand.
CCATTGATATTTATCGTAAAGGGAAACATTAAAATGTTTGAACAAACCATCGCGTCGTTTGTAATTTATAGTCATATCTGGTCGAGCACGGCCTAACTTAATATTGTGTTTCCTTAAAAAGCATTTTTCCTCATAAAGTAAACAATCCGTCAAGCCACAATCTAAAAACTTGCCGCCATCCTAATCCTACTGATCGTACTAAAATTACTTTTCAAATATACTCTTAACAAATAATTTCAACTTATTAAACTATCTACTTACCACAAATACCTAATTACAACGTACTTTTCTATAACTAAACTCAAAACACATAAACAATATCTTAATCACTGTTTTATACCTACAATAATAAACTAATAAATTCATTTTATACTGAGCGAACAAAATTCAAATTAACTGCTTAATTGTGCAAATGATATGGTTATAATGCGATTACGTCAAAAAACAACCACACATTGTCAATCGAATGATAAATGTTATGATGTCCGAACTCCGAGCCGAACGCATTACGAAATTCAACGAAAACAACAGCAATAACTCTTGTACGTTCACACGCGTCATCACACGCCGATCGTAACTCGGTACAGATCTGTACTGGCTTACCCAGCTGCTAAGAAACCGCGATGTCACGTGACCGAAGTGACGTCAAGATGGACTTTATTTTCTATAGAAATTTAATTCACGCGCCTACGAGTTATTTTAGACCGAAATGTTTTGTTTTTGGAACAAAACATGTCGTTTTGTAATGTTTTAATTTTATGGTGTATCAAATACTTATAGTGTGATTATTCAATGACGATAGAGTGGTCGTGTTCCGAATTTCCGAAGGGAAGCCGGTAGGAATATGGTTGTTTGAACTAGCTGCCCCTGGCGGCCACATAAATCGCCTTGATATATTCCTAGCTCAATCCTGATAAGTTCATCGTTTCCTTAGATTAAACATTTTGAAAACTGCTTGGTCGTTACAGGTTGATACTACAGTGTCTTAGGTAGTTAATTGAAAGTAGTAGTTGAAATATGGGGTACTCAGATCTCATTTCAGATCTGAGTACCCCATATTTCACAGTTCAACCATTCAAGTATCCCTATGACTATTCGACATTCAGAATCCTCTATTCAAAACGAATGTTAATTTTATTGTAGTCAAAAACATCTATTCAAATTGGCTGTTGCATTCAGATCGAAATGAGACATCTATTCAAGATTGTTTTTAGAATAATTACTCCATTCGGAATGAAACTCCTACGATTGGGATTTTATTCTATGATGGTGTATATTACCGAGTTACCTAGTAGGTATTTATAAGTTACATGTATTTCCTTCCCTTGCAGAGAGATAAAATTTTCATTTAGGTATGAATGATGCAGTAATATGAATTTATTATGGGTTTAATGTGGTCTCTGAGCAACATACCAAACCTACCTACATCGTTTAAAGAATCGTATTCATAATCAGTTGCTAAGCACGAGTGATTGTTTACATAACAAACACATTCCCATTCCCGTAATGGAAGCAGATCATATTCTTTGCTACCCATTGTGTGCCTCATAGGTATAAAGTTATAATTATTAATTCACATCAGAAAATCAGCATGTAGTATTACGATTAAACTATTAAACTACATTCCTAGACAAATAAATAGGTTTACATAATGAGTACAGACATGAACCTTAAGAAGTGTAGGTATGTGTATAAAAATGTAAGTGTAACCTATCATAAAGAAGTTTTAAGTAATTTTAATTATTTAAGTTAATATAAATTGACTCTTGGTGTGTAATTCTTATTACACATGCATAGTACTTATAAGATATTTTTTTATTTTTATTTGCTTAATATTACTATTTGGCAGGTGTGTAGATAGGCTCGTGACTTTGTACATTTTATTAACAGGAGTGATAGAAATAAAACAACTGAAATATAATTGATAGTTTATTCACATTTTTTTCTGCAATTTGTTTAAAATATCCTTAACACATTTATAAACATCATCATTAAATACATTGCCCACAACATGTTGGACACATATATTGGCAGTACAATCACATGGCGAATTAGTGAAATCTTCCGCGTCAAAAACTTGTATTCGTATTATTTTACTACGATGACCCGTTGATGGTTTCTGTATATATGAGTATACAACATCACTTCTTCGTCTTTTATTATTGTTACTGTTGTTACTATTACTGCAAGGCGGTGTGTCCTCAAATTGAAATGGTTGAAATGGTCTTTCTCTCTCCAAATAGTTGACCACTTTTTGACGTAGGGCTTGTTCAGCAGGAATTGGTGAGTATGAAGAATTAGTGGGGAAAATATCGCTGGAAATCTGAAACAAAGAAACAAATATTAATTAAATAATACTTGAACTATCCTAGAATCGATAGATATAAAAAAAGATAAAGATCGCTTTGAAAATATTTTAAAAATCATTTATAATACACATTTTAATGTTTTTATTAATAAGTAATTTAAAATACTTTTTGATATTTTACTTACCGACATCGTAGAGCAGATAAGACAATTCGAATGATTTTTTTTGGTATCTTGGATTGGTTTATATAGGTACTCATCCATTTTTTTTTTTTGTTACTAAGGTTCAATTTAATTTCGTTTTTATTTATGTAAAGTAATCCGAAACTGACGGCTCCTCTTGTCTCCATATATGACTAGGAATTATTGACACGTGCACAAAGACGCATTTTAATCTGTAGACGGGCGTTATAACCGCTGCGTTTTAAACGCTAGATTCTGACTCGTCATATCTCCACTCCTCCACGTTTTGTAAGTATGAAATTCCCTATTGTTGATTTAAGTAAGTACCTACATAAGATTCAAAATCGCTTATCATTCGTCTTATATAAAACGCTGTAAACATAAAACCTTAACCGCTACGATTTGTACGCTCGTGTAGGCAATTGTAAATTTTTACAAGTATGCAGTTTTACAAATTTGGATTGAATGACGTGATTTTAGGCCTATAAAAACGCCTCGCAAATTAGTCTCCGGTACAATTCCTCTCTGGAACGAATCCTCTCTACAAGGAATCATCACTCCGAGCTCCTAATCAAGCTACCTGTCTAAGCATCAATCAAGAATGTAAGTACCTATTCATAATCATATCTAAGTATTGAATGGTCAGAGTAATGTAGAAGAGTGATATGTTCAAGTATTAAAATGTTGACCGCCAATAGTTAGCACGCTTAGTTCAGAGACTGAGTGATGCTTTTCTGTGCTGCAGGTTCGATTCCTGCACAGATCAAATGCTATGTATTTTATTCATCTATTAAAAATACTTTTGTGGCTGACTGATCTATTCTTTGTAAGCATTTTGTGTCCTGGATTCGATTCTTACACAAAATCAAACGATATTTGTATCTTTTAATTATTTATCTTAGTCACGATCAGTTCCTTTCAAATGTAGGAATTATGAAGGAAATGGATTGATTGCAAGACACTAATTTTATGTATTTTTGTTCACAGGTCTAAACTACTTAGCAACGACCTTTATCTCTCCAGCGATGACTCTGAACAAGAGGCGAAGCCGAAGAGGAAGACAGAGGAAAGAAAAACGAAGCGGGAACGGTCCAGCAAGTTGAGTGAAGAGTCAACAAGCGCAAAGAAATCAAAACCGATCGTTTCACCAGTAACACCGCCAGCTCGAGTTACAGCTGGTGAATTATTCGGTGAAGACAGTGATAATGAAGAAAGTGTCATCCCACCACAGAGATCCCATAAAACTGGTAATATACCACCACTATACTCATATTTTACTAGAAGAATGGCCAAAGGATATTCTCGACAGATAAGCGAGACTAAAGAAGGCAAATATTATGTAGAAGTGAAAATTTACAATACGGAAGAAATTAAAAAAATACTGCCTATAAATAGATGGCGCTCGGCCATAACTACCATTAAGACACAATTTGATGAAAATAAAGAATCTTGGCCCCACTTAAAGGAGTTTGTTAAAGCAACTCAAAATGATTTTAAAAACTGTCCTATCACCCACATGGGTGCCTATGATTAACTAGGTGTCAGTCAATATTTTTTTACATATACGAGTATTATACCTACTTACTTTAAATTGTTTTTACCTACATACATGTCTTATTAATAATTGTACTATATTTTATAAGTATGATGTTGAAGTATAAATAATTATTATATATTAAGTAATCTCGTCATTGGTTTTCTTTTTTACAGTTACACACCTCAACAGCAAATCGAGATCTAGAAAGTCAATAACCTGTCATAAATGTAAAATTGAAATACCAGAAAATCAGTATTCCTATCATATGAGAACGAATATACACAAAGCAAATTGTTTATTGAATACCAAGTTCACAGATATTCATATTATTGCAACAACATTCAAAAACAGATTAATGACATACAGATTGAATGTCACTCAGGAAGACGAGTACCTCGGTTTAGAGGCGTTCCTGGGTGATCATCTAACAAATATAACAGAATTGATAAATATGTCACTTAATGAACATATTAATTGCATAAAATTGAGTTTTGAATTGTTTGCCTATTTTATGTTATCAAAATCAGACGAACAACAATTAAAGTCGTTTAATACCAAATATGAAATGATATATACGAACACTGATTTGAATGAATTATTAACCAAAGTAATAAATAAACTAAATAATAAATTAACCGAGTTCCAGCACTGTCAATCTGGTTGGACATTTGTTTCTATGAGTCATCTCGAAATTAATATAAACAAGTATTCCCCTATGAGAGGTGGGTCTTATATAGAACTACCATCAGCTATTAAGCACTCAAAAAGTTGTATAAATATTAAAAATAAAGATAATTGTTGTTTACTATGGAGTATAGTTGCTGGATTATACCCAGCTAAAAATAATGTATGCAGAACAAGTTCATACCCCCATTATAGCTCTGTTTTAAATATTGAGGGAATGTCATTTCCTCCTACTATAAATGATATTAAAATGTTAGAAAAAAATAATTCCAACATCAGTTTAAATATATATGGTATACAAAATAATATTGTGACTGGACCTCTTTATATAACACAAAGTAGAAGAAAAAAGCATTTTAATTTACTTTATATCGAAAAAAATACTAACGGACACTACTGTCTAATTAAAGATTTAATAAGTCTAGTGCGACGTCAGGTGACTCGTTCTAAAGGAAAACTTTATTTATGTGATGCATGTCTACAAATATTTAGTAACGAAAATAGACACAAGACTCATAACTGCTCTAAGATTTTGACTATATTACCTGAACATAATTCTGTGCTAAAGTTCAAACATTACGAGAGGCAGCAAAAAATTAATTTTATAATTTATGCTGATTTTGAATGTATGTTAATAGACTATAATGAAAGTAACTCTTTGAATACTCAGAAACTTAAAACCCATCACCCTTCATGTTTCGCTTATTATATTTGTTGCGCACATAATGATCAATTAAACAAGTATGTTACGTATCGAGGTACAGATTGCGTGGAAATATTTGTTAAATATTTAATAAAAGATGTTAAATATATACATAATATTTTAAGTAGTAAAAAGCCAATGACCCCATTATCAGCAGAACAAGAGATGCAATATCGTAATTCCGTTACATGTTACATATGCAAACAATTATTATTGAATGATAAAGTCCGAGATCATGATCATATTACATCTGAGTATCGTGGGGCAGCGCACTCCCATTGTAATTTGATGTATAGAGTTTGTTCATTCATTCCTGTTGTCTTTCATAATTTGTCCGGATATGACTCACATTTATTCATTGAAGAGTTAGCAAAATATGAAGGTTCTATTAATATAATACCGAAAACTAAAGAAAAATACCTCTCAATAATAAAAGTCTTAATTAAATACGGAAAAAAACAATCACCCTATACAAATAAAGTTTATTGATTCCTTTCAGTTTCTTAGTTCTAGTCTAGATGCACTAAGTAAAAGTTTGTCAGAAAACGATTTTTTAAACTTATCAAGAGAGTTTACTGATAAAAGACAATTTGATTTAATGCGAAAAAAAGGTGTTTATCCATATGACTATATTGATTCTTGGTCTAAATTTTATGAGACGAAACTTCCCTTAAAGTATAATTTTTATAACAGTCTGTGCGAAAAACATATAACTAATGAAGAATATTTACACGCTGAAACAGTTTGGAATATATTCAAAATAAAATCTCTTGGTGAATATACAGATTTATACATAAAATGTGATGTGCTTTTACTATGTGATATATTTGAAAAATTTCGAAAAACAAGTTTACATTACTACAAGTTGGATCCGGCTTATTATGTAACGTCACCGAGCTTAAGTTGGGATGCAATGCTTTTATATACCGATACTGAACTTGAGTTGATAAGTGATTTACAAATGTACGAGTTATTAGAAAAAGGAATTCGTGGTGGGCTAGCACAGTGCTCTCTGCGTCATGCTGTAGCAAACAATAAATATTTACCGCATTTTAATGAACTCGAACCAAGTAGTTATTTAATATACCTTGATTGTAATAATCTATATGGCTATGCTATGATGAAGAAACTTCCTATTAAAGAATTTAAGTTCTTGAGTCTGAAAGAAATTAGCAAGTTTGATGTAAATGATGTGTCAGATGATAATGATTATGGTTACATTTTGGAAGTAGACTTAAATTATCCAAATTATTTACATTACAAGCATAAAGATTTACCCTTTGCAGTGGAAAAAATTGTACCTCCTTATGGAAAATCATTAAAATTGGTTGCAAATCTCTATGATAAACAAAATTACGTAATTCATTATGTTCACTTGAAAGAATGCTTGAAAAAAGGTCTGATTTTAAAAAAGATTCATCGTATACTTAGCTTCAGACAAGATTGCTTTCTCAAAAAATACATTGATCTGAATACTAGTCTTCGTCAAAATTCCAAAACTGCTTTCGAGAAGGACTTTTTTAAATTATTGAATAATGCCATATTCGGAAAAACTATCGAAAATAAACGTAAGCAAGCCGATGTAAAATTAGTAACAAAATGGACAGATACCAGAAATAAAACAAATAAGCATCTTGGCGGTGAAAAATTGATATGTAAACCAAATTTAAAAAGTATATCAATTTTTTCAGAAAATTTCGTAGCTGTGGAATTGTACCGGGAAAAGGTGGTTTTAGATAGACCTATTTATATTGGATTTACCGTTTTGGAATATTCAAAGCAACATTTATACCAATTTCATTATGACGTTATTAAAAATAAATACAAAAACAATGCTGAGTTGTGCTATACAGATACTGATAGCCTATTATATTTAATTTATACAGATGATTTTTATCATGATATGCATGATGATCTTACCAAGTTTGATACCAGTAATTTTGGAATTAATAATCCATTTCACATACCGCAACTTAATGCAAAAATTCCTGGATTATGGAAACATGAGGTTGGTGACGATTTAATTACAGAATTTACCGGTTTAAGAGCTAAATTATATTTTATAAACACTGTGAAGACCGAAATTAAAAAAGCCAAAGGTGTTTCTAAGTATGTAACCTGTAACCTAAAATTGAATGATTACAACAATGTACTGCTGACAAATAAAGCGCATAGATGTAAGATGAATATGATAAAATCAATTAAACATGTTTTATACACTCAGCAAGTAGATAAACAAGTTTTAGAAAGAAACGATGACAAAGTTCAAGTATTACAGGATCAAATTCATACATTACCCTGGGGGCATTGTGATTCTATATTTGTAGATTATTCCAGTGATGTGTAATCTATAAATGTGTATTGTTTTTATTACTAGTTTTTAACTTTAAACTATTATTTCATAGCATTAAGTATTTTAATCAAAATTTGTTAATAAAGGTACTTTTATATAATTACATCAAACTTTGTTTTATTTATTAATTGATCGTTATTTATATTTAATTATAAATGCATGTCATTCACTTTTATCTTTCATTTTCACAATGAAGTTCATCAAGCAACCACAGACTTTAGAAGTTCATAATATAAAATTAGAAAATCAATCACGTAAAGTGAAACATAGTGCACTCTTACCAGATACTATTAGATGTATAATATGTGGTCCATCTAACTGTGGAAAAACTAACATAATGCTTAATTTAATATTACATGAAAATGGTCTCAAGTTTAAGCATATTTACTTATACTCGAAAACGGCTTTCCAGCCAAAATATTGTTTTTTAAAACAAGTTATGAGCTACATACCAGGTGCTAACTTCTTTGTCTTCAATGATAATAAAGAAGTCATACACCCAAATGATGCTTTAACTAATGCAGTAATGATTTTTGATGATGTAGCATGCGAAAATCAAATCAATATTCGTAATTACTTTGCAATGGGGAGACATAAACAGATAGATTGTTTTTACTTATCACAAACCTATTCCAAAATACCTAAACAACTTATACGAGATAATGTAAATCTTTTAATAATCTTCAAACAAGACGAGATAAACTTAAAACATATATACAATGAGCACGTAAATACAGATATCGAATGGTTTCAATTTAAAAAACTTTGCTCTGCCATTTGGAAAGACAGATTTGACTTTTTGTTAATTAATAAAGATTGTCCTCTAAATGAAGGTAGATACAGACAAGGGTTTGACATATTTATATACTTTTAGAAAGTGCATATAAATACCAACTCATTGTAGAAAATATATCAATCGAAATCTGATATCTGTAAATAACGGATGGGCCATTATTAACAAAAAAATAAAAAATAAAACATTATGCAGGTTAATATTAAAGAACAATTGATAAAGTCAGTCGATAGTATAAAAAATAAAATTAAAACAATGCAAAATGAAGAAGATACCACTCATTTAAAATTTAAAAAGGTCTTCAAACCAATAACAGATCCACTAGAAACAATAATTAAAAGGAATGATATAATTAAACCAATATTTGACATTTCAAGAGATGGATTTAACTCATCAACAGATTATGTTCCAGAGTATGAAAGTTTTAAAGAATGTCTAAATACAGATTCAAATGAAGATTCTGAGTGTTATAAAAACGTTCTTTCAAGAAATCCTTTTAAAGGTTCTAATGATACACTGATTTCACTAAATAAAGAAGATAATTATGTTGGAAATCTATGATAATATGAACGTTCCATTTGGGATACGTAGTGAAAATAAAAAACTGATGATGGGGAATAGCAAGGTTACGTTATCTCTTTCAAATAAGACCTGTAATTCACCCAAAACACATATAGTTACTATTGATAAAAGGCCATATGAATTGACACCAGGTCTAAAAGAACTTTTGGTACGCAGTAAACCTAATCTTAGTTTGGTCACTGAACTAGATAAAATTGTCTATAAAGATATGCTTCATAATACACATGCACACAAACGAGACTTTCATCCTAATGGTCAAATAAAAGGTGATAAAAGTTTAAAATATCGTCAAATTATTAAACCTTTGTTTTTGCAAAATAGTAATGTTCAAGATGAAGGGCAGATAATGGAAACAAAAAGCGGCGGTTTTTTACCTAAATTAAAAAAATATAAAAGTAATACCGATTACGTTTACTGGGATGACCCTAATGAACTAATTGAAAGGTTAAAACTTCTAATTGCTTCAAAAAATGCTGGTAATACTAATCATGACAATGAGATTCTATCTATTTTAGAAGAGTTAAAAGAAGCTGATATTATAAAAGACTAAACAGCTTTGGAATGTTCTCAGTTATCAAAGTTGTATGCAACATGAATGAACATAAAAATATTAAATATGTTCGTACAAATCAAACTGAAACTATCATAAGTGTGGAATGTGATGAGATTAAAAATACTACTGAAGAGCAAATCGAAAAACTTAAAGTTAATATTTGCACGCAAATAGACCAACTGAATAAACTGATTTCAATTTTAAACGATAAAGTAAGAAATCTTGAAAAAAATATTGTGTTAAAAGAAATTTCAGGAAAATTAAATAAGCATTATGAGCAAATTAGATGTCATAAATGAAATTCATAAATGTGCTAGAGTTAACTTTCCAAGAAGACAGGTCATACTTAAAGATATCGACGATCTCTGGCAAGGAGATTTAATGGATATGCAAGCAATTTCAAAAGTGAATGGTGGTAACAAATATATACTAGCAATCATAGACACTTTTTCAAAATATGCTTGGACAGTTGCTTTGAAAAAAAAAAATAAGCAAGAGGTGTCAAAAGCATTTGAAAGTCTATTGATTAAAGGACGTGTTCCAAGAAATTTGCAAACTGATCTGGGAAAAGAGTTTTATAATAATAAATTCAAAAAAATTGTTACAAAGTACAATATTAATCATTATTCAACGTATTCTACTAAAAAAGCCTCGATTGTTGAAAGATTAATAAGGACATTAAAAAATAAATTATACAAAGAATTTAGTCTTAACGGGAATTACAAGTGGATGAATGGAACGCTCAACAAAGTTGTATGTGAATACAATAACACTACTCATAGAACTGTGGGACAACCTCCAGCTTCTATAAATCATGACAATAAAACAGACATCCTGCAAAGATATATTCGTATGACTGAATGTAAGAAAAACACTAAGTGTAGGAAATTTAGTGTTGGTGACTTTGTAAGGATAAGTAAATACAAAGGATGTTTTGATAAAGGCTATTATCCTAATTGGTCAACAGAAATATTTAAGATAAAAACTATACAAGAAACTAATCCGCTAACTTACTTGATAGAAGATGCAAGATGTCGACCAATACTAGGAGCGTTTTATGCTCAAGAACTTCAAAAAACCAAACATCCTGATTTGTACTTAGTTGAAAAAGTATTGAATAGAAAAGGGAATCAAGTATATGTGAAGTGGCTCGGACTTCCTACTAGCGAGAACAGCTGGATAGATAAAACAAATGTATTTTAAGTGGGCCAATCAAAAATATGTTCCAATGTGTATTTAAGCAAATACACATATTTTTCCATTCATTGCGAATTTGTTCTTAAAACAAAAAAGACTTGTTTTTGTACTTATTAAATACGTTTCTATTACGAGAAAAATAAAGAAATAGCAATGAAAACAACACGAGTTATTATAGACAATAAAAAAATAGTTTCGTCAACATTGAACAAAAACATCAATAAAGTAAAAACAGGAGCTGGTTTTAAGAAAACTCTTAAAAAAATTGTTACCCATACTAAAAAGCACATTACAAAATTAAAACCATCATGTAAGAAAGCATTGATGGAATTAGCATACGCAGCAGCTAAAGAATTTGCATCAGATACACCAATAAAATTACCTCGGATTATACCAGTACCAAAAACTGGAGGATTTCTTCCTTTAGTACCAATATTTGCTGGACTATCTGCTGCTGGCAGTTTAGCAGGAGGTGCTGCCGGTATTTCAAAAGCAATTAACGCATATAAGACAGCTAAAAAGCAATTGCGTGAAGCAGAACGACACAACAAGGAAATGGAGGCGTTGTTCATTGGAAGAGGATTACATCTCAACCATTACAAAGATGGTTTAGGCATTTACATATCAGAGAAAAAAAACTGAAATCTCGGCTACCCAAAAGAGCTTTAACTAATATTGATATAATGAAACACTCGAATAATATTCCATTCTTTCGAGGTGTGTTTATGAGAGATAAATTACCAGATGAAGTATTGCCGATAGAATGTGGAGTGATCAATCTTGACTCTTCTGAAAACTCTGGTACTCATTGGGTAGCCTATGGCAAGATATATAAATACGTAGAATATTTTGACAGTTATGGTAACTTAAAACCTCCAAAAGAATTTATGAAATATGTTGGAAATAATATTCAGTATAATTATGAAAACGTTCAGCGTGATCACTTGTATAATTGTGGACACTTATGTTTAAAATTTCTTATGTCATTTTGGAAAGACAATAAAGTACCATAGCAAATTGATGTTTTTTTTTTTTTTTTTATTAATCCAAATGGATGTCCTTGTAACGTAATTAGAACGAGTTATAAAAGTTTATATCTTGATACTCTACACGCATTCTTAGATTGTCTGTGATGATAATCACTACTCACATTGTAAATAATAATTGAGCTAAAATTTAATAATAGTAATACTACCTATTTTGTTCATGAATAGAAACAACATGATAGTTTTTAATAAAACACCTATCGTGAAAAAAACTTGTAATATTTCACATCCTGTTTCCAAAGAAGCCAGACGTGTCAACGCGATAAACATTAAAAGACAAATTAAAATTACTAAAGAGAATAAAAGATTTCTCAAACATATTGGATTAAAATTAAAATACTAACAACATGCTTCAAATAACAGATTTAGTGCAACATGACAACTCTATTGAAAGTTATGAGATCCATAGCTATAATCCGTATAACACTAGTTTTAAAGAAAATGATGAAATCAGAATACCCATTCATCATCAAGATTTGTATGTATTACCCTGCAACAGTTCCATTTTTATAGAAGGGTATGCAAGTGTATCTACTAAAGATCCAGCAGGGAAAACAATAAAAAAAGATGTTGATTTTATAAACAATCCAATTTCATATTTGTTTCAAGATATTAGGTATGAAATAAATGGTGTTGAAATTGATCGCATTAAAAATGTTGGTATTACGACAACCTTAAAATCGTATGTCTCTATGAATGAAGGTGAAAGTAAAGCTGCAGCAGTCTGGGGATGGAACTTAGGTGGTACGAAATTTAGAAACGGATATTTTAGTGTTATCGTGCCATTGAACAGAATACTCGGATTTGCAGAAGATTATAATAAAATAATAATCAATTGTAAACATGAACTTATATTACAACGAAGCAGCTCGGCATTGAACTGTGTGCTTATTGACAAAAATGATAACGTAGAAATAGATATACAAAAAATACAATGGCGTGTGCCGCATATTAAAGTTTCTGATCGTAACAAATTGTTATTGCTTAAAAGCCTGGAGAGAGATCGTTCTATACAGATAGCATTTAGAAATTGGGATTTGTATGAATATCCATTACTACCAAAAACAACGAAACATTCCTGGTCAGTAAAGACAACTTCCCAGCTAGAAAAACCGAGGTTTGTTATATTTGGTTTGCAAACAGCTCGAAAAAATAATAAAGCTAGAAGTTCTTCGATATTTGATCACTGCAATGTAAGCAATATTAAATTATATTTGAATTCTCAATACTATCCGTATGACTCACTTAATCTGAAATTTGATGAAGGTAAATTTAGTATATTATATGAAATGTATGCTAATTTTCGTCAGTCGTATTACAACTTAGGCATTGATCCATTGCTTAGCTTAAACCAGTTTAAAGAAATTGCTCCGCTTTTTGTGATTGACTGTTCAAGACAAAACGATTCACTTAAAACTGGACCAGTTGACGTGCGATTAGAAATTGAATGCTCTGAAGATATTCAAGATAATACATCTGCTTATTGTTTAATAATAAACGATCGACTGTTTGAATACAAGCCGCTGAGTAATATCGTGAGAAAACTATCATGAATGTCATCGTAGATGTTCAAGGGTTTAAGAGTCAAGAAAACGAGTTTATTCCAAAAGAAATAGCAATAATGTATAAAGGACATATACAAGTACTGTTGATAAAACCACCACGACCATTTTATGAATTGACGAGGAAAGAAAGGTTACAAGTGGCTTGGATTGAAAAAAACAGAGGAATAAACTGGAACGAAGGCTTTGTACCATATTTTAATTATAAAGCAAACTTTGCCAACTTTTTTAAAAATAAATTTTTATTTACTAAAGGAAATGAAAAAGTGTTATGGTTAAAAGATATATTCCAAATGAATAATGTATACAATTTAGAAAGTAAAAACTGTCCAAGTTTGGTAACATTATATAACAATTATTCAGACTCATCTGACATTATAAGTTGTATGCATCATACCAATATATGTGCCTTAAAAAATGTGTTTTGCCTGAATAAATGGTGTAAAGAAAATAAAGTGTTTTGTCAGTAAGATAAGATAAGAACGATCCTAGTTTACGTATTAATGATTATAGAATGTTAAACCTATTTATAAATCGAAGTATGAATCTCTAATCTATAAACTTACCTGTGTGTACAAAATAATATTTTTATAATTATGTAGAAATAAATATTTAAACTTGACCTACTTATCAGTTTTATTTTTTAAACACTAGTAATATTAGTATAACAGTCAACCGCCATCGAAAGTTCACACTGAACAGCTTGTTATAAATGAGCAGTTCATATTAAACTGCTACCTAATTGCGTAACTTATTTTTGAAACCAATTCAGTAAAATTTGTTTCATGTACAACATTCATTGCCTTATTTACGTTGTTGAGCAGATTTTTTTTCGAACTTATGAAGCATTGGATTAGAAATTTGTTTAAAATCGAAACCAATTGTGATTGAACGTGCATTACGCAATTAGGGTGCTGCTCTGTTCATTTACACACACGAACAGATGCTGCTAAATAGACGATCTTGAATAGATGTCTCATTTCGATCTGAATGCAACAGTCAATTTGAATAGATGATTCTGAATACAATTAGGATTCGTTTTGAATAGAGGATTCTGAATGTCGAATTGTCATAAGGATACTCGAATGGTTTAAATACCTGACTCGCGGTAATATACACCAGCATAGAATAAAATCCCAATCGTAGGAGTTTCATTCCGAATGGAGTAATTATTCTAAAAACAATCTTGAATAGATGTCTCATTTCGATCTGAATGCAACAGCCAATTTGAATAGATGTTTTTGACTACAATAAAATTAACATTCGTTTTGAATAGAGGATTCTGAATGTCGAATAGTCATAGGGATACTTGAATGGTTGAACTGTGAAATATGGGGTACTCAGATCTGAAATGAGATCTGAGTACCCCATATTTCAACTACTGAAAGTACACCTCAAAACAATGTTGGTTACCAAATTACCTGAAAGGTAGCCTTGTTAGTGATTTTTCCCTTGAGTCTGAGGATGAGGTTGTCCTGTGCGTCGTTGATTCGGATGACAGGCTTCAAGAACGAGGCCTTCAGGCGGACCACGCTGACCAGCGCGTCATTCATGAACAGCTCCAGCTTGTCCGAGATGGAAGCGCCAGAGCGACGGAGCGAAAGCACCTGGAAAAGTAGCAGGTTGATAAGAGCAATCATAAAAATAAAAAGTCATTGATTCAAATTTGTCTGAGAGACAGAATATTTTAAATGTCTAAATAACATAAGAAAGTCCCCCGGAGCGCCCGCCCTGAGAAGAAGTGGCGCAACAAACTCCCAGCAGCACAGCTGTCTATTCAGTTAGGAGAATCTGATTCTATACAATAGTTTGCAAAGTAATTAACATAACAAAACAAAGAAATACAATCGACAATCAATCCTGAAATTCTTAGTATGCGAGAGTTTAGATTTGTACCCGGATATGCCCGATCTATTACATGGTACTTTTAGCTGGCGAAATGTGAGTGTGGTATGCCCTTCGGAGAATAATAATTAACGACATTATGTATAAAAAAAATATTCAAACACGACATCATCCACAACAATGTTTTCAAGATTTATGAAGGTAGATATACAGAATAACAAGACAGAGCCTCAGACCTGTGAAGCCTAAGTAAAGATGTACTAACCACACGCCGCACACGCTAGGCGTCTTGGGAAACATTCTACAGTAGATCTGTCAGCTTACCTTCCTCCCCGAGTTATCCACGCCGTCCATGTTAAACCCCCTACCGCGTCCATATGAGAACATGCTGAAGTTGTGGTTCTCCTCGACCAGGTTGAACAGGACATCTCCCTCACTAAAGACGGTGAAATGATTGCCCTTGTAGGTTGATGTCAGCTGCTTCATGTTGATGGTTGCCAGGCCGTTGAGGCGGAAATTATACAAATGATTGAAGGTTCATCTCTGTATAAAAAAAAAACTATGTACCCAATACATTTTTGTGCTTAGGTAAGTAATAACAATGAAAATGGCGCCAAATGAATTGAATGCCCATTCGAGAAGCACATTCGAGAGAGGAATAATGTGCGAGTGTAAATGCCTTGTTTGGCTGCCTTTTTCAATTCGTTATGTAGTCATGTATTTTCGGTATAATATGTAATCTAATTTCTGTTTATAATAATTTTTTTTGGTCACTTAACAATTAACTAAGTAAAATTTGTAACTCACCTGTGTCTTGGGCAGCAGACATTGTTTGCAAACAAACAAAATATCTAGAATCGATACAGAGAACACCTGTACCCTAATTACGTAATACACGATCAATAGGAATTTGAATCGTTTTGAAACAAATTGCTAATCTATTGCTTCATAAGTTGGAAAAAAAATCTGCTCAACAACGTAAATAACGCAATGAATGTTGTTGAACTGTCAAAATGAAACAAATTGGTCGTAATCGTTTTCGAAAATGTATTACATTATTAGATAGCTGTTTTATCAGAAACCAGATATATACTAAAATATTCTAAACATACTGTACACTTCCATATTATTATTTTTTTCATAATTCACGAACACATTCTACTGATAAAAAGTCAGATTACATTATTTAAGGTACAAATCTACCTAAGTATAATGACAAACACAAGATTTACAAAAACAACCGTTTTGTACCGACACAATTTGAGACGATACCTATAACTTTTATGTAAAAAACCAAACGAAAATTAAGTAAAAACCGTAACATTAAGTAGGTAGCTATTTGAGCGCGGAAATGGGTGCGACTGTTCTGTTCAAGGTCAGATAGATATCTGACTGGTGCGTATCTAAATAATAAAGTCTCTATAGTAGGTAGGTATTGAAACACTAAACAAGTTTCAAAATCGATTTTCTCCTAAAGCACTAATTGAAATTATAAAATATGGTATTATGAACAGTATTTTCCAGCACATACTACATACATCATACAATATGTATTAAGAAAGAATTCTATTTTAGCTTATGTACCTACCTATATCGATCGGTTTGTTTGCTAAGTGTATACATATTTATGCTCATGGCTGTACTTACTAAGTAGGTATAGTGAATAACCTCATATTTTTTAAGTATTCATTCAGACAAGTTAATGTCAGCCATAGCCTTAAATATTGTAATTATTTTGAATATTGCCTTAAATATTGTAATTATTGTAATTATGTTGAGTAAGGATTACATTTTTATGCATTTTATGTGTTTTTTAATTTAATGTAATGCACAACCTGTCTGTACCAGACTGTCTGAAAAATAAATAAATGTTTTTTTTATTATGGCCACCAAAAGTTTGCCCTTAAAACAATGTCTTTGGTGGAAGGGCTTGCGTTAAAGACAGCCTAGGTGGGATCCCGCCGTGTGTGCTCCGCCTAGATTTCTGCATGAGCCGCTTGTTGCCAACCACGTGAGCACAGGCGCATCAAATCTTAAGGCGGGTCCACAACAGCGCACGTGCTGCCGCGCTTGCGATAAGCAGTACCTAAGTCTAATTTTCGTCCAAATTGAGTTAAACATAGATTCGGAATCAGCGCAATGAGCTGAACAATTTCATCTGGTTTGATTTTAATATCTTAACGGAAACCTTTAATTTTCAAGAAGGATAACGGCAGTAAGTCGATTTTATGATAAGTTAAGTTTCCTTAGCATAACAGCAGTAAGTAACGGCGAGTTTCTAAGTGCGGTATCATCATTCATGTTTTTCTTCTGCTAATGATATGAGCAATAACTTCATACTTACTGCGGTTATATTAAGCAATTGATGCTAAAGTTATTAAACTTATACTAGATATAAAAAGTTTATGTGATTTAAAAGTATTCTAATAGAAATACATATTTAATGATTACACAATGAAATAATACTTTACTTAGGCTACAAATGTCAAAATCAGAATTTAAATAAGTTAAAACAAGTCAGAAAAGGTAAAACTGTGACAAAAAACTTTGAGCGCTAATTACTCGAAACTATGCAAAACGTCTTACTGCCATTATCACTAGCGCGGCAGCGCGCACGAACCGTGCACGCTAGGCGCCTCGAATGGCTATGGACGCGTCACATACTACGCGCGCGCACGAACCGTGCACGCTAGGCGCCTCGAATGGCTATGGACGCGTCACATACTACGCGCGTGCACGAACCGTGCACGCTAGGCGCCTCGAATGGCTATGGACGCGTCACATACTACGCGCGCGCACGAACCGTGCACGCTAGGCGCCTCGAATGGCTATGGACGAGTCACATACTACGCGCGCGCACGAACCGTGCCCGCTAGGCGCCTCGAATGGCTATCTATGGACGCGTCAAATACTACGCGCGCGCACATGTTGTGAATGGTTCGCGTGCAAGGATCCACACCTACGCAATTGAAGCTCACGTGCACGAACCGTGTACACTACGTGTCTCGAACAGTCTCGAACTACTGAGCGCATCCGATGTAGTACAGTTACACGGCATGCACGCGATGTGTTCGTGAACGAGTGTTTTGACTGTCTTTTGCACGAGATCCATTCGCTAAGGACTCGCGAACATGTCCAAAGGTGTCCATACTATGTTCCTAAGATACACGGGAACCATACTGTTCGTATTCGCGAGAGGACATTTGACTTGCACGCGAACTACTCGCTAACCGCTCGCGAACATGTCCAAAAGTGTCCATACTATGTTCCTAAGATGCGCGTGCGTAGGTGGCCTTTAGGTTTTTGCAAATCGCAGTTCTGTATTTACGCAATTTTTGTTGATCAAAATGTGATACGCTGCATTAAGTGCAAAATAAAATAACCAAATATTTGAAAATACAGCTGTAATATATTAAAAATATTTATATTATAACTTAAATTATGTATAAAATAAAATGTGAAAATCACTTTAGTAGTTTGTACTGCATTTGTACATTTTTACAAATTAATTATAAATGCCTAAGTAGGGTAAGCAGGGGTAATGGAGTTCGGGTTCGGGTTCACATCAATAAATTGATAAAAACAGTGTATCATAACATGTCACGTGTCCTTAAGTGCGGGAGACACATTAGCAGACAGCGACAAGTAAACTCAGTCAGCTCGTAATACCAGTCAGTGAAATACGTTTGTTTGTTTTCGGCCGCGCTGATCTAATTTTCGGCTGGTTTTTTTTATCGGTAAAACCAGAATTTTAGTACAAATTTATTGTTGTTGTTTCTTTTCTAGGTACTAAAACATTCTATTTAGTGATAACGTAAACACTTTTTAATAATTGTATAGATGTGAATGTTTTTAAAGGAGACGTTTCATTTTTGTATAGGACTCCGGCCATAACATGTACGCTTAAGAAAACCTGGGAAACGAAACCCTGAATACAATACACTGTTTTTTTTTTAATATCTAATATTTTTTCTACATCTTATCTTATGTAACATCTCCTTTCAACCTTAACACAAAACGATCATTTGGGGTTATGCTGCATTTTTTCTCTTACATCAAAGCCCATAAATCGTCAAAAAAAAAGACAGCATTTTTCTTAAACTAAACTACATTCCCGGGATTCCCCCCGCTTGGGTTACCTACATGTTACACTCTCTATATAAGTGCAGATCTACTGACGATTACAAGAACTAATAAAGGCGCATAGATCTCACAGTCGATGGCACCAGTCAAGTTCAGAAGGTGAACAACATATGGAGCAGTTAAAAAAAAAACAGAACTACTCATGCATTCTGCATGTTTAATTAATCTCGCAACAATCTAAGAAGCCCGATTTGACGTTTCTCATTACACATGCCGCG
Source organism: Xanthia icteritia (assembly GCA_949128155.2). Taxonomy (NCBI): domain Eukaryota; kingdom Metazoa; phylum Arthropoda; class Insecta; order Lepidoptera; family Noctuidae; genus Xanthia; species Xanthia icteritia. The sequence goes on from OX421932.2 coordinate 1,163,712, forward strand.
ATAACTTTGTATGAACGTCTAGGTACGTAAGAAATCGAAAAATCTAATTCATAATCCTAATTAATTACTATGTTGTCCATACACAAGCACCAAGTTTCACTTTATATTGGAAAAATGCGATCAAAAACATTAATCGTTGATTAATATTCCGACAGGACATTATAAGAATGTCATGTCTTGGGCTTCGTTGCCGTAGTATTGTGGCCGATGTTCTGAAAAATCTATACTTTTACAAACGTAAAATTTAGAAAAAAGAGAAAAGTATAATTACTGTATAATTATTAAATGTTTATACAAATAAAAAGAAAATTGATCGAAAGAAAATTATAACGGAAAACTTTAGAAGACACGTACATTTTAACTATATAATTGAAATTGAATTTATTATAAGGGTAACCGACGAAGACAGTTCAACTGATGATAATTTTTCTGGATCATGTAGTGACGCAAGTGAATAAAAATGTTACAAATTTTGTGAATTTATTTATTTACCTGATGATGACGTGTAATAAAACGATATGTCTCGAGAACCAGTTTTAAGCAATGTAGGTAAATTATCGATTACCAACTCTAAGTATGATAAATTGAAAGGTCTCGAGAATCGGTTTTAAAAAAAGTCAATTTTTTTTCCCATCACTAAAAAAAATATTTTGATACGTGTAAATCGGGCTTCTTAGATTGTCGCGAGATTAGGTAAATAATACTATTTCTTTTTAGTACGGATAATAACACTGACAATAATCTATTTAAAGATATTCGAGATTCAGTATTCGAGACGATATATATTTAATTGGCTTATAAATTGTATTTAGTTTCGTAGAAAGCGCTTCTCTCATTCCTTTCAGTTTCAAATCAAATCATTTTTATTTGCATTAAAACATGGTATTACAGATGATACATTAAAATTAGTGCTTACATGTTTTGCTATACACACATAGCATACAAACTTGTCGGCATGCGTTACATCACATAGTATTATACAATTGTTGGAGCATATTTTGTCTCTATAAATTCTTTAATAGAATAGATATTTTGCATATTTAGCCATTTATATAGTTTGTGCTTAAATGCTCTAGAAGTCAACGTTTTTAAGTTGCTTGGTATATTATTATAAATACGTACACACATTGCTAAACAGTTCTTATTGTGTTTTGTAGATCTAGGAACGTCATTTAGTACGAGTCTGAATGGATCTCTACGATTTCTTGGATTCACATCATTTGCAGTTATAAATAAATCTTTGTTGTTACAGAAAGTGTACTTTCTGTCTGTAATTTCCAATTTAAGTCTTTGTCTATGATTATTCCTAGGAATTTTGTATGTGTTACAGCCTTTATTTTTGGTATGTCAATATTAATATTATGTCTTTTATTATTAGATTTATTAAATTGAATGAATACAGATTTGTCAAGATTAATTTTAAGTTCATTTATATGTAACCAATTAATTAATTTGTCTATTGTGTTTTTTATGTCATTTTCGTGGTCTTTAGCTGTGTATTTTTTTTTATCTGTTGTTACTATTATAGAAATATCGTCTGCAAACAGTATACATTTATGGTTGGTAACTTCTACGATGTCATTAATGTACAATAGGAATAAAATCGGTACCAATACGCTTCCTTGTGGAACGCCGCGTATGCATTTTTTATATTCAGACTTGTACGTTCTGGGTACCTTTTTTCCATCGATTTTCGATATCACAATACATTGCTGTCTGTTGCTGAGATATGACGATATCCATTGATATGCAAGCCCCCTTATCCCGTTCCTTTCATGTGAAACAAGGTCGAAGGCCTTAGGTCAAAGAATAGCCCGGTGGTCAGGTGGTTACCATTGATTTTGGTTAAAATTGAGTCTATGGTATCGTAGATAGCGAGAGTCGTTGATTTATGTTTTTGGAAACCATACTATTATTTCCGAATAATATTATATTTGTCACAAAAGTTAACTATTATTTTATACATGCATTTTTCATATATCTTTGATAAAATACGCGTTATTGGACGATAATTATTTACATCGCTTCGTTCTCCCTTTTTGAACAGCGGTTTAACTGTGGATAATTTCAGGGATACCTAGCTTACTTTCATCCATTCATTTATCGTAACAATTATTTTTTTACTGAACATATTTGCGATTTTACAAGGCGGTGTCTGGTTATTTTTTTCTATCGTTGCCACCGACTTCCAAAATTAAAGTTATTTTTCACTTTTTAGTTGTAGTACCTACCCCACACAAATTCGAATACCACTACCTGTTATGTAAATAACAGTGACAGGAACATAGTATAACATCATCCACATAGACCACGGGCTGCTTTTTCAATAGTCAGATAAATTTTATCTGAAGAATAAATATGACAATTTGACACATTTTCTATACAAAAGCTGTCAAACCACATTATTTATTCCTTAAATAAAAGTTATCAGACTATTGAAAAATCAGCCCTAAGTGAAAATAGGTATTATTGAAGCTAACTCAAAAACTACCCAAGCAAAGTTAGTAAAATTTATATTGGACTTCGAAGTACCCACTAAACAAAAAAAGAACCATCAAAATCAATTCATAATTGGCGGAGTATTCGCGTAACAAACAAACAAACGAAAAAACAAACAGTTGAATTGAGAACCTCCTCCTTTTTGAAGTCGGTTACAAATGCTGCCGCGCCTCTCAGAAGGCGCTATCAAAATTTTATTTTGCGCTGGAAATTGTGTTTCGCATTTGGCTTTTTGGCGCCCCTTGCAATCTGGCGCCTAGAGCGACCGCTCTACTCGCTCTACCCTAGGGCCGACGCTGCTCGTGGAATCTGAAGTCCTGGAGTGGAGAGAAAAATCAACGGTTAAATAATTATGATTTTGATTTTAGAGAAGTCATGTTCGGGGTTGACGAGGTTAGTTTTTCAAGCCAATTAAGTATGAGTAAGCTTCAATCACAATCTCCTTTATTTTTCTCTTTTATAATCCATTGCTTCATAACTTTATATTAATTGTTCGAAACATTCGTCTACTCGAGAACGTAGGTTAATAATGCAATGTTGTTGCTGAACTGTCAAAACTAAAAGGATTGTGATCGCGAGTGTTGCAAACTTACAATGAGAACGCAGGCTCCGATGACAGCCAGCTTGAAGTGCACAGCGAGATCAGCGGGGAAGGTGATAACGTAGTCATCGTTGCGGGACATCAACTCGTTTCGCCAGCCGCGATTCTTCTTCAGAACGCTGCCAATGACAGTCTTAGTTTTTGTCAGCAGCTGGAATTAGAGATTATGACCTTTTATTTTTGAGGAACGGTTTTCGGAGGACTTGCTTTTAAAGCACCAGGTTGCAGGTTTGTAAATTACCGCCGTCTGTCGCGACAGGTCAAATCAAAGCTTCAATTGCTTTTTTATTCAAAAGGCCCTTTCAGACATGGCCCCGCATTGTTAGACTCACATAATATTTGAATTATATAAAATGTTTGGTATTTAAAAGAGGCCACGACCTCTGAGTTTGTTTCAACATTTCTTCTCAGGGATCAGTCAGCTAGGAAATTACGGCGCCATCTAGTTTTAAAATATTGACCAAAAAATTGACGTGTGTCTTAAAGGATCTACTTACACAAATACACATCATTTCATTACCTGATACTTGGAGGCGTTAGTGCAAATCTTTCCCTTGAGCCTGAAGGTGAGGTTGTCTTGTGCGTCGTTGATGCTGAAGGCCGGGCTCAAGAACGTAGAGTCCATGCGGACAACGCTGACCAGCTCATCATTCATGGACAGCTCTATCTTGTCTGATAAGAACATGCTCGGGCGACGGAGCGAGACCACCTAGAAATGAAGCAAGGTAATAAGAAAAATTGATCTAATCCTGAAATTCGCAGACAAGAACTATTTTAGAAAATGTGACTTGTGTGGAAAATTCTGCTATGGATCTATGTCAGCCCACCTTCCTCCCTGTGTTATCCACACCGTTCATGTGAAAGCCCCTACGGTTTCCACGGGAGATAATGGCATTCTCTTGGGGTTCCTCGATGAGGTTGAACAGAATCTCCTCTTCACTGAGGACTGCGTAGGTATTGCCTTTGCCCTTGAAGCTTGAAACCCGCTGGTTGATGATGACGGTTTCAAGGCTCGTCAGGCGGTCGAGACCTGGAACTGAAATGGTACCTACAGATATTTCAATCATCGTGTCATTCACTCATGATGCCCGATGTTTTGAGATTCACATACGCAGGCTGGTTCAGATTAAGCTTTCTTTTAGATTAAGGATTAAAGATACCGTATATCCGGCCAAGCGACTATCCGTTACATCACTAGTTAACATGCTATCGTTTTTTTTTATATCAAAGACTCGTACAGATAACTTAATTAAGTAATACATTTACCTCTAGGTTGGCTCGGTTAAAATATTTGACAGCGAAATATTTGACAGCTATTTGCGACGTTGCCCACTTTCTGTATTATAAACGCTCTTATCTTAACTACTTATTGCCGGGCAAATAAAAAAGAAATCGGTTTGAACCTATCTAATATCTTCCATTTTAGTAGTCAGTCCATTAGTCTAAGCTCTGGCACTCTAGTTAATCCGACCACTCAACCAAACTCCTGCACTGAACCAAATGTGATTATTCAACTAAACTCTAGCCCTCACTAAATGTGATCACTCAACTAAACCCCTGCATTATAGTAAATGTGATTATTCAACTAAACTCTAACCCTCACTAAATGTGATCACTCAACTAAACTCTTGCATTGTTCTATATGTTATCATTTAATTAAACTCTAGCAGTCACAAAATGTTATTACTAAACTAAAATCTAGCACTCACTAAATGTGATCACTCAACTAAACTCTAGCACTTACTAAATATGATCACTCAACTAAACTCCAGCATTAACTAAATGTGATCACTCAACTAAACTCTTACACTCACTAAATGTGATCACTCAGCTAAACTCTAGCACTTACTAAATATGATCACTCAACTAAACTCCAGCATTCACAAAATGTGATCACTCAACTAAACTCTTACACTCACTAAATGTGATCACTCAACTAAACTCTAGCACTTACTAAATGTGGTCACTCAACTAAATTCTTGCTCTTACTAAATGTAATCAGTCAACTAAACACTTGCACTCACTAAATGTGATCAGTGTGATCAATCAACTAAACTACAACACTCACTAAATGGGATCACTCAACTAAACTCTGGCACTGTACTATATGTGTGTTCACTCAACTGCACTCTACTAAATCCGATCGACTAAACCCATGCTCCCACCTCTACTGAAACATTTGACGTTTTGCAAACCTAGATTAGGTAGGTCAAACATGAGTCATTCATAAGTTTTAAAATATTTGTTTACTTGTCAATGTACCAAATGACCTGTGATTAAAATACCTAATTATATTTCTATTATTAATAATCTGTAACTTACCGGTGTCTTGAGCAGCAGCCATTGTTTGCAATGCAATAAACAAATCTAAAACCAGCACAACACAACAACTAAAAATCCTATCAAAAGCGATAAACACTGTACTTATAGCAATGATATTATAAGGATATCATTGACTTATAGTAATTATTCTATTTTATGAAATACACAATCACATTCTGTTTTTAATAACAATGATTTAGGTACAATGTGAAACTGAAGTTTGAAAGTTCATAAAAAAGCTTGTAAAAACAAAATTGTACAAAAATGACGATGATAATATTATACGAAACCATAGGGGTCAAACGTCAAACTACGCAAACGAGACTCAAATATTAGGTATTATTCTTTGCGACGAAATGTTCGCGACGCGACTGTTGTACCCAAGGCCAGACGTCTGACTGGCGCCGGCCGGCCTAGTAAACTAAGTATCTAATAGTATCTATAGTCTCCACTTTCAATAGCTTCCTACGGTGAACCAGTAATCAGTACCTACATTATACTGTCTAGTAGCAGTAACAGTAACACACAGAAATATAAAAAGCAGAACACACTACAAGTGACGAGGCATATCAAAAAATGATGCAAATAATAATACCTAGTGAGATCATTGTGCTCGGTTATGAAGGTCAAGTTCAAGTGCATAATAACACAATTTGTTAGCCACCACATTTGTTTTTATCTTACAACGCCCTTGGACGGGCGAGTTTCTGTATGAAGTTGTTGCCATCCAGATCCAGACGCGAGCATTTTATTGCCTCAGGTTTCTTTTTCGACTCTCAAGGAAGTTACGAATATCATCAAAATCTTTAGTCTAGCGTATACTCAGTATTTGTCCTAAGTACACCAAGTAAGCCCACTTCATCCATTTTCTTTGCTACCCTTTGTTGTTCTTGTAAGTGAAGATGAACCTGATATCCAGAGCAGATTGGATGGCAACAGAAGCTGGAGAATGTTGGCTTGAAAATCAGCAGAACCAAAACTGAACATTTATGTTCTGCGATTTCTGCGATCTCTCCAGTTTTAGAGCCATAGCACTTGATGGCGTGCTTCTCGCTGTCTGCTCTGACTTTAGGTATCTCGGTTTACTCGTGTAAAGCTATAGCAAGGTAGATCGGGTGGTTAAGCACAAATGGACTGTGTGGAAGATGATATGGCTAGAAAGGGGTGACTACCGAGATGACAACTAATAGACAAGTATGAAACTATGGAAGAAAGGGACATGTTGCGACCCCAAAATCACCAAATAAATTGGGATAAGGGCAGGAGAATGATGACTCTCAGATGCGGATAAAAGCTCCCGCAGACATACAATTGTAAGTTGGCAAACCATAGTAACCTACTAAGATACAGATACCGATTTAGTTGGACAAGATGTGCGGGCTCGCATGTCACTATAGCTATTGGTATACTCTTCGATTAATTGTAAATCTGCGGTCACCCTAAGTGCAGAGCCACACCAACTTATCTGGGGACACGGCAGTGCCCCCGCCAAGTCAAGCAAAAATTAAAACATTGTTTCTCACGGGTAAAAACAGAAAAAGTAGTAGAAATCTTAGGATCACTAACAAGCACGTTAGAAAAGATTATATACTCGTATACCTATATAAGGTACAATAAGCACTATGCGCTTTAAAAAAAGTCAGCGTTCAGTCGAGTGGTAAATGGGTCAAATGAGAACTTTAATATTCTCGATCGCACCATGTATGAGTTTTGCCTGTAGTTAGAAGAAGAAAAGGGAATGGAGATAAGCGGATTAAACCTAACTGATCTCTGAGGGACATTGAAACGCAGTTTGTAGGAGATCAGGACAGTTAATCTCGTTAGATATAATGTTTAAAAGGAAAGTGCAATCTGCTAGTCGACGACGATGAATAAGGCTGTAAATGAAATTTCTTGCAAAGATTTATGTAATCATCAGAATGGTATGGTATATATGGGCGCCAAACCATTATAAGATTTTAATTTTAAGCTTGTTTTGTTTATTTTGTACTTAATCTGACTTCCATGTTATTTAAGTAGGTATTTAATAAAATATTTTTGTTTCCGGTAAAATTTATATAGTTTCTATTTTGATTACTTCCTTTTGATTTATTTAAAATATTGTTGTTTCCGGTTAAATTTATATAAAGTTAAGTTTATATTTTGACTACTTCCCTTTGATTTATTTAAAATATTGTTGTTTCCGGTTGAAATTATTTAGTTTGTATATTGTTACTTTTCAAACTTCCTTTTGATTATATGTTGGTATTTAGGATTTGTCTTGACACATCCGCTTAAATTATTTAAAATGTAATTTCCTGTACGATTAGGAAGGAATTATTTTGACATATCCGCTTGATTTGTATTAATTGTATTGGCGGTAAAGTTTCGCGGTAAAGTATGGCGGCAAAGTTTCGCGGTAAAGTATGGCGGCAATGTTTGGTGGTTATTTTTGTGTATAAAAACTGTTGTAATGTGTTTGGAAGGACATTCTTGATTCACTGTTCGAGGAATAAACACCCTGATTGCAAGTAAGGAATTTTCTTTGTGTTCTTTTTAAATATTTCCCTGCCGTTTCTATTTTCTGTGTACTTGTCAGATATCATTATATTGGTGCAAACCAATATGTCTGACTCGAGCAACGACGAGTACGACGACGATGATGCGCCGACATATGATATGACAGATGATAGCCGAAAACATAAAAAACGCATAAATCTTTTTTGCACATTCGATCAATATACTTTGCCATACCACAGATTCCAGATTTGTGACGCATATTCAAGATGACTTCTCACAAAAGAGCAATAAAGAATCTTAAGGGTTTTGGATTTCTTGAAACGTCCTGCGAGTTCCATATCAAAACCCAGTGACTTCGAAGCTTTGGCCAGTATTTGCTCAATGTGCACGTTAAATAAAAGTTTTGCATCATGAAAAACGCCCAGGTCGCGTAGAGATTACTGAACACTTAACAGGGTTCAAATCTATTTTATTAATCTAGCAATAATCATCCAATCACGCCAGGTCAGATTGGAGAGCATCCATGTCATCATCTGATGATATTGCAGAAAATATCTTCATACTTATTATCAGCAATAAATGGATCAAGTCCAAATTTTTTTTTTGATCCTGCAAATCTCATTTTCGTCTCATATTTTTCGCTATGGGCTACAAAATAACGAATCGTTTGCTTCAAGTTTTAAATATATGGGGTTTCCTGAAAAAATCACCTTTCAGAGTCATTTATCTAACGAAGTTAAAGATGTTTGTTTTCTATTTTTCGTCACAATAACATTTCATAAACTCATACGCCATGCCGCCATACATATTGGAAGTGACTCCGGGCGGGTTGCCGGCATTACGTTTGCGCTAAAGTTAACCATCGCGGACAGTCAACGGCATTACGTTTAAAAGTAAAACCGTGTTATAAAACACTGTAAAACGAAGTATAATAGTGTTTTCAGGGGGTCTTGTCGCTATACGTAGTTTCCAACCTTTTAGCGAATATATGTAACTGTTAACAAAAAAAATGCTTGGATTTTAAAACCAACGTAGATACTAATCAATCTTGTTAAAATATACATCAGATTTTATTTTCACGGGTTATAATGCTGTATTCGCTAAGAAAAACCTACATTTAAAATGAGCCCTCCGCGAGGGCTCCCGCCATCCCATATGGTCGCATATGGTGAATCCTCCTGGAAGGCTCCCGGCACTGAACGTATTAATAGGTGTAGATAGGATATTTTTTTTTTCTGCCAAGCATATTATAAGCTGGGAGATTATATCGGTGACAAAAATGCTTGGCTCAACGCTGGTCCAGCTCCAAAAGGGCGCATAAACTAATTTAATTTTAGCATTCGAAAATAATGTTGGAGCTGCTGAAGATTGCATAAATTAACTTCAATCTCGTAGTATTGTATAATTGCATAGCACATGTGTGAGCACTGTGACAATGTACCTTCTATGAAGCTACCATTTACTGGGTACGTCTTTCATTGACTTGAATGTGCCCTGGTGGCTGAGAGTAAGTCATGCTCACTCAAATGTCTCACTGGTGGTGGCGTGTGTGTTGGATCGTTAAGTTCCCTTCAAAATGGTTGAGCTAAACGGTGCTGATCCATGCGTTATGTTCGTGACGGGCGCCGTCAGTAGGGACTGGTCATCTGCCACGGCTTATTTTTATTTTTTAATTGTTTTTATCTTTTTATTACGGACACTTTTTACGTGCACGTCTTTCTACATTGTTCTCACACGTATAATTTCAACATGAATGATGTAACCAATATTTTGTAACAATATTATGATTTAAAAGAGTGTCCGTGGAGTTTCTTGCTCGTTCTTCTCCATAGGAACCTACGCTTTGGAATGGGCAACTAGCTTCATATTTCTTACTGACTGACCCCTTGACAATTCAAAAGTGCCTGTAAATGGTTTAATTGAAATAAATGTTTTGAGTTTGAGTTTGATTATATCATCTACCAAGCCACAACTAAATTTTTTACTGTCTTTTTCCGTTCCCGGGTAAGAAAGGTCAGCAAAATAAAACAAAGAATTAATATTGAACACAGTTTTAATAGAAAATTTTACAAAACATTCACTTTTTTTTTAACTTAAGGCGTTATGTATAGGAAAATGTAGAAAATCTGTAGTTTATAATATAATAGTAATTTTATTCTGAACATTGTAAGTGTGACATCTAGTGACGATTACAAGAACGAATAAAGGTTCATGTTACTCAATAGCACAGAGGAATACAGGTGTTCACTCCGCATGTATGAAGCTACAAGTACGCGGCGGGTTCGACTTGTCGGGTCCATTCAGTGAATGTTAAGTAGTTAGAAGATATAAGAGTTACGCGATAGAAAGAGAGGCAATTCTAGGTGAATACAACTACGTAAGTAATTAGCGCTGTGAGACCTGAATTGCACTTTAATGTGTCGTTGCAGGAGTCGCTTTTTATTTAAATGATATGGCGGAGTGATTCATCTGTATTCATTTGTGTCACTAGTCAACTTTATAAATCTTCTAACTTAGAAGGCACTGTTTTATAAATCTTTTCTCTGATATCTCCATAGTTTATCAAAAGTAACGAACGAGATAATGCTTGATCTTTAAATGATATGGGTATTATCAAGTTGTAAATATTAAATATATCATATTTACATGAGTAACAACAGTTATATCGCCTATTTTTCTGCTTGGTTTAAGTACCTGCACCTAGACAAACCTGCATTAATACCTACCCACCTGAACTGTCTTTATATAAGGTAAGAGCATCAGGTAAGATTAAGGCATTTAATCTTAATTCTAATAGAGTAAAAAAATAAAAAGGCCTTTAAAAAAAATACACTAATTACTAAAAACTAAAATTCTTATAAACCACATTTACCAGTTAAATTTATAGCAAAAGACGTTCCAGACGACGAATTAAACTGGTAGGTACAAACTTAGGAAGGAAGCTAGGACGGTTAGGGAGGAATCATCATCATCATCATCATTTCAGCCGCAAGACGTCCACTGCTGGACATAGGCCTCCCCCAAGCACCGCCACTTCGACCGATTCTGTGCCTCCCGCATCCAGCGGATTCCTGCGGCCTTTGCTAGATCATCGGTCCATCTTGCGGGAGGCCTTCCAACGCTACGTCTTCCGGTACGCGGTCGCCACTGCAAAACCTTTCAGCCCCTTCGGCCATCTGTTCTACGGGCAATGTGCCCTGCCCATTGCCACTTAAGTTTGGCAATTCTTCGGGAGGAATGTATCAAGGATATTAATAATCAGCGTATAAACACAGTGATCACTAATTACTTTACCAATAAATGCATAATATGTCTGACTAGTTACAATTCGCTAGCCCAGGTCCAGAGTTTGACAATAGGCATTATCTGTAACATAATGACGGACAGAATGTATTGACTTAAGGAAAACTTCAGTACTCGGTTAGCAGGCCCTTGCTGCGGCGAATAATACAAACTAACAAAACATATATTGCAATCCACTGTAAATTAAAATCACTGGTTTTATTTATATTTAGTGACATCGACTCCGCGATAAATTATGCATGTAGTACCTAAGTACATTTAAAAGCAAGATACAAATAACAACTTCCACAAGCCTGCCATGCCATGCCATATAAAATGCATACATTTTTCTGATAACAGAAATAGTGATAAATCACAAGTAGTGCCGTAACTTCGTAGATAAGATAAATAATAAATATCATAGTAACTTTGAGTTGGTTTCGTTCCATTAGTCGTAACTATGTATGTAGCTAGGTATGATAAATGCAAAACTAAGTCTTTTCATCTGTTTGATATGTTATCACTACCATCTGCTCAACTTATATTCATCCGATTCTGATGAAATTCAGCAAATATGTTCCTTGTATTAACATTTTTGGGGCACCTTAATCCCAGAAGATTTAAAAAAGTTTAGTTTTTAGTTTTCCCAACAAGACAGCACAGTAAATCCGAAAAATAATATCTTTTATAATTTAATCCGACATTCGTTTTCACACGTTTTTGCCATTTATATTTAATTTTATTGGGTTGTGTTGTTTAAGTGGTCTTCTGATTCAAAAGGGTGATGACCTCATAACACAGAACATGCGAGTAGAACAACAACACCCATTAAGAGCGTGCATTCAGAAAGTTGGCAACGTCGTAAATAGATGTCAAATATTTTGTTGTTTTGATTAATTTGGCAATACTGTACCGAAGTATTATGGCTAACTAGTGAACTAAAATATTGATCAATAATTAATATCGTAACAACGAATATTTTTTTAGTCTCAAAAACAACGATGTACAGAACATGTTATAGGAAATAATAAAACTGTAATTATGGCCACACTATTGAATTAGGAAATTCCTGTAATGATAGTGATGATGAGTTAATAAATAAATAAATGTAAAAAAGTATTTAAAAACTTCCCAAATGCCTTTTTACACCTAAAACGGTTACAACAACAAATTCAGTGTTATAATTGCAATTCATTTTTAATATTCTGGTTCACTAGTTAGCGATATTTCATATTTACAGTAATATTACCTACCAAATTAATCAAAACAAGTAGGTAAATATTTGACAGCTATTTGCGACGTTTCTAACTTATAGAATGAACGCTCTAATCAGCAGCAGGTATTTCATATGGTTTTACACTGGTAGCATAATTCCTAATTACCAAGCTTTTTACATTCATATCAATTAGGTGGTTTGTTAAGGCCAGGGACCACTTGTTGCTTACTATCATAGATAAGAAAAACACCTATTAATAACCATCTGAGAATACAAAATGCAAAAACATATCCCATAAAAATGAGTGTGGCAACTGGCAGAGCTCCTTCACTAACTCTCGTGGTATCTGTAGTCCTGAAAAGAAAAACAATGGTTTATTATCTAGCTATGTACCTATAGTACTGTATTGTATAATGGCTGGCGTCTGCAACTCCACGTCCAAACCTTATAAATCTTTGACAAATAGTTTTCCATCGTGAACTGGTATTTTAAAAATCGTGGACAAATCTTCGGACATCATATGGAGTCTTTCAACTGACGTAAGACTACATACATAGCTAGGTACTTATCTTTCGCATCACGTTACAATAATGAAATGACAGTGAACAGTGTCGGATATCAATTAATTCTTGACGTGTCTAACATACCTATATAAGAAAGTGCTAATTAAAATGCTCAAGGAATCATTACATTATTGTAATCTGACTAATCGTGGTGGTATATATCAGCTCCTACCTAAACAAGAAAAGTTCTGGGTCTAGCACAAAAATGAGTAAATATGAAGATAGTTAACGTTGCCTAAAACTAAGAGACGTTTAAACGTATTTTTTTTCATAGTTAAGCAGACGTTAATCATTACTTAACTTTAGAACAAGCTTATAAATAAACCCCACAGTCAGCCTATGAAAACCTGTGCCCTAATTACGTAATACACGATCAATCGGAATTTGAATCGTTTTGAAACAAATTGCTAATCCATTGACAGTTAAGTTCGAAAAAAAATCTGCTCAACAACGTAAATAACGCAATTATGTTGTTGAACTGTCAAAATGAAACAAATTTGACGTAATCGTTTACGGAAATGTATTACATAATGGTTGGAGCATAGGTACCTACTTTGAACCTTGACATATTACACGATGCAAATGGCGTCAATGAGCTCATGACAAATTAAATCAACAAAAAGGTCAACTTAATCAAATAATGAGTTTAATATGAAAAAGTCCAAAGTAATTAACGTTATTCTAAGATAATTGTAACTGATGATGAACTCACAATAAGAACACAGGCTGCGATGACAGCTAGTTTGAAGCGCACGTCGAGATCAGCGGGGAACGTGATGACGTAGTCATCGTTGTAAGAGAACATCTCCTTCAGCAGGCCGCGGAACTTCTTGCTGATGCCGCCGATCGTGGTCTTGTTCTTTGTCTGTAGCTGGAATGGAAGATCACGTCTGTAATTTATTTACCAGTAATAGGGTACCTGTGCCTCGGGATGCACGTAGCCGTTGATCCCGGCTGTCATTCGTTGAGCTTTGACAGTCGTAACGGGTAGTAGCCCAAAAATCTGACAATCAAGAGTTATCATGTTACCTAGGAACTGGGTTGTGGCGGTCAGATAGGCAGTCGCTCTATGTAAAATACTGGTATTCAGCTGCATCCGGTTAGATTGGAAGCCGACCCCAACATAGTTGGGCAATGGTTAGGCAGATGATGATGTTGTGTCAGTCTAAGTCGTTGAGAAAGCAAAGCACAGCACTCAATTTCTACAGTTCGAATCTGTTCAATGATTGATGCTTTATGAAAAACCTGTAACTTTCCAATCCGATCCAACATCGAACCTACTGAAGGTCGTTCTACCTCAAAACTATGTGACCAAATTACCTGAAAGTCATAATCAGTGACCTCTCCCTTGATCCTAAGTGTAGGGGAGTCCTGTGCGTCGTTGATGCTGAATACGGGCGTCATGAAGGTGGCCTCCTTGCGCACCACGCTGACCAGCGTATTGTTCATGTACAGCTCCACCTTGTCGGACATGAACACGCTCGGACGACGGAGCGAGAACACCTGGGAAAACAGCAGGTTGACTATCAGCACATCTGAGGCCCTACAATTGTGCAGGGCGGGTGATGTGCAGGGCAGGAAAAAGTTGGTACGCATGTAGTACAAAATTGCAAGACCAAGGGACTGAAAAGAATTTCTTTATCAATTATCTCCTTATCCTATTATCTCTTTATTAAATTTAAAGAAAAGGGAAAAAACACCCTTAGTTTGGCCTAATCAAATAGTTTCTTAAGTGTTGTAAATGTCTTTTTTGTAATGTTCAGCTTTTATATTATAATTCCGCCATGGAAGAGCCCTGATTTCTGAGATACAGGATTAACCTAGTTCGGAAGTCAGGAGTTCATTGAGTTTAGCTGCCTAATTCTTTGTTATATAAATGTTTTTACTAGTTCTTGGTAACATTTCTGTATTAGGCTATATTATTTGGTCCAAATAAACGTTATTATTATTATTATTATTATTATCTCCAAAATTATTGCTGCAGCGACTGTTCCTCGTAGACCAGTTACACATAACGTGAGAACTACTCTCAGTCGTTAAAAGTGCGTGTGTCACGACATTCTTAAAAAATATTTTTCAGCTTTCGTGTATAAGTTATTTTGGGTATTGTTGGGGTACCTACATAATATTATTATAACAAAGTATTCATACACATAAAATAACGCAATCTGTACACGAAAGCATAACTACTAGGGTTAGGTTTAGAAACGTGCCGCCTCGCTAGACAGAATGTGAGGTTATTTGGGGGTTCTAATTAGAGGGTCTCCTGAACCCTCCACAACAATTTTTGTTTGCCGGAGACGCATTTTTTAAAAATAAAAAATATTTTATTTACGTAAGTTTCAAAAAATTCTACTTATTTACGGATGTAAGAGCGAGCCTAGCAATCTTAAGACTTAGGGCACCGCAGCTTGAACCTAATATGTCTGAGTCGGGGTGCCACAAGTCCCGACACATCTAGACTTAGTAAAAAGGTAATAAGAATTCAGGATGCAAAAGCGAGCGAAGCGAGCCTAGGACTTGGGGCACCCCGACTCAGACAGGTTAGATTCCTTTAAACTCTGTAGACAGAAATAGAAGCGGGGCACCGTCGACTACGCCCTACTTTAAAATGTTATATTACCTTATAAATTTTTTTCATTTTTATTTGGTCTTGACCTTCGAGACGCTTGTCATTGAGCCTGAAAATGTGTCTCCTGTGAACTGGTGGGTGGGGTAATGACTTGCCCTCTTCCTCTCTCCTCCCTTCCACCTCCCCCTACATTTTATTTATCAACGTTTTTGTGAGATTTATTATACCATATTAAAAAATCGTTTAAAAAACAAACTATGTATCTCCGGCGGGCGGATAACCCTCCCCTACCCCGTATCAACGCGGCACGTTTTAAAATTAAAGTTAAACAAATTAGCACCCACGTCACCTTGCCATGATAGCCATTATATTGATAGCCATTATATATTCATACAACGGTCAAAGAATGACAGTTGTGATTTGATTATGGACTAAGTATTTAAGTTGGTAGTCAATTTGCTTAACAATCTATTTCCCTGTCTTTACTTATCCAATGACCTACTTGCCGTAGCTGTCGATTTTCTCAACAAATACTTGAATGAAATAGGTGCAGAAACCATGAATCAACACCACTTGAGAAAGTAATTTACCGGTGCCTAAACACTTCAGCAACGCAAAGGAGTTTACCGACGCGCTGTCCATTTCACATACACTACAAGTTCCAAGAAATTAGTTTCGATAAAATTACAGGCACGTGATGTTGAATTATCAAGTGCCTGTAATTTTATCGAAACTAATTTGTTGGAACTGGAATTCAGCCAATATTGCTTCGTGTGGTCGAGAGAAGTGTGAGGTAGTCCCCGACAAGTAGCTCCGCTACTCAGCCCCGGATCTAGTTTTTTTTTGAGGCGGGGCAAGAACTACCGTCTGCCGCCCCTCGCCAACCCTTTAAACTTTATGCTTCTCTATGAAGCCTTAATTTATTTTTTGTACAGACGCCAGCACATCAACCTACTACAATCTGTCAAATTTCTTTAACAGATTTTCAACTTTATCGCTGAAGTATAAGGTTCAAAATTGATTGGGAAGATTTGACAGTTTCGAGTAGGTTGACCTGCGGGCGTCTGTACATTGAAATGTCGGACATTTATTTTAATTAGGCTAGGACAGGATAGGGTTTGAAAAATTCAAAAAATTCAAAATTCAAAAGTCATTTATTCAAACTAGGCTGAGAATCAGCACTTTTCGAACGTCAAAATTACATAAGACAGTCCCCCAAAACGCCCACCCTTCACCACTTCCTAGTGCTTTAGCTGGGAAGAAGAAGTGGCGCAACAAACTCCCCAGCAGCACAGCTGTCTGTTCAGTAAAAAAGATTCTATATAATAGTATGCAAAATGATATTTACATTACGCAACACAAAACATAATTTAAATTATAAAATTAATAGCCATATGACAGCTAGCACACGCCAATATACCAACCAAAAACATCGAGAACTATACTCAAGCAGAAATAAAAATAACTTAACGAAAACAATATCTAAATAAAAGCCTCCAGACATAAAGGGCGTGCCCGCTTACATATAGCTGTAACTAGAAGTTATAATTGATAAACTAGGACCATTGAGGTAAAGTAAAAAATTATCGAGGTCGCTAGCTAACCACATATTGCAATACAACTCATAAAAAAAAAACATTGTAATGAGTAGATTATGTCAACAATAAATAAAGTAAAATTAGTAAAATTATAAACAATTATATAAACTCATATAACCTGTCAGTAAGTAAGCTAATTCTGGAGAAAGAACATTTAAACATTGTCTTGAGTTAATCACAGCGACCAACTATTCTTATCATTTAAGTAGTCGTTGATAGAATAGTATGCCTTTGAAGAGAGGTTGGATTTTACTTTAGTTTTGAACGCATTAAAAGGCAAATCTAGCAAAGAAGAAGGTAGCTTGTTATAAAAAGTTATACCAAGCCCAACAAATGAGTTATGAACCTTATGAAGCCGGTGAAAGGGAGTACGTAGTTTGTGAAATTTTGAATAAGTCGAACTCTTCGAACCATAACTAATTTGATGTGCAGTCCGATTTTCGATTTACTTATGCAGAAAGTTTAACACCAATTAAAACAATCTAGTATGCAAGAGCGAGCGGAGCGACCTCGAAAAATTTTGCAGTCTGCCTGAGATAAGTTCGATTTTCTTTTGTGATTTAGGAATTATAAATAAATTAATAATAAGGAGTTACAAAACTGTAAGAGCGAGCGTTGATAAAACGCCAATCCAACAGGGGCGCCAAAACTATGCTAAAAATTAAAGGAGATCCGTGTCTCCTTTGCACGTACAGATTTCGGAAAGGGCTGGATACCGGAAGTGCGAAGTAAAACTTCAAAAATAAAGGATTATTTACTTTATTTTTTTACCACAGAGATTTGACGAGTATCCCTACCGAGACCCCCCTGACGAGTACCTACTACTACTACTAAGTGCTGCGCATCTCATTTATTGCAAAGTTGCGGTGCGCTGGGTGGAGCACTTGTCTGCTACGCTTGAGTTTGTCGCCCCCCTGAAGTTGGCGCCCGGGGCATGGGCCCCGGTTTGCCCCCCCCTAGATCCGGGGCTGCCGCTACTACATAGCATATGTATTATACCTATACCTACAGCTTGTGAATTATGTTCACAGAGAGCATTGTTATTGCCCTATGAACTAAAGAGGTGGTTACTGAGTAACCCACTCAGTATCCTGTTACTACCCACTATCCACACAAAACTCCATTACAATCTTTTAGGCAACATACACGTATACGATTACTGAGCAACCCCTTTTTATGGGAGCACACTATTGCAATTTAAACTATCAATTAACGGGCGTGACGTAACGCCACAGTGCCGACAGTGCAAACCTAGAGGACACTGATGCCATTAGTTTGTCGACCCCTCACATGGGTTACGAAAATAACCTGTTTTATGGAACGTTTTACTTAGGCGTGTCCAAAATCGGATGTTTGTTTTTTGACTGCTGTTTTCAGGCACGAGCCCTTATTCAGGTAAGCTAAATTGCTTTTCTATTTGACTTCCAATCCCATCAACTCTTAGATACAAGATGAGCTGCAACTCAGGTTAAGCCACCACTTCACTTTAGACAAGGATCATCGGGGATCTTGGCAGTAAAGCGTGGTGGGCCAAAATTAACTTTTTAGGTTTGTTGTTCCTGTTGACGCCACTGCCTTACTCCCTGATAGTTATTCTATTATGAACCCTGGTACCCATAGCCACATCTCCAAAAATGATCTCACCCAGAAGTACCCAGCAATCCCCTAATCACGACACATGACCCATGTAACATTCTCTTACTGCTGCTCATTCGTTTCTCACCTTCCTCCCTGTAGTATCCACTCCATCCATGCGGAAGCCCCTGTTTTGTCCATTTGCGAGGAAGGTCAGGGCATGGCCATCCTCCTTCAAGTTGAACAGCTCCTCCCCTTCACTTATCACCGTGTACTTGTTGCCCTTGAACCCGCGACCCTTCTGGTTGATGTTGACGATTGCCAGCCGCGTCAGGCGGTCCAGACCTGAACCTGTCATATTCATAAAATAAGAGTAGGAGTGTCTGTCCGCTGTAACCTGCATTTATTTGAAAAACTGCGCTCTCACCGTTATCAGAATACCATTCATGTTACCTCTCATAAAACCGCATTTTTTGGCAAAAGTGTGCTAGGTATGGCCCCAAAAATATATAACAGTATACTAGCAGCTATTAGAAATAAAGAGTGTATGGGATCCTTTAAGAGGTCCTTGTTTAGATTCCTTTTAGATAGATGTTACTACTCCATCACTGAGTTTACTACTGATAAACAGAGCTATGACGATTCCGACTTGCTAATTAAACACTTGATATATTTATTGATATATATTTATTGATATATGATATATTTATTGGTTAAGTATGAATGTGTTTATTTATCTAAAATTGAAATGACCTGTTTACCTGACATATTTTAAATTGTATTTTTTTATTTTAATTGCTTGTTTATGCTAATTTTGTACGCCATATATAGGCAAAACATAGTGCACATATTTTAGACAATATACTGTAACCGTACCTATGTTTAACAAAATAAATGATTGATTGATTGATTGATTGAAGATCTGGGTCCGTATATTTTAATAATATAAAAACAGTTTCGTCAGTAATCAGTTTGTTACAAGTTTTATTTTTATATGTGCAATGTTAAGAGACTTTTTTTCCAGCCTGTATATATTTGTTGATTAAATTTAATCAAAGGCGATATACGAGTATTACATGATGATGATGTTTAGTATCGTAATGATATTTTGTGTATTTAAATAAGAAAATACCTATCTAATCATTGCTATTTCAAATGATACCGTCGAAGACACGACGGTTATTTTCATCTAATTGTTAACAATTGCGCATTTACCTATTATCCGGCAATCATAGGAAATAATTCGTTTTACATATGTATTTTCCCTGGTAGGTCTAGGTACTAAATAGCTTGTTTTTTTGTCGAAATATCGCTTTTTCCGAATAAGCCAAAAGCCTGTAGTTCGTCCGTGTTCTGTCCCAGCCACAAAGTACCTATATCTACTCTATGGTACTGCAGTGTCTAATCAACTACCCCGGAATCATTCTACAAGTTGAGATTTGCCACGACTCTGTGGACACGACAGAACGTTCTGAACTTTGCGGCCCTAGGTATGTACAGTCAACCGAACATCTGTACTAACACCTGCACTACGAAAATACGCCCTTATTGCTAGGAAATGAAGGTGCTGTCATTTCAATGGTTACTAAGTAAATACTGATTTGTAGTTGACTGTATTACACTCATGCACTTACTAAAGTCTTAAACTAAAAGTAACTTATAGTAAGGATGGGCAAATCTCATATAGGTATATAATTAATAAATAACTTTATTTATTTATTCTAATTAGCGTTTTGTAAACCGGTACTTGGACATCCACTACAAATATCGAGACCCCTCCGCCGTGCTTTCCGCCTCGGCAAGCACTTTAAGCTGTTGGTCCCGACTGCCATTCGTAGATCCTCGACAGTCGTTGCGGTTAGTCAGAAGCCCACCAATAGTCTGACAACCAGTCTTACCAAGGGTTATCGTGTTATCCAGTAGCGTTGTGGTAAACTGCGTACAGATGAATATAGATGAATCACTCCGCATTTTAGGTATAAAGCTACAAGTAGGTAAGTACGCGGCGGGTTCGACTTGTCGAATTCAGTGGGCGTAACGTAGTCAGAAAATATAAAAGTAAAGAAAGAAAGAAAGAAAGAAAGAATAATATTTATTTGAACACAGTTCGTGAAACACATAATACAAAAATAAAAATAAAAAAGTGAAAATAATCATAAAGCGATAATAGTGTGCCTCACGGCTGCGCCAAAAAGGTTCATTTCAGCATTAATGCCAGACCAATGAAACGAACGCGAACGCGATTGAAAATGAAGCAACTTCTAGGTGAATATAAATTTAGGTGCAACCTGAATTGCACTTTATTGTGTCATAGCAAGAGTCGCTTTTAATTTAAATGAGATTGCGGAGTGAACCATCTGAACTTATCTGTGGTGGAGGTCATAGGCAATCGCTCTATGTAAAAAAACTGGTATTCTGCTTCATGCGGATAGACTGGAAGCCGACCCCAACATAGGTAGGCTAGGCAGATTGATTGACTTGGGTAAGTAATTATGTATCACAGGTAAATGATCTCTGATTAAAGACATTGTATCATTATTATCTGTAACTTACCTGTACCTTGAGCAGAAGCCATTGTTTATAACAAATCTAAAACCAACACACAACTAGTCAACAGTCCTATCAAAACCGATAAACACAGACACTTCAATTTTATTTAAGAGTCACAACACATTTTCTGTTGAACAGTCGCAATGCAATTTATAATGTCAAACAAAAGAATCAAAACAAAAATATATATGACAACATTATTGATAAATGATAATCCACGATGAAAATAACACACGAAAGAGTAGGTGTTAATCAAAACAAGTTATTGACCAAACTTTACGAATGATATTGTTAAACAATTAACGTTTATTATTATTCTTCGCGTGGAATGTGCGCGACTGTTCTCTGCGAAGCCAGACGTCTGACTGGCGTCTAAAGTCTAGTACTCATAAGGCCGGTTACATACTTGCTGATACTACATTGTCCAGGGATGGCGAAGTTTGGATCGCGTGCCTCGGATGCCATGCGACATGCGAAAAGGTACGGCATTGATGAAATCGAAATAAGTATGTAGATACCTACTAGGCTCATTGCATTACATTGCATTGTTGTGTTTGCACACTATAGTATAGAACAGTGGTCGCCAAACCCCGACTCATGCGGCTCTTTGGCCTCTAAGTGCGACTCTGTACAAATGTAGATGAGTGCGAGCCTAGATACGCGCGGTGGTCGGGGTATCGGTCAGTAAGATATCAAGTTTTATTCAAAATTCAAACTATATGTCGAAAATTTATTTCCGAAGTAATTTCACCAAAAATTAACAGGACATCCAAAATTAATCATTTAATGTGCCTTTCAAAGTTTTCCAAGGTTAACTAATAAGTAAAATGCCTTCATTATTATTATTATCAGTCGATATTAGGAAGCATTGTGGATTGAAAGAGCATGGGAGTCTTATGAATTAAGATAAGTGAGGCAGTTAGGACACACATAAAGGATTGGCTCTCATAAGAAATCTTAGTCGTTACAGTGTGGATATTTGACGCTATTGACTAATCAGTTTACCGACCACTGGTACAGAATCAAGTTCTTCTAACTTAACAGACGGCTACTGGGGAGTTTGTTGCGGCACTTCTTCTTCCCAGATAAAGCATGGGCGTTTCCGTTAAAAAGTGCCGACTCTCGGCCTAATTCGAATAAATAACTTTGATTTTGATTTTAAAATGTATAATTTAATCAAACAAGGTCAATAGTTGGAAAAAGGCTGGGCAGATGATGATGAAGGTCAAATTGAATCCTTAAAAGATCGGATACCCACCACGTCTGTGAAGTTTTCAAATAACTCAATCAACATGCTTTCTGACAATAAGGTATTTTATGTTCCCGTACCCAGAGGGTGCCAACGTGACCCTATTCCTAAGGGCTCCGTGGTCCGTCCGACAGTCCGTCCGTCTGTTACAGGGCCGAAATAACTGCAAATAGAAATCAAATGAAGTTTTTTTTTTATGTGTAAAATCTTTTCTCTCGCTTTCCTGCAATCAAAATCTAAATCTAAAAACATCTAAATAATCAAATCTGTGGGAGTGATTTCGTGAAAAGGGACGGAAGTGTGTCACAAAAAGCCGAGGAAGCGCGCGCTATTTGATTTGACCAATAAGCGCGCGTGGTGATAGAGTTGGCCGTCAGAAACGACCTTGACGAGACTCCACCCCTTTAATGATGCTTATTACCTTAGTGTTACTTATTACCTTAATGTTACTTATTACCAAGGTGAGAAATCAGACATTACTCATCACATGCGACTACTGTAGGTAAGTCTCGCCAGTTTATTTTTTTTTTGGGTTGCCCTTACAAGAATCCTGTTCTTTTTTTACTATACTTACGTCGTATTTTTATGTATTTTTATGTAGTTTTAAATATTGTACGGTGATACGGAACCCCTGATGTGCGAGTCGGGTCACACAATCATTTTTTCCACTTAAAATGGCTCAAAGTTACAGAAAGGTTCGCCACCCCTGCTTTAGTCACTATGTATAAGTTATGTAGTAGGAAAGTCTTGATACATTATCAGACCCATGTGCCCACCAACTCGCTTTGTATCCTTTCGGAGCAAAACAATTGATGTAAGCATAACAAAACATACTCCGAGTATAGTGAGTTGATTGTGCTCACTTATGGAGGTCAAGAGCATAATAAATTATTAAATTTAAACAACAAACTAGGGTGTCTTATTTTTTAGGCCCGGACTCCACCAAAGCGGGGACGAGGAGAAGAGATGTGTTTTAAACAACCAATAGAATATCGTTATTCACACATCTCGTCTCCACTCAGCTTCAGTGGATACCACTGAGTGGAGATGTATCATATTTGTATGGTCCTCGCCGAAATTGAGCTGGGGTCGTATTATGACGTATTAATGCCACCGTTATTCCAGTGTGAGTGAGAGACGGAGCTATACAAGGCCGCTAGCACCATACTTTTTTCGCAGTGGAATAATGATGGCAGGCCCCTGGGCGGCGGTACAAAGCGGAGATGTGAGCTCTGCCTCGCAAGCTGGCGACAGCACGCAGCGAAGTGCAGTGAGCGGTCAACATCCAATGCTCGCCGCGTGCAGCTTAGTTACGCTCTAGCCAGCATACATCTCCGCTCTAGCCAGCACACATCTCCGCTCTAGCCAGCACACATCTCCGCTCTAGCCAGCACACATCTCCGCACCAGTTTAGCCTGTACGCATCTCCGCATAGCTTCGGTGGATACACCCTAGCTGAAAAACATTTCTTCTCGTCTCCGCCTAGGACATCTCCGCACATCTCCGCTTTGGTGGAGTTAGGGCCTTATAGTTACTGACAGGCCTACACTGTCCTCCCATACATAGGTACCTACTCGTATTAACAGTGTAATTTGAAAACATTGAAAAAGCCAATTATTTTTAAAAGAGTAACCGTAGAGTTGTATTTCCGGCTCTTCTCTATAGGAACGAGGTTTATGTGAAATAAAATAATTTGAATTAGAGTTATTTGTGGTATTTTTAAACCATCTTAAAAGTGTGTAAAATGCCTCGCTGTGTAGAGTTCAGAGTCATTTTGTACCTACTTCCAAATTGCAAGTACCTAATGACGTCTTTTTCTGGGACATTGAGCGGCCCCACCCGACCCAAATGGCATAGCAGCAGCGCCGCCCGGCCATCTGTCCGCGGTCGCGTTTTTGATTCTTCTAATTACTATGAACATTTCCAAAACGTCTGTAAGATACCGATTACCGTGCTAATGTCGAGGAAAAACGTGTTTAAAGGAAACAACATTTGTTATAAAAATAGAGTTCCGGTATTGTAGAGCGGTACAAATTACGAGGTTCATAAAACAGGATAACGTCGGTATATTAGGTACCTACGTCTCTGCTATACATGAAACATTGTGACTGGCCAAATTCTATATACTATCGATACTTATCTAATAATTTGGAACAGTTTCAAAAGATTATGTGGTGTTGAATTTTTCATGCTAAAAAATTACACGTATTTCAACCATAAGAATTTATAAATAGTTTTATAAACAAAATATCAGCTTTGCGTTTCTGAAACGATTTTCATTTTCATGACTTCCCCGTAGGTCAAGTGGTCGCAAGCGCGACTGTTAAGCATGGGATCTTGGGTTCGATTCCCGGTCAAGCAAATTGTCAATATTGTGTTTACCATTTAAAATAATTTCTCCAGTGGCCCAGATACAGGATATTATGTACGCGGTTAAGGCCGGCCTCTTATATTCATGGGGCTTAAAAATGACATGTGGGTATACCGTACGCCTCTGCTTATATCTCTTCAATACAGTCCGCAGACCACTACAACAGGAGTCTTATTTGTTTACTAACTGCTGACCGCGGCTTCGCCCACGCGGATCCTAATTATTTTTTAAAAATAAAAAGTCCCGTCAAAAAAAAAGTTCCGTACTTACTAATTTTTATATAAAAGTACATGTACATGTACTTTTATATAAAAATACAAAATACTTGGCCGGTATTTTTATATAAAAGTACATGCGTGTCGGACCACGCCCAATGAAGGGTTTGTATGCCTTCTGAAAGGACATAGTTATGGGCTAACATTTTTTTTTTAAATATAACTTCTGTAATAATATTACCCTATATGCACAAAAAGAATTTGAATTTGAATTTCCGTAGTTGGGATGAATTTATCCCAATACAATCTTAACTTTGTAATTGAAAAACATGTTCTCCCATACGGAATGTATGGGAGAACGTGTTTCTGCAACTGCAAATGTAAGTTGGTCGATTATTATTCGTTAACTTGTAAAGCCTACTTTGCTGTGATAGTTTTCTTTTTAATTTCTTTATATACAGGGTGGCAGGGACATTAACGCGAAAACTGTTACCATGGATACATTACATGATTCTGAACCCCCATGCGTTGAAATTTTACGTCGGTTATAAAAAATCTGCTGTTCTATACATTTGACCGAGTAGGTATTGCACTTTTCTATGAAACAACAGATTTATTTTTTAATAACCGACGAAATGTTTCAACAATTCCGCCGGGGTTGCAATATTTCGTCGGTTATTTAAAAAAAAATCGGTAGGTTCAGAATCATGTAATGTATCCATGGTATCAGTTTTCGCGTCGATGTCCCTACCACCTGTATACTACTGCCGTGAATTTTTTCACATATCCAAAACCAACCATTTAGCTGGCAGGAGGGACACTTGACTCTACGAAGCTTAATATTTAGCAAACGGATCCCTGAATCCAAAAATAGTTTTCACAAAGTCGCAATATTTTTGAACGACCTTTCCAAAGACACTCCACACCAGTTAGATGAGAAAAAAAAAAACATCCACACTTTACAGGTAGGGGAGGTACCCAATTACAGCTTTCTAGTACTAAAAGTCTCTGAGCTAGGCCACGGACAGACAGACAGTCATGGCGAAACTATAAGGGTTCCTTGTTTACTACGGAACCCTAAAAGCGGTTATTTTGACATTACAAACAGACAGTTCAATTTTATTTATTTGCATAGAAAAAAAAATTGCATTATAATAAGATCCTGTTTTTATTCTGGTTACTTATGTATTATTTAAATATTCCATGATAATATGGTTTTATTTACCTACAGAGTTAGTTCCCTTCCTAAAACGGAATTAATTACTTACGCAATACCTACGCTTGCAACTGTTACAAATTTAACCAATAACAAAACAAAAGAATACCTACCCTTTATAAAACATGTAAAAAAAACGTGTACGTTACCCCAGCAGGAAAGTGTCTCCTAGAGTTATATGAGTGGAACGTTTAATTGGTGCCTTAGCTGCTGTAAATGTGCCCCCACATAAAAAATGTGTGCCCCCTGTCGTTTTGGAAAAAAACGGAAAAAACGATTCCTGCTGGGGTAACGTTTTTCTAGAAGGAAAATTCTAAACGAATGATCGGAGAGAGAAAAATTGTGCATGGCCAGAGAGCTTATATGTGTGCCAAAATGTGCCCCCAAAAATAAAATCTGTGCCCCTTCAGGTTTTCGAGATATTGCATTTCCTGCTGGAGTAACGTTTTGCAGAATCGTATATCTCTAAAACCATTGCATGTGCCCCTGTAGAATAAAAATACACGAGTAGCTCTTAATGTGTGCCCCTTAGTGCCCCAATTAGATTTAAGAAAATATTTATAGTTTTCAAGTTATCGCGGTTTTATGAAAACCCGAAAAAACATCGTAGCGCCTAAATGAGACAAGGTTTAAGTTCGCTGAAAACTGTATTCGGTCCTTCTTGACGCTAATAATAACCATACAAAGTTTCAAAACTGTTCATGCATGCGTTTTTGAATAATCTTGCTAAAAGTCAAAACGATGGTGTCATAACTTTGACGGCAAAATACAAGGAACCGGCTCAATCCCAGGTGTGCAGGTGTAAACCAAAATCATGTGCCTTTAGTCAAAAATATATGGTGAAAATATTCAGCTTGGAATGTTTTGCATTAAGTAAATATTAACAAAAAACCAAAATATGTAAACAACGGCTGGTTATCCGACCAAATTCGAATGACTACTAAAAAGTGACGGATTCATACATATCGATGACCTTCTTTACTTTACTCACTAACCGGCTCACACGTGTTGTGCCTGAGTACGCTGAAGTAGAAAAGTAATAAGTAATAAAATAAAGTTGTTATTGGATTATATTCTTGCTGTTTCTGTGACTTTACACACATTTAAGTACATTATAAATAGTAGCCTAAGTGCTATTCCAAGGTAAGCTATCTTCTCCATTCTAAATTTAATTAAAATACATCCAGTAATTTATGTGTGGACGAAAGAAATACATCCAGATATTTGCCAGGTCTTTGACCCAAAATTTCATTGGTCCCGATGTTTAAAAAAAATATAGTTCGTGAAATGTGTGATGAATACCTACTACGAAAAAGAGCTAGCTCTTTTTTGTATATAAATAAAAAGCCCGTATTTGTCTTTTTATATATATGTTTATATATTTATTTGTATATGAATAAAAATAATAATTTCCACATCAACAAGCTGTTTAATTTAATATGGTCACAAGGTACATTTAATATATTTTTTGATTAGCCCCCAAAACTTTTGAACGCGACTGTACGGACAACAGCTTAGGTATAATACGTCCAATAAAGAAGGTTATCGATATGTATGAATCCATCGCTTTTTAGTAGTCATTCGAATTTGGTTGGATAACCAGCCGTTGTTTACATATTTTGGTTTTTTGTTAATATTTACTTAATGCAAAACATTCCAAGCTGAATATTTTCACCATATATTTTTGACTAAAGGCACATGATTTTGGTTTACACCTGCACATCTGGGATTGAGCCGGTTCCTTTTATTTTGCCGTCAAAGTTATGACACCATCGTTTTGAGTTTTAGCAAGATTATTCAAAAACGCATGCATGAACAGTTTTGAAACTTTGTATGGTTATTATTAGCGTCAAGAAGGACCGAATACAGTTTTCAGCGAACTTAAACCTTGTCTCATTTAGGCGCTACGACGTTTTTTCGGGTTTTCATAAAACCGCGATAACTTGAAAACTATAAATATTTTCTTAAATCTATTTGGGGCACTAAGGGGCACACATTAAGAGCTACTCGTGTATTTTTATTCTACAGGGGCACATGCAATGGTTTTAGAGATATACGATTCTGCAAAACGTTACTCCAGCAGGAAATGCAATATCTCGAAAACCTGAAGGGGCACAGATTTTATTTTTGGGGGCACATTTTGGCACACATATAAGCTCTCTGGCCATGCACAATTTTTCTCTCTCCGATCATTCGTTTAGAATTTTCCTGCTAGAAAAACGTTACCCCAGCAGGAATCGTTTTTTCCGTTTTTTTCCAAAACGACAGGGGTAGGTACACATTTTTTAGGCACATTTACAGCAGCTAAAGCACCAATTAAACGTTCCACTCATATAACTCTAGGAGACACTTTCCTGCTGGGGTAACGTACGCAAAAAAAACCTGTCCGATTCGTGAGGGTGTTGTATCGTACCGAGTCTATTTATTTGATAATTATCAGGAAAAAAGAAAAAAAAAAACTTTTTCATTAGTTTATTTTACGGGGTTACTACATGAGGTGCGGGCGGCCATCGTTTAGTGGGTGTCTACAAGTCATAACTTATGCAGGACGCATGTTGAAAATTTGCTAATTTTTAATGGATTGGGTAATTTTGGTACTAAAAATGAGAATTTTAGATAGCAATAACTTTAATTTTCAATAATAATAAGATTTTTTATTGTTTTTGGTAATTTTATTGCAGTAGCTATGTGCCCCTTTCGGATCGGACAGGGTTTTTTTTTACATTTTGTGTTTACACCATATGAATAACTACATTGTGTGACAACGATAAAAAAACAACACGGCTGTTTTAAATTAGGTACATTTTACTTAACTCAAATTAACTATAATACAAAAAAAGGTCTGTAGTTCGGCACGGTACCTGCAACTAAACTAATCAGTCTATCAAAGTATAAAAGTAGGTAAAATATTTAGAAAACACACTTTCTCTACGACTTTTCTTTGCTGTCAGTAGACTTCTCCTGGATAGGAATGGCTCGCTCCTGCAAGGGTTTAGATCTAAACGCCACCAGCACCAGCTTCCCCTTATCCAGGTGACACTCCACACGCTCCGGAGGAAAACCTTCCGGCAGCAGGAACCGCCTCTCGAAATGACTCCTCGTCCAACCATTTTCTTTCTTAATCTCCTTCTTGCCTTCCACCATTATCTCATTACCGACTGTCTTCACTTCAATCTGCTCCGGAGTGAAATTCTGGACGTCCAAGTGTACTTCCACCTTCTTCCCGTCGACTTTGACTTCGTGGTCTGAATACACGCCTTCAACATGGTCGGCCGGGGCTGTTACTGCCTGGATGTATTTCACTGGATCCCTGAAGAAAGGGTCTCTTGTAAATACCGCAAACGGGTCCTCGAAAGCCCTGGCGATGGGGTCCCGGGTCGCCAGATTCCTCAGATGACGAAACCAATACGGCGCGAGTGACATTTTGATCTTTTTGGGTTTTGTTTACTTCGCTTTCGCTTCTCAACTCAGTCGCTGTCAAACTTTGATTACTGCGGAGTTCGAGCTCGGCGTCCTTTATATACGCTTGCTAACAACGCTACCTATCTACGAGAGGCGGCATGAATAGACACGAAAAATCTTCAACAATCAAGAATATTCGAGCAAGTTACCAGCCAACTTAATTCAGCGACATCTAGCATTGAGTAGCAAAACTTGTATGAACCTTGAAAATCAAGATTCGGTTGAAAAGTATCTTATAATTTTTCACTAATTCAGAATTTAATATTTTTGATATGAACACAAAAAAACAAGAACTGCCAAAATGGTAAAGTCTAGCGTTAGTGTGACTATTATACACCACAAGATAATGCAAGTGGTAGCAGCATTTATTTCACTAGACGAAAAGTTGATAACCGCGCCATCTCTTGGCAAGTTGTAAAACCATAAAGTGTTAACTAAAAAGTTCAAGAGCACGTCTAGAATAGAAAAGTCTTTCCAAAATCAATACTATGATAATCAATATCTATTATCTACCATTCGATGGCTAAATTAAACTTTTCCCATATCTGTTTATGGTTTCGGTATAACATCAACATAATTATTGTGCAATCTGAGATGATGAAATCTAGCTCGTATTTAGAGTAATTTTGTGAACTATTTCATCAGCTAACAATATTTGCTACGCGATGCCTCTGCTATTCCAGATGTCCATACGAGGCGGTGATCATTTAGGTACCACCACATAAGCCTGCTTGATCGCCCCCCAATAACTATAGGTAAGAGAAAAAAACACCTAATCAAATATTGCCCAACAATGATAAATGATGTTTATAGTAGTAGTGCAAACTGGTTTAAAAAAACTCTTTCACACATCAAATATTATTTAAAAAACTACTCTTGAGAAGAAACACCGAAACAGTCTCTTAGTCCAAACATTATCTTGGTCAGATCACATGTCATGAGGAAGTAGTTAAATGAAAAAAATCATAAGACTGAGGTATCTTTGCAAAAAAAAAAACTATTTCGACGTTTCCCCACCAGAGGTTCATACATAAGAAACTGCTCTGTTATCACAAGTAATTTGTTCAGTTTATCTCGAGCACACAGCGGATACAAGTGGCTGATATCTTGCACAAACACCACCGAATGAAACTGGTAACAATTGACGCATGGATTGGGTACTAAATATGTATTATTAAACTACTAATAGGACATACGTTCAGCTTTGTCCAACATTCATTACGACATCAGTATCTAGTAGGTATCATCAACGTAAAACAGAATAGAAAATAAATTTTAATGCTGCCTGCAATATCAATCTGCCCATCCTTTTCCCAACTATGTCGGGGTCGGCTTCCAGTCCAACCGGATGCAGTTGTATGCCAGCATTTTACATGGAGCGACTGCCTATCTGACCACCTTAACCCAGTTACTGGGTAACACTAT
The DNA here is from genome assembly GCA_949128155.2 of Xanthia icteritia. NCBI lineage: Eukaryota > Metazoa > Arthropoda > Insecta > Lepidoptera > Noctuidae > Xanthia > Xanthia icteritia. Next base: position 1,194,927 of record OX421932.2, read on the forward strand.
ACCCTGTGGTAAGACTGGTTGTCAGACTTTTGTCGACCCGTAATGACCCGTAGTAACACCGAATATTTAGTTTTAGATGTAAAAAAAGTATTTGGAAACTTTCCAAATGCCTTGTTACACCTAAAACGGTTACAACATCAAATTCAGTGTTATAATTGCAATTCATTATTAATATTCTAATTCGCTAGTTAGCCACATTTCATGTTTCCATACAGCTTTACGAGGAATGGATGTGTCTCGATATGGAATGCATGAACTTCGATCATTTAGATGACCCAAGAAATAGAAATGCTGCCTGCAACAGATTTGTAATAAATTCGTTGTAAAAGAACACTTGAATCTCGTTGAGATCTGGAAATTTATGGTGACGTAAAATTGGGAAGCTATCCTAGCACAAGTTTTAGTTTTAACTTAATTAGGAACAACTTTATTTTTTCAGCCTTAGCAGCCTTTTCGAATGTTAAACTATTGTTTTGGATGCCTATTTCACCTTAAATAAAAGGGCAGTTATTTTCGAACTCAACAATTATGCAGAGCTCCCGCTCTGCATTGTAGGGCCTTGCCTAAAATAGATTACCATGCCACATCCGTTTAGCATAGGAACCAGACAATATGACTCTCGTCCACTATTATAGTGCAATAGATCTAGATAACAAAAAGATTCAACTTATATATTCTTTTGTATGATAGGTACATCTTAGAATGATCTCGTAGATACTTACACGTGGGGGACATAACTAATTAAAATGATCTATGTCTCGTGGCCGATGCGCACGGAAGTCAACGAATCATGTGTATCGCCACCTCGTGATTCTTTAGTTACTATCTTACTTTTATTGAATTAAAAATGTAAATAAAGCAGCCGTAAGATTCAGGTTCCGTATACTGCACGCTTAGCATTACCACAGTAGAAAAGGGTTTTGTCGACGGAAGAATAGACAAAATTACAGATAAACAACAACAATCTGTAATTTTGTCTATTCTTCCATCGACAAAACCCGTTCCTATGGTTGTTATGCTATGTACGTTTTCCGCTTTCTGAGCTGGTAAAAGCTATCCCCTGACCCTCAGAATTCTGTGAGCTGGGCTGAGGGCTGAACCTCTTGACTAGTTCTGCACGCTACCCTACGCACGATACCTGGTCTAACGAAGGTCTGACCTAACTGCCGCCTACCGCCGCAAGCTATCTGCGGAGCCTGAGCTGACAGGCCCTCCAAGTGCTACCGAGTCTCACTTCCAGCGGTCTTACGAAGGCCGTCCGACCTATTGCCGAGCCTGTGATGAGCAGGTCCCCACGTCTATGACGTGCTACTAAGGACGGTATCTTCCAACCTATATGTGCGACTGCTCAGAACTTGGTGTTTAGGACTTTACCCGCGACCTAGCCGTGTTTCTAAAATATATGTTTTAACCTATCCGGCTGTTTTAATCTTCTTCCTTTACCTACCTATCCGTAACGGCCTGTACAGCCTACCCTGCGCAGCCCTAGCCGTTACAGTCTATGCTACGTTTTATGCGTTGCAGTCTAAATAAGATCTAGAAAGGAAAACGTAGCGCCCTTAGACATCACGATTTTTTTGGCCAACCTTCAGACGATGCCGACAAATTGCCAAGTAGTTTATTAAAACCACAAATAGTTTAAAATCGTATTTGGAAGATAGAATATTTAGAATTAAAAGGTATATAAGCCAGGGTACCGCAAGGTTCCATTTTGGGCCCTACACTATATATTATGTACACTGCAGACATACGGGTACAACGGAAAATATCCTATCTGCCACACCGCTGCAGTTTGCAACCATGAAAACATCAGTGTAGCGTCCTTAGTTTTACAGAGTCACCTGAACAAAGTCAAAAAATGGATGGAAAAGTGGTCATTTAGGACAGCTCCAACAAATCAGTACATGTCACTTTTACTCTGAGAAAGGACAACAACAATTGGGGGGGCCAATTAAAATTGGAAATGATGTTCTACCCCATCAACATTCAGCAAAATACTTAGGGCATGCCTAAGTATCTTGATAGGAAGCAAATATGGAAATCTCATATCCAAGAAAACTCGATGAGTCAAATATACGGCTCAGAAACCTAAACTGGTTAATAGGCAGAAGATCGCACGTCACCACGGAAAATAAGATACTCATCTATAAAACTATAATCAAGCCGGTGTGGACATATGGCATTGAATTTTGGAGATCAGCAAAAAACTGTAACGTGGAGATTTTACGACGATTCCAGTATAACGCACTCAAAATGATAAATTCAAATTCAAAAGACATTTGTTCAAACTAGGCTGAGAATCAACAATTTTCGAACGTCAAAATTACATAAGACAGTCCCCCAAAACGCCCACCCTTCACCACTTCCTAGTGCTTTAGCTGGGAAGAAGAAGTGGCGCAACAAACTCCCCAGCAGCACAGCTGTCTGTAGAGATAGAAAAAAAATATTCTATAAAATTCTATAACTAATGCAACTCTATTTATAAGAACCAGTGAATTCCATGAGTACCATAGAAACGTAAACAGTTAAGGAGGAAGCCGAACACAGAGGATAAGCATACAAAGACTGTGTAAAAGCTCATACTAACACCCTAGCAACAACGTTATGTGAAGCAATAAATGACAGAAGGCTCAAAAGACAACACATCGATCACTCAGATTCGATCATCTTGGATGATCTCGGGACCGAATAGCGTCAGATAAAGTGTGATGTCCTGAAAGCAGTAAAAGGAAGATTGTAAAGTAACCGTAAGGCGTCCTGTACATGACGCCGGAGCCGCACCGGTGTCACACCGGCGCCGCACCGATAAAATTTCAGAACATCTCAGAATGACAATGTAAAATCTACGCGGCGCATGGGCGATATTCATTTGTATACGCCAATATGCGATCCAGCACCGGTGCGGCTCTGCCGTCATGTACCCATGGTAGTAGAGTACATGCTCCTCTTTGTAATTCGTCCCGGAAAGTAAGCAGTACCTACCTACACTATCCACACGTATTTCTTCTCCCAAGTAACGTTCAGCCACCCGTCCCGTCCCGATTTATAGACTGCATCTGATAGGTTTAGATCTTACAGGGCCCATATTGGGCAGACAAAGATAGAATAACAACAAGCAGCATTTTATCCCCTACCCTAGAGACAAAAACCATCAAATGAGAGCACTGTAACGCTGCTGGAAATACATTAGAAAACACATGTCTCAGTGGCTTTGGCGACCAAACTTTCTTCAAAAACCAAGCTTCCATATTCTGGAATAGTTCATGATTTATACCATGGGTTATTCCATTAGATCCTTGTGGTTTTCACATACAACTAGAAATTACCCCCATATAAAAACACTGTCCTTTCCGCATTATATGGAAGTACAGAACCCTTCACGCTTTGTTGAAACAAATCGTTTGTTCTAGTTAGCACCACATTATGGCTGTATTATTTATAATTTCCATTAAAGCTGCGATACGCGTCAGCATCTTCCGCCAGCGGACAGCACTTCTATATAATGGCAGGAGTTCCGAAAATTCATCAGTTACAATTTGGCAGAGGCAATTAGAACATATAGAAAATTGGAATTTTTTAGTGTTGTGAAAATGCAGAAAATTATATTATTTGTATTTGTAGCTTTAATATGTACAGTTTTGTGTCAGCCTTTGGATTTAGAAACAACTGGTAAGTACCTACCTTTACCACTTGCAGACGAGTGCGAAGAAATATTTTTACACTATTTGTAAATAGTCTCAAACTTCACTAAGAATATCATATTCGTGCAACCTTTTTCTAGCTCCGAAATATAATGGTCACACTCAATTTGAACAAAAAAAAAATACTTTGTTTTTTTTTCTTTTTAGTTTTATAGTTATAATACTTCTAATATACCTAATGCTTGTTTTAGACGATGATGAGCCGAAGGAGGTGCAGCATCACCTGACCAAGAGGTTTATCAACCCTATGTTTGCGCTAGGAGGGGCGGCAGACAGCGGGGTCACCAAGATGAGGACTAAGAGACAGTAAGTGATTGTGTACCAGAAAAAGAATAATATATGAGCAATTAATGCTCTGCCTTACAGTAAAGGAAGCCTTAGAAGAGACTGGAAGTGGTTACCCAGTTACTGAATTGAGAATTTGAAGTTGAGAAATTGTTAAACTCTAGATTATTAAGATGAAAGCCCGAAATTTTGAACTTTACTGACTACTTTGAAGGAATCACCTTATGTAGGTAATGCTAAAGAAACTAGAGTTTGACAAATGCTCAATTTAAACCGGGTGTCAGCCTCTTTTGACTTTTTTGCTCTACAGAGCAGGCAATAGCACACTTGCTCGATCCGTATAGGTTCTATACTCATGTCTTTGTTACAGAGCCGACGAATGTGAAAAACTATCACTGTGCAAACTACATGCGAGATCGCAAAGTAACTTCTTAGCCGCTTTCGAACTGTACTTCGTCAAGTAAGTTTCCGACTACTTTTTATATTATTGAAAGTTATTCCGAAATTGGATGCCTATGGAACAACTGTAACTGAACGATGTCGAGTACATCAGTCTTCGGAAAATTGTCTATTTGTATTATAGACTGCTGTGTGATTCAACGTACGTTTCCGATTTCGGGTACCGAAAAGTCATTTGAATTCCCGAATGCGAGCTAACGACCAAATAACTTATTCAAGTTACCGTAAAAAGTTAACGTGTTAGTAAAATTGTCTTTATTTACAGCAAAGAAAACGCGAAACTATGGGACCACCACGCAAGATCAATCGCCGACTGTCAGGAGCGCTATGGAGACTGTTATGAATAATTTATTTATTACATAATTATCAACATGGGGATTTCTGCTACTGGTCGAAGCTTTAACGTCTGCTGCGATATTTAAACAATTTTTTTTTAAATAAATATATCGAATTAAAGGTATTGGGTTGGTATTTAGGTTGGGTGTACTAAAGATGCTCCTCTGCTTAACCCTTAAGGGGAATACAGGCGTGATGTTATGTTATGTGTATAAAATTAGATAACTAACGATTTACCCAATTACGTTTTTACTGAATAATTTTGTTTTATATCTGTAGCTGGTCACTTCGTTTGATATATAAAACATGGGTTATTATTTGGCTTCTTAGAAACCCATTTAGTTACAATATAATTTGAGAAATAAAAAACTAAATAAAAACAGTTTTATAAACAAACAAACCATTTTATTTTCCCGACATTTGGAACATACATCACATAAATGCATTACAAGTTTAAACAATGCACAACAAAATATAAATAAATTCATTCACTGTACCTTAACCGAACATAACTTATAATTTATTAATATTAATAAATGATATAAATTGGAATACAAAGATCGCCGTGGAGATTGGTTCAATCCTTTAGCGAAAACAAATAATATAATAATAAAACAAAGGCCCGTTTTAATAAATCACTGTTTTATACTTCTCCTAAGAGTTTCCTCTTAAGAGATGTATAACAGAAGCAACTGCTGTTTCAAAAAGTACAGAATAATGTAGTTTACACTGAGACTTGACATTCTGCTCTCAGTCGTCGCGTGAGTTAGAAATACGGGTCTTATTAAAAGTACGCTTTTTCATTTTAAACGGGTTCAAAAGACATGATAAAATGCCGTGTTTTATACTAATTTGGGTGATAAAATGTTTATTTTATAAGTATTTACATTATATTTTAAAATTTTAAATTAATTCTGTATTAATTAATGCAAAAATGTTTCAAGATAAAAAAAGACGATGGTTTTCTGTTGGTATAATAAATAATTATTATTTAGTTAAACTGATTCTGTATAACATCTTGTATACTTAACGAATTTGTTCTAATATGTTTTAAAAGTAAACATGCGAAATTTTTGTAAAATTATTTACACATTGATTTATTAATGTCCCGCGATTGTAGAATAACGTAGAAATTGATTGACGTATCATTTTCGAAAATTGTGATCTAACACAATTTCCTCTCTTTAGTATAAAATACACTTCTGACACATTTTTTCGATCTCAATAACAAACTTTCCACTCACTTCAACTTCTTACAGTTGTTTCTTCTTAGGTTTCTTGCCAGGCGGGTTGAGGGAGGACACGATCTGGTCGATGCTGGCGCGGTCCAGCTCGGCGCGCGCGGGGCGCGGCGCGCGCGCCGGCCGGCCCGCCGCCTGCGCCTGCGCCGCGCGCGCCAGCGCCGCCCGCAGGCGCGCGCGCTGGCTGTACGCCAGCGCCAGCGCGCCCAGCAAGGGGATCACTAGAAGGGATGTTTGACGGACTTCTTGGTCGCTGGATTTTACCTGGGGAGAACCATAGTTTTATAGATTTGTTGTGTGTATTCAACAGTATAATAATAGTATTTATTACAAAAAAAAATTCCTATGAACAGATTACAACAGAAAGACAAATCATTTACAACATTTTTACTTTCTAGGCAAAAGAAGAGACTATATTTTGATATACACCGTAATCAAAACCATTTTTTTTTTATTTCCATGACAGACCGAAATATGGAAAACTAAATAATAATATCCATCCAAAAACGAGATATTTTTTAACAAACTCTAAATGAAATTTGATTAATAACTTTTAGCTAAAACCCGATATCATTAACAAAAATCAACTCTTACTATTTATTACCAATAAAACAGAAAAAACTGCTTACCTTAGGCACAAACTCAATAGTAAAATGCTTGAACTGTCCATCCGAATTAAAATAATGCACCTCCTCTCCATACGAGTGCGTCGCCTTAGACAAAGTGGACTCTAACTGCAGTACATAAGTCTTATTATCGGCTGGCAGGCGGGGCAGGACATACATAAGTCCTGGGTTGTTATGTGGGAAATACCCAGCTGCGTCTAACTTGGTGGAGTAGACGGGAGAGTGAGGAGTGCTCTCTAATGCGAGAGTGAGACGGAGCGACTTGTAGTGGTCGATGTTAGGAGTGTACACCAGTACGTTTGTGTCTGTGATCTGGGTCGGTTGGATGGCGATGAGGCGGACGTTTTCGATGTCTTTGTTGTCTTTCACCTGAAAGGAGATATAATAGTTAGTACACCAAAAACATGTGTTACAGCTACTACTATATTTATTAGAATTGATACTCATTTACAGCATAAGCTACAATAATGCTACTTTGTTTGAGTCACCTCGGATAAAAGCAGGTATTTATAAACGATTCTTTGTTCACGGTGTCGGGTTGCCCGGCTGACGTCATTGTTCTTTTTTTAAATTATTGCTGGTGATTTGAAAAAAATGTATCGTGAAGTATGGTTTTTTTAATTGATTTATGTAAAATAGTGTATATTTATGTTAGAAAGATTTAAAAAAATAGTTTTGTTTTTATTTATTTTTTCTAAATTTTTCTAAAATACGGTAATTCGAAAAAACCGCCTTCCCCTGAATTTACATTAAAATTAACAATATATTACGAGGCACAACTGTACTCATTCATTTTTAACGTGTTAGCTTATTGCATAACCATTCCAACGACATAAGTTTTATAAACAGCTGCCATACAAAACTTTAGAGACCACTTGAGATTAAAATGACGATAGTAATTTTAATCTCAAGTGGTCCCGGGTTACGGGACCACCCAGAATCGGCTTGCCACATGAGCGTAGTACGCCCAAAAACGCGTGCCAGTTGATTGGATATATGAATATAGCATTTAAAGTTCCTAATTTTGCTATTTTTGAGTAAAGTGAGTACAAAAGTTACGAAATAATATGTAACTATATTTTTGTGTAGAGAACTATATTATTTGTAAGCGTGATCAATACAATTATTTTAAATAAGGTTACAATAATATATAATTATAATAATATATGTTTATTTAAAAAAAATCTGATAGATGCAGTGCACAGCATATTACAATGAATGGCTGGAGTACTTATATTATGTGTACAGCTGACGTGTACTGAAAATACATAATCAAACATTTCCTGAACGTGATTACTTTTTACAAAGGAACTACTGTTATCGTGCTAAAAATCGAGCAAAAAAAATAAAATATTGTAAGGTTTTTATTTCGACCCATTGTAATCAAATTCACACTCATTTTGAGAAGTGTTTTTTGAGAAGTGCTATTTTGCGAAGTGCGTATTTTGCGCGAAGTGCACATTTATCGTCAAACCCCTTCTACTAAGTTACGTAGCGAAACACATAATCCCCCATTCAATCAACTCAAAGTAACATACGTGTAATACGAAACTAATGAGCTATTTCACTTGGTCGGGTTATATTTTAGCGATACAAAGCGCCGTCTCTGTCTCTTTTTATTATATTAAACGAGTGTGTGTGTGTCACGGGGGTAACCCGACCACACACGTTTTTTATACTATGTATAGATATAGATTTCAATTATTTTCTACACTCACAATTATACACCAACATGTATAGAGTCAACAGTGTCATAAGCTTGATCTACAGCTGAACCAATGCCCTCTGCTGTACGCACTGGTTATCAATGAATCATCAAAAGCAGTATAAACATACACAAGTTAAGATTCATGTGATTCAAAGTGGAGAAAAGGACCATAATTATGATGGTTTGTGGCGACTATAGTGCACCTATATTAACACCCGCGGAACGGGTCAGACAAAATTATGAAGAAATAAAATTTGTAAACAACTAAGTAGTCTCTTACCTCCAATACAGGGGGTGCTTTAGCTAATTTAAGTCCCAAAAGCTCTGGGGTAGATGATTCCTTAAGCTGAATATTGTACACGCAGTTCGGCAGTAGACCTCGGATTCTGTAAATAATTAATTTGTAAGTCGTTCATTTGTTTAGGAAAGCATTTTATACATACACAATGCTGTAAAAGTATAAACTGAAGATCCAAGAACAATAATTCTGCAATCGTTCAAAGCAGTTGGTGCCATTTTGATTGACTGTTTTGTTTTTATAATCTAAATAAACCTCGAGAAATCTGAGATGAGACTGATAAGATCTTGACTTCTTCTATTCTAGTTATTATTCTGTATTATTTATCAGTCAAATTAATTGGTTCAGTAGGCCTTATGTCAGTGGTACCAAAACCAGTATAAGCTGACCTCTTATTCCATTGAAATGTATGGAGTTTTGAAATGTATGCTAGGCTAGCTCAAGGTTAAAGTGTACGAATACAAATCAGCAGTTAAATCACATTATAAGTACAATATTATACAAAGATCTTTCGGCGCGTGGTCAGAATTCGGAATGATAAGTTTTTTTTCAGGTATTCTTTTTATTTTTTTATTTGATAGATTTCGTTATTTTAAGTAACTAATTTCAATAATTTGTTTTTCCAAGCTGTATGTATTTTCTTTCTTTCTTTTCTTTTAATAAAATCCTAAATTTGACGTTTTCTGCTTGACATCAGAAACTTCAAGCATGACATTAGGGATGAGACGTATCGTAACAGGTATAAATAACAGATATTTAAAAATAACAAATAACGTTCCTAACAATATAACTTATCTGTTAATGAAAATAACAATCCCCACACAGACTGTTACCAAGGCTGTTTTATTATATTTTTCGTAACGGCAACCAAAAAAAATTGTGATCGTATCCGAATGCCTTTGGTTTGACGGAATTAATCGCAAAATGTTCCAGGTATTTACGATTTTATTGACAAACCAATAAAAATGTTATTCAATTTTATTGAGAGTAATTTGCTTGGTTTGTTTGTTATTGTTTGACATAAAAATACTTTATTACCTACTTACTTTAATTGAATTCGATCGTGTCCGGACGCCTTTATTTATTACGTTTGAAGATTGACGGGATTGGTCGCAAAATGTTCCGAGCATGTACGACTTTATTTTAATAGGAATAAAGATGATACTCAATCTTCGATCATCAATAATTGAAGTACTCAATTGAAAGCAATTTGGCTGGTTTGTTTAGCGAGATTTTTAAAATTTTGAACCTTTGAAATCTCATTGCTTTCACTGCTTTCTAACGGAAGAGAACTGATGAATTGTAATATTATGATGAGAAATCATAATATATTCATACTATTTATCAAACCAATCACCAAATAACAGTCACATTTGCAAGTTTCGAACACCTTTAGTACCAGTTACAAAATAGTTCGAATTATTTTATAATGATTATTGTTTACAAGGAATGGATTTTTTTAAGCTATCGTTTTATTGGTTAACGATCATTCAGGCTTCGGGATTTAGATTTTTATGTGAATTGATTTTCAATGTATGATTTGAATCGATTTAAAGACCGAATTTTCGCATGACTGCATTGTAATTATGGTCATCCCTAAAGTTGACATTATATAACTTGATTTGTTTATCATAGAGTAGTCCCAATCTGCCTGCGTTTCTGACATCATTTGGAGGTCAAATGAAAGTAAAGTGGTTTCATGTGTTTATGTTAAAGTAAATTTCATCTTATAATTTTAAGCGCTGAAAATAAGGTAAAGAAACTTAAAAGCTCGAAATGGTTTTGGAATCAGTCTAGAACATTTTTACTTTACATACCGAATACGCCACCATCTTGTTTTTCAATACAATTCTGGAACAATTTCTCAAATGTTTACGAACATCGGCCCCTGTCGATGTCATTCAGGCGATTATTCCAAAAGATCCTTGTAGCACTATAAGATCGTATTAGTTCCTCTCACCTGAAGGAGCCGTCCGCTTCCGTGCTAGCCTCCTCGGCGCCGCAGTGCGCGGGCCCGGCGCGCGGCGCGGCGCGCAGGCCGGCGCGCGCCCAGCCCGCGCCGCCCACGTATAGTTCCTCTCACCTGAAGGAGCCGTCCGCTTCCGTGCTAGCCTCCTCGGCGCCGCAGTGCGCGGGCCCGGCGCGCGGCGCGGCGCGCAGGCCGGCGCGCGCCCAGCCCGCGCCGCCCACGTATAGTTCCTCTCACCTGAAGGAGCCGTCCGCTTCCGTGCTAGCCTCCTCGGCGCCGCAGTGCGCGGGCCCGGCGCGCGGCGCGGCGCGCAGGCCGGCGCGCGCCCAGCCCGCGCCGCCCACGTATAGTTCCTCTCACCTGAAGGAGCCGTCCGCTTCCGTGCTAGCCTCCTCGGCGCCGCAGTGCGCGGGCCCGGCGCGCGGCGCGGCGCGCAGGCCGGCGCGCGCCCAGCCCGCGCCGCCCACGTATAGTTCCTCTCACCTGAAGGAGCCGTCCGCTTCCGTGCTAGCCTCCTCGGCGCCGCAGTGCGCGGGCCCGGCGCGCGGCGCGGCGCGCAGGCCGGCGCGCGCCCAGCCCGCGCCGCCCACGTATAGTTCCTCTCACCTGAAGGAGCCGTCCGCTTCCGTGCTAGCCTCCTCGGCGCCGCAGTGCGCGGGCCCGGCGCGCGGCGCGGCGCGCAGGCCGGCGCGCGCCCAGCCCGCGCCGCCCACGTATAGTTCCTCTCACCTGAAGGAGCCGTCCGCTTCCGTGCTAGCCTCCTCGGCGCCGCAGTGCGCGGGCCCGGCGCGCGGCGCGGCGCGCAGGCCGGCGCGCGCCCAGCCCGCGCCGCCCACGTATAGTTCCTCTCACCTGAAGGAGCCGTCCGCTTCCGTGCTAGCCTCCTCGGCGCCGCAGTGCGCGGGCCCGGCGCGCGGCGCGGCGCGCAGGCCGGCGCGCGCCCAGCCCGCGCCGCCCACGTATAGTTCCTCTCACCTGAAGGAGCCGTCCGCTTCCGTGCTAGCCTCCTCGGCGCCGCAGTGCGCGGGCCCGGCGCGCGGCGCGGCGCGCAGGCCGGCGCGCGCCCAGCCCGCGCCGCCCACGTATAGTTCCTCTCACCTGAAGGAGCCGTCCGCTTCCGTGCTAGCCTCCTCGGCGCCGCAGTGCGCGGGCCCGGCGCGCGGCGCGGCGCGCAGGCCGGCGCGCGCCCAGCCCGCGCCGCCCACGTATAGTTCCTCTCACCTGAAGGAGCCGTCCGCTTCCGTGCTAGCCTCCTCGGCGCCGCAGTGCGCGGGCCCGGCGCGCGGCGCGGCGCGCAGGCCGGCGCGCGCCCAGCCCGCGCCGCCCACGTATAGTTCCTCTCACCTGAAGGAGCCGTCCGCTTCCGTGCTAGCCTCCTCGGCGCCGCAGTGCGCGGGCCCGGCGCGCGGCGCGGCGCGCAGGCCGGCGCGCGCCCAGCCCGCGCCGCCCACGTATAGTTCCTCTCACCTGAAGGAGCCGTCCGCTTCCGTGCTAGCCTCCTCGGCGCCGCAGTGCGCGGGCCCGGCGCGCGGCGCGGCGCGCAGGCCGGCGCGCGCCCAGCCCGCGCCGCCCACGTATAGTTCCTCTCACCTGAAGGAGCCGTCCGCTTCCGTGCTAGCCTCCTCGGCGCCGCAGTGCGCGGGCCCGGCGCGCGGCGCGGCGCGCAGGCCGGCGCGCGCCCAGCCCGCGCCGCCCAGCGCCTGCAGTGTGCCCACACACGACCACGCCACGCGCACGCCTCTGCCGCGACATACATGTACATTATGAATACATTCACAAGATGTGGTCTCGGCAGCTCGAATTTGAACTCTTATTTCTATACCTATCCACATACAATTCACAATTAATGAATGAAATGCACCGACACCGGCGTGGTTTAACCGGACTCGATAAATCGAACGAACCCAAGATTCGCACTAGCCCTGGAAGCCTCACGCTTCATGGGGGCTACAGAGGTCATTGCAAATCGAGGAGTAGACCGGGGGCCCTGTAATGGTAGGGATGACGCGCCCTTAAGATATGGAAAGATTTGCGAACCGTACCGGATATGCATCCTAGAGTAGGCAATGGGATAGTGGATAAAAAAAGGCGGCACCTTCCATACTAGAATCGGCATTGTCCTTTGTCGGATCGCATCCCGAATCGTGACTATTTTCAAGCGCCTCCAATCTGGACTTTAATGTCCCTCGGTAAACTTCGTGTTTCCTGTCTTCGGATTTCTATCAGTTGCCCTTTGCACTTTCACATTTTCGTTTAAATTTGGACGATTTTGATTATTCCGTCATACGTAGCATTTACGATTTTCATTTACGCTTTAAGGAATTGATTATCTTGTTTGAGGACCTAAAAATCTAAGTTGGTTGAGACTATCCAATTTAGAGGTTGTCTGGAGACATTAAGATTTATTTTTAAAGAAATCGGTTTTTGATATAAAAAAGCAATCGGGCAATACTAATTGAAAAGCATGATATTCGCCTTAAATGGCTTGAGTATCTCCGAGAAATTCAAAAGATGAGGGCCGATGGCAAAAATATTGTCTTCATGGATGAATCATATGTGCATACGTCGCACTCAAAAGGGTAATCTTGGACAGATAAAAATAAAAAAGGTGTAAAAAAGAGAATTTCGAAAGGAGAACGTATAATCAACGTTCACGCTGGCAATGATAAAGGTTTTGCTCCAGGTGCAATAATGTTGCACAAATGTATTGACAGTGACGGTGATTACCATAAAGAAATCAATATCAAAATTGGCTGCGTAATCAGTTAATACCAAATCTACCAGCTAATATTAATAATAGATAATGCGTTTTGAAGTGTTGGAGCTTAGGAAAGACGTAGCCGAATTGAAAGCCTCTCACGACTCGAGTCACACTCGTATGGATGGGGTTAAGAAAATACTTGTACGGTATATAAATATGGCTTGGAGATTTGGTATTTGTTTACAGCAACAACAGCTCACTACACTGTATAATCTGTATTATTTTGATATACACTTTATTAAAAACTTTTTGGCACTATATCGTCGTTATTTTATTTTATTTCCGCGAAAAATCAGACAACGATGACACCAGTACGAACGTCAAAACGTCAATCGGAAAACGGACCTCTTCAGCTGATCCCTGAAAGATATGGAAAGATCTCACCACACATTAGCTTGCACAGGGTCAAGCTATGTCGCTCGGACTGGGTTATTCGGCAGGCAGTTAGTCCCTTGTATGTACTTTAAAAACTCACTATCATTAAAATAATTCATGGCACTACACATCACACACCACTCGATATAAGCACGACAACAGTCCACCTCACTTTAGCCTATCCACATACTATTCAAAAATAATATTAATCGAAGAAGCTCGGACAACATGAGTTACAGCAAAAGTTATTTCGCTGTTGTTTTTGTTAATATTTTCGCTGTTTTAGTGTCTAACGATTAGGGTCAGATCTTTCCAGATTCAGTTACTAACTAATATATTGCTTGTATAAGGTATCATATAATTATGAACTTAGTTTATAATCAATTGATGTTATTTCTGTTAAATTATTAACTGTCGAAAAATTGAGAACTGGGTGAAATGGGTTAGATTAGGTTAGACCTTTGATAAACTGCGCGCGAGTTTCCATTATATTTTCTGAAAATTTGTTCACACATGTTGTCTCAGTGTTCTGTAGCATACTCTGACATACACAAACAACACCCACACAACATGGGAACACACGGCCTTATTACAAAATAAGGTTTATCTTTAGACCCAGGTTTAAATTATCAAACAATTATTGAATTTCGAACTAGTATACCTTCCAAATGTTTTTTACACCTAAAACTATCACAATACCTAACCCAGTGTCATTATTGCAATTCGTAATCAATATTTTAATGCAACGCAGAGCGATGTTTCAAAATTTAATTTAGCGATATGGATGGATTGATTAATCAAAATAGCGAACTATTTGACAGATATTTGCAACGTTGCCAACTTTCAGAATGTTAAAGTGAGAACTCGTTTTGTAATGAGATAGAAAGTTCAGATTTTGAACCTAGTTAATATAGTCGTAGAAGGGAATGACTCACTTGAGCGTAATATGGTGCGTCTGTCCCTCCTCGAGGGTCACGATGTGGTGCGGCGGCTGGAAGCGGTACTCCTTCATGTTGGGCTTGACGTAGTACTGCGCCGGCGCCAGCGAGGCGAAGCGCAGGCGCCCCGCCGCGCCGCTGCCCACGTTGCGGCGGTACGCGCCGCCGCTCACCGACACCAGCGCGCCCTGCGGGGGGGGGTAACATCGTATGCGGTACGACACTACTTACATGTAGCATACATTTGAACATTTGCATTCACGCATTTCAATTTTACGAATGTATTTAGATAGATGACTTTACAAGTTATTGCGTTTGCGTAAAGATCATTTTCACCTAAAGCAGTAATAAAGATTGGTGATTTCGAAGGCACACTCGGTTCGGATGGTGGTCGGTTTTACGAATTTTGCCGATGCTACACCAAGTTGTGTCGTACTTTTACGCCATACCTAAATGGTAGAACATGTTACTTTCTCACATAAATATTAGACCTGTATTGTTCAGTCACGTTTTGCGATTTACAGGCGTGATGTTATTTTTATGTGTGAGAAAAAATATTCAAACTCAAAGCATTTATTTCAATTAAACCATTTACGGGTATACAATTATACGCCATAATAGTACATTAAACGCCGTTCCGTTAGTTTCACCAACACTCACACACTTGTCACCTTTTCGAACTGTCACTTTCATTCATAACGTTAGCATTCAGTTGTCAAAAAATCATACATGGTACAAGTTAACATAGAGCAAAAGAAGTTGTGAAAGACCCTTTTCATTCTGCATCTGTACATAGACTAATCATTAACCTGCAAGGGTGTGCCATCAGCATCATCTTTCAACTCCACAGTGATCTCCGCTAGCTTGTGAGCGACGATATCTCCGTTATCGTCCGGAGCACTAAACACGTAGGAATCCTTCTCCGCGGTGATCTTGTAGTGTTTAGACGCGTCGAGTGGCCCGAAGCTATAAGTACCGTCTTGTGATGTCACTTGGATTAGTTTTAGATCGTCTGAAATGAGGAGAGGTAGGCTAATGAGGT
This sequence comes from Xanthia icteritia, assembly GCA_949128155.2. Taxonomy (NCBI): domain Eukaryota; kingdom Metazoa; phylum Arthropoda; class Insecta; order Lepidoptera; family Noctuidae; genus Xanthia; species Xanthia icteritia. Next base: position 1,210,666 of record OX421932.2, read on the forward strand.
AGTCATTTTTTTATTATTATATGGCATTGACTTTACATTCTGCGATTACTTCTTCACACACTGACTTATTAATTGTAAAATTTTAAGAAAATCGTCTGCTTTTACAATGTTTGTAAAAATGTGAGCACCATGTATCTATCACATAATTAATTTATCTGCCGTTGCTTCATTTTAAATTATTTTTACTTATTGTGGTATTGTAATTTTATTCTAGGTGTATAATTGGTATACTATAATAATAATTATATAACTAATGTTCCTATACAAAATATTGTAAAACATTTTATAAAAGTAACAGTGCAGTTTCTTGCCCATTCTTCTCCATACGAAAACTACCTTTCGGAAGGGGCGACTGAATCAATTCTATTTTTTTGTAAATTTTTCACATTCAAAAGTGACTTACAAGGGCCTATTTGAAATAAGTTATTTGACTTTGAAATGAGGTGTAGTTATATTTAAAATTATATTGATAAAATTGCCACGTTTATTACTGAAATCAAATACACATTCAGTCACATTTATTATAGTTAGTGCATAAGCTAGGTTTTGTCTGTTTAGGAAGTAGTAGTAGACAAACAGTAGTACAATTTAGTCTACAAATCGTTCACTATAATTTGTCCCTTGCCGTTATGTTGGCATCATTGCCAAGTCAAGCTTAGTTTCAATACTAATAGAGTTCAAAATGGCGACTGACAGAATGTGCTACCAATCGCGTCACGGGTCAAGTTATAATGAACGAACTGACAATGAATGTCAAGAAATCGTCAAATATGTAACTATTTGTCAGATTCAAATTGAGATTAGATAAGATCGTTCCTAAAAATACGGGAATTGCTCCTGTAATTGGCGGATAAGTAACTGAGCAATAACGAGATGTGTTGCTATGATCGAAATGTGTTTGCAAAAGTGACGCTGACTTTAGGACAATGTTTTTGAATGGCATCGACGAGGGGGGCGTCGTTGGTAAGGATTTGTGAACTTTTTTTTGCGAAATTGTATTGACAAAATAATATAGCGACGTTAGTTCCAATTTTGTTCACGCGTCACAAAAACATCATCACGTAGCGCAATACGTGGTACCTGACGTCAGAGTGAGCGTGACGTCGCCGACCGGCGGCACGACGCGGCCGCGCAGCGTGAGCGCGGCGCGCGCGCGCAGCGTCAGCGCGTGCGCCTGGCAGCGCGCGCGGCCCACCACCTGCTGCGGCGTGCTCGGCGACATCAGCAGGGACGACGACGACGCGGATACTACTGCTGCTTCGTACCTGACGTCAGAGTGAGCGTGACGTCGCCGACCGGCGGCACGACGCGGCCGCGCAGCGTGAGCGCGGCGCGCGCGCGCAGCGTCAGCGCGTGCGCCTGGCAGCGCGCGCGGCCCACCACCTGCTGCGGCGTGCTCGGCGACATCAGCAGGGACGACGACGACGCGGATACTACTGCTACTTCGCCCTGTAAACAGATAAGGCAGCTAATCGAAAATAGTACAGCTTTAGCACCCTCGAAAACTATGAAAACGACACAATTGACGAAATAGTTTTAGTTTTTCTCAGCCGCCATCTTGGATTTTCATTTAGACCAAATTCATACTTTCTCTTGCCAGCCTGTTACATGTTCAAACAATTTCGTGATTGATCTCTGGTCATTGAAACTTTTCCTAACAATATCCACATTCCAAATTCAAATCGCTTTTGGTCTCTAGGGATTAAAGAGCTATTTTGGTCCCTGTATAAGAAGAAAAAACTAGCTCTTTTTGAATAGATGTGATAAAAACTTTTTTCGAAAAAGTTTTTATTTTTCGCCTTTTAGTCTGTCAGTTTGTAATTTATCTAAGTTACAATAGCCTACTGTCTACTACTCATCACCTTTTACAAAATATTGCTTTTCCCGATGCAGGGACGTTTATCGTTTAGGAATTCTTCTGGTACTTCACCATCAGCTCCACTTCTCTATATACATTGTGACGAGCATAAATTATTTGGCAACCATATTAAAGTAATGGAATCGCAACCCGTGAAATACTTCTTATTGAGTAGTTCCAATGGCCATCTGTGGTTTTCATCATCAGTTCCACTTCACCAAATGGTGCTTTCCGAGAGCAACGAGCACGAGTTACTATAAAAAATACCCAAATCGCAATAGATGTACCTATAATATTTGAAAAATTCCCTCGATTTCTCCAGGATCTTATCATCCATAGATCCTGACCTTATGACAATGGTACCATCTCGGAAGTAACCCTTTCAAACAAAAAAAGAATTTAGCAAATCCGTCCATATATGACCGAGGAGTAATGACCGAACAAACATTTAAAAAAAAACTTAATACATATTCATCACTACATTCAACTAAATTCACTCGTTACACACTTATTGAGCATTGGTTACAAAGTCATAAAGTTACACTTGCAGCACATGACTACTAGAGCTGTACACATGTTATTAAACCAAGGAAATATAACCTGCGCAGGCGCAAAACAATACATATACAATACATTGACATTTAATAATAATTTATTTCATTTAGTTGATACCAACAATTATGTTGGTAACAATTTGTATTTGACAAAAGATAGATATAATATTTTTATGTACTATCTTTCCAACTATTACAAAAGACAGATAGCTGAGTCACTATCATATTTTTTTTGTATTTCAGCCAAAAACTTGGCTAAACAACTTGCTCCTTTTGAGCAATGCAAAGACATTTTAAATAATTCTGCCAATAATTTGGCAACAACTAATGACATTGATTATTTAAATTAGAAATTAGGACAATAGAGGAAACCTCTTGCTTCATAAATGAAGAAAATTGTAATACTGGTTTAATATCACACCCATCAAATTGTAGTAACCTAAATAAATGTAATAATAATATTCTAAAAATTGTTCATCAAAATATTCAGGGTGTGATAGGTAAGGAATTAGAATTGGACCTGTTCATGAACTGTAGTTATATTGATATTCTATGTTTAACTGAACATTGATTAAAAGTCCACCAGTTCATGTTCAGCTTTAACAACCACCAGGTTGCCAGCTCATTCAGCAGAGTTAAAATGATACGTGGTGGCTCTCTAATAATTGTTCGTAACAATATGAAATTTAAAGAACGTAAGGATATTGTGAGCCTCTCTGTTGAGCGAGTTATTGAAATAACTTGCATTGAGCTTGAGCAGTTCATTGTAATGAGCGTGTATAGGCCCCCATGTGCTTCATATGATATTTTTGAGAAATATTTGGAAGAAGTATTATTAAAGACTAGTAACAGTAATAAAACAGTTGTTGTCTGTGGAGATTTCAACATTAATATACTGGAAAAATCTGCTATAGTAAATAAATTTATAACTTTATTAAAGTCATATAATTTGTACAATACATTCTTTGAGCCGACTAGAATAACTGCCACTAGTGCTTGACAATATTTATTATTATATTGACAATATTTTTACGAACTTAACTCCTTCTAGCCATTATATAATAAATGAGTTGGACTCTGATCACTGTGGCCAGTTGGTCACTTTCCCTCAGAAAACAGTCAGAGCTCAAAGAAAACTAGTGAGTTTTGTTCCTGTAAATAATACAATTAAATTTAAAAATAATGTAATGGAAAAACTACCGGGTTTGCCTTATCACAACGACCCGGATCGAGCTTATACTTCACTATTTAACCTCATCAATTGTGAGTTTAGGAAGGTTTTCACCTCAAAAACATTGCCTGTTTGTGACCGCGTCATATTTAGTGATTGGGCAACACCAGGTATTTACAAAAGTAGGCAAAGGTTATTTGAATTGTATCATGAAAAAACATATAACCATGATGAAACTTTTAAAGAATTTCTTAAGAAATATTCTAAAACTTTTAAAAAGAGCCTGTTCCTCAGCAAAAGCCATACACATTAAAAATAAAATAATATCTTCTGGAAATAAAATTAAAACAACTTGGAATATTATTAATTCAGAAACGGGAAGAACGACAGTACGGAATCGTGACTTCCATCTAAAAATCAATGATGTAGATTTTAAGGCAGACATGGAGGTGGCAACAGTTTGAAAATAAATTTCTTCACTAATATTCCCATTTTAACAACCAAAACTCTGTCATCGTCGTCCTCAACTTCTGCTTACTCAATATTAAAAGAATGTGCTAAAGACATAATAGAATCTTTTAAAGACCTTGATGTAAAAAGAACTGCTGACCTTTGGGGATTGTCAGTACATACCATGTCTTCAATAATTGATGTTATTTCACCCTTTTTAGCAATTGTTTTTAACTCTTGTATTGCATCTGGTGTATTTCCTGATCTGATGAAACTAATCAAAGTGATTCCACTGTTCAAGTCTGGCAGCACAAGTGATCCTACGAATTTTCGGCCTATTTCGATATTACCGACATTGAGCAAAATCTTTGAAAAATTAATTTTGAAACAAATGTTAGGACATTTCAATTCTCATCATTTACTACATCTGAAACAGTTTGGTTTTACAAAGGGTCGTTCAACCACAGACGCGGGCGTGGAATTACTGAAGAGCATATTCGAGGCCTAGGAGGAGTCACAAGATGCTCTTGGCATTTTCTGCGACTTGTCCAAGGCTTTCGATTGCGTACATCATGATACACTCATCAGGAAACTTTACCACTATGGTTTGAGGGACCGGGCTCTCGACCTTCTGACTTCTTATCTGAACAACAGAATTCAGAGGGTCGATGTTAATGGCAAGAGATCTGCAGGATCTGCGGTCACCATGGGCGTTCCGCAGGGTTCAATTCTAGGTCCTTTCTTGTTTTTAATTTATATAAATGACTTACCTTACCACATAAGGGATAATCATAAGATCGTATTATTCGCAGATGATACTTCCCTTATTTTTAAAATCAAACGTCAGTTAGTCAACTTTGAACAAGTGAACGATGCGCTCTCTAAAGTTGTGCATTGGTTTAATGTAAATAATCTTCTCCTGAATGAAAAAAAGACTAAACTCATTAAATTTGCAACGCCAAATGTCAGGCAGCTAAATACCAATGTTCAAGTTAATGGAATAGAGCTGGACCCTATTGAGTCGACAGTTTTTCTTGGAATCACAGTATTATATAAACATTACATACAAAATGACATTATTACTTTGTAAAGTATTTTTTAATTTTTGTGAATGTGAGGACTATGTGGATTTTTTTTTTTTTTTTCTTATTTAGTTTTAATGATGGTCTGGCAGTTTGAGTAATTTATGAGGCCTACCCAAATGTCCTTTCTTTGGTATTGTTCGTCGAGTTGAGCTCCTTAAGTTCTGGGTTGAGCTCCACGATTACTGACAAATGCTTGCACTGACAGGACAGGTCCACTCAAATCTGTGTGGATCTTTTCTCAAAAGACCATTTCAGACATGGTCCTCATATGGCCTGACCAAGATTATGTCTGGACTTTAAAAGAGACTGTGACCTCTGAGTTTGTTTCGGCCTTTCTTCTCAGAGTAGTCAGATAGGAAACGCCGAACTCATCTAGCTAATTTTTTTTTTTTTTTTAAGATGACGTGTAAAAGTGATTCCAATATCCTATTTACAGAATAAACAATTTAATTTCATTTACAAGCCACGCTGCAAAAACGTGATTCTTCTTATTTATTTATCCATTACAATCATACAACAGAATACACCAGCAAACAACAATCAATTCAACAGATGTGTCTTCTTCTCTCCTACTTTGCTGTACCTGACAGGGTCCACATTGATCGTGCCTTTGTAAAACCTACCACGTAAGTTCACATTGTGGAATGCAAATAAATATTGAACCAGTAATCAGCACTATCACATTATTTAATTTTTATGTTCATATTCTTTCTCTACCAACAATCACCCATATTGTGTGCCCATTTTGGTATCAATGATTAGTTTTCTACATACAATACCACTTACATCAGCCATATACAGCGTATGCTCGAAGCCGTATCCTCCGCCAGGTTGTTTGAGTGGCACTAAAGGTCCCACGTCCTTAGTGGCGTGACCGTCGGTACTGATGTGTAGCACGAGGTCTTCTACTGGTTGGGGTGATGTTACTTTTATGACTACCGAGTGGGCGGTGGCTACGAAGTATACAGTCTGGAAATCAGAAAAAATATTACAGGTAAGGCAATGAACATTATGTGAATTTTATATGTCTGAAATCCAGAATAAAGTTTTTGCGAGAATGTCATACATTAAATTCGAATGTAAGACAAGGTTGTTCAAAAAATATCCAATGAACGATGCCCACTTGCAGATGCCAGTGTTAGCAGATTTAGTTAGTAAACCTCGCAGAAAGAGGATCGTTTTGATGTTTACACGCCTACGGGCTCGTTTGAGGACGTCGACCTGTCAGTGGACATCTCGCTTCAGAAAAATCCTTCAGTCAGGTATGTAATGCTAGACGATAGTCACAGTGGGCTGTAAGGTGGAAGTATCAGCATGCGCCTGCTCGGGCTGGAAGCGGTGGCAGCCGCGCGGCGTGAGCGCGTACAGCTCGGCGCGCGGCACGCACTGCTGCGACGCGCCGCCCGGCACCGACAGCGAGCCGCGCGAGCTCTTGCTGCTGTATTCTACCTGGGGGCAGCGACAAGTTACGGCGTATAACTTTGGTTGATAAATAAATAAACAAAAATTTTATTGCCTAAAAGATTACAAAGGGCTTTGTATTGGCCCCAAACTAAGCAAGCTTGTATCTTGGATTAAATTGTAGCTTTACTTGCAAGTTGATGTGGAAAATATTCTGTAGAAGTTAAGTAGGTACCGCGGACTATTATATTCTTATTTCAAAAAGGCTGGAATATAATTTAAGTAACTCGTTTTTTTTCGCATATACTAAACTTTTTGAGTTGTTAAAGCTCTAATCAGTAAATTAGTCAGAAAAATGCTACACACGTGTTGAAAAATTATAAACAAATGACATAGTCTCGTTTTGTCATGCATACAACCTACTAGCTGGGGAAAAACCCAATAATAAACTGATAGCATGTTTGTATCTCCTTACCTCAACTTCATGCGTAGAATGTATCCTCAACACATAGCCGGTATGTTCAAAGGTGGGCACATTAGCATGGTCCTGTGTAACAGCCACGTTATGCCTAGCCTCTGCCCAGCACAGCGGGTCACTTTCTACTGAGATCTCTACGCTGCCAGGAAGTACCTCCTCGAAAGTGTACTTGCCATCTGCAAATTGAAAACCGTATAAAAAAACCTGCCAACTGCCCATTACACATCAGAGTGATTCCGTGAGTGTTCCTTTTTGCAAATGGTACCACAGAATATTTATGTAAATGCTATAATAAGTAGTCTGTTACAAAAGTATCTGATGAAAGTGTAAACAAATCTTGTTCAAGTTAAATTCTTACGCAATCACTGACTAAAGGGAATTAGTTAAACATTTATCTGTATTTAGAAGTTTTCAATTTCAACTATCTCACTACGACTTCCAACAATTATTGTTTAAATAACATTTTTAAAATTTCCCTCTATTGTCAAATGACTAAAAATATGTAGTAAGTATAAAAAAAAACTAAAAAACACGCTTTTAAAACGCACTATAAATATAAAATAATTAAATTGACTAGCATTAGTTACGATATAACTACAGCACACACGGCCACACATCAAGCTATACATTTCCAGTATAAGCTGAACTCGCATTGTACGCTAATCCTATACAATGAGACTATGTTCTTAATGTTCCTCGGCAAACTTCGTGTTTCGTCATTCGTCGGACGCTCTCAATCGACTTGGAAATATATAGAGTTGTTAATACTCTTTTAACTTAATGTAATTTATTTTTAAAATGGGAGGAAAGCTACTAAAGTCGCAGGCACGACAGATAATTTTAAGCGTATACTTGTATTGTTTTACAAGAAGCCGATAGATTCAAGAAAGAAAGCAATGGCTATTTTCAAAAAGTTTAAAAACGTGTTTCTGAAGCTTGTGGTGTTTCAGTCGGAACTGTAAAGAATATTGTAAATGAAAATGATAAAAAAATATAAATTAGCTTCCTTCCCATCACCAAAAAGAGTAAAAAAGACCAAACAATTTCGCTTTAAGAGGGAACAGGGGCTGCGAATCTCCATACAAATGTATTCCCCTTTTTTCTTCCTAAATAATGCCTCTAGAGCATTTTTTATTTCCTAAAATCAAGGTCTGCTGTAGACACGTCCCTGTTATTTCCTTTTTTTCCGCAACTTATTAGTAAAGAAAATATAACCCTCCAAAAATTACAAAAAATGCCCCATTTTTACCGCCGTGACTAGAGGACTACCAGGCAAATTTGAAAAGTTTTTTAATATAAAAGAAAATTATAGGAAATTTTTATGTAATAAATAATTGAATCGGCTCTCGTTTTCGAGGAGAAAAATAAGGAATACGAAACGTCGAACCCGTCAATTTTTTTTCTGATATAATCGGTCTGAGCTGCAGCTGTCCCTATCGCACTCTATGGAGAGAGACTTGAGGTAAGACAACGGCAATAGTTTCTTCAAATACCTGGCAGCCCCTGTTCCCTCTGAACCGGAAAAGTCCGACCGTAACACAGGAATTACCTTGTTTGGGGACTTTAAAATTTAAGTTGGTTGAGACTATCCAATTTGGAGGTTGTCTGGAGACATTAAGATTTTTTTTTAAAGATATTGGTTTTTGATATATAAAACAGAAAACAATCGGGAAATACTAATTGAAAGGCATGATATTTGCCTTAAAAAGCTTAAGTATCTCCGGAAATTCAAAGGATGAGGGCCGATAACAAAAATGTTGTCTTCATGGATGAATCATATGTGCATACGTCGCACTCAAAAGGAAAATCTTGGACAGATAAAAATAAAAAAGAAGCCAATTTCGAAAGGAGAACGTATAATCATAGTTCACACTGGCAATGATAAAGGTTTTGCTCCAGGTGCACTGATATTGCACAAATGTATAGATAGTGACGGCGATTATGTAGCGTTGTGAGCGGTCTCAAATGCTGCTCAATGCGATGCTAAAATATCACAACGAGTAAGTTCCTAACCACATCACTAAAAACGTGGTACAACACTGGTTTACTATTATTTGAACCTATGCAGATACTATGCATTTGATCTGCAACCGGCTATACTAGCGGACAATCCTCTTATTAATACCGTACGGAGAACCCCTAGATTCGGGGGGCACATACCCCCCGAATCTAGGGGTTCTTCGTACGGGCTGAGGGCAGGACAGCTTGCCTAGTTCTGCACGCTACCTGCTCTAATGAAGGCCTGACCTACCTGCGACCTACCGCCGCAAACTACCTGCGGAGCCTGTGCTGACAGGCCCTCCACGTGCTACCGACGCTCATTGCCAGCGGTCTTACGAAGGCCGTTCGGCCTATTGCCGAGCCTGTGCTGAACAGGCCCCCACGTCTACCACGTGTTACCAAGGACGGTACCCTACCTATATGTGTGCGAGTGCTCAGGATTCAGTGTTTAGGACCTTACCCATGACCTAGCCGAGTGTCTACTACACTACCTAAATATATTTATTAACCTATCCAGCTGTTTTAATCTTCTACCTTTACCTACCTTGAATAGATATTGCAATTTTAGTTGTGAACAGACGTGTCGAACATTTATTAAAATAAATAAATAATTACTTGCTGAATCGTGACCTGGTTTTACCAAATAGCCGGTACTAAAGCAAACTGTGTCATACGTAAGCATAACATGTGTAAATCGTTTCTGTGAAAATGTGTTTATGTGATTAACAAGTAAATAGCTTGTATCTCAATGGCAACCAGTCCCTTTAGCAGGGGTGGCAGATGTGCTCGGAGCCCACCTCCTACACCTGTGCCCGCACCAGCACCTGCACCTGCACCTGCACCTGTACCCGAGCCCGCACCTCACCCTCAACCACCCAGCCAAAGAGAAGATGTCATGAGTTTGAAGGACGACTGTGCAGTTGGCTGGGATAACATATCAAATAAAATTATTAAACAGTTCAGGTACATTTTGGGACCGCCATTAACATATATTTTCCAAAAACGAGTGCCAAAAAAAAGCTGTTGTTGTCCCCGTTTACAAATCAGGCAGTAAAGATCAAGTGACAAATTATAGACTTATTTCCTTACTGCCTACTATTTCTAAAATATTAGAAAAAAATATGAATAAAAGGCTCTACAAATACTTGGAGGATAAATAAATTTTATCTAAACGGGAGTTTTGATTTAGGTCTAAAATGTCAACAGACGATGCCGTGCACCATCTGACTGACTATCTAGCACAAGAACTTGATAATGGTAACCACACAGTAAGAATCTTCCTGGACCTCACCAAAGCTTTTGATACGGTTTCTGTTCAGATTATGATGCGCAAGATTGAACCCAAAGGTATCAGAGGCACCCAGCTGAAACTATTAAGAGCTATTTAGAAGACCGCACCCACTGTAACACTAAATGCAGACAAGACAAATTATATTAAGTTTTCAATGCGCAAGCAAACGTCAACAAGCACTGTCTCGACATTATATGCTCATCATTGCACAATTCCTACGGATAACCAATGTGTTTGTCCCAAAATTAAAATGGCAAATACAACAAAATACCTTGGTGTTATAATAGAGGAAACACTTTCGTTCAAACAACATTTTCAAGCTTTAAATAATAGAATTCGCAAATTGATATTTGTTTAAAAAAAGTTAAGATATGTTGCTGACCCAAAACTAGTTAGACAAGTTTACTTTGCACTGTGTCAATCAATATTAACTAATTGTATTACCACATGGTGTGGAGTGGGTAAAACAATGTTACTAACCATCGAGAGAGCTCAAAAGGCGATTCTCAAAGTCTCTACTTTCCGCCCTGTACAAATCTTGTGAAGTATTAACAGTTCGTCAGCTATTTATAATGGGTATTGTATTAAAACAACACACAGCACAAACCTACAGCACTGCCTATACTAATAAAAGACGTAGAGATACAGTTTGTCCACAAAATACAACAAAACATGCTTTTGTATCCAAATTTTATCTATACCTCGGTCCACTTCTCTATAATAGACTAAACTCGAAAGCAAACATTTATTCCCTGAACTACACAAATTGTAAAAGAATTCTCAAGGATGCTTTCCAAAGTATGTCTTACGAAGATACAGAGAATTTACTAACTGTGCTACAGTGAATATATATGTACATATTTCACCTAGGTTAAGTATTTATCAATTGTAGAAACTAAGAGTTAAGCTACTCAACATATAATTAGTGATCTATTGTCAACCTTTTGATTATTTATTTATTTTATAAGTCTATTTAAGCTCTTCCCGCCTGAAACACAGGATTACCTAGTTCAGGCACGTAAGTCTTAGGAATAAAAATTATACCTTGTAATTTTTTTTTTTTTTTTGACTTTTCTCGGGTCCCTAGGGTCCCGGACCTTTGGAAGGCGTACGAGGGGCCGAAACCAACTCGCCGAGGCCCGTTAGACGTGTTTAATGAAACGAGGCACCTACCGACGATTATCCCTTTACGCACTATGCTAGTGCACCCAAGGACAACCCCCGGTTGGTGCAGGACTATTGCAAGATATGGAAACAAAGATATTGGATTATGGGTTTGGGTTGCTAAGTGAAGTGGTTATCTAGAACTATGGAAAGACTATGGCCCCTGGCGGACCAATATTTTATATAAAATACACAGGTAAAATGGCAGGGGGTGACTTGCACACTCAATAATGGGCCCCCGAAAACGTTCGCTAGCACAAAGTGTCGTAGCGACAAGGAGGCACATGTCCTGAGGTGCTTATAAGGAGTGGAGCGGTATTCCACGGCTATCATGACAATCCCGGAAGTACGGTCAAGATCCCTACCAGCATCTTACTGGAAAACTTCCTTCCTCCGAGCTCATTTGCTCTTGCGAATCTCCACTCAAGCCGGCCAATAAAGGCAAGAAAGAGGTGGGAGCTAGCTCTATTCTTCGTCAGTGTTCACTCCAGCCGTGGCCGGCTGGAGTGAACACTGACGAGGCAAGAATAAAGGCAAGCCAGAGATGAAGAACAAGACTTCTCCCGGGAGATAGGATCTGTGGGGTCGCTACTGCCCAACAGCTCGCCACATACTGCCCTGCGAGTTTCTGTATCTCTCTTGGTCTGGCTCCTCAACCTAGACCTGTTCCCGCAAAGTATAAAATTTAAGGATGAATATAGAAAAATTGAACCAATGTTTGATTCACACATGGAAAATTTTATAATAAATACGTATTCGAGCAGTGAAAAAAGTGATTATTCCATCGGTAGTGAACATACTGACAGAGCTGCATCAGATGAAGAAATTTTCTGACTGAATTGAAAAGATTAATAACCGGATAAATATTTATTTTAGTTGCCCACATGTCGCACATAAGAACCCCAAAAGGAAGTTCTTTTGGAACACGGTTGAAGAAGTATCTTATTTTGTTAATATTTTTATTTATTTCCGTGGTATACATAATATTGAAAATGAGTAAATACAGAACCTCCTTTTTTCAAGTCGGTAAAAAAGGAAAACAGTTTTACAGATCTATATAGTTAACACGGAAATCAAAACAAAACAACAATAAAGTACTTAGTTCTTAATTCAAATGATTATATATGATAAATCTAATAATTGATGGACATGGAAATTAGCATAATATGTTTGTATTCGGAAATGGATTATGCGATGATTCCCGAGGGACATTAAAAAAATAGTACTTAATACTTTGTAGTCATAAAATAACTTTAACATATCTATTGCTGGTACAGAATGCATTTGAGGTGGCTTGGGTGCGATATTTCAAGCTCCACAGGACAAAAACCAGTCAAACAAACCGGTTTACTAGTTAAGATTTACACTATCCACCTCCTGGCTCCATCAACAGATCCTTAACACGAAGTGCAATCTATTGGACTCATCAAAACGAATCTTATGACCCGAAACTCGAAGGTTTTACTAGTAGCCACTATCCACCTTCTGGCTCCATCATCGGATCAGCCCTAAGATACCAAATTATAGTATTGTCTTCCGAACGACATATATGTACTTACATACAAAGTTTCATTTCGATACGTAATTAGAAGTAGGGTAGCTAGGGACCCTGTAACTAGGGTAGGTAGGTTAAAATTGACTTGCAAGATTTGATTATGTTGTTAGTTTCAATTGAAGCTAATAAAAGCGCTTAAAAACATAATTTTGGTTTAAGTTTACAAATAATCAAATAAAGCACTTGTAACTGGCACTACAAAATGGCACCCACAGGTACGTTTTCTGATCCAATTTACAAGTTTACATTTTCTTCAGATAATTTTGGAACCGATTATTGGTCGCTGGAGCTTGCCGAGCTCGCCAACAAGCTGTGTCTCCTTACCCTTAGCTATGGTAGTGACGGGCGTGCCCACGTACCCGCCGTCGGGTGACAGCGGGCGCAGCGTCACGGGTATGTCGGCGCACGCGGCCGGCAGCTTGCAGTGCACGCGCCCGCTCAGCTTGCCCTTCAGCTGGGAGAATGTCACGCCGTCCACGCGCGCATTTGCGACTGACACTTTCTGAGTTAGTGGATAGTATCTGTTGGGAGACAAATAATCATAAAATACCGCGTTATTGAGGCAAAATTTAAGATGACAACCGGAAAGCTATAAGTAGTAATGAGTCCGATTACAGAGAGAACTGAGTGTTATATAATAAACCAGAATATAATTTTGATCTTCTGAAAAATACTTCTCTAATCTGTTGTATCAAGTAACCGGCAATATTGTTTAAAAGGATTGGATTATGGAGGAAGAAAAATAGCCAGCTCAATAGCCAGACTTAAGGGAGGTATAATTTCTTTGTATGGGATTAGGTATCTGTATGTAGTATTATACTATCTGTGGTAGTACCTAGAAGACTAGACTAACAAATACTCACTGCAATCCATCTCTCTGCTCCTGCTCCGACACCTCCACCTTAGCACTATAGACGCCGGGCGCGAGATACGTGCACCACGCGCCCTTGTCGCCGTCCGCGGCCACGCGCACCTGCCCGCCAGCCCCCTGCGCGGCCTGCAGCAGAACGTTCCGGCCCCCGGGCGGGGTCACCGCGCCACAGACCCGCCAGCGCGACGCGCGCGCATTTGGGGACGAGCGGGGACCCGTGGGGGTCACTACGAGTTGGATGTCGTCGAACTGGCATTGTTCTGGAAGAAATGTTAGTCACTTATTTTCTCAGTAGCAGCCCAGTCAGAATACTTGACTGATTAATGGCAATGTTTACACGGGACTTAAACATAAGTGGCGAAAGTAAATGTGAGAGCTTAAACACCTCTGCCCTTCGAAGAATACAGTGATAATTATGTATTATGTTATGATATGTCTGAAAGAAACAATATTTGTTTATTCTATACAAACAATGTTTAATATATAGTTGATTTAAAAAGTACTTCTTGGTGCATGTAAGTAAGAACACTACGTAGTATGATAGTGCCTTGGTTTTATTTCTAAAATGGCTTTTGGGTGACCTATAATCACCACACTTTATTTTTGGCGAGTTCTTAAATTTGAAACAATCTAATAAATTGTTTTTTTCAACTCATTCAATTCACACTTCTAAGTCACTAACATAAGGTTTCAAAACCATTCCTTACCATGCTTAAACCCAAGTGTGTAAGTCGAAGGCTGTAGATTGGGCAGAGTGAACTTGCCGGCTGCGTCAGTGTTGCCGATCGGTTTGCCGTCCATTACGACGCGTGCGCCAGACAAGCCTGGCCCACCTATTGACTTCACTACATTTCCTACTACTGTGAACCCTATAACCTGTGGGAAAGAAAAGATAGTTAATGATCAAGAAGAAGCTTTAAGGCTCCGTGCACGAGGAAAACCCTTTTTCGTCAATAACTTATCTAAAAGAAAGTAAGAAAGCTTGAAATAATTGAAACATTAAGTCTGTGTAACTATAAAAGTACAGTTTTCGTGTCAGTCACAGCACCTGTTATAATAATACGTTTAATAATAATACGTTTATTAGTACATAAAAACAACAACACAGTATTAATGGAAACAGTGGGTTGTACTATCAAGTTTAAAATGATTGTCAGCTTTCCGGGCTCCTAAACTAGGTACGCAGACCTGTATCTTAGGAGTCGGAGATTTTGCGGCTTCAATTTATATAATACAACCGTGACTTTTCTGTTAGCTTACGCCTAAGACAGAGACAGCAAATGGAGTGAATTATGTATATGAGTGTAGTTTGTGTGTAGGAGGTGTGTATGTGAAGTCTGAGTGTATATTAAGTTTTTTTTTTTCAATGTAATTTTGATAAAGTTATGATTCTATAGCCAATATATTTTCTGTTTCATCATAAGTTAAGGATAAGAGCCATGCTCTTAATTTATTTTTAATTTCATGTAAGGTACACTGGAATAATTTTATTTATTTTATTATACATGCGTGAACTTTGAGCCAACCATTGTCGACTTGTAAATGCAAAACGACAGGGGTTGGTTTTACATACAGGGAAAATGTTGTTAATAGTTGCATCACTTTTGCGCACTCGAAAATATGGTTTATTTCGCCTTTGATTTACTTAATGAAGATATTGTGTAATCATAAAATAAAATTTTGATTTTATTTCAAGGATAGCTGAAGACTAATCTGTGATTTTTAAATTTCATCAATTTTGCTACATAATAGGAAACAATACATTAATGACAGGGTTTTAAAACAAAAAATCGTTTTTTCAACATTATTTTTCTGCTATATTTTATATAAGTGGTTCAGCCACATGCAAGTAGACCATATAACGATGTTGATGTTATTTTTAAATGTTCAAAATCGAAAGTACAAGAAGTGAAAAGTGTAAGAAAGTGATCAAACGTCAATCTCGCGTCATTTTTCGGAAAACTTGATGCGAATATTTGTGATTTTCCATGAATAATTAACTTATTTGAAAAATTCCCTTCAGCCACATGCAAAACAAAGAACTAGACTTTTCAAATCACAAACATAGACGTATTAAAAAGGTCGGACGGATTCTCGCTAACAAAAAACTGTGTCACTCAGAGTCAGCCAGCTCGCTGTACGTACAGCACACATTCACACAATAGTCAGCCATTTACGCGCAAACGTCAACACAGGCGATACGTCTATGCGGCGATTATTTATTTTTAAGATACAGCATTTCTTGTGTGGTGAAATGGTGTAAAAACCGTAGTAAAAATCCAGGAATCACGTTTCATGGGTAAATGAATAATTCAATCATTTAATTCCCGATTTTATACATCAAAATCAATCTTCATTCGATAAAATTCGTCACAAGGCCAGTGTTGCCAATATTCACGTGTGCAAATTACCCGAAATATGGGAAATTTATATGAACTATAAAGTGTGGAAGATGTATATGATGATGGGTTTGCTATATTGTATTGTAATATTTGTGAACTATTTTATTAGAACGGGAGTAAACTAGTAGAAATCGCGGTGGCGGCGCGGCGACGGGCGTCGTGTCCCTGAGCAATTATGGCCCTCTATGCGACATTCTCTATGAGAAAGTGTGAATTTGGTCAAAATGAAAATCCAAGATGGCTGCTGTGCTCCCCGGCTACTTAGCCCAGGTTCGCACAGATAGTCGGGGTCGCGGAAGATTTGAACGTTCCCGCGACCCCGGCGTAGGTGTGAGATGGAACACCGGGGTGGTTTTTAGTCAGTAAGAGTCTGACAGACCCTCCGCCCGCCCCAGGGCGGAGGACATCCATGAGGATTTTCCACCCAGAACAAAAAAAAAGGTTCGCACAGATGTATTTTTATCGCGGCTATCTTCTTTTGTACACTGGATTTTCAACTTTCGGTATTGAGCCGAGCATTGAGAACCAACAGAGCGCATCCAGCTCGTATCCCAGCGCGTCAAGAAAACACACTGTTGGATATTCAACTCTCGGCGCTAAACAGAGCGTCGAAAATCCAATACGCGAAAAAAAATCGCCGCAATAAAAATACGCCCGTGCGAAAACATTAGGTTAAAAAGTAAAATTTTAAACATTTGAAATATTTTCAATTTAACTGTTTTATTATCTTTTTTTTTTCTTTTATATTTTCATAATAATTGGTTCTTACCATTACCCTTTTGAAATGGCACGGTATAATTCTGGCTACACACGACTTTTTGTCTTAATAAAACAAAGCAATAATAAATGGGTAATTTTGGCTTACATGGCATCCCTAAATTCACTCACACATAAATTAGTCGCCGCCATTATGGGACACAGTTTTGTCTTAGCGGGAGTTCCGTCCGACCTTTTTTATACGTCTATGATCACAAATAGTTTTGTTTAAATTCGTTTTCCGTTTCTCACAAGTAATAAACAAAATTGATCAAAATCAGTCGATTTTGTGCAAGCCTCATTTATAAAGTTTTAGAGCTGAGTAGCCTGTTGTAATACATATAGGGTTGCCAGGCCCAAGAATAGAAAACCCGGACACAGATACATATTTAGCCAGACATTTTGCCCTGAAAGCCTGACATTACATACTAAAGGAAAAAATAATAATTGTGTATTTATTACTGTTATAGACTTACTCTACTCTTAATTATGATTCAAATTAAAGTAGGTAATTTGTAACTTCTTCACTTTGAAAGTAACTAAAACAATCAATAATCAGCCTTCTTCATTACATTGAAACTAATTAAAACAATCAATAATCAGGCATCTTTTGGCGGGGCCGGGTTGACCAAAAACCTGACAAAATCTGAACAGTAACTCGGCCTTGTGTATATTTGGCAGACACAATAATTGTAAAAAGCTGAACATGTCTGGCTAAAACCGGAAACCTGGCAACCCTAAATACATACAAGATTGTTTTGTTTGCAAACTGTACAGCATTATACAAGAATACGTTAGAATAGAATACTCTTTATTAAGTACACCATAAATTACAGATATTAAATGTAAAATTTTACATAGGGTAACACTGCCACCCATTGTGTCACCCTATGTAAAATTTATCACTAAACACCTATCTATTAAATACAACCCTTGGATGGATTAGGTAGAAGGAGAGACAATACTGCAAGTAGTCTGTGGTCCAAACACTCCGAAGATAATAAAATTTACTGTTATGTTTTCAATTATAGTGTTCTCTCCTGTCTGTGTACACTAAGGACTTAGAGATTATAAAATAGGCCTTATAATTAACAATATTTACTTTGAGATAACCTGAAAAGATAAGAAACACCACCTACACTTAAATTATCTGTATAATTAATCAAAACTTACCTCAAAAGCATGTTTGATGAACAGGCTGTCATGCCTGACAGTGAATGGCACTGCCTCTGGTCTCACATTATAGCTGACGGTGACCTGGCCAGGGGGTGTGGGCAGTGCCAGGAGTTTGTACTCTCCAGCAGGTACCAGGCCAAAGCTGAACTCTCCATTGGCATCAGTAATGGAATGGCAGATGGGAGCATCTGGCACACCTTGGAGAAGAGCTGTCTTGCATCCTTCTACTCGGAATTTGGGACTTTCCTAAAATATTTGTTGAGTAATTTGTAGTTTAGTTTTTAGAGTGTTCAATCTTAAAGTATTTATGTGAAATATATTGACATGCAGCAGACAATTTTTTTGAAGATTGGAAGAGAGACAAATAAGTAGAATAGTCACCTCTTTGGAATACAACAGCACATACAGGCCACCCATAGGGCTCCCGAATGAGGTGACTGATCCTGTCACATCATAACCTTTTACTGCAAGCACACCAAATGGCAAAGCAGTGTTACCCTCCTTCACCTGAACCACAGCTTGAGCAGGGTCTAACTTCCATCTGAAATAAATAATGTTCTTGTTTTTGGCATCTGAATCAAAAGGTAATAAAAAAAAATAAGGAAATCAGCACTATGACAAACAATACTAGTTGTATAAAACTGAGTCAAGTCAATTACAGTACTTTAGAGGATTCTTATTAGAACTTGCAATGTAAAATTATAATATGACTTCTGTAAACAACATATAAATCTTTTTCTTACTTTGCATGGGAAGCCTTCACAGTATATTTCCCTGGGATGACAGGCGTGAAATGGAAGTCACCACCTACTGAGGTCACAGTATTCCGCACCTCTCCTTTATCATTCACCAGCTGGATAGCTATGCCACTAGGACCTTGCTTTTGACCAGCAGTGATCACCTGTCCCGTTATGCCGAAGCCATTGAAAGCGAAGTTGATGTCCTGACCAGAAGAACACCGGTCTGTGGTACCGTCTACTGACAAGTTTACTTCGGACGGCTCGAAGCTCCATCCAGCCGGAGGATGGACCTTTAACACATACTCCCCTTTTTCATACAAAGGCAGGAAATAATAGCCATTTGTAGGAGCACTCTCAGTTTTCTCTTTCAAACTGCCTTCTTTGGTGTAGCTGAAAAAATAATTTATGAATTAAAAAGTTCATTGTGAACCTACAAATAAATGGTCGGTGGATCGTCTAAGTAACTACTGTTAAAAGTATTAGTTCAAGCCCTAAGATTTCAAGGTAATTATTAAGGAATACATAGGGAAAATTAAATTAATACAAGTTTTTAGGTTAACTTACAGGCCGATTTCTATTTTAGAAAAATCCAAAGGAACATGACTTTTGACGAAACCACCACACCCTAGGATATCATTTGCACTACATTTTGTACATAATAATAATAAAATTACTGGTAAAAATATTCTACCGATATAAGCAATCATCGCCATTTTTAAATAGTGATGGGCTGGGCACTTTCGTTAGTTTTCTTTTACTGATAACACTAACCAAAGTTACATGCGCTGTGTAACCAACTAAACGTTATGAAGATAGTCGAGTTCAGTGACACATCAAACTACTCACAAATTTTTCGATATTTCTAGTAAAACAAGGTTTAAAAGTTAAATTGTATGAATAATATGAATTAATTTTCAATTCATGTCTGTATTTCCAATTTATAATGTTTTATTATAAGGCTGGGCACATACAATACGCCGATATCACTTGGAAGTTCCGAACTTCGCGCAGATGGCTGTGCAATAACAATTTTACGAACCAAAATGGTGACATGAAGCGAGTGCTCTTAGAGAACATGAGCATTACAAAAATAATTGTACCCCCTGTTTTTGCCGTGTCCCTCGATTTTGTTTATTTTGTGATGAATGACTTCTAGCAGAATATTTTAATATATGTGACCAAAATATATTTTTAAATATAAGTATATATACATTGTCGTTTTATTGTTACTTTACTAAATATAAAATTTACGAAGATTTTAAAATATTGAAGTTGAAGACCATCGAATTTACCTGTCCCCTTCCCAACTGGCGTGGCGTTAGAAAATCTTTGATTTCCAAAATATTTCGTGTATGCGAGTGGTTTATTCAATATAATTTGAATTCTTAAAAGTCAAATGTATCAGTTAAAAGTATCAATAATATTTCTTTTTGTACATACATATTCTACATCTAAATTAAACTAACCTGTTCCGGTTAGTTAAAATTTTCGAATTTAATTTCCGTTTTGTGACCGCTCTTTTTTACAAAAATTCTTCTAATTGTGGAACTATTCGGCAATGGAATAATTCCACAAGTAAAAGTACACGGCTATCGAATTCAAGGCATCAAGTATCTAAAATTTAAGAATGATTAATTTTTATTATGTTGCTAATAATATGATAGTTATTATAGTACTTACAAAAAAGTCTACGTTTTGTGTATCAAAAATAATAATAATAATAGTAACAGGGGCACTATATCCTGACACAGTTCTTCATACAGTGATCGACTGAGTGTAATTAGCTACAAACTCAAGGTCGGGCACTAAATTGGTTGGGTATTGAAGGAGTCACGACGTTGTCTGCGATTCCTTCTGCGCTGCAAACGTTTTTCTCTGAGAGCCTCTTCCACCAAAAACATACGTGCCATTTCGCTACAATTTTAAATAAGGCACATTCACTTTAACAATTTTTACACATATAAAACTCAAGATAATTGTAATAATTCATTAAATTCCATACTTACGATACTCAAAAGGTAACTATTTTGTTGTCGTGAATTTTGACATTAATTTCACGATGTAACTCTTGTCAAAGTCAAATTATCGGTCGGCCTTTTCTAGTTCAGAGTAGGGCACAGAGTACTTTTTAATATGAGTAGGGTTTACGATACACCAAACGTCAAAATGAAGTTCGGTCGAATCCAAACCGACCGAACGAAATAAAATGAAGGTCGTAGTAAGAAACGTCCGAACGTTCGGCCCGATAGTTCAGATTTTTCACTTCGGAGTAGACCCCCCTGTTTCGATATTATCGGGAAAATGCCTCGAATTCCGCGTTCCTTTTTATTTTTCTCTTTATCATACGATATTTCCTATTATAATATGGTCAAGTTGAAAAAAAAACTTAACATAAAAAATAAAATAGAATTTTACAGCAGGGTACACTTTGTTTTGAAATTGCTCATATTCACACCTGCCAAGTTATATCGGCCGTATTGTATAGACGCCAGCACATCAACCTATTACAACCTGTCAAATTTCTTAAATAGATTTTCAACTTTATTACTAAAGCATAAGGTTCAAAGTAGATTGGGAAAATTTGACAGTTTCGGGTAGGTTGACCTGCTGGCGTCTATAATACGTGAATTCCGAAACAGAATAATAACGTTTAGAAATAACGATACAGAATTCCGAAGGCAGCAAATCCATTATCTATCCCCTAGAGTAAATATGTTCCTTGGATGATAGATCCAAGGAACATATTTACTCTAGGGATAGATCAATGATTTTGAATGAATTTGCTTTACACACAAGTTCTCCGTTCGAAATTTTCTCCGATTCCAAATTCTGAAACGGAATCCCGTCTGTATTTGGCCAGCCTTTTCTAAATATTTGAATTCCGAATCGAATGAATAACGTATGTGTATGTGGCCGGTTGTTAGTATATCACACAGCAAGCAACAAAAATAAAATAGTGTCTGTAGCTAAGTTTTCCCAGCGACTATAATGTTCTAAGTACTGGGTATATCTATGAGATCTGGAACACGAAGCCCCTTTCTGAGAGAGATAATCTTATCCATAATCTACCACGTGGGCTCAGCAGTGCGGGTTGTGGATGTCATATAATACCTTCGTCTTCGAACTTTTGGTTCTCTTCTAGGACTAGCCGAATTCCTCGATATTTTTCGTCACCGTCTTGAGGTGATGAAATAGGTAGGTAAAAGAATTGAAGCAGGCAAAGTAAAATGCATGTTTGAAACAGTCTGTGTTTGAAACTTTAAACCCACGACCCAAAGCTCGTAAATCTGGCCTGTTACTTTTGGAGATTAAAGTAGCAGAGCGTGGTTTAGTATAAAACCTATCAGGTCAGAGATCTTTCTGATCCTCGATCTTGCTAGAAGCTTGGTCAGGATATCTACCAGCTGATCTTCACATTGCCTTTTAGCTCACCACCAGTCACCAATTCTCTCACAAAAAAATTTCGAACTCAGATGGTCCGTCTATGGAATTTAGGATTTTCAGCCAGCCTGATTGCAGCTTCGTTATCCACACGACGCTTGCCTGTCGTTGGCTTAGCCACGACACCACTCCTCCTGCATACATGCACAGCACTTCAATAGTGGATCTACGAGTGCTGACAGATGATCATGCACGAGACTGCATGATCAACATCACTATAGCAAAAATCGCATTATGCGCTTCAGTCGGACAGTCTGCTTCTTCTGGCTTTTCCTTTCCATTACTTCGTGAGACTACACTTCAGCAATATCAGGTTATATGCAATGTCAGGTCTAGTGCATACCATCAAGTAAGCCAAGGCTCCAAAAAGCCTGTAGTTATCTTTCATATAACTCATGTCCACCTTCTCGCTCCATATGCCGTCTTTTGCAATCGGCGTTGAGACCGGTTTGCAGGTGTCCATTCCGAATCTCCGTAAGATCTTATGCACATACGACGTTTGGAATATCTTAATTCTATCTCCTCTGCTGTGCTTTCTATCTCTACTCCAACAAAATAGGGCTTTCTTCAGCTTTCTTTATTTTGAAACGACGTTTGAGCTCGTCCATCAACACCTCTATCAGTGCATCATTGGATCCGACAACCACACCGTCATCCACGTACAGAGCTACTATAAGCTTTCCACATCCTCTCTTTCGTATTAGAAAACAAGGATTGGCCTCACTTGCCTTGAAACCGATTTCTTTAAAATAATCTAGAATGCACCGGTTCCAGCAATGTGGTGCTTACTTCAGCCCATAGGCTCTTCTTTAGAAGATATACTTGACTGCAGCCGTCATTATAAACTTCTGGCTGTTTTCATGAATATCTCTTCATCTAAAGACAGTTCGACGTGCCTTCGCTCGCTGCTGTACTAATCACTGAGCGAACAGTTGCCCTTCTGGTCACAGGACTAAAGATCTGCATGTAGTCTGTACCTTTCTTTTGATGAAAACCTTTTATCACCAATCTAGCCTTGTACATATCTATAGAGCCATCAGCAGTCATCTTGACTGAAAACCCACTTACTAGGTAAAGCTTTTCTGACCTTGGATAAATTCACAAGCTTCCATGTGTCATTTTCCTTCAACGAACTGATTTCGCTGTCCATGGCCTTTTCCCATAGCTCTTTATCTGGGCTTCTTTCTGATCGCATCTTTATACGTTTCTGGTTCATTGTATTCCATCACGTTCATAACAAAGTCTTTGAATCTATCTGGAGGACGTAACAAAGAACGGTCTCGAAGTATCATTTGTTCCGGGAAAAAAGGGTTATCTTCGCGTTCATCTGCGATAATTTCATCATTGACATCTCATCATCGAGAGATCGTCATCGAGATTATTATCTTCGTTAACGTTTCCATCTCCCTCTGATTCAACAGACTGTTCAGTAATTACATTTTCTGCGTCACGAAATTCTTCTCCGACATCTAGATTTTGCTCATCTATTATATCCATGTCAGTTTCACAGACACTTTCAATATCAGGCTTAACAGGAGTTCTTTGTCCATTATCTCTCAAAGCATCTCTACTAAGGTCCACTTCAATATCATTTTCCGGACTGCAGACTACTTCAGGGTACCTATTCATTAATTGAAGTCTCTAGCGCTTTTTCATCGAGAATAACGTCCCTAGATCGGACTAATGAATTTCTTTCCCGATTCCAAAGTCCGTATCCGTCATCATTGTCGTATCCAATTAAATTACACCGTGTTGCTTTCTTTTGCAATTTCTTTCTGTTCTGCTTCGGTACATGCGCAATGCATGGTGACATCAATAGCCAACTAGACTTGAACGAAAAATAAGTTTCCGGCGTACGTAAAATACGTATCCAGGATTTTGCAAATCAAAAGAACTTTAGCTTTTGCTCTTTGAGCAGTTCTTCCTTCAGACTGTGCCACAAATTCTTCAGTTTCGAGACATGTTGTCTGACGGATCGCTTTTAAGTTTGAAGAAGACCAAACATAAGTCGTAGAACCTGCCCACATCAGGACCCTCATACAGCCTATGGAGTTCTTTCCATACATCCTTGGGAGTGGGCAACCTTATTACTTTCCCTAGTGTTTCATCCGTTATATTGTTTCTTATTAGCAGTAGAGCCCTACTGTGCTCTCTGATGTAATAAAATCTCGTAGTTTTATTGTAAATTTCAACTAAGGCATCACCACTGCCTTCTGCAGGTTTCACCGGTTTTTGTGCCTTGCCTTCCACAATCTCCCAAATTCCTTGTATGCCTTTTAGTAGGGCAACCATTCGATATTTCCAGGCGACTCAATTGTGGCCATCAAGTTTTGTGATTTGTATTTTTAAAAGCTCCATTTTACACTTCTGCGTTCTGGGCCCATAACCTTTTGGAGATTAAGGTAGCAGAACGTGGTTTATCCAAAAGGAATACGTATAATCACAAATACAATAAAAACTTATAAGACACCAGTTTTTTCTTGATACGAGAGTGACAATCAATAGATATATGTAGTTGTTAGGTAACCAAATTGAAGGTCCAATTTTAATAGTTAATATTGGCCAGTAGCCACTCTGCTCACATACTTTTAGGAGATATTACTTTGATACAGGTGGGGTCACAGAACATATATACTCAAAGAGGGTGGGGTTGCGTATTGAGTACCTACCACACCCAGATGTGCAAATATAAATAAATAAAATTGGGGTGAAATTGGGGCCTGCTCCAATTTCAACTGAAATAGGCTGTGAACACGCGACTTTATTGATTTAGGAAGGTTTTATTGAACATAAAAACGTTATGCAGCATTGGCTTTGTGCACATTTATTTAGTTATATTTAATCATAAAAATATTAAGATATAAAACAGAGGAGGTGTATAGTGGTAGAGTTGTACATTTAAATAAGTATATATTATCAAACAAAAGAAATAGACTTAAAAATACATTTACTAAGTTATAGACATTACAAGACTGTATCTTTACGCTAATGAATTTTATGTTGCCACTGCAGTTTTCGTCTTATTCTGAATCGGAAGAAATAATTTAAACTCTGCTGGAAGTTCATCTTCTGAATAAAGTCTATCAGAGAAGTATACCCTTCTGATTCTGCAGTTTGCATGTATTTGTACCCTGAGAGTTTCTACATAATTCGTTCCATAAGCTCTTCGAGTAAAATCGGCCAGATTGAATTGGATTTGATTCCAACCTTCATCAAGACGCATGGGCATTGTACAAATAAAGGGCTTCACTCGAGTCGTGGACTGATAATTGCTGGCTCTGAATCTCCTTCGTACATTCTTATCATCCAAAACCTGTAATCACAAGAATTTGAGGTTAGAATAAGTTTTATAACCTACATTATTTTGTTATAATTCATCTTCTGAATCATAAGAAAGTATATTATGTTGGCTAGAAAAATAATTTTAGACTTACCTGAACTTCGAATGTGAAGTACTTCTTCAGATTCTTGATTATCATAACCAGAAAGGGCAGCTTGATACCGAGCGTCTTTTTCGGATCAGCGGGACACGTAATGTACGTTGTGCTGACATTGGTACCAACTATTTCAAGCACAAGGCTTTGTATATCGTTGTCCGTAATCCTTTTTATATGCCCATTTCGCACCTTTTTGTCCCAAATTTGCAAAGGTTTGCTGCCTATACTGTAAAGAATGGAAAGGAAACCGGACTGAAATGTGTTCTTGAACATTTCGCTCGAGCTTGCCGCTACACACAGTGTACTCTTACATTTATCAGACGATTAACAACAACGGTTTGATCAATATTTATCCCACATTCGCGGTTGCATTGCAATTTGACACTTTGACAGTAAACACAGGAATTTTGAAAATGGCCATTGATTGGTCATGCGTTTGTTATCAACACGATTACCATAGCAACGATATAGAAAAGTTCGTTCCATTATAAGTAGTATCTAATACAATGTCGTTTCTTATATTATATTTCGTTTCAAAACCAAACATTTTACTTTCTCGCTTATTAGTTAAAAGAAAATAATAATGTTAAATGTTTGAAACTAGTATTGAAATTGATCAATTAAATGTAAATGAAAAAATATAAATACAAAACATTACCTCACTGGAATTAAACTTAAAATGGAGTGTTTTCTGAAATTGACAGCTCCGAATATCTTATCTGTGCTTCTCGCAGTAAAAAAAAAAACTCAAGTGGTGCATGTGCAGTGCTTGCGTATATAATTCTGTTTAAAAATATATAATTTACGGTCGTATTATTTTACCATTTCATAGAAAATGTACCAAAGTAATATTGCTGAGTGTTAATACAAGTATAATGAACGTTTTTCTTTGTGTATCTAGTTGTTGATTTGAGTAAGTGATATAGCAAAAATGACGGAAATGTCGTCGAAGAGGTAAGATTACTTCGTTACATGCTTGCTTCATCTATTTATTAAATCTGTTTTCTGTAATTACCTGATAAAGTTGCTACAAATTATATAACAGTTACCGCGGTGCCGCGATGGCTGTCCCTACACCAATACTATGATCTTGAGCACTTTTGAACATTATTCAAATGATCAAGTACATCATTCTTTTAATTCGATTTTAACAAGTCTCTCGTTAATGAAATATTATCTTAACTGCAATGGATACATCGTTTTCGTACATTCGTTTTTTCTAAACTAAATAAACTTGTTTACTGACTTCTGTCAATATTTTAAAATAAGAACTATTCAAACCTTGATATTTTTAGACCAAACTACCAAAGACAACATCTATCAGTAGAAGAGAATGGTATTTATTAACTTACAGGATTTTAATATTTAAATAAAAGGCATCAGCCTTGAAACAAACTATTTTATAGACATTTTGCAATACTCTCATCTCTACCCACTTAAAAAGATCATGTGGTCCATTTCTGTGTAAGTATAATAATGTTAGGTCTGTTTATTTAGCTTTTTAAAACTATATTTAATGACTCTAAAACTTTAAAAGATAAGAATAAATCATACTTGTTGGTTGGTTTATTTGCACAACTGCTAATCATTGGATCCTTCCAGACAGGTTCAACTTCTATTTTCTACCTAAGTAAATAATAGTTCTTCTGCACTTGAAATTAAGTAATCAAACCTTAATCTCACATATAGCATATAATACTACAATTGTGTAATTAATTAGCTAATACTATATTAAATGATAATAATAATATAAATATAACATGATAAAATTGTTACTACTAATTAATATTTTACTTGCAAAAATTTGCCTGGGTGACATTAAATTATCAACAACTATTGTGTCAGACACATTGTTACCAAACAAAAAAAGTCTTAAATACTTTTCGGTAACAAAAAGGTTGGATTGCATTTCCATAATGCAAACTTAATTGCAATATTGTAAATCAATAATACTTCATCCATTATTACCCAATGTAATTTAATAAGCCATGAAGTAACTCTAGGAGTTACATTACCCGGTATCACTTGATCAGTTGAGCAATATCAATAGCAATGACTTCATCATACTTTGAAATTCATTCATATTTAGAGGGATTGTTAAATAATGGTCCAGTGGCCCATGGTGTGCCATAACGGGCCTTATTGAGTGCTCTGCAATGATTTTGAATAACTAATTCCTTAGGTAAGTTATATACTGTGGCTCCTGTAACACAGGTACTATACCTAGCGCAGGAGTCAGGGCCTCACTACTTTTGTAAAAAAAATATTTATGTCAATAAAGAAAATATTTATTTATTATTTATACTTTAAAAATCTACAGTATTTGTCCAAGCCTACTTTGTATTGACAAATGCATGCGCTGACTGGACAGGTCCACCCAGATCTGTGTGCTAAAAGACCATTTTAGACACTAATCTATAAATCACTTATTTTTTTCAACAATTCTGTTGGGCTAGTGTAACTGAGCCAGTAGATATTTTTTTTTACAGACTGACTTGATTGAAGTTTGTCCATGTTGGTTCACCATGTTCAATAGGGAAGTTTAAAATTTTTTATTGAACATGATTTCCTATGAATTATATAACATTTACATGTCCATAAATGTATTCAAATTGATAGCCAAGCCACCAAACATTATCCTCATATTATTTATCCTCAATTTAAATCTGACAGTACCTAAACAAATGGTTATTGAAACATTATGATTAATGTACAATTGTCCAGTAGGGAAAAGGACACGGGCCTTAGTTTTTATCAACGCATACCGACACACGCACTTCCGTCGATACGGCCGAATGGCAAAGTCCTTCGTATGACCGTCGCCCTGTATAATAAAGGGACAGGCAGAATTATATCGTCGTACATTTACAGTTAGGTAAAGACGGCCCTAATTATGAAGCGTGGGTAGGTGTTGCCTTTTCTGGTTCATTATATCCTAAACTGCTATGTTTTCGGACAGAAAGTCGCCGCCATAGTTCTTGCCGAGTAAGACCATACATTTGGCAGTTTAATGAAGCAAATACAATTTTTATACCGATATCTTTATAAAATTCATCTTCGGTATGACTCCTCGCCCCGCTCTTGTCCGGTTTTTAACGTTACCGATTGAGTCGTAAGTGGCGGAATGCGCGCGAGGAGCTATAAAAGGAGAGGACACAATCACGGCGATTAGACTTTGTCACCGACATTCTAATATGCGAAAATATCCTCGCATTTAGCCTGCACTAGATTTCCATATATTTCTTTAGAGAGAAACTCAGAATTTCTATGCAAAGAATTTAGCGAAGTTAAATTAAGAAGGCAAGCGAAGCCCCCATGAATGCAACTGCAGCTATCCGCAAGTTATGCAGGTACCGGTTAATTAGTTACTTTCTCTGCTTATACTCGAGACCAGTTTTTGCCATAACAATAAATACGGAGTTTTATACGCGAGTCGTTTGTTTTCTTTTTATTTGGCCCAATGAATGAGTCGGAAAGGCATCGCTTCGATTTTGCTCAGTACGGGCTGTGGTACGGGGTCGCTCAACCCACCGCCTGCTTGCAGGACTATTCTGCCGTATTTAATACTCATTTAGAGTATGCGGACCCCATTGTACACATTTTGTAGTTAAGTGTACTTGTACTTTAGTTAATGAGTCGGTGCAGACAAGCATTGGGGAGCTTGCAACAGTTCTTTTGTACAGTTTTATCAAAGAGTAAACCCAACCAAAACAATGATGAAATTAATGCAGAATCAAATGCGTATAGGTACAGTACCTACATAGAAAATACGCCAATGAATCATGAGATAAAGTAAGGCTTTTAATTTAAATCTTAGCTGTATTGCGAGACCAGAATCACGAAAACTTTTTATCGAGTTACTAAATTGAAGCGGTCGAAAATCAGGCAAACGAGTGGTAATTGAAATAATCATATTACACGCTGCCGTGAGCTTTGAAGATCAGTTTAACTAACTAGGAGATGAACAGTTTGGATTTTCCACTGGCTGTACCTATTCTATCAATTTTTTTATAATGTTGCAGAATAACGCTTGAGAATTTCCGTGCGCGGGAAACCTACGTATCATCGCCATTGTTCTCAGTTTTTGTGTTCACGAAATAAGGCAACCCATAATTTAGATCAGATTTATTTAAAACTTGTTTCTAATGAAAATAATTGTTATAATATAGTAATTTCCTCAACAAGCAAGAAGTTCGTAGTAGCGACAATAACAGACCACGAACCGCTAACTGAAACAATATTTTATGTCTATTACTTCTCCCAGAATGACTAAATCGTTTATTTCCTATGCCAAGGTGGCAATCCGCTAATGTGAACACAGCCAATCAGCTGATAAGTTTACAATCACAATTATTTGTATAGGGCGATAGAGCCCCTTATCGTAAGCGCCAGACATTCAGTTTGTCGAGGAATGAAAAGGACGATATGTCGGGAATTTTACATTCAATTTCGACTGTGCACAATTTAAGACGCAGATATATGCCAGTGACCCTGAGTGGTTAGCTTGCGTGTTCTGTTCTGTCCTGTAACGCGTCGTACGTCCAGCCAGTAAAGCTTCGTGCAGACTAGCGCGACGCGACACTGGTTATTGTTATACCGTGAAGTTTTTTTAGAAATTGTATTGTTCGAGTCGCGTCGCGCCGTCGCGTCGCGCTGGTCTGTACGAGCCTTAATAGGACTCGCCCATCAAAGAACGCTGTCCCCATTTTGACGCATTATTAATTTGTTATACATAAAACAAAAGGTGTTTTAATAAAACACGTATACTAAAAGATCAATAATTAAATTATCTTTAAAATGGTGAATGTTTCAGAAAGATACGCTTGATAGATTTTGGGTGATTCTCAGTTTTTTATCCGCGTTAGACATAACTTTACAAATTAATTTCACTATGTAATATATAAACATAATCTAAAATATTCGTATTTTAAGTTTTTTTTTTCCAAATCATTGGCACTGCTCGTTTAGACGTGGTCTTCAGTATAAAATCATTAAAAGTCGGTTTTCGTCGCCTTAAATGTCCCTGTTCCGTGTCCAAGCGACTACGCACAGGTAGCGGTAGGTATTCTGCATTATTAATGACGGGGCTTATTGTTTTATTGGGCAGGGCGGTCGAATAAAGTGAGTCAGCTACCATAGGTGTCTCCATAGCCTAGATTACAGCCGTGTTTCGTGGGCAGATTCCATTTGTCATTAAACCAGTATTTTTGGGTCGAATGTTCAGAAAATTACATTTTTTTAATCATAAATTATCATTGTTGATGATGATCGATTCTTGCAACACAATTTTAGTATTCAAGAAGGAATTTTGACCTGAAATAGAACACATACATATAAAGCCCACACAAGTTCATTTTCGGAACGATAATAAAAATATTCCGCCATCAAAATAAAAGTGGAACGAAACGCACCTTGTGTAAAACGTTGTGATAAACAACAGTTATTTATTTACAAATTACACGACCTGCAACAAAAAGATAAATAATACGTACCCGCCACCAAGCTACCCGCATATTAAGTCCATTAAACTGGAACATTAGCAGAAATTAATGTTTCAGGGAAATTATAAACGTAAGTACTCCTTACTGCTTGAGTGGATCGATAGAATTTGTCATCACAACTTATTGGATTGAGAACTTAAATCTTAAAGTTAAGAATCTATAAAGTGAAGAAGTATATATTTCAGCAATAATACTTATCTATTTTCAGGCGTACCGAACACTGAACCATTCATCAAATGCATTAAAACGTTTATTTTACTGGTTCGCTTGCAAAACTGGTTCACGTGCGAATAGTTGGCGGATCGCGTGGGGGTATATCGAAAAGCGGGATTATGAACGGCTTTATTTGTTCAGTTTCTGGGTCGTCGATCTTGGCTGACCTGTCTCGTTTCAACGAGAAAGTGAGTGCTCTTTTTACATGGCATGTCATGTCTTTGCGGCTATGTTTTCAATTGATAGCATGGCTACATCTGACCCACAATTTCAATAATACTTGAACTATTTCATTGTGATCAATGCACTAAGATATCGCAGTTACATATCGTAAAAACGATGGCAATTAAATAAATAATAACTCACGGCCGCTGCACGATTGTGTGTAATAGGCTGTGTATTGGTAGACAGTCTGTCTTCACCAAGTTCATTGCACGACGAATTGCGGACGCAAAAATATCACAAACGGAAGCTAAAATGTGTCAAACATAAGCGGTATGCGGTGACATATTGGAATAAATATAAACTCTTCATACGAACACTGAAGATTCCAATTAGAGCGTAAGAAATATTTGGTTCCACATTTCAGAAGTTTGACTTCCTTGTTCACTCAAAAGAAGCGTTTGAGTGATATTCACTATGGATTCAATTCTTGGATCATCATATTATAACGTCTTTTAAATAGTTTGGATGCTCCAACTAGTCACAAACGCAGATGTCAGGACAGGAAGTAACAGATAAAATATCAAAAAAGGACAAACCAAACCTCAAGATCTTTGTAAATATAAAGTCCATTATAAAGTAACATAACAAACGTGGTCCTATTATCATACAGAGCGAAGTAAAGGAGAAAGACGGATGAGAGAATTACAGTAATAAAAACAACAGTACATGTTACAGTAATTACAGTAATAATAACAACAATATAATGTTACAGTATTAATAATAACAATACATGTTACAGTAATTACAATAATAATAACAACAATATATGTTACAGTATTAATAATAACAATACATGTTACAGTAATTACAATAATAATAACAACATGTATTGTAGTGTATTATCACTGTAATTACTGTAACATACAGTAATTACAGTAATAATAACAACAATAGATGCTACAGTAATAATAACAACAGTACATGTTACAGTAATTCTGACTAATGAACGTTAACTGTATCGCAATAAAAAGGTCACAGTGTCGATGTAATGAGCAGGATCTGCGTATTATTTATAGACAGACCAACACGCGGTTTTATTTATCTAGAGCCGCCCACCCGGCCGACTCGGGCCCGCCGACCAAAGGCGACATACACCACCATCTCAAAAAACTTTGTTGCAATATGATTTATGTGTTTTCGTTATTTTATCGAATACTACATTATTTCAAGAACATTTCATGCACCTATTTGGCATTTTCTTGTTATCAGATGAATCACTCTTGCATGTAAAATAATCTGAGAATGGCCCCCTTCAAATAAGCAAGTATTTTGGCCAATTCGTTAACTCGATTGTAACAAACTGCTTATGAAACGTTTGATATTAGGTATGCAGTGAACAAACAAGGCGGTATTAAGTAACCTGATTTTTTCACCTTCGTGAAAAGTCTTTTGTTCGACAGCAATCAGTTGTGTTGCCGCTTGAATTTCTGCAAAATTCAGATTACTATACAAAGTCCTGTCTGACCGCTCGGAGCAAGATCAGTTGAACTTGGAACGCTGGGCTGTTGTCGAACATCAAAAGCAGTCGCGCAGTCACGTAAAAGCTGTCGCAGTGGACAGACGCGCTGTCGCCCGCCTCCTTGTCGGTTTTAGCCCTGAAAGGATACGTATGTGTTTATTTCGGGACTAAACTCTTGTAGATCACTTTAGGAATGATTGCCGTGGACTTGGCTGGTTACGTAAATTGTGGGAAGTGCGTGTGTACTTGGCTCCGCATTCACTGATGAAAGCTCAAGTTTAATGAACTAAAGTTTTAGATACTCCCGATGTTTCGAGTCTAAACAGCGATCAATTTCAAAAGATAACTCTATCTAGTGTACGCCACATGTGCCGTAACTCCGTTTTATAGATAGAAACGTGGTCACTGTTTACACGATAAACAAAGTTTCGGTCATGGTGTTTGTGTATCGATGTTATTACTAAAAAGAGTGGTGTGTACCTCAGGATTCTATGAACACAGTGACATTACAAATACATTAAAATTTATGGATTTAAGCTACGTTGTTTAGCAAGTCTAATAGCGAACAAAAGGTGAACTGAAAGACACATCAAGGGATATTACCAATGATGTTTCGATTATGGTAAAAATGCAAGCCCCTCATGGATAGTGAGGGTAGACTGGTGTTTTGGAAGAGCGGTGTATGGGAGGGGGGAGCCCCCACTCTAAACTGCAACACCTGTAAGAAACGACGCGCCGACAGAATGAGCGCCAACGAAACGCAACGCCCCCAGGGGTGAGTATCGGGGTTACTCCAACTTAGGACCCGAAAACTTAAGTAAAAAATGCAGTGTGAACTTTCACATTGCATTGAATGAATGATATCTTGCGTGAGGGTTGTTACCAATATACACATTCAGTCACGCACTAGATGATCCGGAAAAATACCGGTTGCTGTCCAGAAACATGCTAATTACGTGTAGACTAAATATAGCTTTACGAAATGAAGAAAACTAAGCAATGCCAACTATTTTTCACGTTATTGATGGTGAGATGCTTCATCTAAGTTCGCAATCTTTGTCTATCGAGAAGAACATGCCTCAAACACAGTTGTTTATGCTCTTGATCATCTCTTGATAAACCTTGACTGACGAAGACTGTCATAAGTGCGAAATTACAAAAGCTGATCGTGATCACATAGCATATGTGCGAATAATTGATTGTGTACAAAACAAATCTGTTAGAGCACCATACAGTCTGCACGATTCGCTTCTGTCAAGCTTATTATTGGAATCAAAAATAAACATTACAAGCATTCTACGTCTCCATACAATAACATTCCTTCACTTGGCTCCCGAGTTTGTTCGTTCAGATTTAGTCAACTAAATATGGGAGTAGATAGTTTCTAAGGTTTGTTGCATAAAATTGTATTCACTGCTCCCAAGCTTAAGTTTTATGCAGACATTCCTTCCGTAGATACTGCAGACATTCCTTCCGTAGATACCTATATGTATGATTATGGAATTTTTCCATTGTTCGCTAAATTCCATAATACCATTATAAAGAAGCTTTGACAGGTGCACTGATGAAGGCAAATATCTACACGATATTTGCCTTTAACGTCATCTACGATTCAGGGCTTAAAGGAGATTTAACATTCTAAGTTATTCTCCGAGCGGTTTTGGGTAAACAATTTAACTAATTTTGAAAGTTCTGCTTCTTTAACAACGCTCTTTACTCAGAGCTTCTGTACACCAGAATTTGATCTCGCACAATTTCTCCGTGCTTAAAACCCAAATCCGCGAGATTACTCTGGCAATTAAAGTGCGTTACTCGAAATACCAAGTCTGCACAGTGTTTGTACGTAAATAGATCGTTTATTTTGAACAAATTCTCAGCATTGTATGCTTATTTTCGCCTTGTTGCATATAAGGGAAAATAATATTTGCATGAATCACCGCTCCCTTGCAATAGGTCCGGACTTCGGAACCTGTTTTCCTGAAGCGGACTGCAGTAAATTTTTAAAAAAAATTTAATTTTGTAAATTGCACGTGATACGGATGTTTTGACTTATTATTGGTTTAATATTGTAAATTAAGAACAATGGAAAAAAGACTGCTTGTCGATTTATCTCCCTTTGTTTAGACATGAATTCGTTAAATCAGCGAAGTGGTAGATGAGATTTGGAATGACTCCCAAATGATTTCCAGTTAGAAACATCCTTTGTTGTATCGACATAAACGAGGACTGTGGTTGAGGGAATAACCACAGTCCTCAGTTTATGTCGATTGCATTGCATCATTCATCTAGTACCAGAAGAGAACCTCATAGCTTTCGAAAAGAGTTTAAACCTAAATATCATCTTCCTCTCAAAGAGTTGGAATATTGTATGGTTTACTTCATTTAGAGCAGTAATCGTTTAAGAACAGAAAGCGACCTTGCCCTCCCTTCAGTAGAAAGTTCAGAAACTTACTTTTCATTTGAAGTGGTTTCCCAGTTTAGTGCCACTTCCTTTTTGCAATCATAATGCAAAAATATGTCAACTCAGCATGACGTGTTTTGATGACTGCATGGCAATAAGGAAGCATAGTAGGAATGTTGATCATAATCGATTCCTTGTGGTTCGTAGTAGTGATGTAAGCAGCAAGTTTTTGTTTTTGTATTTAACGTGTGGACTTGATATAGGGAATGAACAAATTTATCTTTACTGGCCTTTCTCCTTTGCAAGACCGTCGTGTTTTTCTGACTGACTTAAATTAAGCGAAGACTGTTTTTGATCCTTCGTCTATCCAATCCCTATTATCTGGCAGTTAGCTCTTATAGAGAGTAATCAATCATAGCAATGAATTTATCTACATTCATTATTTGTAAATCTGTATAAATATTGTGAATCGTGACTTGTGTGATGTTTATTTATGTAGCCGGTATAAACAAAGCATACAGGGTTGCTATGCTTCCTCAAAAAAAAGGAATCTTACTTGGGGACAGCTAAGTTCATCGATTTTAGACCTAAGATCCACGCTCAGGTAGTTGTGATTTCGGTCAAACCTAAATCAATCTCAAATGGCATTTTAGAAAGCTAACTTCCAGACTTAAGGTCTCAAAAGATCTGTTGGTAAAGTACTTGAAAATACTTTACATATTTGTAGGAATATGCTAAAATTAACCCATTTTTAAAATAGTGAAGAATGAATAACGACGTATAATAGCCGGATTAAAAGTTACTCTCCCTGCACCTACTAGTCCACATGGCCAACTATGTATTTTGGCCGGTAATAATTTGCTTCAATACTTTCCTGAATTCTAATATTGGCATTAGTGCACGCACATCTGAATATTTTAGCTATCTCGTTTATTTTTATTGAAGTAGGACATTTTCGCCAATATGGCATCGTGGTTAGCAAGTGGTTGAATATGAGAAAACATGGTTAAATTGCTGTGTTGTCCTGTTAGAGGCGGGACATTCGTT
The DNA here is from genome assembly GCA_949128155.2 of Xanthia icteritia. Lineage (NCBI taxonomy): Eukaryota > Metazoa > Arthropoda > Insecta > Lepidoptera > Noctuidae > Xanthia > Xanthia icteritia. The sequence goes on from OX421932.2 coordinate 1,247,343, forward strand.
TTGCCAAAACTACAATGAATGTTCGGTTTAACAGCTGGAAAAAATATTGAGTACTCTGGAGCATTGTTTAGTGAGTAGGTATAGTTTTATTATTACAGGCTGAAGAAGACGTATGTCTGCTCGCCCTTTTGAGCTAATCCAGCTCTCCTGTGTCGTAACGATTAAAATTATGTGGAAAAGTCTTCCTCGATACTGATTAAGTCATCTTCAAATTCTGGCTACTGCCAGCGCTAGGATCCACAACCTCAATGAACTGTGCCCAAGTAAGGTCAAACAAGTCTTCTTAGATATACTAGAGTTGTATGTTGTTGAATATGTTTGGCACTGATAGCCGAAATACAGGCTCTGCCTAGTTCGGCTACATATGACTACACCACTTTTTCTGACTTAAATTAGCCTGTAATCTATGTCTAAGTTTCTTTAAATGAACAATTATTATAATATTATTATATTCCTTTGTTTAATTGGCACAGCTACACCGAGTAACCTCTATGCAAAATAGTATTTCTGTAGTAAGGAATAGTCTCGATTGTATTCATATATGGGGTAGGCGGATATAGTTAATCACGTGTTACTCATCGTAGTAAATGCTTGGCATATTTATTCATGTTACGTCGTGAGAGCTTCCCGTGTTTATTGTCTTTCCAAGTCCTAGATATGTAACTGGTATTGTTATTTCGATAACAATTATGGTCCATGATGTTATTTTTATTCGGAACTATTGCTCGTTAGCAACTGGTCTACTAATAGGTCACACAGATTTTCAAAGACTTGAACAGAAACCAACTCTATGGATAAATTATCTCCGCTACGTCTTGATCCATATGCACGTAGTATTGCAAGCGTTAATTTGTCCTGTTCACGAGTTCGCCGAAAAGTCACCCGAAACTAATTGCGACGCCAAACAGAAATAAACCTGCACCACCTTTCACCTTTCGTTCAGAATTCAGAACTACTGGTCGGTACTGATGATTAATCCAGAAGCAAGTGAGGTGTATGTGTGTATTTCGAAGATGCTGAAGATTATAAAGTCGCCAGTCGTCCCAGTCGAGCTCCTGTGAATACGTACGTACGGGCACACATTCACAATTCGACACCGGGAATCCAGGTGCTGGCAGCATTCTGTCGTGCCATAGAGCCGGCGTGCCAGTCATAAATATTGCCTATAAATCATCGCAACGAATTATTTGAGTTGCCGTCCTTGTAGGTGTAACATCATAGGTATTCATTGATGGGGCCTGTTGGGCTCATCAGAAGTACCTATTGCTGAAAATAGGAACGTTTTGTGGTGACTTCGTTGTTTATCCCCGATAGACTTTGACTCCCCGAAATTATAGGTTTTCAATTTATGACAAATCTTCGCATAATCAACAGTCTCCTCTATTACTCGTCTTCTCAAAATCAGCAGTGTTACTCTTGCTATATTTTCTGAAGAATCATTAAATAAACATGTATGTAAAAATATTAACAGTAACATGTTGGCTTATTCAGTCACGTTTCGATAGTATAGCAGAACTTTGTTTTTAATTAAATGGAGTAGTTAATATACCAATTGAATCGTTAGTTTACCGGAAACTAAATTGAATTGAACATTTCCAATATTATATGGAATTATTTTTAATAATATATAGGAATTCATTGTCTGGCCCATACAAACACTACATAATGTCCTCCTGACATATATAATAAGATCCGTAGAATTACCTAGAGCTCGCTTGGTCGCGAAACGAAATTCTCAGGAAACCTATTCTGGGACGAGTATTACAGGGCAAAATTACTGAGACGGTCTTTTGGCCTTTACATAATAAATAAACAAGCTATTTCCATCTTTAGATTACTTTGCTATTTCTTCTTTGCGTTAGGTATTCTTCGTGTAGCAAGGTTTCATCTTTTCTATGCACTGTAAAATGCTGCTGTTTTATTCTCATTCTATTTATACGTTTCTTTGCTTTCAGCATAATGTTTGGTATTCATTTCCTTCCTTCCTTCCTTCATTTATTCTGGTTTCTCTTCATTCCATTTCGATGTGTCATGTGTCATGTTTGTTATTTGAGTGGGTTTGAGTTTACCTCCTTCCTTCTCCTATTTGGCTTTTCCATTCGTTTTAAAAGAGTTATCAATTAATCACGCCACGAATTGTTTTCCTCCTAATTCCCTAATCTATACGAAATTTATGATGAGCTGTGCAATCAAAATTTAAACTATTGTTGTCAAGATGTTTAAATTGATTCAAGTCCATGATAAGTTCTATAAAAAAGGTCAGTCATTCCACGCAATAGTTTTAGGGACTACTTCAACTGCCTGGGAGGGGGTCACACCCATATTTGATAAAAGTTCGTTAACACCGCGTCGATAGTTCATGTACAATAGTTTTTATTTAGTTATAAACTTCTACTGCCGTGTTTATTGACAAAGCGGGTAACTCAGTAAAGATATGAGTAAGCAAATGGGCAATAATTTGTCGATGCTGTCTCTGATATGCTGAACTTTGACCTTAGATTGTCGAAGATGTATTAATGTGGGTTGACGTTATTAGATTTGAATCGGAAGGCGTTGTGTTGTAATAAATACGTTTTATTTAGTTCTGTACACATAGTTATTTATGTATTTAAACTTCTTAGTCAATCTTTGAGTTAAAAGGACTACATTGTGATAGGGATAGGTGTACGAAAAAATAAACCCTTTTTGTTTGAAAAAAATAAGAAAATGACGTATGTTTATTTGTTTGTTGCAGCGAGCTAAAGAAGCTCTCTGAGGAGAGTCTGACGCGGCAGCCGGAGGAGGTGTTCGACATCATCTGCAAGCTCGGAGAGGGGAGCTATGGCAGCGTTTATAAGGTAAGGAGGATACTATTTTTCTTAGCGATCATAAAATAATTATTGTCTCAACCTAGTCCTTACAAAAGCCTCAAACTTACATGTATCGAGATAAAAAAAGTATGCTTACAATGACTTGCATGTGATTTTCCATTAGGATGTAAATTATTTAAAAGGTGGCAACTACCTAACTAAACAGTTCAAAAGATTTTGAAAATAAAATAATGCATTGGTTTACTGCTGAAGTTCATTTCAATAGTCTTTCTGTGATGATACGAAGAGTCTGTTCAGATTCATGGCCCAAATGTAATCCGTAGCCGTGTGTATTTAAGGTATGATGGGACGGTCATACGCATTGCGATTATAAAAGTCTCTAATTAAATAAATAATAAAGATATAATATTTCTGATCAATGAAGATGATGATGAATTAGAGGAGAGAAAGATACTGTTTAACACCAGGAAGTGTCTGATAAAGAACGATGTCCACGAACTTAACTAATAAAAGTTTCACAAAGTTAAGCACGACTTCTAGAACTTTACTAATTAGACACCAGTTTTCTTTCTGTTAAACTGTTTCAAGTTAATTAAACAGTTCTGCTTACGAAGGAAGCTACAAATTTAGGATTGTAGATAGTTAATATAATATTGCACTATCGCAAGCAGGATTATACCTACTACTAATCCAATTACAAGGAAATTATTTATTGAGAGCATGTCAAAGAAGGTAAGCAACCTTACAAATTCATGTAAAATGCAACAACACACAGAGTCACGACAAATAACCAAGTAGACCACAATGCTTTCTTTATGTAGACTAAGATTATGAAAATCTCTTAGTCTAAATGGAAAATTTCATGGTCTAGGTATGTAGCATATTTAGTTTCTAGTCAGTTGTTCACTTGGAACGTTGATTTTGAAGCCATGCGAGCTCATTGATATATCTTTGCTGCAATTAGAACTTATTTCCTATCTCATACATTTACATTTCTCGCTGATTAGTAAGTACGTAGAAGTCCTTCATTGATTACCAGAAAACGGCAGAGCGATATCAATAAATTCCATTTCATCTTAGCGTCTTTCCAGACTCTCAAGGCTTCTTTTATCTAATACAATTAGTGGAGCGCTCATTAGTAACCAGTAAGCGACTAGGGATACGCCGCAATCCACTTAGTTACAAGACTCACTAAATTCTAATCAGTTGTATATGAACTCTAAAATTAAGTATTATTTCCTGCAGGCCGAGTCACTAGTGCAATCGGCGAGTAATCTACAAATGAGTAACGTTTGATAGATTCGCCTAGTGGACTGGTCTAGTTTTATTCTTCTCTCGGCTAAATTATGTTCGGTTACGAGATGCAGCTGAACATACAAAAACACACCCCTTTTATCATGGTGGTAGGCAGAAGGTACAGCTACGTGCATAGATCTATAAACTCCTTTTCTTCACCCACGTTCATACATTTTGCAAAGCAAGTATTACGCATCGGCGGATGCGTAATATTTGCTTTTGATGGACATCACTAATAAATTAAGCACCTAGACTACTATTCCAGAAATCATCTTGATTTTTAATGAACCAAGTTACGAACTCCCTTTTGAAACCAAATCTTTTCCTTCCAGGCGTTACACAAAGAAAGCGGCCAAGTCCTGGCCATCAAGCAGGTCCCCGTCGACACCGACCTGCAAGAGATCATCAAGGAGATCTCGATCATGCAGCAATGCGACAGCCCCTACGTGGTGAAGTACTACGGCAGTTACTTCAAGAACACAGACCTATGGGTGAGGCATTCAGAGGTCACAATATGTTTAGTAAGTGGATAACACGGACGCTCATCTTGCTAATGGTTGTGAGAGTGGATGTTTGTTGTAAGGCTCTAGTAGTTTTAGCAGGATTTTCTGTAGATACTTTTATTTGTCGTAGTTTCGCTTGATTTTTGTTTTATTTGATCCCTTCGGAGCGATTCGAGGACAGTTTAGCGGATCATCTATGTAATGACACTGATATTAAAATGGAATAGTTTCGACGTAGAAGGCGTAGTTGACGGGATTTGAACGCATTGGGAGACTGGCGAAAAAGTTTAGGGTTTTTTACGTCAGTTTTTGGAATCGTTAGTCTTCTGCGGTCTATCAAACTGTATAACTAAATAGATAAAGAGATTAATGTTCGTAGTCTTGAATGCAATGTATACGCCTGTGTTTATGTAAGTCATTAGTGTCGAGATAGGAAACCTAAAATGTTTATTACGGTTACAGTTCATAGACTCAACAGCTGTACAAATTGTTTCACTGACATTCTTTTATGCGGTAAGATGACTAACGTTAACATAACTGTTCAAGATGTTAGTCATATCTCCAAGAAGTTGATCGAACGGACGATAACTCGTTTTATGAACTCCAGGGGGTTATAATTGGTACCTAGCAGTAAATGATGTGTGTGCCGCCGATCCGTAAGTAAATGCTAGTACTTAGGGAAACCAATTCTCGTAAACTATCTATCAAGTGTCGCTGCTAATTGGCCGGCAGACAGGCGACAGACAGACATTTTAATTGGGGAAACTTCAGGGTTAAGCAACGATCGATAAATTGTCCAGGCATAGGTTTGGTCCCAAGTACCCAGAGACGTATGCTGTAAAGTGGGTTTACTGTTGACCTACATTTTTAAATTGCACAGTTCCACGTTCGGGTTAGCTTTTGTGTCCTGTGAATTCAAACGCAGTTGGATGGCGTAGGTGGTAGAATTGCTTTTATTGTTCAAATTCAAAATATTTTATTTCACATAAACCTACAATTGCACTTATGAAACGTAAGAAGCTAGGTGCACGGTTCCAATTGGTCGTTTCTTATGGAGAAGAACCGGCAAGAAACTCCACGGTTACTCTTTTGAAAGTAAATGGTTTTTACAATGTTTTCAAATTACAGTGTTAATAGGTATGAGAGGACAGTGTAGGCCTATCAACATGTTGTCGAATGAATCCAGGCAGGGTAGGATTTCTTCTTTAACGGTTATATTTCTGCAGGCAGGTAAACGTTCAGTTCTAAACAGGAATCAAATGATCGCTGTTATTTATGGTCATGGAAATATTGTCATTTAAAACAGTAGGTAGCTGGCTTTTTTTTTTTGGGATCTTTTTGTTTAGCCCTTATTTCTGTATTATTATTTGTCGTCTTGTAGACCATAGCAACTCCTAGGGTAGCTTTTAACTAAACGAGGTCAAATAAAAAACTCGCGTAAATACACAGATGTGAAGGGTAAAGAAAAAATATAAACTCAAGTACGAAGATTGTATATAGTACTGATTGTGGAGTCAACGGCCGCGAAACTTCACAGATGTCATGGACACTACGTCCATGACATCTGTGAAGTTTCGCTATCTAACTTAATTTGACATGCTTGCTTCCCATCTTTCCATCATAAAGTAAATGTAAAGCAGATATCAGACGCTTCACTTTTTCTTCATTCGTAATCTTTCACTCAAAGTGAAACACCTTAACACAAAATGAATAATTTAAAGTGAAAATTAAATTCATTAGTGAACTGATCTTGTTGAATTTCAGCACTCGGGATCTTTCACTCGCCTACCAAATGATCGAAAAATTTTATGAGCAGATGAAAGTTTATTCCTAAGGATTGATGTAAATCGATGTAATTTTGTAGGTATCGTGTGAATGTGGAATGAAACAAAAATTAACATTCACTCGACTTTACTCGAGTGAAGCGTCTGATATCAGCTTAACGACACGTGTGAAACGTAAAAAATCTCAACACATAATCCCATTTACATTCCAGATCGTAATGGAATACTGTGGGGCCGGGTCAGTATCAGACATAATGCGGCTTCGCAAGAAGACATTATCAGAGGATGAAATAGCCACCATCTTGTGCGACACGCTGAAGGGGTTGGAGTACCTTCACAGGCGGCGGAAGATACACCGAGACATCAAGGCAGGGAATATACTGTTGAATACTGAGGGACACGCGAAGTTAGCGGACTTTGGAGTGGCCGGACAGTTGACGGTGAGATCAATGTTTGTATTTCTTTTTGTGGAGGATTTCTTGTATTTTTGGTATTGATTGAAATGAAGATTATAAGAATACAAGTTTTTCAGGCTATAGTGTGTTATTATGACACTCTGCACAGAAGTGTAACAACAATATTGCTCCATTAAAGTAATATGTTGTTTTGAATTTTCACGTACAAAGTAGCCTACATTTTGGTTCGTTAACGATGCCTTATATTGATGGGTAAAGTTGTCCATTTGAATATTAAATTTTATTTAAAACATAAGAAAATCCTAATTAGTGATTTTGCGACTCATAACACCGCATGATACGTAGTCACGTCACTAATAATTTATTTATTCATTTTGACGTGACAATGTCACTCATCCTCCGACCTTTACCCAAAAATGTCATCCAATTTCAGGACACAATGGCGAAACGCAACACAGTGATAGGCACTCCCTTCTGGATGGCGCCGGAAGTAATCCAAGAGATCGGCTACGACTGCGTGGCCGACATCTGGTCGCTCGGCATCACGGCGCTGGAGATGGCCGAGGGCAAGCCGCCCTACGGCGACATCCACCCCATGAGGGCCATCTTCATGATCCCGACCAAGCCGCCGCCGTCGTTTAGGTAAAAATTGAAAATTATGTTGAGGGTCAAAAGTTACCAAAGATAGCAAAATAATAAAATAAACTAGTCTAGATCTCCAGTACAGCACACTATACTAGGTTGTCTGCCTTTCACAATTTGCCTTTTAATATGTGCATTTAACAAAGTGTCTGACATTTTAAATAACCATAAAGACCATCGGCTTGATTAAGGCTTTTACAGCATATCGGTCTTTGCGGCTTACTCACTAAGCCAGACAATCCAAACTACGTTTCTTAGCGGTCTTCTTAAGTAGCAGTTGTGTTTCTGATAGTATATTGATATAGATAGCGCCATCCACGAAGACACGCCCCACTCCGCGATGACTGTACTTTACGGAGCGGCGCGAAGCGGGCGCGTCTTCGTGGATGGCACTGTCTATACCGCATATTGGCTCAATTCACTTTTGTAAATGTTGCTTTATAAAGTGATTTCCACTTTGAGGGACTTTCATCCAAGGTGAAACGAGATAGTGAGAGATTTTTTTCCGCCCTGTAATTCTGTATTTCTTAATATTGCTAATTTGATACATTTTATATATTGCTTAGTTGATAAACTGAATGTATTTCTCATCTAGAGAGCCAGATCAATGGTCTCCAGAGTTCATAGACTTCGTGAGTCAGTGTCTCGTGAAGAACCCCGAGGAGCGAGCCACCGCAGAGTACCTGTTAACACATGAGTTTATAGGTAAATATTACATTTGTGTCGCTCACGAGTCGCAGCATTATGCTGAGCGATGATTTTGTTTTTATTTATTGAACGTTATTTTAAATTGTATGCGTTATATTAGGCGCAGATAAACTTGCCATGCCCATGATGATCACATGGTCAAAATGTTTGAGCACAATTTGTTGTTCTAGCTCTTAATATTCAGATTTTATTAGAATTGCTGTTAGCCTCTCAGACGATGCAAAATATGCTTGCGATTTGAATGGGTTTGGGTTAGTACTGAAAGTATAGAATTATTCAACACTACCTGTTGGACAATTCGCAAGCATTTTCGTCAATTTTAATGTTTATTTGGTTAACTCATTATTACTCACCACCTACTTTAATTTGATTTATATGCTCATATATTATAACCAATTTTATCTCCCCAGCATCAGACGTTGGCAACACGAAACACCCCAGCATCCTCAGCACGATGATAGCCGAAGCGCGCGAGATAAGAGAGAGTCAAGTGTTCAGGAACGCACAGCATCATACCAATAATGCTAAGGCTTTTGCTGCGGTAAGTCTGTTTAATTTTATGTTGTCACATTGCGGCACTACTATAGCTCTCGTCGTATCCAAAATATATGATCGATTAAAACTATGGGTACTTATAAACTTAATTCACGGGCGCTTTATTGAATCCCGAGCGTCACGAATGATTCTAGTTCTGAGTGTAGCCAGGCATTCAAGCTCGCCCAATACGGAGACACCTTTATCAGAATACTATACTTTTTACACCTTCTGCCAGGTAATAAACACTGTTATTTTTGTGTTAAAAAATATCTATGAAGTTGTCTCGCATAGACATAAATCTACTGCAAACAGACAATGACTGGGACACTTCGCTTAAAATCTTTTGTTTCGTGGTTAACGTTGTTTTTTTTTCCAAACTAACACCAATTTCTGCCTTAATGTATAATGAGCAATGATCGGAGTAGGTAGAGCTATTTTTTGTTCTTGCGATACGTTGTCTTAATATGGACACTCCCGGAATCCCGGGATTTGAAATATTATATTATTAAATAACTTAGAAACTACTTTGTAAAAAGCTACTCACGTCTTAAGGAATTATGGACACATATTCCTCCTCCCCTCCGACGGGTTAGTATAAGACGGACACGTTTCAGGTTAATGAAATTAAAAACTTTATTTTTTAAATATATATTTTTTAATTTTCTGTAACAATTTTGTATAAACAAGTACTCGTATCAAAGTCATTACAACTACTCATGTCGCGCGTTACACTTGAGCGGCAACATCGCGCGTTACACCTGAGCGGCAACATCGCGCGTGCATTGGAAATTAGCAACGCGTCGCTGATGTTAGTTTGACAACGTCGTGCGCTCACTACCAATACATAACACAAGCTTTCTTTTGTCCTTGTTAATAAAAAATAAATTAATATTTTTTCGAATCCCGGAGTTTCATTAAGAATCCCCGGGAATGTCCATATTAACATCAACGTTTGCGGTCATTGAACCAAAATAGCTCTACCTACTCCGATCACTGATAATGAGGGTAACGCCTGCATCACATTCTGTTTGGGCCTGTAGTGAGTCCTGTTAAAAACTGACGTCGGCTGCGTATGCGCAAATTAAGTCACAATGACGTTATAGGCAAACTTTTTTATATGCTATTTTATAATGATAATTATTTGTTTATGTAATTATTTTACTTTAGATTTATCAACATCGTTCTCTTGTCCTTATCCCAATTTATTTGGGATCAGTGTCATGTCTTCCACCATACTTTTCTATTAGTCGCCATCTCGGCAGTCACCCCCTTTCACACCGGCCGTCCATCGTTTCTTTGGTCATTCTCTACTCTTATAGACTTTCCTCACGAGAATTTCCTCATTCCTCCGCATCACATGTCCAAACCATGACAACCAATTTCCATACAAATTTTCTGACAATAAGTTATATTAAATTGTATAAAGTTATTTCTTAAAGATATATGAATGAATTTAGTTGTTATTTACTAGTTTAGGAAAGGGAGTCCTATGACCCATTTTATATGTGTTATACTGGTTCTATTTATTTATAACATCTAATTATGTAAGACAACTTTGTATACCGTGTACAAACTACTTATTGAATAAAAAATTATAAAAAAATTAAAAATAATGTGACATAGTGCAATCTCAATGGGTAGATTTCTGAGCACGTAAATATTTTATAAGACTACCCAACTATGCTGAGATTGGCTTCCAGTCTAACTGGATGCAGCAGCTGAATACCAGTCTATTACATGAAGCGACTGCCTATTTATGACCTTCGCAACTTAGTTCATAGCCCTTGGTGTAATACCGTACTGCATCTATTTCCAAAAATTACACAAATAAATGATTTGATATAAACCTTTTCAGGTAACATATCTGTCTTGTTTGTATTCCAGGGCGAGGGTTACGAAGAAGCGACGATGAAGCAGCGAGGAGACGGTACGTTAGTACCTACGAGGGACGCTACAGCTGACCTGGCTGCAGACCTCGGCACCATGGTCATCAACGAACCGGATGCGGACCTCGCCACTATGAAACGTTAGTATGGTCGAATTATTATTTCATTGGAGCCTTGAAAAACTGTATTTTTAGTAAAGTTGTGCTTCCATCACATGAAGTCCCCTATAGTGGGTGTAAAAAGACGCTTAACGAAACCGAGCCAAGTCAAAGTCAAATAATTTATTTCAATTAGGCACAAAAAAGGCACTTTTGAACGTCAACATTTACAGCCACTTACACTCCCCTTCATTGTGATAATTTTTCTTGTACTGGACCATACCTGGGAAACTTCCGGTTACGGAGATATTGGAAGTCAAAGTTCCAACATTTTTTATATTTTATGATATCTACACGATGAATAAAAATGACGTTTTTGTTTTGTGCGGGGTCAACGACCGCTGGTAGTGTTGGAAGAGGCCCAAGTCGCAATAGTAATTTTTTGTGACCTCTCCAAGGCATTTGATTGCGTTGATTACGAAACCTTACTCTTGAAACTTGAGCATTCTATGTTCTATGTTCTCTATGTTAGGGGGTTTGGTTTCCGCACTTAGTCCGTCAGGTGGACCATTGTGCGTGGGCCATAGCGGCCGTTTGGTGGTTATTCCAACCAGCCCACCTCCCTCCAGAAGCTGATTAGGTCTCCTGGTCTGTTTAGAACGTCTGTGTATGATCTGGGTGACCCGAGGGTTTCTGTTCTAATCTGGGTGACGCCCGTACATTCGAAGAGCACGTGCGCAACGGTCTCCTCAGCCTCCATGCACGCCCTGCACAGAGGACTGTCCGTTATGCCTATTGTGTGGAAGTGCTTGTTTAGCGAACAGTGTCCCGTGATGGTCCCCGTCACCAGGCGCAGGCCGTTCCTGTCCAGGCGTAGCAAACGCCTGGTCAGCCTGCCGTCCAAAGATGGCATAGCCTCCTTTGACTGCCTGCAACCTGGTGTCGAGGTCCACTAGCGTTCCGCTTGTGTGTGGGTGAACTTCTGCAGCCACCTGCGTATTTGGTTGAAGGGGATGGGTACGATAGGCTCGGGTCCGCAGACTGCCGTGCTGGATCCACGTCTAGCAAGTTCGTCAGCCGCGTCGTTACCTAGCGATCCGCTGTGTCCTTTTATCCATTGCAGTGTCACCGTGTTGCGGCTAGATACCGTTATTTGTTCTAGTGCATCGTGACATTCTAGTGTTAGCTTCGAGGTAGTATATTTCTTCCGTAAGGATTGGAGAACTGAGGCGCTGTCGGAGAGTATGCGTATGTGGCTGTCCGTAACCCTCCTGGCTTCTAGGGCGTGGACCGCTTGTATGATGCCCACACACTCCGCCTGATAGACGGTGTTGAACATTCCCAGCGGTCTGGATATATTTATGTTGAGGTCATGTGAGAAAACTCCGACTCCGGTACCTGAGTCGGTCTTTGATCCGTCGGTGTAAACTCTCATCTCTTTTGGGCCTGAGTAGTCACACTGTTCTTCTGTAAGTGTTATATTGTAGTGTCTTTGAAAGTGGTGTGTTTTCGGGGCTTTGTCGCAGGGTGATGCCATCATTGGCTCACGTTTGATCGCATCCTCCTTAATGCGTATGTGCTTAACTCTGGAGTCGTTGCATAGGGTTCCTGTTAAATGGAGCCTAAAGGTGGCCAGGGCCGCCTCCTCCCGCACGATGAGGTGCAGAGGTGGCAGTCCCAGCATTGCCTGTAGGGCGGCGGTGGGTGCAGTTCTCATACTACCAGTGATTGCGACGCAAGCAAACCGCTGTAGTTTTTCGAGATCTTTATGGGCTGTGCACCGGTCTGTCCTGGGCCACCAGACCAGTGAGCCGTATGTGATAATCGGTCGGATAACTGTGGTGTATAGCCAGTGGGTGACCTTGGGGCTGATTCCCCAATTCCGGCCAAGCAGTCGTTTGCACTGCCACAGGGATATACTGGCTTTTGTGGTGATATAGTTCGTGTGTTTTGCCCAGTTCAGTTGTTTGTCCAGATAGATGCCCAGGTATTTGGTTTCTGTTGAGAGGCTTAGGGTTGTTCCGAAGAATCGTGGCAGTTGTAGTGTTGTCAGTTTCCTCTTCTTCGTAAAGAGAACCAGTTCGGTTTTTGTAGGGTTTACTGAGAGTTGGTGTTTGTTGCACCATTCCTCTACTATTTTCAGGGCATGACGCATGAGGTTGCATAGAGTGTTTTCGTGGGTCCCGTTAATTATTATGGTTATGTCGTCGGCGTAGCCTACGGTGAAATAACCTTTGTCGTTGAGTGTTTTGATGAGGCTGTCTACTACCAGGTTCCATAGGAGAGGCGAGAGGACTCCCCCTTGCGGGCATCCCTTCGCAACGATGGCTCTCGTAGTGTCATTTACTGTGACTTGTACAGCCCTTAGTTTGAGCATGTTGGTGATCCAGCCACTCAGTGTCGAGTCTATGCTATGTCTGTCGAGGGCCGTGTTTATGCTGTTGAACGTGGTTTTGTCAAAGGCGCCCTCGTTGTCAATGAAGGCAGCCAGTGCCGAGCACTTGTGATCCACTGCACATTCAATTTTGGAAACCACGCTGTGGAGCGCTGATTCCGTTGATTTGCCTGTGGAGTACGCATGCTGTTGTTTGTGTAGTGGTTTTACCCGGAGAGGTCCGTCTCGGATGTGCCTGTCACAGAGTCTCTCAAGGGTTTTCAGTAGGAAGGATGTGAGGCTTATGGGCCTATAAGCCTTGGGTTGCGTGTAGTCGGTTTTGCCAGGTTTGGGTATAAAAATGACCTTCACCTCGCGCCATGCGACAGGTACGAGCCTGAGTGCTATGCAGGCTCGAAATATCTCCACCAGCCATGGTGTGAGATAGTCCACCCCCCACTGCAACAGGGCTGGGAAGATGCCATCCAGACCTGCCGACTTGTATGGCTGAAAGGTGTTAATAGCCCACTTTACTCGGTCATCTGTTATAATGTTGCGGGCTCGTGACCAGTCTTGATCCGTTGGGGTCCATTCTGGCTCAGCCTCCCACGTCCTGTCCTCCAGGACTGCACAGTCTGGGAAGTGGGTTTCGAGAAGGACCTTACTGGTTTCACGGTCAGTCAGTGTGTATGAGTTGTCGGGTTTTTTAAGCGCGCCGAGGGTTCGGTCCTGATCGGTTGACAGGATCTTCCTTACCCTTGCGGCTTCATTGTTTGTCTCGATGGATTCGCAGAACTTACGCCATGCTGTCCTTCTGGCGGTTCTAATCTGCTTTTTGTATATATATTGGGTTTCTTTGTATAACTCCCAGTCGTCCGGGAGTCTAGTATTTTTGGCTCTGTTAAATTGCTTACGTAGCGCATCTCTGAGTTTACTAAGCTCAGCGTTCCACCAGGGGTTTCTCTCCTTCTTGGTCTGTGGCGCTCTTAGTTTACAGCATGCGTGGTATGCTTCGGTTATACAGGGTTACAGGGAAAGTCGTACTGAATATTAAAGGAGGTTATTATTCAGGTCATTTCTGATGATTTTGATTCTGAAATAAAATGTCCGAAACTTAACCGTTATGGAGATATTAAATTTTAAAGATTATTTTTAAAAATCCTTTATTTTTTGGCTTTTAGTCGTTTTCCTTGGGATTAGAGCTCCTAGAGTCGGTTTTTTTGATGTATCTAGTTAGAAGACATGTCCATTAATAAAAATGATCAATAGAAACTGAACCTACTACTAACAGCATAAAAAACTGCTCGACAACGGTTAGCATTATGAATTTTCTAATAGAGTGTTCTTAACTTTGATGGGCTTTAAAAAAAAAAATGTATGGAACTTATTCTGCGAATAACTTTACAAAGTTCTACGTCTCTTTAGCTATTCAAAAAGGTATATCATCTACTAGGTTTGTTCATAAAATCTTAAAATAATGTTATTAGAATAGGCCCATCTGGTAGTACAACATAACAGAATTTCGATACAAAAGAATCCGGCTTACTACCTGGCACTTTTAAACAATGAAAAAAGGTTTGGGTAGACATTGTTTGTGCCCGGGAGACGTGCGGTGACAGGTATTTATGTCATTTTAAATGTCTGAATTGTCAAATCGTGGATCGTGGTGTTTGTTTAGTCTGCTCATGCGAATCTTCCATTATAGATGTGTTATCCGTGCCCTCCGATTTTTTTCTGTAAAAACGCGACTTGGCTTGGATTTTTGGACTGTTTCATCTTCTAAATGTGTGACGTGGCTTGTAACTGGACTTTGATTTGTGTTGTGAACATGGCAACATTTACCAACGAGGAATATGCTGACATCCTAATGTGTTATGGATTTTGCGAAGGAGTGTCGTTGCGTGCACGCAATGAATACATGCTAAGGTATCCTACTCGCCGAGTACCTGATATTGGCGTATTTGACAGAGTTTATCGAAGACTACGAGAAACTGGTTCTGTGCTAGTACGTCGGACTGACATGGGACGACCTCGTGTTCTTGATGACGACGACGAAGATAATGAAATACGACGTCTCTTTGAAGCCGACCCAACCACGTCAACAAACGTTGTCGCTCGACGGCTTGGTATTTCCCAGTGGAAAGTCTGGTTCGTAATGCACAGTTCTGGGCAATACCCTTACCATTACACGCCAGTGCAAGTAATTGAAGAAGGGGATCCATTGAGACGACTAGACTTCTGCAGATTTATGCTCAATGCCGATAATGAAGATCCGGATTTTTTAAAGAAAATCATGTGGACAGATGAGTCGAAATTTGACAAAGACGGCATCACAAACTATCATAACACCCATTATTGGGCTCCCAAAGCGCAAGGTAACCCCAAGAAAAAAGACCAAAAGGGTCACAAAGGAGATTCAGTCTTAATGTGTGGATGGGTATAATATCAAATAACTTGATAGGGCCATACTTCCTGCCCGATAACTTCAAAAAAAAAAAAGTCAAAGTCAAATAATTTATTTCAATTAGGCACAAAAAAGGCACTTTTGAACGTCAACATTTAAATAATAATTGATTCTAGTTGCCCCTTCCAAAAGGTAGTTTTCGTATGGAGAAGAATGGGCAAGAAACTCCACCGTTACTCTTTTAAAATGTTTTCACAATATCTTGTATACATCAATTATATAATTATATGTGAAGACGATGCACCTAGAATAAGATTACTATACCACGTTAGGTAAAAATAATGAAAAATTAAGGAATTACAGATAAATTAATCATATGATAGATGCATGCATGCATGGTGCTCACATATTTACAAACATTGTAAAATTATACGATATTTCTAGCATTTTTACAACTAATATAACTCAGTGTGTGAGTTCGAGTAATCACAGAATGTAAAACCAATATAAAAAAAAAATATATATATATTATACAATTAAATTAGCAACCAGTTAGATTTTGTCTAGATTCTAAATTGTCCTATGGAGCAGGACCAGCATGTTTCCAAGCATTTTTATCTTGGATATAATCCTCTAATTTGTAATAATTATGCTTGTTTGCAAAGTGTATTTTTTATATGAGTTTTAAATTTTCTTTCATTTAACTCTAAAATATCACAAGGTATTCTGTTGTAACATTTAACACAGTACCCCATAAAAGATGTGTGTACTTTAGATAGTCTGAAAAATGGTTGATTTATTTTATCTTTATTTCTAGTATTAAAATTATGTCTATCACTTATTTTGTTAAAAAGATGTAGATTTTTTCTCACATACATAATATTTTCATAAATGAATTGGCAAGGTACCGTCATAATATTAATCTTTTTAAATAGTTTCCTGAGAGATTCGCGACGACGTAGATTATAAATGGCTCTGACAGCTCTCTTTTGTAAAATAAAGATAGATTCAATGTCAGCAGCCCGACCCCACAGTAAAATGCCATACGACATAATACTGTGGAAGTAACTAAAATAGACCAAACGCGCGGTTTCTACATCTGTTAACTGTCTTATCTTTCTAACAGCATAAGCGGCTGAACTTAGCCGCCCCGCGAGAGATGTTATATGGGGTCCCCATTGTAATTTCTCGTCTAGCGTGATTCCTAGGAAAACTGTTTGATTAATAAATTCCAGTTTTTCTCCATTCAATATGATGTCACATTCGCTACTTCTAACATTTGGTAATTTAAATCTAATGCATTTGGTTTTTTGACTTGAATGGCGAGACATATGAAAACTTTTTGAGGGAGGAGTTACCCTCTTTAATGCAAGACTTGCCTATTGCATTGAGACGAGACATGTTCTTTCAACATGATGGCTGCCCAGTGCACTACAGAAGAAGTGTTCGAGCATGGTTGGACGAGAATTACCCAAACCAATGGATTTTAAGAGGCGGACCCATAGCATGGCCGGCGAGGAGCCCCGATTTAACGCCGATGGATTTTTATGTGTGGGGTCATATGAAAAGCCTAGTATACGACCAAATGACACCGATCGCAAATGTAGATATTCTAAGACAAAAAATTATTGATGCGGCTGAGGAAATGAGGCGGAACCTACGAACTTCTGTCATGAAAAGTAATTTAAGAAAAAGAATGAGACTTTGTGTAAGAAATAGCGGCGGCCATGTAGAACATGAATTATAAAAATATTGCTAAATTTTTTGTCCTTTTTTTTACGTATTTTAGCTACTTTTACGTCAAACTAAAAATGTACCCTCTCCTAACTTAACTGTTATTTGGGCAATGATTTGCCTATTTAATAGCAAGTGTTATACCTTTTTGAATAGCTAAAGAGACGTAGAACTTTATAAAATTATTTGCAGAATAAGTTTTTTTATTAAAAGCCTGTTAAAGTTAAGAACACTCTATTAGAAAATTCATAATGCTAACCGTTGTCGAGCAGTTTTTTAAGCTGTTAGTAGTAGGTTCAGTTTCTGTTGATCATTTTTATTAATGGACATGTCTTCTAACTAGATACATCAAAAAAACCGACTCTAGGAGCTCTAATCCCAAGGAAAACGACTAAGAGCCAAAAAATAAAGGATTTTTAAAAATAATCTTTAAAATTTAATATCTCCATAACGGTTAAGTTTCGGACATTTTATTTCAGAATCAAAATCATCAGAAATGACCTGAATAATAACCTCCTTTAATATTCAGTACGACTTTCCCTGTAACCCTGTATAACTTGAGCATTACGGACTAGGAAAATTTGCGCTCAATTTAGTAAAATCTTATTTAAGGGCGCGTTTGCAAATCGGACAAAATTCAGCTGTTTTTCGGTTCATTTTGTGACAAAACTAAACCAAATTGTATATAACTAATAACTACCACATATAGATTGGTTCTTCATCTTCAAATTATTGGAACTTTTGTGTTGAAAATTATAGTTTTTTATATTGTAAAAACGATCTTCCGTTGCTATTTTCCAAAAATTAACGATATTGGGTTGAGTTTCAGTACAGTTTTTATTCTATTATCAACATATTTTGAGATTTCTAAAAATACTATAAGTAGGCAAACATACTCATTTCTAAAACTTAGTGAAAGAAATGTTTCAAAATGTCACAAATAGTCGCAAAAAAAATAAAAACCAAAACTAACTTTTTCACATATTTTGCTATTACGGATGAATCTTAAAGGATTGCATTAAGGGTTATTTTATTTTTGGTTCCTGTTTTGATTTATTGCACAAACATTTCGAAAGAAACCTCAGTCCGCGGTCGGCCGCTGTCGTGAGTGGACCCTGTATTGCTTGTTTGCAGCGGTTCGTGTGGAAAAAGATCGCTGTACAAATACAAAATATTCTACACTTCTGGACACATCTATTGGCCCACCTTGTATTTTCAGTTTCGTTTGGTCCTAGCTAAAATTTTATATTAGGTCGAGCAAAAAGTTTTTATGCAGTTTTGAACCTGGCACATTCACAATTTCATTCAATAGTCTTTTTTTGAATTTCGAACACAGAATTTAAAGAAACAAAAGACAATTTGGAGCCTGTTTGTTGATATCAAACAATCGAATACTAAGAAAACTTGGTTTTATTGGTTTACTTGGATTTAATTCTTGAAAAAGTGATTGATATCTTTGGTTTTGCAACAAACATTACTTATTCTTAACATTAAGGTGAGGTTCTATCAATAATCTATGGATACTTCACCTGAAGTCGCCGCCCAAGCTGTGGCACTTATTCAGGCCGGACACAGCCAAAGAAACGTGAGTGCTCAACTTAATTTAAGTCAATCTGCGGTCCGAAATGTTTATCGGAGGTACCTAGAGACTGGCGGCTTTGTTCGTCGCCAAGGAAGGCCACGATCTCGGGTCACAGCTGAAAGGCAGGATCGATTCATCGTGACGACCAGCTTGAGAAATCGTCACCTTACCTCCATTGAGATACAAAACCAACTTCGCGACTTCCACGGAGTATCTGTGAGCGCTCGAACTGTTCGGAGAAGGTTAAAAGAACGCGATATGGTACCACACAAGCCAGCTAATGGGCCCAAACTAAAGCCGCAATTATATTAAGCTGACGCCGCGTGTCGCCACGCGTGGGATAGCTATCGGTTACATACATTTAGTACTGGATTGATTACATTAGTCCCGTCCCGCGTGTCGCAGAGCCTGCTGACGCCACGCAGACCGAGCGATTTCGATCGGCGTGGGGTCGGTGGTGGGGGTTGTGACGCGTCAGCCCAGTCGGGTCTAGTGTAATCACGCGTGGGCACGCGCAGACAGCCGAGTAAAGAATGTATGTAATTGAATTGTTGTTTTGTCATCCTGAAGTACTGTTGAAATTTCATTTCATCGCTTTTTAGTTCTTGCACCAACAAATGATATTCACTTCGGCTTCCTCTTGAAGTATTTATTGGATGTACCCAATATCTCCTTTTCTTTCTTTCCTTTTTGAGTAGGCTTAACATGAGCAGGTATGCTACATTTTCTTCAAAATCCGTATCCGAGTCTGAAGAAAACATTGTAGACGTTTACTCCAAAGGCCTCCACTGTACTGACTGAGACGAATTTTCGTGGGGGCGCGCGGCGACACGACACGCAAATGTAATCACCCGCCGTTGCGTCAGGCAGCGTGGCGACACGCGGCGTCAGCTTAATATAATTGCGGCTTAACGCGAGCCCACCGAACAGCGCGCCTTCATTTCGCACGCAGCCATTTAAATTGGACACAGCAAGATTGGAGCCGTGTACTCTTTTCTGATGAGTCTAAAATTGTGTTACATGGCAATGATGGAAGGAAGAAGGTCTACCGACGTAAGGGAGAGCGTTTCGCACAATGCTGCTTTGAAGAGAGGGTTGCTTATGGCGGTGGCTCATGGACTGTCTGGGGCGGTATATCCGCGAGCGGCAAAACTCAACTTGAGGTTGTTACAGGACCACGGCTGCCAACATTAAATGCTGAAAGGTACATTCGTGAGTGCTTAGAACCTCACGTGATACCATACGCGGACTATGTGGGCCCAAATTTCCTTTTTATGCATGATAATGCAAGAGACCATGCGGCCGGCATCGTCAGGGAATATCTTCGGGATGTGAACATCACAGTTATGGACTGGCCAGCCAGAAGCCCAGACATAAACCCCATTGAGCACATGTGGGACGAGCTAAAAAGACGTGTTAGGGCTCGTCAGCCAGTTGCCCAGACGATGCAGGAGTTGAAAACTGCCATAGAAGAGGAATGGGAGATGATCCCTCAAAATTTCATAGAGCGGTTGATAAACTCTATGCCTAATCGTATGAGAGCTGTGGTAGATGCCCATGGAGGCAACACGCGTTATTAAATTAAACCTTTATTTGATAAAACATGTTTTTTATTCAAAAATCAACTGCCTTTAACAAGGCGCATATCCGACTTGTTAGGCGTAGCTCCATGTCGTATGGTATTCTGAATTCAAATTTAAAACAATACGATCGAAAAAGATGGTAAAATGTATCAGGTTTAAAACTGCATCAACAGTTTTTGTTCAATCTAGCAATCATATTTCGGTAGGGGCCATCGAAACCTAAACTCTAAGGTGGGCCAATAGATGTGTCCAGAAGTGTATAAACCAAATTTGATACTTGATATTGTGGTAAGATAATTTTATAATCACACATTTTTATTTCGGTTTATAAATGCCTATTCGTCTGGGACTTGATGGAGTGACCTGAAGGTGTACTTCGGTGACTGTTACTTGAACTCCTCAACGAGTAGAACTAGGTCTGCCGAGTTTAGGCTCGTTTTGTTAGTTATGATGAGACCTTACCTCCGGACTTGATGGAGTGACCTGAAGGTGTACTTCAGTGACTGTTACTTGAACTCCTCAACGAGTAGAACTAGGTCTGCCGAGCTTGGGCTCGTTTTGTTAGTTATGATGAGACCTTACCTCCGGACTTGATGGAGTGACCAGAAGGTGTACTTCGGTGACTGTTACTTGAACTCCTCAACGAGTAGAACTAGGGCTGCCGAGCTTGGGCTCGTTTTGTTAGTTATGATGAGACCTTACCTCCGGACTTGATGGAGTGACCAGAAGGTGTACTTCGGTGACAGCTACTGGTACTCTACGACGAGTAGAACTAAGTGTGCCGAGTTTGGGCTCGTTTTCTTATTTATGATGAGACCTCAACACCGAACTCGATGGAGTGACCTGAAGGTGTACTTTGATGACTGCTACTGGTACTCTACGACGAGTAGAACTAGGTCTGCCGAGTTTGGACTCGTTTTGTTAGTTATGATGAGACCTTACCTCCGGACTTGATGGAGTGATCTAAAGGTGTATTCCGGTGACTGATACTGGAATCTAGAACTCCTCAACGAGTAGAACTAGGACTGCCGAGTTCCTTCTGATCTTGTTTGTAAGGTCTCATCATCATCTTATATATAAAATTCTCGTAGCAGTCACCGAAGTACACCTTCAGGTCACTCCATCAAGTCCGGAGGTACGGTCTCGTCATAACTTACAAAACGAGCCCAAACTCGGCACACTTAGGTCTACTCGTCAAGGAGTACCAGTAGCAGTCACCGAAGTACACCTTCAGGTCACTTCTTCAAGTTCGGAGGTAAGGTCTCGTCTGAACTAACAAATACAGCCCAAACTCGGCACACCTAGGTCTACTCGTCAAGGAGTACCAGTAGCAGTCACCGAAGTACACCTTCAGGTCACTCCATCTAGTCTGGAGGTAAGGTCTCGTCATAACTAAGAAAACGAGCCCAAACTCGGCAGACCTAGTTCGACTCGTCGAGGAGTACCCGTAGCAGTCACCGAAGTACACCTTCAGGTCACTCCATCTAGTCTAGAGGTAAGGTCTCGTCATAACGAACAAAACGAGCCCAAACTCGGCACACCTAGTTCTACTCGTCGAGGAGTACCCGTAGCAGTCACCGAAGTACACCTTCAGGTCACTCCATCAAGTCCGGAGGTAAAGTCTCATCATAACTAGTAAAACCAGCCCAAAGTCCACAGCCCACATCTTTCTACTAGAAGAGGGCTTACAGTACGTGCCTCCTAGCAGTCACTGAAGTAGGTACTTGTATCTAAGGATTATTTAGTAAAAATACAAACCACAATACGAAATATTTTTTGTAGATGCCTATGTAATATAAAGAATACTTATAGAGAAAAAAAAACTTTCAAAGTACCAAAATTAGTTCACTTGACTATTATTCCAGCTAACCGTGCGTACACTTGTGTGTGTGTGACCTTTGTCAATGTAGTAGTTCGATTCTATACCTATCAAATTTGTAAACGCGTCCTTAAATGATAGATAACAGCAAGTTCAAATAAACGGTATCAATTCACTAGGTTTAAAAGTAAAAATGGGTGTGCCACCAGGCTCGATATTGGGTCCATTCCTCTTTTTAGTGTGTATTAACGATCTACTCCATTTATTAAAAAATCAACCACAAATGTTGTTATTTGCTGACGATACTTCCTTAACTTTTAAGCTGTATATAGACGTGCTACAAATTTTGACGACGTTAAATAACGCCCTACTGCAGGTCCAAAATTGGTTCACTCCTAATAACTTAGTATTATATGGAAAAAAAAAACTAAGTGCATAAAATTTTCTTTACCAAATGTTAAAAGTAGTAATTGTGAGATAGTATTAAATCAAGAGAAACTAGAATTTGTCGATAGAACTGTTTTCTTGGGGATCACGCTCGACTCAAGGCTACAATGGGGTCCTCATTTAACATCTCTTGCAGGACGGCTAAGTTCGGCAGCATATGCTGTCAGAAAAATCCGTAAATTTACTGATGTAGATACCGCGAGGATAGTCTAATTCAGTTATTTTCATAGTATCATGTCTTATGGTATTTTACTGTGGGGACATTGAGTCTATTTTTATTCTGCAGAAAAGAGCTATCAGAGCCATATATTATCTCCGCAGGCGCGATTCTCTAAGGGAACTGTTTAAGGATACTAACATCATGACGTTACCTTGTCAATATATCTTTGAAAACATCATGTACGTAAGAAAAAAATTACATCTTTTTAGTAAAAGAGGTGATTAGTTCAACCAGGTTTCAGACTGGCTAAAGTAGACTCATCTTTCATGGGGTACTGTTTAAAATGTTACAATAAAATTCCTT
This sequence comes from Xanthia icteritia, assembly GCA_949128155.2. Classification (NCBI taxonomy): domain Eukaryota; kingdom Metazoa; phylum Arthropoda; class Insecta; order Lepidoptera; family Noctuidae; genus Xanthia; species Xanthia icteritia. Next base: position 1,270,489 of record OX421932.2, read on the forward strand.
CTCACATACTTCAACTGAATGAAACGAAATTCAAATCTTGTATAAAACGCACACTATGTAGGCAGGCATATTATAAGTTGGAGGATTACATCACTGATAAAAATGCTTGGCTCATTGCTGGTCCTGCTCCACAACCACAACTAATTGAATAACATTTTGAAAATACTGCTGGAGCTGCTGAAGATTGTAAGACCATCTGTGTATTTTATAAACTCAACAGCGGCGAAGTGTCAGTCTTTATGAGAGGGAAGCCGAAGCAGAGTCGGATCCGGTCTAACTTTGCTTACTTATGAATAAAGTAAACATTGATTATTTATTTTAAAATAATTCTTTCGCTAACTGAATTTAACACCATCTATCGCCAAATGGCAGAACTAAAAATCACTACACAAACATAACTTCTTATTTCGTTTATAATTCAAGTAATAATAATTGATCTAGAGAAAAAATATCTCATATCTGGATAATAAACTATATTTTCTTACTGTCAATAATTATTTTAGACATAAAAGCCGAGGAATCTTGTTTTTTTTTCAAATAGTCTTTAAAAAAGACATGATTGTCGAATAAAAAATAAATCGAGCGAAAATTTTCCAATTACGTCTAGAGAGACCAGAAAAGACATGGTTCTGAACTGAAGAACATAGTTCTAAATACGAGTCCATTACTGTATCATACTTGCTCAGATATAACAAAGTTTCGATATAGTTACTTTGGACTTGAATTTGGACCTTCATCGTGCCCGCGAATAGCTACTTCTTGTTTACCTAACAAAATAACGGTGTCAATAAACCGTTTCATTAAATTCCTATTTCGATCTACTTTTCTATTATGAGCTTCATGAGAATTAGCGAAAAATGATTCTATCCTACTAGTCCCAAACTCATGTAACTCTAAACAGCTACGAATATGTTTTTCAGTCTGAACATGTTTTTTGGTTGAATTCGTCAGATTATTAATATCTGTAAAACCCCTTTATTCCATAAACTACTAGAATCTGAGAAAAGTAAACATGGAAAACAATACATTTTATTTAATTTACAACTGCCAGTCAGCCATGGATATTTATCGTAAAGGGAAACATTAAAATGTTTGAAAAAAACCATCACGTCGTTTGTAATTTATAATCATATCTGGACGAGCACGGCCTAACTTACTTAATGATGTGTTTCTTATTTTCAAAGCTCAACCTTGAAAAGCATAAAGATTATTTACTTTGTGAGGCAACAGCCTCACAAAGTAAATAATCTGTCAAGCAACAATATAAAACTATTAATGCCGCCATCCTAATTCTACTGATCGTACTAATTACTTTTCAAAACTACTCTAAATAAATAATTTCAACTTATTAAACTATCTACTTACCCAAAATACCCAATTACAACGATCTTTTCTTTCACTAAACTCAAAACACATAAACACTATCTCAATCACTATTCTATACCTACAATAATAAACTAATGAATTCAATTCATACGGAGCGAACAAAATGCAAATTAACTACTTAATTTGTACAAATTATATGGTTCTAATGCGATTACATCAAAAAACAACCACACATAATGTCAATCGAATGATGAATGTATGATGTCCGAACTCCGAGCCGAACGCATTACGAAATTCAACGACAACAAACGAACAACTGAGCGAACTGACCGAACAATAGCTCATTCATTTTCGTTTCACGACGCGCATGCGTCGTAACTCGGCGCAGACCGGCTTACCCGGCTACTAAGAAACAGCGGTGTCACGTGACCGAAGTGACGTCAAGTGGACTTTATTTTCTATAGAAATTGAATTCACAATAAGCCGGACGCGCCTACGAGTTATTTTAGAGCAAAATGTTTTGTTGTTGGGACATAAAGACAAAAAAAATTGTGTAGGCGTTTTGTAATGTTTTAATTTTATGGTGTATGATTATTCAATGACGATAGAGTGGTAGTGTTCCCGAATTTCTGAAGGGAAGCCGGCAGGAATCGAGTTGTTTGGAGTCATCGCCCCTGAAACTCAATCTCCTTTGTATATTATAATTGCATAGCACAGGTGTGAGTACTATGTACTAAAGAGTTACCATTTACCGGGTAATGTCTTTCATTGGATTGAATGTGCCCTGGCGGCTGTGAGTATGTCATGCTCACTCAGATGTCTCGCTGGCGGTGGCGCGTGTGTTGGATCATTCAGCTCAACCATTTTGAAGGGAGCTACCCTTCAAAATGGTTGAGCTTAATAGTGCTGATCCATGCGTCATGTTCGTGAACGGACGCCGTCCGTTGGGACTGGTCATCTCTTAGCTGCCATGGGTTATTTTAATTTATTTAAAATTTTTGAATGGTTATTTATTTAGATTACGGACGCCTTTACAAACGTGCACGTCTTTCTACATTGTTCTCACATGCATAATTTCAACATGAATGATGTAACCAATATTTTGTATCAAATTTTGGATTTAAATTTTTGGATTTTGATATTTACATTATATTATATTATATTTTTTTTTTTTTTTTTTTTTTTTTTTTTTTTTTTTTTTTTTTTTTTTATTTACATTTACATGACGCACAATTCGGTTTCAGGGCGGGATTATCCACTGAGAGTGCTATTTTATGCCTTAAGCATACTGTCAGGTATTACACGGAGAGAAAGACACCGATATATGCCTGTTTCCTCGATTTGTCAAAAGCTTTTGACACAGTTGCCTATGACATACTGTGGCGAAAGCTAGAGAAAACGGGTATGCCAACGGAATATAACACGATATTAAAATTCTGGTATAAAAACCAAATTAACCAGGTGAGATGGGGTGGTACATTGTCTGACGAATACAGGTTAGAGTGCGGTGTAAGGCAGGGCGGCCTCACATCTACCGGCCTCTTTAGCCTGTATGTGAACCAGTTGATCGAGGAGCTCAGCAGGACACATGTTGGTTGCTACATTGACGGAACTTGTGTCAACAACATAAGCTATGCTGATGATATGGTTCTGCTGGCCCCCTCGGTCAACGCCCTGAGGACACTGGTTAAGGTTTGTGAACGGTACGCAGCCGAGCATGGTCTCAGGTACAACTCGCTGAAAAGTGAGGTACTGATTTTTAGAGCCGGAAAACAGAGACCTAGTACAGTGCCTCCGATCATGGTCGATGGATCGGCATTGAAAATTGTGCAGAACTTTAAATATCTGGGTCATCTGGTCACGGAGGACTTAAAAGATGACCAAGATATAGAAAGGGAACGCAGGGCGTTGGCGGTAAGGAGCAATATGCTGGCCCGTAGGTTCGCTCGATGTTCCAAAGAAGTTAAACTGACACTTTTTAGGTCATATTGCCAGTCTTTTTACTCGAGCGGCCTGTGGGTTCGGTATACGCAACGTGCCTACAACGCCCTGCGTATTCAGTATAATAATGCTTTCAGAATGCTGTTGGGGTTGCCGCGGCATTGTAGTGCGTCGCAAATGTTCGCAAATGCGCGCGTTGACGGTTTCCACGCTATAGTGCGTAAGAAAGTGGCGTCATTGTTTCACAGACTGCGCGGTAGCACCAACACCATTTTGCAAATGATTGCATCCCGACATGACTGTCCCATACAGGCACACTGGGTGGGAATAGTTACGGGGAAATTGTAAATAGATATTTTATTAGATTATGTACCTACTAACATAGATCATAAGAAAATTGTTACTAACACATTATATGGATCCTGTCCGAATTAAATAAATAATAATAATAATAATAATTTCAAGTGACTACTATAACTCGATGAAATCACAAAACAAAAACAACAAATTAATTATTTTTTTTGTTTTATCATGTTTAGATATCGATAACCATCGTGTCTACCGGAGTCTAGCTAGTCAATTTAAAATAACCCTGACCCTGTATAACTTAACTTTAATACCCCACACTTTCTATACCGTTGCCGGTACTCGTCGTAAAAAGCTATAAAAATCGTCTCCCAACAATAATCTATATAAATAAAAATGAAATGCTGTTCGATGGTCACAGCATCACTTGAGAAGTTAAGAACGGCTGGACCGATTAAGCTATTTTTTAATTAAAATGTTCGTTATAGTCAAAATTAGAGTTTTATAGAAAAAAAAAAAACGAAAATCATAAAATTCGGGAATACTGAAAGTGCTTTTTTCTCTGAGTTTTTATGAACTCAAAACTATATTGAAATTTTGATGTGAAGACATATTTAGTAAAAATATATTGTGTCTCTTCAGGTCACGACACAGACCCCATGGACACAAACCGGCCCAAGTACCGTCCTCTGTTCCTGGAACACTTCGACAAGAAGGAAGTGAACCACCTCAACATCGGCGCTCCCGCCAACGGGGCGCTCGCGCCGCCCGCGCGCCGCGCCGCCGACGACGCGCTCAGGTATTGTTGGTAGGGCACTTGCACGACTGGCTCACTCAACAGCGGCGACGGGGCGCTCGCGCCGCCCGCGCGCCGCGCCGCCGACGGGGCGCTCAGGTATTGTTGGTAGGGCACTTGCACGACTGGCTCACTCAACAGCGGCGACGGGGCGCTCGCGCCGCCCGCGCGCCGCGCCGCCGACGGGGCGCTCAGGTATTGTTGGTAGGGCACTTGCACGACTGGCTCACTCAACAGCGGCGACGGGGCGCTCGCGCCGCCCGCGCGCCGCGCCGCCGACGGGGCGCTCAGGTATTGTTGGTAGGGCACTTGCACGACTGGCTCACTCAACAGCGGCGACGGGGCGCTCGCGCCGCCCGCGCGCCGCGCCGCCGACGGGGCGCTCAGGTATTGTTGGTAGGGCACTTGCACGACTGGCTCACTCAACAGCGGCGACGGGGCGCTCGCGCCGCCCGCGCGCCGCGCCGCCGACGGGGCGCTCAGGTATTGTTGGTAGGGCACTTGCACGACTGGCTCACTCAACAGCGGCGACGGGGCGCTCGCGCCGCCCGCGCGCCGCGCCGCCGACGGGGCGCTCAGGTATTGTTGGTAGGGCACTTGCACGACTGGCTCACTCAACAGCGGCGACGGGGCGCTCGCGCCGCCCGCGCGCCGCGCCGCCGACGGGGCGCTCAGGTATTGTTGGTAGGGCACTTGCACGACTGGCTCACTCAACAGCGGCGACGGGGCGCTCGCGCCGCCCGCGCGCCGCGCCGCCGACGACGCGCTCAGGTATTGTTGGTAGGGCACTTGCACGACTGGCTCACTCAACAGCGGCGACGGGGCGCTCGCGCCGCCCGCGTGCCGCGCCGCCGACGGGGCGCTCAGGTATTGTTGGTAGGGCACTTGCACGACTGGCTCACTCAACAGCGGCGACGGGGCGCTCGCGCCGCCCGCGCGCCGCGCCGCCGACGACGCGCTCAGGTATTGTTGGTAGGGCACTTGCACGACTGGCTCACTCAACAGCGGCGACGGGGCGCTCGCGCCGCCCGCGCGCCGCGCCGCCGACGACGCGCTCAGGTATTGTTGGTAGGGCACTTGCACGACTGGCTCACTCAACAGCGGCGACGGGGCGCTCGCGCCGCCCGCGCGCCGCGCCGCCGACGACGCGCTCAGGTATTGTTGGTAGGGCACTTGCACGACTGGCTCACTCAACAGCGGCGACGGGGCGCTCGCGCCGCCCGCGCGCCGCGCCGCCGACGACGCGCTCAGGTATTGTTGGTAGGGCACTTGCACGACTGGCTCACTCAACAGCGGCGACGGGGCGCTCGCGCCGCCCGCGCGCCGCGCCGCCGACGGGGCGCTCAGGTATTGTTGGTAGGGCACTTGCACGACTGGCTCACTCAACAGCGGCGACGGGGCGCTCGCGCCGCCCGCGCGCCGCGCCGCCGACGACGCGCTCAGGTATTGTTGGTAGGGCACTTGCACGACTGGCTCACTCAACAGCGGCGACGGGGCGCTCGCGCCGCCCGCGCGCCGCGCCGCCGACGGGGCGCTCAGGTATTGTTGGTAGGGCACTTGCACGACTGGCTCACTCAACAGCGGCGACGGGGCGCTCGCGCCGCCCGCGCGCCGCGCCGCCGACGACGCGCTCAGGTATTGTTGGTAGGGCACTTGCACGACTGGCTCACTCAACAGCGGCGACGGGGCGCTCGCGCCGCCCGCGCGCCGCGCCGCCTACGGGGCGCTCAGGTATTGTTGGTAGGGCACTTGCACGACTGGCTCACTCAACAGCGGCGACGGGGCGCTCGCGCCGCCCGCGCGCCGCGCCGCCGACGACGCGCTCAGGTATTGTTGGTAGGGCACTTGCACGACTGGCTCACTCAACAGCGGCGACGGGGCGCTCGCGCCGCCCGCGCGCCGCGCCGCCGACGGGGCGCTCAGGTATTGTTGGTAGGGCACTTGCACGACTGGCTCACTCAACAGCGGCGACGGGGCGCTCGCGCCGCCCGCGCGCCGCGCCGCCGACGACGCGCTCAGGTATTGTTGGTAGGGCACTTGCACGACTGGCTCACTCAACAGCGGCGACGGGGCGCTCGCGCCGCCCGCGCGCCGCGCCGCCGACGGGGCGCTCAGGTATTGTTGGTAGGGCACTTGCACGACTGGCTCACTCAACAGCGGCGACGGGGCGCTCGCGCCGCCCGCGCGCCGCGCCGCCGACGACGCGCTCAGGTATTGTTGGTAGGGCACTTGCACGACTGGCTCACTCAACAGCGGCGACGGGGCGCTCGCGCCGCCCGCGCGCCGCGCCGCCGACGACGCGCTCAGGTATTGTTGGTAGGGCACTTGCACGACTGGCTCACTCAACAGCGGCGACGGGGCGCTCGCGCCGCCCGCGCGCCGCGCCGCCGACGGGGCGCTCAGGTATTGTTGGTAGGGCACTTGCACGACTGGCTCACTCAACAGCGGCGACGGGGCGCTCGCGCCGCCCGCGCGCCGCGCCGCCGACGGGGCGCTCAGGTATTGTTGGTAGGGCACTTGCACGACTGGCTCACTCAACAGCGGCGACGGGGCGCTCGCGCCGCCCGCGCGCCGCGCCGCCGACGACGCGCTCAGGTATTGTTGGTAGGGCACTTGCACGACTGGCTCACTCAAACATTTACAAACAAATATTACATTCGGTTTTAGTCATTGTGAAGTGCACAGCAGGTATGTTCATGTTATCTGTTACTTGACTATACTGCTACATTTGACAACGTCGGGTATATTCATGTCATTTGTACCTGGTACCACCTCAACATAATTGTCGAGTGCTTAACAAGTGTGATGTATGTAAGCATTTTAGTGCATATACTTTTACAGTTTCACATCTTCTTTTGGTTCTTCCCTTATATTGTCACAGTTTTGATAATCAACAATTGGTTTAAGAGCCAATTAGTTATTATATATATGCTTGCACTGACTGGACAGGTCCACTCAAATCTGTGTGGTTCTTTCCTCAAAAGACCATTTCAGACACTAATCTTCATGGTCCCCATATGGCCTGACCAAGATTATGTCTGGACTTTAAAAGAGACTGTGACCTCTGAGTTTGTTTCGGTCTTTCTTCTCAGAGTAGTCAGATAGGAAACGCCGAACTCATCTAGCATTTTCTTCTTTTTTTTTTTTTTTTTTTAATATGACGTGTAAAAGTGATTGCAATATCCTATTTACAGAATAAACAATTTCATTTCATTTCATTTATAAAACTAGGTGAGTCAATTCTTAACGAATTAAATTGCCAGTCATCACAAAATGCTCTATTTGTATTCCAGCGTCGGCGCCGAAACCGAAACCGAAACGAACCCCGCGCTGGCGTTCCAACGCGCGTTCGTAGAGGAAGGCAACTTCGAATTCGTAAGTCAGCTCCACGTGGTCTCCATACTGCCGCTGCCGAGACGTAAGCGTGTGCGCACACGCACTGTGTCGACACCTCCATTACTATCTATTTGTTACTGTTACTAATACCTTTTTTGACTAAAATTAGAGGTTTTTCGATGGAGTTTTGGAGGGGTAAAGGATTGAATGCAGAATTAGGCAACCAGCATCTTAATTGCTATACACTTTCAATCACAATCTGAAGTTTGAAAAAATCCTCTGCTCTATTTGCCGCGTAAATAATGCAAGGAATGTTGTTAAACTGACAAAATGAAAGGCATTGCCTTTGTAAGTGTGTTACGCAATTACCCCGCTGATGAAGGAGTCGCTGGCACGGTAGAATTTGATGAGGGTACGCTTGCATGGAAATCAGGCAATAAACGCAAGTATTGTGTTAGTGGTGAAATAATATGGGTTTTTTATTGATTGATAATGTTTGCTCCTGTTATATTTTATTTTTTTAAATAAATAATTATTATTAAAATAGATTAATTTACTCATTAGAATTGTGACAGTCTTGGTAGTTAGCGCGTGCTTTAGTTTGGAGGTGTCGATGTACTAATACGAGCGAATAACGAAACGTGTGCGTCACTAACCGCTTTACTTCTGTGTGCACTGGTATCAGAAATAAATAGTTTTCTTTATGCTGGCCTAGAAGTTTTGAATATATGTTGATAACATTTTGTGTGTGCTTTATTTTAAGTGAAATATGTTGAAGTCCTATGTCCAGACGTGGACGTCTTTTGACTGAATGATAGTAATCTTGATAGTGAAGCTTTAATGTTGCCATATTCTCAATATATTTACAATGTCTCTTATCTAATTTACTTTCTGCCTTTGTGTGACAATACATTTATAGCGCTACAAGGTTCTTTTGGCGCGTGGCTAAAATCAGAACTAATGCGGCCATCTTGTTTTTCAATACATTTCACAAAACAATATTGCAGAAATGTTTACCAACAACGCCTCCCTGTCAACGTCATTCGAGCGCCTCAAGAGCCTTGTAGCAATACATATGTCGTGGCCAGATCTTATAATAGACCATTTCATGAAATGGCCAGCTAACATTGGCCATATCGTTTAAACGTCAACGTTTAATGATACGTCAGTCGACGTTTGGCCATATCATTAATATACGGTATTCATGGTTTAAGGTGTAATAAAAATAGTCAAGTAACTACGACCAACTTGGAAGTAGCACTCGCCGCACGCTCGGCTCCCGCGTGGTTGGTTACAGTTCTAACCTAACCGAACCCATTTGGTCGGGGTGCCACACATGTGGCGTAAATTTTTTATTGTTAAAAACTAATTTTAAGTGCTATGTTACATTACACGCCGCAACAGTGGCCGGAGAGCGCTACTTGCAAGTTGATCACTTTACATAATATGATATTTGGAAACCCAATAAAAGTCTGTCGACTTTTTTTGCGTGGTCACCCTATTTTGTTTGATTTTTTGTATGCCGCCGCCATGATGCACAACAAAAACAAAGCGACATCAACGCCTCTACCGGTGGATAATCTAACTATTTTACGATATGATCACTAATGTTTGGCCACATCATGAAGTAGTCGTGCGTTTAACTGTTCATATCGTCAAACGTCGAGTATTCAATGGTCTGGCCAGACCACATCATGATGTGTCCAGCGGTGGATGTGCAATTCTAAGATCTGGCTACGACATATACAATTACGATGACCAGCAGCCGGTACATTCTGTAAAAATCTCACCGTGAAACCTTCGTTGATTGACAGCTCACTTCGCCACAATCTTCGTGGTGGGATTTTTACAGAATAAAATTAAAGGTGTGCGCGCTTTCACTCGGTACAAAGGATCGGATGATTGGTGTTTTCGGTCGAAGATTCATGCGCGGAGCGACGCCGCTCTAGAATGTAAGGTGGTGGTCTAAACATCGATTGTTCCGCCACATCTTAAGTAAAATAAGCTAAACTTCTTTACCGTGTAACATATATCCCTCCCTAGTGCGCATAATGTTTGTCCTCGCCCTCCGCCAGCTGGGCTACCTGTCCGTGGGCGAGCTGGAGGCGCGCATGGCGTCGCTGGACGCGGAGATGGAGGCCGAGATCGAGCAGCTGCGCGCGCGCTACAACCGCAAGCGCCAGCCCATCCTCGACGCCATACACCTCAAGCGCAAGCGCCAGCAGAACTTCTAGCCGAGCCCGGGCGCCGGCGCCCTGCTACGCCGTAGCAGCCCGCTACGCCGTAGCACACCCCCTACGCCGCTACGCCGTCGGACACGCTACCGACGGCGCACGGAACGTACGCGGGCCTTAACCGCAGCGGTTTTACTACTGAATACGGATTTAGGTAAGGGAATTAATTCCACTCTCTCAAATGTACAAATTGTACGTCAAAAGTAAAAAAAAAACAATTAGCTTAGTTACTTCAACTATCTTTCAAACGCGCTCATTTTGTCGACATTCAGTTATAGCGCTACAAGGTTCATTTGGCGCGTAGCCATATTTGGAACTAACGCCGCCATCGTGTCTCTTGAATGCATTTCACAAAGCAATTACACTAAATGTTTACCAACGACGCCCCCTGACTACGTCATTCGAGCGCCAAAAGATCCTTGTAGCAGTGTAGGTGCTTTTCATTAGAAGGTGCCAAAGTTCAAGATACGACTGCCTATATGTTCCTAACTTATCTTTTGAAGCATTTACTAGGAAACGATTCGGCCTAATGTTTTTGAAAAATTTCTCGTCTCTTGCTATTGGCCAAATACCGTGCCATTCGTGTGGAATGTTCGCTGTATGCTCACTACTTGTACCATTCGACGCAAGATTGAAGTTAACATACTCTGTTTCATTCTACGATCAAATATTTATAAGAGGTTCGCAAATCGCGGATTTTATTATTGATTTCGCCAAAATAACAATCAAGACTAAAGTTAGGCCAAAGGGTGATGCTTCTTATTGATTGTGACGAAATATTGATGAACAAAATAATATAACACAAAACTCCGTCTTTATCATTTATTTCAACGACATTGTCTAATATTAGGTGTTTTTTGAGAGATAGCAGCGCAACCTGAGCTTATCAGCTTGTTTACGCACCGACGCTGAGTGGTTCATCTTCTAACGGCCGAAGCGCTTCAGGCAGGCTTCACAGCAGTAGTTACCTTCCATGTTGCGTCTGCTCCACGAGTGTCACAAAATCAATGAAAAGTTGGGTTCTCCGCATGTGTGCGCCCCCTTAGGTATAGCGTAGCTTGTTAATATAGATCGTTATCGTAGTGTAAAGTAGCCCTAATTAACGTAAGGACACGTAAGGTTGCTGAAACATATCCCCGCGGACTAGGTGGCGCCACTGTCGACTGTTCAATATATCTAGGTGAAATGTGGCCTGCCTTGTGTATTTTCTTTGTATTTTATAATCAAGAGTAAAAGATGCTGTGTGACAATTTTTAGGGAAAGTATGATTATTATATCTTGGCAATGGACTGTAAAAAATTTGAGATTATGGAGTCTTGGTGTCTCCAATGACATTAATAGTGATGTAATAACAAGAATGACTGAAGACACTTGCATTCACATTCTAAGGGAAAGAAAATACACATCCGCCTTGTAGAATACTGTATTAAATTCATGACAATATTATTTGTAGATATTACTATAATGTAACAAATAATTTGAACGTGAACTGTTTCGTTTTGTTTGGTGTATTGCGTTCGAACAGTTATTATTAAGTTCCTTATGTTTTAGATCTCAGATGTATCTCGCAAACTGTATTATATATACGTATATATTGTAATTAGATTATTCACTCAATTTGTACATTGTTTACGACTTTGTAGTGGGTTGTGAGATGAATTTATTGAAAAATAATTATTATACAAATTACATGTGAATTCAAATAATTTTCAAGTGGAGGCACACAGTTGAGTGTGGGGACGTAGTGCACGCGGGCGCATTTAACGTTCATATAAATACAAGTTTGGTGCAATATCGCCTAAAGCATTTATACCTTCCCATACTCAGTTGTTCGTACCTGGTATACTATTATTAATCGTTCCGGGTTCCATTCCCATACATTATATTTCCCGCGTGCCGTCTGATTCTCATAGTACAGATCGTAGCAATATTATCCTGGAAGGATATTTACTCTATTCTCACAAGATTTTATGCATTTCTACATTATAATAATGTAAAATAATTAGCAAATATTATGAAATACTAGCGTTAACGAGTGATTATTTGGGCTGGACATATATAGCTGTTTTCATGTAAAAATGTCTCGACTCTCTTCTGCCATAAATAGAGTATTCTGCAAATATTAGTGTTCAACTTCATCGATTTGAAATTAAATAATACAAAAGTTTTAGAAGTGCCATTAAATATGAATAAAAACATAGTATTTTCGTACTACAAGCAATAGTTGTATATTAGAAATCTATATCTTTAGTCAATGAATTATAAAAGTTCGGCGATATATTTTTGTGCCATTGAAGTTAAAAGAATTCTGCAGAGTGTTGGGTAAAGTGGATAATGAACTTGTGTGCTGCTGCGCTGCTCTCAGGTATAGGGCTCTTTTATTCTATTTTTAACGCATTTGTTATAGAATATAAGTTCGCCACAAATCTGGGAGCAGTCAAGCTTTTTGTGACATTTTATGGACTCTAAATATTCGAACAAAATTATTATATTACCAGTATTACTTTTATAAAATTTAACAATCAATTGCTTCAGCATAAATTGTGCTAATTGTCCTTTCGTTTATTGAAACGGCATAGTTTATCAAATGATAATAAAAACAAATGCGAGTCAGCAGGTAACACAAAAATGACAAACCGAATCACTTATTTATTTTGTTGTGACTTCAATACTGACTGAACAATATAATAAATATAGCAACTGATGATTCCTCATTACTTATGAATTTGAAGTGTTTTCAATAACCTGTTGACTCAATTGAACCGGCCTATAATCTAATAATTGGAAAAAAAATATTCGTCTGTGTAAAATGTACAGGGTAAAATTATAATTAATACTTAATTATTACGAAACTCGCTTGTTGTCACATGCTTCGTACATTCAGTTCGATATTTATGAACTTATTCATTCGATTTTTACTCAGATTTGGGAAATTAATATTGTAATCAATCTAATTTTTGAAGAAGTTATATATGTATATTTAATTTTAAGTACTGTAACTACAAATCTAGGATAAAATAGGCTGAATATGGATGACAAAATAGCAATAACTACTAGTGTTGTTGATACAATGTGCTATTATTGACATTCGGATGTAAATGATACCTTGTTGGGAATGTTTTACAACGCAATTTGGTTAGAAATTATCTGAAAATGTTATTAGCAATTCTACTTTTATAGTCAAGCAATAGCTACAAAGTATTTTTGTACCCTTTTCCTGAAATTAATAAGCAATAATGGTCGTTAGAACATTTGCAACAAGGTTGATTATCGAACAAAACAGTATAGTGTTGTTGACAAGTGTTTCGTTGAGCGTTCGTTCTAGTAAGTTTGTTGTTGGAAGTACGAAGCCGCTTTGATTATACAGCGTGTGTTTTGTGATGTACTGGCTGCCCACCAGGCGATACAACGATATATTGACCAAGTTTACAACCCCCTCCAAGCTTTTTTCTATGAGATAGCATGGATAAGAATTAGCAAATACACATACGTCGCCCGGTGCCGTCTAAAAAGCTAGATTTGAACCAAGAAAAGTAGAAATTATTGAACGCGAAATGTTTAGGTTTGTCAGCGTATGTGTTTTCTTCGATATCCATATTATTTGTTTGAGAATGACAATTTGTTGTTATGAGCTTGTAGGAGGTCTAATATTTCAATGAAATGTTATGTTCATTGATAACAAGAAATTTATAACCGCTAGAAATGTTATTCTTAAAAATAGCTTAACGTCAATTAGCTCAATTTAACAACGATCTATTTATACATTATCTGCTGTGGAGTGTGTATCGCTCGGTGTGCGGCCGGCCCAATGCCTTGTATTATAGTATGATGGAAGTGCACTTTGTAATTCTGTAGCCTGTTGATGAGTGTTGAATAGCTGCGTACGCATTATATTTTTGGACAGACAACTCACTGAAATAAAAAGATTAATTCATTATAAAAACTTTTATTTTATTTCTCGTTCAACGAAGTTACAAATCGGTCAAGACTGCATATGTCTATACAATTATACACATCTTTACAAACATGTCTACTTAGCCAATGAAAATTCATTAACGTAGTATTTAAACCTCAACTTTATTTACTTTTCTTTTGTAATCTCTTTACTCTGACTAGTATATTAGATTCATATATTTCAATTCTTAAAAAAAATTATAAAACCTTTTTTGAAGCATATTTTGGTATAAAATCAAAACATAATAAAACAACCCAAAAATCACAGATAAAAAGATTCACAAACTTATATAAATAGACGAAATTGGTAAAATAGTTAAAAATAATACTTGTGAGGATTTCAGTGCAGGAGTTTGAATACTTAATATTCGGTGGGAAGATAATATGCAGCCAGACGCGGGTCAACAACCAGGAAGGCCTTTCCTTATAACTACGAGAATTTACTGATAACTATTGCTAGAACCACCAGAGCACGCAACGTGTCGGCGGCCGCTGCTAGAGGTGGCATTGTCAACACTTTCCATGCAAACCAAGCCTGCCACTGTTTACTCACACTGCGACACTAATGTCGTTTAGATGCACGAGTAGCAGTCAACAATTGTGTCTGGCGGGCAACTGCCCAATGGTTGATAGTCGTATATATGTCGTTCGCGCGGTGAATTCTAATTGCGCGATGCATTTGTGTAACGTTAGGATTTCGTGTGACGTCATGATTTTGTATGACGTCAGGTCTATGATGCGTAGTTCGCATGTGGCGATGTAGATGCCGCCACATCACTCCGGAGACCGGAGGTCGATAGTGGGCTGAGTCTTGTATCTTGCGATGCTTCACAGTGCCAGCTGAGGTTCCAGTGAGTCGGAACCGGGTGCCGCATAGTTCGCAATGAGTTGGAACTGTTTGTGGTGATTGCTGTGATTCCCCAGTGAGTCGAGGTGGCGCTGCATCATGATCCAGTGAGTCGAATGTGGTACGGCGCCGGGTAGTGGCTGACTGCGGACGTAGACCAGGAGAGGGTAGAAGGTGAAGCAGGTGCAGGTGCTGTGCCAAGGTTGCTAACGAGCCTGAGGGTAATGACCAGGAATGCGCGTTCGCTGCATGCTGATGATGAATACCCTTTGAAGCTGTGGCCGCCTGTGTGACTCGCCTCACGAAAGCTTGCGGGAGTGATGATGATAATGACGTCACGCTGAAGTAGTTGCACGAAGGCTGCGTTGAAGTTCATATTCGCGGTCACGAATTTAGAGGTATGAGGAACAGGGTGTAAAGTTCACATATTCTCTTTAGAAAAGGGAGGATCCTCCGACCAGATGGGTGCCGTGTCTGGCGGGCAACTGCCCAATGGTTGATGTCGGATAGTCCTATATATTATATGAAGTGCGCGCGGGTAAACTCTAATTGCGCGATGCAGGATTTCTGTGCCGTTCAAGTCTTTTATGCGTAGTTCGCTATGTAGAGATGCCACAGTCGTATGGAAACTTGACACTTTTGAAGGCGGTCCGTGACAGAAATTGTGCGCTCTACGCACTTTTGGCGCCACGAATTTTATTACTATTGCCGTGTTTAGACGCTGCACATACGGGTATTTGAATGATTTAGGCGGCCATAATTCAAATTTATAAAATGTAAAACGGGTAAAAAAGAACGACTACCTGAGCTAGGGGACAGGTTTGAGAACAATACCCAGCACCTTCCACTTTTCCCCCGTGCATGCCGCGCTTCTACGTGCAGTTGGAATTCGATCGTCCCGCTTGGTGTAAGTGTCTGTTCTCGGCGTTCGTTTGCAAATAAAGACTTTAACAGTGAATATTTATTATTTTGCGTTTATTTCGAAAGATAAAGTTATGGATCCTGATACAGCAGGTAATTATCTAATATTTAAAATAGAATTTCGATATTTTTTACCATTGGAAATATTAGTTTTAGTGTATTGTAAGTCTCGCGTATATTGGAGTAGTTTTTTAGCTATGATTTGTGTTTAATAGGGAATTTGTTATACTTCCAAGTTAGATCCTGTAATAATTCTTGATACAGTCGAAAGATTAAACCTTTCAGTAATAAATAATTTAAAAATTTGCCGCGGAAAATCGCGGATAAGTACCTAATTGATACCGTTTTTTTTTTTACGAAAACTTAGTCATTATGTGTGTTAAGTTAGTTTTTATAGAAAGTCTGTTTGTATTTGTTATAGGTTCACAAAATACCCCGGGAGCAAGAACTGTGATCCGTAAATACCTATTCGACCGCATGCAGAGCTTTGATTTGCCTAATTTGGAAGAAAAACTGAATTCCTTAAATGAGGAGCTTCTGTCATACGAAGGGTACTCTGAAGTCCAAATCCACCTTTTCTCACTTTAAAAGCCAATTAAGATAAAGGCGGTCAAACGCTCATAAGAAGGAAGACGTATTTCGCAAATACAATTGATTCGTGGCTTGAAGGAACTATTGAGATTCCCGTGGTTGCACAAAATCGGCCAGGCCGTCCATCTAAGTTATTTGGAGAGTCAAGTGAAAGAACCAAAAGGAGGAAAACTGAAGAGATACGGTTTAATCTAGAAGAAGAAGTGATAGTTCATACTGCTCAGATTGAGTTACGGAAAAGTGGAAAACGAAATGCTTCCGATATATTAAAAGAAATCACCAGTAGTCCTACACGTGCAAAAAAATATAAAAGGGTATTTTCTGAAGCAAGAACAGAAAAAGAAACTTGCACTCTTCCACCATCAAAAGCATTGGCAATGTTTGTAGACAGAGATATACAGAGAGAGAAAAACTGAACACGAGAAAAAATTCGAAAACGAAAGGAAACTGGAAATCCAGGCCAGATTTTGCAAAGAAGCTGGATTGCTAGTGGATATGCCAAAGGCAAATTTTGGCAACACAAATGACGGCAACACGAGTAGAAGATTTTTTGAAGATCCAAAATTAGCTTCCGATATAACGGGCATCAGTCATGACATGATAGTTTAAAAGTCATACTTGAAACGATTTTGAGTGGACATGTAATTGAATATTTAAGTGAAAAAATCGACAA